>JAUNZF010000002.1:1200000-2400000 GCA_030762955.1 Entelexis paramagnoliae
TGCGTGCAGCGGGACATTCCCCTCGACGACGCATACTGGGTGGGCCAGGCCTACGCCGAGAACCCGTCGCTCGACATTGAGCACCCCCTGTCGACGCCGACACCCGAGGGGACGGAGGGGCTTATGTGGGGCCCTGCGTTCCCGATTGAACACACACGCAAGGCGACGGTGGTGCAGGGCTGTGGGCATGGCGTGCACTACCGCTGCTATCGCCAGTTTTTGGATCAGCAGCAGAGCCAGCGCTCGACGCTTCGATTCTTGCCCGAGAATCTAAAGAAGCGGGAGTTTTTGTGCCCGCTGTGCCGCGGCCTGAACAACTGTTTCATGCCCGTGCTTTGGGCCACAAACGACCTCGACGCCGAAACGTTCATGGCCGAGGCCGAAAATGCGCTCGACAACATGAAGAGCGCCTTCGATGGTACGCCGCGCTCAGAGAACCTGCGCGCTGTTGTGGCGAGCGGGCTGTCGACGCTGAGCGACCGGTTCTTGTACGCCATCGAGCACCAGGATTTCAGCGAGTCGCTGCCGAGCAACGTGCGCGTCGTGCTACTCGAGCAGATGCTCAAAATCAAGGAGGTGTGCATGAGCGACTCGGCCGAGGTGTATGGCCTGCGCACCGTTTACCGGAGCCTGTTTGCGACGGTTGCGCAGACAGAGATTGGGCTGCGGGGACAGAAGCATAGCAGCCCGTTTGGCGGGCTCGTCATCGACCAACTGCCGACGCGCACGACGCAGTTCCTGCGCGTGTTCGCGAAGTACGTGAGCACATTGACTGGGTTCATCATGTCCAGCAGCATGCAGCTGCAGGCGGAGCCCGTGCAGCTCGGGCTTGTGCCCATTTCGGCGCAGTCGGACCCGAACAAGATTGTCGAGCTGTTTGTGTTCGGAGCGCCTGTGTACGGCCTACAGCCGATCACGGTGCTGCGCGCCGGGCTCGTGAGTAGGTTCATTGGTGCGCTCACGTCGGCGCACAAGCTGAACGTGTCGCAGGTGCCGAAGGATCTGCCGCCCGTCGACCATGAGCTGGCCAGCGAGATCTCTAAGTGGACGAACTGCGACCCGTGTTTTGTGTACTGCGTGCTGCGGTACCAGGCCACGGTCACGTTGCGGCGCGTGGCGATTCTTGTGTTCGCGATGTGCGGGCGGTACGACCCCGACGACTACGCCGGCATGATGCACTTGCCCGAGCACGACCGGCTCCTTGCGTACTTGCAGCTACCGCCGCTGGAGACGTTTTTGAAGAACTTTGGCCGCGAGACGCCCGAGGGGTACGCGGCGCGGCGGCTGGCCATGGAGGGCTATGCGAACCAGCAGCTGCGGTGGCGGCTTGAGTACCCCGGCATCTACCGTATGTTGAAGCTGCCGAACCGGCTCGATGCCATGTTCCATGTGCGTGGCAAGGCTGTGCCCATGGACCCCGCGCTCTGCTTATTCTGCGGGCACATGTGCTCGATCCAGGACACGGACGATGGGGCTGGCATTGGCCCCTGCAACGCGCACATCACGCACTGCGTCGGCTCCGAGGGCATTTTCCTGCTGCCGAGGCGGAACTACCTCTTACTGCTGCTACCCGATGGGCGCGGGACGTTCATTCCGGCGCCGTACCTCGATCTGCACGGCGAGCAGGACGAGGCCATGCGGCGCGGCCGGCCGCACTACTTGCAGCCGCTGCGGTACGACTCCATGGCCCGCGAGATCTGGCTGCAGAACGGGCTACCGAGCACGATTGCGCGGCGCCTGGACCTGAACCAAGACCCTGGCGGCTGGGAGACGCTGTGAGTACACACTTAGAAGGAACATAATGATCTAGAGGCGCGAATTCAGGTTCATAGCTAATGCTAGTTAAAAAAGTACTGTGCAAACGCGCCGCAAGTGGTGCGCGTGGAGTCACAAACCAAAAGTGTGGAGTGCAGACTCATAAACTAAAGAGTGTTGAGTGCAGACTCATAAATTAGCGCTGAGTGCAGTTGTAAACAATATAGTCTGCGTGCGCTAAAGCAGTGAGCGGCTCATGACGACTCAGAGATGCTTGGCCGCGTAGTCAAGGCGGCGCATCTGCAAAGCCTGTATGCTCTGCGTAGCGGCTGCGCGTTTGCGCATAGTTAGCGGTGCCCAGCGGCGGCATCCAGCCCCCAGCAGCCCATAAGCTGGGCCAATCCGAAATACAGACGCGTTGTAAGAGCGCTAGTCTACGTATGTTAAAGATGTTCAAGCCGCTTTACAACACAGGTTTACTCGATCTTGAGGTTTGCAGTGGCCTGCGCGGCGTCTTCAGGCTTGTCATCCTTCTTTTTCTCGTCCTTCGGCTTGTAGTGCGTGCCGATCTTCTTTACCTTCACCTTTTTCTTCTTGCCGTCGTCCTCGGGCGGGTAGGCCTTCGCCTCGATCTCGGCGAACTCCTTGTCGTTGAGGAGGATGTCGCGGATGGGTGCGAGGATCTCGTTGATGGCGTCGACGATGCCGATCTTGAGGTCGGCCGGGCTGAGCTTCTCGCTGGCGTAGTCGGCCTTCACGTCGGCAATGCTCGTGTACGAGATGGGCCCGCCCCACTTCTCGTCGCGGTTCACGTAGAACGGGATGTCCTTGCCCTTGATGTCGGCGATGGGGAAGACGACGTACTCGAGGAAGCCGATGAGGCCGTTGCCCTCGACCTCGCCCGGTGCGGCGAACGCCTTTGCGATCTTCTTTTTGACGGCGGCTGGCTCCTCGCAGAGATCGATCTTCGAGTTCGCGTCACTGGCGCTCATCTTGCCCGTTTGCGTGAGACCAGGAACCATGGGGTTCATGAGGTGAGCGCGCTTGTCGTAGCCGAGCGAGGGCAGGTACTCCTCGGCGAGCACGAAGATCTTGCGCTGGTCGACGCCGCCGAACTGGGCATCAACGCGCAGGTACTGCTCGTCGATGGCCTGCATGAGGGGATAAATAAGGCCGCTAAGCAGCGGGTTGTCCGTCTGCTTCACGACCTCGGCGCCGGCGCGGCGCGCGTCGTTCTGCGAGACGAGGTTGCTCATCTTGAAGATGTCCATCGTGTAATCGGCCGCGAGCTGGTACGACTTGCCCACGACAAAGTGCAGCTGGTCGACGCTCACGCCGATGGCCGTGAGCATGGCCTTCACCGTGCGCTCGTAGTACTTCACGCGCCACTCGAGCACTTCGAGCGGCGCCTTCATGTTGTCGAGGTACGCGTGCAGGTCGGCAAGCAGGACCGTGACGGAGCAACCAGCCTTCAAAAAGTCGGCGATTTTCGTCATGGGCACGAGGTAGCCGCAGTGCGTCTTGCCCGTCGGCGCAGTGCCCCAGTAGATGCGCGGCTGGCGACCCTCCTCGAACGCCTTCTCGAGAATCGGCTGGTTCAGGACCTCCTGGAGGTTGCGGCCAATCAGGTCCATCTGTGCCTGCCACGGCTTGGCGGCGGCGGCGTCGGCAGCAGCGGCCGGCAGCGTCGAGTCCGACATTTGTGTCAAGCAGTGTGCAGAGAGTTACTGCGTATTTGTAATCGCGCCGGGTTCATGAGGGCTGCCATCGCGGGCACGGTCGCGCGCGACCTCGCACCGGCCCCACCAGCACAGAAACCCTTCTGCTCGACACTAACTATGCAGTGTTCGAGTGTGGAGCCGTAGAAGTAGTGGGTGCATACAAAAGCCGCACTAAATTAAGATGGCCTGGGTCCTCAGCGGCTTATCTTTGTGCCAGTGCCGCCAGGAAGCTATAGTTTCACAGCATGTAACCTGAGTTTCCAAACAACTCAGTATGCACTGCTTTATAGTTGGCCCGCTCGCCTTTGTTCGCACAGGTGTGTGTTCACGCGAGCACCGAACGGGTGCGCTAACGGTCTTGGGCGGTTTACATGGCAGCAGGGTACCCCACGAGCCGCATCAGGTGACGAGCAGCCCTTGGGAGCAGGCGGCCATGTCTGTCTCCGCACCCGCTTCGAAGTATAGGCTATGTCGGACGCCGAGCACGTCGAGCACTGGGACGCAGGGTCGCCGAGCGCATACCCGCCGTCGCCGACAAACACCCAGCACAACTTCGACGATGTGCGTGAGCGCCGCGATCACACGGAACACACGGAACATGCCGAGCACACAGAGCACACAGAGCACGCCGAGCACACGGAGCATGCGGAGCATGCCGAGCATGCCGAGCACTCCGAGCATGCAGAGCACACTGAGCATGCGGAGCACACTGAGCATGCGGAGCATGCGGAGCACACGGAGAACACGGAGCACACGGAGCACGCCGAGCACGCCGAGCATGCGGAGCACGCCGACGACCTCGAGAGCCAGTCGTCGCGGCCGTCGCTGAGCCGCCGTAGCACAATGATGCTCCGCGAGGACGAGCTGCCCACGGTGAACCACCAGGAGCCCGAGGAGGGCCCGCTGAGCCGCGCGCGCGAGGGCGATCAGGTCGACCTCGACCACAGCAGCGGCGAGCCGCGCGACGGGCTCGTGGAGACGGTAATAGAGTGGAAGCAGGGCGGCCAGAGCGTGTTTGTAACGGGCAGTTTCACGGGGTGGCGACAGATGATTCCGCTGCGGCGGTTTGACGACAACGTGTTTGCCGTTGTGCTGAAGCTCACGCCTGGCACGCACCGCCTGCGCTTCGTCGTCGACGGCGAGCTGCGGTGCTCGGACGACATGAACACGGCCACGGACTCGATGGGAAATCTCGTGAACTACATGGAGGTCGAGCCGAGCTCGCCAAGCGACTACGACGAGTACGCGAGCGGCGACGGCGCGCAGCCCGAGCACGAGTACACGCGCGTGATTCCCGAGATTTTCGCGGACCCTGAGGCCCTCGACCGGTACTCGTCGATCGAGTTCACGCCGCCGCCGCAGCTGCCGCCGCATCTTGATGGCGTCATTCTGAACACGAACTGGAGCGACAAGGATAATAACTCCGTGCTGCCGATCCCGAACCACGTCGTGCTAAACCACCTCGCGACAACGTCGATCAAGCACAACGTGCTCGCCGTCGCGTCCGTGTCGCGCTACCACGCAAAGTACGTGACGCAGATCCTGTACAGCCCCATTGAGGGCATCTAACTGAGGGCATCTAACTGCATTATTTATATTCAAACAAACAACAAATAAAAACGGACTTCTAGTCGCGTGGCAACCGCTTATACGGCCCCGTCTCAGAGGCGGGCCTGTGAAGCGCGCCAAATTATTATAAAGTAAGCTCGTGGCCGCGGGCCGCGGCCGCTGTAATCACGTAGCAGTACGCGCCGGCCGCTGTTCGTTTAGCATTTGGGAATTAAGAACGTGTGTTTCACACTAAAACAGGTTCTTAATACGAGCGGCTACCCCGACCCACAAACGGCAAATTTAAGCTCCCGGCAGCCGAGCAGCCGCAATTGGCTCCGCCACTGGCGGGCCACGCCCGCTCCGTACGGATCGCGGCGCGGGCGGCGCGGGCGGCGGCGCCGCGCCGCCTGTTTACACGCAGGGCCGCGGTAGGCTCCCCTGGCGCGCGCGCCACGAGTCAGCCGGGGCCCACACGTGACGCGTGCTCACAACCCCAAACCCGCGCAGCCCAGAGGCTCACCGCCCACACGCGTCAACTCCCATAGCGTCTCAGCGCCATATCTAGCGTGTAGCGAGATGCCCAAGGAGCGCAGCAGAGCGGCGGAGAAAGACGGCTGGCTGTGCCTTCAGGGCTCTCAGCCTCCGGGGTCTGCGAAGCTCGTGCGCGCCGTCCTCACGGACGCCGCCCTCAGCATCTACGCCGGCCCCGCAGCGCTGCCGCCCGCCAGCGGCACGGCCGACGCTGCGGCACTGCCGCCGGCCGCGCCGGCCTCACGCGTCCACCACCGCTCCGTCGAGCCCCACCCAGAGCTCGGCGCCGCGAGACCGCCGTCGGCAGAGTGCCTCGCCCACTCGCTCCTGTTTCTGCCGACGCCGCCCGCGTCGTACGCAGCCGTGGCCCTCAGCGCGCCGGCTGACGAGACGGCGCAGGCCTTGCACATCTACATTGAGCTACTGCTCGACCGCGCACTTGCCGGCGCCGAGTCCGGCGCTGGTCCGGCCGTCGAGCCGCCCATCGCTGTGCGCACGTCCGAGTTCTGCACGGCTGTGCTTGCGCACCAGGCGCTCGTACTGAACGAGCGCGTACTTGCGGCCGTGCACCGCCTCGTGAGCTCGCTCGGCTCCCTCGACGCGCCGCGCGTCGACCAGCTCAAACTCGCCGTTGGGCGCGCCCAGGAGGGCGCCCAGAAACTGTGGCAGCAGGCGCTGGCGCCGCCGCCGCCGTTCGCCGCGGCAAAGCCGATGCAGCCCTACCTTGCGCGCCTGCAGCGAGGCAGCCAGGCCGGCGTCCCACCGGACGTCATGCTCGACGACGGATTCGTCCTCGCGTTCGCGGACCAGGTCGCCGCCTACCACCGCCGCCTCTGGCACAGTTGGTCGCCCGTGAGCGATGTGAGCCTCCTCTTCCACACGCCACAGAGCGCTAGCGTATGGCGCCTGAACCCGCTCATGTTCGACGTCTCGGCGCCGCACTTCCTCGGCCTGCTCGCCGCGCAGCACGCGCTCAGCACGGGCCTCAGCGAGACTGTGCGCGCAAAGCTGCTCGAACAGTGGATCCGCTTAGCGAGCCGCCTGCGCTCGCTCGGCGACAGCGTCGGCTGGCTCGGCGTTGCGACAGTCCTCTTCGACATGTCAATCATGCGCCTCAGCTCCGTCTGGCGCCACGCAGACCTGAAGGCCATCGCGCAGCTCACTAATGAGTGGGGGTTCGAGGTTTTCGAGCTGCGCAAGCGCGCTGGTATCCCGTTCATGCGCAAAACCGCCTTCCGCACCGACGCAGAGGGCATCGGCCGCACGTACCCGAAGGAGGACTGCGTGCCATACTTCGGCGACGCCGTCGTCACGGAGCCGGGGAATCCCGAAGTCGTCGCGCGCCAAATCATGCGCCTCAGGGCTATCATAGAGGGCTGGCGCGCCTACTACGACGCCGCGCCAAACGAAGTACCAAACTCGGCCGTGCAGGAGGACCACACCGTGCAGAAGCTGCTCATGGCCTGGTCCCAGCAGCCTATCTCGACGACGGACCTTACGGGCCTGTCGCTGGCTGCGCAGCCGCGCCTTTTGGGCTACTACTTGTCGCACTTCTATAATCAGGCACTGCCCCTCACTGCGGGTGGAATGCTGCCGCTTCTATTCACCGAGGCCGTGCCCAGCTTCAGGCTATTCCCTCGCGGCGCTCTGCTGCTGGCCAGCCAGCCGAAGGTGCCCCAGAAGAACCAGCTGCGCCGCAGCTCGAGCTTCCCGCCGGCCGCGGGACCGTCCCTGGCCACGGGCGTATCCGAGGTCGAGAGCGGCGCAAGAGAGACATTTGAGAATGTTGCGAGTGTCCACGTCCTTGCGCGCGTCGTGCGCGACCTCCTCAACGTCGGCACCGAAACCATCGACACGCGCATGGGCCTCGTGTTCAAGTCTTTTCCTGGTGAAGAGACGGGCTCCCGCAACTCGCGCACGTCCTCCATAATTGAGAGCCTTGGCCGGCGCCCAGCCCAGGGCCGCCAGGTCGTCGTGAAGAGCGCCAGCCTCGTGCGCCTCGTTGACGTGCTCGTGCTCGGCGCGCGCGAGTTCGGCCATGGCATCAGCCTTGACATGAGCACGCACCGGTCCACGCTTCTGGCCATGTACCGCAGCTTCTGTTCTCCCGCAGAGCTGCTTGAAATGTTCCAGACTAGGGTGCGCGGCGCGCGCCATGCCGCGTACTTGCTTGCGTCGCGCCGCGGACCACATGTCGGGCAGCTGTGGACAACTAGCGCCCCAAAGGAGCCGGCCGACGCCGTGAGCGAGCGCGTCCTGCTCAGTATCTTGGAAACGCTGCAAGAGTGGATTACTGAGTTCTTTTTCGACTTTGCCGATGACGCGCGCGTCATGGATGCTGGCAAGGTCCTGCTTGCGGCGCTGAAAACGGAAATTGAGGCCGCAGAGTACTCGGACTCAACGTATTCGCAACTGCGGCGCACGACAGGACTTTTTCTGCGCTACCAATTCCGCGTCTCGAGCCTCAGCTCTCCAGCACCGCCGTCTTGGGTTTGCCTGCTTTACAAGCCCCGCAATATCGCGCCTACGGAGCTACCCGTCACGAATCTCGAGCCTGACGGTGGCCTTGAGCTCATAACCGGGCTTGTGGACGCGCTCGACCTCATTGTTAGCGACGCGTTCAGCCGCATCACGCTCACCGACTGGGTAAAGGTGTTCGAGATTTTGGAGCTGCAGACGGTAAGCCGCACTGGCCTGTTCTGCTACGCGCCGTCCGGCCACACTTCGGAATCCGAGGTCATTGTGCAGGACGTCTATTCGTGGCTCAGCACCTTGCACACGCCCGGTGGCAAGTCTCGCGTCCTCGACATCCTGCCCGAGCCCGTGGCGGCGCTCATCAAGCTACATGCTGGGCTCGTGACGTACTTCACGTCGCAAATCGCCGACCCGAGCCTCGCGCATGCGCATGACCGGCAGGACCGCATGGCCCTGCTCCTAAAGATGCTTGGCATTCTGCGAGCACGCATGCGCTTCTTTGACCTCTTCCCTGAGTTTGGGCCGGATACGGCAAACCCGCCGCAAACACTACAGAGCGTGCCGTCGTTCCTGGAGCGCGCCGTGGTCTCGGCAATTCTCAGACCCGAGTCGCGCTGTTTCGTGTCGTCGTGGCTCGCTGCTGGCGCCGATGTGGCGCGCATCTATCCTGGCGCGTGTGAGGATTTCGGGGTTCCGAACGCGCGCTCTATATTTATTCCCAATGTCCCTGCCACGCCGGGCCAGCCCCTGACGCCCTGTGTGGGCTGGATGATTGAGCGCGTGCTCGAAATCGTGTGCTGCGTGCCGAACACATCAGTGTACCACCCGGACCTCATCAACTTCGACAAGCGCCGCTATGCCTATAACTTGGTCAAGAACATGTGCGGCGAGTTCCAGGCGCAGAGCCCCATTACGGTACCGTGGGAAACGGTTCAGAGGCATGCTTATCTGTTTGGCGACTTCACGGCGCAAGGTTGCGTACCGTCATCTGTTGTTGAGCGCCGCGTACTGAAGGAGTGTGTTGCCCGTGAGAACCCGGGGCGCTCGGGCAAGATGCGTGTTTTTGTAGACGTTGTGTCGCAAGAGATCGAGAAGATTAAACTCGAGGCGCGTCAGTTCGACCGGCTCAGCCAAATGTCAGCGGCGTCGAGCTCGTCCGGCCTCTACGGGCTACCCGGCTCGCAGAGCTCGACATCACTCTACTCACGCAGGCTTTCTCGTCTGCTGCCCTCGGGCTCGTCCCACGATGTGTCGAGCGGGCTCTCTCACTCATCCGCAGGTTCCAGCACGCCGTCGAGCGCGCCATCGACGTCTCCTCCACGGCGCCAGCCCACGCAGAGTCAACATAAGCGCTCGCGGCTGGGCGGCCTGCTGAAGGCCGTGCGGCCCCTGTCGATGATTAGCGCGTCCGTCTCGAGCACGCACATCTCGCCGCCGGCGAGCGCGACGGTCCCGTCCGGCGCGAGCATGTACTCGCACCAAACGGGCTCTGGCGTCTCGCTGCAGAGCCAGTCCGAAGAAGAAGACGATGAGTGGCATGCCGATGAGTCCATTGACCTGACTGCGCAGCCCCGCGTGAGCGATGTGCCGCCGGGTCAGTGCAAGAAGCTTTCGCAGCTGGACTTGGAGACGGTGTGCGACGTGACGCCGAAGTCGCCCGCTCATTTCGTGATAACGTTTAAGGTTGCAGCGAAGCCTGAGGTTATAGTGCTGCGGGCATCGTCTGTCGAAGAGGCGCGCGAGTGGACGCGCAGCATTGAGAAAGCCACGCGCCGCGTTCTGATGCAGACAACGCGCGTGTTTGGCGTGCCTCTGGACGTCGTCTGCGAGCGCGAGAAGAGCGACGTGCCGGCCGTGCTTGAGACGCTGCTCGGCCGCGTCGAGGAGCGCGGGCTCGAGGAGGTTGGCGTGTACCGCATTTCGGGGTCGCTGGCCGCCGTGAACACGCTGAAGTCGCTGTTTGACCAAGGCAAGGCGAAGCTGAAGCCGGACGACCCACGGTGGTCGGACATCCACGCCGTGGCCGGGTGCCTAAAGCTGTACCTGCGCGAGCTGCCGCAGCCGATCCTGACCACGGACTTGCTACCCGAGTTCCTTGAGACAGTGAACTACACGAGTGTGGACGCGCCGCGGTTAAAGAGCGTCATTGCGAAGCTGCCGCGGCCGAACTACGCCGTGCTGAACCGCATCTCGTCGCACCTGCGGCTCGTTGTCGACCACGCCGCCGTGAACAAGATGAATGTGCAGAACATCAGCATCGTCTTCAGTGTGAATCTGCTGCCGCCCACGGCCATGGACCAAATGGGCCGCATGCAGCAGATCGTGAACGCGCTCGTGCTGCAGCGCGACGAGCTCTTCGACGCGCCGGCGCCCGCGTGAGGGCGCAAGCATGCGGTGGCGCCAAAAGTATTGGATCTAGTCTATCTAGTTTATAACGAGTACTAAATTAGCAAGTGGCCGCGCCGATGGCTGCGCGCCGCCTTTGAAGCGAGCTCAAGTCAAGCGTGTAATCACTGCTTTTGTAGTTGCGGCCTCCAGCGCCGAGCGCCAGGCACAAAGTGGCTCAGCCGCGGGCAACTAAACCTCCGCGCAGGCCTCGCTCGCGCTATTAGCGCGTCCGGGGAAGACCCCTACCCAGCTCGTCATAGGAAGGTGCATCTCGCATATAATCTAGTGCTGCGTGAGGAAGTCTTCGGCTCATTTAGCGCTAGACTTTGCTTAAAAGGACTTAGGAGTATGGCGGTTATTCAGGGACTCCTCACAGTACGATATTACAATCTCCTCTTCATCAACATCTGCATCTTCATAATCGTCTTCATAATTGCCGTGCTCAAACTCTGCGTCGGGAGCCCTGATGGTCACAATCATCAGGTCTTTCTTGTCATCGTTGAAGTCAGACAAGCGGCCCAGCTTCTGCAGTGGCAGTCAAAGCTTACGAGGTCCATCACGCCATCGTCCTCTATGGCGTGTTCTGACACTCCTCCCGCAGTCGCCATTTTATGCACGCTTAGACGCGAACACATGGATTGCACGCTAGCGGGCAAGGGGACTGCAGCGTGATATAATTATCGGCGCTCATCTGGGGTTGACAAAGCGGCTATTTGTTAATCTAAGTACGCGAACTAGCGGGAAGGGCGATTCGCTCTTGCACAGTAATTTGCCCTAGCGCCAGCGAATGTGACTTCTTTCGGCTAATGGGGTGTTGACACTTTTAGAAGTAGGAGCAGCTATGGCTGTGCAACGGAGCTTTGAAGAAAAGGGGATTACTTGGGTCATTGGCGCGCCGGTCAGTGTTGTGTCACGTGCACATACCCGCAGCCCTGACCAGTCACTTTTGGATATTTCTCGTATTGTCGTTAACATTTTCGGGGCGATACTGCGGGGGACCCAGTGAGGCCCGGTGCAAACAAATGTCGTTCGCGTTCAATTGGGACGCGTTTGCGCATGAGGAGGCATTCCAGACTCGGATCCGGGCCATGCTCACGAACGCGCTGAACAAAAACCGGCCGCGCATCCTCGAGGACACAATCGAGGTCTCGCACCTCGACTGGGGCACTGAGGCGCCGTCGCTCGAGATGCTCGAGATCGGTGACATGGCCAGCGACCGCTTTCGCGGCGTGTTCAAGCTGAACTACACAGGCGGCGCCACAATCACGGTGGCAACAAAGGTGCAGGCGAACCTGTTGAATGTGTACGAACAAAGCGCGCCGGCGCCGTTCGTGATGCCGAAGTTTGTGGGGGCGCCGGCGTCGTTTCCGATCCCGCTGCACCTCACGCTGCGCAATATCCGCCTGCAAGGTACGGTCATTGTTGTGTTCAGCAAGTCGAAGGGCCTCACGCTCGTGTTCCGCAACGACCCGCTGCAGAGCATTGAGGTCAGCTCGACGTTCGATATCTTCCCGACCATTGCCGGTTTCCTGCAGCAGCAGATCGAGAACCAGATTCGTGGTCTCTTCCGCGAGGAAGTGCCGGCCGTGCTCTACGAGCTCAGCCTAAAGTACCTGCCAAACTCGGGCATCCAGCACGTGTATAGCCGCGAGAAGAGCGACTGCGAACCGGTTGCGTTTGCCGAGATCGACACGGAAAAGCCCGTGAGCCTCGTGAACGTGCTACACGTCGAGGCCATGCTCTCGTCGCGGCGCACGCTGTCGCTGCAGACGCCCGTCATGCCCGCGGCCATTGTGCGCTCCGAGCTGCACCGGCGCTCGCTTGCGTCGAAGCTGCAGACGCCGTCGCTGAGCCTGTTCAGCGGCGGCCAGGCCCTGTACGACCAACTGTACTTCTACTCGCGGCACGCGAACGCGAAAGCGGCGCTGCAGAACCCGCCAAAGCGCCGCGTTGTGCGCCTGCGCAAGCCGCCGGCCGAGTCGCCGGCGCCGGGCCCGGCCGCACCGCCGCAGGACGCAAAGCCGTCCGCCAAAATTATCCTTTCGTCGACGACGCCGTCGGCGAGCGCGTCGTCCGGCGTGTCGAGCATGGCCAGTGCCCGCAGCCACGCCTACAGCGACGCCAGCCACGCCTACAGCCGTGGCAACCATGCTTACAGCGAGGGTAGCCACGCCTACAGCGACGACAGTAGGCATGCCTACACCCCCGGCGACGCCGCCTATAGCCACGGCCAGTTTGCGCACCGCATTCCCATTGCGCCGCTCGTACGCGACCGCAAGGGCGTCGTGCCGCTCCTGCATATCCCACAGCGGCTTGTGTTCCCGCCGGCTCTCCACAGCGACCTGTGGCCGCTGCCCGTGCAGGACATTGACGAGCTGCCGCCCGCGTACGATGCGTAGCGTGCGACGCATAGCGTACGACGCGTTGCGCGAAGGCGGATGCTCGCGTACCTTATTTATTTGTTATCTTCACAATTTAGGCTTCTTTTTTGTATGTGCTGTTTAGAAGTCGACGGCCTTCTTCGCCATCTCAATGGCGCCCTCGCGCGTCTTGTTGCCGCCAATGAAGCCCGACGCGTGCACGAACACGCCGCCGGGCACGCCCGTCTTCGCGCTGAGCTCGTCGTCGCGCAGGCCGCGCCACGGCGCCGGCAGGGCCTTGCGCGACTCGAAGCTGCCCTCCGCAACGGCCACGGCCTGGATGCGGTAGGAGTCGTTCGTCGGGTAGAGCACGTAGAGGACCTCGCCCTGCGCGCTGCGCTCGAGCCGGCCAAGGTGCTCCTTCCAGAACGTGGCCGTGTCGAGCACGAGGATGCGGCCCTTTGCGTCGTACTGCAGGCGCTCGCCGAACGCCTTCGCGACGGTCTCGCGCGCCGGGTACCAGCCAAGGCCGGCGGCGCGGATCTCGCCCTCGAAGGCCAGGCCCATGAGGTCCGACGCCTTCTCGAACTGGCGGTCGAGCACGGCATCGCTGCCGTCCTCGAGCGGGTTCGGGCTGAGGTTCGCCACCACGCTCTGCAGCTGCATGCCGCGCAGCTTGTACTTCGGCGTCTCCGTGTACGCGTTCACGCCGTTGTCGAGCCCGTCCACGGCCTCGATGAACGTGTCGTACAGATTCACGTAGATGGCGTCGACAATGCTGGCCACGTCGAGCTTCGGGCGCTTCGCGTCGCCCGCGCTCAGGCTCTGCAGCGCGCGGCCCAGCACCTCGCCCACGACCTCACGCCCGTAGTGCTTGTAGACGAGTCCGGCCGAGCTCAGCTTCGTCACCGTGTGCTCAGCATCGAACGTCGTCTCGAACTCGCGCTGGTGGTGGTCGTACCACTTCGGCGGCTCGTACTTGCCGCCCACGTCCACAACAATGTCGCACGTCTCGAGCACGGCCGGGTCCCGCGAGCGCACGACCTCCGCGGCCGCGAACTTCGGCGTCTGCTTCAGCATCCATACGGCAAGCGCCTCGTCGGCGTGGAAGTGGCCGCTGTGAGTCCCGATCTTCATGCGGAGCAGCGACTTGACAATAATTTCGAAAGCGAGGGTTCGTGCCTCAAATATGAAATATATATTTGTGCGCTGTAGTCAGCGGCGGCCGTAGCCGCCGCCGCAGGCTCCGCCGCGATGCAAACTGTTTCACCGTGCCGCAAAACCGCCCAGCCGGGCGCGGGAACTGCTACGAGACGAATTGAGCTGCTAACAAAATTTCGGGCGCCGCGCGAAGCGGCTTGTGGGCGATGCCTTCGGCCGTCGCCCCTCTGAGCCGCTTCATAATTAAGGAGCTCAAAAGCTATGGCACTCGACACGGCGCTTACAGGAAGCACGACTCTGCAAAATAAACTGGTGTGCTGAAGATTGTCTAAATAATAGAAGTTTTACAGGCCGCTTCGCCGTCCAAAACATTCGTGCAGCGCGACGCGCGCTGACCCCTGCCCATGTGCCTTGATTATTATGGCAGTAGTCTCATTCGCTGGGGGCCAATTCTGAAGTATATGCATGCACACTTGCCACGAGCAGCCGAATCAAAGATGAAACAAAACGGAACTAATTTGTTTTAGTAAATAATCAATAGCGGCCACTACGCGCTAGCATTGAATTTTGTGTTAAGTTCTACCTATTGCACTGAGTTGTGTTCAAGTACAACAGGCTCTCGCATAATACAGCTAGCTAGCGATCGCCAAGAAGTTCCGGGCTTTACAAAAGTTTCACGCTATTGCTGATGGAGATGCGAAGCGAGTGCGATGCGAGCATATAGCATAAATAGTAATTGGTATTAGAGAGGTTAATGCGTGGTGTCTATGTCGTGGAAATGCGTTATGGAAGTCTGCTAGAGCCCGCAGCGGGCTCACAGATTACGAGCATGGCAAAGTCTACTTACTCTGGTTTTGGTCGGACTTGTACGCCCATTTTGTGCGGTAGTCGGCGATCGTGTTCTGCACGCCCGGCACGCGGCCCGTCTCCAGGGCGAGCAGCTGCGCCAGCTCCTTATTCGACCAGTAGTCGAAGTGCGCCGTGAACATCTTGAGGTAGTGGCTCGACATGAAGCTGGCCGAGCTCGGGATTTTGTAGTCGAGCTGCCCGCTCTCGTTCAGCGCCTTGAACCGCGTAAGTAGTTCGTTCACTTCGGCCGGAGGCTCGACGGCCGAGTCCTTAAGGACTTTCTCCTCCGGGTCGGGCTCCGGAGACGCGTTTTTCGTGGCCCGCGACAGCTGTGTGCTCAGAAACTTGCCAATGGACGAGCGCCGCGTGCTGGTTGTCTGTGTCTGCGGCGTCGCGACGGGCTCCTCGGCGGTGAGCTTTGCGCTGGGGCGATCGAACGTGGCCGTGGGTAGCGTATCGGACTCGAGCGTGAGCCCCGTCTCGCCAACCAGCCCCTTCACGGCCGGCTCGTGCGCGCCCTCAACGGTCGAGTTGATGAGGAAGCACAGCACGTCGCTTTGGTTAATGACGTTAAACAGGTTTCGCACGGCAAAGCAGCCGAGCGGCCGGTCCTGCGCGTCTATGTCGGCGTGGGCCTTGTCGTACTCAGAGCGCGGCCGCAGCCGCTCGCCCTTAAGGAGCATGAACAGGCCGAGCATGCTGCCCGTCATGAAGAAGTTGTCGGTTTCGAACTTGAGCGGCGCCTGTGGTGCTGTTTCAGGCGTGAGGTGCGTCGGCTGGTGTGTGAGCAGGTCGGCCGTGATGAGCGAGCCAAGGGAGTGCCCCAGGATGCTGACCTTGCCGTCATTTTTGAAGGCCGGGTTGTTCTTGAGCACGAGCTCGTAGATGCGGTTCGCCTCCTTCGCGGCAGCCGAGAGCATGCGCGGGCGCCAATTCTCGGACATGTAGAGCGGAATGTCGAGAAGCGCGTCGCCGACGGCCTGGCGTACGGCGAGCATGGACGGGACGGTAATTGTTTCCAAGTCGAAGTCGACGTCCGAGTTCAGCGCGTTGCGCCAGTTCACAGGTACGACAAGGTGCCTAATGCTTGCGTCCGTGCCGCCAGGGAAGTGCTTGTAGATGTCGGGCGACTCGGCCGCCTGCGTGACGAGCACGCGCAGCTTGTCGATGGCGTACACGAAGTTGATGCGGCTGTAGTTGTGGCTCAGTTTCTGGCCAATGCCGTGGAACACGAGAATGAGCCGGTTCACGGGCGGCGGTTCGTAGTTCACGTCGTCGCTGGGCCGGTCCTTGAGATCGAGGTCCTTGCGGCGCAGGCGCTTGAAGTCGTCGAAGTCGAATGGGCGCAGCACAGTGAGGGCGCCGCGTGGGTCCTCGCCCTGCAGCAGGGCCGTGGCCGTGGATGCTGTGCACAGGGCGGAGCTGCCCTTGAACAGGTAGATGTTGCTGTTTTTGGGCGAGAATGCGACGTCCAGGATCATGTCGCGGCCGCCCTGCTTCAGCTCGACGCGCGGCGACACAACGCGCACGAGCGCGGGCTCGGTTACGGCCATGGCCAGCGTCTCGGCGTACGTGTCGAAGTTCGCCAAGAAGTTGTTGAAGTGCTCGAGCAGCACTGCGTCCCACGCAGGATCAATTGGCGTCAGCGTGCTTGCAAACGACCAGTGCGAGCTGCTGACCTTCGTCGAGTAGCGCATGGACCAGTAGATGGGCCGCAGCGTGTCGAGGCCGTGCACCTGGAACAGCAAGCGGTCGTGGCCGACGGCCACGGGCTCGCCGTCCGGCGCCGCGGCCCGCAGGCGTCGCGCGTCGCCCGGGTTGAAGGCAATCCACTCCGACACGGGATAGATGGCCTTGCGGATGGACGACGTCGAGTACTGCGGCGGCGCGGGCTCTGCGGCCGCGCCGGACGCGTCCGCAAAGCAGCTCGTGCACGAGTCGAGCGCCGCTGCCGAGTACGCCTTATGAGGGTCGTCAATGGACTGCTTCAGGTTGTAGAAGAACCATTTTTCAGGCACCTGCGGACGGGCGTCGCTCATAGTGTGCGTGTGAGAAGTGACGAGGGTGACTAGCATGTGATGAAGACCCAACCCCGCCCGAATGAAGCAGGTCGTGGCGAGCAGTGGGGCGCGAGCGCGCAAACGACGGCCCCGCGCAGCGGGCTAGCTCGTTTCGAGGACCAAGCCACCAAGTAAGGACAGGGGAGGCTTATGAGCATGCTCAAAAACGCGGCCGGTGCGGCGCCACGCGCGGCCAGCGCCGGCGACCCTATTAATCCGCTATCGGGGCAAGGGCGCCGGCCCTGGAACTGCCATTTGTGGCACCACGACGCCCGCAGATAGGCCCGCGCGGACCCGCATTGCGTAACCGCTTTATTGCAGCGTCTGGAGTGGCTGCGCGCAGAGGTGCCGAGCAGGTGCCGAGCAGGCTCTGCTCTGCGGAACGCCGGAAACGGCTCGCGCGCCAAAATCACAGCTCTAGCTGAGCGCGACGCTTTGCGAACGTGCCTAATTCTTCGCTGTGCGCACGGCTTCAGCTGCGTTCGGAGTCCGGGCAGGGCCAGTCCGGAGGGCCAGTCGGAAGCCGGCGGCGCCATATAAGTAGATTAGGAGACGGGATCGAGCCGCAGCCGCCGCGATTCCCCGCTGCAGCTGCGATTCCCCGCTGCGGCCGCAATCAGTTGGGGCAGCGCTGCGCACTGATCGCAGCGATAAATAAATGTGGCTTATTTATCAGTGGCTCCGGAACCTGTTGACCCACGCGACGCGCGGTTTGGGGGAACCGCTGGCGCGTGACTTTTGGTCGCGAGTGCCCCCATGTAGAGGACGTCCCCTCAGAATACCACCCCAACATTCGTGTCACCTAACTCGCGTGCTGATTCCAGAAATGAGCCAGGAGTTGTTCCACAAGAAGACACGAGCCTTCGTGTACGGCATGCAGCAGCGTGCGTGCCAGGGCATGCTCGACTTCGACTACATCTGCCAGCGCGAGACGCCGAGCGTGGCCGGCGTCATCTACCCGTTTGGCTCTGCGTCGAGCACGAAGATGTACTGGGGCACGAAGGAGACCCTCATCCCCATGTACCAGGAGGTGTCGAAGGCTGCCGCGAAGCACCCGGATGTGGACGTCGTGGTAAACTTCGCGTCGAGCCGCAGCGTGTACAGCTCGACGATGGAGCTGCTCGAGTACCCGCAGTTCCGCGCGATTGCAATCATTGCCGAGGGCGTGCCTGAGCGCCGTGCCCGCGAAATCATGGTCAAGGCCAAGGAGAAGGGCGTCGTCATCATTGGCCCGGCCACGGTCGGCGGCATCAAGCCGGGCTGCTTCAAGATTGGCAACACGGGCGGCATGATGGACAACATCGTGGCCTCGAAGCTGTACCGTGCCGGCTCCGTCGCGTACGTCTCGAAGAGCGGCGGCATGTCGAACGAGCTGAACAACATCATTGCCCAAACGACGAACGGTGTGTACGAGGGCGTGGCCATTGGCGGCGACCGTTACCCGGGCACGACGTTCATCGACCACATCCTGCGCTACGAGGCCGACCCAAAGGCGAAGATCATTGTCCTGCTTGGTGAAGTCGGCGGTGTCGAGGAGTACCGCGTGATCGAGGCCGTGAAGGCCGGCACGATCACAAAGCCCATTGTTGCCTGGGCCATCGGCACTGTTGCGGACATGTTCAAGACGGAGGTCCAGTTTGGCCACGCTGGTGCGCTCGCAAACTCGAAGCTCGAGACAGCGGCCAACAAAAACAAGGCCATGCGCGAGGCCGGCTTCTACGTGCCCGAGACGTTCGAGGACATGCCCGAGACGCTTGCGGCCGTGTACAAGGACCTGCTGGCAAAGGGCGAGGTCGTTGAGCAGCCCGAGCCGGCCGTGCCGAAGATCCCGCTCGACTACAGCTGGGCGCAGCAGCTCGGCATGATCCGCAAGCCCGCCGCGTTCATCTCGACGATCAGCGACGACCGCGGCCCGGAGCTGTCGTACGCAGGCATGCCCATTTCGGAGGTGTTCAAGCAGCAGCTCGGCGTGGGCGGCGTGCTGTCGCTGCTGTGGTTCCGCCGCGTGCTGCCGGACTACGCCACGAAGTTCCTCGAGATGGTACTCATGCTCACGGCCGACCACGGCCCGGCCGTTTCTGGCGCCATGAACACGATCATCACGACGCGTGCTGGCAAGGACCTCATTTCGTCGCTCGTGTCCGGTCTGCTCACGATCGGCCCGCGCTTTGGCGGCGCGCTCGACGGCGCGGCGAAGGAGTTCACGGCCGCGTACGACCAGGGCTGGTCGCCGCGCCAGTTCGTGGACACGATGCGCCAGCAGAACAAGCTGATCCCCGGCATTGGCCACAAGGTCAAGTCGCGCAACAACCCGGACTTCCGCGTGGAGGTCGTGAAGGACTTCGTGCACAAGCACTTCCCGCGCACGACGCTGCTCGACTACGCCGTGGCCGTCGAGGACGTGACGACGTCGAAGAAGGACAACCTCATTCTGAACGTCGACGGCGCCATCGCCGTGTCGTTTGTGGACATGATGCGCTCGTCCGGCGCGTTCACGCCCGAGGAGACGGCCGAGTACCTGCGCAACGGCGTGCTGAACGGCCTGTTCGTGCTGGGCCGCTCCATCGGATTCATTGGCCACCACCTCGACCAGAAGCGTTTGAAGACGGGTCTCTACCGCCACCCGTGGGACGACATCACGTACCTCGTTGGCGAGAACGCCCCCTAAGTATAGCCACAGCCGCGTAATTTAGCCTGAGTAATGCCCCCGCAGGTACGAACCGCGAGCGCGCGCCGCGGCATTGGCGCGCTAGTTATGTGCTATTTTATGCAATTTTCGGATCGTGCGCGTGCTGTTAGTGGCCAGCACTTTTGTCGGCAGCAGTCCACTAATTTAAGGTTGCACAAGCAGTTGCACGCACACTCTCAGTAGTGGTGGGAAGGGGCGAAACCCGCGCATCCTTCATAGGCAGTTATATTTTAGCTGCACTGTAAAAAGCAAGCAGTTTCATACGCACTCTCGCGGGTTCCCTTCTCGTGCAGTGATCTTCTTTGTTTTTGTTTTCTTCATTTCTTTTTTTTTTGTGCTTCCTTCAGGTCTGCGTAAACTAGCCTGATTCGGCACTGCCCGCATGCCGCTCTGCACCGCTGCGGCGTGACGGCGTTGTCGAGAGTATATTTATTTAGGTTGCGTCGGCGCACACCCGTTTATTACGTTGTTGTTATGTCTTTTTAGACCTCGGCGACGGGCGTGCGCCCTTTATAGCTCGGTGAGTGGGGGGCCGATCCCCCACCAGTTCCGGAGGTCGTGCCTCGGTTCATCCGCTGCACACGTGACGATAGCCGGTGCATATATATGCAATGGATAAACCCTATGGCGGGCTTAGGGGGTCCTGAAGCACACATTCGGCCGCATCTCATTGGCAGGCCATGCACGTCACCCGCACCTTCACGACGCCGGCCTACTGGCCGCGCACGGACTCGCGCAGCCTGCAGTACCGCGACGCGCGCCTCGACGTAGTGTACACGGTGCAGAGCCAGGAGCTGCCGACGAGCCGCCCGTCGGCGTCGCGCCTGAACCTGCTGTTTCTGCACGGCGCGCAGTGCTCGAAGGAGGGCTGGAACTACTGGATCGAGCTGTGCTTCCGCGAGTGGGGCGCACAGCTCGACAAGTGCATTGCCCTCGACCATGTGCACCACGGCGACTCGGCCGTCGCGAACGAGGGCCGCATTGGCTTTTTTGTGCCCTGGGACGACATGGGCCGCGACGCGGCCATGGTCATCCGCGACTGCGTGCGGCGCGGCGAGATCAACGCGGCAGCGCCGCTCATTGTCGTTGCGCACTCAATGGGCGGCGCTGCGGCGATGTGCCTCAGCGTGTTCGACCCGGGCCTCGTCACGGCGCTCGTGCTGGCCGACCCCGTGTGGATGGGCGCGGACGCGAAGATGACGGACGTCGATCTGTACGGGCGCACGTTCGCGAAGCTGTCGCTCGCCGCGTACCGCCGCGCGCGCGACGAGTTCGAGAGCGTCGCCGACTACCGCGAGTTCATGGACAAGAAGTACATCACGGCGCAGATGCATGCGCGGCCGAAGAAGGATCTTGCCGACGGCCTGCTGCGCACGGACGGCGCGCGCGTGCGCATGAAGACGAGCCGAACGCTGCAGGCGGCCTCGTACTACGGCGGCCTGTCCGTCGTCGGCATGGGCCAGTCCATCATCCACCGCGTGCGCGTGCCCGTGTTTGTGTTCCACGGCGATGTGCATGACTTCAATCCGCCGGACAGCAATGAGTCGCTTGCCGAGATGCTGCTGAAGGCCGAGCGCGCCGAGATCCCTGGCGGCGGGCACCTTGTCCCGTACACAAAGCCCGACGAGTGCTTCAACGCCGTGAAGGGGTTCATTGCGCGCGAGTTCAAGGCCGACCTCGAGCACCGCGCGGCCGTGGACAAGCAGTTCGGGCCATCACCCGAGGAGCGCTACATCGGCCAGGCCACGGCGCAGGCCAAGGGCGGCCTGCCGGCCGGCCTGAGCAAGCTCTAGGGCCGCGCCGCAGCGCGCGGACGTGCTATTGAGCGGGCCGCGCAATTGACTGGTTTGGCGTCTTGCACGACGTGGCCCTTTTCTCCTTGCGGCTAAGAGCAACACATAGATTAGTTGGCCTCAACGGCGCCGTCACGGCTACGAGCAGCACATAGATTAGGAGCAGCTAGATATAGACGTAGTCCGCAAAACTAGATCGCATAACAAAGAACTTCCGACGAGAAGGTACGTGGCCCTCGCGCGCGCCCACGCCGGCTGCGCTAGGGCGCCGCCTGAAGCCGCTCATATTCAATACACACAGGCGTGCTGAGACTGGACAAGACAATGAGGTTCTTTCTAAACTCCTGCGTAGCCACGCAGTCGTAAGAGCCCAGAGCACAGCGACGTCCTGGCCCGACTGCCAGGTCCAGCAAATGGTCTTTGTTCTCGGTACTGAAAAAAGCACGATTTAGGGGCTGGGCCCGGAGTATATACAAAGCGTAGTCTATTTTGGGCGGCCTAGTCGGCCTAGTCGGCCTGGCGCGGCTGCCGCGGCGGCTTCGCCGGCTTCGGCTTCTTGCCCATGACCTGCACGTAGCGCAGCTCGGCCTCCTGGCGCGCCTTCAGCTCGGCGGCCTTGCGCGCCTCCTGCTGCTCGACCTTGCGCTCGGCCTGCTGCTTCGCGTCGTCGTACTTCTTGCGCAGCGCCGACACAATGGAGTCGTTATTCTCGGCCGGCGTGATGCCGAGCCGCTTGTTGATCTCGGCCTGCTCGGCCGGCGTGACCATGGGCGCGAGGCCGAGCGCGTTGCGCACGGTCGCCGACTTCAAAATGTTCGATTGGAAGATCGAGAACACAGAGTTGATCGCGAAGTAGAAGCACACGCTCGCGGGCAGCGCCATCGTCATGGGCACGGCAATGAACGGCATGTACGTAAACACCTTCTTCATGACGGGCGACACCTGCGCGGCGCCCGTCTCGCCGCCAAAGAACTTGAACGTCGCCGCGTAGAGCACGGCCGTAATGATCTGGAGGCCGCAGTACGGGTCGGCCACGGCCATGTTCTGGAACCAGGCCAGGCCCTGCGTTGTGAGGCCGTCGACCGGCACGTTCGACATGCCGCGCAGCGCGTTGAACACGCCGAGGAAGATCGGCACGCCGAGCAGCGGCTTCGCCATGTTCAGTACTTTGACCTCGTGTTTCAGCATGAGCTTGCGGCGCTCGACCATGGACTCCTGAATCGCGCGCTGGTCAGTTGCGTTCTTCGTCTTCTCCATGATCTGCGTGAGCTCGGGCTTGATGCGCGCCATCTTTGCCGCTGCGTCCGATGACGACATGTAGATGGGCAGCATGAGCGCGCGCGTGGCCAGCGTGACCGTCAAGATCGTCGCCCACCACGGCAGCCCGGCCGTCGTGTGCACGTACTCAAACATGTGCTGGAAGAAGCCCTCCGGCCAGTACCACGTCTGCGCAAGACCGATACTCTGGAAGTAGCCGATCTGGTCCGGAGCAACAGGCGCCGCCTGCGCCACGGCCTGCACGGCGTCCGCAGCCGTGTCGGACACGTTCGTGCCGATCTTGCCAATCTCGCTCGCAATCTCCGACTTGTGGCGCACACCAACGGGTGCGAGCGGCGCACCGAGGCGCACGCCGGACAGCAGCGCCGCGGGCCGCGCCTGTGCACGCAGCAGTCCTGAGGGCCGCAGCGCGAGTCCAAGCCTGCAGGCCAGCATTTTTTGCAAACGGCAGGTGCTGGGAGCAGAGGCCGCGCGCCCTGACTAACTCGCGATTTTTCAAACCGCGCGCACCCACCACCCACTACCACCATAACCACCACCAGGCAACGCACGTCGAGCCGACTAACCATGCGATGCGTAGCATAGCGCGCGCGACCTGGGCAGCGTCCGCTTATGGCCCCGCCCGCAGCTTTACCAGTGAGTTTGCCGGCTTTGAAGTTGCCCGCGGCTCTGGGTTTGCCCGCGGCTCTGGGTTTGCCCGCGGCCGCCTGCTGCGCTCGTACTCGCAGCGCCCGCTCGCGGCCGAGCACCGCCGCCGCGCCGCGCAGGCGCTCGCTTCGGCGCAGCCACTCAGCGCCTACGATCTGCTGCTCGCGTACCCGCAGCAGGAGCAGCTCATTCCTAACGGGCTCATGCTCGACTTCTTCCACGCGGCGCAGCGCCTGCGGAACCCGCTCGCCGCGCACCTATTTGCGCGGCTCGTGACCGTCGACCAGGTCGGCCGGCGGCATTTTGTTGTGAACGCGAGCCGCGCTATCAAGCTGCACCTCGGCGTGCGCAACTGGGAGCAGTGCCTCGTGTTTGTGCGCGAGCTCGAGCTTGCGAACCGCGGCGAGCTGGTCCTGCCTTACGACACGCTCGAGGCGCTGCTCGTCGCCGCGAAGTGGCATGCTGACGTCGAGATTGCCATGCAGTGCGTGCAGAGCATGCTGCAGATCCACCCCTACGTGTACGCGCGTACGTGGGGCATGCTCGTGCAGCTCGCGCTCGACGCACAGCACTACGGCGCGCTGGCGTGGGTCTACGACAGCGCGCTGAAGCCTGGGTTTGTCGTGCTCGACGACGCGTCGTACCTGCGCATGGCGCGGCTCGCGTCGCGGCACGGCGACCTGCGCCTCTGCGAGTGGGCGGCCCTGCGCATGCGCCGCCGCCAGAAGGCGTTTGCGGCCGCGTCGGCCGCGACGTCACTCGAGCTGTACATCTGCCTCGTCGAGGCGGCCGCGCGCTCGTCGCTCGTGCGCACGGACTCCGTGCAGGCGAGCATCCGCGCCGTGAGCCGCTACCTCGTGCGCCTTGGCTCGGCTGCTGCGCAGGTGCGCGTGGCCGAGCTGCCGCAGGTCGTCGAGGCGCTTGCGCACAGCGACGAGAACCGCGAGCACTTCCGCAACATGTTCGCAGCGTTGCTCGAGGACGCGGCCGTGAGCGCCGAGGTCAAGCGCCTCACATTTAACCTATTGCTCGCGGCTGAGCTGGCGCGCAGCGGCGCGCTCGACGCCGTTGTCGAGCTCACGCGGCTCGGCCGCGAGCACGACATTGCCCTGAATGAGGACACGGTGCTGCTGCTGCTGGACCTGGCTGCAAAGACGCACGCGAGCCGCGAGACGCTGAGCCAGGTCGTGCTGCAGCGTCCGACGCGGCGTGTGCTCCGCAAGGCCGAGCACATAATGAGCCTGCCGCAGGAAGCTCACGATAAGGAGCCTTTGTAGCCCGCTCATTAGCAAGGCCACCAAAACGAAAAGGATTGAACCGAAAGGGACCGCGCCTTGAAGGCAGTGCACTTGCACGGCCTACCTGTTCTGTTCCGCCTGTTCTGTTCCACCTGTTCAGTTCCCCATGCTGTGTTCCCTATGTTTTGTGTTCCACCTGCTGTATTCCACATTTGGCTCGGCCAACGTGAATTGGGCCCTACTAGCAGATCCCGTAGCAGCATTCGCGCAGCGCCGCCTACGGCGAAGGAAGCTGGCCTTCTTTCCCGAATTTGTGGCTGCGACACCCTAACCCGTGCTGCCCTGCCTCGATGTCTATTCTGTACATACTCACGCAAAAGTAAACACTGCAACCATGGCCGCGCCGCTGGCCCTGAACGTCTATGCGCGGGTCCGGCCGCTGAACGGGGCCGAGAGCCGCACGGACGGGTCGGCTGGCGCCTACAGCTGGTACTCGGCCGTCGACATTGTCGACGCCCGCAGCCTTGTTTTCAACCCGGCCCGGCTCAAGGCCATCGCGCCGCAGACGCGCTTCACGACGGCGCGCCGCCGGCTCACATACGACCAGCCGTTCTGCTTCGACGCTGTGTTTGGCCCCGACGCCGCGCAGCAGGACGTGTACGCAGACGTCGCGCAGCCGCTGCTCGACGCGGCCATGGCCGGCCACAACGCGTCCATCTTCGCCTACGGCGCCACGGGCTGCGGCAAGTCGTACACAATCACGGGCATTCTGGACCGGCTTGCCGACGACCTATTTGACCGCGTTGCGCAGCTGCACGGCACGGCCGACGTGGCCGTCACGATGACGTACGTGCAGCTCTACCAAGAGCGGCTCGAGGACCTGTTGCCGGCCGGCGGCGGTAGCGGTGGCAGTAGCGGCGGTGGCAGCAGCACGCGGCGCGGCGTCGGGCTCGACTTGCGCGACATGAGCCCGGACCGGCCCGGCGAGTCGCGCGTGCCCGGGCTCTGCGAGCACCGCCCAGCCAGCGCGGCCGAGCTGGCCGAGCTCTGCCGGCGCGGGAACCAGAACCGCGTGATTGCAGCGACGCAGGCGAACTCCGTGTCGTCGCGCAGCCACGCCGTGCTGTCGCTGCACATCGAGCAGCGGTGCGCAAACGTCGTCACGACGTCGAGCCTCAGCGTGATCGACCTCGCCGGCAGCGAGCGCGCGCAGAACACGCAGAACCGCGGCGCGCGGCTTGCCGAGGGCGCGTGCATCAACCGCTCGCTGCTCGCGCTCGGGAACGTCATCAACGCGTGCTGCGCGCAGCAGCGGCACATCCCGTTCCGCGAGTCGAAGCTCACGCGCCTGCTGCGGCACTCGCTCACGGGGAACTGCCACACGGCCATGATCGTGTGTTTATCGCCGTCGTTCGCGCACTTCGACGAAACGCGCAACTCGCTCGAGTACGCGCGCCGTGCCGCGGCCATCACGCGCCGCGCCGCGCCGGCGCCGCCCCTACGCACAGCCCTCAGCGTGAGCGACATCCAGGCCCAGACTCGCGCGCACGTTTTTGCCGCCGTGGCCGACCGCATATCGGCGCGCCTGCCCGGCCTGCGCCTGCACGAGCACCTCCCGCGCGACGGGCTCGGCGCAACGAGCACCGACGACGGCGCCGACGCCCTGGCCGATGCTTTGGCCGATGCCTGGGCCGAGTCGCTCGGTGCGCACGCACAGGAGCCGCGCGCCGCATCGCCGCCGAAAGCGCGCAGCCCGCTGAAGAGCCCGCTGAAGAGCCCGCCCTTGCACACGCTGCGCGTGACGTCGCCGCTGAAGCGCATCCGCAGCGCCGGTGCGGCCCGCGTGCCATCGGCCGGCTCGGGCGGGCCCGTGCTGCGCCAGAACTCGAAACGCATTCATGTTTGAGGGCCGCGCCCCAGGCTTTTATTTATATACTCCATGCATCCTCTACGATATCCACGGCCGCAGCCTTTGAGGAGAAGAGCGCTTGGCGGCGCAGCCGGTGCGGCCATGCGCACTCCTTCAAAGCTCGTACGCGCGCTATAAACGCGATTCTACGGCGCGCTTCCCGCGCTTCATGCTCTAAACGCGCTTCACGCTATATTACCCTTATTGATACATTTGGCCTTCTCGAACTACATTTAGGCAGAGCTCGAGTGCTACATCTGAATCCTCATAATATCATTATACGCATCTCGAAAATCACCTTGAACACGAGCGCCGTCTAAGGACTATCCTAATTTATTTAGGTAGCGGCACGTGTGACCCCTGCCCGCACGCAGGACCCCTATCTGCCGCTACCACTATCGGCCATGCGCCTTTCCTAGACTGCGCAGCCGACCGCATGGGAGCGACGTTTTTTCGCGGACACCCGTCGACGGAGCTGCTGCCCACGGCGGACGTGCTCGCTGCGGCGCAGGCGGCGCTCGGCGGCTCGCGCACGACGGACGACGACGAGGACACGCGGCACCCGCTGACCTACGGCAGCGACCCCGGCGCGCTGGCCGTACGCGAGGCGATCGCCGCGTGGGTGAACGAGCGGGCCGGCGCCGGCGCCGGCGCTGGCGCGTCGGCAGACTGCCTGAACCTCACGAACGGCGCCAGCTTCGGCGCGGCGAGCGCGCTCGTGCAGTGCTGCCCGCCGGACTACACGCAGCTCGCGCTCGCCGTGAGCCCGACATACTTCCTCATCAACTCCGTGTTCCGCGACGCCGGATTCGCCGGCCGCATGCGTGCCGTCGTCGAGACGGAGCGCGGCATCGACGTGGCCGGCCTTGAGGCCGTGCTCGCAGCAACCGCGGCGCCGCCCGCCCAGGACGCGCTACGCTTCCGGTTCGTGCTCTACCTCGTGCCGGACTTCAGCAACCCCGGCGGCTACACGCTGACGCTCGACGAGCGCATGCGCCTCCTGCAGCTCGCGCGCCAGTATAACGTGCTGCTCCTCTGCGACCAGGTCTACGACTACCTCGACTACGGCCGGCATGGCCCGGCGCCGCCGTCGCTCGTGAGCCTCGACCGCGCAACGCTGCCGCCGGGCTCGCTGGGCACCGTTGTTGCCAATCACACGTTCTCGAAGTACTTGGGGCCGGGCCTGCGCGTGGGCTGGCAGGAGTGCGCAACGCCGCAGCTCGCGTTCCACCTGTCGCAATCCGGCGCCAACAAAAGCGGCGGCTCGCCGGCGCACATGAACACGTTCATTGCGAAGGAGCTGGTTACGAGCCGCCGCATCGACGCCATTCTGGCCGGCCTGAACCGCGTCTACGGCGAGCGCAGCGCCCAGTACCGCGAGTACATACGCAAATACCTGCCCGCGGGCACGCAGATCGTCGGCGGCGACGGCGGGTACTTCTTCTGGCTGCGGTTCCCGCCGGGCTTTAACGTCGCGCGCATGACGCGCGAGTGCGCGGATGCCGGCGTGCGCCTCGCGCCGGGCCAGCACTTCGAGGTCGTCGGCGACGAGCAGGGCTGGGGCGAGCGCTGCTTCCGCGTGTCGCTGAGCTGGCACACCGCCGCCGAGGCCGAGCCTGCGTTCAAGACATGGGGAGAGATCGCCGCGCGCCAACGCGACTAACGAACACACCTCGCTCGCGTCGTGCAGTGCAGTGCAGGCGGTTCCGGTGCTCAACTTTTGCTTGTTAGTTGGCACGCACGGCCTCGGTTCGCCGCTTCCAGCCCGCTACCGTCGAGCTTTCCATAGACAGCATCGCGGCGAGCTCATACGGGCGTTCTAATTGGCGGCTTCAGAGTGCAAGGAACGAGCGCTACGAAACAAAGCTTGATCGCGTCATTTTGCACTGCGCTAAGTAGCTATATACAGGGTATATACAAGGGCCCGCCCTAAATGGGCCACTGTGTGTGCCCGCGGCCGTACTTGAGCCGCGTGCGTTCCGTACCTGACGCAAATACGCTCCTCGCGACCTCCTAAAACGTATCTATGCGGGCCCGTTCGGCCGAACGGGCCCGCGCCGACCCGGCATTTGCGAAAAGTCTAGCGATTGCGAAAACAAACGTGCTATTGGTTTTTCATAGACTGACTCACTAGCCTTGAAGCAGCTGCGCGCGGCCTGCCGCTGCCGCCACCGCCTCGGGTTGAACCCTTTAAAACTTCTACGGCCGTCGCTGAACACGAAGCAGGTCGGCCTATGGATGGATTACCGCAATTGCCGCGCGTCGCGTGGAACACGGGGACCCAGGACGGTAGTATACAGGAATCGTCTGAGTACAAAGGTATTGGGTTCAGACAAGGCTTCGATGGTTCGGGCGCATGGCACGAGGTTGCGGCAAGTATAAGGAAGTTCACGGATCAGAAAGCAATAATCGATCGCGTAGGGCGTTCAAGGTCAACTTCTACAGGTCGTTTGCGACACTTCCTGTATTATGCGTACGTTGATGTTGGAAGCAATTCCGCTGAGGAAGAGTTAGATGAGCCGACCATGCAGAGCATCATCGATTGCGCTGAGGAGAAGGATGGAATTAAACTAGACACTATACCCCACAACGAGTATGCTGGCTCCAGGAATTGGGAAACCGAGGCCGACCTACTGGCGCACTATGACTTTTTCGGTCATGGAATGGTCGGCGGTTTCGACATTGATCTCGTCGGCATCTCGGATGATATGGTAGGACCGAACGACTCCGATTCCAGCAGCCAGGAGCGCGGCCCTCGCAATGAAGACTCAGAGACGCCGACGCAGAGCCGGATGTGAGCAATTAAACAGAAGAAAATAGGGACATGTCACTAAATTTTGGTTCATAACAGTTACAGAACTATGGTTTATAATGAGCATTAAAGCTCGTGAAACATCCTGACCCAATGTGAAACACAGTGAGTAAATGAAAAAAAGTGAGCTTAGGCCTCCCATAGTAAGAGTTGGTTTTTAAACTGGTTTCAACCGAGCCATGATTAGTTTGCGAAGTTTCTAACTCTTCATGTACGGCAGTCCGTGGGCGCGGCCTGCTGCTCGGTCCCGCCGCACGAACCTCGCCGCGCTGAATAAGGCCCGCCCACCGTAGCGCCGGCGTGGCCGCGCCGCCGCGCCGCCAGCCTTAGTCATATGGTCACATGGTCGGCTGTGTCGTAAGCAGACGAAGAATTTGTAGCTGGATGTGGTAAGGGGTGGGGATTATTTCTTCGCTTGGGAGCAGCTTGTGTCATACTACCAAGTTGATCATTTTGATCACGACGGCACACCCGGAACGGCTTCGATTCATTCCTGGACACTTGCCTGCTCAGTACATTGTATCCTAGGGAGGCTTTCAGTAGCATTTCTCCAGTGATCGCTCGAGTATGGCCCAGGTTCAACCGTCGCATCACCAGCTCGGCGGCCCGCGCCTCCACGCGCGTCACGGATCGGCCTCGTCGATTCTGGCCGCCACAACATTCGGGGTCAACTACAACCCGCTCGCCACCCCGTCGAGTGCCACGTCCTACGACAGTATGGCGTGGAACAACCCCCTCTCCGTCTCACCCTCAATCTGGTCGCCGAACCACGTCGGAAACTGCCAGTGGCCGGCCATGCGCCAGCCGCGCGCGCCCGTCTACTACGGCTCGAGCGGCTATGCGTACGCACGCCAGCAGACGCTGCCGCCAGGCATGGTGAGCGTGCCCGGCGCGCCCGTCGCAGCGCCCGCGCCGCATACACAGCATGCGCAGCATGCGCAGCAGCATGCGCAGCAGCATACGCTCGCACAGCACTCGGTGCCCGCGCCGATGGGCCAGCAGATGCTCGTGCCGCCCGTGCAGACGGGCTCGTCTATGCCCGTGTCGATGCCCGCGTCGGCTGCTGCGTACCCACCGCCGTCACAAATGCTGCCGCAGGTGCCGCAGTTCCCCGTGTACGCGCTGCGCGCGCCGATGCAGAGCTACCAGACGATTGCCGCGCCCGAGTCCGGTGCGGCAGCGCTCGAGTACAATGCAACAAACATGGCGCGGTTCGTGGCCACCGTCGGCAGCGGGCTCCTTTTGGGGAAGCCCGCGTCGTTCCACGAGGTCGCGGCCATCGAGCAGTTTCTGCAGACGCTGCTGTGCTCGACGCGGCTGCCGCGCTCGACTGTGCTCACGAGCCTTGTGCTGCTGAAGCAGTTCACGCACTTGCGCAAGAGCGACCCGCAGCTGCAGTGCCTCAGCCTGAAGAACTGCTTCCTCGTCAGCTTTGTGCTTGCGAACAAGGTGAACGACGACAACACGTTCACAAACGCGTCGTGGGGGCTCGTGTCGGGCATGCCCGCGAAGCAGCTCACGGCCATCGAGCTCGCGTGGCTCGACGCCGCACAGTGGAACGTGTCGCTCGACGACCAGGGCGAGAACGAGTGGGCCTACTGGCAGAACTACTGGCTGCAGACGGAGCAGCAGGCGCTGCAGCAGTGCCCGAGTCCGGTCACGCCGACGAGTCTGTGGCCGAACCAGGGCTACTTCTTCGAGCCGTTCTCCGTGGCGGCTTGCTAGGCGCCCGCCCTAATTCTTCTTCTTTCTTTTTTTTAATTTTTTTTATTTATCGTAATTCACCAATCCGCAAGGAAAAGGAAAAAAAAGCCCCGTTTGCAAGGTAGGCGTCTGTAGAGCAGCGCGTGCGTAGCGCGTGCGTGTAGCGCGCGCGTAAAGCGTGCGCGTAAAGTGTACGAGCGCCATGCCTAAATTGCGCAAGTAGGACTCAATAGCGGCCCGGAGGCACGCTACTGCGGCGTGGTTAGGCGCGCTTCACGTGGGCGTGAATGGCGCGAGCTGGCTCGCGTGGCTTATACGGCCGTGCGCTACTCAGGCGCTAGAACGGGCACGTAGCTAGCTTTTAAATACATAAAGGTTGTGCGCTAAGTACGCTAAACAATGCCGTTTGTGCGAGTAAATGACGCACCTTCTCCTTCAGGGGTGTGCGCGTAGCGCGCCGATCATTGCGTCTGGCTGAGCCGTCTGCGGCTGGCCTCGCTCGTTGCTGGCCCCGCGAGCGCCCCGGCTGCTGCACTTTTACTCCCTCGCTCTGCCTCTTTTACTCGCCGTGCGCCTTTTGTTCACCTTCGGCTGAGCGGTCAAACTGTGGAGTCGCTCACGTGCGCTGAGTGCAGCCAGGCACCATAGCTCGTCGCTACGACGCCTCATCCACAAAAATCTTAGTGTGTGCGTTAGTTGAACGCAAGTAGTTGCTGGCCAGGGCACGGGTTGATCTGCGCCGGGCCGGCGTCTCCTCCCTCCTCACGGGAAATTGTGGAGCGTGCGTCGTATTGGCCTCTCGAGTTGGCTCGTTTACGACCGCGCATGCCTGGCGGCCGTCCCGCGCCGCAAAGGCCCGATTCGGGCGCCGCATGGCGCCCCGGCACCGCGGCAAGTGGGGTTGCGGCCGGGCCGCGCCGTTGCGGCGAGCTTGGGTGGGCCTCCTGTCACGCGCCGAGAAGCCGCTTCTGGCCAGGGCCCGAATAGACCGGGGCCATGACCTGCGAGGCGCTGGCTAGGGTTATGCACACTTTGTGATCGGCCGGCGGCGCCACTCCCAAGATTAAGAGGCACTCCAGGCTTCGAGGACTTACCACCCTAGTCACCTTCTCCCACCTCCCTTCCCTCCCCCCCCGGACCGGCTAGCCCCGACCCCGCTAACCCGAACCCACCTCCAAGGGACAAAGCTAAACGAAAATCCCTCTATCGTTTCAGCGTCTCTGCCCCCAGACACTCTCACTCCGCGGGGAATACAGGATCCAGCTCGCCACCTCCAGGCCCGGCTTTTTTTCCCGCTCGACTCAGCTGTCCCGACCCGCGCGGCCCTCCTTTAGCCTTCGCTTGCGCCAAAGCGCTGTCCTGAAACCACCCCCACACGCTACCCCGCTCAGCCCAGCTCCATTGGCGCCCAGGTTAGCCTAGCTCTGGACGCAGCAATACCGTGCTAGCATCGACCCCCATGAAATCCGAGCCCCAGCTAGCCGAGACGGCAACGGTTAGCCCCCCAGCACCCATCTCCATGCCCGCCGAGCAACGCGAGCGTGAGGCGGCAAAGTCCGCCGCTACAAAGTCGCAGGCTGGCGCAAAGTCCGCTAAGGCCGACACTGCACAGCGCCCGTACAAGTGCGACATCTGCGGGCGCGGCTTTCTCCGCCTCGAGCACAAGACGCGCCACGTGCGCACGCACACGGGCATCCGCCCGTACGAGTGCACGTTCCCGGGCTGCACACGGCGCTTCTCACGCTCGGACGAGCTCACGCGCCACCTCCGCATTCATACGAACCGCAACGTGCGCCGCGGGCCCGTCCCGCGCGGCAAGCAGCTCGCGCCAGCGGCCACGCCGAAGAGCGAGGCCAGCTCGCAGCCGCCTTCGCCGCCGCACGACGACTCAACGCAGCTGCAGCCCATGAGCGTCGTGTCACAGGCCGCGCCGCCGCCGCCGCCGCTTCAGCAGCAGCAGCAACATCAGCAGCCCTCACAGCAGCAGCCGGCACCGCCACCGCAGCCCCAGCAGCCACCGCAGCAGCCCCAGCAGACGCAACAGGCTCCGCCGCCCCAGCAGGCGCCCCTCATGAGCTACGTCGCGCCCCAACAGCAGCCTCCCATGACCGCATGGCCGCAGCCGCTGCCGCAGCCCATGCCGTTCCAGTTGCAAACGGTGTCGTCGATGCCGTCGATTGCGTCGCTGGCGCTCACGCAGCAGCAACAACAGCAGCAGCAACAGCAGCAGCCTACTGCTATGGAGCCGCCGCAGCAGCCGGTGCCGCTGCAGAGCCGCTCTGTTTTTGATATCCATGCACTGGCCACAGCCGCGACACAGGTGCTCGAGCGCGAGCAGCAGGCGCAGGCCCAGCAGGCTCAGCAGGCCCAAGCTCAGGCGCAGCACCAACACCAGCAGTACCAGCAGCACCAGCAGCAGTACCAGTCGCCGGCGCAGCCGCTGCCGCAGCCGCAGCCGCCGCACTCACAGTCATATCAGCAGCCGCTGCGTAGCGCGGCATTACCGCGCACGAACTCACGCGCGTTCAACCGCCAGCGCTCGTCGCCGCAGATCGCCAGTTTGCATCACGCAAGCACGCCCTACGAACGCCCGCAGCGCCTCACGTCGCATAACCAGGCCACGTTCTCGCTGAGCGGCCTCAGCGGTCTGAGCAAGCTCTCGCAGCCGAATACTCCTGCATCCACGGTCCCGCCATCGCCGGCCGTGTCCCGCGCGGCCACGCCCACGCCGGACCACACGCCGCTCGCCACGCCGGCGCACTCGCCGCGCCTCGGTGCGCGCGAGTTCACGCACACTACCTCGAGCCTCGACTTGTCGGGCATGCATACCCAGTCCCCGGGCCGGACGGGCGCCAACTCGCCCGGTCAGAGCGAGCGCGGCCAGTGGCAGGGCAAACACCAGACGCTGCCGGCCATGCACTCCATTTTGGCCCTGCACGAGGCCGGCCAGCAGCTCGCGGCCCACGACTCGGCCGCTGCGCCGTACTCGCAGGGCTCTGTGGCCTCGTCCGTGGGCTCACACGCTTCCTCATCCTCGGCGTCGTCGCAGCCGCCGTCGCCGGACACGTTGCATAAGCTGCAGCCGCTGCTGGCGCCGCTCGAACGACAACAGCCTCCAGAGGGCCAGGGCCAGAACTCGCTGCGGCCAATGGAGCCCGAAGCGAACCCATCGACGAGCGCGTCTGCCGTGACGTCGGCCGCGAATTCGGCGGCGCCGTCGCGCGCGGGGACGCCTCCGCCGCACGCGAGCCGGACAATGGCTCTCAAGGATCTCATGAATCCTTAATTAACTTATTTAGAACTGTATCAGAGTAGCGACCTTAACATACATACACGCAAGATATACCTACTGATCGTGCACGGGCGTTGGGCGAGCAGCGCTGAATCGGCAGTGACTGCGAGCGACGCACCTGAAGATCGCCAAAACTGCCGATCCGCATGCGAACGACGCTTTTGAAGATCGCCTGCACCAGCACGTCATGAATCCTTATCAGAAGCTATCTGGGCGGCCTATATATAGTATTAACCAAACCCCGGCCAACAACGGGCAACGGGGCGGCAGGCGGCACAGAGTCATCCCACGTGCTGCACTTCCTTGGCTCCCTTCTGATCAATTTCGTTCCCTTGACAGCGCTAAATAAGTTCGGTGGTTTACACGGCTTCTTCACGCGAGCCACTTTATTTCTTGTCGCGAATCTCCCTACGGATCACGGAAACGGATTCCACTTTTCGAGATCGTGCCTATTCAGGGTTTCAAAGCCCATTGCCCTCGGCTAAACATACACTGAGTAGAGTTACGCCAAAACGCAGGCAGTGAATTTCATAGCCTTAGTCGGCTCTTCTTACCTGATGCGCCCGGGCCTCCTCAGTTGTGCCGGCAGCCTCCCGCTGGCTCAGCTAAGCACGGCTAGGCTTAGAAATCGCTTAATCCTTCCCTACGGCCCTGGACCTGCATAAGGCGGTTCGTGGACCGCGCCTGCTCTGCTGCCCGCGCATAATCTACAGTACGGTCTTATTTATAGGCAGCCTGAACCCGGTGTGTACGGCCTTTACTAGGCGTTTACCACCAAGTTTCACGACAGGGGTCAACGTGCTACTCCTGCCCAGACTAGCATAGAAGAGGCTCCGTACGGCGCCGAATAAGCCTCGTCTGCGCTGCACGTTCCTGTAGGGCTGTACGCTCCTGCACTGGGTTCTAACTATGGCACGCGCATGGAGCGCCGTGCCCGGCACTGGGAGCCGTTGCACGATGCGTCGAAATGCAGACGGCGGGTAGTGGCTGAACCGGGGCAGGGGTTTCTGCTTACTGCGGCACCACCGTTCCCTTCCTCCCCTTTACTTAGCCACGCTATATTTAGATCGGCACGACTTATAAAGCGAACCGATCTGCGCGACGCGACAGGAACACCACAGACTGTTTACACCAAAGATGGGTCTTGGCCGCGCATTCTACATCATTCTGTTCCCGCAGGTGTGCACGCTGGCCGCGCTCGTGCTCTCCATCGTCACATTTTTCAGCGGTTACGAGCACGCGTTTGGCCTGCACACGGTGCACTTCATGACCGTGGACCTCAGCAACTTCGACGTCGGCGGCCTCGTGAATTCGAACGCGCTGTCCTCGCTGAATGTGTCCAAGGTTTACACGGTCGGCACGAATGGCTGGTGCTACGGGTCCTCGAAAACAGATATTACTGCGTGCAAAACCCCAGAGGAGCCGTTCTACTTCAACTTCGGTGAGCTCCTCAGCTCGAGCGGTTTCTCGTCGGCCGTCGACAACCTGCCAAACGACCTGCAGAAGTACGACGACATCTCGAAGCGCATCTCGTGGGGTATTTGGGGATCATTCCTCGGCGTCATGGTCCTCACGTTCTTGCAGTTGTTCGTCGGCTTCATTGCCATCTGCTCGCGGTCCGGCGCGTGCTGTGCAACGCTGCTCTCGAATCTGGCCGGCTTGGGCGCCATCATTGGCGCCGGCCTCGCTACGGGCATGTACTACGTCTACACGGACAAAATCAACCAGTACGGAAGCCTCGTGAACATCAAGGCCACGCTCGACGCGTCCGGCCTCGGCTTCGCGTGGGCAACCGTGGCCGCCATTATTCTGTCGGACATCCTCTACTTCCTGGCGTCGTGCTGCGGAGCGCGCAGGAAGCGCTACGACCCGGTTCCAGAGAAGGAGGGACGATTCATGTAAAGCATTAAACTTATTTATTCAATCAACTTTTCGCATAGACATTGACAAGCAATTACTTGTTTATTATTATGGTCGTCGACGCGGCCCGGCGCGCCTGACTAATTTACGACTGCTCCACTTTCGCGTCGCGTCAACAGAGCTGTCCGCGCATGGCAAACCTTTCGGAGGTCCTGCTCCGCAGGAAAGGCCAGGGGACGCTGTGCACGGGTGCCAAGCCCGTGGATGAAGACCTGGCGGCTGTTCATAGCCTCAATGCGGTGGGCCCTGTCCCCTCAGACACAAGCACGCCGCGTCGCCCTTCGAGAGTAGGCGCCCTCGACGTGACAAACCCACCCTGCGGAGTGCCCGAGCGCACTATCACAGAGCTGTCGGGGCTTCCCGGTTCGGGCAAAACCGCGCTGGCGCTGGCACTGGTTCTGGACACGGTGAGACGCGGCCTCGACGTGCTCTACATTGGCTGCGACTACCGCAGCTTCCCCTGGGACCGTATGAGACGTATGGAGGGCTGGAGCAGTGAGCGGTTTGACGCACGCATCCGCACCGTCTATATCCGCAGCATTGAGCAGCTGCTGACAGCCAGCGTGCCCCACAATACGGGCCTAGTTGTAGTGGAGCACTACGACACGCTCGTGAAGCGCGCGTGGTCGCCGGATCTCCGCAAACGGGCTGCGAATGCCTGCATATGGAAGTTCAGCCTGTTCAGCCGCAGTAGCTGCGTTCTTGTGACCGCCGGTTGCATCAAGACGGCGCTGCATGAGCACGTAGTCCCCGGCCCAGCCGTCAAAATGTGGAATCGGCCAGCTAATATGGCACGTCTATTGCTATACCGGGACGGTGCCCTTAACTATATTCTGTCTACAGGTGCCTACTTCCAGATTGACGCGCAGGGGAACGTCAGCTCTGCGTCGACCGAGCGCAAGCCGCCATTACTGCTACCGACCCTCTCGACGAGGAAGTATCCGCGGCTGCTCCGGAGTCCAAAGACGGACGCACCAGACGGCCTACTCACACCTGCATCCAAGCGGTCCAAGCACACTAATGGCCTTGACTCGAAGTGCCGCGTGCCGCCGTTGAGTCCCGTTGGTCGCAAGGGCAAGCTCGCTACCTTATCTCTAGATCATGAACCACCATCTGCAGTGCCTGCGTTGACACAGGCATCGGTGCATAGTAGCCAGCCTCTTGCCGAACCTTCGACCCAGCCTTCGACCCAACCTTCGACCCAGCAGCCTTCGACCCAGCAGCCTTCGACCCAGCAGCCTCTGATCCAGCCGGCTGCCCAGCCCGCTACCCAGCCCGCGAGTCAGCCCGCGAGCCAGCCTCTAACCCAGTGTGCGGCCCAACCCTCGCTTGAACCACTGACCGACTCATCTACCCAGCCTTATCGGTTATCGCAGATGCAAAAGCACACGGGGCAGGACGAGCGAGCAGGCACCAGCCACGGTGGGTCAACCCTTGCCCATGTAACTGGTGCGGACGCGGCGGTCCTTCAAACCAGAGAGGCCGAACCTGGGTCGCGGCCGAGCCACGTCGGTGCGGCGCGGAGCGAGAGTTTCCTAGGTCTCGAGATTGTGCCTAATAGCCAAGTCGAAGCGAATGACTACGAATACCAGCTTCGGCCTTTCTTGTCGTAGCAAGCGGCGGTTAAATCCGTGTGGGCGGGCCGTGGCTGGTCCACACTGCCCAAAGGGGTAATATTAGTCTTACGTCAGCACCCGAATCGAGCAGTGTTCGGTGCTTTCGGCGCCAGCGCCCTGCAGGTACCGCCACACGATATTTGCATAAGTATTTAAAAACTGCACGGTCGGATCTCGTCTGTTTCACAGATTGATTTCCGTCTCCTCCAACTTCGTACTCTCTTTCTTCTCTCCCCCCAAAAGCACCCACAAAAATGATGTCGCTCTTTTCCATTGCTGCTATTGCTGGCCTTGCTGCCGCCACGAACGGCACGGCCCCTGTAAACGGAACCACGAACGGCACGGCAAGCTACAGCACTGAGGTCGTCACGGCCTACACGACGTACTGCCCCTACCCAACGACCTTCACGGAGGGCTCCTCCACTTACACTGTGACTGAGCCCACAACGCTCACAATCACGGACTGCCCCTGCACGCGCACGCACACATATCAGACGACCACGGTCACGTCGTCGTGCTCGACGTCCGCGCCGGCGGTCGCCGCCACGAACTCGAGTGGCCCTGTGTTCGCGAACGCGGCGGGCAGGAACGGCGTCTCCGTGGCTGCGCTCGGTGGTGCTGCTGCCATTGCCATGGCCTTCATCTAGGCTATTTAATATGTATTATTTTCTCAGTATCCAAAATCCTATTTTTCGCAACTTAGATCCTCGAATTGAATACTCATCGCTAGGCGCCAGCGCCTTTTTTGCGTTCGTAGAACACCATGTATACAGCCTTCGACTCCTCGTCCGCCAGCGAGCGCGCAGAGCCATTACCCAGCCAGTTCGACGTGACCATGTCGTCATCGATATGATGCCACACGCCGTCTACTAGCACCTCCGTCGTGTAGTGGCCGCGCGTGGCCGTCGGCCCGTGGTGGTACACTACAGCAAACGGCGTGTACACGGCCTCTTCAAAGCCACAAGCAATGTGCAGCGTATCCTCGATGGCAATAGGCTTTGTGATTTTGCCGAAGTCGAACGTGCCGCCCAGATTGATGAACGAGAAACGCTTGAGGTGGATAATGAGCACTGGCGGCATGCGCTCGAACTCGATGTGTTTCGTGGCCGGAACCGAGCCTAGCATTAGATTCTCGGCCTGTAGCATGTGGTCCACGGCCTTCTGAATCGAGTTAACCTCGTCGCTCGAGATGTCGAGCGGCACCTGCAGAAACGGCTCGGTTGTGATACTCGGCTGGCGGCTGCCCTTTTTGAGCAGAACACTGCGCAAGCGCCCGCCAAACAGTTCTTGAATGGGGTTGTCCAGGTCCTGCTCGCCCGCATGCTGCGTCTGGACCGTCTTGCTGCCCTTCCCAACCTCGAGCCAGTCGTCGTCTTCGGACTCAGGACCAGCGTCACGCCTTACCGCCTTGAGGTCATCCCGCGCATCCTCCTCAGAAGGCGTTGCGTTCGCAAAGTTCGACTCGAGCTCATCCAGCAGGTAAGCTAGGAACTCCTGCGCGTCTTCTTGGCGGTCGCGCTGAACATGGAACTTCGGATGGTTGCAGATGACCGAGTAGAACTCCTCAGCGCCCATGGGCTTCGTGATGCCCACAGAGCCGTAGCTGTGAGCAAAGATAACCAGCGCGTCGAGCACGGGCGTGCTCGACTTCAGGCTGAACACGACGTTCGCGTATATGTCCTTGAAAAGCGCATAAAACGGCCCGCAGTGAACGAGCGACTGCAGTACAGAATTGAAAAAGCACATGTTGTTCGTGTTGAAGAGCCCGCGCGTCGGCGCCACCGAGCTCGCGCTGTAGTCGTGCGTCATGATGATGCGATACAAAGAGTGTTGAGGCTTCAAGGTTGGCGGCGCCGCGGCCGGAGCGGGGACGACTGAGGACATAGACGTGTCCTCTACAGGCTTGAACACGTCTACGTCTCCTTTGCTCTCAATCGTCCATAAGCGCTTTTCGTCAGTATTCTGCAAGCGTGGCGGCAGCGTCACGGCGCCCGCCCATCGGCGTTTGCTGCGGTAATAATGACGCCTCGTATTAGTGAAAATCGCACAGTCATTGTTGGGCGTCCATGGTAGCGAATGGACCTGTTCGCTGGCCATTATAACCAAGTGAAGAACGCTGTCGGTGCCCGTTGAGTTGTGGCTACGGTTGACGAGTATTAGGTAACTTTTCTGAGTAGAGCGCGAAATGGATCTGCAACGCGCACAACTTTCTATAGATACATACGATTACCGATGAACTCAACCAATTTTAGCCAATTGATCACCCAAAAGGCCGGCGTTGCCTGGTAGTCTCTTCCGCAAAGTGAGCACTTCCTTCCAGGCTTATTGCGACCATCTGCTGCAAGGACACGATTTCTTTTCGCACTAGATCATGGTCCACAATGGGATATTCCTTCTCGAGGATATGGGCGGCAAGCAAGTGCCGACAGGCACGCTCCCATTTTGAGCTGCCTAGTGGCGTCGCGTGCAGCTGTCTCTCGAAGTCCTTGCACGAACAGACCCAGCTGGACAAGCAGACGGGCACGAGCTCCACGACCCAGACGTGGCTTTTTTGGCACTCATATCTAGCACAGTGGCCGCTCTCAATGGCGGCAATGGCCCGCGTAAGCCGTTGAGGAAAGACGTGCGACAATGCCACAAGAGCCTTAATTTGCTCCTCTGTAGCTACCACCTGCTTACCGTACACGGTGGGGGCATTTTCTGAGCCCCCCGGTACGTGGTACAGGCTTTCGAATAGGTTATCGATGATCATACAGGGCGCATGTTTACAGTTACCAATGTGATTTCGAATGACGGTGACAGCAGCGTAGGTAACTCAGGGCCTCAACGCAACTGGTTATTCCGCAGCGCCTAAATATGTTCTCCTGCGCTCGGGCTAGTGTACGTGGCCACCGGTTCCACAAATGCCGGATACGAAGCCTGGTGTGAATCGTAGTGGTCCTGTTGTGTGACTTTTGGGCCTACGCGTTCATAATTAAACCGCTGCTGCGCGGCGTAGCACTGCATTTGTCTGCCATTGCGTTCAGTACGGGAAAAAAAAACAAATACGTCATTTAAACGATTAAGCTTGATCTAAGTCTCTAGAACTAGTCGGCGTTGTCCTTCTTGCGGTCTTCGCGTTTTGCCTTCTCTTCGAGGTCGGACCAGTCCTCGCCCTCTTCCTCAGACTCGTCGAACGAGGCCTCGCTGTCCTCACCACTGCCACTCTCGCCATCGAACTCGTCCGAGTCCTCGTCCGACTCTTGGAGGCTGGCCTCGCTAGCAGTGAACTCCTCTTCGCCGGGGATGTCCGAGTCCTCGGCTTCCTCGGCGTCGGACCCGGCAACCTCAGGCTCAAGGAAGGACCAGCCGCCGTCCTCAACGAAGAACTGGTGCGGCGACGAGTTGATTGTGTTCATCACTTCCTTCCAGTTGAAGTTCAGCTCCGCATCGAAGAACGGGATGTCGACCTCGTTCAGCCACGACTTCACGCTGTCGAGCTGCGTCATCGGGATACTGTTGATCTGGCTCACGGCGCGCTTGTAGTCCTTGAACACAAACACGAGATCAAACTGCTTCAGGCCGAACCTAACACGCTCGAGCACAGCGAGCTCGACCTGGGACAGCGTAATCACGTAGAACGGCGTCTCCGAGAGCTGCACAAGACAGTTTGTCGTGGGCTGCAAAAACATGTTTGCCCGGAACGGCACACCGTTAAACCCGAGCTCGCGGAACGGCGCGTCGACGTCGACCTGGCCGTCCGAAGCGGCTGAGATGCGCTCGGCGAACTGGAAGAACTCGCGGTTCAGCTTCACGCGCAGCTTGCGCTCCTGCTCCTCCTGCTCGAGCTCGTCCTCGTCGCCGTATCGGTAGCGCCGCTTGCGGTGGCCAGTGTCGTCTGCCGTCATGTCTGTCGCGTCCCGGTAGAACTGGACGTCTTTTGTCTTTCGCTTGCCGATCATGATTGGGTTCTTCAGGTGGAAGTGGATGAGGGTAATGACCTCATGGTCGTTCGGCTGGTAGAACAGGTGGTCCACGTTGCTGAAGACGACGTCCACGGTCTGCTCGCGGATGGGCGAGCTGTAGCGCACACCGTTCTTGTGGATCTCGAGCACGCCCGGTACGCGCTTGCCCTCGGGCATAGGACGCACAAACACGGGCTCGAGGCGCAGTGGGCGCTTGTCGCGGGCCTCAATGAGCTTATCCTGCTGCACAACGTCGGCGAGCTGCTTGCGCTCGTTCTCGCGACGCGTCGTCTCCTTCTTCAGGTCCTGGATCTTTTTGAGCGTCTCGCGCATGCGCTCGCTGTCGCGGCTGCGCAGCGTGATGCTCTTCAGGAACTGCGCGTTCGGGTTATCGTAGGGCACGTCGTCACGCTTCGCCATCATGCTGTCTGGCGAGTTGAAGTTCAGGCGCAAGTACACATACTGGCCCTCCTCGGTGGCGCTGCCGCTGCGGAAGGTATTGATGTGGAACGGCACGGGGCGCCCCGACACGGGCAGAATGATGGAGTGCGCGCGCGAGTCGATGCTGATGCGCAGCGACTCGAGCTTCGGCAGCTGCGCCTCGCGCTTGTAGGCCTCGAACTTGCGGAACACGGGCCCGCCGTCGGCAATCTCGCTATCCTGCGTGTTCGCGTACTTCTGCACGCCCTGCTCCTGGAGGCGCGCCTTCAGCTCGCGCTGGTGCTCCTCGATGGCGCGCTCGGCCGACTCGCTGACCTCGCGCTTGTCGCCGCCACGCGCGGCGCGCGGCTGCCGCGCGCTGCGCGGCAGTCCTGCCTCGGCCTTTGCACGCTCCTGCTTCACGTCCTCGTCCTCGAGCTGGAACGCGATGTCCTTGAGCGCCTTCGGCACCTCTGAGAACACGATGGGCTCGGCCGCCGTCACGCGGATCGTGTCGGCCAGCTTCAGCGTGTACGGCTTGATTTTGGCGTCCGTGGACACGTCGCGCAGCTCGATGCTGATGACGAGCGTCTCGTCCTCGGCAAGTGGCGTTTCGTTGCCGTCCTTTAGCGCGAGGCTCAGGTCCTCGAGCTGCAGGCCCGTGCCGTAGCCAGCCGGCGACACAAGGAATGGCAGGAGGTCTGCGTTTTTGGACGCGATGAACGCACGCGCCGCCTTCCACACGTCCTGGGCCGGCGTGCCGGCCACGGCCGCGCGGATCGCCTCGCGCTGCGCGCCATACAGAGCCTGGTACGTCGCCGTCTGCGACTCGGCCGCGTTCACGAGATATGTGCGCACGACGGACGCGTTGTAGGAGTGGTAGCTCGGGCTGAGCGCGACCTGGATGGCTGCCGAGGCGCCGACGTTGCCGTCGCGGTTGCCGTTGATCTGCGGCGGGACGGTCCAGTCGAGCTCGCTGGCCGTGAACTCGCTGCCGATGCGCAGGCGCTGCAGCAGCTTCGTGTTGTCGATAGACTTCTCAATGGCCGCAGCAACCTCCGTATTCGAAACCTGCTTGCCCTCGTCAAGGATGCCCATGATGCGGTCAAGCGCAACCTCGGTCGTGAGGCCAGCTGCCGTCTTCGCGGCCATGCGCACGGCCTTGCGCTCGGACTCGTCCTTCGTCTGCAGCAGGCGCGTGAACACGCCCGAGCCGTCGACCTTCGCGCCCGCGCGCGACTCGTAGGCCTCGCGGAACGCGACGGCAATAGGGCTCGCCGGCTTGTCGCCCGCGAAAATGGCCAGCGGCGCGTCCGCGGCGAGGCCGAGCGACGACTCGAGGGCGTCGCCCAGCAGCTTTGTGCACTCCTCGGGCTCCTTGCCCCTGGTTATGATCTCGACGTTGCTGGCCTTCAGCGGCTCGAGGTGCTTCGTCTGCTTGCCCGCGGCAATGAGCAGCGTCTTTTCCTTCGCCACCACAATGCAGGTGTTGGCGAACGGCACGCCCAGCAGCCACAGGTGCAGCGTGCTCGCGAGCTGGCTGCGCGTGTCGTCGTCCCCCTTGCCGAGAATCGTGACCCAGGCCTGGCTGCCCTCGAGCTGTGCGTCGCCTAGCCCCTCCTGGAGGGCTGCGACGCGTCGCTTGAACGCCGACACATCGATATTCAACGCCATGTGTGGACTGATTGCAATCGCAGAGTGGGCAAAAAGACCTAACGACGCGTCGAGTCACGTGCGCGCGTAAATGAGACGGGCGGCGCCGGCGCCCGCGCCTGCGCCGTTTCCTGCAGCGGCTGGCGCTGAGCGGCGCTTCCGAATTCAACTAGTTACAGCACGTTTTAATTGGATTTAAATAACAGCTCGGTTCCTGGGCTAGTTTCCTGCAGAAGGTGTCGACTGCATCTATGTATAGCATTCGTGAGATGCGCTACGGTGGGGAAGCGCTCGAGGCGATGCAAGCAGCGCGTGCTTGCATCGCTAGCACGCTCTAGCCACAACAATCCGAGCAAAGACCCGAGAAAAGACCCGAGCACAAATGCCGCGCGGGTTTGTGCAGCAGCGTGGCCCGCCAAACCTGCGCATGGGCTGCGCGGCGCGAGCGTGGCCAATTGCGCGGCCGAACCGCGCTCAATTACGCGAGCACACACAGCCAGCCGAGCGCAAAGTAGAACAGAATCACAGGGTACGCCGCGAGCGCAATCTTGCTCTGCTGGACGCCGGCGAAGCCGAGGCCGCGGCGCGCGCTCCAGGCGGCCCACGCAACGAGCAGCAGCACAACAGGAATACGCACGAGTCGCAGGCGTACAATGTGGCTGAACGTCGCGGCGAGCAGCAGCGGGAACAGCGAGTAGCCCGTAATGCACACGGCCTGCAGGTACGAGACGGTGCCGCCGAGCAGCTTTATGTTGCTCGTGACCATGCCCTGGCCGATCCAGATGAGGCCGAACACAATGGAGAACGTTTGTGACTTCTGGTTGCTGCCGGACTTGATGCTGAGCACGAGGCTGATGAGCAGGCAGAAGATGAGCGGGCCCCACAGGTCCCACTCGCGGCTCTGCGCGACCTCCTGCTGGTGCCAGCCGACCGTCTGCAAAAGCAGGTGCCCGAACGAGCGCACGTCGCGCATGACCGTGGAGAGCACGGGCTCGTCGAGCGTGTCGCCGCCCGTGAACCGGCGCTGCTCGAGCCGCTCGCCGTCGGGCAGCACCTGTGTCTGCGGCGGCGGCTGCAGCCGCGGCTGCGGCGGCACGTCCGGCTCTATTGGGGAGTTCTCGATCTCGAAATCGTCGTCAATGAGGTCTGCGGGCGCTGCCATGGCCTGGGTTGTGACCGCTGTGGACACGAGGGCTTGACCGGCGGGGGTCTGACTTATCCACCCAAGCTCGACACACTGCTTAAGCACCTCCACGCATGAGGTCAAGGACTGCCAGGCTTCTAATCCCGAGTATATGAGATTGCTGGATCGCGTATACTAAATTGAGTCGCTAGCTGATGTTTTTGGCATTTGCCGCCGTAAATGGCACCGAGCTCTTACTTTTTTCGCCGAAGGCCGCGCTGCCAAAACACTCAGGTTGAAATCTCAGTTCACTCATTAAATATTACACCTATCGTACAATCGAGGCTTTCACGAGGGGCACGGCCGCTTAGAGGCCGTGCGCCCATGCAAGTATCATTATTCTACAATCACGCGGCCTGCTGCTCTTTTCGCTTCGCGAAGTTCCACGACCGCTCAAAGTACTCGTTCGGCGACCTAATCGAGTTCTCGTACGTCGTCTTGTCGTCCGGGTGCGTCAGCTCGTACACCTTAGTGCACGCGAGGTGCGGCTTGCTCTCGGCGCTGAACCGCTTCACCTCGGAGATGCCGCCGGCGTCGCTAATGCCGTGCTTGCGCAGCAGGCTCTCCAGGCTCTCGGGCCCCAGTCGCTGGAACGGGCACCCATGCACCTGGTTTGGCAGCGCCGTCGTGCCGTCCTTGTAGATCTTCGAGCAGCTCATAGGCCCGTAGTCCTTGCGTCCGCCAACGAGGCCGTACTGGTAGCGCACGCCGTACTCGAGCTCGCTCTTCTTCTTCTCGAAATCCGTGTAGTACATGCGGAACACGCGGATAGCCTCGTCCACGGGCATGCCGATGTGCTTCAGGAACCGCTGGTACTGCAGGCGCTCGGCGTTGAACGCGTGGCGCGTCTTCTTCAAGTTCTGGTGCAGCATGCTCGAGCACAGCGGCAAGTGGTTCTCAGCATCGAGCGAGTCCATGCTCTCGGCCGTGAAGTGCCCGTCAATGGCGCTGCCGCTGTTGCTGTACTGCGACTTCGAGTACCCGTTGCTGGCAAGCTGCAGAACCGGCGCCAGGCGTGCGTCGTCCTGGAATTGCGCGCGGTGCTTCGCGACGGCAAGCAGGCCCTGCTGCAGTTGCCGCGAGAACTCTTTCGCCAGCAGCGTGAGGTGGTGGCTCTCGGGCACAAACGCCTTGCCGCGGTGCAGCACGACTTGGTACCGCGCGACGAGATCCATGACCTCCTCCATGTCGGCCTTGTAGAACGGGCCGAGCGGCTCCGTCGAGTCCGGCCGCTGGAACCGCAGCTGCCGCTCAAACTGCGCGACTTCGTCGGGCGTCGCTCGCTCCCACGACAGCCCCAGGCTCTCCACAAACTGGCGGCGCTCGTCGAGCGTTGCCTGCTCGAAGCGCACGCGGAACAGCAGCGTCTCCAGCCGCACAAACCGCTGGCGGTCCTCGGCGCGCTGGCAGAACGCGAGCCGAAGGATGAAGTGGCTCAGATCGTCCTTCGCGCGCTGCTGCTGCACGCGTGGGTCGAACAGCGCCTGGCCGCCGGGGCCGTTTGGCGCGAGCGGCAGGTTGCTGCGCAGAATCTCGCGCATGCCGCGCTCGAGCTCGGCAAACGGCTGCGCCGACAGCATATCGATCTTGTCGAGCACCTCCATGCGGTCGATCGCCCACTCCTCGAACTGCTCCAGCGCGACCTCCGTGTCGGCGGCAACCGGCTTCGTATACATGCTCAGGCGCTGCGGGTAGCGCAATGCGTTCGACGACGCCTCGAGCTTGACCTGGACATTCGGCGAGCCGTAGATGCCGGCCCGCGAGTGCGGGTTCCGGATGTGTGCGGGGGTCGCCGTCGTCCGCTGCATTAGGTAGCCACAAGGGTGGATCAAACGCGAACGCGTCCAACAGCATCAAGGGTTGGGTCAGTGCTAAATGAGACGCTGACTGAGCCAGGCCGTATCGCGGGTGAAACCGGCCGACTAGCTGAAGGGTTGTGCAGCGCATGTGATACAGTTCCGCTATGGTGCATACAGTGATACAGCGTGTAATAACAGCATGCTATGGTTACTGCGCGTGATACAGTGCGTGTACTCTCCAATGCGTGTTTTCCTTCGGTTGTTCCAGCGCCGCTGGCGCGGCGATTCAAAGAATTAGGCGATCATGCTACATAAAAATGTGAATAAATCAATTATTGGAACGCGAGACCCGTCTTACTGGATTCGACCGGTCCATGGACCGCGACCTATTTCGTGATACAACGAGTGTGAGCTCGCCCGAGTCGTCGTCCTCGCTGCTGGAGCTGCTCTGAGAGTCCCAGAAATCAGAATCCTGGAGCCTTGGGATCTCGGGCAGCCCCGGATGCGCCGCGTCTACGACGGGCGCCATGCTAGTCACGTCTTCAAACGAGTTTACAGTTGACGATGACAACGAGCTGTTGTCGAGCTTCATGGGCATGAGGCCCATGCCGAGGGCCGATGGTTTGCGGCTTGTGCCTTCCGTAGTCGCCAGCGATGAGAGCCTGTCCGAAGATGGCGGCACAGAGTCGACATGCGACGGAGTCAACGTTCGTGACCCTGCTACGGGCGCGGACGGGCGGCCGCGGGCTTGGGACATTTTGTCAAGGTCTGGCGATGCGAGTATACCGCTGTGAGCGGATTCGCTATCGCTCTCGAGGCTGGACGGCGACGATATGGAGGAGCCCGCCGAGCCCGCCGAGCCGCTCGCGCCCGTTGTGCTCGTTGTGTTCGAGCCGGGCGGCGACGGCGAGCGCGAGCGGCGCTGCGTAGGATTCGACGCAGCTTGTGCCGTGCGCGACGCCCGGGTTTGCGAGCGCGGTCGGATGTGTTCGGCGATGCGCGACAGGCCCTGTTTGATGCGGTTTGTAATGCTCACACCCTTGATTGCTTGGTCGACCTCCTCTGTAGAAACCTCGATTCGGCCGGCCGAAGAGTTGAGGAAGTCGGACTTCTGCGCTGGCGACAGGCCCCGCAAGATCCAGGGGTCGCCTTTTATGTCATGCATGCTGGGCCGTTCGTGAGGGTCCTTGCGCAAAAGCTTCTTAAGCAGCTCGTTCGCGAGGCGCAGGTCCTCGTCGGCGCCGGGGTCTGGGTAGTGCACGTCCCCGTTCGCTATTACGCGGAACAGCTCGTATTCGTTGTCCGCCTCGAACGGGAGGTAGCCGTAGAGTAGGCAGTAGAGCGTGACGCCAAACGCCCAGACGTCGACCTTGGACCCGACAGGAGGCGTGCGCTTCTCGCCGTTCTCGGAGAACTCCGTGGGCACGCAGAGCTCGGGTGCGAAGAAGGCCGGCGTGCCGACGGTTTTGGCGAGCTCGAGCTCCGTGCAGGCCTCGCCCGTGACGGCGTAGGAGACGCCGAAGTCGGAGATTTTGACGGTGTCGTCGGCGCTGACCAGCAGGTTTGCCGGCTTGATGTCGCGGTGAATGATGCCGTTCGCGTGGAGATACTCGAGGCCGAGCACGACGTTGCGCGCAACGGCGCGCGCCTTGTCGCGGGCGAGCGCCGGCCCGCCGCGCGGCGTCTGCCAGCGGATCTCACCCTTTTCGCAGTACTCGAGCACGAGGTAGATCTTGCGGCTGGACTCGTCGTCGAGGACTTCGAGCAGCTGCACGATGTTTGGGTGTGCGCACTTCTTCAAAATGGCGATCTCGCGGTGGATCTTCTCCTCCGTGGACGAGCCGCGCGGGCGGCCGAGCCGCGGCTTCTCGTTGCGGTTCAGGAGCTTGATCGCGACGTAGACGTGCGTGTCGAGGTTGTACCCGAGCTTCACGCGGCCGTGCTCGCCGCGGCCCAGCTCGCGCACGATCTCGTACGTGTTGAGCTGCTTGCGCCCGCTGACGGGGTTGTAGTCGATGCAGATGCGGTGCGTCTCCTTCACGCCCTGCGCCGGCGCGCGCTTCGTGCGCACGTCCTCGCGGTCGATGGTCACGGTCGCCGTGCTAGTGGCGGTTGTGCTGGCGCCGGCGCCGCACTGGGCGCTGCGCGGCGCCAGGTCGCGTTCTGGCGGGCCCTCGCTAACCATTGCAGATGCCGAAAGTGAGCAGGAGCCGAAACCTTCCGGGCCCACAATAGTTTGGGGTAGTGTTGATGACTCAGTAGTATCGTGAACTGTGCGTAATAAATCTCGCCATGAGACAGCAGCCGTTGAGAGCCGCTGACGTCACCGCGGGCTTGCCGGTTTTGCTACTGCTGGAGAACCGCAGGAAAATGTACGCGCATACATAGTAGTGGGCATAGGATCTATAAACCGGCGTAGCCGGGAGCAGCCGGAAGCAGCCGGCGCGTGCTGCAACAAGCGGCCGTGCTGCGACAAGCGACCTTCGGCGACAAGCGGGCCGCGCGCCATTCGGGTGGTACAGGACCCTACCCTGCACCTGCCGCAGCACCCGCACTTTTTTTTCTTTTCACACGCTTCCGAGCTCGTATACCGCCTGAGGCAAGCTACCCACCGTGTGGAGCCGCCTGCAGCAGGGCAGGGGCTCGGGCGCAGTGGGTGCGTCGTTGCGGGCCGGCCGGCGGACACATTTAGCAATAAAAAAGTTAAATAGGCAAAGAGAACAATGATCTGCGTAGCGCGTGCGGCCTTGTGGGGCCGCGCCTGTGCACGCAGTTAAATAGAGTGCTATAACAGCGCTACGGCGCCGACGTCGGCCGGCGCCAGCAGCAGCGGCGAGGGCCGGGGGGGTCGAGCGGGCAGCTAGGCGTCGTGCGCATCAGCGGGCTCGCCCTTCACGGTATTAGCCGGCTCGCTCTTCACGGCATCAGCCGAATCGCTCTTCACGGTATCAGCCGGCTCGCTCTTTACGGTATCAGCCGGCTTGTCTGGAGACGGCCCATCCGCGGCCGGCGGTTCAGGCGCGTCTGCCGTAGTGCGGCGCTTCTTGAGCGGGGCCTGTAGCTCGGTTGGCTCGGCCGCCTCGTGCACGGGGTCTGCATCGAGGCCGAGCGCGGCCTGGATCTGCGGCAGGCTCGCTACGAGGTGCTTCCACTGGTCAACGGTGAGCGAGATGCCCTTTCTGCCGGGCAGGCGCTCGCCATCGCGCTCGTAGAACTCGCGGATGTCGACGAGCAGCATGTTCTTGAACGGACGCACGTTCAGCGCCTTTGTGCGCCCAAGCTCGACGGTCAATTTGCTGTCGTTCATTGTTTAGTGCCTGTAAATTAGCTACGCGAACCGCTGGGATTATTGCCCCTGCACGCGCGCCGCCGTCGCCAGAGGTCATGTGAGCGACGGGCTGCTGCCCCACGCACCTGGGCCGCCGCTTGTTTACGACTTCGCCCGGTGGAGCGCGGCGCATGTTCAGCAACCGCTACGTGCAGCGGCGTGTGGCCGCGGCGGATGCTCGCGCCTGTTTCGTGTGCTACAAGCCGACGTGCTCCGTGCTTGTGCAGGAGAGCCAGGCGGACTTCTTCTACGCGTGCGACGCGCACCTCAGCGACGCGGGCTTCGCCGTGCTCGACGCGGCCAGCCAGGCCGCCGAGCAGCAGCGCCGCGAGCGGCAGGCCGAGATCGACGAATTGCGGCAGGCGTGGGCCGAGCGCGCGAAGCAGAGTAAGAATACATCTAAAAGTACGGACAATACAAACGACGCCGCCACGGACGCAAACAACGCAAATGATAAGGATACGAAGGGCGGCACGAACGCTTTAAACAACGCTGGAGGCGGCGCAGAACACGCGAGCGCCGTAGCCAGTCCGCCGGAGCTGCCGGCCGTCCGCAAGACGTACGAGCTGAACAAGGGCATTCTGAACCTGCGCCTGAACGCTAAGCGGCGGGCTGCGCAGGAGCGCCGCACAAAAACTCTGCTCGAGACGCCCGGCGCGTTTCCAAAGGCGCCGTCGCACCGGCCGCAGTGACGCCGTCGCTAGCGCCTTAGCAGCTATTCGTGGGAGCTATGTACACTACGGGAGCTCCTGCAGCCAGGCCTCCCACTTCGCCGTGCGGCGCGTCTTCACGCTGCCCTCGAGCACAGCCACCTCCGTCTCGAGGTCGCCGAACTCGAACGGCTTGCCGTCGAGCCCGAGGAACGCGCGCTCGTCCTGCCACGCCGCCTCGTCCTCGCTCGTCGGCACGGTGCGCGCCTGCGTGTCGCGCACGCTCGAGAGCGTCTCCTCGAGCACAGCACAAATCTTCTTCACAGAGAGCGTGTTGAACAAATCGAACTTGTTCGCGGCCACGAGCACGGGCAGGCGCCGCCGCTCCGCGATCTCGAGCAGCGCAAACAGACGCTCGGCCGCGAGCTGCACGCCAGCGACGCCGCTCGACGCATCGACGACAAACACAACCGCGCGCACGTTCGCGTGCGCGAGCGCATCGTACGTGAACTGCGTGAGCTTCTCGTGCCCAGGCAGGTCCACAAGGCCGGCGCCCACGGCGGCCGCGTGCGCGCAGCGGTTCGGCCGCACGCTCAGCACCGTCTCGTGCACGTTCTCGGGGTCCGCCCATAGCTGGAATAGCGCTGTTTTGCCGCTCTGCGAGGGCCCGGCCAGAACGACGACGGGAGGCCCCGCGGCGGGCCGCGCGCGCGCGAAAAGCGCGAAATACACATACACAGCAGCGAGCAAGAGCGCTAGCACGCTGCCGGCTACGATGCGCAAATCTACCGCCATCACGGCCACTCTACTTTATGGTCGCCGTGCTGTTGGCCTGATGATTAAATTAATGGCGGTGCGCTGCCCTTCTCCATGATATGGCCCCGGCGCGTGCGACTGGCGGTGGGGGGGCCCTCAATAGAAGGAGTGAAAAACGGCAGCGCAACGGCAGAACCGCCGAATTTAATTATGGCCGCATAATTATGGGCCGCGCGCAGCGGGGACGCGCGCGGCGTCGGCCCGCCCACCACCGGCGGGCGCCGCGATACGGCCGGGCGCAGCGGACAGACAGAAGTGTGTCATTTCACGCCAGTTTTGTCACTTTGTTTATCCTTTTGCCCATGTCGACGTTCGGAAAGAACTTCCGCGTGACGACGTACGGCGAGTCGCACTGCCGCTCGGTCGGCTGTATTGTCGACGGCGTGCCGCCGGGTCTCGACCTCAGCGAGGCAGACCTGCAGCCGCAGCTGTCGCGGCGGCGGCCGGGCCAGTCCGCCATCACGACGCCGCGCAACGAGGCCGACAAGGTCGCCATCCAGAGCGGCATCGAGCTCGGGCGCACGCTCGGCACGCCCATCGCCATGGTCGTCCAGAACAAGGACCACCGCCCGGGCGACTATACGGAAACGGACATCTACCCGCGGCCGTCGCATGCAGACTACACGTACCTGGCGAAGTACGGCGTAAAGGCGGCGAGTGGCGGCGGCCGCTCGAGCGCGCGCGAGACGATCGGCCGCGTCGCGGCCGGCGCCATTGCCGACAAGGTTTTGCGCCTGAGCAATGGCGTTGAGATTGTCGCGTTCGTGAGCGGCGTTGGGAACGTGCAGTTGCCGCGCGACTCGACGGACCCGGACTACCTCGAGCTGCTGAGCACAATCACGCGCGACCAGGTCGATGCGGCTGGGCCTGTGCGGTGCCCCGACGAAGACGTGGCCGCGAAGATGGTCAAGCTCGTGGAGGAGTGCCGCGACGCGAAGGACAGCGTTGGCGGCATTGTAACGTGTGTCATCCGGAACCTGCCCGTCGGCCTTGGCGAGCCCGTGTTCGACAAGTTCGAGGCCGAGCTCGCGCACGCCATGATGTCGATCCCGGCCACGAAGGGCTTCGAGATCGGCTCGGGCTTCGCCGGCACGGCCATGCGCGGCTCCGCACACAACGACGCGTTCGTTAGCGAGGACGGCTCGGGCCGCTTGCGCACAAAGACGAACAACTCCGGCGGCGTGCAGGGCGGCATCACGAACGGCGAGAACGTGTTCTTCAACGTTGCGTTCAAGCCGCCGGCCACGATCGCGCAGGAGCAGCCCACGGCGTCCTACACGGGCGAGGCGGGCGTGCTTGCGTCGCGCGGCCGCCACGACCCGAACGTCGTGCCCCGCGCCGTGCCCATTGTCGAGGCCATGGCCTCCATAGTGACGCTCGACTTCCTGCTTGCCCAGAATGCGCGCCGCTCGCTCACGCAGCTCGCGTAGCTGAGTTTGTGGAGCCCGCCGAGTTTTTGGAGCCCGCCGAGCCTGCCGCGCCTGCCGAGCCCGCGCGGCGTCCGGAGTGTGCCTTAGCGGGCGCTAGTGCCGAATAATATTCTTCAGTAGGAATGCCTTATGTATTAACGTGCCTCTTCAGGACCAGAGCCGAGCGTGGCTTGCGTATCATTAGATTAGTGCTGTCGGAGCTGCGCATCGTTAGAGCGCCGGCGTCATGCGAGCTGCGTGCCCGCCACGGCGCTCGATAGCTTGCGCTTAGCGTTGCCGTGTGAAGCCCGCATCCCATGGGAGCAGCTCGTTGGAGCAGCTCGTTGGAGCAGCCCGTTCGGAGCAGCCCGTTGGGAGCAGCCCGTTTGGAGCAGCCCGTTGGAGGGCCGCGCGCAGCCCACAGCTTTCCAGTGGAGCAGCCCGTTGGAGGGCCGCGCGCAGCCCACAGCTTTCCAGTGTATCATTATGCGACGCCCCTGGCTTGCTGCTATATTGCCGCGCGGAGCCCGCGCTTTGTTGCTATCGTGAGATCGTTACGTCGTGGATCCGCCTAGAGCCCAAAGTCGAACTCGGACTGCTTGTCGCTAACGTTGCGCTGGGGCGGCGCAAGCTCGCTGGCGGCCGGCGCAGCAAGGGGCGCGCCCACTTCGTGCGGAGCCAGCTTGTCGCTGGCGTCGTCCGTGAACGGGTTCGTCGTGCTGCCGCTCGACCAGCTCGACTCGCGCGTGCCGTTTGCGCTGTTGCTGGCCGAGCGCGCGCGCGCGTCCTCGAGCTCTGCGTCCGGGTTCACGACGCGCAGGTTCCGCCGCTGCCGCGACATGTAGATCTGGTTCTCGTCAGACAGGTCCATCATGACGACGCTGCCCGAGTCGTTTGCTGGCGCGCGCACGCGCGACGGTAGCGGCGGCACCGCCCAGCTACGGCGCGTGTCCTCGCTGTCCGTGCGGTCGTGCATACGCATCATGCTGCGCCGGTTCGGCAGCAGCAGCAGCCGCCGCTCCTGGCGTCGCCGCCACCACCACCACGCACCGGCGCCAAGCAGGCACAGCGCAATGATGGGCAGCACCGTCGACACGACGGCAATCACGGCCGGCGACGTGTGCCGGCTACCGCCGGCGCTGTCCTTGCTCTTCGGCACCGTCACCTGCTGCACGGGCGCGAACATGTTCTGCTGCGTGTTGCCGAACAGCCGCAGCTTCGGCGTCGCGTCGGGGCTCAGGCTCGCAAACGTCTCGTAGATCACGGCGCCGCCGTACGACAGGTCAATCTGATTGCCCTCGTTGCTGTACGAGTCGCTCCACACCCAGCCCGTTGTCTCGTTGTGCGCAAGCAGCGCCATCTGCGGCCGCGCCTGGCGCCCAGCCACGCTGCCGCCCACAACAAGAATGTGGTCGATGGAGCCCGTTTGTCCGGCCTGCCACAGGGGCAGCAGCAGCGGGTTGTCGCGGCTGTCGATGCCGCTGCTGTTCGCGACGGAGCTGAACTCCCACGAGCCGTAGCCCCAAATAGCGACCTGCTGCATGGACATCCACGCGCCGTTCGCGCGGCCGCCAATGATGAGCGTCTGGTAGTCGTCGAGGGGGATGACCTGCGCCGCCGACATCTCGCGCGGCATGGCCCCGCCGTGCGCGTTCACGGCGTTGAACGTGTTGTTCTCGAGGCTGTAGCTGTAAAAGCCGGACTGAGTCTTGCCGTCACACGCGCCGCCGTAGATGTAAATCGTATCGTTCGACCGGTCGAGCCACACGATCTGCGCCTCCTGGTGCCAGTGTTGGCCCGCGCTGGACTGCGCCAGCGACGTCCACTGATCCGCGGCCGCGTTGTACTGCGAGATCTCAATTGGCGACTGCCCACACCCCTTCGCACCCCACACGGCGAACAGGTGGCCGTCGTTGTCGAGTACGAGCGACGCGTTTGTGGGCGCGGCTGCTATTGGCACGAGGTCGCTGTATACGCTTTGGGCCGACTCGCCCTTCGCCGGGATGGGCAGCCGGTACAGCGACCCGTTCGTGCTCTGTATGTACGCAAGGGTCAAATTCGACGAATAGACCGTCTGCCACGCCGCGCGGACGCAGCTTATTGGCAGCAGCAGGGCCAGAAGCAGAGGAAGCATGCAGGCTAAAATGCACGCAGAGCTTGGCGCGGAGTAAACAATCGCCAGCGCCTGGGTTACGTAACTAGTAAACAAACGTCCCAACCCTCGGCTATGCAGACGAAAACCCACGCGCCAGCGCGAAAAAAGGGTTCTGTGGAGATGCGGCCCGTCAGCGCGTCCTTTGTTTTCTCCTCAGTTTTAGCGCCTACAGTACGTACGCAACTTCTAAGGGGCCTCTGCGCCTACGCGCAAACATGCTGCAACCACGCCGCAGCCAAAGTAGTTGTGCGCCGCTCGTTGTCGACGGCGCCATTATTTATTGCAGAGCTCCCCATCGTGCAGTCGGTCGGCCGCCGCCATATCAATGCAATCAATTTCTGTGCTGTTTATTTACGTCGTGAAGTAAGTTATGTCGGCCGCACGCACGCGGCTGTGGTCTGCGCTCGGCCTGGCTGCGCTCGCTGGCGGGCGCCGTGATACGCCTCCGCTGACATGCGGCGGGAGTGAAAAATCTCGAGTTCGTAAAACTGGTCCGCGGCAGTATGATTTTCGGCAGCGGCTGGGAGTCCCGGCTGGCCCGGTTCGTCTTTGTGCCGTTCCGGACGGCGACAAAGCGTGCGTCCGGAGGCAAGTCCGCGAACAACTCGACGGCAGGCCGCCGACTCGGCCCGAAGAAGGGCGAGGGCCAGTTTGTGGAGCCGGGTCAGATTCTGTGGCGCCAGCGCGGCACGAACTGGTTCCCCGGCGAGAACGCGGGAATTGGCCGCGACCACACGATCTTTGCGCTCGAGCCGGGGTACGTGCGGTACTACCGCGACCCGTTCCACGCGAAGCGCCGCTTCATCGGCATTGCGCTCGGCCACGACGACCGCCTGCCGACGCCGCACTTCGCGCCGCGCAAGCGCCGGTTCGGCTACACACCCATCGACAATGCCGAGGTCGCGCGCTTCGAGCTTGAGTATCTCACGCGCAAGGAGACGCAGCGCAAGGCCGCACGCGACGCCGTGCTCGACGAGCGCGCCGCCGCGCGCCAGCAGCGCGTGGCCGCCTACGCAGCGACGCTGCAGGCGGCCGGCGTCGCCGATGCGTCCGACGCAGCCCTGCACCGCCTCGACCTCATCTACCAGTACGTGTGCGGCGGACTTAGTGTGGCCGAGGCGCGCGCGACTGTTGACGGCGTGCTCGCTGAAGACCTAGCCGTCGAGCGGCGGGCCGGGCGGCTCGACGACGCAGCGCATGCGACGCAGCTCGCCGCGCTGCAGGCCGAGAGCGCGCGCGTGGACGCCGTCGTGCAGTTCGGCGCGAACGCGCGCCTCGCGCCGGTGGCCGAGACGGGTGAGCAGGCGCGCGAGCGCGTTTTGCGCGAGGCCACGGCGCTGGCCGAGCCGCATCTCGACGCGCCGCAGGGCACGCCCGCGGACGTCGTCGCGCAGGTGCAGGCGCTGCTCTCGGGCTCGCCCGCGCTCACGCCAGCCGACGTCGCGCACTACCAGCGGAAGCTGCTGCGGCGGCCGCGGCCCGTGCTCGTGACGCCCGAGACGCGCCGCGAGCTCGAGCAGCGGGCCGGCCGTGGCGACGGCGAGCTGCGCACCGTGTGGGACGCCGGCGTGCGCGCCATGCGCCAGTACTTCGTGCCGACGGGCGCGAAGCTCGTGTTCTCATAACGCGGCCTAGCTCGCGTCCTTTATTGTATATAGTCGAGTCTCGTTGCACTGCTGCTCGCACCGAGAAATGTACTTTGGAGAAATGTACTTTGGAGCGCAGTCCGCGCGTAGAATCAGGCGGCGCACATACGCTGTGGCAGCGGGTTCGCTAAGACGTCTTATTCGTTTTTTTTTTTCTTTTAAAAGCCTTGTGCACGCGACCGGTCGGCGTTGCCCGCTCTACAATAAGGGCGAGCTCGGCGCAGGTCCCCGCGCTCGGCATGTTACGCGTTTGTTGTTCAATGTGCTAAAATTTACTAATTGCCATCCGTCCTGCCCACAGTTCCTGCCTCGTGACGCGGGCCGCTACGGTAACAACGCAGATAAAAACGCACGCGCTCTATAGCCACTTTGGGGTCGGCACCGGTCAGCCGCTTGTGCGCTCGTGGCGTCTTTGAAACCACTTTCTACGGGTGGGCTCGTATAGAAGCCCCCGTTTGCATAGACCCTTGCTGGACAGCATTTTAAGGCAACTTCTGGCCCCTATGTCACTGATTTGGGAAACCCGCAGCCTACGTAGGGTAGGCCAGCTGCAGCGGCACATGCACGTACATTACGATAGAGCGGCGGCAACATACCCACGGGTCACATACATAGGCATACCCTGAATTCTAGAAGTACACCATCCTTTAACCACAGCACCTTGGACTTTGGAATCACAACCTCTGCATGCGAGTCGACACGCCTCCGCCAGTCTATGAGCCCATCCACAAAACCACCGTCAAGGTTCTCATCGATGACCCCAAGGAAGGTTACACAAACGGCGACATCATTCGCGGTTGGTTAACCTTCAAAGTCTCTGAGCCGACTCTTTCTATAACGAGCGCCAAAGCGCGTTTCAGCTGCTTAGAAACCGTTGGTTTCGAGGGCCCAGAAAAACGAACGGATATAATCCATTTCTCATGTGAAAAAAGCCTGCTCTCCGAAGCGTACCCCACCCATGAACTCGGCTACGGCGTTTACAAGTTCCCGTTTAGTTTTGTATTGGGAGCTGAAATATCCAAATGTCCTGCTACGCTCTCGTTATCCTCGCTGCGGGAGCTGGACAGCGGCGTCCATTGGACAGTACTTGTCTGGATTGAAGACTCCGATGCAACGATAGAGCGGCTTCCACTTAGGGACTCAGTAGAAGTGCGTGTGAACCCTTTCGACCGAGACGTTGAGCTGGCTCTTTGTGAGGCCGCTGAGAAACTACCCTTGGTCAGCAATTTGCGTGAGAAGGAAGTGGTGTACTACCAATCACTCAAGGTAGAGGTGACAGGACTACCCAAAATAATTCCGCGAAAGCCGGAAACCTTCAATCTACGTTTATCAGTTGTGCCATACGAGCCGTTTTATCTCGAAACAGTTGAAGCGGCTGTGGAGTTCAAAATAGTGCTAAAAGCAGATTGCGCGGGTTCGAATGACAATGCCTTTGATTATTATATTTGGATCCGTTACGTTGTAGGACGGTTTGCATTCAACGAACTGCTCAACCCAGCGCAACCACCTATTGTGCGCAACTTTCACGGCTGTCACTTGGATCGCCGCGTTCCGACCACACTCGAGCTAGCAACCATAACTGTGGAGAGCCGTCTGGTTATTATTGTTAATAGAGTGACGGTCCAATGGGCCGTTCGCGGCTTTGAGGTGATGTGCGCGTCACCATCGCGCTTGAGAGACAAACTCGAAAAGGAGGTTACAGCAGCTAGGACGCATAAAAAGAGCTTGTAGTCTCAGTTTAGTGACCTATATAGCGAGGTTCTAACTATTTTCAGCTTGTGGTTGCACGATGGCCGTCTTTCTACGAATTGTGAAGTTATGGGGAGAATACTTAAACGATTGATTACGAACTTCAGTCAAATTTACCAATTAGGAAACATGCGTCTGCTTACAGTCACACCACCTTGGAACGGCAACAACCGATCAATGAGACCGAAAATGCCTCCTACACGCTGATATTCCAACATGCGAGCCGAGACCCCTCCGCCAGTCTATGAGCCCATCCAGGAATCAACGGTCACGGTTCTGGTTGATAACCGCAAGGAAGATTATACGAACGGCGACATCATTCGTGGCTCCATGATTCTAAAGGTTTCTGAGTCTGGTCTCTCCGTAATGAGAGCTAAAGCGCGTTTAAGTTGCTTGGAGACCTTTGGTTCCAAAGGCCCAGAAAATCAGACGGATATTGTTCATTTCTCATGTGTGAAGAATTTGCTCGTCGAAAGGGAGTACACCCATGACTTTGGCTATGGTATTCATAAGTTCCCCTTTAGCTTTGTCTTGGGCGCTGAGATAGCTAAATGTCCCCCCACACTTTCGTGGCAGGCTCTAGATGAGGGACGCACAGGCGTCCATTGGACAGTACTTGTTTGGATTGAGGACTCGGTTGCTTCGATAGAACGGCTTCCGCTAAGGGACTCAACAGAGGTGTGTGTGTATCCCTTTGATCGAGACGTTGAGCTGGCTCTTTGTGAGACTGCTGAGAAACTACCCTTGGTCAGCAATTTGCGTGAGAAGGGAGTGCTGCATTTCCGATCACTCAAGGTAGAGGTGACTGGGCTGCCCAAATGGATTCCGCGAAAGCCGGAAACCTTCAATATAAGTTTGTCCGTTGTGCCATACGAGCCGGTTCATCTCGAATCCATATCAGTATACCTCGAGTTTTTTGCAAAATTCCATTCTCAGCTTGACATGGCTGGATTCGTTGGGCGCCATCTTTTAGGAAGTTGCGAACTTAATCAGTTGCTCGACCCAGCGCAGCCCCCAGTTGCCCTGAAACTAGAAGGTTGTCAACTGGATCGTCACTTTCCTTCGCCACGCTGTCTAGCCACCATGACAGTGGAATGCCGCTTGAAAATGAGAATCACAGTAGCGGGACACGAATCAGCCATTCGATGCTTTAAGGTAACATGCATGTCGTCGTCACGCTTAACGGACGAGCTCGAAAATGAGGTTATGGTAGCTAGGATGTGAAATAAAGATTTTACGGCAAACACAGTTTGCTCTTCTCACTAGCCCGATGCCAGCTTTGGCGAGCAAGCGCCATTCCGTCTCTGGTGGCCAAGTCTAATAGTAGATTAAGCGTGACATTCTCGTGCGAAAATCGAGGAATTACTGCACTTGTTAAGTGCAACACTGTACCTTAGTCCATGGTCGCATTATATTCGCCGAAGCTACGTACCAAACCGAGCCCAATAGACGCCTGAGCATAGGTGACCACTGTCTTGAATCTGCTCCTTCATCAGCCGTTTCCGTCGTGCCACTTGCGATTGCCAATACCAGGATAGCTGCGCGTAGCTTCGGCGGAGCAAGCCAGGCTCGGCCAGCTGAGCATCCGATGCATTGTGAAAACTGACCTAAGATACGGCAACCGGCGATGCATCCGGGGATCAGTGAGTGGCAGCTAGTATCGCTAGAAAGTGTGATAATAGTAATTGCTGGTAAATGTGAAGAATGATGGGCTTTAAAGTTATCAAGCCGCTAACTCGTCGGCCGCATTCTCCGGCGATGCCCCGGTCAACACTGGCTGTAGTTCGTTGACATGGGCGTCTGAGGTTGAGTTATCAGTGGCTCCCGACCTAGGTTGCTCAGCCCTTCGATTCTTTCTTCGACGTTCCAGTCTGTCAGCCTCATTCATGGCAATTTGCGCTTGTATAAACTCCGTCTCTTTGGTCAGCCGCCTCATTCCGGCAAAGCGCGCTCGGTCTCTGGCATATAAAGTAGTCACAATAAAGACGAAATCCACGGCGCAGAGTACGATTGCGACTATGTGGTGCACTTTCGGTTTGTCGTAGCCAGTGAAGTTAAGATCCAGAACCGGGATACCCAAATAAAAGAGTACCACTTGGCCCATGCAGGCGATATAGAGAGACACCCTCTGCCACTCCGCAATCGAGCCGTCCCTCCAAACGTACACAATGATAAGGCCCATCATTGAGCCATCAACTTGCAGCAAACTCGCTGAAGCGTTACTGGACCGAAGGGCGGCGTTGTCGCGCATCGCAAATGATGCGGACACACTCTCCGCAACAACAGTAGAGATGTCTTTTGCAGAAATAGAACAGGTGGAAAACTCTCTCGCGAATGACGCAGAGAACTTTTCCCATTGAGTAGCTAAGTAGATGGATTGCATAGCCATGAAGCGGTGCAAGGAAGACAAAATCTTGTTCTCCAACCTCTCGAGGAAGGCATTAAGCTCTTGTTGTGGGTTGTAAATGATAGCCCAGCCCGGCATTGTGAGTTGCAATCTTTAACAAAATCTGCGAGTTGAGTGCCTTTATAAGGCCGCCGCCGGCTCAGAACGTAGGTGCGGGGTATTCGTGCCTTAGTGATTTTCAGAAGTCCCGGCGGTTCGTCAGGGCGGTTCGGCGCTGTCCACAGGCTGCTGCCATGCAGTTAGGCGCTGTGGCAAAGCGGTTGGCGATACACCAGGATTAGCAGCGTTCATTCAGGGTATAACTATTTATCTACTTCAGGTTTCCACTCTCCCGATCTTTGGCGGACGTGGACGGCGCAGTCTATCATAGGCCTCCTGCTTCCGGATAAGGATGCGTACGTTGTTAGGTTCGGTTTATGAGGGTTGGGTTTCCGGACCGCCCAAATCTCACGGCCGAGGAAACCAACTAGGGACCTTGTAGAGACCAAGGAAGGGATTTGGCCCATAAACTGCTTGCTTAATGGGGTCTCAGGCCGATGCACATAAAAGCCGGCGGCCGAGCCGCACCTGGCCGCGACGACGACGCCCGTGGACGTCGTCACGAGGGTGAGCCCGCGAGCAGCGTCTGCACCTGCGCGAATGCCGGACGACGTCGCGCACTACGAATGCTCGCTTTGCTGCCGCCGTACCCCATGCTCGCGACGTCCGATACCTGACCTGGAGCGCGCTCGGTTAGCAGGCCGGCCGCGGCGCCGACGAGCGCTGGACCGCGGGGGACGCGACAGTGAAGCTCGTGCACGTGTGAAATGGCCTAAATCATGTCCTTTGGTGCATACAGTCGAGTCTCGTTGCACCCCTCTGCGCCCGTGTAGTGCTGGCCGCACTGCCAGATGTATTTGTAAACGCCGTGCTTGTCCGGCAGCGTGTTGCGCAGGATCATGGGCGCGTTGCACGCGCAGCGCGGCAGTCGGTCCTCGACGAGCTCGGGCCGGTACATGCGGAACGTGAGGCTGATGCGCATTGTGCCGAGTAGCGGGTCCGCATCGACGGTTGCCGCCGGCGGCACGCAGTGCTTGAACCGCTCCTGGCACTCGCCGTGCATGACGAGCAGCGCATTGTGCGGGAGGTGGATCGCGTACACGGGCCGCTGCGGCGGTACGGAGCGGTCGCGCAGACGGAACTCGCGCGTGCAGCCGAGCGAGAGCGACGCAATTGTTGGTCGCGGCCCGAGGTGCGTGAGCTGGTCCGAGTGGTAGTCGAGCTTCTCCGTGCGCGTGGCAAACCGGTTCGCAATCAGCAGCCCGCACGACCATTCCGGTGTAATTCGCCGCACGGCGGCCTCAACAGCGTCGCGCGCGCGGCTCATCTCGGCCGTAAACGGCAAAATCTCGTCGTTTGCGATGACGCGCCCCTGGTACGTGGACGTGCTGTCGCCAGACAGGTACTGCCCGTCATCCGTATAGAGCATGGATGCGTGGCCTGATGTCACCTGTCGCCCAAACAGGTAGAAGCTGCGCTGCGGCCATGCCACGGACTGCTCCTTCAGGTCTGTGGCTAGCACATTTGCCGTGCTCGCATCCAGAAAGTCAAAGTGCAGCGTGCAGAAGATGTTGGCGTCGCGGACTTGCTCGGGTGTAAACAGGTGCACAACGTCGGCACTCGTCTTCGTCGCCTTTGCGGGCCGCTTTGTCGCGCGAGGCGAGAATGTCATCTGCCGCTTCTTCGACGCCTCCTGCACACCGAGAAGGCTAAACACCTTGTTCAGGTTGGCATCACACGCCACAATGAGGTCCAGTACAGCTCCGGCGTCCGCACTTGGCACTTTCTCCAGAACCGCATTGAGGAGCGCGCTTGTTGACATGCTGAAATTAATTAGTGCGCGCCCCCCGCGTCGGTTATGTAATCGCGCTCGCGACGCTGCGGCGCTCATCCGCGATCAACGCCGCCAGCACAAACCCTCAGCTTAGCAGCGCCTGCAACAACAACGACAAGAATACAGTACTCTGATACCACATTGTTGTGCTACATAGATATTCGGTGACCTGCAGTGAGAAGCGGTGATTGCCCCAGGGTGCAAGATTATACTCACTCGCAGGCCTTGTTATGCACCACTTCACCTCGCACTACGGGCCGGCATCGTGTACTAATGTTTTTTTTGAGATGCACGCGAGGAAATCGCTATTGCGCGGCAATCAGTCAAAAAGTAGAATCAAATGAGCCGTTATTTATTGAGATAGACCCCGGGTTCACAAATCGGGAAGGCAGTATTTACTTAGTTCATTCCAGCCACCGCACTCACCCCAGTCAGGCAACAATGTTCCTAGGCGTGATACTTTAGGTCCCCAAAGGTTTTTCCGAAGTATTCTAAATATCAGAGTCGCACACGCGAAATGCGAGGAACGGCCCCGCCGCCCGTTTACGAGCCCATCCACAAGACCACCGTCACGCTGCAAATTGACAACCGCAAGGAGTATTACACCAACGGTGACACCATTAGCGGCTACCTCATATTGAGAATATCAGAACCTAGCTTCTCAATATTAGGAGCCAAGGCTCGTCTAAGTTGCTTCGAAACTGTAGGCTTTCGAGGCCCGGAAAAACGATCGGATATAATGCATTTCTTATGTGAAAAGAATCTAATTGTCGATGGAGACGTGATTCATGAGCTCAGCTACGGTATCCACAGGTTTCCGCTGAGCTTCTTCCTATTGAGCAGAGATATCGCCAAATGTCCTCCAACGATTTCCACTAGGTCGCTGGAGATGGTTAACAGTGGAGTCAATTGGACACTTCACGTATGGATCGAGGAACCCGGTCCTCGATTGGAAAAGGCGCCACTCAGAGACGCAACAAATGTGCGTGTTTACCCGTTTGATAGAGACGCCGAACTAGCTCTGTACACGAATGCACTGAAAGTACCACTCACCAGCAATATACGTGCTAACGAAGTAAACTACTTCCGATCTGTCAAAATAAGCATTGCTGGGCTGCCTGAGTGGCTTCCTCGAGCCCCAGAAACCTTTGATCTAAGTTTATCAGTTGTACCGTATGATGCGGTTTTTCTAGACTCGATTTCAGTGTGTTTGATGTCGGAGACAACCTTGATATCGGATAACCACGGAATACTGGGCCGTATGATATGCGAACTTGGCTCTGTGAAATGTGGCCAGCTCCTCAACCCTACACAACCGCCGGTCACCTTCAAGTTTAACCGATGTGCACCGGACCGTCACCTTTCTTCGCAAGTCGAACTGTCAACTATAAGTGTGTTGTGTAAATTGGTAGTAAATGTCACTATCGATAGGGTTGAAAGTGGAGAAGAACATCCATTCCTTGAGGTGAATCTCGTGTCGCCGTCGCACCTAAGAAGCGAGGTCGAAAAGGAGGTGATAGAAATCAGAACCCGAGTTAGTGGTTTTTGTGCGTCAACATAGTAGTAGCATGTATGCTTACAAGTGCCCGAATTTTCTTTGAAACTGTCACTAATTAGTTTTTGTTAAACCCGAAATTCCTCCATGCGTGTATAGGTCTTCATTAAATCAAATAGTTCAATGTTTTCAGTCAACTCTGTGTCTGACGAGTATCTTGCTAGGAGGCCACACTTGAGCAACATTCGGAGACGACGCTTGAGGCGAGTTCACTAATCGGGAAAGTTGCTGGCTAGTGTGAACCAGCAGCAGTCTAATATGACAGCGTCTTTTTGAACCCAAAATAAATCAATATAAAGTTGCAATCCAGAAGTTACAGAATGAACGGCACTAATCCTCCCCCACGTATGAGTCCCACCAAGCTACTGTAAACCTTCACATTGATGACTTCAAGGAGTGGTATATGAATGGTGACACCATCAACGGCCGCCTTATACTGAAAGTATCAGAAGCCGTATTCTCGATCACGGCAGCTAGAGTACGTTTTAGCTGCTTAGAGACTGCGGGTTTTGCCGGCCCCGAAAGACAAACGGATATAGTTCATTTCTCTTGTGAAAAGACCTTACTTGGTGGAAGCGACGGAAACCATCAATTCAGCTATGGCATCCACGAGTTTCCCTTTAGCTTCTTCTTGGATGAGAACATTGCCAGATGTCCTCCCACAATACAATTTGAGTGTCTTAGCAGAGTGAGTAGTGGAGTGTCTTGGAGATTGAATGCCTGGATTGAGGAGTCTAGTCTCACTATGGAAAAGCTTCCGTTAAGAGACTCGGTGAGTGTGCGGGTCTATCCTTTAAGTCTAGATGCTGGGCAGTCTCTTTATAACGACGCACCGAACTTGCCTGCCAAGGAAGTCGTGTACTTCTCAGACCTCAAAGTCGAGGTGACTGGAGTACCTGAATGGATCCCGCAGCCTCCAGAAACCTTTGATATAAGGCTAACAGTTGTGCCCTACGACTCGGTGCGTCTCGAGGCTATTTCAGTACGTTTGTTGACTCAAGTAAAGTTGAGATCTAAAGGCTGTCATTGGGTCCGACTTATACCACACGCATTAGGATGTGTCAAACATGGTCGACTGCTTGACCCGGCGCAGCTACCGAGCATCTTCAACTTTGCCGACTGCGCATTATGCGGCCACCTTCCTGGGCAGATTGAGCTCTCAACCCTAACTATGAGGTACCACCTGATAGTGACCATGTATACAGTGAAACATGGTGAAAATTTCCGCTTGTTCGACGTGAAAGTAGCTCCGCCGTCACATTCAGCGAAGACGGCAACAAGAGGCTTGTAGCTGTCAGAGCTAGGTAGCGCCCTTATGGTAAGAGCTTGATGGGCAAAAGTGGGAAACTATCATGGCACTATTAGCTAGAATGGTGTGCTAGCTTCCCCCTATTCTTTCTGGCAGCCGGAAACCATTCTGACTGTATTTATTCTGCACATGAAATGTGCGCCATAGCGACGATCAGATGCTCAACCTGACAGCGCTTCACTGAACGAGGTAAAGCCTTGTATCAGTACGCATTTCACAAATCGCAACCATAGCTACCTCATGTCAGATACGAAGAAGGGCTATAACGTATGGATAATCACTTCTTTGCGGTGTGCATCATCCTGCCAGGTTTTGTCCGCCATTTTGTATTGTAGTTGGTTATGAGGGCTGAGCAGAGTAGCTCTTTATATATCACACACGTCAGCGTTTTCGACGCCCAATGTTAAACTGTGTAGGTGTGGGGTATACCGCCTCTTCGGTTCTCAGGATTCGGCGGTTTGTCTGAGCGGTTCGGCAGCGTCCACAGGGTCCGTCGCGAGTTGACGGTGTGGCAGAGATGACGATTAAAACTGGTGCGCATGCGTATACCTAGCGACTAGTTTTGCATGTAACTGATGCCTCGTAGAGGTCTTCGTGAACAGGAAACATAGTCTAGTGTAGATTCTCTGCTTCCCAACACGGACGAGCTGCTGTCACTGGGTTGGGTTTTGCGCGATCTTAGGGTTGGGTTTATTTGAATATGCAACCCCGTTCCTGAACGAAGCAGGCGAGGACCAAGCATTGTGAGGTGGGTCAAATGATGCAAGTCGAGAGTTCACTTATGGACCGCTTGTACGATATCGATAGAAACAGCAGAAGGAACAAGCGGTTATACTAGAGCGCGCAATACGGCGCATACATCAGTTTACTTCGTGCGATGAGTGAGCAGTAGTAGTACAATCTAATGTAGTTGTGCAGCGTACGAACCATTCGCGGGCAGGGGGGGGCATTACACGACCGAGGGCCCTGGGAACACATGGCAAGTGCTACATATCTAGGTCCTTCTGTCACTCACTGGAATACAGTTTAAAAAAAAAAAAAGAGCGTGTAAGGTATAGTCAAGCGCCAGCAAGTATAAGGCCGTTCTTTTATTGGGTTGCAAAATTATTTATTCCTGGGATCGAACTACACGTGTTGAGGTTACTCAGTGTCCGAGTGCTCTTTATATCACGCGTCCTTCTTGCCGTCGTAGCCATATGGGTTTTTCTGTGTCCAGTTCCAGAGGTCACGGCAGGCATCGTCGATCGAGAGCTGTACGCTCCAGTCAAGCTCGGCATGCGCGCGGCTGGGTTTCGCCGTGAGGTCCAGAACATCGCCCTCGCGGCGGGCGGTGACCTCGTAGGGCAGCTCGCGGCCGACGGCCTTGTTGAAGGCGTGCATGACCTCGAATACAGTAGAACCACGGCCCGAGCCGAGGTTCCACTCGCGGCAGAAGCCCTCCTTATCGTTTGTGGCCAACGAGTTCAGCTTTTTCAGCGCGCTGAGATGGCCCCTGGCCAGGTCCATGACGTGCACGTAATCGCGGATGGGCGTGCCGTCGCGCGACGCGTAGTCGTCGCCAAATACCATGAGCTTCTCGCGGCGGCCCGTGGCGACCTGCGCGAGGAAAGGCAGCAAGTTGTTCGGGATACCGAGCGGGTCCTCGCCAATGTCGCCTGACGGGTGCGCGCCCATTGGGTTGAAGTAGCGCAGAAGAGCGACCTTGAATCCCGGCGTTGCGCGGGCATGGTCGCGCAGGATGTGCTCGTTGAACACCTTTGTGCGGCCGTATGGCGAGAACGGGTCTGTCGGGCACTCTTCCGGAATGGGGATCATATTCTCGAAGCGCGTCGCGTCACCGTAGACGGTGGCGCTGGACGAGAAGACGATGCTGCGGACGCCGTACTTCGTGAGCGCACGCACGAGCGCGAGCGTGCCGCCGACGTTCCAGTCGTAGTAGCGCAGCGGCTGCTGCACGCTCTCGCCGACGGCCTTCAGGCCGGCGAAGTGGATGACGGAGTCGATATCCGGGTGCTGCTCAAGCACGGCGCAGAGCGCATCGTAGTCGCGGATGTCCGCCTTGTGAAAGGGCACCTGCTTGCCCGTGAGGCGCTCGACACGGCGCACAGCCTCCTCGGACGAGTTCGAGAGATTGTCGACAACGACAACGTCGTGGCCAGCCTCGAGCAGCACAACAACCGTGTGGCTGCCGATGTACCCGGCGCCTCCCGTCACAAGCGTGCGTCCCATGGGTTTATAGTTACAGCGGAGGGGATGGATACGGATGTGTTGGCAACGCCGCTACCCTACGAGATACAGCGCTCCGTCAGGAACGAACCCTACGGGCCCTACCCTCGCCGGTGGTTTTTCATGGGGGTGATCGAGGATCGAGCGGCCAACGAGGCCCCACGGCAGGCCGGTTTAGTTGCGGGCCACTTTCTGCAAAGGCAGGATTGTGTATTCGAAACTGGTAGTGGTGTTAGACCGAGGGACGTGGGGGTCCCCTGAATGTGCCGCCCGTGTGCGCGCGTATGCGCGCGTATGCTGGCCCGCGCGAACCCATTGCGGCGTGTCGCAGCCGCGATTTAGGCCCGTCCACGGCGGCGGTGCGTGGGCATTTCAATGCGGGACGAGCCGCGCTCGCTTTTAGCGTTTGGATGCGAGCGCGCCGCTGTGGGCTGCGTGCTGCACGGGAGCTTGTTCGAGGGCAAGGGACGGCTTTTTTGGAAAATATCAGGTGAGCGAATCCACTTCAGTGGAAAAAAATTACGCACCAAACACAAATTCCACGCTACCTACGGACTCGCGAGGACCCGACGCACGTACGAATTGAGCAGCACTCCGACTCAATTGTGCCGAGCAGAGTTCCCCCCAGCCATCCGACGCACCCAGCTTTCCCGTAGCCTATTTTGCACCCGCGGTTTGCAGCCATAGATGCCCCATACTGAGATCCTATGGCATCGAAGACACCACACACAATTCCCAGCAGCGCACCAAATAGACCCCCGGCGCGGGGGGCAAATCCCTGAAGTCCTTCCCCCTCCCGCCCCGCGCCGCCGACTCCGGCGACGACGACGAGGACGTGGGCCTTACAGTGAGCGAGGACGACGACTCGAGCGAGGCCGACGAGGCCGACGAGGCCGACGAAGACGGCAATGAGCACGCACACGCAGCCGCACCCGAAAACACGCATGTACACGACAGCGAGCCCGAAGCCGAGCTAGAGCGCGATAACGAGGTCGAGCTAGAGCGCGACGACGAGGCCGAGCTAGAGCGCGATGACGAGGCCGAGCTAGAGCGCGACGACGAGGCCGCACGTATCAAGTCACTGGCCGACGATAGTCCGAGCCTGCTCACGTTTCTAGGCCACTCGGACTCGGATGCGGGCAATACGAACGCCATAGCCACGACGAGCGAGGAGGAGGACTACGACGACGACAACCATAACGCAAACAACACAAACACCACAAACACCACAAACAATGGCGACGACGGCGACGACGACGACGACGACGACGGTGACGACGACGGTGCCGATGACGACGACGACGCGCTAGACGCCCTCGACGACTCGTCCATTGAGGAGGAGGAGGAGGCGGCTATCAAGGCCGAGCTCAGCCGCAAGGCGCGGAGGCGCTCGATTCCGGGCCCTGTGTCGCTGCGGCGGCTGTCGCAGACGCAGGCGCGGCGGCAGAGCCGCGCCGCCTCGGACGACTCCGACAGCGACTCGGACGCAGACTCGTCGTCCTCGTCCTCGTCCTCCTCGTGGGGAAACGAGTATCTCGAGGACTACTTCGACCAGCCTGTGTACGCGGCTCAGCCGAGCCAGCGCGGTGCGGCGCGCGAGAGCGCGAGCGACGACGAGTCGCACCTGTGGCAGTACTTCTTCTCGTCGGACGAGGGCGAGGACGCGTTCGCCGGCGAGGGCGACGACGACGAGGGCGACGCGCGCGCGCAGGCCGCGCCGCGGGCCGCGAAGCCGCGCGCGCTGACGGCGCCGAAAGACGGCGCGGCCGCAGCCGACGGCGCGCGCGAGGCGTCGACGGACGACGACATGCCGCTGAAGGGCCGCGGCCCCGTGCCGCTGGCGGCGGCGCCCGCGACCGGGTACGTGCCGTCCGGCGACTCGACGGACGAGGACGATGGCGTGCCGCCCGAGCGGAAGCGGCGGCGCGCGCGCGGGACGAAGGCGATTGAGGTGCTTGGCTCGAACAGTTTCTCGACGCGGCCGCCCGTGCTCGGGTCGTGGCGCATCAAGGGCGACAAGAACGTGGGCATCATTGACGGGCTTACGACGCGCACGCTGAGTCCGCCGCCGCCACGGCCGCAGGACGAGGCCGCGTTTGTGCCGAGCCCGCACGCGGGCGCGCCTGCGCGCGGCGGCGAGCCCGTGGACCCGTTTGAGGGCCTCGGCGACACGCCGCAGGACAGCGCGCACCCGCTGTTCGAGTTCGCGGACTCGAGCTTCGACCTTGGCGCGACGCCTGCGCACGACGCCGACGTGCAGGCCGGGTTCGACGACGTCGAGGTCAGCGACCTCGACCTCCTCGAGCTTGGCGACTACATCAACACGACCGGGCTCAGCAGCGACGAGGCTGACGCGGGCGACGGCGACGGCTTCGAGCTGGGGCTCGATTTTGGGGCCGAGCCGGCCGCGGCGGCGCGGCCGCGCCCGTTCCGCTCGCCGGCCGTGTCGCCGTATATTTATAGAAGCCGGTTCCCGAGCCGCAGCGTGCCCATCTCGGCCTTCCGCAACCGCGGGTCGCCGTACGTGCACAACCCAGCGTACCCGAGCGACAGCCAGAGCCCCGCGCCGCGGCGCAACTCGCGCGGCGCCGCGCGGCGGCCGTCCGTCGCGCGTGACGCGTTCATGTCGCCGGCACGACAGCCGCGCCGCCGCGCGAAGAAACTGCGCGGCACGGGCCCGCGCAGCGCCCTCGCTGCTCACGGCCACGCCCACACACACGCACACGCACACGCACACGCACATGCACACGCGCCGGGCCCGGGGCCGCACGACGACGGGCCCTACGACCTGCTTGGCGAGCTCATTGAGATCGGCGCCATCAGCCCCCTGTTTGATATCGACCAGTAATTTCTACACACCGAGAGAAAAGAAAAAATTAAATAGATACTTTTGCCGCGAGCGTCGACGACACCTCGCTCGTCAGCTGGACCTGCCACTTGATGCTGTTCGTCAGATTCACCATGGCCACGAGGTCGCGCAGGTGCGCGTTGAACATGGCCGAGCGCGGGTCGTAGGCGGCGGCAGCGCCGCTGCTCTTCGCCGGCGGCGCCAGGGACGGCGCCTCGAGCAGCGGCGCCGTCGACAGCGTCTTGAACAGGAAGCGCGCGAGCGCGTCGTGCTCGGGGCTCGGCGCCGCCCGTGCAGCAGCGACCTTCGCGGAAACGGCGTCGAGCTGGTCGAGGACCTCGCGCAGCGCGTCGTCGACGGTGTCGGCGAGGCCGAGCACCTCGCCGCCCTCGGCGCTCTCGGCCGCCGTCGCCGCCGCCAGCGCGGGCGCGTCCGTGTCGTCGAACTTCACGGCGTGCGCCACGGGCACGAAAATGCAGTTCCCGTCAACGCTGTTCTCGGGCGCCGCCCACACGGGCGACGTCACGTACGCCTGCAGCTCAATGCCCTGCGCGCGCGCGTCGACCGTGAGGTGCACGGCCGGGTGCGGCGCCGTGCCGGACTCCTGCGAGTAGAACGTGTGGATGAGCGCCGACAGGTTGTTCAGCTCGGGCGCCGTCGCGTACCAGCCGAGAATAACGGCGCCAGGGTGCGCCTTGCGCAGCAGGTTGTACATCTCAAGATGGTAGTTGATGTCGACCTGTACCTCGGCCGCGTCCTCCGTCACGGGAATAATGTACGCCGTCTTCACTTCGACCTCGCTGCCGTCCTCGCTGCGCGTGCCCAGCAGCGTGCCAATCACGCGCTGCTGCCCGGGCTTGCGCCTCACCGCGTGCGCCAGAATCTGAAACAGCGCCTTCGCCTGTACAACGACCTTCTTCGGGTACTGCACCGCGTGCCGCGCGGGCCCGCCCGTCAGGTACGGGCGGTGAATGTACAACACTTGCGACGCCATTAGCGACTGAATTTTTCACTCGCAGCGCGAGGTAAGTATCGCCGCCGCAACCTCTTAGTCGCCCCTGAGCGTATAGTGGCCCTCCCGAGCGCGGCGGCCTCTGCGTGCGCGCAGCCGCCTTTTTGCCGCGCCGCTGGCCGGCGCGCGTCGAGCCGCACTAGCTTTAGACATCAATTTGCGAGCGCATCGTTCGCCGTCTACAGCGGCCCGTCGCTCGCGCCGCAATTGCCCCGCTCGTGGCGCTGCCGCTGCGCCGCCAGTGCGCGGCTCAAACGGAACGCTGCTACTACGCGCACACCGGCTACTTTCGCCAGTACAGTCGCACACTGTCTCCCTGCCTCATAAGTAGTCGTTTTGGGGTGTACTACGCTCCTTGACATGCGCGGGACGGCCAGTTCTGGCTGCGCTGACCGCCAGCGATCGTCGCTCAGGTGATCGCTAATCTATAAGCCGAGGCGGCATTATCGTCTCGCCACCGCAACAACCTTCCCCCGATATGGCCGGCAAAGCATGGCGCGGGCTGCGCAACTTCGCGCTCGGTGCCTCGGCCGGTGTCGGTGTGCTCTATGTGTGGGACCGCACGTTCAACCGCAGCGCCATGTCGCGCACGGCGTACGCCGTGTACTGGGCGGCGCGCATCGGCGTTGACTACAAGCTGCACTTCGCTGAGGGCAACGACATCGAGGCGCTGCACGCGCGCAGTGCACAGCGCCTCTACAACGTGATCGTGCAGAACAAGGGCCTCTACGTGAAGATGGGCCAGTCAATTGCCGTGCAAGGCGGCGTGCTGCCGGGTCCGTACCGTGAGCTTCTGAACCAGCTGTTCGACGATGCGCCGCAGGACTCCTGGGCCGAGTGCCTCGAGACGCTGCGCAGCGAGCTGCACGCAGACCCGTACGACGTGTTTGAGCGCATCAACGAGCAGTCCGTCGCGTCGGCATCCATCGCGCAGGTCCACGAGGCATGGCTGCGCGGCTCGGGTGAGAAGGTTGCGCTCAAGATCCAGCACGCGGACATCCCAAAGTCCACGCGCTGGGACCTCGGTACGTACAAGGCGCTCATGTGGGTCTACGACAAGTACGTGTTCAAAATGCCCATGTACTTCGTCGCAAAGTACATTGCCGACCAGGTCCAGCAGGAAACGGATTTTGGCATCGAGCTGCAGAACACGCAGACCATGCGCGGCCTTGTCGAGGGTGACGCAGAGATGCGCCACAATGTATATATCCCGCGCGTCTACGCGGAGCTCAGCACGCCGCGCGTGCTCGTCATGGAGTGGATCGACGGCGTCTCGCTCACAAAGCCCGAGCTCGTGAAGAAGCACTTCGACGTGAAGAAGGCCCTCACGGTTGTGTTCAAGATCCTCACAAAGGAGGCGTTTGACTGGGGCGTCGTCCACAGCGACCCGCATCCTGGAAACTGGATATTGCGCCACGTTAACGGCCGGCAGCAGCTCGTCATGCTTGACCACGGCCTCTACGTCTACATGAGCGACAAGCTGCGCATGGAGTACGCTCAGCTCTGGCGCGCCCTGTTCAGACGCGACACGCCCGAGGTCGCGCGCATCAGCACCGAATGGGGGTTCGGCGACCCGGAGCTGTTTGCGTCGGCGACCATGCTCCAGCCTTACAGCGAGGACCCCGCGCAGTCTACCTCGTTCGAGGATAATGAGCGCCAGGCCGCACGCTTCAAGGAATTTCTTAAGGACACGCAGCGTATTCCCCTCGAGCTCGTGTTTGTTGGCCGCACGCAGCGCATTCTGCAGGGCCTGAACCACATGTACGGCTCGCCCGTGAACCGCATCAAGCTGCTCGTCGACGAGGCGCTCAGCGTGCCCGCGTCGGGGGATCCGCGCGTCTTGCGGGGCACCGTCTATACACCGCTCGTGTACAGACTCCTTGACTGGCTCTATAGAAGGGTGCTGCTTCTGGGCGCGGACCTCATCTTCTTTGCCCTGCGCGTGCAGCAAGTGTTCACTAAAAGGGACCCCGAGGCGATGTTCGACGAGAGCATAAAGGAAAGCAGCAGGTCGCTGCTGCGGGGCTGAGAGGCCGCGGGCGGCTGCGGCCTGTTCGAGCTCGCGTTCGTGCTTAACACATCAGTAATCTGGCCATGCTGCGTATAGACTTTGATAGAGTATAATAATTCGCATGGCCAGCCAGCTGCCGTTACTAGTGCCAAAAACATTGTTTATAGTTAGTATAATACTAATAGACTTTTATAGTCGGACTCGGATTGCTGCGCCAAACATCCTCAGCAGTTACTCTGGCTAGTGCACTTTGATGCGTGGGGTAAATAGAAGCCGTAGTACAACTAAGCCTAAAACAAAAGCACGACCGCATTGACGCCACTGCGACTGCCGCTGCTACTCACAAAACGTTAAACAGCTGTTGAGCAACCTAGTTTTTATATCGTGTTAAGGCGGAGTGTACTCCTCCTGAGCGTATATATTGGCACGGGCTTCGACGCCTCAACGACCGCGTTCGCGCGAACGAACTAGTGAGCCGAGAAGAGCCATGTTCCGTAAAGAATAAAGGGCTACATTTAGCGCATGCAATATTGGGGGTATTTTGTTTTGTTTACAGCAAAAAAAACACGTTCGCCTGCCACCAGACGGCGAAAAGGCAAAAAGAGACCACGGCGGGACTCGAACCCGCAACCCCAACCTTGCAGAGTTACTGGACCTAGGGCCCTTTCTCCGGAGGGTTGAATCATAACCATTAGACTACGCGGCCAACTTGTGAATACACTTCGTGCAGTGAATATAAATGGAAGTACGCGGCACCGCTCGCAAACAATAGTCTTCAGGGGTGGCGCGCTCGATCCTCACATAGACGCCGAGCCCTTGGCGAATTCCTGAAAATCGGCGGAAGTATACAACCGTGTGGTGGTTCGGTTCGTAGGTTAGAAATATGACAGACCGGTCTCTGTGAGAGTACAGTATAGCTCATGATTCAGAGCCCGCGCCTTGTCTCGTTCACAATTTGCCTGAGCTCGGCCCGCATTGTTCGTATAGAAAAGCGAGGCGAGTATGGGCGACGGGGACACCCAGAATTGTCACAGAGCTTGCTACTCCAGTCGTTTCAGGTATCTCCTTGAATGTCCCAGACAATGCACATCCTGGGTCGTCAACGTGTCTGTTTCTGAGAGAGGAAGCGACATGCAAGTGTTGTGCACGGATCTACACATTCGCTTGACTTCTTCATGGCTTCGAGGTGTGTGGTTTAAAATTGAAGACGAGGAAGGCATGCCTGAAGGCGGAGCGGAGGACGTTGGAGGTGGTGGGCTTACTTGCCGTAACGGTGTTGAGGTCCCTTGTGGCAACGGCGGTGGTCGCGGCGGCACAACATTGGTCTGAGAAAGAGGCTGCTTTGCTTGCCCAGACTGCTCGCGTTGTACGTTTTGCTTTGATGCTCTCTGGTGGTCAAAAGACTTTGATATGCGACACTTTAGCTCTGCGTACCGGTTGACAAAGCGGCGAGCCCAGTCGGTGTTAACCAAGGGACAACCTCTCTCCATAAGAAATACATTAGCCATTCTTGTTAGGCCAGCAATTGACGGGGGATAACCAAGAAAATCCCTTTCTAAGGCATATTCAACGATGGCCGCCTCTTCACACACAAGTAAGCGATGTGTGTGCGAGCCAACAAGGTGTCTCGGCTTTGCTCCGCGTATTCTGTTAGCTAGTGTACTCCTTGGGATTTCATACTTTTCAGCAGCTTGCCGAATACTTAGTCGTTCTCGTTCGATCTCCTTAAGAGCCTCAGTGATGCGACGCTCTCGCTCAGCACTGGCTTTCTTCATTTACTCAAATCGATTATAGCGTTCGCATTGAGCAAAATTAGCGATTATATACTGATAACTGAGACATGTGAAACAATTTCGAGCCTTGAAAATGCCTCTATGAAAGCGAGCAGAGTGATGAGAGTGATGAAAGTGATGAAGGTGATGAAAGTGATGGAGATGCAACACATTAGTCATACGATGTTAATTACCGTTGTGGACCCCGGTTAATTTGTGCGCGACAAACCCTAGACAGGAACAATGCGGTGCAAAGGCATGCAGAACGGTTTCGGTAACCAGTCAAGCTGCCACTGGACGAAACAGGCCTAGAAAGTAGGAGCGTCCTTCCGTAAGTGACATACAATTGACACCCCACAATAGCTCCTCGAGTCAGACCCAAAAGAGATCCATTGGCTCCATGCTGGAGAAGCGATTGTGACCATAGAATGGTGGCTAACCCGTTAGCTAGATTTATGCTATAGCAAGTCTCGGGCAGGGTTGAGTGGCCAGAGAGGTCAGTGTTTAATGTTTCAGAGTAATCGCTCTATATTCCTGGGATCACATGCCACACCTTACATGGAAACGCGACGCTGCATACCCCTTGAAATACGTAATTGATCCTCGCAAGCATTCCCTTCATACGTTCCACACGAAGGTTAGCTAAAGTAGCAAGGTGCGGCGACCACAACAGCGGGTACAGAGCCGCAGAAGAACAAACATGCCAACAACCACTGTCTTCAAAAAAAGTGCGATTTGTACGAGCTAGAACCATATCTGCGCCATTGTTCCTAATACCAGAGATGACCCTAGACCCATTACTTAACGATCATTTGATCGTCGCGTCTCAATGCGGAGATCGCTAAATACACAAAGCACTTAAGGGGTAAGCCAGTAGCGCGTCATTACTCTACAAATGAGAAAGCCAGTGGACAAGCAGCGTCTCAAGGCTGCAATTGAGTACTTTGAGGAGAATGACGTGCTCATCAGCGTTGCAGCCCGCAAATTCGATATCCCATATGGCTCACTGTATAATAGGATCATTGGGTTTGAGCAGATTTCCCAGCGATTTACTGAAGACGAGGAAAGAGCCATTCTTTCCTGGGCCCAGAAAGAATTCAGCGGGCGAAAATCGCTGTACTCGGACAGCCTAACTGAAGTCGCGAACAGGATACTTCGCAAAAAGGGCCAACGACCAGTGTGTGACAACTGGTCTTTTGGCTTTATTAACCGGTATCCAGAGATACGAGCTTGTTTTGCATGGCGACGCAAGCGCGAAAGAAAGCGCGCCAGAGACGTGGAGATGGCTCGCGAACTGCGCGACAGCTTTGTCAAGCAGGCGTCACGCGCGAAAACGGCGAGCGATGTGCTAGCGGCAGTGAGCGGTGCGCTGTGCCTCGAAAGCCATTTAGCCGCATTAGCAGCTGCGAAGCTCAAAGCAAGGGAATCGAGGACCGTGAGCGTGGTAGTGGGTGCGACACGCCGTAGCGCCCTGGGGTGGCGGTACGACGGCCCGCGCGTGGCCCCGCCGCCGCGGGATAAAGCAACGGGCAAATTGATCCGGCGCTGCAAAACCTGCTGTGGCCTAAGCCACAACTCACGATCGTGCCACATTGCGAAGATCCTGGCCGAGGAAGACAGAGAGGCTCAGGAGTACAGGGAGGTGAAGGATGAGGTGAAGGAGGAGGTGGAGCATGAGGTGGAGAATGAGGTGCAGAATGAGGTGAAGGAGGAGGTGAAGGAGGAGGTGAAGGAGGAAGTGTAACTAGATAGCCCTCTTTCACCTTCGACAGTGAGCACGGCGGCGCGAGTGCGAGATCTGCAGGTCAAGTGCCAATGTAGGCCGTATAATATTTAGCGTAATCCTATAATACCATCTGGAACAGGAAACTTTTCGCATTTAATGATGCTTCTAGCCGCCAAGATGGAGAAGACGTCTCGGGTGGGTCACTTGCATGATGGCTAGATGCTAGACAGCCGATTGCAATACTGCTTGTTGCTGTGCGAGCGCTTGGGGTCCGCAACCATGTATCCAGGAAATTCGAAAAGATCGCCTCAAGGATACAAATTGCGTTCTCACAGTTCATAAAAGATACATTAGAATACTTCTTGTGAAAAGTCTATTCATAGGATAAGAGGTCGCCAGTAAACGTCTTCGCAACTGTCAATAATTTCACACTCTGCGCTTCGAGCTCGATTATATGGCCTAGATCTGATCGCGTTGTAACGTTACAAGACCTTTCCCACACGTTCTGCATGATGCTATCATTACGGAATTACGTACGAACGAATCTGGTTCGTAGTCGGAAATTAGTTCAGCCCCGTTTCTTGGACCCCTCTTGCGTGTTGTACATCTCCTCAAACGCATCCGCGTCCAGGAATGTCGGATAGTTCGCCCACGGCCGCTTCCGCTTCTTCGGAGCCTCGTCGGCGCCGTCAGCGGCCTCGTCCTTCTTAGGCTCCTGCATTTCAAAGTCGTCGAAATCAACAAAGTCATCTTCACCGGCCTCGCTAGCATCCTCCGCCTGCGACGCGTCGTCGACATCCTCATCGTCAGAGTCCGAGAACGCATCAGCAAGGTCCTCATCCAGGTCGCCGTCAGAGTCAATGTCGGAAGCGTCCACGTCGAGACCGCCAAGGTCACCCGGCCCGCTCTTGGCCATGGCATCACCCACCTCGTCCTCGTCGAGACTGTCCTCCTCTTCGTCGTCACTTCCCTGCTGCGTCTTCTTCTTCTCCTCCTTGGCCGGCTTCGCCTTCTCAGGAAGCTGGCTGAAGTAGTCGTAAAGGAACCGCTCGTCCGGCGCGACCTTCGACGCATCCTTGCTCTTCCAGTCTTGCAGCTGGATGGGCTCCTGCGAGGCGGGGGCCTGCTCTTGCCGAATACCAAGCGTCAGGTCCGTGTACCCAGAGAGCGGCTGGAAAATGCTGCCACCGCGAGTCGTATCCCGCGCCTTTGGCTTCTTGTATGACCACTTCGAAAGGAAGGTGTTGACAGAGTACTGCTCGATATCGGGCAGGTCCAGCGCCTGCCTTTCTCCCTCGGGCGCCAGCACGTTCGACGCGTAAAGAGACACCGTTGGGTGGAAGTGGTCGCGCAGCAGCAGAATCTCCCACGCCTGGGACGTCTCTGCCTTAGCGTACTGCGGGTCGCGCTGCTTCGGATCGTACTCGGATGCGCATGTGGGCACGTCGAGAAGCCGGTCCGTATGCGGCGTGAGGCTTGCCGCATGGATTAAGCTTGCGGCGCTGCCGATCTCAGACCAGTTGCAGGCCACCTGAAGCATGCGCTTGGCGAACGCATTCGCGCGAGGCACCTCCGTCTCCGGCCGCAGCTCAGCAACCGACTTGAGCAGCAGGTGAATGTACTTGCCGAGCTTTGACGAGTGGGGCAGGCGCTGGTCGAGCAAGCTCTCGTACAGCGTGCGCAGGTATCGGCCATCACCGCCCAGCTTCTTCGTCGAGCGCGCGAGCTGGAAGATGAAGTTGAGGGCCTCGATGAACGTGCCTACATTAGGCGAATGGCTCATGTGATACAGCGTGTCCGTGTACTTTGCGAAGTACTTCGCATCCAGCCTCGAGTACGGGAATGCGCGGTTCAGGCCCGTGAACAGCTTTGACACGAGGCGTGCATACTGCTGAGTCTCGACCTCAGACTGGTCCTTTTTGGCCTCGCTGAAGCCTCCCTTCTTACCGCGCTTCGCCCGGAACCGTTTGCCGGACTTGGGCTTTCCCTGCGAAACGTTCTTCTCGGCCTTTTGGTCCGGCGCATTCTGCGTCTCGACGAGTAAGCGCTCGAACAGGTCCAAGTAGATATGAATGAGCTGGTTCGCCAAACCAGGGTCGCGGCTACTGAGAATGAACTCGCTCAGCGTGTCGATGGCGTAGTATCTGGTGCGGTAGTCAACGCTGCGGGCAAGGACCTCCTGCGTGACGGTCGCCACAATGGACTTCATGCCCGGATGCGTCTGCAGCGCGTCCATAATGAGCTTCTTCACGCGGGACGCGAGCTTGCCCGAGGGGTCGCCCAGCTTGTTGAGTCCCAAGCGCAAGAGGTTTGCCTCCTGCTCGGGCTTCAGGCGGAAGAAGTCGAAGACACAGTGCAGCGTGCGCAGGCGGATGCTCTCGACCGTGTCGGCTAGGAGGCGCTCCATGACCTGCAGAAGCTTGAAGAACTGTTGCTTCAGGAAATCCTCGAAGCTCCAGGCCACGAGCTGCTGCGCAGACGTACCCAGCACGATCGGCTGGTCCTTGAACCAGCGCAGGCGCCGGTCCGGAAGCACGTGCGACACGAGCAGATCCTTTGTGACCTCGAGCGCCTTGCAGGCGCTCTCGCGGTTCTTGATCTCGCACTTCGACACCAGGTTCTCCAGAAAGCGCACAGAGTGCAGTGGCGACTCCGTAGCCAAAATGGACAGCGTACCGAGCTGATCCGAGAATGTACCGCTCTTCAGGAACTGGAGCGAGCCCGAGAAGTCGCGGTCCTGCGAGCGCTGCTTGAAGTAGAGTGCATTCTCCGTCTCGAGGAGCTTTTGTGCGCGCTCCTTCAGCGCGGCCACAAACTCGGGCGCCACCTTCGCGGGCTCGTCAGCGCCCTCGCTCGTGACGCTCTCGCTCGTGAGGCCCGCCCAGTTCTGATCATCCTCGAGCATGAGCTCCTTTGTGGGTTCGAGCGTTGCGAGATACTGTTCCCACTCCTTGCGGACCTTTTTCGGAACCGGTGCGCCTGCGGCCGGCTGCGTCTGCACCCTTGGCCTGTCAGACCTCGGCTCGGGCTTTCTATCGTCTCTACGGTTTTGCCGGTCTTTTTGCTGGCTCTGCGGAGGCTGCCTTTGTTCGGGCTCCTTTTGTTTTGGCTCCTTTTTTGGCGCGTCCTTTTTCGAGGCATTGCCGTCCTCAGCCGGCATTGCCTTCTTTGCGGGCTTAGCAGCCGAGCCGTTCTTCCTTGCCACGGGCTCTTTTGCGCCGTCGCCATCCTTACTGAGCTCGGCCCACATCGCGGCTACGTCCGTCTCTAGCTGGCCCGTGTTAATTGCCGCGCCGTCCTCCTCGAATTCGGATCCGCCGTCATCGACATTGGCCACGAGGTCGTAATCCTTGTCGTCACCGCCCAGGTCGTGGACAGCAGCGCGGAAATCCGGCTTTGATTTGGGCGCCGCCATGTCTACGCTGCTTGAAATTTTTTGGTTTACTTGTTTGTAGTGCTTCCAAATTTCTCTGCAATCACGTGCCAACTAACTGGATCCCACATGGGGACCCTTACATCGGCAGTACATTATCTGCGGTGCGCGAGTGGTTACGTCGTGTTGGCATGTATGGCCCTGTGCGGCCTTGCCATACGTCCCCTTATCATTCGTGTCTTGTCATAAGCCCTGAATATATGGTCTTGCGATACGGTCTCACCATTTATCTTTTGGGGGATGCTGCAGCATTTCCATCCGTATAGACTGGTCACTTAAGGGGTATATATTTCGTGTCTAGCGCTGGAAGCGGCGCCTACATATAAGGACAGATTAGTAGCAGGCTCGGTAGTGTCGGCTGCTGCTGCATTTGTCAGATCCGGCGAAGAACGGTTAGCAAGATCTGGCAATCGCCGTTCACATTCTCTGTACGGCCCGCACCAACCATCGACTTTATTAGTCAACCTGCACACTGATAAGCGCCGGGCCGGTTTCCGGAGCTTTAATAGGGCAGCCCTGGCGTGTTTGGCCAAGACACCTCGACTTGAATGGCTGCGAACACAGGAGCAGAAAAGCCATCGATCCTCATTGTTGGCGGCGGCGCATTCGGGCTGTCGTCGGCCCTGCAGCTTGTGCGGAACGGCTACAAAGACATCACGGTTGTTGATCCGTACCCGATTCCGAGCCCCGCGTCGGCGGCGAACGACGTGAACAAGATTGTGGAGGGTCCTGACGATGGGGACGACTTGAGCGTTGCCGAGAACCTGAGCCAGAAGCTGGCGATGGACTCGTGGACGACGGATCCCGTCTATAAGCAGAACTACCACGCGACGGGGTGCATCTTTGCCGCGTCGTCGGCCGACGCGTTTGCGGCCTATGGCGACCCAGACGTGCTCAGTAAGAAGCCCGGCTACAAAAAGCTCGAGACGCCCGAGGACTTTTGCGCGACGATGCCGCGCGGCGTGCTGACGGGCAGCTTCCCCGGCTGGCAGGGCTGGCACATTGAGGGCAACGGCGGCTGGGGCCATGCGCGGAAGACGCTCGAGGCTGTGCACGGCGAGTGCGAGCGGCTGGGCGTGAAGTTTGTGACGAACCACAACGGCGAGATTGCGAGCCTCATTTTTGGCGACGGCGGCGACGTGAAGGGCGCGCGCGCGAAGAACGGCGCCGAGCACTTCGCGGACCTCGTCATTCTGAGCGCCGGCGCCTACTCGAACGAGCTGTACGACTTCGCCGGCCAGCTGCGGCCAACGGCGTGGACGCTTGGCCACATCAAGATGACGCCGGCCGAGCGCGAGCTGTTCCGCGACCTGCCCGTGCTCTACAACAACGAGCTCGGCTTTTTTATGGAGCCGGACGAGGACCGCGGCGAGCTGAAGATGTGCGACGAGCACCCCGGGTACATGAACTGGGCGCCCGCCGCCGAGCGGCCGGATGCGCCCGGCGGGCCCGGCCGCAGCGTTGCGCGCAGCGTTGCGTACCCGCGGCACAGCCTGCCCGCGGCGTCCGTCGCGCGCATGCGCGAGTTCTTGCGCGCAGCCATGCCGCAGCTCGCGGACCGCCCGCTGTGTTTCGGGCGCATTTGCTGGGACAGCGACACGCCGGACCGGCGCTTCCTCATCGACCGCGTGCCGGGCGTGCCGTCGCTCATTGTGGCCGTTGGCGCGAGCGGGCACGGGTTCATGAACATGCCCGCCGCGGGCAAGATTGTGCACTCGCTCGTGGAGGACCGTATGGACCCCGTGTTCGCTAAGGCGTTCCGGTGGCGGCCCGAGACGGCCGTGGACCGCGACTTCTGGGACCGGCAGCGCCGGTTCGGCGCGGACCGCAAGATCATGGATTTGCAGGCCGTTGACGAGTGGGTTGACCTGCCGTACTTGTCGCACGTCCCGCACATCAGCTAGTTCCTTGATTACTTCTTTTTTTCTTGGTTCTGGGGTTTCGTAGCTAGGTAGGTAGAAAGAGAATAAATTAAGTACAACAGATGGGGCCGGGCCCGGCTACGAGCCCTGCGTTTCTAGAGTTTGCGCGATTCCATCCAGCAGATTATCCACGTCCTTTTCGGGCACCTCGAGGCAGGTCGCCAGGAGCTGTCTGTACTTGCCGATTTTTTCGCGCGAGCCCGTGTTCCCGTAGAGCACGACGATCTCGTCGACGAGGGCGCGGCGATGCCGCTGCATGTCGCGCAGGCGCGTGGCCAGCGCGACCTGGCCGGCCTCGTCGTAGGCGTCCTTGTTGTTCAGCTGCTCGCGCAGCTGGTCCTGGATGTCCGTCTCCTCCTTTTGCACGATGATGGCCAGGTTGCGCGCCTGCGAGCGCTCAATGACGTTGCGCAGCTCAGCCGACTTCTGCGCGGCCTCCTTCTCGAGGCGCTCGATGTCGGCCTCGACAAAATCCTCCGGCCCAAGCTCGGCCTCGAGCTCGGGGATCTCGCGCTCCGCATCGGCCACGCGCGCCCGCACTTGGTCGAGCAGCTGGCGCACTTGCTCGATGTCGCTGTCCTTGTTCGCGAGATCCACGTCATAGGCGCGCGCAAGACTGGCCAAGTAGTCGCCGATGGCCTGCGACATGTGGCGCGCCGCCTGCACGGACTTGCTCGCAAACATATCTGCGTCGTCGTCGGCCGGCGCTGCGGCCGGCGCCTCGGCCACGGGCGCATGCTTCGCCCGCAGCGTGTCCTTCGCCACGCGGCCGGCCTTATTAGGGATGTTCGCCCGCGCATGGTAGCTGAGCAGGACCTTCGACAGGCGCTGCGCGTTGTGGCGGCTGGCAATATGCAGGGCCGTGTCGCCGTGCGCGTCCTGGTGGTCAATGTATGTAGCGAGCCCAGTGTCGAGCAGGCCCGGCGCCGAGCGCAGCTTTGCCAGCAGAATCTCGGCGTAGTAGCGCGCGCCGGACGCGCGCGTGCGGCTCGACGCCGTGTCGGCAATGTGGTGCAGCAGCGTGCGGCCAGCATTGTCGACGAAGCCGGCCGTGTCCGCGAGCATGTCGAGGACCTGCGGGAACGTGCGTGCCTCGTAGTTGTTTGTGAACATGATGGCCCGCACGAGCGGCGGGTGGCCCTCGTTGTTTAGGGCACGCATGTCGGCACCGGCTTCGAGCAGGGCGCGCATGACTTCGACCTGGCCGATGGAGCACGTCCAGTGGAACGCCGTGTTGCCCTCGTCGTCAATGGGCTGGTTGATATGCGGGCCCGGCTTCGGGTGCAGCAGCAGCGGCGGAATGACCGACTTGTCCGGGCTCATGAAGAAGTCGAGCAGGCTCGTCGAGTACTCGGCCATGTACTGCTGCGCGCCGTTGAGGGGCGCCGCCGCCGCGGCCGGCCCCGCCGGCTCCGCGTGCGAGGCGGCGGACACGGCCTTTGCCGCAGCCGCGGCCACGGCCACGGCCGGCTCGGCCGTGCTGTCTGTGTGGTGGCGCGCTGCAAACGCGGCCGACGCCGAGTACCGCCGCTCGTCGTCGGAGAAGCCGTCCGAGCCCGACGAGAGCACTGAAGAGCTCAGCGACGGCGACGACGCGGCCGAGCCCGGCTGCGAGTCCGAGCGCCGCGGCGCGGCCTGCGGCGCGTACGGCGAGACCATGGGCATCGGGAACCCCGGCATGGGCATCATCTGCATGTGCGGCGGCATGCCCGGCATGCCCATCTGCGGCACGCCGACCTGCTGCGGCGGCAGCTGCTGCAGGTGCTGCGGCATCGTGCCCGGTGTGAACGGGGCCTGCGGCGAGAACGGCGCCCACTGCGGCATGCCCGAGAACGAGCTCATGCTCGGCGGCATTGTCTGCATGTGCCCCGCGCGCGGCGCCGTCACGGGCGACACGGACGGCACGCTGCTGATCTTGCGCGCGCGCTTCGGCTGACCCGCAGGGCCGCCGGCCTCGCCGTTTTTACGCGACGTGACCGGCTTCGGCTGGCGCGGCAGCTCGGCCGTCGCGACGCCCTCCTGCGGCACGTACACGAGCAGGTCGTGCACGAGCTCGGCAATGCCGACCTGCTGTGCCAGCTCCAGCGCCCGCGCCACGGGGATCCACGTGCCCTGGTACTTGCCGTAGCCGCCCTGGACCTTCTCGTGCTCGCCGGTCTGCACGTCGCGCTCGAGAATGCGCGTGCGCCGCGGCTTGTCGAAGTCCGCGACCTTAAGCAAGTGCGTCGCGTTCACCCACCCGTCGCCCTGCCGCCGCATCACGCTCACGTCCTTGATGGTGGACACCCACACGGGCACGTTCGAGTACTTCGCTGCGTACACCGGCGGCATCCTCTGTGGCTGGCTCCACTCCGGAATCGTGTATATATGGCTGCGCGTCGCCCGGGCTGACCGAGATGTGCATGCCCTAGCCCTCGCGTTTTGCACTCGATACGTCCTGGCCGCGGCGGCCGACTGTGCCGCAACGAGGCGCGCCGCTCGCGGCCAGCTGCTAAAATGCACGCGCGCCGACGAATTGCGTTGACGCAAGCAGCCGTGTAGTGGCAGCGGTGCGGAACGTACATTGACTGCGGCACGGGCGGCCGGCGCCGCGGCGCCTCTCGGCCGCAAGGCCAGGAGTGCAGGCGAGCATATTGTTACGATGCTGTGTAGCACGCTCCTTAAGTTAGTGCCGCCGTTAGTGTTCCCGGCACCTAATTCCGTGACTTAGGCTTTAGCCGCGATTCGGCGAGCGTCGCCGGCGCCTCTGAGTCAGGGGGCACTGCGCGACAGGCCAATTAATCATGTTTGGCGAAACCGGCTGCATCAATTCTACGTAAATGGCCTTTACGTTCATGCAGCACGGCCGTCTCGCTAACATTTGGCCTAGGCGGCTCGCGCCTCCGCCATTTTGGCCGCGCATGACAGCGCCCTTAGTAAACCGCCCTCGTCATCCTTCGCAAGCCCAAGTCCCGTCCCGCCAGCCAGTCCACCGCCAGCCAGTCCACCATGTTGCCTATAAGCCTGCTGAACGCCGCGCAGGGCCAGACGATCAGCATAGAGTGCAAGTCCGGGCGGAGCTACACGGGCCGCATGCAGGCCTGTGATCTGTTCATGAACGTGACGCTCGAGGGCGTGAAGGAGAGCTCGCACAGCGGCGTGAAGGAGTACCCCGAGCTGTATCTGCGGGGCTACTCGATCAAGTTTGTGAAGGTCCCCGACCAGATCCTTGACGACATTGTCGAGGAGCGCCAGTCGAAGCGCCAGGAGATGCGCAGCGGGCCGCCCGCGCCGAACCGCCGCGACGCGCGCCGCAAGTAGACGCTGTGCCCCAGCGCTGGCTAGCAGCGTGTGGTTCAGGAGACCAGCGCCCAAAAGTTGGCCTGGCCAAGGCCTAACGGGCCAGGTGCTGGGAGAGCTTGTGCGCACGCCTAAGGGCTGACGCCTAAGGGCTGCCGTGTCTACATGTGGCCAATACGAAGCTTGGCGAGGTGGGCGTCCGTGCCGGTGTGGCAGCTACAAGAGCCTCGGCCCGCTTCTGCTAATCACTCTATAAAAAGTCATGCTCGCCGGCCGCTGAGCGCGACGCTGCTTGGCCGGCCGCGCCGACGACAAGAAACTAAAAGCTCTGCTTCGCTAACTTAATCAGTCTATTTATTCCTGTTTGCAGTACCCCTGCGCGCGCCGCAGCCACCGTAGCGCGGCATAGCGCCGTCGTTCCAGCTGGTCACAGCGTCCGAGGCTGGCGGTTTTGTGGCTTGTTTACAAAGCGCCCGCGCGCGCCTACCCTCCCTCTCCTCCACACTGCCGGCGCCGGACCTCGCTGGCGACGCGCGTAAGGCAGCCTACTCGACGCGAATCCATGGCTCTGCTGGCCAACCAGATCTGGCAATGTCTTGATTTGGACCTGCTCGACGGCGCCGAGTTTCTCGCCGAGCAGCTCGTGGCCAACGACGACGACGCCGACACGCGCTACCTGCTCGGCACCGTGCAGTACCGCAAGCACCAGTTCGAGTCAGTAAAGCGCACAACGGAGGACCATCTCGCGAGCCACTTGTGCGCCTACCTGTACGCCCAGAGCTGCTACCGCCTGCGGCAGGGGCCCGAGGGCGCGCGCGTGCTCGGCGACACGCGCGCGCAGTGGGCGCTCAGCAACGACATGCCCCTGCCGAACCGGCTCGGCCGCGGCGAGCTCAGCCCGGCCGCGTTCCATCTGCTGCTCGCGCGGCTGCTCGCGCTGACGGACCGCGACGCCGCGCTGCGCGAGTACACGCAGTCCGCGAAGCTGAACCCGTACCTGTTCGAGAACGTCGCGGCGCTATGCGGCTCGACAGACGTCATCGTGAAGCCCGAGACGCTGTTCACCTGCTTCGAGGACCCGTTTGGCGAGCCCCTCGTCGAGCCGCCCGAGGAAGCGCCCGTCGTACCGCAGACGGTCACGTCGACGCCGCGCCGCATTGAGACGCCGCGCCGCGCACTAGCGACGCCGATGGTCCCGCGCAGCAGCCTGCGCGTGCACTCTGGGGTTTCTGCTGGCGGAAACCCGCCGCTGAGCGCGCCGTGGACGAACGCGGGCGGCTCGAGCGGCTCGAGCGGCTCCAGCGGCGCGGCCGCTGCGGCTGGCACTGCCGCTGCTGGAGGCGGCCTTGGCGGCGGCGGTGCTGGCGGCGGCCTGAGCGGCCTGAGCGGCTCAGGGCGCGCCGCAAATGGCTTGCAGACGCCCACACACGCGCCGGCGCCGGCGCCGGCGCCGCATGCCGCGCACGGCGGCCGCCGCCGCGCCGACCGCATGCTCTCGCTATCGTTCAAGCGCGCGGACCAGTCGTCGTTCAACACGCTCGGCAAGAACCTTATGTGGGCGGCGGACCAGACGTCCGTGGCCGCAGAGAAGACGGGCGTGGCCGCGCTCGAGGCCGTTCTGCACGCGCTCGAGCTGCTGTCGCAGGCCGACTTTCGCGCCGCTCTCGAGCAGGTGCTCGAGCTGGCCGCGCCCGTGCGGCACACGCCGTTCGTGACGGCGCTGCTTGGCCGCATCCACCTCGAGCTCGCCGACTACAAGAGCAGCGCCGCCGCGTACGGCGCCCTGCGCAAGGCGCAGCCGGACCGCGTGCGCGACATGGAGTACTTCTCAACCGTGCTGTGGCACCTAAAGCGCGAGAAGGACCTCGCGCTCCTGGCGTACGACTTCACGCACGACGGCAGCCCGCACCGCCGGCGGTGGCAGAGCTGGTGCGTGCTCGGCAACGCCATGTCGCTGCGCCACGACACGCAGGGCGCTTTGCAGTGCTTCGGGCGCGCCACGCAGCTGAACCCGCACAGCGCCTACGCGTTCACGCTCATGGGCTACGAGTACGCGGCGAACGAGGAGCTCGAGGGCGCGACTACGGCGTTCGGCAATGCGCTGCGCCAGGACCCGGAGCAGTACAATGCTTGGTACGGTCTCGGCTCCGTGAACCACAGCATGGGTAACTACAAGGAGGCCGAGACGTACTTCGCGCAGGCCATCCGCCTGAACCCGAACAACTCCGTGCTCCTTTGCTTCATGGGCACCGTGCTCGAGGCCCAGGGAAAGTACCCGCAGGCGCTGGCCCAGTTCACAAGGGCGTCCGAGCTGCTGCCGGAGTCGCCAATGCCGCGCTTCCGCAAGGCCGAGGCGCTGCTCGCGGCAGAGACGTACGAGGAGGCCATTCGAGAGCTGCTCATCGTCGAGAAGGTCGCCCCGGAGGAGGCGAGCGTCCAGTTCGCGCTGGGAAAGGCTTATAAGGGCCTCGGCGAGGGCGAGCAGGCGCTGCGGCGGTTCACGTACGCGCAGCAGCTGTCGCCGCGGTCGGCCGCCGCCGTGCGCAACGAGCTTGACGAGATGAACTAAACGAAACGCCTAAACCAAGTAAAAAAAGAAAAAAAAAGGTAAAAAAAGTAATAAGAACATGTCCACACGCTGCGACTGGCCGCCGGCCGAGGGGCCGCCCTACCAGCTTGCAGGTGTACTTAAATATACTTACAAAATTGCCCGCCGCGCTTATGTCGCGAAGCCGCTCAGCGAGCCGATGTCGCCCTTCTCGGCGAGGCGCGCTGCCATGAGCTCCTGAGCCTTTGGCAGCGAGATCGTTGGCGTCTGCGACGTCGAGAGCACGGGCTGCGACTCGTCCCGCTCTATAGTTGCGCTCATTAGGGCAGACTGCCACTCGCGCATCTCCTTCTCGGACTCGACTGCAAAGTAGTGGACCTTTGGTGCTGTGAACGCAACACCTTTCTTGTAGCCCGGGCCCGGCGGCACGAGCTTGAAGCAGAAGCGACCCGCGCCCATGCCCGCCGCACTCAAGCTAACCAGCAGCTCGTGGTCCTTCACTGGCAAAACGCGGTGGCCCGTGATGTCGATGAGGCCGCGCTCCTTCTCGTCCTTGAAGCTCGCGAAGTACGACAGGCGCGTGCCGTGCAGCGTGAAGAACCGCTTAACCCACACGCCGAGCCCCGAGCCGCCGCGCTTGTGCATCCACCCAGACTTCGAGGCCGTCGCCGATGCCTGCTCAGCGGTGACACTCTTAATGCCTTCTTGGAATGCACTCGTCTTCTGTTTTGTTAAGTTCGGCCTCATTAAAGACTTGAATGTGTTTTCGGAACTCGCACGCTTCCCATTCGCGTTATTAGTGCCGTTCGTGCTGCCGTTCGCGCCCGCACCCGAGTCCGCGCTGCGCTTTGGCGAGCTGATCTTGCCGCTTGCCGCGCCGTTCGCGTCGCCACTAGCCTTCTCCTTCTTCGGGCTCTTCGGCGTCTTCGGGCTGCCGGGCAGAAGCGACAGCACGGACGCGCGGCGCGAGTGCTTCTTCGAGTCCGTGGACATGGCCGAGCGCGTCGACCGCGCCGACTCCGATGCGGAGCGGTTGTGCTTGCGGGCCTTGGCCTCGAACGCGGCCGACGACACCGTCGACGGCGTTGTTGCTTCCACGGGCACGGATGGGACAGAAGGCATAGAGCCGCGCAGGCTGGACTTGTTGGATACATTAGACGCGTTGCGCGCGTGGGTCGCGCCGGACGGACCGGCCCTTTCCAACACAGCCGGCTCGAGGCCGCTCTCCCAGTCGTCGAGCGTGCGCTTGCGGGCATGGCCCTGCGACGGGACAACCGAGTAGCGCGACGTCGCGCTCGACGTGTGCCGGTGGTGCCCGCGTGTTCCCTGCGACGCAGCCTGAGCCGCGGCCAACGCGGCCGCCGATGCGGGCGGCCGCGCCGAGAAGTTCGAGCCTAAAGAGCCCGTGATCTCTTCCTCGGAGCCGGACTGCGAGTGCGAGCCCAGCGCACCCGGGATCGGCAGCGCCTCGGACTGCGGCGCACGCGCGTCGCCTGCGTACTGCTGCTGTGGCCTCGAGGGTCTTCGCTCGGTCGAGTGTGGCTGCTGCGCATACTGCTGTTGTCCATATTGGGACTGGCCATACTGAGACTCGCCATGTTGGGAATGGCCATATTGCGGCTGGCCATATTGCGGCTGGCCATATTGCTGATGACCACGTTGATGTTCATGCTGCTGGTGCTGCTGCCGCCCGTAATTCGGCTGGCCATATTGTGGCTGGCTTGAAGACGCGAACTGTTGCTGCGCGAGCGGCGGCGACGGCTGCGCTTGCGGCTGCTGCGCCTGCGGCTGCTGCGCCTGCGGGTATTGCATTGCCCGCACGTCATCGGCGCCACCCTGCGCCGCGTGCGCCGTGCTTGGCTGCACGTTCGGCTGCACCTGGGCGCTGAGCGTCGTCACGCTTGCGCCGGGCTGTGGGCCAAAGCTGGAGTAGCTCGCGTTCCCGTACGGGAAGAAGCCCTGCGCGGCCATCTGCGGCGTCTGGGCGATCGGCGAAAACGTCTGCGAGCCCATGGCAGACAGCGGCGACCGCGGGCTGTCCTGCACGGGCGACTGCGCGACGCCAATAACCTGTCTGAGGAAGCGCAGCTCCTTGTCGATGGCGAACCGCGGGCCAAAGCTCACGATGTCGATCTCCTTCAGCGTCTCGCGGTCGAGCTCGAGCAAGATGGGCCCCGTGATGCGGTGCTGCACGAACTTGGGCGCGTCCTCAACGAAGCCCTTGGCCATGAAGTAGGCCTCAACGTTCTGCGGCGTCCACGAGAGCACCGTGGGCGGCGGCATGAGTGCAGGGTCACCGGACATCTCGCTGATGGCGGCGTCAATATCGCTCGGCGGCTGCAGCGACGACTGGCTCACGTGGCGGTACGACCCGCCGCCGCTGGCGTCGCTAGGTATCCTGCTGTTCGACGCGCTGCCTGCGGACCCGCGTGACGAGACGCCTGACGGCGGTGCATGCGAGCCCGACGAGGCCGGCGACAGCGAGCGCGACGGCGCGTCGGCCTGCCCGTTCAGCGCCATTTGTGCCAGGCCCTGTGCAGGCGGCTGCGGCGCCGCTGCGCGCTCCGTGAAGCTGTGCGCGGGCGCGCCGAGCTGCGTGTCAACCGCGAGCGACTGCTGCGGCGCATAGAACTGCTGCTGCGCGAGGGACGACGGCGTAGGACTGGGCGCGGCCGCCTGGGGCTGTAACTGGGGTTGTGACTGGGGCTGCGATGGCGGCTGCGATGGCGGCTGGGGCTGTGGCTGGGGCTGCGACAGGGGCTGTGACTGAGGCTGCGGCGCGGCCGCGATCCCAGCAGCCGCATCCTGCGAATCAATTCGCTGCTGCACCTCAGCCGGAAGGCCGGCAACCGCCGTTGTGAACGCCTTCGGGAACAGGCCCGTTGCGTTCGTGTTCAGGTTGCGGCCAATGTACCACGAATCTTTGAACGCGCTGTCATCCTCGATCACCTCGATGTAGTCGCCGCGGAGAATGTCCAGCTCGTCCTCCGTGCGCCCCTTGAAGTTGTGGATGCCCAGCAGGTAGTCTGGCTGGTGCGACATCGCGGCGGTGACTGGTGTCTGGTCGAAGTCGGCGTTGCCGGTGAAACTCTCTTGCACTGCTGATGCTGACACACGGATTACTACATAGGGCAGCCAGGGTAGCTGCCGCGGCGGCCTGCGACACCACCCCCTGCATGGTCGTGCAGCATCAGCGCGATCAGCAGATGCGTGGCCTTGCCGTATGCAGCCAGGGGGGGATGGGGCCCGCGCCGGCGCGAGGCGCGGCAGTCGCGCCGCGAGCGCCGCCGGGGATGCTGCAAGCGGGGGCGCAGGTGCGGCGCAGGAATGGAGTGCCCCTGTGCGCTTCGTCCTAAATAGCGCTGGCATGTAAACCGATCTAGCTCGTATCGTGCCTGCTGGCCGGCATGCAGCCCGCGCGCCACTCGAGATCGGTCGGGAATTGGCAAGGGGGCTCGGTGCGCAATATGTACGTGCAAAGGATAAATTATATTATGGCTACAAGACTAGTAATGCTTGCATGCGGGGCGCCTGACGCGTGCAGGCGCCTGCGTGCCGAACGAAGCAGCCGAAGGGCAGACGAACGGCAGGCGGGCAGCGCGCCAGCGCGGCGGCGACTTTGTGCTGAGTGCCTGCACCAATTAAAGACTCTGCGCATAGTACGGCCAAAATCCGCCGGTGCTACATATAATGAACCGCCCTTGTGTGTGCTTGTTTGCGCCAGTTTGTGTGTTGCGTACTTCCGTACTGCGCGGAAAACGTTCTTTTTATATTAATGCATTTAGATTTAGCGCCGCTTCTCCAGTAACCAGCTTGGGGTCTTTTCCGAGCTCGTGCTCACAGACTTCACTCACCCGCGCTCGGATTCCACGGGTTAGGCATGCTGTGTGCACTGATCGAGCCACGCACGGGCAATAAGGGGGTCATGTGAGCCTGCCTTCGGTTGGGCGCGGCGCCTGGCTGCTTCGTAAATTCGTTCTTACGTGAGTTTATATATGTTCGTTTATGTATCGTGACGTCGTGAGGTGGTGGTGAATTTGGAAATAAATATTCCATTCCTCATTGACGGACACAAACCACTGCCACGAGGGCAGCCTACACTTCGACGGAGTCCTGCGCCTTCACGCTGTTCGCGCCCGCGACGGGCGAGAAGCGCGTGCCGACGGCCGCATGCTTGCGCTGCTTCGGCTCGAGCACGTCGAACGAGCAGAGCAGCTTCTCGTCGACGTTCATCACCGCGCCGTAGTTGTCGAAGTCGCCGCAGTAGTTCGGCGCGCTGAACACGGTCACAAGCTTGCGGTCGCCGAAAAACTCGTACCCATCCTCGACAACCATGTGCCCGCGCACGACGAGGTCGATTCCGAATCGCCGACAGAAGCGGTCGAGCGAGCTGCGACCAAAGCAGTACGATACGCCGCGGTCGTTGTCGCTCCATTCCTTGACCTGCGGGTCCGGGTCCGACCACAATAGGTCGCTCACGAGCCCGGCCTCCGGCACGTCTGTCGGCCGCTGCACGGCCGTGATCTGGTCAAGGCTCGTCAGCGACGGCGAAAGCCCACCGTGCACGCAAAAGACGCGGTTGTTCACGGTCGCGGCCACAGGCAGACAGTTGAACACGTCAACAATGGCGCGCCAGACCTTCGTCGTGCTGCGCCGCTTGCACTCGTCGTAAAACCCGTACACCTTCGTGACGGACGCGCTCTCGTGGTTCCCGCGCAGCAAGTGCACGCGATCCGGGTAGCGCAGCTTCAGCATGAGCAGCAGCATGATCGTCTCGAGGCTCTGCTTGCCGCGGTCGACGTAGTCGCCCAGGAACAGGTACTGCACGCTCGGCGGCATGCCGCCGAGCTTGAACACGCGCATAAGGTCGCGGAACTGCCCGTGGATGTCACCGACGATCTTGACCGGCGCGTCGAGGCGCAGCAATGACGGCTCGGCCAAAAACTGCTCGCGCACGCGTGTGCACACAGCGCGAATCTCCATCGGGTTCAAGCAGAACGGCTTGCGGTGCGAGTTGCGCGATTCGAGCCCCGAAACGCACACGGCGCGGATCATGCGCTTCAGCGGCAGGTCCACGAGCTCGTCGCTGCACACGGTCGGCCGCGCCAGCGTCGCGCCCGAGCTGCCGCCACTGAGCGTGCTGCTCGCATCCGAGTCCGAGCTCGAGCTCGAGCTCGAGCTCGCCCACGTCAGCGAGCCGGGCGAGCCAGCATCGGAGACGGAGCTTGGCGGCGACGCCGCGTGCGGGATGCTCGTTGCCACGCCCTTCAGGCTGGACAGCGCGTTGCCGGGCCGCGAAATGGAGCCCTGCGCAAACTCGGTGGCCACGCCCGTCTTCCCGAGCACCATCTGGTCGAGCTTCAGCGCAAAGTGGTCGTTGCCGTGCTCGTGCTGGTCAATGAGCGCGGCATCTAGGGGGTCTGTATCCGTCCGGGAACGGTATCCCGGCTGGTTTCTTTGTATGGACGAGGATAAACCTCGTATACCAGGGTCGTCGTCTTCGGACTCTATCAGGATCCCTGAACCGCTATGTTTATCCGCATTGCGATGAATCGACGATCCCATACAGGCGAGACTTGCAGGAGGGAAAGAAGGAAATCAATTATATGGGAACACAGTCAGCCAGCACCAGGCATTTCGCCCTTGCCCAGACAAGGCGCTGCGCCGAAAGCCGGAGACGGGTCACGTGTCACGTGAAGCCGCACCGAACAATGGGCCATAAACGTTGTGCGCAAGCCGCGGCCGAAACTTCAAGTATTCTCGGAAAATAGAGCAGCATTTATTAGGCTAAGTCCGCGCTAATTGTGTAGCGGCTGCAGACCCTGCTGGGGCTGCCGTGTTTCCCGCGGCTCGGCACACAGGAAACGTGACCTCGCACGTGTTTGTGGGGCGCTGTTAATTAACATTAAATAAGACGCGGCTCGTTGGGGTTGCAACGTGTCCAGAACGGCTAGTCCGACCGTGATAGCTATTCCAGATGCCTAAGTATGGGCACATCAATGTCGGCTCAGACTAACTAAAAAGGGCAACAATTTGGCAATGACATTCCGCCCTCGAGTGGCATAAGCGCTCCTTCATGTCTGTGATTAGTAACACAACGGTTGTGCCGCAGAGTGCCACTCGATGAGAGGTTTGGCGGGACTGGGCTCTGAACGCATTGGCCTCGCGTTAGTGGACCGGGCCGCGCTCAATTGCACGACTATGTCAATAACATAATTTAATAAGGGGTCTGTAAATCAAACCTTGTAAGATCGTGGCTATAACTTTAGACTATGGAGCTTTGGGCGCGGAGCGCGCTGCGCCTGTGGCACGCCCAGGTTTCAACCAAGACGAATCTTACAATTGTCCTACAGTTTGCGGGCTCACTGGCACGAGCGGTCTCGTGGACTGGCCATCACTGCTGCGTCTAGCATGGCTGCGCTATGGTGCAGCAGTGACCGTTCCCAGAACATGCTGCGCAGCGTCTTCGCCGCGCCACTGGGCTGGGAAATACGCTGCGCCTTTTGCGCTGCTCTATAACTTAAGAGCAATGCTACGCCGCAACGTCGTTCGCGAAATTCTTCTGCTATAATACACATCCAGGCGCTGGCTGGCCTGCTTAGGCGCTGTCCGGCTTAGGAGTCGGACAGTTTAGGCCAGCGTCATGCGCACGGACCGCTTGCCCGTGGACTCGTTCTTCACGCTCTCGACGACGACATTGACCTTGTCGAAGATGGCCAGCGCGCGGCGCGCGCCGTCCTTCGTCGTCACGTTTAGCGTGTAGCTGTCCTCATCGAGCTGCGCGTCGCGCTCCGGCACGTCGCAGATGTCCTCGAGGTGCACAACGCTCTCGAGCCCGTAGCGCGGCACAATAACGCCAATGCCGTTCGAGAACACCTTGATGATGTAGCCCTCGAGCGACTCCGTGTGCTGGCTCTTCTTCAGCATCTGGCCCACGAAGTACTCGATCGACGCGCGGCCGGCAAACTGCGCGTTGCGGTGCCTTAGGTTGATGTTCTCCGTGATGCCGTCGAGGTTGTTCTTCAGGTAGTGGCTTGGCGGCAGCGTCTCGTATTCAATGGCCGCCGCCAACTGCCGGTGCACAACCACATCCGCGTACCGGCGGATCGGCGACGTGAAGTGCGTGTAGATGTCCGTGGCCAGGCCGTAGTGGCGGAACTCGGCGTACGAAAAGTCACCGGCCGGGAAGTACTCGGCCGACATCATGCAGCGCGTGGCCATGATGCGCACGAGCGTGTTGATGAACGGATCGTGCGCATTCTGGATCGTGTCAAGACTGTCGGCGACCGTCTTGGACGAGTCGAGCTTGATCGTGTTGTAGCCGCGCTGGCGGAGCTGGTCATTAAGAAGGTCAAAGTTCGTGGCTGGCGGCGCGGCATGGCGACGAAGCATGGCTGTCTGCGGCGAGAACTCGTAGATTTTGCGCGCGACGGAAATGTTCGCCAGCAACATGAACTCCTCGACGAGCGAGTTCGTGGCCACGGGCTTCTTGATCTCGACGCTCGACGGGTCGTCCATCTCATTGCCCGTAATGACCTTCACTTCGGGCGACGCCAGGTTCAGGGCGCCGGCGTCCATGCGCTTCTGCTTCAGAATCTGTGATAGCTTCAGGAGGATGCGCATGCTCTTCGCGAGCTCATCCTGCTGCTGCTCGTCGTCAATCTTCGCCTGCGCCTCCTCGTACTCGAACGCCTGGCGCGACCTGATGAGCGACTTCGTGAAATCGACGCTCACGATCTCGCCCTGCGGCGTCATTTCCCACAGCACGCTGAATGCGTAGCGCTCGACGCCGCCGCGCAGCGAGCACAGGTCCGTGCCGAGCAGTGCCGGCAGCATGTCGATACGCCGGTCAACAAGGTACGTCGACGTCGCGCGCAGGCTGCCCTCGCGGTCGAGCGGCGTGTCGGCCTTCACGAAGTGCGTCACGTCGGCGATGTGCACGCCGACGCTGTAGTTGCCGTTCGGCAGGACGTGCGCGTGCAAGGCGTCGTCGATGTCCTGGCACTTTGGCGGGTCGATGGAGCAGATGTTCAGGTCGCGCAGGTCGCGCCGGCCGGGCGCGTTTGGCGCCGGGCGCCAGTCCGCGCCTTCGGCCGGCAGGCAGTCCATGGCCGCTTGCGGGAAGGGCCGGAACTCGATGTCGTACTCGAGCAGAATTGCCTCCGTCTCGGCCTTGTGGCTCTCGATCTCGCCGAGCGCGCGCACGAAGTGGCCCTCCGGGTAGCGCGACCATACGGGCCAGGCATCGACAGCGACGACGATGCGCTGGCCGGCGAGCTCGTGCGCGCGGCGCGTCTTGATGCGGATGCGCGGGATGCGCTTGTCCATGAGCTGCACGAGCACGCTGCGCAGCGCGCCCGTGTCCTTGGCGCCGGCCGCGCCAAGCGCGTCCGACGCGATGTGCCCGACGTAGAACCGCCAGTTGCGCTTGATAACGGACACGACGCGGCAGGTTGGTTGCGCCTGTTCGGCGACGCCGTCCGGGTTCGCCGCCTGCTGCGCGTGCGCGAGCCGCGCGTCGGCCGCAAGCAAAAGGCGCTCCTTTTCGCTCGTGATAGGCTCGGCCGCCTCGTCGTCGGCAGCGCCCTGCGCCGGCTCCGTCTCGTCGGCAAGCTCGACGAGCGGCCGCCGCCACTGCGCCTTCGGCAGCAGCTCGACGGCCACCTTGTCGCCGTCGAACGCGCGGTTCATGGCCTCGCGGCCGACGACAAGCAGCGGCTTTGCGAAGCCCGCGACCATGACGCTTGCCTCGAGATAGTTGTAGCGCGACACGGCAAGCTTGCCCTGCTGGAGCGTGCCGGCCTGCAGCCCACCCAGCACGCGCGACGTGCTGTAGTACTCCGCGTACACGTTCTGCGGCCGAAGTGTGGGCGCGTCCTCGGCGTCGTCGCTCTCGGCCGGCACGAGGTCCAGCAGCTGCGACTTGCCGAGCTCGCCGATGTAGGCGTTGAGGCTGACGGCGGGCACGGCCTCGCGCGCGGCAGCCTCGCGGTTCAAGCGGTCGTTCGTCACAAGCACCGTTTCGATGCCTGGCAAGTGCTCGTTATACCATTGTGCGACGCGGCGGATGGCGCGGTCGTTATAGTCGTTCACAGTCTCGCCCTGGTGGCGCGCGACGTACGTGTCGCTGCTGAAGTCGTTGTGGTAGACGTAGAAGCGCTTTGTGGAGTAGCCGCTCGACGACGTGAGCGCGCGCAGTCGCGTGTACACGGGGATTGACCGGTTGCGGACCTCCTCGAGCACGATGTGCGGAATGACGACGTCCAGAAACGCGTCTGCGTGCTCGAGCAGGTCGATCGCCTTCAGGCACACGTTTGTGTCGACGACGACGTAGTGCGGACCGCGGCGTGTCGTTGCCGGCGGGCGGTCGGATAGTGCTGGTGGCAAAATGTTGCCCTGGAAGTCCGGCACGGCCTTTGCCGCGCACTGAGAGCATGCGCGCGAGCCGCACGGGATATCGTCGCGCAGGTACTGCTCGCGGAAGACCTTCACGGCGCCGCCGGCGCGCGTTGAGCGCACGAACACCTTCTGCGCGACGCTCTGCTGCGAGCTGCGCTTCGCAATCATAAGCTGTGCGAGTTCAAACTACGGGCGGTGTGGTTCTAAACGTTATGATTTTTCAGGCTAGTAATTAGTGGCGGGCGCCGCCATACGGGTGGGCCGTGGGTCGCCTGCGAGCGGGCCGCCGCGAGCTGCTGAGGCGCGATTGAGCAGCCGAGCAGAGCTGCGGCAGGTGCCGCCGAGCGCCGGCAGCCGAGCACCGGCAGCGACCGCAGCAGGTGTGCCCGTTGCACGTACACCCTGCGCTCACGCCTTGCTCGGCGGGTTGTCGGCGCTCTCCTTGCGCCAGCGCAAGTACTCCTGGCGGCGCGCGACAAGGTCCTGGAAGTTAGGCCGCGTCTCGAGGTACGCAAAGGGCTCCTCGCCGTCCATGGTCTTCATGGCGTTGCTCCGCGACACGAGCTCGGGCAGCATGCCTGCGACGCCGTTCGAGACGGCCGAGAGCGTGACGAGCAGGAGCCCGACGAAGACCTCGACGACAATGTCGCGCGGCACGCGTACTGCGGGCAGCTCGCCAAGCATTTTGTGCAGGCTCACCCACTCGTACGACGAGTACGCAGCATGGACGAGCGCCAGCACGCCAAATATGAGCAGCGGCTGCATAGGACGTAGCAGAGTGCGTTACTCAGCCGGTCGCGATAGGCGCCTGCAGGCGCGGCGGCGATCGCAGTTAATGGCCGACGGCGAAATAAGCTGCGGGCGGCGCAGTAAGCTGCGAGCGGCGAGGCGCTGAGTCTGTGCAGATCAAGTACGTCTACGGCAGACAGTACGATATAGATGTGGCGAATGGCTAATAGCTGGCCTTACGCGTGCATTTGCCTACCGCTAAGCACTAAGCACGCATCTCAACAAACACCAGAAGACTCAGCGTCATAGCATAAACGAGTCTTATCATATAAAAGCTATTATCGTTTAGACTTACTATGTGGATGTACTAAAGAGTGACTTGCGTGGTGGTGCTCGCTACTGGCCGCGTCTACACAGACATTTATTATGTATGCGAATTCCCAGATCAGGTTCATTTTTGGTACCTTGAATGTGGCAGGAAATGGCACGCCACGGCTCTCATTCTGAAAGTAAGGGGTCGAATGTTGTGCCATACGTCCGGGCAGTTTGGTCAGCTCTATTCTGAAGTGAGGGAGATACATTAGTTCCTGGAACGTACTCTCCTGCTCAAAGGCCGTCTAAATGTGTCTTCATCATGAGCCAGCTCAGCCGCCTTCGCTCTGGAAGAAACATTCAGTTCTGTGGAGTACCTTATGATAGAGACAAAGCTCATGTCAAGATCGAAAGGGTCATCTACAAGTTTCGCTGGGTCCAGCATCTCTAACGTAGAACCTGGCTTCTCGATCCAGGCTCGGCAGCGTCCAAAGGACACGAGTCTATGTTGTCTTTAACCAGCTGTAATCAGTCGAGGGAGAGCACCTAACGATCTGTGCACCTTGCCAGCCGCCGATGGCACAGCACCCATGCAGCGTGCGTGACTTGCGTCTGCGACGTGTGGACATCCACCTTGATTCCGCCAGGGTAAATCGTGCTGCGAAGTCTACTGATTTCAGCATCGGAAAGTCAGCATTACAGCGCGTGAACGCACCGGACACCGTTCTGACACGCCACGCACCACCGAGGACCTCGCTTGCCAGCCCTTGTAAAAGCTGCTTTGGCGTGCGCACATATCAGCCCACCGAGTGCAAACGAGAGCAATAGCTCGTCCATAGACAGGGAGCTACGTAGATCCTGCTACAGGGAGTTTCTAAAGCCTACGTGAGTCTAGTGTTCTACGGTCGCTGTTCCACGGTCGCTGCTCTACAGTCGCTGTTCTACAGTCCGAACCGAGCTCGCGTGCTCACTCCGTATAACGCAATTGTTGCAGGTGCGAGATGTGCATGCGGCCTGCATGCGGCCGCGGCACCGGTCGCCTACTGGAAGAGTGAGAACCACCAGACCATGTCGCAGAAGACCTTTTCCTTGGCCGCCTTCACCCACGCGTCGTTCGGGTCGCCGCGCACGGCGAACCCGTGCGAGACGCCGGAGTGCAGCGTCAGGAAGTACCTGGCCTTGATTTCCTTCAGCTTCTCCTCCGTGTCGTGGCGCAGCTCGGGCGTGAAAATGGTGTCCGTCTCGGCGGCGCTGATGAGCAGCGGCTTCCCGATCGCCGCGACCTCGCCAATGTCGACGAATGACGGGTGCGCGACGGCGCCGGCGCTGATGCCGAGCTTCGCGTCGCCCAGCAGGCGGATCACGTACTTCGCGCCGAAGCAGTAGCCGACGGCGCCGACGAACGCCGGCCGCAGCTTCGTCTGCAGCCAGTCAACGGCCTTCAGGACGTTCGGCTCCGTTTCGGCGAGGCCGTGCTGCGGCAGCCACTCGGGCAGCTTCTTGCTCGGGTCGATGGGGTCGCCGTTGAACAGGTCCGGCACGAGCACGACGTAGCCCTGCGCAGCGAACGTGTCGGCCAGCAGCTGTGCGTTCGGGAACTCGTGGCCCCACACGTCCGTGAGGAACAGGATTGCCTTCTGCGACTGCTCGTCGCCCGTGATGTACGCCTTGATGTCGGCGACGTCGATGATGCGGCCCTGCGGCGCGCCCTCGTGCTTCACGCCTTCGACACAGCACTTCTGCGGGGCAAGCGATGCCATTATGTTCTAGATCGACGCGCAATCGCTAGCTGGTTAATCTCGGCGCAATGGCCAGCGTAGCGGCGCGGCGGGGTTTATATGCTGGTTGCTTTCGTTTCACGTGCTGGCGATGGCGTACATGACATGATCGCTGCGCAGCTGCTCGTCGCTAGTAACGCTTTTCTTGAGTAATCGGGCACGTAATTCGTGCGTGACGCGGCTCGACGATGCGCGCGCGAATGACGCAGCGAATGACGCAGCCCGTCGCGGCCCGTCGCGGCCCGTTGCAGCCCGTTGCAACCCGTTGCAGCCCGTTACAGCCCGTCCATGCCCTCAGCGAGCCGCAGTGCTTCCGTAGAACAGCATGGCCGTGGGCGTCGTGGCCAGGCGCCGGCGCGGGCGGTGGGACTTTAGGGCACGCGCGCGCGCGCGCGCGGGCAGCGCTATTTCTGGCGCCGCGCGACCTGAGATTATTGCGGCATTGCGATTATCGTATTCGCGGCTAAAATCGGGCTCGAGTCATGGGTGCTATGCTCGACTTTGGCCGGAGTGCCGCAGCAATGCGGCTAGCCAGCCCCGGTCATATCCCATCTCGTTCCCTGGACCCGACCCTGGGCCCACGAGGGCACGGGCTGCGTCGACCAGAAAAAAAACGATGAGCTAGCAGCCAATGCCATGTGGGCCGCGGCCAAAAAAATGCGTGCGCCGCAGATCGACCCCGATTTAGCTCGCCGGCGAATTCGCGCACCCGGCGTGACGCGCACCGCCTCCGCACGTATTGGCGGGCCCAAAACCTCCTGCGGAAGCGAGTAAGCGCTCTATCATGCATTACGGCTCAGGCACCGATACGGCAGCTGGGAGGGGGGGTGGCACGCGTGCACTGGCGCAGATAAGCACTACATAGACAATCTAGGAGCAAATAAAGCAGACGCAATTAAATGCAGCCGGCCCCGACGCGGCCAAAGCTGCGCGATGGCAGTGCGCGACTGCGGGCCACCGCCACACCGCCGCGCGGGTCACACTGCTGGCGGCCAGTGCTGGCAAGCGTAGGGAGAAGAGGAGCAGGGCACGGGTAAGGGCAGCTGCAAATGTGCATCGCATCAATATAGACGCTACCCACAACACTCGTCCTTTTGACAGGATATATTACATACGCCGCTTCGGTGCTTCTTCCGCAAACTCGAAAAAATCCCGTTGCCACTGGGATCCGGCAGCTGGAACGTGCTAAAAGGCCTGCCGCATCTCGAAAACAATGCCACGCGCGGGGCAGGGGTCGCGCAATCGAGCGGTCCGCCAACGACGCTCCCCGCACACACACACGAAAGCAAGCGCCAGCGCGCGCGGCTCGCCGGCCACGGCCGCCTCGTCGGCCTCGGCTTCCTCGAGCGACAGCGAGAGCGCCGACAGCGCGCGGGCCGCGCGGCGCCCGCGCCAGCGCCGACCCGCTGCGAACGGAGCCGCAAATGGCGCGCCAAACGAGCCTGCGAACGGAGCCGCAAATAAAGCTGCGAACGGAGCCGCAAATAAAGCCGCGAATGGAGCCGCAAACAAAGCTGCGAACGGAGACGCGAACGGAGCCGCGAACGGAGCGTTGCCGAGGACCCGCGGCGCGCGCGCCGCGCGCCGCACACGGGCCTCCGCCGCGAGCGCTGCTAGCGCCGCCAGTGATTCAGGCGCGAGCGCGAGCGATGCTGAGGCGCATAGTAATACAAGCGAGGAACCGAGCAGCGACCACGAGGCATCGCTCGACTCGGCGAACGGAGCCCTCAGCAACGGCTCTGGCTCTGTCTTAACCGCGGCATCCGCGGCCGGCTCCAGTTCGGAGCCAGAGGCACCGAGCGCGGACGCGTTAGACGAAAACGAAGACGAAAATGAAGACGAAAACGAGGACGAAAACGAAGACGCGGACTCGGGCTCTGGCACTGAGCCGCCAGAAGACGATGGGTCCGCCGAGGACGCGCCGGTAAAATCCGCGAAACGAGCTGGCCGCGCAAATGCGTCGCCAGACCCGCGCGCAGCGTACTACTTCGTGCGCGACCTCGACGTGAAGGCGTACCGGCGCGCCGAGGCCGTGTCCCGCTTCCGGTACCTGCTCAGCCTTGGCGACCTGTTCCGGCGGTTTGTGGACTACCGCGCCCAGAGGGACGCCGATTTCGCCGGCGTGTTGGCCGAGGCGACGCGCGAGAATGCGCGCGCCGCGAAGGGCCGCGCCAGCGCGAGCACGGCGGCAAAGGCGCGCGGCCGCGGCCGCCGCAGCGCGCGCACATCGCGGCCGGTCGATCTGAGTGAGGCCGAGGAGATCATGGAGGAGCCCGACGAGGAGGAGCCAATAAGCGTGTTCACGGAGAGCCCCGGCTTTGTGCGTGGCACGCTGCGCCAGTACCAGATCGACGGTCTGAACTGGCTCGTGTCGCTGTTCTTGAACAACATCAACGGCATCCTCGCCGACGAGATGGGCCTTGGCAAAACTTTCCAGTGCATCTCGTTTTTGGGCTACCTGCGGCATATCCAGAACATTCGCGGGCCACATCTCGTCATTGTGCCGAAATCCACGATCCAGAACTGGGCGCGCGAGTTCGAGCAGTGGACGCCCGAGGTTGAAGTGCTTGTGCTCACGGGCGACAAACACGAGCGCGCAGACCTCATCAAGTCGCAAATCATGACGTGCCGCTTCGACGTCTGCATCACGTCGTTCGAGCTCGTCATCCGCGAGAAGGCGGCGCTGCAGAAGGTCGCCTGGCAGTACGTCATTGTCGACGAGGCTCACCGCATCAAGAACGAGGAGTCCATCCTATCCAAAATCATGCGCGTGCTGTTTTCGCGGCATCGCCTCCTCATCACGGGCACGCCGCTGCAGAACAACCTGCATGAACTGTGGGCGCTGCTCAACTTCTTGCTGCCGGACGTTTTTGGCGACGCCGAGGTGTTCGACTCTTGGTTCACGCAGGGCGACGAGAGCGGCCAAGACGAGGTCATCGAGCAGCTGCGCTCGCTACTCAGCCCGTTCCTTATGCGGCGCGTAAAGCGCGACGTCGAGCACACGCTGCTCCCGAAAAAGGAGATCAATCTCTACGTTGGCATGTCCGACATGCAAATCCAATGGTACCAGCGGCTGCTTGAAAAGGACCTCGATGCCGTGAACAACACGACGCGCGGCGGCACGATGAAGGAGGGCAAGATGCGCCTCCTGAACGTCGTCATGCAGCTGCGAAAGTGCTGCAACCACCCCTATTTATTCGACGGCGCCGAGCCGGGCCCGCCGTTCACGACGGACGAACACCTTGTCTACAACAGCGGCAAGATGTTTTTCCTTGACAAGCTGCTGCAGCGTCTGAAGGCCCAAGGCTCGCGCGTGCTCATATTTTCGCAGATGGGCCGGATGCTCGACATCCTCGAGGATTACTGTGCGTTGCGCGACTACGAGTATTGCCGCATCGACGGCTCCACCATGCACGAGGACCGCATATCGGCGATTGACGAGTTCAACCGGCCTGGCAGTGACAAGTTTTTGTTCTTGCTCACGACGCGCGCTGGCGGGCTTGGCATTAATCTGACGACGGCCGACCAGGTCGTCATTTACGACTCGGACTGGAACCCGCAGGCCGACCTGCAGGCCATGGACCGTGCGCACCGTATTGGCCAAACGAAGCAAGTGTATGTCTACCGGTTTATCGTCGAGCATGCGATTGAGGAGAAAGTGCTTGAGCGCGCTGCGCACAAGCTGCGCTTAGACCAGCTCGTCATTCAGCAAAGCGGCTCGGGCCGGAACAGCGCGCAGGAAAAGGCGAAGGCTGCGGCGTCGAAGGAGGAGTTAGCAAACATGATTCGCCACGGCGCGCAGGAGGTGTTCGACCAGTCTAAGGGCACGGTCGCGTCGAACATGTCGATTGAAGACCTCATTTCCGCGGGCGAGGAGCGCACGCACAAGCTGAACGAAAAGTACTCTGGCCTTGGCCTGGACGAGCTAAAGAAGTTTACGTTCGACAAGCCGCCAACGGGCCAGATCATCACGCGCATTCCCAAAACGAACTACGAGGATGAGTTCAAGCATCACCACCGTCGCGCGCGCAAGGACGCCACGTATAGCGAGGATTTGTTTGGCTCGGGTGGCCACGAGAGCGACGTCGAAGTATCGAGCGGACGCACGACGAAGGCGAGCGGTGGGCTGCGGGCGCCGAAGCAGCTGCCTCTGCACGACTTCCAGTTTTTCTCGAAGGAGCTGCAGGAGCTACAGGCGAAGGAGCTGGCGTGGTACCGCAAGCAGGTTGGGATTCGGGTTAGCTCCGAGGACTATAGTAGTGACGAGGAGGACGAGAGCGAGATGCGCAACGACGAGATCGAGAGTGCGGAGCCGCTCACGGACGCGGAGCTTGCGCGCAAAGAGGAGCTCATCAACGAGGGGTTCCCGAACTTCTCGAAGCGCGACTTCTACCACTTTCTGAACCTTGTGATTCGACACGGCGGGCGGCGCAGCATGACGGAGGAGAACCTTGATGCCATGTGCCAGCAGTGGCCCGAGAAGGACCCCGAGGAGATCAAGCGCTACCACAAGGTATTTTTCGAGCGGTACCATGAGATTGCCGACCACGAGAGGTACATGAACCAACTTGAGGCCGGCGAGTCGCGCGCGCGCAAGCAGAACCGACTCAGCGACCTGTTGCGTCGCAAGGTCGAGTCGAGCCGTGCGCCGCTGTCGGAAATGACCGTCGTGCAGCCGAGTGGCGGCTCGTCGTCTCGGCACCGGTTCTCGGAGGCGAACGACCGGTTCCTCATCACGCAGATGGTGAGCATTGGGCTCGACACGACGAACCTGCACGAGCGCATTCGCGAGAACATCCGCAGCTGCGGGCTGTTCGACTTCGACTGGTACTTCATGTCGCGGTCCCCGATTGAGCTTGCGCGCCGCTGCACATCGCTGCTGAACATCATCAGCAAGGAGGCCGACGGCGTCGCGAGCAGCCGCGCCCTGAAGCGCAAGGCGCGGCCGCAGTACAACAAAGACACGGACACTGACGAAGAGAGCGGCAGCAAACGCCCGAAGGAGGAGTCTGAGGGCGTTTCGTGAGCGGTAAAATACGGCGGGCTGCCGTGTGATGTATATTTTTTATTCTATTCTAATTTATTTCACTTTACAAACTTCTGTAAACGTTTCTTCCGGGCTGCTTCCCTACATAGTGCTCACGGGCTCGTCTTTGAGCAGTAGCGGCCTTGTCTTTGGCCAAACCCGTTCCTTCACGTGCTAAGGATCCCTGCAGCCGTGCTGGACTGGGCCGCTGACTCGCCGCGACGGTGCACATCTCACAAAAAAGGGGCTCCGCCAAGTCCAGCACGACGTTCATTGCAGAGCGACATTTATTCAGGTAGCTAGGTCTATTGTGTATTTATAATGGCGTCTGCCAGTGTTTTCGCGCGGCTAGCGGTCTGCCCCACTAACCGGTGTTGATGATTGTTTTCCCTGGTTTGATCTGCCTTGCTTAGACGAATGCCGTGTGCAGTCCGGAGCAACGCCCGGCTTCCCCACTGGAAGTAGGGTGCGACATGTGAACCGGTGTGGCCAGTATGGCGCGCGCCCCCGCGGCGGCGGCCGGCCGCCTACGCCACCACGCTTGCGGGGTAGGGCAGTGGGGAGCGCAATCGTGCATGCACGGACGGTTAAGCGGCGCGTTTCGCAGGCTGGCTCATGTGACCAGGTGCAGACGGGTGCCCTGGCCCTGAGACATATAAGTGGGCTCTAATACGACGAACGTTATCAACTCGGTGCGCATGAGAATGTTGCTGTTTACACGCACAGCGACGCTAGCGCGGCAGGCCAGCCGGTATGGCCTGCGCCGCATGAGCGGCATGTCGCATTTGTCGCCAAAGACGCCGCAGCCACGGTCGATTCTGAGGCACCGCCTGGCCGCGGGCCTGGGCCTCGGCCTCACGGCCGGCTTTGTGTACGGCATGGTCGAGCACCACTACAAGCAGGCGGTCCGGTCTGATGCGCTGCCGACCATTTCGGAGTACGTGGACCTGCAGCCGCCGACGGACGTGGACGCGTTCCCGCCGACGATCACTGTGAACAAGGTGACGTTCCAGGCGCTCGGCACGGGCGTGCGCACGGTCACGTTCCTGAACTTCCACGTCTACGCCGCCGGCATCTACATTGCGTCGGACGACGTGTACGCGGCGCGCAAGCTGCTGGCGAAGACGCACGTTGAGGAGAACGACGTGCAGCACTGGATGGATCTTTTGTCGGACCCCGTGAAGGGCACGAACGTGATTGACGGGCTGCTGCGCGCAAACATCCGCTTCGCCATCCGCATTGTGCCCGTGCGCACGACGGGCTACGGCCACCTGCGCGACGGCTTCATCAAGAGCATTCTGAAGCGGCCCGAGGCAAAGGCCCTCGACTCGCCCGACTTTGGCGAGGGTCTGAACGAGCTGCGCCGGGCGCTCTCGCGCAAGAAGAAGCTCGAGAAGGGCGAGGTCATTGTGTGGGCGCGCGAGCCGACAGGCGGCATGACGGCGTGGCGCGGCGACAACAGCGAGCAGCAGGAGCTGCTTGGCGCGCCGAGCAACCCGGACGTGTCGCGCCTGTTCTTCCTGCAGTACTTGACCGGCAGCACGCCCAGCAGCCCGACGCTGAAGGATAGGTCGCTGGCAGGCCTGTCCGCGCTGGCGGTCACGGCGTAGTCACAAGTTTATGTTGTTGGCGCCGGTTTGTAGATGGATTTTGGGGAAACGGTGTTCCGTAGCATTCATTACGCCGCCGCCGCCGCCGCCCTGGACGGCGGCACGAGTGTATTTCTTATTTAAGGGTTTCGTAACTGTCATTTCGCTTCAAAAAGTTCGGCAATGTCGCTGTTCACGGCCTGGTACGTCTGCAGGGACAGAGCGGCCGCGTCCATGGCGCGCTCGACGGCCTCGCGCTTGACGGGCCCGTCGTCGCGCAGCCACATGCCGCTGCCGCTGCCGCCGTCGCGCGCGAGCTGCGCCACGAGGGCCCCGCAGAACGTGTCGCCAATCCCGTTCACGCTCTTGGCCTTCTCGGCAGAGACCTCCGTCGGGATCGGGAAGTGCTGGATGAGCACGCCGTACTCGCGCGTGCGGCTCATGAGGTACACGGAGTTTGCGCCGCCCTTCACGCCGCCCGTGCGGTCGCGCAGGCCCTCAATGAGCTGGAACGACAGCACGCCGTTCGCGCCCATCGTCACAAAGATGTTCGGGATGTACGGCAGCAGCTGGATGCCGGCCTGGATGAGACCCGACTGGATGACGTCCGCGAGCGCTGCGTGCGAGCGCGTGAACACGTCGAGCTTCATGCGGCTGGGCGGGTCGCTCATGGGCAGCTGGTCGATGATGGGGAACCAGTTCTCGATGTCGAAGCGGTCCCTGAACGAGAACTCCTCGTACATGCTCATGAGCTCGAGGTAGTTCGGCGTGGCAATGTCGATCGACGCGTTCGGAAACACCTTTAGGTGCGGCTGCTCGGCGAGCCGCGCCGCCTTCGGCACGCTCGTCGGCTCGAACAAAACGAGCGTGTCGCTGGCCACAAGCTCCTTTGCCTGCAGCACTGTCTCCGTCGGCTCGCGGCCGAGGTTTCCGTCCATGACTACGACCTTCGGCCGCGCCGCGCTGAGCTGCTGCCGGATATACTTCGCGTCGAGCTTTGCGACGGCGTCCATGTCGGCGCAGGCCACAATGAGCTCGCCGCGCGCGTCGTTCATGGCCACGTACCGCGGCGTGCGGTCCTTGTCCGAGACACGCACGCCGCTCACGTCGAGCACGGGCGAGACCATGGCCTTGATGTCCTCCTTCTCGCGCGAGCCGATGCAGGACACGAGGCGCGTCGCCGCGCCGCTGTAGGCCGCGGCCAGCGCGACGTTGTGGGCCGTGCCGCCGAGCGACGTCGAGACCTGGCCCGGGTAGCTCGACACACTGATGTTCTCGACGCTGAGCGTGCAGGTAATGTCCTGGCTCAGGGCGCCGACGACGACGACGTCGGCCCTTGCGTGCGACGCCGGCGCGAGCGTCTCCGGCACACGACGCTGCGGCGTGAGCTGCGTCGGCATGTGGATGCTGCCGGCCGCGCGCTTCACGTCCTCAACGGGCGGCTGCGGCGACGGCTGCGGCTGCGACGGCGGCCGCGGCGACGGCGAGGCGCGCGCTTGCGGCGGTGTCGGCCGCTTGCCGTCGGGGCTCTCGAGCACGCTCAGCTCGTGCGCGATCTGCGCGGCCATGCGCGCGTTGTTCTTCACAAACTCGACGTTCGTCTGCACGGAGTCGCCGCCCGTGGCCTCCCAGACCTTCTTGAGCAGGAACGGCGTTGTGGCCTTGCCGACAATACCTTGCAGCTCAGCCTCGCGCAGGGCGAACGCAATGGCGTCGTCCACGACATGCTGATCCATGGCGACGCTCGCGTCGCAAGGTACGCAGAACACGTAGCCGGACTGCAGGCCGAACGACGTGCCGGCCTGCACGACGCGCGCCGCGTCGCTAGCGCTGGCGAAGCGGAACGGCGACGGCACGCCCGAGTCCGGCGTGAAGAACCCAGGCACGTTCACGGGCGTGCCTTCGGGGCTGTGTGTGGACACATGCACGCCCTTCGTCTCGAGGTACTCCATGGTTTTGGGGATGTCAAGAATGCTCTTTGGCCCGCTGCACACGACGGCCACGGGCGTGCGGCCGAGCTCCTCGAGGTCGGCACTGATGTCCCAGTGGTCGGCGACGCCGCGGTGCACGCCGCCAAGGCCGCCTGTTGCAAACACGCGGATGCCGGCCTTGTGGGCGAGGATCATTGTGGCTGCGATTGTCGTGCCGCCGCTCTGCTGCTGCGCAATGACGCTCGACACGTCGCGGCGCGAGACCTTCTGCGGGTCCGTGCAGTCGGCAAGGCGCTGCAAGTCCGCGGCGCTGAGGCCAACGCGCGCGAAGCCGTCGAGGAACGCCATGGTCGCCGGCACGGCGCCGGCCGCGCGCACAATGTCCTCGACCTCGAGCGCCATCTCGACGTTCGTTGGGTACGGCAGGCCGTGTGTGATAATTGTGGACTCGAGGGCCACGACGGGCGTCTTGCTGGCCAGCGCGCGCGCGACCTCGTCGCTGAGCTTCAGGCTCGACGCGGCGCGCCGGCCCCAGCCCGCGCTAGCCGCCGTACGCATACATATGTCTGCGCCAGCAAAGCGTCCCAGCGGCGTCCATGATAGCAGGCGCACGCTCATTCCCCGTCGGTCTGCCTAATTATCCGGGGGGATGTTGTGGAGAGAGGCCGGCGCCTGGTTTGGTTTGTTAAGCACATGCGCTGTGGGGGTCCCAGGGCACCACCACCTGACACGCAGCGGAGTTGCAGCGGAGCCGCGCTGGAGCCAAGCGGGCCAAAGCCGCGTGCTGCGGGCCAGGCGCTGGCCTCATACCATTTTGCCATCGGGCGGAGCCACGCGCCGAGCCAGCGCCGAGCCGCGCTGGAGCCGTGTTTGGGGTTTCGCAGCACGCAGGTGTGCGAACATGACGCATTGACTGCGCTCAGCCAAAACTGTTTTATGGCCACTCAATCCGTTGTCTTGTTATTTGTTTGTTCAAATTTAACCTGCCGAAGCCGTGCCTTGCGTGCTTTTTGAGGGCATATGCGCGCTACAGACGCGGCGCGCTTTAAGGCGCTCGTCCGGTGGTTCTGGCGGTCACATGCCGGCGGCTTATTACGTAGCGCCGTGAGCGAAACTGCGCGACAAGCGCTAAGCAGCGAGCGGGCGAAAGCGGGTTACGGCGGCCATGTTCTACCTCAAAGGGCTGTCTCTGGAGCTCACGCTCCACCCCTCGTACTTTGGGCCGCAGATGCACCAGTACCTGCGCGACAAGCTGCTGCAGGAGGTCGAGGGCACGGTCACGGGCCAGTATGGCTATATTGTGTGCGTGATGGACGGCATGAAGATCGACGTCGGCCCCGGCACGGTGCCGTCTGGCCAGGGCTCGGCCGTATTCAACGTGAAGTACCAGGCGATCGTGTTCCGGCCCTTCAAGGGCGAGGTTGTCGACGCGATCGTGACGAACGTGAACAAGATGGGCGTGTTCTGCGACGTTGGGCCGATGTCCGTGTTTGTGTCGGCGCACCTCATTCCGTCGAACATGTCGTTCAACCCGACGGCGAACCCGCCGGCGTTTGTGTCCGAGGACCAGAGCATCGAGAAGGGCTCGCGCATCCGCCTGAAGATCGTCGGCGTGCGCGCGGACGTGGGCAAGATCTTTGCCATCGGGTCGATCAAGGAGGATTTCCTTGGCCTCATCTAAATGCGGCAGACTGCTCGCAGCGCCGCGCCACACGCACGCCCACGCGAATGCGCACACCGGCTCCTCGCAAATGCACACGGACTACAATTCAAAAACACTCTGCTCATAACTACGGCTTAACCAGCGGACCCTTAATGCGTGGAGAACAATGCGCGGAGAATAATGTGCTCGCTGCGAAGCGAGGCGCCTGCGTTAGACGAACTAAAAGGTGGAATACGAGATGCTGGTCATTGTCTCCACCGCGCGCTGAACTCATCTCTCCACGCGCTCTGTAAATTATACGCAAGTCTTTAAATAATTCTTTTCTCGCAGCGGCACGCCAAATGGCTCGCCAAATGACCGTCGTCCGAGCCAAGCAGTACGCCAAATGGCTCGCCAAGCGGCACCCAAACGGCACGCCAAGAGGCGCCCCAAATGGCTCGCCAAGAGGCACATGCACACATCATCATTGTTTCTGCCACACAATGTAATTCCTTTCTATTTTGGTACGGCTATGCGCCGGCGTAGGTCGCGCGCTGGCGGCGCGCTCGCTCCTCGAGCAGGCTCCGCTCGGCGTCGCTCACGTCGAGCAGCTCGCAGCACTCTGTGTCGAGCGCGCTCGCCTTCGTGAGCCCTAGCAGAATGCTGTATTTGTAGACGTCGACACGCGGCCACGCCCACTTGATGGCGGCGGCCATGGCGCGGCACGCCGCAGCGACGAGCGCCGGGCTCGCGTCCACAAACGGGTCCGTTGTGACCTGCACGAACGCGCGCACGATGCCGCTGAGGTGCGCCGCCGTGAGCGACTGCAGATACGTGTCGACGAAGCTGTGCAGCGTGTCAAAGAAGTAGATTGTGAGCTCGACGTGCTCGTACGCGTGCAGGAACGCCTTGAGGCAGCCCTCGCGCGCGACGAAGTGCAGGCGCGACACGCGGCGGCCCGCGGCGGCCGCCTGTGCGAGCTCGCCGAGGCAAAGTACGGCCGGCGCGAACACGAGCTTCGTGCGCGCGACGTCCTCGAGCGGCGGCAGGAAGCTGAGGCACGGCTCGACGGCGGCCTCGAACACGGGCGCCAGGCCCGCGTAGCGCAGCTTTGCGCCGAAGCGCTGCGCGAGCACACGCACGAGCCGCACGCCGCGCGCCTTCGCGACAAGGTCCGTTGTGTCGAGGAAGTTCAGGAGCGCCGGCACGACGCGCGGCCACCACGCGTCGACAGCCGTGCGCGCGTCGGAGCTCTGCTCGAGCACAAGCTCAATGAGCCACGGCCGCTGCGCGAGGCCGCCCTGCGGCGACTCGGGCTGCTGCGCAGAGGCGTCGTCGGCCGCGGCGGCCGCGCGCGCGAAGCCTGCGGGCGTGACGCCGGCGTGCGCCTCGCGCGCAAGCCACGCCAGGTCTGCGTCCGCCGGCAGCGCCACGGGCACGTCCGCGTCGCACAGCTCGTAGCGCGCAAACGCGGCGCACTCGAGCGCCTCGCGCGCTGCGCACGGCGCGCGCATGCTCGCGAGCGCGTGCACGGCCATGCGCACGAGCCGCGGGCCGAGCCGCGCGTGGTTTGTGTGCACGGCCGCGCTCACGGCCGGCGCATCTGCTGTGGCGATGGCGTGCACGAGCTGCAGCGCTGCGGCGCTCGGCGGCGGCGGCGCGAGCCCGCGCACGCCGTCGAGCACGGCCGGCGGAATGGCTAGCGACGCTGCGTCGTGCGCCTCGGCCGCGGCCAGCGCCTCGCGCACAGCCTTCTCTCTGTCCAGAATCATGCGATTACCCACCCCGGCGCCGCGCAGAACAGTCAGCTCGTCAGCTCGCTGGCGGGCCGATGCACTGCCGTCTTCACTCAGGGCCGAGCTTTAGTAACGGTGCTAATGACGGTACGCGCGCATACTGGGAGAGTTCGAGGGGCCGGCTCCAAGCCGCCGTTGCGCTAAGTAGACGGGGTTTTAGTATGTATTTGAGTATTTACAGATGGGGGGCTCGGCTGCCGCTGGCTGAATTTAACGTGTCTCTTAAGGTATTGCGAGGAGTATGAGACGGCGCTCTTCACGTAACGGCGCTGCTTAACGGGGTTCGCACGTCGAGGCCGGCCGTCGTTACGGTTACTACGACAGCTGCGGCTGAGCAGACTACTCCACCATGACTTTTTTCTTTTTCGACGCAGCCCGCCTGCGCGGCACTGCTCAGCAGCCGAACATTAAGTATGTACAAGCGAGACTGCGACAGCGGGAACGGCGGCGGCAGCGGCGGCGGCCCGCCCATGCGGTGCCCATAATGAGCACGGCACAGCGGCCCGTGCGCGCCGGCGCTCCGCAGCGCCACGCGGTGCCACGCGGTGTCACGCGGTGGTATATACAGGCAGCTACTTCGACTGCTCGGAGATCATCTTCACGATGGACACGTTTGTGTCGAGGAAGCGGCCGACGCAGTTCTCGATGCAGGACGCCTCGCCTGTGCTCAGGGACGCCGCGTCCGCGGACGAGACGCACTTCTTGAAGCAGAGGTCCGTGAAGCCGTGGATGGCCGAGCGCACCTTCGCCTTGTTCACCTCGACCTCGGCCCACTTCGCAATGTCGGCGCGGGCGCTGTCGTCGAGCTGCGCGAGCGCAGCGGCCTCGGGCGGAACGCTGGACATAGCACCAAAAAAATGTGGTGCTGCGTTTGCGCGCAGCGCGTGACTCATGGGGGGAGCGGGTTCGGGTCCCGCGGGCCGCATGTGTCAGACGCTTCTGTCGTAGAACCGCCGCTAAACAACGACGCCTGAGCGTGCATAACTAGTTGCGCAGTTGCACGGAGTTGTGAAATGGGCGTGCGCGACTTGGTAAGGCCGAACATCCGGCGGCTGCAGCCGTACCGGTGTGCGCGCGACGACTTCGACGAGGGCATTCTGCTCGACGCGAACGAGAACACGCACGGCTCGGCCGTGCACGACCTGTCCGCGGCCGAGGCCGGCCTCGCCCTGAACCGGTACCCGGACCCGCACCAGCGCGAGCTGAAGCAGCTCATTTGCGACTTCCGCGGCGGCCTGCGCCCGGAGAACATCTACCTCGGCGTGGGCAGCGACGAGGCCATCGACTCGCTCATCCGCGTCATGTGTGCGCCCGCGCACGACAAGCTGCTCATCTGCACGCCCACGTACGGCATGTACACGGTCAGCGCCGACATCAACGACGTCGCAATCGTGCCCGTGCCGCTCGACACGGCCTCGTTCGAGCTCGACGCGGACGCCGTGCTCGCGCGCCTGCGCGCGGACGCGAGCATCAAGCTCGTGTACATCTGCTCGCCGGGCAACCCGACGGCGAAGCTCGTCGACGCGGAGCGCGTGTTCGCCGTCCTGAACGGCTGGACAAACGGCGTCGTTGTCGTCGACGAGGCGTACATCGACTTCGCGCAGGGCGCGTCCCTGGCGCCGCAAGTGGCGCAGCACGAGCGCCTGGCCGTGCTGCAGACGCTGAGCAAGAGCTTCGGCCTCGCCGGTTTGCGCCTCGGCATCTGCTACGCCGGCGAGGAGCTGGCCACGATCCTGAACTCGCTGAAGGCGCCGTACAACATCTCGTCGACAACGTCCGCCGTCGCAAAGCGGGCCCTCTCGGCGCCGAGCATCGCCATCATGCGCGAGCACGTCGCGCACATCGCCGCCGAGCGCCAGCGCCTGCTCGCCGAGTTCGCGGCCATCCGCGGCTTCGGCCGCAACCGCGGCGGCCTCGACGCAAACTTCCTGCTCATGGAGGTCGTCGATGCGGCGGGCCACCCGTCGAACGAGCGCGCTCTCAGCGTGTACAACACAATGGCGCGCGAGCGCAAGATCGTCGTGCGCTTCCGCGGCAAGGAGCGCGGCTGCGAGGGCTGCCTGCGTATTTCCATCGGCACGCACGACGAAAATACGAGCCTCGTGCGCGAGCTCAAGAGCCTGCTCGCCTAGCCGGCGCACCTAGCCGGCTCTGCCTCGGGCGGTGTGTGGGCAGTGTGTATGATCATACGCTAAGGGCTGGACTCCCCAGTGATGAGTATAATAGACAGTTTGTGCCGTACTTTGAAGCTTTGGTAGGTTAAATAGTATGTGCTACGGCTCTGTGCTGTGGCTCTGTGCTGTGGCTCTGTGCTGCGGCCGTCCTGGGCATCGTTGTGCCGCGCGCTGTTCGTCGAAGTCAGCTCTATGTAATGCCTAGTGCAAAGGGACCTTGCGACTACCTTTTTTGAGTATTCACTAATTTTGCTAACGAAGCAGAGCCTAAAGCCGCCTTGCCTTTGTAACGCCTGTGCCGTTTAGACAACTGCTAACGGCCTGTGGTGGCGCCAGCTTGGCCTCTGGCGCCTGCAGTCTCACCTGCCGTTTCAGCTGCGGTCTCACCGACGCTATTAGGGCTTTCGCGGCGTTCCTTATTTGAAGCTGGCTCCGTTGATGACTGCGAAACGCTCTTAACTCTACTATCCTTAGGTAGCACCATTAGCGGTCGCGGCATGGGCGCGCCACGCCGTCGCTGGCCACGCTGTCGCTGGCCGGCGGCGCCTGCGCGCACTCCTGCCATATTTACAAATCTAAAGCTGCCAGATCCCGAGCCCAGGCGCCCACGTCGCCGGGTTCGCGAGCTCGAGCTGGTCCGGGCCGTAGTGCCAGCGCGTCTTCCACACGGGCGCGCTGAGGCGGCGCTCGCGCACGGCGCCCGCCTTCGCAAACGGCGCCACGAGCATTGCGTTGCCGTGCAAGTGCTGCAGCACCGTTTCGAGCGTCTCGACGGGCGCGCCCTGCAGGTCCACGACGCGCAGCCCGTTCTGGCGCGAGCCGTCGAGGAACGAGAGCACGCCGTCAAGGTCCGCGCCGTACGGGCCGAGCTCGATGTACTCGACGTCCTTCGACGGCAGGCCCGTCACCCACAGCGGCGGCGTGTACGTCTGCCACCACACGACCGTCTGCGGCAGGTCGAGCGTGCGGATGTACGACTGCGCCGGAATGACGCCGCCCTGGTGTAACACGCCCATGAACACGGCCATGACGACGTTGAACGCGAGCCACAGGCTGAGCAGTGCAGTGCGCACGGACGCAGAGCTGAACTGCTCGAGGTCCATTTGCGTGCACAGGAGCGGGATGAGCGGCACGAGGAAGCGCGCCTCCTGGTGCGGAATGAGCGAGAGCAGCGCAATGGCGCCAATGACGCTTAGCGTCGGGTGCGCGCGCCAGCGCGGGCGCAGGAGCAGCAGGCCGGGGCCAATGAGCTGCGGCACGCTCGCAACGAGGTGCGTGAGGCGCGAGTGCAGGCCGTGCTCGGCCAGACTCGATGAATCGAGGTTGTACCGCAAAAAGTTCAGCGGCGTGATCACGTAGCCGTCCTGGTGGCCGTAAAGGAGCGTGTCGATGCGCACGCAGAGCGCGCCCGTGAGGCAGGCGCCGGCAACGAACGTGACGAGCGTCGCAGGGAAGCGGTACCAGAAGCGCAGGAGCGACAGGCTCGGCAAAAGCAGGAACACGACGAACGTCGGCCGGTTGAATACGCCGAACACGAGGATGCAGCCGAGCAGCGCACTGTCGTAGTGGCGGTCGAACGAGCTCTGGAACGCGGCGGCCGTCGACTCCGTTTCGTGCAGAATAACGAGGTACCACAGCACCAAAATGGTCTCGAGCGCATTCGACAGCGTGTGCGACTGCCAGGTCAGCGTCACGTACGACGTGCTCACGAAAAACAGCGTGCGCAGCTTGTCGTTGCGCGTCGGAGCCAGCCGGTCAACAGCACTGTCCTCAAGGATCCACGTCAAAACGGCAAACACGGCGCGCAGCGTGTAAAGGACGTAGATGGGGTCCGTGTCCTTGTTAAAGAAGCTCATGGGGATGCCGTAGATGATCCACAGCGGCACGAAGCTGCGCACGGGCGCGTCGACTGTGAACTCCCACGGCATCTGCGTGGCCCAGCCGAAGAGGCCGTGCGCAATCTCCTGCGGGCCCTGTAGGTGCTCGTCCGGGTGCAGGTACGAGAAGCGCAGCGCCAGCACGAGCCGGAACACGAAGGCAATGGCGAGCAAGACTCGCCACATGCGGCGGTCATGGAACATTGGGGCACGTCTAGTCGCGGCTCGACGGCGGAGTTCAAACGGGCGCGCGGCTTTTTAAAGTTCACCACCGGGCTAGCGAGCTGCTGCTGATTGGTGGCGCCAGTATTCGCGGTGCAGCCAGTCGCTTGTGGCCCTTTTACTCGCGGAACCACAATCGCCGCGGCCCAAAACCTAGCCCGGCTAACGTCCCCCCACTTCCCACGAGTCTCTCTGCCTGCGCGGACTCGTGCCCGCCACGGCCGGCACGTGCCCGTCAAGGTCGCTGGCGTGCAGGCGCGCGCCGCCGCTGCCCGGCCAGCGCGCCATTATGCATTGCTAGCCGTATCCAGCGGCCGCCGTCGCCGTGCACGTGCGCGCGTTCAGCTGGCGCACTTAAGGGTCTTTTTTCTTTTTATGGCCGTATCATGCGTGCCCGCCCAGCTGGGGCACGTGCACACGCTCGTGCGGGCTGGGCGGCTCGTCGAGCCTGCAGGCGCCAGGGCCGAAGTCCTTACCCAAACGCCTGAATTTTTTTTGGCAGAATCCCATGCCGGCTCCTACCGCATTGAAAGGCGAGAGCGCTGCTGCAGTGGGCCCTGTGCCTGTGGCCGAGCCCGCGGCGATGCCTGCGGCCACTGAGGAGGACGACGTCGTGATTAATGTGACGACGACGGTGCCCATTGACGACGAGATGACGGACGCGAAGGACGGCGAATTGGCCGTTGACGAGGAGGGCCGGCCCGTGTTTGGCGGCGACGACGGGCGCAGCCGGGCCGTGGCTGTTGAGCGGCGGGCCGTGGCCGTGCCGCCGCACCGGTTCACGCCGCTGAAGAACGCGTGGACTAAAATCTACTTCCCGCTCGTGGACCACCTGAAGCTACAGGTGAAGATGGACCTGCGGCGCAAGCGCGTGCTGCTGCGCACGTCGCGCGAGACGAAGGACCGCAGCGCGATCCAGAAGGGCGACGATTTCCTGCGCGCGTTCATGCTCGGCTTCGACATCGACGACGCCACGGCGCTGCTGCGGCTCGACGACCTCTACATCGAGACGTTCGAGGTGCGCGACATCAAGACGCTGCAGGGCGACCACCTCAGCCGCACGATCGGGCGCATTGCCGGCAAGGACGGCAAGACGAAGTTCGCCATCGAGAACGCGAGCCGCACGCGCGTCGTGCTGGCCGACTCGAAGATCCACATTCTTGGCGGATACAAAAACATTAAGATTGCGCGGCAGGCCGTTGTGAAGCTCATTCTCGGCAAGCCGCCGAGCAAGGTCTACGGGAACTTGCGCGTTGTGTCGTCGCGCATGAAGGAGCGGTTCTAGCCGCGGCCGCGGGCGCGCGCTTTATTATTTATTAGCCACAAATTAAATATTCAGTTTGTTTTTTTTCTTTTTTTCAGTTCCTTGGCCGCCTTAGTGGTGCGCGACGGGCCACCCGCGCGCAACCATGTGCGCCTCGATGCGCTCCCAAATGCGCTGCACGACCTCGCGGTCGCGGAAGCGCGCCGAGCGGTCCAGCGGCTCGATCTTCACGTTCCATTGCTTCAGCGACTCGGGGATGGGGTCGTTCTTGTACACAAGCGCAAAGCCGAGCACATGGTGGAAGAGGCTATTCGCGTCGGGCCACTTGTACTCGCGCAGCTGCCACGACTGGCCCGTCACAAACACGGCCACGACGCGGTCCCAGTACTCGGGCTTGAACTGGGCCACGGAGTCGACGACGACGAAGCGCAGGCGCGAGCCAATGAGCTTCGAGTCGTGCGAGATGCGCAGCAGGTTCGGCGAAGTCGACGACTTCAGCACGGGCCGGTACACGCCGTGCTCAAGCAGGTCCTGCACGTTTGCGAGGTTCAGCATGCTCGACGGGCTCGGCGACAGCAGAATGATTGGGTCCTTGCCCTTCGTCGGCTTCAGCGGCGGCATGCCCGCCGTAAACGAGGAGGGCGCGCTGGCCGCCGCGGCGCGGCCCGGCCCGGCGTGGCGCAGCTCCGTCACAATGTGCCGCTGGCTGAGCGCAGCAGCGCTGCTGAAGTCGACCTGCTTCTGCCCGTGCAGCACCGTCGCGTGGTTCGCGAGCGTCCCGCGCTCGACGGCCACGGCGTCGGCCATCTCCGTGTCAGCACTGCCGGCCGCCGCCGCGGGCGCCGCCTCGCCGCCGCGGATGTACTCGGACGTATCGGCGGCGCCGTCGAGCCACTCAACAAGGTCCGTGCGCTCGAGGAACTTTAGGTTCGGCACGCCGCGCTCGTCCGACGTCGCGATGTACTCAGGCACGCTCTTGTCGCGTAGCTGCCAGCAGTTCACGACCGTGCGCAGCGTGACGGCCTGCGGCGCGGGCGCCTGCGACTCGAACGCCGTCGCCGCGTCGAGGTCGAACTCGCGCCCGTCCGCGGCAATGCGCAGCACGCGGGCCGAGGCCAGCGGCGCGGGACTGCCGCCGGAGCTCGCGAGCGTCTCGTACTCGTCCCTGCCGCCCCTGACGGCCGAGCGCAGCGCGAAAAGCGAGTCCATCTCGAGTCGAGTCGCGAAGGTCGATGGTCAGGATTTCCGTCAGTCAGCGCGTGTGACCTAGCCCTCGAGGCCCGCGGCGACGGCCGCTCAGGCGCGCAGGCACGCCAAATTGAGGCACGCAGACGCGCTTGGGCGGCTAAGTACGCGTGAAATTAAGCACCAACCGGCAGCAAGGCGAAACTGCGAAATGCAAAATTGAAGCGCCTGCAGCCGGTGCCCGGCTTAACGCGAAGGCATGCGAAGGCATGCCCAAAAAACTGACACTAACGATACCGAAAAGGTACTTCCGTGGTTGAGTATACCGCGCACGTTCACCAGCAGCTTTTCTTGGGCTGGCCGCGTGCTTAAGGCGAAATTCCGTAGTCGCCGCGCTTGCTTAATAGCGGTTTATGTAGCGGCTCGCGCGTCAGCGCGGCTCCGGCCGCGGCGATTGTTAGCCATTGTGGGCGCGAACATTCGGCAATTGCAGGCAATGCCGCCGCGGCTGCTTGCTGCGATCAACGTCTGCGGGGCAGCGATCCAGTGATTGGTGCGGCTTTACATAAACGCGGCACGGCGCTACTAAATACGCGATAGCGCCGGGAAAATACAAGATAAGATAAGCGACAGCTATATAACAGGCCCGTAGTCAACAACATGATCGCCAGCTCCTCAACTGTTACAAATGAAAACCACCTTCATTCTAGCCCTTCTCTCAGGCTTGTTCACAGGAGCCATTGCTGCACCGGTGGCAGATCCTGATGCGCGTCCGCCGCCGCCTGAACCGTGCCCGGGCGGAGGACACTACCATGGGTGCAACAAGGGAACCGAGCCGGAGATTGTCTCGTGAGCAGCCTCTGTACGGCCAACGCAGCCGCCTTGCCAGCGTATGCTTTTTGACCTTTTCTAATTCTTACGGCGCTTCATTTATGCAGCGACAAACACATGCCACCGCATATATAAGCGATCAATCGAGCAATTGAGGATAGTGAGATCCCTCCCAATCGTAACTGGCTGCGCTGAGGGAATGAAAGTGACTCGTGAGCATGCACGCAAGGTTCGTAAGGAAACCTGCCGCGCTACAAACTTACTTAGAATCCAATACCACTTATGATTGGATATCAAGCTTGTCTGAAGTTCAGTTTTTAGTCTGGTGCGAGCGCTGTAAGTAGGAGCGGCGGCTCATGGGCAGTCTGCCGCACGCATGGCCCGCTGTTGATGCTGCGTATCATGTGATGTAGGCGCACTATTTACTGCGCACCGCGCGGAATCGCGCAGCTTCCTCCATAAGAAGTGGTGGCATGGAGCGCGCGAACCCGCCGGCTACATATGATTTCCCCAACTGGGAGAATTTTATGGCGATGCTTTAAAGTACCACAATTCCACGTTTCCCAATAACCAGCTCGTAATCGACCGCATTGGAACTTTTCGCAAGTTCATGTCGGACCGAGTGATCCGAAAACTGGGTGGGCTCGTAAGGCCGCACCCCCGCTACCGCACAGCTCGCGGGTGAAACGAATGGGTTGGAGACGTGAAGCTGAAACTGCAGCCGCACGACAGCTCCGTTCTCATGTGCTCGCGATGCATCGATATGTAACGCCACGTGATGCGCGTGCATGTTATCAGTCTTATGTCCGATAGACAGTGCTGCGAGTACGGGGCGAGCTCGCATGGCCGCAGGAGGGCTATAAAGTAGCGAGCGGTGGGACACTTGGGTTTGGGACGTGAAGACGAGGCTTTATGCGCACGACCGCTCCATTCGCGCCGAGCACCGCCGAGGGCTAGCTCTGAAATTTACGAATCGTGATTGCACGTCGTGATTGCACAACATTACAACCGTGGGATGCATTGAGCACGTTCGTAGCGTCTGGCGAAACTAGCAGTGCCGAACAGCGCCCGGCTATTATGGAGGACATTTGCAAGGAACGGCCGTGAGTCCCTGCAGTCTGCGTGCCCGTACTTTGATCCGGGGCATGCGGTTTTGACAGACTCTAAATTGGGGGCTGCCGCGGACGCTGAGCAGCAGCTCGGGCGAGCGGTGGAGCTCTACGTGAGCAAGGATGCGGCCGACCAACACAAGCGTCATTTGCAGTGCCTCGTCGTGATTGGGGTGTTCATTGTGCTTGCCGGGCACGGGCACGACAGCCACGAAGTGCGCAGGGCGCTGGCGGGCCTTGCAAGCTTGGGCGTAGGCTTCTCCTTCGCGGGGCTTATGCTGGTTCTGGAGAAGTCGCCAGTGCCGTGAAGCCCGCGGCCGCGAGCTTGCCCTGCGCGCACACATGGACTAGGCTTGCTCACAACTAGCGGGCCCCTCTTGGCCCTGTTTGTTTCGGCTCTGTCTTATGACGCTCATGAACTGCTATCCAAAACTCCGAAGCACGGCGCGAGCTAGCTCACGTCGAGCCCCATTAAGTGGAGTAACAATTCTCGTGTGCGCCACTCGCGCGCGCCCATCGTGAGCAGTGTTAGGGTCATTATGTACGTATGCGATATATCGGTATGCTTTGGGTATGCAGGGGAACAAAAACAAAAACACATTAGCGGCTCGCCGGCCAGGATGCTAGATCATGAATGCGTTGTCACTGTTGGCTGTCAGAACTCGTCCGGGTGCCAGTCGAGGTGGAGCCGCCGGTACAGCGACTGCTGGCACGACTTCCACACGGCGATGCGCTCCTCGACGGTCAGCACGGCCGCGTGGCCGTGTGTGCTCTTCTTCGCGTTCTTCAGCTGCGTGACAAGCGCGCGGTAGTCGTGCCGCGTCTGCACCTCGCACCCGAGGTTCAGCAAGTAGTTCTCGATCATGTGCCGCCACTCGGGCCGCGTCAGCGCCTGCGAGGCCGGCGCGCCGTTGCGCGCCACCTCAACCGCCACGCGCGCAATCGCCTCGCGGTCGGCCTCGCTCACGCAGTGCTCCTCGTAAAGGTCGCTGTAGACAAGCGTGGCCACGAGCTGCGCGTCGCTCGCGTCGAGCGGTAGCAGCACGACATGGTACGCGGGCTCCACGACAACGGGCACTTGGCCCTCCCACTCGGGCCGCAGCTCGGGCACAAACAGCAGCGAGCGCGCGTCATTCTTCTCCCAATCCAGCAGGTTCCGCTGCGTGTAGCGCGGCCGCCGCCCCAGTCGCCGGTCCTCGGCGTCCTCGTATGCCCGCTCGTCGTAGTACTCGGAAAAGTCCTGCGGTATAAGCTGGCTCAGTGGCAGCACAAGCTGCGGGGGCGGCGCCGCCGCCGGTGCGTGGCAAAGGAGACGTTCGAGCGCGGCGGCCGAGTCCTCGGCGTGCTCGACGTGCTCGACGTCAATGTGCTTGGCCCCGTGTTTTCGAGGGGCCGCTAGATCGAATACGTACGCAGAGTCCGGCAGCGCGCACATTAGCAACCGAAACAGACGCTCGCGGCCAGATCCGCTTGCGTCGGCCCCATGTTATTAAATCCTCGGTTAGTGGGGGGCAATCTCGCCAGGGCAGGGATATTCTCTGGTACCCGCGCCCTGACTTGCACATGCAGCTACTCCACACTCTCTCGCACATACAGCTACCCTAAGCCGAGCCGGCGTCGAGAATCGCATGGCAAGCGGATCGCCGTCGGCAACCGCGAGGCGCGGGGCACGCCGGTTTTGTGGTGGCGCACGGCCCTGCGTGCCGAGTGTGGGCTACGGCCGCGTCAATTGCCCCGGCGCCGTAACTGCGTTCCCGTGTTGCGGTCCTACGGCAGCGGTGCTCGTCCGCCGGCTGCGACATTTTCGGTCTTATCTCGGAGTTTACGCATGCGGACATCCCACCCATGTCACGCGCACATAATCAGCGAGCGGTTTCTCGTTGCAGTGTGGGGGGCAGAAAAAGCTGGGTTGTGGGAGGGGCGGGGGGGGGCAACCTGCGCCTGCGCGGATGCGTCACATGCGGGCCGCCATGGCGCGCGGCTTGGCCGCTGCGGCACTGAGTTCGCTCATCTTGCTCCCGGGCCAGCCATCTAGTCCAAACTCTTTTATGCTACGTCTGGCCTCGTTTTGTTGCGCTCAAACCTTAGACTGTCCTGGCGCTAATGAGGGGCGCGTCGCCGCGGCCGAGCCGCTGTGCATCGCCATCTGCGCAGTGTCGGCCGACTGCCGCACGTGCGAACGTCTTTAGTTTAGGCGGCTAGCAGTATATAGGCGCCACATTTTTGGGCACAACGATACGGTGTATTCAGGCGCGCGTCACCTGACGTAGCGGCATCGCGTCGCGCCGGTTGGAACAAGCGAATCTGAGCGCTGCGAATTGTAAGTGGTCTAACCTGCCTGCCCGACCTTGCAAATGGCGTTGAAGGAACTCCCCCCGCTCCTGTCGGAAGAGGAGATGAAGGCGCACAAGATCCCGCTCATGTGGCGCGACCGCTGCGCCGCCCTCCTTGTGCCGCTGAACCAGTGCCGGCGAGATACCGCATTCATGCCCTGGAAGTGCACGCAGCTGCGCCATGACTACGAGGAGTGCCAATACCTGGACTTCCAGCGCCGCGTGGCCGAGTTCAAGGCCCGTTCGGAGTAGGCGCCGTCCTTGCATGCTGCGGAAAATTCCATCTTTTTTTTCTTTAGAGATTTGAAAACATACATAATTCTATTTCATCTAGGAGGCCTGCGGCGGGGGCGCGCCGGCGTCTTTTTGCGCTGCCGCGGGGCTCAAACACTCGACGCCGTCGTGCTCGTGCTGTGCTCGAGCGGCACGCTCGGCTGGGTCGGGCAGGGCCGGCGCTCGCGCAGCAGGCGCGCCGCCTCCGTCTCGCCCTTTTTGCGCATGATCTTGGCGTGGTAGAGCCCGCACGCATTGCACAGCGTGCGCAGGCCCTCGGGCCCGCGGCGCCACTCGGGCGTCGCGTCCGTGCCGCACTGCTGGCACTTCAGCGGGCCCTCAATGCTCATGCGCGAGCGCTTGCGGCTGCGCCGCGGCGCAAGGTCGTGCGTCTTCACGTCCACGTACTTCTGCAGGCGCATGATCGTGCGTCCGCTTTGCTCGGGCGTCAGGTGCGCGTAATGCCCGCTCGCAAGCTGCTGCTGCGCGTCCCAGTGGCCCTGCGCAAGGCCGGGCGACGCGAGGTACTGCGGCCACGGCGCTCCCATGGCGTGCATTGGCACTCCGGGCGGCAGCTGCCCGTGCGGCACGACGTGCATGCCGGCGGGCCCCGTCCCGCTCGTCGCGTATGCCGGATACGCAGACGGCGGCGACGACGCGGGCGGCGCCATTGCGCCAATGCTCGGCAGAACCTGCGGACCGTACTGGTACATGCTAGGCTGCGCCGGCGGGTACGGCGTGCCCGGTGCGAACATGTACGGCGCGGGCTGTCCTGCGTACTGCGGCACAAGAGGGTACTGCGACGGCGGAGGCGGCAGCTGCTGCGGCTGCTGGTGCTGCGGCGCTTGCGATTGCCGGTCCTGCGGCTGCTGTGCCTGCGTCTGCTGTGCCTGTGGCTGTGGCTGTGGCTGTGGCTGCGGTAGCTGCGGCTGCGGTGCCGAGAGCTGGTTGGCAGGAGACTGGATGGGCCGCGGAGTCTCGGCCTGCATGTGCATCTGCATCTGAGGTTGCGGCTGCTGAGGCTGCGGCTGCTGAGGCTGTGATTGCTGAGGCTGCGGCTGCTGAGGCTGCGGCTGCTGAGGCTGCGGCTGCTGAGGCTGCGACTGCTGAGGCTCCCAGTGCGAGGGGCTAGTAGCCGCTCGTGGCACTTCAATGGTCCGCATCGGCTTGTCGCCAGCATTGTCGTCGCCGAAGCTCTTTAGGTGCCCGTCGAGCTGCGTGTACATGGCCTGCATCATGTCGCGGACCTCGGGCGTCGTAGAGTCGGCGAGGAGCACTTCCTGCACTTTAGACGCGTGGCTGCGTAGCTCCTCGAGGATCTTCCGGATCTCCTCGGGCGACTGAGCACTGCCGTCGTGGCCCGACTGCGCATCGTCAAGCGTCGCGGTCGCGCTGGGCTGTGCAGACGCAAGCTTGATCGGGATCCGCACATCGTTCGCCGACCTCAGATTCAGATGCACTTCGGGCGAGACCGTTCTCGTGCGCCTCAAGGCCGCCGCGGCCTTGGCCTTCGTTACTGCAGAAGCGGCCTGCGACGCTTTCGTCGCGTCCGTGCCGCTCACTACAATCGGCTCCGTCGCTTTCGGAACAGCGCTGTGCACGGGGACGAGCGATGCGGGAACCTGCGATGTGGGCACCTGCGCTGTGGGCACCTGCGATGCGGGCACCTGCGCCGGCGGGCGTGCAGCGCAGTAGCGCATGGACTCGAGAATGAATGCTGGGTCGCTCGCGTTCGGTGGCGACGGGAGCTGCATCTGGCGGGCTTGCTCAGATTGCGTCAGATTCACTTGGATGGCGGGCAGCTTCAACGCTCCCTCAGGCTTCGCGACGGTAGCCGCGTCCGAGTCGGGCTGCGCCGGCGCAGACACCTTCGTCAGCTCGGAGGGCTGGTTCTCTTGCGACCCGTTCGTCTCGGGCTCCTTTTGGACAGCAGCTTGAATGGCAGCTTCAGCAGTAGCGGTTGTGCGCCCTTGCACCGCGGGGGTCGACAGCGCCGACGTGAAGAGGTCTGCGCTCTTCGGCAGGGGCCTGACGAGCGGCGGAATGCCCGGCGCGGCCGGCGCAATTGCGTTAGGCAGCGCGTCGACTGCCTCTGTAGCCTGTTTCTGGCTGTCGAAGGTTATTGCGCCGGTCGCGCCTGAAGTTGGCGGCGCGGCGGCTTGCGGCGACACAGTGTCGCTTGTGCGCGCGCTAGCCCCGGGCGCGATTCTCAAAGTTGGTGCTAAACGAGATTCTGCAGGCATGGCCGGCAGTACAATCGTCGCGTGGCTTGGGCCCATAGCTTGCATTGGCGGTGATGGTGCCTGGCAAGAAGCTTGAGGCAGGTCAGTGGTCGTGTGTTTCTGTGCAGCTAGGCGCGTCAATGGGTCGAGGCGTCGAGCAGCCAGACCTGGGAGACAGTCGTGAGGTGAGTTCCAATCTAGATATTTTCGGTGCCTTATGTGCTTTTTGGAGACGTCGTGTTAGGGCAGAGATTGGCTCTGGAAACTTTCCCCACGCGGATTGAAATGAATCTTCCCCTAAGCCTATCCACGCGAGCCCTGACCCACGCATCTGCACGTACCTTTCTTCCCTCATTCGGTAGTGCACTGCAGAACCCGGCGTTATGGACACCGTGGTACTAATTCACGCGCCGTAGGCGCAGTACTGAACCGCAAAGAAGCGCTTTTGCGGGGCGCCCTCGGCCCGCAGTGGGTATTCGAGGCCACGCGAGTCCAAACCCGCGCACGATTCGATTAAGCTCTGGCGATGGTCGCAGCATCTCCACGTCATTGCTGCATGTCAAATTCGGTATAGTGTTTGTGCAGCCGATTTCCTCGCACGGCCGCTGCCCTGGTTGTAATCGCGAATCTGGTCAGCAAGCTTGATTTGCGGCTGCGTGGCCAGTAGTGAAAATGCGAGTTCGGGTCAGCGAAGGGGGGAACTGGCCAAATGGAGCCCATCATGGTATGTAATTCGCTTCTCAGAATTTATACTGGAAGCGGCATTTACTGCTTTCGTAGGGCGGCTTAAGATTAAACATCTATGGTTTAATAAAGTAACACTGGGTTTGAACAGAATCCGTCGATAACTGCGCATTCATCGCCGTACCAGATTAAGAGGCGTGAGCGCATCTTGAAAGCAGTAATTTGGTTATTTCACCGCTGGATGAAATAGAGTTGAAGGCCCTGCACCTAAAATTACATCTTGCGCGAACACATTTCCAACGCATTCCCTTAGCAGGCCCGTGCTTTGGGCCTATCGTGGAGTTCCAGACCCCGATGTCCCGAGTCTCCCTGTGCGTTCGCGCGGATCCTGGCGCCAAATACACTCAGAGCTAGTCGTTAGCGAGGAGGCATATCGTACATGAAAGGCCCCGAGCACTCGAGAAGATCAATCGCAGATTCAAGCATTGCAAATAGATCGCATCCATCGCAACCACTATTGTTTTAGATTCAAGGTTTGGCGAGTTTGAGTACGTCACAAGTTTGCAGACGGCGCCTTTCTTTTGGCTGGCCTGAGCTTTCGTAAAGTCCCGCGTAGGCCACTAGTGGCCTTGCGGTTCCTCTACAAGAATGATCTAAGCCTCTCAGGTTCCAGCCCGCTACACAATGACAGCGCAAAGTTTCATGCTAGAATCAATGCCATGAAGGTTCTTTTAGGGCACAAGGACACGTATTTATCACTATTGTAGCCAGATAGTTCTTCCTGTGCATTGAGCCACTTAATCCAATAGTCGCCATTCGACTTAGCACTTCTGTACACCTTTATTTGCAGCTTCATTCCTACTTATGTAGTTCTTTTTTCGCACGTTGTACCTCGACTCATTTAATATCCAACACAACTTTCCACAGCTCTTGTAATACGCAAAACAGTATTCGTGATCCGTTTATATGTTCACATCTGTTTGGCTCTGTGATAGTGACAACGACTGAATGGCGGACGATGGTGGGGGCCTGGTCAATCGAAGTGCCAACGACATAGGCGCTCATCTCAGTGAAGAGATCAGTAGAGCTTTAGTTACATATTTGCTGATTCCTCTGCCTCTGAGCTACGTACCACGTTACGCCCTGTGAGCTCCTGCGCTGCTTCGTTTTCCTCACCGGCAGAAAGGTGCGACGCGGCATCCATGCGCCATAGCAACGTCAGAATGCTGTAATATTCAAGCCGGCGCTTCTCCTTCACCAATGCAATGATTTCCAGTAGATAATACAGCGTCAATGCTGTTTCTGGCAATGTCTTGTACAAAGCGGTCGCCAGTGTGAGAATGAGATGATCGCTGAGGGTGGCTGCGAACCCTCGCATTAAGCGCAGCCATCGAGAACTGAGTAGATTCTCCTCGCCACCGGCAGCGAAGGACTCGTAGAGCTCAACAAAGCGCTGTGAGCCGTCGGCGCCCAGCGCCTCCCCCATGGCTCCGCCCAAACGACTGAGATAGTTTCCGCCATGAACTAGAAGTATGTCCACCATCTCTCTGTATTGTGCTTCACTCTCAGTTCCCTGACAAAAAAGCCTTATTGCCAAGACAAGGACTGAGTATACTCTATGATGTTGCACACACTCAGTCAGTACGCTGCGAGCTACTTTGCGCCCGAGGATGCCGCGTCCACGCAGGGCGATGAGCGATACAAGAGCACGCTCACGACCATTCCCTGCAAGGCTTGAAGGATTTGTTGCACAAAAAGAAAGCATCTTAATCCAGGCGTCTAAGATACTGATGTCGAAAGTGATTCTGCAGTCGCAGGACAAACTTGTCATCTGGTTCAGCGCCTCAACTCTGACACTCTTTGCGCTGTCGCAAACGCCGTCCATTATCACAGAGGCTGTTTGTGTATCCCAGAAGCTGGCAGTTTTGAGCCGGCAACACAAGCCCGTCATCCTCAGAGCGAAGGTGCGCAATAGCAAGTCGACATCACGACAAGAGCGACGCAGCCCAGACTGCCATATATAGCTGACAACTTCCATAGCACTTTCCTGCATTGCTTCATCTGTTTCACCGCTTAAGAGCTCCACAAGCTCGTATATAGTCGAAAAGAGGATCATTGTTGCTGTGCAGCGAAACTGGCGGTGCCGAAGTTTCGTCAGCTTTAGCCAGTAGCACAGAGCCGCCTGCAATGCGTGCTTGTCTGTTGAGATCTGAATCATGATGCGCCGAGCAAAGGAGCGAGCTGCGTCACAAAGCGGCCGTCGGAGCACTCGCTTCGGCGAGACATAACTTCGATGGCAGAGCCACTGTTCGAGCTCCGCGGTCCCTAAGTGCACCAAACTGGTATGTATAACCAGTTGTTCCGGTACCGGGAGGGTGCATGCGCTCAGAATGGCGGTCAAAATGACCGGGCGGTTCAGTGGCAGATCGTAAGAGGCGAGTTGGCTAGTCGCGCGCTGCTTTCTCTGTAAGTTGAATTCCCGTTTCTTGCAGTTTCGTGGCATAAACAAGGATTTGGGGCGGCCAATTTTCCTCAAAGCGGTTCTGAATTGGCTTTTTGTATGGCGGTTCAAGTTTGAGTCGCGCTGCCGTTTCGCGTGAGGCTAGGGTTACGTACGACGAGGGTTCGGTCGCGGAAGGGAGCGGCTAAAGTGCAGTGAGGGATGCTGCAAGACGCAGCTGGAATGGTACCACACCAAGGTACCTATACGTAGCTGTTTTCCGCAGTCTTGTCGAGACTGCCGTTTCGCGGCGCGGCGGAAGCTGCAGAAGGCAGGTCCGCATGGCTCATAGCTCGGCCTCGAGCCTCCTCTCCCTAAACCCATATTGCCATAAATGGTTACTTGTGTACGTTGAGAAGTCTTGCGTGCACTGTCGCGCCGATTTCGCGCGTCTTTCAGCGCACCAGCGGTCCAGAATCGAGCTGGAGTCGCAGTATAGAGTGGGTCTTGCTTACCTCAGCGCGTGGCTATGGGCTGGATCTCGTGGCAGCCTCCTTACCGGACCTCTCGTTCGCAAGGTAGGAATCCGCGTATTGCTAGCCGAGCCAAGATGGGTGCCCTCACGTATGCGACGCTGGGGCTGTCCTCGTTGGCGGTCGGCGTTGTCGCGTCGTACATGCTGTTCACCGGCCAGGGAGAGCAGTTCGACGTCGGCCACTTTCTAACGACTACGAGCCCTTACATGTGGGCGCTGCTTGGCATTTCGCTCTGTACGGGCCTTAGCATTGCCGGTGCGGCATGGGGCATCTTCATAACTGGGACAAGCATTCTCGGCGCCAGCGTGAAGGTGCCACGAGTCACGACGAAGAACCTGGTGTCCGTCGTGTTCTGCGAGGTCGTGGCCATTTTCGGGCTCATCACCTCAATTGTCCTGTCGGCGAAGATCACTTCGGCCGGGCCCGGGACGGCGCTGTCGCGCGAGAACCTATTCACGGGCTACGCCGTGTTCTGGGCCGGCCTGACTGTCGGCGCCGCAAACCTCGTGTGCGGCGTGACCGTCGGCGTTGCTGGCGCCACGGCGGCCGTCTCAGACGCGGCCGACCCGACGCTATTTGTGAAAATCCTCGTTATCGAGATCTTCGGCTCCGTCATTGGTCTGTTCGGCCTCATCGTGGGCCTGCTAATGTCGACGGAAGCGCCCGAGTTTGCCTAACAAAAGTGAACAGTAATATACATAGCACGTCTTCCTGTTGATCTGGCCAGACCCCTGGGCTTGTGTATGTCCCTGTGAGCTGCAGCGTTAGTCTGTTGTCGCAGTGTCGTTCTAGCATGAGCTCGGCGCCTGTGTTCCCGTCCTGCAGCTACTTAGATGCCTTCCTTTTGTTGCGAACTTTCTGTTTTTGTTCACCCGTTTCTTCGTCTTCAGGGCCGCTGTTCCGAGCTTGTAATGGGTCGCGTGCTTGTGTACACCGTCCTCCCGAGATGACCTTTATTGCTCTGGCATTCGCGGCGCAGTGGCCGCCTAAGACAAAGCGTAGTCGGCGCGGCTGCAGCTTGGCTCCAGGCGATTCGCTTACCGGTACGCGGCGTTCGTGTTCCGGATATGTCGTCGGCTTTCGGCACTGCTAGCATTATCGTGTTTAATGCTTCACGACGCGTAGTTTTTGTTGTCGCATATTGTCTATTTATGAGCCGACCTTTTCTTTCAAAGATCTGCTTGAGCCGGAGTCCTTTGTCGCCCACGGAATCGCCGTGCCTTTAAGGATTCGCTAGCTAACTTAAGTCGTCTTGCCGCGTTACTTTGCCAAACCGCTGAGTGCGATCCATTGTGCCTTGTGCCTAGTGAATCTGAGGCTCGTTTAATTAGTACTAGCTCTTGCCTCGTGTACTTGTATTCTACTTACGACGCTCTAGATTCTGGCCGCATAAGGCTGCTGGTCTCCAAGTTGTTTGACACGTAACTTGGCGTCACCACGCATGCCCTTATTCGGCGGCCAGACGCACACCCACGATTTACCGAGGCCGATGTGGGGTCAGCGTCGCCGGTGGTGCCCTAGCCCTGTGATGTGCGGGGGGTTCCCGGTCGCTGGCCTTAGCGCTGCACCTCGATGCGCCTAGCATTTCGTGTATATATACAGCGTCCGGCCCACCCAGCCCGATTCGCACCTGCCGATCAACCACGCGAGCGGCAGACAGAACTCCAGTAACAGCAATGGCAGAACAGCTCCGTTATGATGGGAAAGTCGTCGTCGTCACCGGCGCCGGCGGCGGCCTCGGCAAGGCCTACGCGCTGTTCTTCGGCGCGCGCGGCGCGTCCGTCGTCGTAAACGATCTTGGCGGCTCTCTGAAGGGCGGCGACGGTAACGCACGCGTTGCTGACGGCGTCGTCAGCGAAATTGAGGCCCTTGGCGGCAAGGCTGTGGCAAACTACGACAGCGTCGAGAACGGCGACCGCATTGTCGAGACTGCGGTTAAGGCGTTCGGCACCGTGCACATTGTCATCAACAATGCCGGCATTCTGCGCGACGTCAGCTTCAAGAAGATGTCTGAGAAGGACTTCGGCTTCGTCCAGCTCGTGCACGTGTTCGGCTCCTACAAGGTCGCGCATGCGGCATGGCCCTACTTCCGCAAGCAGAAGTTCGGCCGCATCATCAACACGGCCAGCGCCGCAGGCCTGTATGGCAACTTTGGCCAGGCAAACTACTCGGCCGCGAAGCTCGCGCTTGTCGGCTTCACGGAGACCCTCGCGAAGGAGGGCGCGAAGTACGGCATCACGGCGAACGTCATTGTGCCGCTGGCTGCGTCGCGCATGACGGAGACGGTTCTGCCTCCGGATATTCTCGAGAAGCTTGATCCGAACTACATTGTGCCCGTGGTCGGCTACCTCGTGCACGAGGACAGTAAGGAGTCTAACGGAATCTACGAGACGGCGGCCGGCGTCGTGACGAAGGTGCGATGGGAGCGTGGCGCGGGCGCGCAGTTCAAGGCGGACGAGTCATTCACGCCGCGCGCCGTGCTGAACCGCTTCGAGGAGATCAACGACAACTTCGAGCCGGCTGAGCACCCGGATGGCCCGAAGGACCTGCTCGCCGCATTCGAGGTCGGCTCGAAGCTCGGCCCGAATGACCAGGGCAGCCAGGAGGTCAGCTTCAAGGACCAGGTCGTCATTGTCACGGGCGCGGGCGGCGGTATTGGCCAGCAATATGCGCTCATGTTCGCAAAGCTCGGCGCGAAGGTCGTCGTCAACGATCTTGGCAACGCCGACGAGACGGTCAAGCTCATCAAGGAGGCCGGCGGCGAGGCCGTGGCCGACAAGAACAATGTGACGAACGGCGCGGCTGTCGTCCAGACCGCTATTGATACCTACGGCGCCGTGCATGCGGTTGTGAACAATGCCGGCATCATTCGCGACAAGAGCTTCCTCAAGATGACCGACGACCTCTGGAATATCATCCAGCAGGTTCACCTCTTCGGCACGTTCTCCGTGACGAGCGCCGCCTGGCCGCACTTCCTGAAGCAGGGTTACGGACGCATCGTGAACACGACGTCGTCGTCGGGCATCTACGGCAACTTCGGCCAGACGAATTACGCGGCCGCGAAGGCCGGGATTCTCGGCCTCACGAAGACACTTGCCATCGAGGGCGCCAAATACAACATTCTGGCGAACGCCGTCGCGCCCACGGCTGGCACGGCCATGACCGCTGATGTGTTCCCGCCCGAGATGCTTGAGACGCTGCAGCCGCGCTACATTGCGCCGATCACGGTGTTGCTGAGCAGCGAGCAGTGTCCCGAGACGGGCAAGACTTACGAGGCCGGCGCTGGCTGGGTCGGTCGCACGCGCTGGCAGCGCACGGGCGGCATTGCCATCCGCAACATTACTGTCGAGAAGGTCAAGGAGAACTGGGCCAAGATCACGGACTTCGACGATGGCCGCGCCACGAACCCCGAGAGCGCGACCGAGTCGAACATGGCTATCTTTGAGATGGCAGCGGATGCCGAGTCGCAGCCCGAGGCCGCGGCCGAGGGCAACGCTAGCACCGCCGGTGGAACCGGCGAGTACGCGTACGACGAGAAGGCGATTATTCTCTATAACCTGGGCGTGGGCGCGACGGAGAAGGATCTGAAGTACGTGTTCGAGAACAACGAGGACTTCCAGCCAGTGCCGTCGTTTGGCACGATCCCCATGTTCTCGACGCCGTTCCCGTACGAGGAGGTCGTGCCGAACTTCAACCCGATGAAGCTTCTACACGGCGAGCAGTACCTCGAGCTCAAGAAGTGGCCCATTGACCCGGAGGCGGTTCTCGAGACAAAGAGCAAGCTGCTCGACCTGTCGGACAAGGGCAAGGCTGCCGTATGCATGGTCGAGTACACGTCGTACGACAAGGCGTCCGGCGAGCCCGTGTTCTACAACGTCATGTCGACGTTCCTGCGTGGCTCCGGTGGCTTTGGTGGCAAGAAGACGTTCGACGACCACGGCGCGATCACGGCGCAGAACAAGCCGCTGTCGCGCGACCCAGACTACGTGGGCGAGTACAAGACGAGCACGAGCCAGGCAGCTTTGTACCGTCTATCTGGCGACTTCAACCCCCTTCATATCGACCCCGAGTTCGCGGCGGTGGGCGGCTTCGACAAGCCGATTCTGCATGGCCTGGCGACGTTCGGCATCTCAGCGCGCCTGCTCGTCGAGAAGTACGGCGTGTTCAAGAACATCAAGGTCCGCTTCACGGGCCATGTGTTCCCGGGCGAGACGCTGCGGGTCACGGCCTGGAAGGAGGGCCCGCGCGTCATCTTCGAGACGAAGGTCGTCGAGCGCGGAACAACGGCCATTTCGGCCGCCGCCATCGAGCTCGGCCCGTCGGGCGAGCCGAAGCTTTAAATAAATAGAATTAGTCGTGCCTTCTAACTATGAGTCTATCATCGCAGGGTCCTTCTTTATTTCTTCTCCTCTTCTGGCCTCGAGTGCTTTGCGACTGTTATTGGACTCGGCAGTATTTATATTGCGTTGCCGCTGTCGTACTCGGCTTCGTCGACGCCTTTGTAGTATTCGAGGAACGTCTCCTTTGTGATGAACAGCCGGTAGTCTATTGGTGGGATCTCGTCCTTCACTATGCGCTGTTTCTTCGTCTTTGGCTGCGGCGCCGTCGGGTTCTGCTTTGTGTAGAACTTGCGCAGGAGCATGATTGCCTCGCGGCGCATGAGATTCGGGTACGCGACGTACGGAGACCCGAGCGTCTCGGTCGGCGCGTCCTGGTTGATGGCAATTACGGACCCACAGCCGCCAAAGCGGTCGTTCGCCGCGCCAAAAAACACTTTCCGCACGTGCATCTGGCGCAGAGCGGCCGCGCACATGATACAGGGCTCGACGGTGACGTAGAGATCGCACTCGCTGAATATGGACGCTACGTGCGTCTTCAGAATCTCGTCAATGGCGCAGAGCTCGGCATGGCGCGTCCCGTTCTGGCTGCGGTTCGTGTCGTTGTGGCCGGAGCCCAGAACCTTGTCATTGTGCACAAACACACAGCCCACAGGCACCTCGGCCAGGTCCAGCGCGCGCTGGGCCTGCTCAACGGCAAGGCCCATGAACGCCAAATCTTTTTCCATCGTTCACTCTCAACGATGGCAAGGGCAAGGGCAGAGCCCCGAAAGAGGACGGGCACTCGCGCCATCTGTGTGAATAATAAATATTGAGCTTGGGTTCATTATTTACAATACAAATGTGCCAAAAAAAAGAAAAAAACGAGGCCTGCATAGTCTAGGCGCCATCTAGGCGCCAACCCAGAGCCGTGCGCTCACAAACATCTGGAGCCACGGCGCGAACTCGAGGTTGTCCGGCTTGTACGACTGCGCCGCTAGCACCGTGTTCCGCTCGGGGTGCGGCATCATGGCCAGGACGCGTCCGTCGGGACTGCGCACGCCGGCAAGGCCGTGCGGGCTGCCGTTCGGGTTGTAGGGGTACCGCTCCGTGGCCTTTCCGTAGTTGTCGACGTAGCGCACGACACCGAGGTGCTGCGACGCGAACTTCCGGGCGTCGTCGGTGCTGGCGAACTGCGCGCGGCCCTCGCCGTGCGCAACGGCAATCGGGATGCGGGCGCCCTTCATCTTGCCCAAAAACACGGACGACGCATTGTCGTCGTCCTCGAAGATCTCGACCATCGCCGTCCGCGCCTCGAACTGCTCGCTCTGGTTGCGCTCCCAGGACGGCCAGGACTCGCACCCCGGAATGAGGGCCTTCAGCTTCGACAGGAATTGGCAGCCATTGCACACACCAAGCGCAAACGTGTCCTTACGGTTGAAGAACTCGGCAAAGCTGCGCTTCAGCCCGTCGTGGTACAGCACCGACGTGGCCCACCCATTGCCGGCGCCGAGTACGTCACCGTATGAGAACCCGCCGGGGCCGCGAGGCCGACAAAGTCGCTGAGCTCGACACTGGAGTTCATCAGGTCCGTCATGTGCACGTCGACGGCATCAAAGCCAGCCGCCTGCATCGACCACGCAAGTTCCATGTGCCCGTTGACACCCTGTTCACGCAGGATAGCAACCCTCGGTCGCGACACAACGCTGGGCGGAACCTGCGGCGCCATGTCGATGTGGAAGCTGATGCCCGGGTCAGCATTGTCGGCGATGTTCGCCAGCTCCTGGTCGGCACACTTCGGGTTGTCGCGAATGCGCTGCACATTATAGGACGTAAGGGACCACGTCTTTTGCAACTCGGCACGCGTGCTCTCGTAGCTCGAGCCCTTAAAAGTGACACGCTGCTCCTTGCTAAGATCCGGCACAGCAACCTCAATGATGTGCACAGCCGGCACGCCAGCATCGCGCAGAATGGACTGGAATTGCTCAAGATCCTCGTCTCGGACCTGGAACACAGAGGCAGGCGTCTCATTGAACAAGAAGGCGGGAAGTTCGTGAGTGAACTCGACACCCGTGCGGCCCGCAAACGCCATCTCGAGCACCGAGGCCACAATACCACCATCAGACACATCGTGGTAGGCCTGGACAATCGACGTCTGGTGAAGTTTCTCCATGGCCAGCAGAAGCGACTTCAACACATCCATGTTCACGTCGGGCACATTCACACCCACCTTGCCGTAAGCCTGGGCCAGCGCCGACGCACCAAGAGAGACGGATGTGGGGTCGACCCCAGCACTCACACAAACGAGGCGCGAATTCTGGACGCGGCGGAGCTGCGGAGTCCACGTCTTGTTCACATCCGTCACGGCCGAGAATGCAGAGATGACCACGCTTACAGGAGCCGTGACCTCCTTATCGTCCCACCTCATTTGCATCGACATAGAATCTTTGCCCACAGGCACGGACACGTCCAGCGGAATGCACGCCTCGCTAAGAGCTCGCACGGCCTCGTACAAGGCGTAGCCGTCTCCAGCGTGCGCCGGAGAGGCCATCCAGTTCGCGCTGAGGCGCACTTCGGAAAGGCTGCGCACGTCGGCGGCGTAAAGGTTCAGCAAGCTCTCGGCCAGGGCCACACGCGACGCTGCTGCTGCAGACACAATCGCAATGGACGGCCGCTCGCCGCTGGCAAACGCCTCGCCAGATACGATGTCGGGGCCGTAGCTGGAAATTGTGACGGCAACGTCGGCGACAGGTACCTGCCAGGGGCCAACCATCTGCTCGCGCGCGACGAGACCCGTGATCGAGCGGTCGCCGATCGTGATTAGGAAAGACTTGGACCCCACGGCCGGAACCGTGAGCACACGCGTAAGAGCCTCCTTCAGATCAGGAACGTCCGCGGAGTACGGCGCCAGCACCATGCGCTTCGGCGAATCCGTACGCTGCATGCGAGGCGCGTTGCCAAAGAGCACACTCATGTCGACATCGACAGGCGCCGTCGAATCGGGGTGCGCACTGTCGATGACGGTGAGGTGTGGTTCGGACTTCGACACGCCGCAGACGCCGTACACGGCGCGCTCGCGCCGGCAGATCTCCTCAAACCGGGGCAGATCTTCTGGGGACACGGCAAGCACGTAACGCTCCTGCGCCTCGCAGCACCAGATCTCCATAGACGACATGCTGGGGTCGACGCAAGGGACCTTGCGGATGTCGAACTCGGCGCCAAGACCGTTGTCGTGGACAAGCTCCGTGAACGCGTTCGAGAGGCCGCCGGCGCCAACGTCGTGGATGGACAAAATCGGGTTGCGCTCGCCAAGGGCAATGCACTCGTCAATTACCATCTGGGCGCGGCGCTGCATCTCCGGGTTCCCGCGCTGCACCGACGCGAAGTCAAGGTCCGCCTTCTTCGCGTCGCCACCGGCCGCGACGGAGGACGCGGCACCACCGCCAAGGCCGATAAGCATAGCCGGCCCGCCGAGCACGATGAGTGTGCTGCCAGCAGGTACGACGCGGTCCTTCAGGGCGAAGCGCGGCCTCACCGTGCCGACGCCTCCCGCCAGCATGATGGGCTTGTGGTAGCCGCGGATCTCCTCGGCACCGCTACCGTCCTCGCCAGCCACCTTCACGGTCAGAGTGCGGAAGTAGCCACCGAGCGCGGGCCTACCAAATTCGTTGTTGAAGGAGGCCGAGCCGATGGGCGCCGCAAGCATGATCTCGAGCGGGCTGGCAATGTGCTCGGGCTTGCCGATCTCGAGCTCCCACGGCTGCAGGAAGCCCGGAATGTGGAGGTCGCTGACCGTGTAGCCCGAAAGGCCCGCCTTCGAGCGCGAGCCCTGGCCGACGGCGCCCTCGTCGCGGATCTCACCGCCGCTTCCTGTGGCAGCGCCGGGGAAAGGCGAGACGGCAGTTGGGTGGTTGTGCGTCTCGACCTTGGCCAGGTAGGGTACCTGCTCTGGCACCAGCGAATAGACGCGCTTGTTGCTGGCGTCCGGTGCAAAGAAGTAGGCCTGCGAGCCCTCCATGACGGCAGCGTTGTCGCTGTAGGCCGAGATCGTGTGGTTTAAGTGCGCGTTGTTCTCGTGCGTGGCCTTGATCATCTTGAACAAGGACTTGCTACGGAACTCCTTCTCGTTGCCAAACTTCCACTGCGCATTAAAGATCTTGTGCCGGCAGTGCTCGCTGTTGACCTGCGCGAACATGAACAGCTCTGCATCCGTTGGGTCACGGTGAGGGAACGCCGTGTTCAAGTAGTCGATCTCGTTCTGGTCCATGGCGAGGCCGAGCGACTTGTTTGCCTCCGCAATGCTGTTGCGGGCGACGGTCTTCAGCGGCCGCGGCGCCGTAGACGCGAACATCTTGGCCGCGTCCGCCGTGTGGCCGACGACGACCTGCTGCGTCATGCGGTCGTGCACCGTGTTGAGCAGGCTCGGCGAGCGGACATGCTCCATGATGGGGAAGCCCTTGCGCACAGTGACGAGCAGGGCCATGCCGCGCTCGACGCGTTCTACGTCGTCGGAAAAGCCGCAGTTGTGCAGGATGTTCGTGGCCTTCGAGCTCCACGGCGAGATGGTTCCCGCCAACGGCACGACGTTCAGAACGACGGCTGACTCGGGCAGGGCTGCCTGCTCAGGGCGCTCGACGGAGTCGACGAGAAGCGTGTAGAGCTCGTCGTCCTTCGGCGGCGCCGCGCCGTACTGCAAAACGCGGTCGAGCAGCTCAAGCTTCGCCGCGTCGCTGCCGAGATCCGAGCCGGGCTTCAGCTGCAGATAGTGCACGTACACGGCGCGCAGCGCGACAATTGCAGACGAGTTTAATGCCCGGTTCATCGCCGTGATGTGCTCGTTGACGCGAAACGGCGACAACGCCACATTTCCGCTTTTGGTGATCATTGGTGCGGGACCCAACTGCCTGGAGCTATGGGGAGGTGTGTACAATTTTTGAACCGCGCTGAAAAACGAAAAGTGCTGACACATTTATTTTCGGCACGTGATGTAGTGGGTTTGGCCGCAGATCTCCGGGTCGCCGTTGAGTCCATACATAACGCAGGCGCCACCATAACGTCGCCGGCACCACCACGCGATACCGCTCGACGCTCGCTGCTCGCCTGAAGGCGTCGCGCGGCGCTTTACACTGCGCATAAGATGTTAACCAACTGCGCAAGTATATAGGCCCCCGTACCTGCGTACTAAAAGTAGTCTAGAACCATAGCCACCGTTTCAGAGTTAAAACAATCACTAGTGCTCAGCCCGCATATCTACTCCGTGCGTGCACCCACGTCGCCGCACCACGTCGCGGCATCACAGCGCCGACAGACAGGTTATTGGGGCTGCCCACAAACACGCTGCACCGCTCTCAAACGCTGACAGTTTGCGAGCTTTGAGGTAACGAGCTCAAGTAGACGCCGCGCCGCCATGCTTTAAATATCTAGTGGCGTCTCGTAGGGTAGCAAGACGTGACCATAGCGTATTAAGTCCTGTGAAGGGTGAGCCTCGTTTTCGAAACTGTCTACAATGGTTGCAACTGCACCTGGCCCGCTGTATGATTCCTTGCAGAGCACGATGAGTTCATGCGTAACTAGGGCAAGGTTTCGTGGAGAAACTCACCGGTATCTCCGGAATCTAATCTCGACAGACATTCTGTGGGACCGAACCGCCTCGTATCTGAACAAATGCTTAACGCGACGCAAAGAATTCGATCTCACGAAGTCGACCACGTCTTTAGCTGACGCTATGTGCATAAAAAAAGAAAAGGAAAGCACTTTACTAAACAATTAATTCTATAGCGGAGACTAGCGCAGTCCGAGAGGCGAGTTTGAAAACAGTTCGAAATAGAGAGATATTCGGGTATGGTACCGAATGCAATGCCAGAACCGCTTACAGCGTATTGGCTGGCCTGTAAGTTGAGCATCTTTGATGCGCTCTCTCGCAAGAAGACGTGCTTTGTAACGAGTCTGACTCGGCCTAGCCGGAGTGCAAGCATGAAACTATTGTTCGTGTTGTTACAGCCAAACGGGCATCTTGGCTGCCCATTCTACTCTGCCTCGTCTAGTATAAACGGCCACACACCGTGTTAGTTTTTTGAATGGATGCGCGCTCGGCGGAGTACTCTAACATAGTCCATTTGGTGCTACCGTCGGGAAGTGAAGCAACTCAGACGACGAGCGTAGAAAGCAGCCGTCGGGAACTATGCTACCAGTTGCAGAATCCAAATATTCAGTATTACTCGAAATCGGATAGACACTGTGATGAATGGCAGGGGCGAATGAGGCTCTGGCGCTGGTTTCGTATGGAGCCAATGCAATCTGACCGGTCCTGCTTATTATGTGCGAAACCGGGTGGGTTGGCCTAGACTTGTTGCTGGCGCGGTAGTCCTTTACAGCTCTAGCACTACTATATCCAGAATAATGTCGTTTCGCTTCTTTGTTCGCATTTCTTTGAGTAGAGAGGCTTGCGTGCTCCTTTCGTTTCGATGAGCCCATCAGCAGTGACAAGTTCGGGTAGCCACAAGCTTACAGCCAAATCCACGTTCCCATATCCTCAACAACTATTTTTTAGTGCACTGATTTCAAGGTAGCCCGGCTCATGTCGGCACGGCGCGCCGTCGGTGCGCCGATGTGCTGCCGTGCACCGACCCCGACAGTTCTTGGCGCGAGGGCCAGAACTCTCTTCACGGCGCTAATGCATATCACCCGCATTTGATGTCCCGTGACAGTGCGAACAGTGCAGAGGTCGCATAATCTGCAAGTCATGCATGTTTATGTAACAGACGATGCCAATGTGGGCGAGGTTGCTCGCGCTCTTGCCGAGGAGCTAGCGACAGCATATTCGAGCCGAAGGCGCCCACTAAAGACATTGCCTCCCTTCGGTTAGGCATGCTACCGCGGTTTGCCACGCACAGAGACCATATTAAGGTTACAAGCCTGCCTGCGAGCCAAGACCCTCTTGACATGATCATTACGATCGCTAGCATGCGGCCCTTGCCGATGGCAGCCATTTTTAGCTAGCTGGCGCAGATTTAGGCCGTACTGGGGTACATATACCGTTTGCGCCAACCGTTGGTGGTCATCCATCCCTGGTGAGTATGTGCGTGCATAAATACCTCTTATTTAGAGAACGAACCCCACAAGTAGCCTCGGTTGCCACAATTGCGGCTGCGTTCGAGCGGGCGATTGAAGGGTCAGGAGTGGGTCAGGGTTGTTGACGTTTTATCAGTGATCCTCCGCAGCTGGAGCCGCCCAGATTACGTATGTCACCATTGCGTTATCCGGCGTCGACACCGTTCATCTGCATATGACAAATGGCATTTGTACGATTCACAGAAATTTGTAGTAGGCAGCTACCTGCGCAGAAGGCTTTACGTTTATGATCCGAACTCCTTACTCCTCCTCGCTTGTTGAAACCCCCCCTCGTGCCCTTGTCGTTCTTCTTGTCCGGAGTCGTGTCTGGGTCGTCGTGCCTGATCGGAGTTCGAAGATAACAGTTATGTACCCTAACCTTCGAAGCGCCGTGCGAGTGGCCCTCTTTATCAGGGAGGGGTAATTGGTCTCCATGGGGGGTATATAAATCATTTACATTACGGGAAGCTGATCAGCGGCGAATCAGAAGCTTCTAGATGAGCACCTCCGATCTCGACGAGAAGCAGAAAGTCGAGGACGGCGTCTCGTCTGTGGATGGCGCCGCCAAGTATGGCGGCACCACCGATATTGGGCTGCTGCACGAGGTCGAGCACTTCTCAAACGGTAGCTTAGGTTCAGAGGACATCGAGATCATCGCGGCGCATCTCGATGATCACTCCGTTGAGGAGTCGAGGCAGATCATTGAGGAGGCCATTGAGTATCATCGTGGAGACGTGTGTCTGAGCCGCACCTATTACGAACATCTCCGTAATATCGTTATGGGTCCGACTGAGGGTCAAAGCGAGGACGAATGGGAAGCACTGCTCAAGTTTGACGCGTTTCTGATCAAGGACTGGTCTGTGTATCCCGAGGTTCGGGCTGTAACGCGCCCAATTGACGAGGAGCATGAAGACAACTATGAAAATATCCGTGTCTACTTGGTTTCTATTCTGTGGTCGTGCGCTGGCTCAGTTCTGGCCAGCTTCTTTGCGCCGCGTTTCCCGTCGATCTCGATCAACAATGTTGCCCTGCAGATGATCATCGCCTACTCCGGTAAGCTCTTCCGCTTTATTCCTGGCTTCTCGTTCCCTGTGGGCTTCGGAAAGCGTGTGTATTTCGGCTCGGGTCGCTGGAAGTATAAGGAGCAAATGCTCGCTACATGCGGCATGGGAGTCGGCAACGTGATGGCTTATTCTCAATATGTTGTCCTTGCCGCAGCAAACAAGCATTTTTATGGCTTCAAAGAGGCTAACGACTTTGGCTTCATTATCCTGTTGACACTCTCCACGAATTTGATGGGCTTCGGACTCTCTGGCCTCTTCCGTGTCTTCCTTGTTTACCCCTCACGTATGTTGTGGTATAACGTTCTGCCCACGTTGAAGCTGTCTAGGGCCCTTGTCCAGAATGATGAACGCGAGAATATCAATGGATGGCGTTTGAAAGGATGGGAGTTCTTCTGGATCTTCTCACTCGTGGAATTCTGCTGGTACTGGGTCACCGACTTCTTGTTCGAGTTCCTCGGCTACTTTGACTGGGTCGCTTGGATCAGTCACAAGAACAACAATCTCATAAGTGTTTGTGGTGTGCAAAATGGGCTCGGCTTGAACCCCATTCCGTCGTTTGACCCATCTCTCTTCCAGATGTCGGCCATGGTCTCCCCGTTCTTCGCCACTGCTGGTCTTCTTTTCGGCATGTTCATTAGCATGTTTGCTATCATCATCATTTTCTGGACCAATGTCGTCAATACCGCGTATCTCCCGATCAACACAAACACGCTATACGACAACACGGGCCAAGAATACGCGGTTCGGAACGTGCTGAATGATAAGCACAACCTCGATGAAGAGAAGTTCCAGCAGTACTCGCTTCCGTACTGGTCGGCCGGCAACGTAGTTGTCTATGGCAGCTTCTTCATGTTCTACCCGGCCATGATAGTCTACGCCGCCCTGAACTACTATGAGATCCTCATCTACTCTGGCAAGGTCTTCTTGAAGACCGTGATCCACCCGAAGAGGGCTTTGCAGAGCTTTGATGATCGGTTCACTCGTGCCCAGCGGAAATATAAGGAGGTTCCGGAATGGTGGTATCTTCTGTTTTTGTGCATCTGTATCGGTATGGGTATTGCTTGTGTTGAGCATTATAGTTTCACGAATACCCCCGTTTGGACGATTTTCTTCGGAATTGGTCTGTCTGCCGTCTTCATGGTTCCGTGTGGCGTGCTCTTTGCAACTACAAACATGCAGGTCGTAATCAATGTTCTCTACGAGCTCATTATTGGCCTTGCTATCCAGGGTAACGGCATGGCACTTATGGTTTCGAAGGCATACGCAACGAACTTCATGGTCGAGACGGATTCATTCTTGGGTAACCTCAAAACTGCTCACTACTCTGGTATCGCCCCGCGCCCGATGTTCCGCATCCAGGTCATCAGCATGATTTGCAACTCGTTTGTTCAGTCCGGGTTGATGGTGTGGCAGTCGACTCCGGGTTCCATTCCCGGTATGTGTGACTCGGACAGTCCTGACAAATTTACTTGCCAGGATATCCGCACATACTTCAACGCTGCCGTACAGTGGGGTACGATTGGTCCTGCTCGCATCTTCAAGAAGGGCAATGGGCTTTACCCAAGCATGAAGTGGGTGTTCCTAATTGGAGCATGCTACCCCATCCCGTTTTGGGTTCTGCGCCGCTTCGTGGTCCCTCTAGCGCGCAAGCATAACTGGAGCGGTGCCAAGGAGAACGGTGGAAGGATCAGGAATAGCGCGGTTTTGCGTAATCTCATCGGTCTCGAATGGCTGAACAGTTTCAATGAGATGGTTGTTATCCAGGGCGCTCAACTTTGGGCCCCGACGAACCTCTTGTACTACTTGCCGTGGCTTTACATTGGCCTCCTTTTCCAGGTTTACCTGCCGCGCTACTATCCGCGCTGGTGGCAGAAGTACAACTATATCTTGTACGCCGCGTTCTCCGTCGGGTACTCGTACTCTGGTCTCATCATGTTCTTCGCAACGTCGTATCATCACATCGCCTCTGTGGATTGGTGGGGAAATGTTAAGGGAACCTCGTTGCAAGCGGGGCCACGCCTGAATGCTACGCTGGATGCTCCAGACGGCTACTTTGGCCCGCGCCTTGGGCACCTGCCTTGACAGACATGCTATCGTGCTCTCTCGTTCACTTAATCACTCGGATAGCTACTTACTTATTTTTCTTCCGAACCATAATTCTTCGTCTTCGTACGAGTCACATGAGGTCGCGCCGCATGTTGTGTGTTATCATGAAAGCGGCAGCGCCGTGCGGGGGGGTGCTATGGATGAGTCGCCGGGATATGTGGGTTAGGTTATGTCCTGTGTGCCGCATTCGCTGGTTCGTATGGGTTGTTGGCGGCTTGCTGGTTTCCTGCGCACTCTGGTTACAGAACTTATTTAAAATCCTACATATTGTTGGTCCGCGAATGTGGATCCGTTGTACATCTTTGGTTTGGGTCTTGCGAAGTGTTATGCTTCCTAATTACCACTCGTACTAGGTTGCCAAGTTGCAGTTAATTGACATGAATCTGGCAAGACTCCGAAGCTATCATATTTTGAAGCAGTCGACCAAACGACCAAACAGCGATATAACACATTCCAGGGAAACAGAACCCGATCAATAAGAAACCTTCACTTCTGTAAGGCCTAGCAGCGCAAGCTTGTTACGAGTTTAAAGCCGTCGAGCCGACGAGTAGGCAGGCTCTACTAAGATTGGGAAGAGCCAAGTCTCAGGCAGAGTTGAGATACCCATGCTTACCAGAAGAAGTGTTGGCGGCGTGCTCACTCGGGGGTACGCGCGTAATTCTCGACAGCGTCACCTGAGGCCAGTCCCACAGCGAATACACCTAGACTAAGGAATAAATAACTGGCTACAGCTTCTGCGCACTACGGCGCTGTCTGTTACTGTCCTCCGCGGCGGAGCCCTCAGGGTCGGAGAGGCCGCCTGCGGCGTCGCCTGCTGCGCCGAACGACGAGTAGAGGGAGATGCGGCGGTGCGAGAGCGACATGAGCTGCATCTGACGCCGCAGGCTGTCGACCGTAGATCTCAAGAAGCCCAGCTCCTCAGATAAATGCACGTTCTCCATGGACAGTTTGACCATGAGCTGTTGCTGCGACGCATGCGACGCCGACGCCTCCTGGATCTCGCTCCACAAACGCTCGTACTCAGACATGATCTGTGAATCGAGGTCAGACGCACTGCGCTGCACTTGGCGCGCCGCCGACTCGAGCTGATGCCGCAGCGCGCGGTTCTCCAGCTTGACTGAGTCGAGCTGCGCACTCTGCGCACGTAATGCAGGCGCAACAAGGGCCAGAGGACAGCTGTTTACGTGCTCCTCGTACTGCGCGATATCATAGTCCTCCTGCAAGTGCCATTTACAGCCAAACTCAAGCCCAGGGCACCCCGCGAGCGCTGCTGCTGCGATGGCCCCATCGGCCGCCCCATCGCGCTCATCATCGCTCTCCGATTCACTACACTTGCACCCTTCCTCATCAAACCTGCGCCGCTCAACTTTCCGTGTACATGGCGGATGGCAGGAGACAAGAACGTACGCGCAGTCTAGAGCCACATGCGACTCCAGCAGCCAGCGCTCGCTCTTGAACTGGCAACCGCGGCCCGCGAACGGGCATTTCACGGTCAAGCTGTCCAGCATGGACCGCACGATGAGTGGCGCCGGCTGCGGTTCCTGTAGAACCGGCTTGCGGTCAATCGGGCACCGCGTGGGCCTTAGATCCTCAAGGGCTAGCCGGTTCGTAGCTAGAATGCAGTCTTTGCAGAAAGTATGGCCACAGTCCGTGCAGTACGGGTCCACGAGCGCCGTGCGGCAGATGGGACAGACGAGCTGCTCGTCAAGCTCGTCGTACTCGAGGTTCCACCAGTCCACGGACTCCACGGGCTTGCCCGGTTCCTCAATCGGCTCCTCGACTAGGTCACTCATTGTCTCGGCGCGCAACCCGTTCGCTATTGCGCTAGAGCCAGTGCCTCCTTGGCCATGTGAATTATGGGTGGCTATTACTCCAAACGAGGCAAGGGCAAGGGTACTCTCGCGTCCTCGCCATGACGTATTGTTCTCCACACTGTGGGGATCTGCGCGTCGCGCAACCTATAGGATCGCTGTTATACGCGACGGTGCATCTCGCCAGTCAAAAGGCTAGAGCCGGCAAAGCGCCGACACGGCGTTTCACAGAGCGCAGATGGGACGTATAGACACGGCGCCATGAATCGTGCTGCGCATTATTCCACGACGTATAGGACAAGCAACTAGATCGTATGATAATGGCAGAGTACAACTACATATGGTGGATGGATTGAGTGCACAAGCACTGGCTCGGGGCGGAATCCGGCTCTAGCGCTTATCCACCCCGTAGTTCTGGACGCGGGCCAGCTGGCGCGTCAGCGTCTCGATTCGCGCCTGGTACTCCTGCTGCAAGGAAGCCGTTTCGTAGCGGTGCAGGACTTCATTTAGCTCCAGGTCTCTATATCCGTCCCTGTAGATTTTCCTCAACACGAGAAACCTGCAGCGGAGTTCATACTCACTGGCGCGGTTCATGGCGCAGTTGCCATCCAGCTGCGTTTGGCTAGCCTGCCTAAGGCGACTCAGCTCGACCTTCACCTCCTTCGTGATAAGTTCTAGATCCGGGCTCATTTTGACGTTGACCAAAGTAAAGATTGCGTTAAGGTTGCGCGTACCGCCTTACTTAGCTTAGCTGGCCAGTCGGCGGTTTGAGGCACGAACACGAACCGCCGGCGGGCCACCTTTAGCATGTGACAGCCAGGTTCATCGCAAGCAGCATGAAACAATGAGATGCCCTTCAACGTCGCGCTCTCGTGCTCTAGTCTGCATCATCGTGCCTATGGCCGCAGGGCCCGAGACTACTGGGCTGGCGTCACACTCCGCTCGAGTAAGGTAACGCCGCAATGTGCAGCACCACTCTGAGGCACTAGAGGAAGGACAGAAGTACCACTAGTGTAGATTTATATAGGCCAAGTCTAACTAGTAAGCTAACACATCAAACCGTGAAGATGCTGGCATCCGGCACTGCTGCACCAATGGCAGTGGCGCCGGGCTGCTCAAGCGCTGCACGCACTTAAGAGGTCCTGATATCGTTGAAGGAGCCCTCGGCTTCCTTGGCCTCCCACAGCGCAGTGCCGACATTGTAGTTCCCATGGTAGGTCCAGCCGTCCTCGGTGATATGATACAGATTCACGCTGCCACCGGAGAACGCGTCACGGTGAGCCGCAGCCAGGATCGAGCGCTTTCCAAGCTGCAGCGCCTCCTCGACGGTGAGGTCCGGCCGGTAGCCCTGGTCAAGCACGCCGTATGCAAACGTCTGGCCCGAGCCGACGCTGAATATGTTGCCCGGGACACGGGCGCCATCGCTATCGACGTAGTAGATTTCCGGGACTTGGCGGTTTCCCCGCTTTGTGTATCCGCAGATCATAGTGCCCATGGAGAGGCCCGCACCCTTGTAGTGGTAGGTGACGTTGGCGAGGATCTTCGAGGCGGCCGAGACCGAGATACGCTCCTTGTTGCGCAGCTCATGGAGGCGGCACTGCGAGCCGAGCCACTTCTCCCAAAACTGGCAGTCTGCGGCGCCGCCGGCCATCGTGCCGAGCAGATACGGGTTGATTTCGAGCACCTTCTTCACGGACTGGCTGGCGACCCAGGAGCCGGCCGTCGCGCGCGAGTCGACGGCCACAACAATACCGCCGTCGAACTTGAAAGCCAGCGTGGTCGTGCCGTGCTGCACCTTGATCGTGGCGTCCGGGTTCGCGGCGTCGTCGGTGTGCGCGCGCAGGAACGCCGCCGGCCGGTCCGTCGGAGGCAGCTCAAATGCACTGAGCCCAGACTCAGGCGGCGTGACACCCACCTGTGCTGACAGCGGTGCTTCGTAGCGGAACTGACTCGCAATGGCGTCCATGTGTGCAGTTGGTCTCTTACAGTTAATTCGGGTGTTGTTCAATGTAGGGCGAGGCGCCGCTCGCACTTACGTATGTCACGTGCACGAACGTAGTGGCGAAGCCGGAGGCCGCCTGTGCGCGCGGTATTAAAGGCAGGAAGAGAACAGTGGGCTGCTTTGCGAGTCGAGGTAGAGCGCACAACCATAAACAGCAACAACTGTAAAACCGCATCTTCAACCGCTCACATTTTCAATCGCTCTAACTGCAGTATCGAGCTCTTCTAGATCAAGCCAGGCAGGCAGGCCAACTTTCTAGACATATTTAGAACAATGATTACATCTACACGACGAAAGGCCTCAAAATAAGCGAGCGCGAAAACTAGTGGCAAGCGTGGTAAGTCTATAATGGTCAGCGTCGTCTCGCGGGGCGTGAGGCATGCAACTATGGCACGCTCCCACAACAGCCAAATTGTGCCTAAGGCAGCACGGTGCAGGGCATCCCGTACAATGGGGTATTTAAATTCACATTGGGCGTTCACAATTTCCGAAAGCACTCAACAGCCAGGGCTGTGTTCTAATTCCTGCGCACCATAGATGGCCACACGCGCCACTGCTGCCAGCTCAACGCGCCGCGATACGCATGATGACATAATGAAAATCGTTCTGTCGCCCGCGTCTGGGAACAAGTTTCCACACCAGCCAGAACCCTTTCTCTTCCTGTTTATCAACATCGCTGACCGTTTTGCTGCATGTCTGGTGAGGAGGCGAAGGATCCTGTGAAGTCTGTTGAGACGAAGCCCACCGAGGCGAAGGCCGCCGAGCCTGAAAAGGCCGAGAAGCCGGCTAATGTGTTTGCCATGTTCGGCGGCGCAAAGCCGAAGCCGACGGAAGAGGCGAAGAGCGAAGACAAGTCTGAGGACGCCAAGGCTGGCGAGGAGAAGACTGGTGACGACGACGAGGCTCCTGACTCCCCGGACGTGCATTTCGAGCCACTGGTCAAGCTCGAGAAGGTCGACGTCAAGACAAACGAGGAGGACGAGGACTGCGAGTTTAAGATCCGTGCCAAGCTCTTCCGCTTCCACAAGGATGCTGGAGAGTGGAAGGAGCGTGGTACTGGTGACGTCAAGTTCCTGAAGCATAAGAAGACGCACAAGGTGCGGCTGCTCATGCGCCGTGACAAAACCCTGAAGATCTGCGCAAACCACTTCATCTCTCCGGAGTACCAGCTCAAGCCAAACATCGGCAGCGACCGCAGCTGGGTCTACAATGTCGCTTCGGACATCTCCGAGGGAGAACCCGAGGCCCAGACACTCGCCATCCGCTTCGCCAACAAGGAGAATGCCGAGAAGTTCAAGGATGAATTCGAGAAGGCGCAGAAGGCCAACAAGAGCGAATAAATAGGTCAGTCTGTTCTATTGTTCAGTAGCAACTAATTTATAGCCCATACGCGGATGTTGTTTCTGCTCTGCTCTATCTGCTCTGCCATTTACGTTCAAGCAATCCGCCTAAGCGCGACTGGCACGGTCATTCATTTGCCAGCATCCTTGGCGGCTTCTTTCTCGCGCCGCACACTTTTGTTCGTATTCATTCTTTGGTCACATCAGATCAAAGATGTGCATTGAGGGGATCGCTTGGACTCCGAGCCCATGTGTGTGGAAGTGGCTCTCATGCAGGAAGCACCCAAACTTGGCGGGCAAACAATTCGATCATTAGGAGCACGTAAAATTAAGGATAACTTATCCAGCTTTTTGATGAGCCAGACAGTGAAAAATGCAAGCGACAAGATGGGACTACATTGCTACAAGATTAATTTGAGTTGTTAAAAGGACACGACTAACAAAAGGTACGTGGCATATATCAGAGTTTAACGGTTTGATCCGTCGTTCAGTAAATGCCAGAGTCAGTTGTGATTACAGTAAGTTGCATAACCAGAGCTAAGCTCAAAAAAAGCAAAGCTCGAAAAGCAAACCCTTCAATGGCTCGGCCTTTGATTCAAGCTTCTCCGGGATGCGTCTTTCGTATTGGTGCGGCAAAGAAAAAGGCGTTGTGCGGCTATTAATTGAGCCAAAGTATGAAGGATATATATCCTACAAGGACAAATCGTTAAAGTTTTAAAACTGCACTTACGAAGCCGCAACCTCTAGACCTTTGTGAGTAGAACAGGTTTACACACTCTATTGTGCTGATACCAATGATTACTAGGCGGCCGTATCGTGAACTGGACAACCTCACATTAAACACGTGCACATGGTCGAGGTAACGAGCAAAACACTACTTGTCAGCTTATAACCACAGAAAGAATGTGTGCCCGCGTGCCGTATCTCACGTTATTAATTACACATCGGGCCCTTCGTTCACTATTCATGTACCTTGTACCTTGCATTAACTGATAAGTGACTAATAAAAGCGCGTCATTTTTAGCATTTTGTGCTCTGTGGCCGTCTTCCATGATCTCCTCGCTCCCCAACCCCTCCTCACACGCCGCACTCTACACATACTAAAACGGAGCGGGTGACATATACATGACTAACAAAGACGAATTTTGTGTCGAAGCATCCTGTGATGTGACAACGGAGGTTGGGTCAGCAAAAGCAGACCACCCGCCAACCAAGACACGTGGAAGGTCAGGGAACGTGATTCTATAAAGGCAGCCCGAAGGGAAGTCCCCAGAGAGTCAGTTATTTTAAGTCTACACCTTGTCTAGCCTTTTATAGTATTGTCGGGTGTCACGTGGTGTCGCTCTCTCTGACAATGGGTTACATCATGTAAGAGTTACGTTGGGCAGCCACCTTCCACACACTCACTCCTTCACAAGTGGCTCGGCTCTCACACCAGAAGCATCGTGGAGCAAGCATATATACCACTCACGAAGCAGGGTTCCTTATGTTCTGTACAGTACCATATGCTCTATCTAATAAGCTTTTAGTCGAAACTAAGCTGACATGTTGTCTCTTCGTGTAGAAAGACCGAGCTACATATCACTCTAGTGCGTCGGTCCGCGCTGCTGTTGCCAATGTGCGACGAACACTGACTTATTAGTGACTAACAAAACCGCACTTTGTCGGAGGCTACTTCGATGAACCGCCAGGACCGTTATCGGGCTTGCTCCCTTGAACACCAGCCTTTCGCGGAGGTTGGGGTGTTTGTGACTCTGCAGGGACGCCTTTCCTTGGTTTGCACTGGACGCATAAGATCAGGAGTTGTGCAATACCAAACCAGAACGTCATCTAGGCTACGAAGCCCAGAGCGGGCGTAGTTGAAATATGCACGGAGAGATGTGTTCTGGTCAACCTTAAAGTGTTCCTTATGGAACAACCACATCCTAAGTGCGATAACTTGAGCACGAGACGGTCGGCGTAGCGAACCAGGTTCAAAGACGTGAAGCCAATATTTAACCTTCTTAGTGTATTCCACACTGGTCTCAGTTGGAAGACCGGGAGACGTGCACTCAGTGTGAAGGTTGGATCAGTGAATTTAGGCTGATGTGAAACTAGAAAATCAATGGTTTCAGTCGTAGTTCGAGGCCATGTGATACAACCAAAAATTGAGGCGTCAACCCGACTCTTGATATAGCCAGCACATTCCGCCGACGAGCCATAGCACGAAGTAGGAGCGTAAGGCACAGTGTGCTACAGCCACTCATCATCAACTTGGGCGGAGAGTATCCGTCAGATGATGAAGACGAAGTGATAGAGACAACTGTGCGTTGTGGGTTTGGGTACCTCAGCGATCTCCCTCTTGAGGTTCGCCAGCGACACGGTGAATCGGCTCGGATCATTGGGATCACTGGTGAGGCACCTCGGGAGAGGACAGCCGTGGAAAACGGAGAATTGCGAAACGTCGGGTTCAGAGATGTCTGGAGAACGTGCGCCCCAGGGCTCATGTATGGACCAAGCATTCTAAGCGCTTGGGTTGCGTCGGCAAGATGGTGAGGTGACCCCGCATGATGGCGAAGTATGCGGCTGGACCGAATACGGGCGGATTTGTAAGGAGGATTGCTCCGTAATTGCTACTCCTCTGAGTCGGTCCTACTGGAGATTCGCACTAGATGTTATAGATAGACCCGTGGGGCTCCATGTCGGAATCACGCTAGTGTGACCACGAACTGTGTCAGGGATGCATCCGTATGCCGGCAGCTAGACTCAGGTTACGGTGAGCCTAGTATCCCCAAAGTCGAGTTGAAAGCGTAAGGGACCTCTCAATAGACAAATAGAAGATGTAGACTAGAGAAGCTAGTGGAAGGATAATAAGAGTGAGACAGTGTCACGTGTGAACGTTCGTTCGCTCACACTTGTTTCGAGGAAAAGAAGGTCGTAGCCTCCCAATAGTAACCCTCAAAAGATACACGCTATGCTTAACCAACATGAGTAATACATGACCAACAAAACAGCGCCATTTTTAGGTTTTTGTGTGAAATATGCCCTCTGAAACTCTGCACACGGCTTGCTGAACGGCTTATTCAGCCCAATCTGCTCTTTAATATTGCGCAACCATTCAAGTTCCTGGATGATCGCACGCTATTTTAGCCGCTTGCGCTTGCGTCTGAAACATTTAAAAAGTAGCGTGGCTCAAACACGGCGCCGAAAATTTTGCTAAGTCGTATGGTTATCTATTCGTGTGGACATGCGTTGACTCCGAATGACGGTAATTGCGACCGCGTACTGGACCACGGGGATACCTCGCACATGCATACGTTAGTTTAGGATCACTCGGGTGCGTGATAGAGGGACTACTCAAGATACTAAAAGCAGATGTGAGTTATATCTTGGCGTAATGCGGCTAACGTGCTGTATTCCAAAATCGGACTAAGTTGGGCTTCATCAGCTTACAAAGTTTCTCACCCTAATGCTGTTTTAAGAGACTTAACGAAGCTCCCACGCCACAAAAACCGAGATAAACCTTCTTGATACTACATTTGCCGAAGCCTCACTCTATCACTTAAGTAGTTCGCATCCACCGAGTCGAATGCCTTATCGTGGAGTAATAACGCTATTATAACTTTCAGTTGCTGTCCTACCCTTTAGACCACACCTGCACTACGGTTATTGAGCTGGCACTTCCGGGAGGCGACCCTCTATACCGCACGTTAGAAGGTTTAAGGCTCTTGTTAATCACCTGCGCATTCCGTTGCAACATAAAAGAAATAAGGCATTACAGAGCACAAGGTAACACATAAGCACTTACATAATACAATTAACAAAGGCATTTTCAACACAATGACAAAGGCCTGACTAATGAACAACGCGACGAATTTCCCAGATATGATTACATAACACGCGGAATTACAATACGGATTTCCCAACTATGCTTACATCATACATTAAAGTTAAGGATGCTATTCCCAGCTCTGCTTACATCATGAAAAACTTGAGACGAATTTCCGAGATATGATGACACATCAAATTTTCAAGTTTTGTCATACGTGTTTGTAAGGCTTAAAATATTTTACCAAATTAAATGAATTACAAAATTGGGTTTTCAATGATTTTCTCGCGTGACGCTGAATAAGCACACGCGCGAATACTATTGGTGGAAATAGATTACAAATATACATTGGAACGTGACTAAGATCTGAACAAATTTCACGGCGCATATCGATAGCCGACGAAACCAGATATGCCTGATGACAATGATCTGAGTCACAATCACATTTCAATGTAAAACAGTATCCGGCCGATACCGGCATGACATAACATATGATGAATCCAACAAGTGGCGACGTGTTTTGCTAAATCTTGTGTAGCGGTATCAGGTGAAAACTGATGCTGCAACAGTCGCCTGAGTTAATGTCAGTTCTCGGACCGGTGGCAATATCATGTGAAAATGTTGCAGGCAGGGCGGTCTGCTAACTAGCTTGAAAGAGAAAGTGCAACCATAGATACTGGCGTACCCGTGCTCAACAGCGCAATTTGAGTCAGGGATGCTTATACTCAGTTGCTTTATAAACATAGAATAAGGTTCAAACCGCTGATCGTTCGAAGGATGGAGCTTCAGATTGCGGAACTCGTAGTCCGAAGCGATTGTTATCAGTAGCACGTAACAAATTGCATCAATGCTCACTAGGGAGCACATCGTTTGAACCATTCATTTGAGATTACATAATAAGGCGTATAAATCTCCGCATGAATCCACTCATAAGGTTTTACAATGCTCTGGTGTAGAGAAAGAGGCTCATAAGCGTCTATCTAAACCGTGCACTTACTACCTACGCCATTTGAGGTTAGTTTCGAAATAAAGACATCTCAATACCTCAATCCTAAGAGCCTTACCGTACTTTGACTGGTGCCTTCAAGATGACTTGGCAGATGATGACAGTACCACGTAGTAATTTAGCTTCAACATCTCAACGAAGCGATGTCATTTTGGCCGTCGTCATATGTAAGGAGAGCGAGCTTATATAACAAAAACCTAGGAAATGACCAACTCAGAAAAGATGTGGCAGTTCTCATAGAGATCTGAAAGGTTCTCTTCCTATAATAACATGTTCGGACCCAAGTCTGAAAAGTTTAAATAGGTACTAGACTCACTGAACGCATCAGTATTTCACATTATTTAGCTCAACACGACGTAAACCTATTGAAATCTTTGTAACGTTAAAAGCGAAAACGGCATCTGTACAGAACATTTAAGAAGCTGATGGAGGGTTGCACAATGTAGGACTAGTGTTTCTGGTCGCATGTGATTAACTATTCATGTAGCCGGTAAACTCAATTGACGGCGCAATTCTGTGAATACGACGGTGGACCAGCCTCAGCTAGAGTTCAGCTCGGAAGCTAGATCCGTTTCTGACCCGGTGGCCCACGGGGGCGAATCACAATCAACAGGCACGCACACCACAGAAAATCTGAGCGAGCTGCACCACCCGCTCGTATGAATGATTACGTCGTGCGCTTATGACATGCCCATTTGGCTTCAAGAACGACCTATGGAGATGCTCAGACGATTAAGCGACCCTGATATGAGGTCTAAAGTGAGCATGCATTCAGTGCTCGCCATGGCTCGGCTCGTTGACAAAGCTATGCTATGAGCTTCAATAGATTACTACCTGCGGACCCTGTGTGCACTGACGGTATACACTCCATTTCACGGCCCACAACGATAGAGATCTCAGTTTATTGCCGCAGAAACGGTATTTAGCGGAGTGTCTCAGGATATGCGATAACCGACGTAGGGCCTATTTCTCGCAAGTTCTAAGTCCCCACGAGCCCCACGCACCCCACGAGCCTCACGAGCTCCGGCAGCTCCGGCAGCTCCATGTGCTCCATGTGCTCCATGTGCTCCGAGAGCTCCAAAAGCTCAAATGGGAGCTCCCATAATAACGTGACGTCTAAAAGGGCCAGGTTCTGAAATAGGGGGCTTAATAAGCAAGATGGCCGAAAGGCCGGCCCAAATTGAACGGGAGCAACTAGAGCCTAGAATTATTTAAAAGAGCGACCACCAATACTGGCTCACTCAGCTTATTCAGCACATTTGATCACTGATCATCAGTCGGTTAACTTACCCAGTATATAATAACTGCAAGGACAACCAGCCGACGTTCAATTAAATCGCAAATGGAAACAATTACTGACGAGGAACGCATAAAGCGAGCAGTTGAGTACTACGAGCTACGAAAAGTGTCTCTGAGAGAAGCAGCTCGTCAGTTTAGCGTCCCATATAGTACGCTACGCAACCGAATACACGGAGCTAAGCCAATTTCCAAGCGTCGCAACAACCAGCGCTTATCTGAAGTAGAGGAGGAAGTTATTATCGCACGCGCGAGGGCTCTGGAGAAACGAGGGTTTCCGCTCAGGTTGAAAGGCGTCGCCCACACCGCCAACTGCATCCTGGAAAGTAGAAATGAACCACCAATGAGCCACAATTGGGCTCAGCGTTTTGTTAGTCGGTGTCCAGAGCTGCAGACTCGTTTAGCAAGGTCGCACGATTACCATAGAGCGCTTTCAAAGGACCCCGCGAGAATCAACGACTGGCTCCAATTTTACACAAGGATGCGAACAGAGCACAACATTAGTAGTGCAAACGTTTATAACATGGACGAGACTGGATTCGAAATAGGATTGTTGTCAAGCCATGTGGTTGGGGCTGGCAAGTCTGGTCGCGGAAGGCCGGTTTTCATGCAGCCGGGAAACAAGGACTTTACGACAGTCATTGCCTGTATTGGCGGTGATGGGTACGTGATGCCGCCCCTTATCATTTTCAAAGGAGGCCCTCGGATAAAAGCACAGCACGGTCCGGAAATGCCTAAAGATTGGTTCTTGTGCGTCTCCGAGGAAGGATGGACGAACAATGATATCGCTCTGGAATGGCTTGACCACTTCCACGAGTGTACAAGAGAACGGGCAAATGGTGGTTTTCGTTTGCTAATACTCGATGAGCATGCGAGCCATCGAACCGATGCTTTCCTCGAAAAGTGTGAGCAATACAAGATCGTAGTTGTGTGTATACCTCCCCATCCATCGCACAGCACGCATCCATTAGAGGTGTCATGTTTCAAGCTGCTGAAACAAGCTTATAACAGCGAGCTAGAAGCGCATGCGAGCGGCGGCAATGTACATGTGGATAGGGCTTTGTTCCTTCACGTTTTCAGACAAGCATTCGAGGTTGCATTGAGACCTGAGAACGCAATAAGCGCCTTCAGAGATGCTGGCGTAATACCCACCGATCTGGATGTGATAACGACAAGGATCAATAATCCGGAAATGAACGGAGACGCACGACCTAAAACTCCAGTCTCGTCTCCAGAACCCCGTACCCCATCATGGGAGCCCCCGACGCCGCAAAATGCAAAACAAGCTGCAAAGCTAGAGAAGTATAGCAAAAGACAAGCACTTTCAGGGAATCCCGAGCTTTTTATTGCTTCATTCGACAAGCTGGTGAAGTACCGTAAGATCTTGGAGGCCAGGGACCAGATAATGACCGAATACCTTGACGAATCTAATGATCTCCACAATCGGTACCGTGAACGGCAAAGCCTGTCGCAAAAGGAAAATGCCTGAAGCTGGCCAAGTGACCGCAACCTGACCACATTACTACTCCGCGATACATAGGGGAACTCAGGGGATAAAGGAGACCGGCACTGCCAAGAGTGCAAAAAGAGAGACCATGATCGGCGAAATTGTCCCAAACTGCAAATGCGAAACAATTCTTCTATAAACCCCGCCTCCGGGCCGGTCGAGGGATTTGTAGCATCTGCATCAGTGGAAGAGTCGATTGATCAGCAGAGATGCATACACCTCGAAGATGCTTGCGACAAATACTGAATTATCTCAACAGATCCGAGCAGTTTCCCACCTCCCTGCTGAATTAATCTATATAAATCTCCAATTTCTAACTACATGGACTCTCTTTTCCTTAGCGCCATCCTAGATTCTATGATGTCGCTGAATAAGCTAATCCGCTGTTCCAGTGAGCCAGTATCTGTGCTCGCACGTTATTACATAAACCGCTGTCATATGTGTGGTTGTGCGTTGAACATACACGTTAGTTAGGTACATTAGATGGGCCGTCGATCGCAGTTTGCCGGATGTATAGATATCCACAATGGTCAGGTCAAGCAGATTGTAGGTGGTACACTCGGTGAAGACCGAGAGCTAAAAACTAACTTTGTCTCTGGTCACTCGGCAGCCCACTACGCGGCATTGTACCGTGACAATGGTGTGGCGAACTCGCACGTCATAAAGCTTGGCCCCGGCTGCGACGACGCAGCTGCTGAAGCATTTAAGGAATGGCCTAAAGGTCTGCAGGTTGGCGGCGGTATAACGGCCGACAATGCGGCCAAATGGATTGAAAAGGGGGCCTCAAAAGTTATAGTCACGTCTTACTTGTTTCCGGGTGGTAGCCTGGACCGCTCGCGGCTGGCCGCCTTGGAAGAGGTTGTCGGGAAAGAAAGGCTAGTGATAGATCTCAGTTGCCGCCGCGTGCCTGGGAAGGGCTGGGTTGTGGCCATGGATCGTTGGCAGCGTCTTACTGACTTTGTCCTTAGCGCAGAGAGCATTGGCGAGCTTGCGCAACACTGCTCAGAGTTTCTCGTGCACGCAGCTGACGTGGAGGGTCTTTGTCAAGGAATTGATGAGGAACTAGTTCAAAGGCTTGCGGAATGGTCCCCCATACCTGTGGTCTATGCGGGCGGAGGCCGATCGCTTAAGGACTTGCAACTGGTTGACAAGCTCAGCGGCGGCCGTGTCGATCTCACGTTTGGAAGTGCACTGGATATTTTTGGCGGAAGCGGTGTTGCTTTCGACGAAGCGGTGAAGTGGAACCACGGAGCGCCAGAGAAGGAGGTATGAATGCAATTCTTGCCTTGGCTAGGTGCTAGGTACGCACCCTGTGCACTTCGAGAATTGAGTCTCGTTAAAGGTGGATATTGTAAATAATTCTGGCCTGCATTAAAAGCGCAGCCCACTACATACTCATTTGTGTTTCGCTCAGGTTTGCCCAGGTTGAAGGCGGCTCACTTGTTCGCCAGCATTTTCTTGAAAGGATCATGGCGTCTGATACGCTCGCCGAAGACGAAAAAGAGGAAGGGCACAAAGCACAGGGCCAAACTCACAAATGCTAGTAAGGAGGACGCCCAGTGCACATTGAGTGCTTCGTACATTTGCCTTCCGAAGAGCGGGAACACGCCACCAAACACACTGCGCATGATTGTATTTGAGGCAACCGCACTAGCAATGAATTGCAGATAGTTGTCAATCAGATACATTAAGCATCCCTGGAATACGACGATGAAACCAGCGCCCACGAATGCCAAGCCGATGGTCGGGACAATCCAATGGATCGACGCTTTCATGGTCCAACCATACACGAACATACCGCATGGCATAAGCCAGCCGGCAAGCATCATTGCGAGGAGCCGCTCTTCTGGCGGCGGCCGAGCTCCAGTTGTCAGCGCTATCCTCGTGTACCGTCTGTTCACAACAATATTGAACAAGCCGCCAAAGATGATGCCTACAAGAAAGCCAAACAGCGGCAGCGAAGACGCTGCAAGCCCAAAGCCATGAGTGGCTTGGAACTCTAGACCAACGCTTTCAACGAGAAGGAAGAACAACCCGTAGACAAAGGCGGCATACAGATCCATGAGTAGCACGATAGGAGTCATCAAGATCACGATGGGCCGAATAAGATGAACTGACAAGTATTCGGAAAGGGACATGGAATATGCATCATGGCTAGAGTGGAGTTCCCAGGAATGATACTTTAGGCGAAGCCTACGCACGGCCGTCTGCTCCACGACAGGGCGAAATGATTCGCTCAATGTGGCCATGTTGATGAATGCTACTAGCATGCTTGTAAGGCCGCCGAGCCAACACCCCCATCTCCATCCATAGTCACCAGTGTCTACGAGTAAACCCCCGAATACGGGAGCACAAACAGAGCCGACGATAAGGTTCACACCATACAACACGATTGCGGCAACGAGCGCAGATGGATTCCACATATCGCCCATTGCACCTACGGCACCTACGATGGGTGCGGCTCCGAATACGCCTGTCAAGAACCGGAAAACAACCAAGGCGGCAATGCTGGTTACGTTTGCACAAATACACATGCACACTCCGGACAGGAATGTAGGTATGAAGATGGCAATCTTACGGCCAAACATTTCGCTCATCGGTGCAAAGATGGGAGGACCCACCATGTTTCCTAGCACGCAGATACTGAAGGTGAGCGTGGCTACCTCAGTGCCTACGTGGAACTGCTGCGAGAGCTGGTGCGCAGCTGGCGAGATGACGGAAATACAAAGCTGAGTTGTGAACGTTGTAAGGCCGTAGGCCACGGTGTGCCACAACTTCTTGCTCATACCCCAGTTCATAGCCGCTTGCTGGTTGTCGTCCCTTAGCATGACAAGACCCGCTTGTTCCCCCTTTTGGAGGCCGGAATGCTCCAAAGCCGTGATCAACGAAGGCTTCGTTTCGTAAAACTTTACCTGCTGAAGGACATCCTCGTCCTCATTCCAGTCCCGCTCCTCGGGACTCGTGCTTTGTGGTTCTAGCTCCTTACTGTTGCTGGTCATGATTTCGTATCCTACAGAAATCGTGCAACTCGACGCTTTATATAGAGAAAAGTGCGGTGAGTTTTTGCAGTTTATTGGACGGCAAAAGCCGCAGACTAACAGGAGCACTAGAAGACTAACAAGCGCATTAGAAGACTAACAGAAGCACTAGCAGATCTGCAAGCGCATTGCAGTGGCGAGAAGATCGAGATGGTTTCGATGTGGCTTACAAGCGTTATAGACGAACTTAATGGGGCTAAGAAGGCTCACAGGGCAGTGGAAGACATTCTATAAGACCCAGAATGACTAGACTTAGTGGTTTGAATCAGAGAATTGTGCAGAGCGGCTGGCCTCAGCGGAACTAGGTTTATGCATCGGGATTAACAAGAGCACATCGGATTAACAAAAGCACAAGAAGATTAACAAGTGCATCCATCCGCCCGATGACGCCGTACTCTGCATTGCGGAACCTGTCTAGATGCGAAGTCCGGGACAGGAAATGGGAAGTGTATACGGCAGTGTTTGAACTTGAACCACGGCAAAGGCCAAAAATAGAGAACCTGGCTTCGTCGAGAATATGGTATCTCCGAGATCGGATCAAGCACCGATGGCAGAGATTAACAAGAACACCGAGTATCGGCAAGAGGAATGAGGACTAACAGGAGCATTGAGGAGCCGCGAAACGCATGAAGATCTGCCAGAGCAACCACTAGTAGTAGCACGCGTGCTGTGGGTCATCTCGCTAGTTTTCATCGATGCGGCACAAAAATTTTACGGCGTAATTACAGTGGTTATTGACCTCAGCTATAGAGCGCTGCGACGTTTAAGACCGCGTAGAGAGTTGGCTGTTTGGGCATGATGCACGTCAAATTCTTTAGGGTATTTATAAGACGCTGATGATGCATTGGGATGACGGCAGCTGTTGCATTTGGCGGGCGGCTCTTATGCGTTATTTGTCAGTAATCTGATCGATCGCGGTTCTTGCAAATAATGGCAACAAAAGTTTTGTGCTTCAGGCGAGGCTAGATTTGTTTGATTTGTCCAACGTTCAAGCCTTAGTTCAGAAACTGGCGGAATCACCGGTGCAAGTACGAGTCTCGTTTACGATAAATAATGTACATAACCTTCGCAGGCGCCAAGGCACAGCTGGTTTTTTTTTGTTAGTCTTTTCTGAATGAAGGCGTCAAACTCACCAACGCTCCTCCTCATCAGTGCGGTTCAGAGCAAGCACGACTTCCGCAAGCTTTTGCTGCAGAACCTCGATGCCCTTCTCGACGACCGCGTCCGGCTTGAGCTGGCCCGTGGTCTCGACGTTCATGTAGAACTTGCGGGGCTTCGCGTTGTAGTCGAAGCGGTCGGTCTCGAGCGGGGGCTCCTCGAACTCGCAGTTCTTCGACCGCGGCCACTCGGCGTCCGGGTTGTCCTCGTACCAGAGGTCTGTGTGTTTCAGCTTGTTCCAGGGGTCGTACTCGAACGCTATTGCCGAGCACGGCGCCCACTTTGCGTGTTCCTTGGCAATGCCCTTCTTGGCAATGCAGCGCAGGCGCAGCTCCTGGTTCTTGCGCAGGCGCGCAATGAGGATGCCGCGGTCGGCGGTCGCTCCGTGAAAGCCCTGCGGGCGGCCGATGCTGTCGTCCTTGCGCGCCGGCATCTCGATCACGAGATCGCTGCTGTAGATGTCCATTGTGCCGTCCGACGTGCAGCGCGCGTTCAGCGCGAGCGCCACGCTACACTTGTCGCAGTACTCCTCGCAGTCGCAGTCGCGCGTGTACTCGAGCTCGTTGGCCAGGGCCGAGTCGAGCGGAATGAGGCCGAGGCGGTGCGACAGAAACTCGTCGGCCAGCACGCTTGTGTTTGCCTCGATCTCGACGAGATCGATGGCCACCGTCGGGATCTCGGCCAGGAACACGCGCCGCAACGAGTTCGCCAGCGAGAGGTCGACGTTCTCGAACACGAGGTCGAGGTCGTCGCGTCCGACCTTGCGCACTGTCACCGAAGGTTCCTCCATGTCTCAGCGGTCGTGAACTGCGCCGTCGTGAACAAAACCACAACGGCGGGCCCACTGCGAAGGCGAAGGACTAAGAGCCCGAGCCTGGCGGCGCCGTCATGTGACCGCGTCTCGCCGCCAGGCCCCGCTGGCGCGCTGGCGCGCTGGCAAACGGCACTGAGTCTTCGTTGAATCGGCGCTAGAACCGTATGCAAGACTACGTAAATAGGCGCAATTCGCCGCGCGGCAGCAGTTGCCAGGGCAGGACCCGGAAAGCAGAGGAATATCGTTACAACGGCCTCTTACGCCGCATGTTTTAAATACTAAGGATGCGCCACGCGCCACGCGCCTCAAGCGCTGGCAGCGATGGACTCGATACGCCCGCGCGCAAATACGCGGCCCAGCTCGCGTGTTGCGCCGCCGTCCAGGAGCTCTACCGTGTCGTCGAGCACGAGGTTCGAGAAATGGTCGAACGAAGCCAGCGTTCCCTCCACGACGCGGCCGCTGATGAACTCGACGGTCAGCTTCTTGCCCACGTACTTCTCATAGTCGAAAATAGGCCCGCGTTTGGGCCGTGCCTCGCCGAACCACGGCACAAACGGCTTGCGCTCTTTCTGCTCTTCAGGCTGCTGCTGCGGCGCCTCCTTCGCGTTCTGATCGCGCGGCGTGCGTCGTGCCGGCTTGCCGCCTCGCCCGCGCTCTGGGCGCGCTCCGCCGCGCTGCGGCCGTCCTCCTCGTTGGCTCATTTGAAGCACTGGCAACTTGCGTCGACTTTGGTGCTGAGCTCCGTTTCGCAGCCCGCTGAGCTAAGCGAGCGACGGCAGAGCCTTACCCTCCTCCTCCCGGCTGACCCAGCGCGTGGAGGACCGCTCCCAAACAATAATAATCATTGAATAACCGCGCGAACCTCGCTGAAGCCAATGCCTGTCGTACGCGTGACGAGCGCGTATGTTGATGGCGACCACCGCGTCGAGCCGGACTGGTCTGCAACCGAGCTGGCCACAAAATTGGAGACGGTCACAGGAATTCCGCCCGCGTTCCAGCGGTTCCACATCGCGTCGGACGCCGGCGCGGCGCGCGGCGAATTGACGCCCGACACGACGCTGCGCAGGCTCGGCGTTGCCGACGGCTGGCACATCCACGTCCTCGACTCGCGGCCGAAGGACGAGCAGCTTGATCTCAGCGCGGACGGCACCGCGAAGCCGCGCATGTCGTACGAAGAGTACGCGCAGCGCGAGGCAACGCTGCTGCAGTGGAAGCGCGAGAACCGGCTTGGCCGCTTTGGCACTCCGGCGCCAGCCGCTAGCGACGCGCCGCGCGACAGTGACTTTGGCGAGCTTGCCGTGCGCGAGGGCGGCGCCTGCTTCGTGCGCCTAAAGTCCGGCAAGACCGTGCGCGGCACAGTTGCGTTCTACGGGCCCGTGTCGGTGCTCCCGCCGGGGCCCTGGGCTGGCGTGAGGCTTGCGTCGGCCGAGGGGCTGAACGACGGGTCTGTAAAGGGCGTGCGCCTGTTCGAGGCTGAGCCGAATCACGGCATCGTTGTGCGTGCGAATGCCATCAGACCGCTCGACCTGGACGATGAGGAGCTTTAGACGCGTGCTGCACGCCCAAAGGATTTGTCGGCACCGAAACAAGTGCCGCCTCGCATGGAGCTGGTCTGCATAGGGGTGGTAACCACGGACTGTGGCTTTATAGTTGCGTCCTAATTTCTCATTGTAATTGAATTGTTCGTGTATGGTCATTAACTTGTATTTATTCAACACTGAGAGTCCTTTATTGAGCGGCACTGTGCTGACTCCTATGGTACTCCTCCTATGTGAGTTAATTATGCAACGCAGCACAGTCATTCCACAACAAGTCCTGAAGAGACGTGTTTATATTTGGTTCTGTAAAGTGATTTGAATGTGAAAACTGCAGATATTCTAATGTGCTGCTTTACGAGGAAGTAATAATACGCGGCACACCCGTGTCTGCCGCGCATGATCTGGACCACGGATTGCAGTAGCCGCCACTTCTGTTTACCCACTTCTATTTGCCCACTTCCAGTGAGTTGTGAGCTTTGTACATGAATTTTTTGCCATACATGTTCTTCGGAATCCACATTGTCTGCAGTGACTTGCGTGCTCCCTAAGAATTCGCTACGCAGAAATCCTCTCAGCTGCGGCCAAACCCAGGTGAATACAAGACTTCCCGTCCGATCAGTCCTATTTAAACACCTGAGGGCCTTACCAAGTATTGTAGTGGGAGACCATACGAGAACAGAAGGTGCTGCAGTTTCCTTTTTTGTTTTTCGTTAACGTCGTTTATCACCGAGTGGCACAAAACCGTCGAGCGGAACAACCTCCGTGGACCCACCGAGTGGAACAAAATCATTAGTAACCGAGTAAGTGCGCATGACCAATCATGACATTAAAGCGTCGCGGCGGGTCTGTCCTTCAACCCTTCAACACAGCTGGTCTGGCGGAAAGGCGATAGAATAGGCCAGGTACAGTGAATGATGAAGTAGACTTCATAATTTCATTATTGTTAAGGTTGTGGATACCGTCTCAGTTCAGGTCGCGACTTAACCGGTTCTTCATCGGCACTGCGATATCTAATTAACGTACATATGAATCAGCAAACTGTTCCACTCGGTGGGTCCACGGAGGTTGTTCCACTCGACGGTTTTGTGCCACTCGGTGATAAACGACGTTACATTTTCTTTTTGTCCAGTTCGCAGTCGCCTCGCTTTATCTTCAGTTTATTATAGTCTGGACAGCCTAACTGCCCGGCCGCGTAGCTCGACGTGGACAGCGCCGTTGCTCACACACACACACACACACTACACACACTACACATTGCGGTACAAATCAGGGTCTAGCGGCTCGAGCCGACTTCCATAACGGGTATTTATCTCCCAGCAGCAGCAGTATTGCCTAAATGTGAAGCAAAGTTATACATATCATAAATCATCAATACCGACTCAGTTCAGGCGCGCTTCGAGCGGCGAGTGGGCTTGCTAGCAGTGTCTGCGCTCGAGACGTACACGCGGTCGTCGTCGCCCTCGACCTCGTTCTGAATGGACTCCATCTGCTCGATCTGCTTCGAGTACGTGCTGGACTTCTTCTTCGCGCTCGGGTCAAACAGCTCCTTGTCCGGCGTGCGGTGCGTGCCACCGAGCCTGTCCCACAGCGTCGTGTACTGGCCGTAGTTGTAGTTGAAGTAGAGGTGGTGGATCGTGTGGCAGGCCGAGCCGTTCACGACGGGGTCGTTCGCGAGGTACTCGCCGTCGTGGATCATGACGGTCCAGATGTTCACGAAGCCGAACAGCATGAGGTACATCATCTTCTGCAGAGGGAAAATGAACGGGAACATGTGGTACGGCAGGGACTGGATGTAGCCGTCGACAGGGTGGAACGCGTGCGACGCGAACGGAGTGGGCACGATCCACTTGTGGTGGGGCTTGTGCAGGTGCTTGTAGACCCACGGGTGGTGCAGGCCGCGGTGCGCGACGTAGATGAGCATGTCTGTGAACAGGAGGAACAGCGGGATCTCGAGCACGAGGTACGTGAGGCCGCCGTTGCCCTCCGGGGACCAGAACAGCTTCGACAAGCCCTGCGTCTCAGCAACGAACCAAGGCACGGTGAGCAGCGTCATCGCGGGAATGGCCGATACGGCCTGCGCGATTTCCATGCGGACCTGGTTCTTCAGGTACTTCGGGTGCTTGAAGTTGTCGTGGTCATACACGACGTAGTAGGAGAAGCACGCTGTGCCGAGGTAGAGCAGCCAGCCAAAGATTGTCGTGATGATGAACAGGGACAGCGCCTGGCGCAGAATGTTGTCGCGCGCAAACACGGACTGCAAAGCGTACTCCGTGGGCGGGAACATGAACGTCGGGGCGGCGCCGTAGCGGTCCGGGCGGCTGCTCGAGAGCCGGGATAGGGCGCCGAGGAATTTGGGTCCCTGCGACTGCAGCGTGGCGATGTGCTCGGCGACGGTCGCCGAGGCGCTCGACACGGACGCCTCGGCGGACGTGGCCGTGGCCAGCGCCTTTGGAAACAGCGTGGCGTACACCTTATCCAGCAGGAAATGGTCGCAGGTCTCGAGCACGAGATCCATGGGGGATATGCGACGCTGGGTTGATGTGCGTTTGCAGCCGCCGGGGCGAGGCTTGCCTATAAATGGGACTCTGCCGCCCGCACGCGTTCTCGTATTGGTTAATCAGCGAGCCGCGCGCGCTGAGTCACGCATAGGGGATGCGGGCCAGACGTGGGCAGGGGCCGAGCCCATGGTCAGGCGGCGGCGATCGCGTACGACGCGGCCGCAGAGGGCGCGCCTCGAGTCGCTGGGCAGCGCATTCCGCGCATACCCCAGCGCCAGCGGCCACAAAACCACTCCCTCAATCGGCTCGGCGGCCAGCAGTTGCGCCCAGCCCTAGCCGTTTACCCTCTTTGTGTTTGTTGATGCAGTATATGTCAGATGCCGCTTAATTATCAGATCCATCGACCAATCACTCCAGCGCCACATTCCCGCGGTAGCGCAAGCTAGCCAAGAATAGTAAAGCCATGGGCCGGCCGCACAGGCCTCGTCTTTGCCACGCCTGGTTCGCGATCGGCCGCCGCATTCAAAACAGTGCAATGGCCGAACCACGTAAGTAGTCAGTCGCTAGAATACGCAGGATCGCAATACGCGTACCTGAGCGAGGCGGTACTGAGCGACGCGGTCCTCTTATCAATCGAGCGCCTAATCGTGGGCACTATCGCTGCTGGAGCGACGCGCGTATAGCCGGGCTGTATACCGCCTTTATCGTAAACGGGCCTAGTGGAAGAACCGAACAGTCGAATAGTCAAAGAGCTTTTTCTTATGGCTAAATGAAACACGGTGCCGCAGCGCCAGAAATTAAGTAGCGAGTAGGTAGACTAGTTCAAAGCAGGGGCTGCTTATCAGCGAGCCAGGCGCGCTAGAACCAGACCAGAGAGAGCGCGGCGCTGCGTCCGCACGCCACGCCTTCAAAACTCAGGCTCCTCAGCTGCGCGTCATGCGGAAGTAGCTCGTGAACCTGTCGCCGTGGTCAAGCGTCTCGCCAAGCGTTGGCGCCACGTCCTCCCAGCGCTGCTTTGGCTGGCGGCGGCCGCGCGTGGCCAGGTCCTCGCGCAGCCACGCGAGCGCGACTTCGAGCAGCTGCGTGCCCTTTGTGCCCGTGCAGACACCGGCATTTGCCTCGAGGATCTCGCGCGCGGGGCCGTGCTCCTTCACGGTGCCCTGGTGCAAGTGAATGATGTGGCTCGGCCAGTCCATGAGGCCGTCGAAGATGTGCGTTGCGTAGACGACCTGGCACCCGCGCGTCTCCGTCTCGCGCTTCAGAAAGTCGAGCAGACGGGCGCGCACGACGACGTCGAGGTCAACAGTGACCTCGTCGAGGAGCAGCGTTGTCCACGGGCGCAGGAGGCCCATGCACAGCTGCACGCGGCGGCGCTCGCCGTCGCTGACCTGGTGCATGCGCCAGGACAGGTCGATGTCGAGGATGTCGATGAGCTCGTCGCGGCGTTGCGGGTAGGCCTCGCCGCCGACGGAGGCGATGAGCAGCGTCACGGCGACGTCGCGCCGCACGGTCGAGCTCGTCGCCCACTCCGTGCCGAGGTAGGTTGTTTCAAGCAGCCCCTCACGGAACGGGTCGCGCCCGTCCACAGCAACGCTCCCGTGCTTGGCCAGCGTCTTGCCCGCAAGCACGCGCAGCAGCGTCGATTTGCCCGCGCCGTTCGCGCCAATGAGCAGCGTGCGCGAGCCCGTCGGCAGGCTCACGCTCACGGACGACAGCCCAATGCTATTGTCGGCGAACGTGTAGTACAGGTCGTTGACCTCAATCATGGCGCACAGTAATTAGTGACCGGCGCAGGCTGGCCGGCCGCGGGAGGTCCGTGGAGGGGAGGGCAGGAGGCTGCTCGCGGCCGCGAGCCCTAGCCCCGCCACCCTACGCCATGAAGCCTGCTCTCACGCACGGTCTTTGGCACTTGCCCGCGAACCTGGAGCGCACGACCATGAGCCTGCGGCTGCAATTCGCGAAACTCCCGCAGTTCTCGTCGCAGACGCTGCGCAGCGGCGGCGTCTACCTCAGCGGCGTGCTCTACAGCTGCGCGTTCTACATCATGCTCGACTCGGCCCTGTGGAGCGCGCACCGCAACCCGTCAAGCGTGCACATCGGCTTCGTCGACTGGCTGCCGCTGCTGCTGTGCTCGCTCGGCATGGCCGTCATCAACCTCGTCGAGAAGGGCCGCCTCAATGGCGGCGCCACGTTCGGCAGCGAGTACGGCCCGAGCAGCGAGACGTGGCAGGCAAAGGCCGTCCTCTTCATGGGCTTCGCGTTCCTGTCCAGCGGCGTCGCGGGCTCCATCGTCATCCTCGTCCTCCGCTACATCGTCCACCACCACTCGTGGCCCATCCTCGGCATGGGCGTGCAGAACGTCGTCTCCGCCTTCTGCGTCATGGCGAGCTGCCTCACGCTGTGGGTCGCCCAGAACCTCGAGGACGACTACAGCTACTCCCTCCAGCTCTAGACAGCCTCACTGCCGGCCGCCGCTTGCCGCTCCGGCCTCCGCAACGCGACCGCTCCTGCACTGGGCTGAACCTACGCCCACGAAGCCCACGCCGGCCTCGCATGCGCCGGACGTGCATGCGCCGGACGTGCACGCACCTGCACATGCTACTACGCACGACTATAGCTAGCTCGTTACGTATGCAATCTATATGTGATTCTAATGCAGCTCCTTTCCTATGCGTCGCGGCCGAGTTGTCATTGTCGTATTGGTGCCTCCGGCCAGCGGCCTCGCGCGCATCACGAGAAGCCGCCGTGACGCAAAGACACACACCCCTTGGAATACGAGGAAATGCAAACGCTTGAGCATTGACGCAAAGACACATCCGCGGCCGGTGCGGAGTGCCCGGTCGTGACGCAAAGGCACACAGGCACGGCGATTGCGCAATCACCAATACACATATATATATAGCGCGAAAACACAAGTACGACTGAATGTTGTTTAAATAATATAGCACCGCGGGCGGCGTCTAACGAATCCGCAGGCAGCGTCTAACGAGCCCGCAGGCAGCGTCTAACGAATCTAGCAAATCGTGGCGGCAATGCGGCGCAGCGGGTTCCGCCGGTTGCGTGCGCGGTCGCTCTCCTGCATGGCGCGCAGCTCGTCGAGGTCGATGTCGCGCACGCCCGAGTCGAGATCGAGGTTCTTGTTCGACACGACCTTCGACGTCTTCCAGTAGAATGCCTTGTGGACCAAAAACAGCGCCAAAAACACGGGCACGGACAGGTCGTTCTGGAAGAACGTTTGCGGGTCCGGATGCGACCCGATCGGAAACAAGTAGATCCAGAACTGCAGACCGAGCGTGCCGATGCAAATGAAGCCACCCACTAGCGCGCCGGGCACGCCGAACATGGAGCGGTAGACAAGCTCCGTCACGGAGCGGCCCTGCACCTTCATGGCCCAGCGGAACCGCACGTAGCAGAGGCAGATGGCCGACCATGCAAACAGGAACGCCAGCGCCGCAAACGCGTAGAGCCAGTTGAACACGTCGTTGTACTTATTCGACGCGGCCACAAAGCACAGCGCCGAGAAGATGGCGACGGTCGTGATCGAGCCTAATGGCCGCCCGCGGCGGTCAATGTAGCACATGAACGGCGGCGCCGCGCCCTTCACGGCCAACGCCGTGAGCGTGCGCGACGCGGCGTAGAACGCCGCATTCGACACACCAATGACGGAGCAAATGATGACAGCGTTGAAAATGGACGGCAACGCGCGCACATGCGTGTTCGATATGGCAATGACGAACGGCGAGCCGCTGCCGTTGTCGGAGTTCCCGAGGCCTTCGGCCAGGGGCGACACCATGAGCGAGACCATCGTGATGCCAACAATGAAGAACACAAGCACGCGCCAGAACACCTGCCGCACGGCCGACGGAATCGCCTTCACCGGGTTCGCCGTCTCGGCCGCAGCAATGCCGCTCACCTCCGTGCCGCCAAACGCAAACGAGCACGACACAATGACCTGCACAACGCCCTTGAACCCGTGCATGAACGGCTTCGGCGTGTACCAGTAGTGCCCGCCCAGATAGTGGTTCGTGGGCGGGCCGCCGCTGACGTTGATAATGCCGAAAATGATGAACCCAATCATGGCCGAGACCTTGATGACGCCCACAAAGAACTCGAGCTCGCCATAGGCGCGCGAGCCGCCATAGTTAATGAGCAGGTCAAACACGTACAGAATCGACACCCACGCCACCGGATTCGCGTGCGCGGCTGAGTTGTTGTCGCCTCGCCAGAACTGGGTAAGCTCGGCGCCAGCAATGAGCTCGAGCGGCACCGTGACCATCCAGCAAAACGCGTAGAGCCACCCAATGGCAAAGCCAAAACTCGGGTCCAGCAGGCGTGCCGGCAGCTCGTAGAAGGGCGACACCGTCGGAAACCGCACGGCCAGCTCGCCAATGCAGCACATAACGCAGATCATGCCGAGACCCATCACGGCAAAGCCAATCAGCAGCGCCGCGGGGCCGCCGACCTTCAAAGAGCTACCCGAGCCAATAAACAGACCCGTGCCAACGCAGCCCGACGCAGAGATAATCATGAGATGCCGCTTCGACAGCTTCGGCGTTGAGCGGCTGAGCAGCGCGATGGCGCGGTCCTGCTTCGACAGGTGCGAGAATTTGCCAAGATCCTTCGGCGGCTTGAACCCGTCGAACACGCGCCCGAAGATGTTGCGGTGCTGCATCTCCTCGCCCTCAGAGCCGGAGTATGCCTCGCCCGAGCTGCTGTAGTCAGAGCGCATAGAGAACGTTTTTGTCTCGACCTCGCCCGCAACGGGCGGCGAGCCTCTCTCGAGGTCCACTTTAGTGTTGGGACTCATATTTACCAGTGTTTAGAGCGAACGAACAAGAATGCGCTTTTGTCTCGCTGCCCAACTTGGCAAATCGGGGGGTGCGTATTTAAGATATTTGACGCCTCACAACACCGGCTAAATCGCAGATCTTTGTCGGTCGCAGGCCCGGCTTAGATGAGCCGTTATGCACCTAAAATATTATCTCATCATGCAAGCGCACCGCACTGGAGCAGTCGCGGGCAGGTTAAGGTTTGGGAGTCGCGGCCGGCACCGACTGCACCTCCTCCTCGGCCCTGCTACCGCTGCCGGAGAAATCCTCAGCCGCAGCGCCGGGCCCAGCTCGGCCCAAAAGCATGCGAAGTCGAAGCCAGCTATTCTTCGCACATTAAGGAGCATATCATTGATACGTAGCACGGCGGCAACGCGAATCCAGATTGTTCCTATCGTTATCTCTGTTGCTCGCAGGCCCACGAACGCCTGGCCACGACGCACCTGATTCCGCCCATGCGCCACCTACGTGCATGATAAGATGATAAGCACTTCGGGCGTAGAGCCACTGCGCGTGCCGCGCGGCCTCTGCGAATACGCTGCTTAGAACTCACTTCTACAGAACTTTGGGGACAAACAAGGCTGTCACGGCCTAGCACTGGCTTGCCTGGACTTCAGGACTTGCTGTGCGGTGCGAAATCGGTTGCTGAGAGGCAAGTCCGCAACCGCACATCTCTAATGACTAAGCGCACGCGAACGCAGGGTGCCAGATCCGCATTCAGCAAATGCGCGCCACGAACAGCAATGGTTGCGCTCAAAATTTGCACGTATACTAGGTGCTACTGAACGCAAGGTGAAGCGTGTTTTGCTCGGCAATTTCTTGGCTACCAGCTCGGGCTCAGCGGCCATCGCAAACAAATTTTTGCCGCGTCAGGTGCCCTTACCTGGCCAGCCCCTACCGCCAAAGTGTGCCTTGATCAGAACTGCGTCCATATAGCCAAGCCCTTGCCTTGATACATGAAATGAGTCTTGGGAGGAACCACCCTCGACTAGGGTCCCGGGCCGCGACGAGACGTCGCTAGGCGACTCGGGGACCGCTGAGTCAGGGCTCAGCTAAGAATGAGGAGAAAGGGCCGCGACTAAAACTCAATCTACGCGATAGGCCCTATCTACGTCACATCAGCTATCTCGAGGTATCTGCGCTGCAACATTACGTTTCCTGCCTAAAGGCTAATGCTACCCTTTTGTTCGGCTCGGCGCCGACGACTGTGGGGAACCTGCATCTGCTGCTGCCTGTCAGCGCACGGCCAAAAAGCGCGAATCCTCGAGGGCACGGAATTGAATGCTAGTATATACATACGCAGGAGCTTGTCTATAAAAGAAACGTAATTGGCCGCTCGCAGAGCCCAACCCGGCGAGCGGCGGCGGCGGCGACTGCGGCAGCGGCTGTCCATGGGCCGAGATGCGCGATCTGGCCGGCCGGCGCCGCTGGCGTCGTCCTCCCAATCTCTGTCGCCCTACATCTCCTAGCCCTGCTGCATACATGCGTCGTTTGGGAGGTACACTTGCATTCCGCACCGCACGACGTTATGCGGGTTCGTGCGCTTGCAAGTCTGGGAGTGGCTGCTGGCCAGTGGCTGGGGGCCCTTGACGCGGGGGCGCTTGACGCGGGGGCGGGGGTGCTCCTGGACGCGGGGTTCGATTTCGGCGCGCATGCGCCGGCCGCCGAGGCGAGAAGCGGGGAAGCACAGAGGCGTTTAGAGAACAATTACTTCTCGGCGCGCAGCGGCTCGCCAAACGTGCGCGTGCGCGACCCGAGCAGTCTCGGCGTGGACGCGGCCGTGCGCCAGGCCAGCGGCTACGTGGACCTGCCCGGTGACGACGACAAGCACCTGTTTTTCTGGCTGTTTGAGTCGCGCAACGACGCCGCCGTGGACCCCGTCGTGCTGTGGCTGAACGGCGGCCCCGGCTGCTCGAGCGCGACAGGCCTGTTCTTCGAGCTTGGGCCGGCCCGCATGACGCAGCGGCTCGAGCCCGAGCTGAACCCGTGGGCGTGGAACTCGAACGCGACGCTCATCTTTCTGGACCAGCCCGTGAACACGGGCTTCTCGTGGAGCCCGAACCACGTCAACAACAGCGACGACGCCGCGCACGACGTGTACCGGTTCCTCACCGAGCTGTTCGCGGCGTTCCCCGAGTACAATGCCGGCCAGAAGTTCCACATTGCTGGCGAGTCGTACTGCGGGCACTACATTCCGGCCATTGCGCAGGCCATTCTCGACGCCGGCGCAAGCGCGCCGTTCGCGCTGAGCTCGCTCCTCATTGGCAACGGCATCACGGACGTGCTTTTGCAGACGGAGGCGCAGGTCGGCATGGCGTGCGGCCACGGCGGGTTTGCGCCCGTGCTCAGCGTCGAGACGTGCGAGGATCTGTACCGCGCTTTGCCGAAGTGCGAGGTGCTCATGCAGGAGTGCTACGACACGCAGTCGGACCTGCTCTGCAACCTGGCGCGCAACTACTGCGAGGGCCTGAGCCAGCCGTACGCGGAGACGGGACGCAACCCGTTCCAGATCGACGACATCTGCTACGACCACTGCTACCCGCAGGAGAACTGGATTGCAGAGTACCTGAACCAAACGGACGTGAAGTACGCCATCGGCGCGAAGGACTTGCCGTTTGTGGGCTGCTCGCAGGAGGTCGGCATCGACTTCCGCCAGGCCCTCGACCGCGCGCACAGCTACGCGAAGCAGATCCAGTACGCGCTCGAGCAGGGAGTGCCCGTGCTGCTCTACGCAGGCGACCTCGACTACCGCGTGAACTGGCTCGGCATCCAGCGCCTCAGCGAGCGCCTTGTGTGGTCCGAGCACGACAACTTCGTGGCGCAGCCGCTAAAGGAGTGGACGGTGAACGGCGCGCCGGCCGGCCAAACGCGCAGCTTCGGCGGGCTCACGTTCACGCGCGTGTTCGACGCCGGACATATGGTCCCATTCAATAAGCCCGAGGCCGCTCTAACCCTGTTCAACGAGTGGGTTGCCGCGCACGAGTAGGCCACGGCCGCAACCGCCAGCGCTGCGCCTAGCTAAAAGGAAGAAGAACAAAAAAATAAATACATGTATGTACACCCGCAAGCCGCAATTAGCGCTCAAATCCGCTCAATCGCACTCAACCCGCAGGCTCCACGCCCGCGCGAGTCTCGCCTAAACTTGCGCATCGAATAGTTACGCGCGCAGCGGTCTGTGCCCGCTGTGCCTGTTGTGCCCGCATTGCCCGCCCGCTGCGCATTGCCCGCTCAGTCGCGCATTCCGCGGTGCTTCGGATTGTGCTCGTAGCAGTCCGGGCACGCACAGGAGTCGCCGCACTCGCACTGGCCGGGCATGACGCACTGCGACGCATACGAGAGGTCCGCGCCAGAGTCGAATGCGCCCGGCCAGAGCTGCTCGGCCTCCTCCGTCGTGAGCCCGAGCTCGTGTAGAATGTCGCTGCTGCTGTGGGAGTTGCGAGCGTTGTTGTGCACAGACATGGGCGCAATGACGAGCGGCGCCGCCGCAGCCGACGCGCCGGGCGACGCGGCGCCGTCCATATGTACAGAGTTGCCGTGGGCGAGGTGCTCCTCGTGCCCGCGACGCCCGGAATTCATGTGCGGTTCCAGGGATCCGTTCATAGATCCGTTCATAGATCTGTTCATAGATCTGTTCATTGATCCATTCATAGATCCGTTCATGCGCGCGGGCATCGCGGCCATGCGCGGGTCAATCGGCGGCTGCATCGACAGGCCAAGGTGGTCTTGCCCGTTGGCGGCACGAAGCACGTCCTGCGCCGGCACGGCCGGCGCGGCCAGCTCGTCCGCGTACTCCGGCACGGGCGTCTGCGCCTGCGACTCGGCCGACGGAGACAGGCGCGGCGGCAGCGTGTCCGGCCTAAGCTCGCGCCGGTACAGGTTGTCGCCGACATGCACAAAAACAAACTTCTCAGTGAGCACAACATCGTCGTCCTCGGAGTCGGCCTGGCCGCCGCCGTTCGGCGCCGGCTTGGGCCGCGACCTCGGCACGTCCGCATCGGCGCGCGCAAGGCTCGGAACGCGCACAAGCTTGAATTCGGACGCCTTCGCCGCCTTGCCGCAGCAATTGGCCCCTGATGTGGGGCTCTGCTCCTTGCGGACCAGCGCAAACCGGCTGCGCGGCTCGGACAGCGACTTCCGCCCGGGCTTCCGCACCTGCAGCAAAATGCGGTCGCGGTGCTCGCACGAAGACGAGCGGTGTCCACGGATGCAGCTCAGGCACGCGTACTTCTGCTTGTCGAAGACAACCATGGCCTGCGCTCGTCCAAAGTGGGCCCCCCTCTCGATTAAAAAACTCAGGTTACGTCTAATGCGCACCGCGATCCAAAACCACCTCAAATCACCTCGCCCGTTATCGCGGCCTGAACTGCCATTGCGCGGGCCACAAGGACGATGCTGAGCTGGTTACGGTCCGCGGTGTAAGCGGTGGTTTATTTTACGGTTTTGGCGCCGCCGCGGACGGCCCGGCGCGTGATTACGACTCAACGTCAAAGTGTCAGAATCGTGGAAGTGGGCGATACTACGCGCACACATGACCTGTCAAAATAATAGGGTAGGCCAAAAAAAACAACTAACAAAAAGGAAACTGCAGCACCTTCTGTTCTCGTATGGTCTCCCACTACAATACTTGGTAAGGCCCTCAGGTGTTTAAATAGGACTGATCGGACGGGAAGTCTTGTATTCACCTGGGTTTGGCCGCAGCTGATATTAGTTGTGCACTAACGAAATATATCATGAGCCAACAAGAACCCCTAAAACACAACAATGTACGACGCACGGGACACTGGCCAAGCCTTTAACGCTACGTCTCGGGAAATCATTAATATATGTCGTATAAATTAACACCTTGCGGCTCGCAAGTAACTATCGTACACAAAATGTAGTTTTATTCACGCGTGAGGTGAAGTTCGCCGGCCTTTTTGAGCCGGTTCATAATGGCCATGCCTTCGTCTTCTAGGTCCACGGTCTCAACAACAATGACGTCTGCCTCGGCCTCGTCCGCGTCGCGGAAACGCGAGAACAGATTATGCGAGATCTCCTTCTTTGTGCGGCCGAGCGGAAGATCAAGGATGCGGCGGCCCTCAGGCCATATTGGCGTGAAGTCCGCCAAGGACAGCTTCTGCGACGTGAGCACGGCAATCGTGCGTGCGTCGCCGTAAGTGGCCGCCAGCTGCGAAAGATCACATTCGGCGTCTACGAGCACAACGTGGGCTTTCGGAGAGTAGTGCCGATACTTCATGCCGGGGGCACGCACTTGCACCCCTTCAGGCACGCTCACGCTCACCTCCGAAACAACGTCGGCCCACTCGGGCCCGCCAAACTCCCTGATTTCCTCAAGGGACACGCCGCCGGGCCGCAGAATGCGTGGCGGCGACACAAGGCCGTCTATGACCGTCGACTCAACGCCGACGTCGGCCGGCCCGCCGTCAAGCACAAGCGGAATGCGTCCATACATGTCCTCAACCACATGCTTTGCCTCGGTGCCGCTCGGCTTCGTGGACGAGTTCGCCGACGGTGCGGCCAGCGGTAGCTGGCTCAGAGAAATTAGCGCTCTAGCCACGGGATGCGACGGCATGCGGCAGCCAAAGGTGTGCTGGCCCTTCGTACACAGCGGCGAGATCGGCGAGTTCGCAGGCAGCGGCAACAGAATCGTAAGCGGGCCGGGCCAAAACTTCTGGATTAAGCGGTCGTACACGCGCGGCACCTGCGTGCGCAATGTCGTTTCGATCTGCTGTTTGGACGCCACATGGATAATGAGCGGATTGTCGGCCGGCCGGTTTTTGGCCTCGTAGATCTTATGCACGGCCTCCGTGCTCTGGCAATTTGCGCCAAGCCCATAAACGGTTTCGGTCGGAAAAGCCACAACCTCGTTATTATGCAGTAACTCGCTCGCAATGCGCAGGCTTTCAAACGTCTTCGAGGACGTCTTCCGCAAGTTGATGCCCTCAAACGTAAGCTTCAATGGGTCTACCTTGAGAACGGACGTCATTCTCGTTGCCAAAAACAGCCGCGCCTCCTCAATTAGAACTATTTGCCGCCCGCTTTAAAGCGCCCGTTACTGCAGAAAAAGGCCGTCGGCGGTTCGGGCGTTTTTTCTGCTGACTACTCGTAGGCCACCACCACCACCTCCCCCCCAGACCGGTGAAATTAGTTTCACCTAAGCGGGGCCCGCACGTCAACGCAGCACTTGCATTAATGGGAGTTCCGGCGTTTTTTCGCTGGCTTTCGCAGCGGTACCCGAAAACTATTTTGCCCGCAGTAGTGGATGAGGCCGAGACCGTTGATGGAGTCGCAATTCCGGGCGCCACGGCCGACTACGCGCGGCCGAACCCAAACGGCGAGCTCGACAATCTGTACCTCGACATGAACGGCATTGTCCATCCCTGTACGCACCCTGAGGGGCGGCCTCCTCCGGAGAACGAGGACGAAATGATGCTCGAGGTGTTTAGGTACACGGAGCGCGTTCTGCAAGTGGCCAAGCCGCGCAAAGTCTTGTACATGGCCGTTGACGGCGTGGCGCCGCGGGCTAAGATGAACCAACAACGCTCGCGACGCTTCCGCAGCGCACAGGATGCGCAGATTGCCCAGCAGGATGCCGAGCGCAAGGCTCAAAGGGCCGAAGAGCTTGGCGAGTCTCTGGACAGGGCTATACAGGACCCCGCCAAGAAGTCCTGGGATACAAACGTTATCACCCCCGGAACGCCGTTCATGGATTTCCTGGCCCGGGCGCTGCGCTACTGGGTGGCCTACAAGCTGAACACGGAGCCGGCCTGGAAGGACCTGAAGGTCATAATCAGCGACGCGTCGGTGCCGGGAGAGGGTGAGCACAAAATCATGGAGTTCATTCGCTCGCAGCGCACAAGCCCCGAGTGGGACCCGAACACGACACACTGTATTTATGGGCTTGACGCGGACCTCATCTTCCTGGGTCTGGCTACTCACGAGCCGCATTTTCGCGTGCTGCGCGAGGATGTGTTCAATCAAAACAAAAGCGCCGGAAGCGAAAAGGGCCACATCTGGCTCGACCTTGGGATTCTGAGGCAATACCTCGAAGTGGAGCTGCAAACAGACGTGCACTTTTGGGATCTCGAGCGCGCTATCGACGACTGGGTGTTCATGGCCTTCTTCTGCGGTAATGACTTCTTGCCTCATCTGCCATCTCTGGACGTTCGTGAAAACGGCTTGGAGATCCTTTTGCGGTCTTGGCGCTACAACTTGCCGACGATGCAAGGATACATGACGAAGGACGGCGATGTATTGCTGGACCGAGTGCAGATTATGCTTCAGGGAGTCGCCGACCAGGAAGAGGGTATCTTCAAAAAGCGACACGAAATTGAAGCAAAGCGAGAGGCGTCCCGTAAACAGCAGCAGCTGGCCAGGAAGATGCGCAAAACAAGGGAGGACCTGCACCCCACAGCCCCCGTGCCAGACATCCAGCTCTACACTGCCACGGGCGACGCCGTGGCTTCGGACCCAGCATCCTCGGGCGCTAACGGGTCCGGCGGACCCACGAACGGGAATACGGGTGCCGGCTCTAAAAGGCCACAGCCTTCACGCGAAGAAGATGATAATGACGACGTGAGCGATGACGTGCGTCTCTGGGAGCCAGGGTACCACGACCGCTACTATGAAACGAAGCTTCATGTCGACCCTAAGGAGAATCCGGAGTTTGTGCGGGAAATGACTCACAAGTACATCGAAGGCGCATGCTGGATGCTGAAGTACTATCTGCAGGGCTGTGCCTCGTGGACGTGGTACTATCCTTACCACTACGCGCCGTTTGCGAAAGATCTTGTGGACCAGAACGTCGGCTCGTTTGAAATCACCTTCCCGAAGGACACAATCCCTTTTCTGCCTTACGAACAGCTGATGAGTGTGTTGCCTGCGGCGTCGAACCACACGCTGCCAAAGGTCTTCCGGCCGCTCATGAGCGACCCAGACTCGCCCATCATCGACTTCTATCCTGTCGACTTCCCGATTGACATGAACGGAAAGAAGATGGCGTGGCAAGGGATTGCGTTACTGCCGTTCATTGATGAAGAGCGGTTGCTCAAGGAGATTCGCAAGAAGTACAAAGAGCTTGGCGAGGCTGAGCTCTCGAGGAACGCGCGAAAAGAGGCGCTTCTTCTTGTGTCTCCGCATAGCCCCGTTCGATCGAAGTTGCTCGAACTTTATGCAAAGGATAAGGTCGTCAAGAAGGTCAGCATCGGCAGCTGGGAGTCGGTCGGGATTGATGGTGTTATGACTGCGGCCCCGGACTGGACTCCCGATAGGCCGCTCATAAGCCCCGTGAAGTCGAACAAGGGCGAGTTCCTCGACCTGGCTAAGGACGAGTCGGTTACTGTGGAGTATCATATGCCGTCGAGCCAGAACCACAAGAGTATGCTGCTGCAGGGCTTCAAGGAACGGGATCTTGTATTGGGCCCCTCCGACAAGGACACGATTTGGTACCGCCGGAAGCGCAGTGACCGCGGCGACGACCGTCCTGACTACCGCAGGCGCGAGGTCATAGAGTTCAAGGAAAGCCGACCAAAGCGGGCTGGCGGGTACCTGGCCTTCCTCGAGCAGCTTTCTAAGGACGAGCAGTCAGCCGAATACAGCTCCCACCAGAGCTACGGCGGCCAGTCCTACGGCGGCCAGCAGCGCAACCAAGGATACCAGGGATACCAGGGATACCAGGGATACCAAGGATATCAGGGCTACCAGGGCTACCAAGGGTATCAGGGATATCAGCAGCACCAAGGACGCCCGCAGAACAGTGACGGGTATCAGGGTTACCAAGGCTACCAAGGCTACCGCACAAACGGAGCCGGTGCTGGCCAGGGCGGTTATCAAGGGTACAGGAATTAGGGACAATCTTGCATAGTTTCCACAAGCACTGAGGGCGTCCTCGCCTCTGCACACGCGAATGATAATTTAATAATGCTATTACGCAGGTCTGTGCTGGCGGCCTTTCAATCCTAGAGTTTTTGCAAGCTACGAGAATAACGCGACTTGCATTCCAGTGTCAACGCTTTAGAAGGATCAAGCACATGTGCTGGCTGTGTCGCGCCCGTTAGTCTTAGATTATATGGCTGCCTGAACATGCCACAATGACGTCTACATTTTAAAAGAGCAGCTTATTTTTATATTGATTGTGACAAGAAAATACTTGACAGCTAAGTTTTTGTCAATTGACGAGGCAGTCGGTCGCTAGGCCGAATCCCTGCATCCAGGGGTAGGGCGGACGCAGCGTGTCCGATTAGTAGGTGCGTTGTGAGACGGAAGTAGTCAATTGGATAGAGCCGTCGACCATTGTAGGCTTGTGGTTAGTGCGACTTGGCGTAGGAGCATACACGCTGTCGTTCTTGCTTTGAACATCCTCAGGCGGGTTCCGGCTGCTCAAAGCTGCCAATGCGGCGTTAAGCCACTCTGTAATGAACGGCACGATGGTCACAACGCTATATATCTTATGAACACACACACACAGACACACACACACACGTCTGTAATCAGTATATATGTCTATAAGGTAAGTTGATGCTTCTAGCATATTCGTTGTACGCCGTTATGAGTCCACACATATTGAATATGATCACGTAGGATTCGAACGACCAGCTAAGACTATACTGCACGCAAGAATCAACAAATCGAAGCTCCGAGCGATTAGCGACGTAAGCTGCTCGCTCACATCGAGCGCATGCCGAGGCTCGAGGCCACTTGTTGAATCTTAAGTTTTAGACGACTACACTTCCAGCATGGACGCACACATTTGAGGTAGTTGATGGCACGCCTCTTATTTGTAGCCGCTACACCAGCGTTTCTGCGCTAACTGCCAAAACTTGCGCTCTCCGCGCTCTACGCACTACTTAAGTTACCAGTCGCGGCTACTGCCTATATCAGCAGTTTGTTCAGCCGCGTCCGAGGCCGGTGCTCGGCGCGTTTCATTGCGACGGCCGTATTCGCGCGTCCGCGCCGAACGGCACCGCTTTTGCGGCACTTGCACGAAACCTAGCCCGAGCATGCAGGCACAAATTAGCGGTGTCCGACCGCAGGCACGATGCACGGCCTCGATAAGCTCGCAATCAAATGCAAACACTATAATTACGACGCAAAGCGACGGGCCAGGCGAATTCTCGAAAAGGCGGCCGGAAGACCGTCGCTCGCACGCAGGCGTCGGCGCCGCTGATTAAAGGGTTCGAATTCCATTTAGGGGGTGGGACACAAAAAGCGGACGGACTCAACCACCCGCGCACGACAAGCCACGGGCCTAGATCCTCATTCGCCGTCTCGCAAATTAAGATTTAGCTCGCGGCCGAAATGCAGGGCCTGCCTCAGTCCCCCGCGGAGCTCCGCACGGCCGCCGGTCGGCCATACGCGGACCGGCGCCTACAAAACCACGCGCCGCCGCTCCCCGCACAGACCATGCCGGCCCCGCCAATACCCGCCGGGCCCTCGAATGGACTGCCTCCGCCCCACGCGCGGCACTACGAGGCTGCGTACGGCCCGCCGCCGCCAGCTGGCGGCAGCGGCTTCGGCGCGCCGTATTCGGCCCCGCTAGGGGACCCGCACGGCCACGCAGGCGCCTACGTGCCGCCCGCACAGCACTTCCAGGCCCCACAGCACTTCCAAGCCCCGGCGTATGCCGCACGGCCGCACCAGCAGCCGCAACCACAGCCGCAGCAACCGCAACAGCAACAACAGCAACAGCATCAGCATCAGCACCAGAACCTGCCGTACGCGGCGCCAGCAAGCCAGAACACAGCGGCGCCGCTGCCTGCCGAGCCGCTCGGCGGCGGCCCGCTCCCGCGCCTGCGCGCGCGGCGGCCTGACTCCGTGCACCCTGCCATGACCGGCCCGGCGCGCCTGCCGCCAATGAGCATGCCGCGCGCGCCGTCGGCGCCGACGGGCCTGCGCGTAGACGTCGTGGCCGGCGGCCCGCTGCGGGTGGCGCGGGCGCGGCCGAGCCCGACGACGGCGCCGCCCGTGCCGGCGGCCGCGCGCGCGCAAATTGCCGCGCAGATGCAGGCGCGCGGCGACGCACGGCACGCGCGCAGTGGCAGCGGCAGCGGCAGCGACGTGCTGTCTGTGTACGACCACTACGACGACGCAGCGGCTGGCGCCGCTGCGACGCCAGCCGCGGCGACGCCGCAGTCGCCCGTGCCGCCGTCGCCGTCGCCGTCCATGTACAGCGCGCCGTCGCAGTCGCCGACGCTGCCGCGGTCGGGCCCGGCGCAGGCGGCGTTTCTGTCGCGGTCCGTGTCGGCGGCGCAGCCCGCGGCCGCGCCGGCGGCTGCGCCCGACGTGGCGGAGCTGTCCATCGAGCAGTTCGAGTCCGCGCGCAAGCACGCAAAGTCGCAGCCGCACGACCCGCGCGCACAGCTCGAGCTCGCGAAGAAGCTGTGGGAGGCCGCCGACACGCTGGCCAGCCGCTACGTCGACCCGCTGCACCCGAGCACGCTCGAGGTCGACGAGCGCGTGCAGGCGCGCAACCGCGACGCGTGGACGACGCAGGCGATCAAGATTGCGAAGCCGCTGGCCACAAAGACGCGCAACCCGGACGCCATGTTTTTTCTCGGCAGCGTCTACAGCACGGGCGGCCACGGCGTCGAGAAGGACTATGTGAAGGCGCTCGAGTACTACCAGCGCGCGGCGCAGCTCGACCACAAGGACGCGTGCTACCGCATTGCCGTGTGCGAGGAGTTCGGAGTCGGCACGTCGCGCGACTTCGACAAGGCGCTGTCGTGGTACAACAAGGCGGCTGTGCTCGGCAGCGTTGCGTCCATGTACAAGCTGGGCATGCTGGCGCTGCTCGGGTCCGTCGACCACAAGCGCGACTTCCGCGCGGGCGTGGCGTGGCTGCAGAGCGCGGCCGAGCACGCCGACGCACAGAACCCGCACGCCCTGCACGAGCTCGGGCTCCTTTACGAGCACTCGCCGCTCAGCACGTACCAGACGAGCGATCCGCTGCCGCGCAACGACGCGAAGGCGCTCGAGAAGTTCTATGTGGCGGCGAAGCTCGGCTACGCGCCGTCGCAGTCGCGGCTCGGCCGCGCGTTCGAGTTCGGCGAGCTCGGCTGCAGCGTGGACCCGAACTGGAGCATCTCCTGGTACACGCAGGCAGCAAAGCAGCGCGACTCGGACGCAGAGCTCGCGCTCGCGGGCTGGTACTGGACAGGCAGCCCCGGCTGCCTCAAAAAGAGCGAAACAGAGGCGTTTCTGTGGGCCGAGCGCGCGGCCGGCCACGGGAACGTGCGCGCCCTCTTCACGGTCGGCTACTTCTACGAGTGCGGCATCGGCGTGCCGAAGGACGCGACGCGCGCGCGCCGCTGGTACACAAAGGCCGCCGAGAAGAAGCACGCGCGCGCGGCCGAGCGCCTGCGCGAAATGGTCGAGGCCTCGAGCTGAGCCGCGGGTAGGTATTTAGAGAACGATATTTATATTCACGAGACGCAGCAAATGCAGCGACGGCAGCGCAGGATGCACACATCCCCGCTGGCTGCTACGAAGCTACGAATGCGAAAACCATCTCGTTATTCACGAGACAGCCGCTAGTCGAGAAGCAGGCAAACGCCGTTGCGGCGCCGTTGCGGAGCGCCGCAGCCTAAACGCCTCATTAATGCCATTAATATCTACACGAATACGTACTCAGGCAAGAAGAGGAACATGATGCGCTGGTGCTTTTCAGCGCCTATACAGCCAAAAAAGAACTGCAGCACCTTCTGTTCTCGTATGGTCTCCCACTACAATACTTGGTAAGGCCCTCAGGTGTTTAAATAGGACTGATCGGACGGGAAGTCTTGTATTCACCTGGGTTTGGCCGCAGCTGCAAAATATGAGGATCTCAGCTACAAGTGACACAAACCTTTTGTTTACGCAGCCCACAACGCAACGCTAGGGCTCAACGGCGTTCGACTGCGCCGAGCATTTTCTAGAGAGGAGAAGACTTACGAACTCTTGGCGGCGCCTCGGGCCCCCGAATCGCATAGCCAATGCTCTAACACAGCATTATCGAGCCTCCGCCAAAGCCCGGCTGGGCGGGGAATGCCACTGCGAACGCATCCGCAGCAGTGACGCAGTGCTCGGAGCCACGAATTCCGCGGCGCATGGCCTGGGGCCAATCACATGAGCTGCAAGTGAGGCACTGTTTACGGTCGCTGGCCTGCCATCGATAAGGTCTTCGTAATATGAGGCGCGCGAGTCTTAGGGTTTCGAATCACGGGAGGGAAGGGGCGACGGCTGGCGTTGCATAAGCGGCGTGGAGCGTCCATTTAACCCACAAAATTTGTCTGCGGCCGCCCCTTCTCCACCTACCCGCCACGTACACAGGTCTCCGGTCGCGAAGGCTGTAGTACAGCCCCGTTCGCCCACCCCAAATCGAGTCGATTTTCTCTACCAAGCCTGCCGCCGAACAACTGACTTTGCCATTTGCCTTGAAAATGAGTGATTTCCAGTGAGTGCCCGCATTGCTAGCAAGCAGAATCGACAAGACAATCATCAGTTCAGGGTCTACAAGCGTGAATGCTAGACTTGGACAAACATCCGCAAGCGACTGACTCGTTTTACTTGCCATTTGCGTCGGCAGGGCCGCCCGCCGCAGCCGCAGCCGCCGCCGAGCCGTCCGAGCTCGAGGCTGAGCTCGCGCGCCTGCGCAGCCGCAGTGCCCCGTCAAACAACCACGGCCTGTCCTCGCGCAGCTCGAGCTCGTCTAATAGCGGGGGCAGCGCCTCGTCGCGCTCGAAGTTCCAGCACTACCACGAGCCGACCATTTTGGACCGGCCTGAGGCCGTTGATGCTGCAAAGGCGGCGCTTGTCGCGCAGGACCGGAACGCGCTGGCTCGCGTTGCGCGTACATACGGCCTGCCGCCGCTTTTACGCGCAGAAGCATGGCCGCTGCTCCTGCAGGGCCACCCGTACGTGATTGCGCAGCGCGCAGAGCCGCCAGCGGCGCTGGCGGACAGCGAGCTGCCGCTGCGGCGCGTGCGCGGCGATGTGCGGCGGCTGTGCCACGCGCGCGGCATTTCGGCACCGCACGAAACGGCCATCTTCACAGCGCTGCTTACTTTCCTGCGCGCGTGGGGCGCGAAGATCCCGTACGAGAAGCCTATGGCCTGGATAGCCATGTACGTCGCCCTGGGCGACTGTAAAGACGAGAATGAGGGCGAGAATATGGATGAGGACGAGGACGAGGACGAGGAGGGCCTGGCCGAGTTCGCCGGCGTGCGGCCCGAGAATTTATCGCGCGTCTTCACGGACGTCGTTCTCGTGCTCACGTACGAGCCCGTGCCGTTCAGCAACTTCATTAGCGAGCTGCGCACGTCCTTGCCCGTGCTGGCCGAGCATTTCGCGTCGGAGGGGATTCTGGCGGGGAATCTCGGCGGCGACGGCTGGCTCGTATGGTGGCTGAAGTGGTTCGGCATCCGCGCGTTCCCCACGAACGAGATGGCGCGCATGTGGGACACGTACTTCGGCATGAGCGCCGGCGACGAGCTATCGCTCGCGCGCGCGCACATATTCAACTGCCTCGTCATCATGAAGGAGCACCGCGCGAAGCTTCTTGAGCTCGACCAGAGCGAGTGTCGCCAGTTTCTGGCGGCGCTGCCTGCCTGCAACGACGTGGAAGCCGTTATAAACGAAGCGTGCACGCTCGAGCAAGCAGCGCAGTCGAAATGACACGGGCCCCGTTTTCTGCCGGAGTGATGTTCCAACACTTATCTACGTTTTCTCGACACTGCTTGAAGACAGCAACAGTGACTGACCGGCTCACAGAAAACAGGCCTGCGTCCGGCATGAGCGCCCGGCAGTAGCGCACCGCTACTTTGCCTTGCGGCATCTATACATACATACGAATTTGCATAGGACGAGTTAATGGTTTACTTTTCTGGCCCCGTCGCAAAGACAAGTCGTCAGTGGTGCTGGCTTTAGTGCAGGCGCTAGTGCGGGCGCAGGCATTAGTGTACGCAAAAGTGCAGGCGTAAGCTGCCTAGTACGTCGAGTGGTTCGCAGCCCGATACGTAGAGTAATACGTAGAGCAGTTGACACCTAAACGCACGCCTGCCACTCGCGGTTCTGAGCCGCAAGCGTCGTATTCACAAAGCGGTGCGTCCCGTCCCCACCGAGGTCACGTTACGAGCAGAGGCGAGTGTGGGGAGGCTTGCTTCGGGCCGGGCAAAGCGCACTTCCTCAGCTTCTCACTACTGCAGAATGATTCCGCGAGTCAGTGCTGCCACAGCGTCTGCCATTGACCAGGAGCTCATGGGCGCCTGGGGGTTCTCGATTGACCAGCTCATGGAGCTGGCCGGGCTCGCCGTTGCCGACTGCGTCTCTGCCGTGCACGCGCCGCAGCAGGGCGCGCAAGTGCTTGTGCTTGCCGGCCCCGGCAATAACGGCGGCGACGGCCTCGTCGCGTCGCGGCACCTCAGTCTGCGCGGCTACCGCCCGACGATCTACTACCCGAAGCCGAGCAAGGGCCCGCTCTACGACGGGCTGCAGGCGCAGTTAAGGGCCATGCGGCTGCCCATTGTGAGCCGCGAGGATGATTTGCGGCGGGCGTTCGAGTCTGCACACCTTGTTGTGGACGCGCTCTTCGGGTTCTCGTTCAAGCCGCCCGTGCGCGAGCAGTTTGTGCCCGTCATGGACCTGCTCAGCCGCACGCAGAAGACGGTCGTGGCCGTCGACATTCCGTCCTCGTGGAACGTCGACACGGGCCCGCTCGAGGGCTCGACGTACGCGCCGCCCGTGCTCATCAGCCTCACGGCGCCAAAGACGTCGGCGAACTTCTTCAAGGGCCGACACTTCGTGGGCGGCCGCTTTGTGACCGAGGAGTTTGCCCAAAAGCATGGCTTTGCCGTGCCGCCCTACGACGGCGTCAGCCAGATCTGGGAAGAAACGGATTGATTCGGCCGGCCTCGGCACGCACTGTTCGGCACGCACTGTTGAGGCTGGCAGCCGTCGCATCTACAGAGCGATTGTGGGCGGCCAGGCGCGGGCGGCCAGGCGCGAGCGGCCAGGTATGCGGACGCGAAGCCGCACAGTAAGTACATAACCATCTACGAACTCGTAGCAGAGCTATACGGACTAGGATAGCATGAGCCCTCGGCTCGCAGTTGCATTTGTTTCTTAGACGTAGAGCCATTGCGTAAATATTAGGCGGCCCGGCCAGAGCGAGACGAGACGCCCGCGCTCGCGCGGGCGACGCGGCTATTATAGTACATTAAATAGGGGGGTATTAAGACTACCAGGGCATGCCCGCGCGATTATGCCTCGTTCAGGATGCGGTCGCGCTCGTTCTTCCAGTAGCCCCACACGTTTTCGTAGCCCTGGCGGTAGACACGGTCGTGCTCCTCCTTCAATGCCTTCTCGAGCTTGATGCGCTCCTCCTCGCGGGCCATCCACTTCATATGCTTCAGGTCGTCGCTGCTGGGCTCGTAGATATGCCAGATGGTGTAGTGCGGCAGACCCACGACCTTGTAACCCATGTCGCGGCAGATTTTGCCAAAGCCCTCTGTCTCGGCATGCTTCTTGTAGCTGTAGGCAGGAAAGTTTGCGCCCTGGCGGAAGACGCTGCCCTTAGCCAAAATGGACACGCCGCCAATGCCGTCGAGGTCCATTTCGACGTCGACGTCGCCGTTCGGGTCGCGCAGGTACGCGAGGTGTGCGCGCCACGTCGCGTACTCGGGGTAGCCCTCAACAACAACGGCGTCCTCGGGCAGGCTGTCGGCGAGCTCGAGCGACGTCTCGGACTCCTGCCACGAGTTCAGGTCGTAGGGCTGCTCGTAGCCGAGCCAGTCCGGTAGCGGGCGCCACACGTTCGGCACGATGACGTCCTTGTCGTGCTTCATGAGGTCCTCGAGCACGGTGCGCGGCACGGTCTCGACGTCGGCGTCGCGCCAGTAGACCCACGAGTGGTACGGCTCAAGAGCTACGCTCAGCAGCCAGTTCCGCGAGCGGGCCATGAGCTTGCGGCGCGGGCCCTGCGCGTCGAACTCGTGGCGGTCGCTGAAGCCCTGGCCGATGGCCTGGCCAAAGTCGCGCTTGTATATGTTGATCGTGCCGAACCGCTTCGACACGTCCTTCTGCGTCTGCAGCGCGCCCAGCTTCTCCTCGAGGATGGCCAGCGTGCCGTCCGTCGTGTCGCTGAGCAGGAACGCGATGTCTATGAGGTTGTGCGGGTATGTGAGCTGCTCCATGTGCCCGAAAAACATGTTCATGTGCGCCTCGGCGTCGCGCAGGGGCACAAGAAACAACACGCGCTCCTCGCGCTCCCAGCCGCGGCCCGTGCCCTCGGCGTGGCTCAGGTCGTATGTGTACACGTCCGGCGCCGTGCTCGGCTTCAGGATGTAGCGGGACGAGAAGAGATGCACGCGCACGTCCGGGTGCACGAGCACGGCTATTACGCTGAGCACGGCCAGGGCCATCCAGCCGACGGTCGTGAAGTCGCGCCGCTGCCGCGCGCGGCGCGGCACAAACGTGTGGTCCATCTTCTCGTCGGTCCGCAGACCTTTGTCGTAGAGGGCCATCTCCGCCGCAGTTGCGTCGCGGTGCTTAGGGGGTGCCAGGAGGAAGAAAGGATTCCACTGCTTCGCCGCGTGACAAAGCCAAAAGGGTTCGTGATCTGGCGGCGGCAGACGGGCCAAACAAAAAAAGGGCCCTGCAGGGCACTGCCGATCACGTGCAGCATCCTCCGGACCCCCCACCTCCCCCTGCCGCCTAAAAAAGCTTATACGCCGGCTCCCCAGCGGGCCGCGCCGCGCCGCCGTGCTGCCAAGCGATGCCGCGCGTTTCAGAATGCGGGCGGCCTTAAACTGGGGTGGCGCAGCTCGCCGCCACGCGGGCCGCCCCGGCCCCCTTTCTGGCTCTGGCGCACGGCGCTACGCGACACAACGCCGCCGCCCATGATGTAAACAGCGCTGGCGGCGCGCGTCCGCAACTAAAAGTCACCCGCCCGTGGCATTCGCGGCCGCGCGCGAGTCCGCGGCACCGTCCGCGGCACGGCCGCAATTAAAACCGTAGATGAATGAATTTAATATATGTCGTGCTGCATAGCTTCGAAACCGGTTCTCGTTCGCAGTTGCGGCGCAGAGCCGAGCCGAGCCTGGCCGGCGCGCGCGCTACGTAGCTGCCCTCCGCGCGTTACGGCTAGCCGCGAAAAGACATGCTCTGCGCGCTGTCCGGCAAAGACGCCGTGGAGCCCGTCGCGAGCGCCGTCAGCGGGAAGGTATATGAGCGCGCACTCATTGAGACGTGGATTGCCGAGCGCGGCACGGACCCGGCCACGGGCGCGCCGCTCAGCGCCGCGCAGCTCGTGCGCCTCGACCTCGCGCCGGCGGCCGCGGCCGTGACGGGCGCGGCGTCGATCCCGGCGCTGCTTGGCGGGCTGCAGACCGAGTTCAACGCCCTTGCGCTCGAAAACTTCGAGCTGCGGCAGCTCGGCGAGCGCCAGCGCGCCGAGCTCGACGACGCGCACTACAGAGTCGAGGCGGCGCTGCGCGTCATCACGCGCCTCACGCAGGAGCGCGACGAGCTGCGCCATGCCCTCGAGCAGCTCGACGCCGACTTCGTGCCGCCGGCCGCGCCGCGGCCGCAAAACCAGAACCACTCGCCGGTGGCGCGGGGTCAGGGTAATGCAGGCGCGCGCGATAATGCGCCGCCGGCTCGCATCTCGCCGCCGCCTGGCTCGCCGCCTGGCTCGCCGCCTCGTGGCTCGCCTTCCTTGCCGTCTTCGTCGTCGCACATGGACGTAGAGGAGAACGACGCGCTTGTGCTGGACGTGCTCGGCGCGAGCGAGCCGCGCGTGCCGCTGGCGCCAAGGATTGCGCGCAGCAGCGCCGCGTGGAACGACGTCGCCGCCGCACGCAGGGCTCTCACCGGCGAGCGCCGGGCGTTTAATGCCGCCGCGGCGCAGCTCGCGCTGGCCTCGACGCAGCCGCGCCTCTTGGCCACGGAGTCCGGAGACACGCTGCACATCCACGCGCACTGGGCCATCGTCGCCGACAGCAGCCGCAGCACGCTGCTCGATCTGCGTGTGCGCACGCCCGTGCGCCTTGCCTACGACCATCCTGTGCGGCACATGTCGTTTTTGGACGACGACGCGCCGCGCCTGGCCCTGCTCGCGCCGCGGCGGCTCGCCATTTTGGATCTCGCGAGCAACACCGTCGTGAAGGAGGCTACTGTGCCGGGGAACCCGCTCGCGGCCGTAAGGCACCCGGCGGGGCCGCTGCTCGTGCACTTCGCCACGAAAATCGCGGCGTTCGACGCCGATACACTTGCGCCGCGAGACGATTTGTCCGTTAGCGTCGCCAAGCTCCTCGCGTTCGCCGTGCACCCGGACGGCGACTACGTCATTTACACGAGCGGCGCGCACCCGAAAAAGCTCGTTTTCTACTCGCTCCTCAAGCGCGAGGAGGTGCTCGCCGTCGACACGGCCGCCGCCGTGCGCAGCATTGCCGCTAGCGCAAACGGGTACCATGTGGCCTACGTAGACGGAGACGCCGTAGCCGTGCTTGACTTGCGCAACGACGACCCTCCAGTGAAGCTGCGATTCGCGAACACGGAGCTGACGGACGTGAGCTTCGATTCGACAGGAAGACGGCTGTACGTGCCGAGCGCCGACCGCGTTCTCACCTACATGCCGCAGGAAAGTAGGTGGGACGAGCAAGGCATTCACAGCGACAAAGAGACCTTGGCCGGGGCGTGGTCGGGCCAGAACTTACAGGTCCCCGTTCTCCTGACCCGCGCCGCGCAGACCTAATTTATTTGTACAACACGGGAGCGCCCCTGTCCACAAAATCCAGCCGACGCCGCATCCTCAACTACACTTATCTGTACATTAGCCAACGCCTCTATTAGCGCGTCTGCCAGGTTGTTCTGAGCAACAGCAGTTCGCGGACTACAGCCTCGGCACTAATCTAAGCTCTACTTCGGTCCTCCACCCCTAAAAAAAGACAATTCGACGAGGCGAGCATGATCTTTCAGCTCTCGCTTCTCGCTCTGTCTTCTTTTTCTTCGCTCCTTTTTTCTTTCCCTTGTCTCCAATTTGAATTCGCCCGGCGAGCTCACTTAGAGCCCAAGCGTTCATGCGAGGTGCATGGGTAAGGGCTAACCGGCGGGCGCTGATGACATGATTCGCACAGGCACCTAAAAAGTGAAATTTCGTTGTCAACAGCAGCAGCAGCATGTGGTACCGCATCACGCAGACGCGGTCGACGATTGGGCTGCCGAAGAAGCTGCGGCTCACAGCGTTCGCCATGGGCCTCAAGCGCCGCGGAAACGTTGTGTACCAGCGCGTGAACGCCGCGAACGCGGGCCAGATCCTGACTCTGAAGGAGCTCGTCGACGTGCAGGTCGTGGACAAGGAGCTCACGCGCGAGGAGGAGCGCCTCATGCGCCGCAAGCCGAAGGGATACTCCGTGGAGCCCGCTGCGGCCCCCGAGAACGCCGGCGCGGCGAACTAAAATTGTACATAGCGGGGAAGCATAACTTATTTGGCCTGACTAGGGTCGTGGTATTAAAGGGACGGAAGTGCGCTTAGATGCGCATGATGCGCTGGCCCAGCCAGGGAGCCTGCGCCGTGTGCGGGCGCGGCGCCAGGCCGCCGAAGCCGTCGAGCTGCGACTGCGCGTCGTACGCGTACGTCGGCCCGTTCTGGCGCGGCGACGGCCCCGGCGCCGCGCGCAGCACGCGCGGCGTCGCCACGTGCTGCCGCTCGGGCGTGTCGACGAGCGAGTCGTCGATCATGCGCAGCACGGACTGCATTGTGTCCATGCTCACGTCGCCGTCGCCGGCCGTGCTCAGCCGCACCGTGCGCTGGCGCTTCGCCGTGCTCGTGAGCGGGCCGCCGAGCGCGCGCTTCTGCGGCGTGATCAGCGTCGTGTCCGGCGTCGCCGTGTCGGCCGCGGCCGCCGCCGGCGCCGCCGGCGGCAGCGCGCGCGCGGCCTGGTGCGCCGCGTAGTCGCGCACGCGCACGCCGCCCACGCGCATGCCCGCAACAAACTCGTCGAGGTTGTCGCGCTCGGCAAGTGCAAGCGTGGGGTCGCCGCGTGTTGAGCGCGCGCGGCCGCGCCCGCCCGTGCCGGCCAGGCTGCGCTGCGTCTCGGCAAACGTCGGCTCCAGCGGCCGCGCCAGCCGGAACACCATTTTGGCGTGCGCAGACCCGTTCAGACAGCTGGCCGCATACGCGCAGGGGTCCTCTACGGGCGCGGGCTCGCTCATTGTGTATGAAAGATCCGTATACGCAGTCGGCTTCGGGTGCCGCAGCAGATCAATTGTGCGGACAACAAACGGCCGCCCGCGCTGCGGCGCGCGTGTCCCAGACGGTGCTACCATTTTTCTGGATGTTTTTGACTCGACCCGCTCCGCGAATCTGTGAACAATGAGTGCAAATGCGCGCCGGCTCACTAAACCCTGCACTTATTCCCGATCGAGCGTAACCCTTAGCAAATGAAAAAAACGTAAACATGGGCATAAACAAGCAGCACAATCTGGCGTGCGCGCCGTTTTAGGATGAGTGCGCAACGCAAAAATGAAACGCACAGCACGCTTTAAAGTAGAATAAATGCCGAACATGCAACGGTGCCGTCGCGTCGCCCGAAAGCGTGAGTATATACTGTATGACACGTAGTTATGAACGCCATCGCGGAGTAATAAAGCAAAGGGGTTACACCGGGTCAATGGTACGCCTCGCCTATCTAAACATACACAAGCATTTCGTTTGCCTTAGCTGCTCTTCATACGTTATTACTCGTCATACGTTTCGTGTGAAACGCAGACTCTGTTCTCTGCGCCGCTCGGCAATGAAAGCGTCTAGAGACGTCGTAGTTGGCGGTAGTGGATAATATGTCTGCGCTGATTAGGGTGAGGTGTACCGCGCATAGAGGAGCTCGTCGGGCGCGTAGACCTAGTCCGCAAAAACTTGTGATCGGCCATATATGTGGCGGCCCGTGCTAGGTGGTGCTAGGTGGTGATAACCGAGCAGGCAGCATTGCTGCAGCGTATACTATAGGCACTCCACCTTAGCGTGCGGCCATGTTTCGGAAGAACCAGTGGTGTTTGCATAGCGAAGTAAACGCTGAAGCATTCTATATTTGTTAAGAGTAGGCCGCCGTAGATTTTCATTAGCATAGGTTACACGAAAAGAAAAGTCTGGACGTTGAGGCAAGGCCCAGCTGGCGAATTAAGTCTTGGGGCTCATGGACCCTCAGGGCGGGACGACCGTCGCGTCCGGGATGCCTCGCTTAGACGCCCGAGGAGCGTACCTAAATATTAAACAGTTCAGGGAGAAGCGTACCAAAACGTGCTGTTCTGCGTTCGCCGCACTTGCAAAAGCACGCAAACCTCAACCATTTGCAAGTCGGCTCTCACACCTCGTGCTGGCCAAGCTTACGCAGAGTCGCGATGTTCACTTTAATCCATGGAGAACGCGTGGGCGGCGGTCTCTCAAATTGAGAGCGACGCAGCCGCCGACGTCGCGGCCCTCATTTCGAGCTACCAGCTCAAACCGCACCTCCTCGATGCAGTAATTCCAAAGGCGCTGAGGCTCCTCAGCGACGCGTACGTCGCAACGGCGCAGGCAGCGGCTTTGCATACAATGTACGTGTTCTCCAAGGTTCGCGGCCACAAAACAGTAATGCAGCACCTCCCAACCAACGCAGCGCTGCTCGAGCCCTTGCTCATGCGCCTGGGCGAGCTCAATGGCTCGCAGTGCTGGTCAGCGCAGTACGCGCTGCTTCTTTGGCTGGCCTCGCTTGTGCTCGCGCCGTTCGAGCTCGAAAACCTCGGCCAGAACCTGGAAAGGCGGCTGTTCGAGGCCGGAATGCGGTTCCTGAACTCGAACGGGATCCAGCGAGACGCAGCAGCCGTATTCATCGCGCGCCTGCTCACGCGTAAACGCGAAAACCAGGCCACGCAGGTAGACGCGTTTGCGGCAACGTTCGGCTCTACCCTATCGCTGGGGGAGTTGCAGGTCCTTGCCGAAGTCATGGACCGCGTGAGTGTCGTTCCGCCTAGTATCCGCGGCCTCGTGCAAGCCGCAACGTTGGCCAGCGAGGAGGAGAAGGAAACGACCTATTACAGCAGCATGCTCACGTCGCGGCTATGGATCAAGATTATGGGCCGCGTCGCACTGCGTGACGTGCCCGAGTTCGCAGAGTTCGTGCTTGCCGAGTGTTTCTCGCTTCTGGACAGCCGGTCCACGCGCGTGAGAATGACGGCCGCGAAGTACATTGCTCGCATCACGGCGAAGCTGCCCGACGAGAACGCCGAGGAGGTTTGCGCTGGCCTGCTCTCCTCGCTGGACGAGGATGCTGAGTACGCTTCGCCGGACTACTACAATGGCGCGCTCATTGCCCTGGCCGAAATCGTGCGCCGCAAGCTGCTGCACAACGCGGCCATATTCGAGCAACTCGTGGTTACCGTTCTAGAGAGACGTGGCCTTCACTTCTTGCAAGAGCGTCTGAGCACTCAAATCGGTACAAACGTGCGCGACGCAGCCTGCTACGCCTGCTGGTCCTTGTTCCGTTCCGTGCCGGACCTGGACGCGGCCCTCAGAGCTCGACTATTTTCGTCGCTCATTGCCCTGGCCGTGCTGGACCACGAAGTCAGCGTTCGCCGCGCAGCCGCGGCTGCCCTGCAGGAGGGATTGGGCAGGTACGGCCACCTACTGAGCGCCGAAGAAGCGTTTTTCATTATGGAGCACATCAACTTCCAAACAGTCAGCCTCGTGTCCAGCTGCTACACACATGCTGCTCCATTGTTCTGCCACTATGCGGGGTTCTTCGACTTGTTCATGCTCCATGGCGTGCTAAACGCGAACGCCGATATGCGCAGACTGGCTGCCTCGGCCATACCAAGTTTACGCAAGCACTTATCCACAGAGTTCATGATCGACAAGCTCTTAGCAGATACAAGCCAGACTGCGGAGGCGCTGCACGGCAAAATGCTCGCGCTGGCGTCGCTTTACACATCGTCGAATTCAACCCATTGCATATCGGACGCGCGAACCCTGGTCAGCAACGCCGCAGATTCGGACTTGAACAGCGAGGCCGTACTGAGTCTGCTCCCCATTGTTCCCGAGAAGGCCAGCCACATTCTAGAGGCGCTTGTGACTGAAGAGAAGCATGTAATTGCCGCGGCCGAGAAGCTTTGCCTGCACTTGCCCTCGCACACGCTCTATGACGAGGTGCTGCCCGTCTGCATTAAACGCATGCATATGAGCATTACGCACGTAGCGTGCATCATGGCAATGCCAGACGTCCCGGCCAACGTCGTTTTGGAAGCGGCTAGACTGCCGAACCCACAAAGCCGGGCCATGGCTGTCTCGCGACTCGACCTTAGCAGCAGCGAATCAGTGGCACAGCTCGTCACGTCTCTGAACGATTATAGCATTGACGAGCGCGGTGATGTCGGCGGTTGGGTCCGTGAAGCAGCAGTCAATCGCGTCGTGGCCCTGCGAGCACAAGGAAACGAGGACATCACGACTGCGTTGTGGAAAATGGCCAGTGGCAGCCGCGAAAAGCTGCGGCTCAAATCAGGAAGTGCGCTAGTCGAGCTGGCTCACGTTCCGCAGCTGAGTTTTGAAGACAGCGAGTCATACTACTACACGCTTCTCAAAGCTTGTCCCGAGTCAAAAAGGGCAGTTGTCTCGCAGGGACTCGCCTCGTCAGTGGGAGGGCTTAGTGCAAATACAACTACTGCAGAGGGCTCGTTTCGTGGCCTAGTTCGGTATTTGGGCGAGGCCGGCAGTGAGTGGCTCGTCCCGAATATTATGAGCCTTGACCGGACCACAGTGTCCAAATGTGGCGAGGTTGTGCGTACATTGCGACGGCTCGTCATGCACGGAGTGAAGGTCGATCCCGAAAGACGAGCGCTTGCTATTGCATTCAACACGACGCTCGTTCCGCAGCTGCCAGAGCCCGTAGTGGTCGACGCCATCGAGATTCTTGCCGTATTTGCGGAGCGCTTGCGCGGTGCGGCTTTTGACCGGCTGGTTAAGCTCGTCAAGACGCATCGTAGCGGCCGCGTTCGCCAGGCTGCTGCCGATGCGTTGTTCGAGTGCGGCGTGGAGGACGACGTGCTTGAAACGACGGACTGGACGCGCGGCGACTACGAAGTGAATGCACAAAAACTCAAAATAAATACTTAACGTCTGTGTTATGACCCCCCAGTTGCCTTTTTTTCTTTTCCCACTACGACTTACTCTTCTTCGCTCGTGTCCTCGCCGTCATTGCTGGCGTTCAACGCCGTGCCAATGCCGACGGCCGTCGACGCCGAGGCCGGCGTCGGGTTATCGTCGTCCTCGCCGAGCTCGTCGGCCAGCTCGTCGGCCAAGTCGTCAAGGTCGTCATCAAAGCGTGAGTCGTCGCCGTCGTCCTCGTCTGCAAGGAGCGTGGGCGATGGAGCGCTTGAATGCGTTGACACATTCGGCGCTCGTGCCTGCGGCTCGCTGCGCCGGGCTGCGTCCGCGGCGCCCAGGTTCGTAGCTGGCGTCGGCGACGGCGCCGCAGACGTAGCTTCGTACGTGGGTGTTCTCGATGCTGGGATCGCCGCGGTTTTCGCTGCGCCTGTACCGCCAGATACCGGCGTCGCGCGTTTTTGGGGCGACGTCCTCGGCGAAGATTGCGCGGACTGCGGCGCCGACATCGAGGTTGCTAGTGGAGTGGACCGGCCGGCCTGGCGCTGCGCCGGCGTCAGCTGGTCAGGCTCAACGCTGCCCGCGCGCGACGACGCAGGCGTAGTCTGCGGCGGTTTGGCCTTCTTCAGGGTTCTTCGCGTCGGTAGGCGAGCCGTAGTCGCACGACGTGGAGGAAGCATGGCAGTCGAGTGGTGGGCTTGAGTAGGGCCCGCCGATGCGCCGAGTTTGGGCGATGCAAGAGGCGTCGATGTGCTCGACGTAGGTACGGACGCGGACGCCGGCGCATTAGTACTAGCCGCGGAGGGTCCGGCAGCTCCCGTACCCGACGAACCTGGCCGCGCCGATGACTGGCGGCTTATTGGCGGCTTCAAGCTTGCGGGCGGCTCGCGCAGCACGGACTTCGCGCCGCCGGACGAGGGCTTCGTGCGCGGCTTCAGCGCAGGCGCCATCTGCAGGTCCAGGCCAATTGGATGAAGCTCGTACTGCTTCGACTGCTGGTTATACACGAGGACACACTCGACATCGCTGGCGACCGTCGCCGGGCCCTTGAATGTGGGCCCTGGCGGGCCTGCAGCGCCCTGGCCCTGGCCCTGGCCCTGGCCCTGATCCCGAGCGCCATTTGTGTCAGTCGCCTGTTGCAGCGTGAACTCCCCGCGCGTCGTGCGCCGCAACTCAAGCTCAGACTTGTGGCTCTCCAGCGTATCTGGTGGCACGCTGAACCGCAGCGTGAGCGAGGCCGGATCCTGATGCCGCGCGGGCTGTGAGCTGTTCTCGCGGCCGCGATTCTCGCGCAGTTTCGCCGCAAACGCTTCACTCAGCGACACGTCGTACACCGTCATTGACGTCCCCCCAAGTGCAGGTGCTCAGGATTGGCTTCGTGCAGGACACAAGGGAGCCCGGCCTAGATCGCGAGGAGTAGTACGCTTAGGCTGTGCGTGTGTGTGTGTAGGCAGCCAGGCGTGCGTTTAGTGAGCGTCGCTATAATAAGAAGACCCGGCCGGGGCACCCGAAACGGCCATGTGCACGTGACCGCGACTGCATTGATTCAGCCTGCAATAATAAATCATAAATCGTCCGTTTGTGGAAGCTCAGGTCAGGTATTTAGCGCTTGTGCTGCTCGCGTCTCCCCCCGCTCCTGTCGCATCTGCCTAGCATGAAGATCGTTCTCGATGCTGCCGAGGAGAAGATCCGGAACTTGCTACTGCGGTTCGCGCACGAGTTTGCGAACAAGGGCAATGCGGAAGTGACGCTGCGGTTCACGGGCGGCTGGGTTCGCGACAAGCTGCTCGGCCGTGCGTCGCACGACATCGACGTCGCCATCGATAAGTCCACAGGCGAGGAGTTCGCGACGGCGCTCCACAACTACTTGGTCGAGATTGGCGACACGGCTGAAACAGGCAGTGTGCACAAGATCGCCAGCAATCCCGAGAAGTCGAAGCACTTGGAGACGGCCACGACGCGTATCTGCGGCCTCGACATCGACTTTGTGAATCTGCGCAGCGAGGAGTACGCCGACGCCTCGTCGCGCGTGCCGACGGCAATCAAGTTTGGCACGCCGCAGGAGGACGCACTGCGCCGCGACGCGACCCTGAATGCTCTGTTTTACAACCTGGGCACAGACTCCGTTGAGGACTTCACGGGCAGGGGCCTTGACGATCTGCGCAGTGGCGTTCTGCGCACGCCGCTCGAGCCAGCCGTCACGTTCAGCGACGATCCTCTGCGCGTGCTGCGCCTCATCCGTTTCTCGGGCCAGCTCGGGTTCACGGTTGCCCCAGAGACCCTCGAGGCGATGCGCGGCGATGCCGTGGGCCCGCTGCTGCGCCAGAAGGTCAGCGGCGAGCGCGTGGGCACGGAGATCGAGAAGCTGCTCGAGGCGCCGCACGCCATCTGTGGCCTGCGGTACTTAGCAAAGCTGGGGCTGGGTCCCCATGTGTTTGCGCTGCCCACGACCGTCCCGAATCCGTTGCCCGCGCCCGAAGACGATTTGCTCGAGCGCATCGAAGCGGCGTACGCCATCGTGCCGCAGCTCACGGCGGCTTTGCAGCCGCAGACGCCGAACCAGCAGGCCGTTTTATGGCTCGCAATTTTGTTGCAGCCCTGGGACGGCATTCGTATTTCCACGGGCAAGCCGAACAAGTTCGAGGACGCCGTCGGCGCCATTGTGAAGGACGGGCTCAAGCTGACGAAGGCAGCCAAGGACGGCGTGGCCAGGCTCCACGCCTCGGCTCCTGTCGTCGATAGCATTGTCGATGCTCAGAGCGCCGGCAACAAAGTCCAGAGACATGTGCTGGGGAACTTCGTGCGGGTCGCGGGTCCTCTTTGGCCACTGTGTCTTGCCTATAACGCGGCGCGGCTGCGCTCTGCCGAGGCCGTGAACAGCATAGCGCAGCTCATCACCGACGCGGGCCTTACAGAGGCCTACAACTTCAAGCCCGTGCTGGATGGCAAGCAGTTGACGAAGCTCCTGGACCGCAAACCGGGCCCGTGGCTGCAAGCTTTGATGGCCGACGTCATGAACTACCAGCTAGACCACCCGGACGCGTCGGTAGACGACATCAAAGGCTTTGCTTTGTCCAGAGCAAGCGAGTAAAAGCGCCCCCCTTTTTGTACATATAGAGAGCGAGTTGCGGCCTTTGTGGTGGTCCCTGACACGGAAGTGTTTTATTTATTGAGGGGTCTATTCTTTTTGAACGAAGTAACTTAAAGGAGGAGAAGAAATTGTATAGGTTTCTTATGCATATATAATAGAATAAAGTATCATCGAATCGTTCACTTGCGGCTGATGACGCGCTTCATCAGGTTCGTCGTCAAGAACACAACGCACCCAATGAGACGCACAACGGCGATCACGGCGTTCGCCCAGAGCAGGAATGCAAAGAAGTATGAGATCCGCTGTCTCACGCTGTGGGTCATTCCCTTTTCCTGCGACTCCGTGGACGTGATGGCCCATATGAGCACGACGTTCGACACGAGCCAGGTCGTAATTAGATATGTGCGGAACATGCGGCTCTGGTCGTCCTCGGTGATGGACGAGCCCTCCTTCGGCGGCTTGTACGGGGCGAGCGCGCGCTTCACGACCTGCTGGAACCGGCGATCGATGTCCTCCAGGTCCAGCACATGCTCCTCAACCACCGTATTGTCACCTTCCTTAACGGCCCTAACCGACGGAAGAGCGCCGAGGCTGACGCTGCCCTTCGTTCCCCACGACACATCGTGCCAGTTACAGAAGGCGTAGACGTTCAGGACGTTCACGAAGCTGGGCTGCATGAACATGTACTGCGGCATGGACGTGAGGACGTGCCACGGATCGAGGTATAGAATTGCCGTCAGGATGTACAGGCCGAACGTGGAGCAGAGGGCCACGACGACGAGGGCGCTTGTGGACGTGAAGAAGTCGGCGAAGAAGTCCGAGATGCTATGCATGTTTTTGAGGCTTCCCAATTCGCTGGCGGCAAGCCACAGGGCAATGACGAGTCCGTAGTACTGGATAATGCCGAACACAACCATCATGCAGTAGTACATCCACTTCGAGCCCTTTGGCCGGTTGCCCAGAGCGAGAATGAAGCTGATGACGACGAACAGCCCGTAGACATACTTGACGATGAGCGAGATGATGGACGAGGCCTCAACCCCGAACGGGAACGCGTGGTCGTTGTTTTCGCTGCCGTACTCCTTCGGATTAGCGGCGAGCTCGATAATGATCGTGATCGTGAGGTAGTAGCAGCCGAGGTTGAACCAGGTCAGGAACTGGTTCAGCAGGTTATAGCAGAACTGGAGGTGCAGGCCGATCAGACGCAGCGGGTTCTGCGACGACAAGTAGACCTGGTAGAAATGGGTGATGCCGTAGATGCCTGCGGCAAATGATCCGTTCAGCCAGCGGCGGCGCTGGCCCATGAGCTCGCCGATGCCGTTCGGGACATCTGTTTCGGCCTTTGACTGCTTCACGTATGTGAGGTGCCACTTCTCGCCGCGCTTGAAGCACACCTCGAGGCACAGAATGCGGTCCTCGGCCAAGAACATGTTCTTGCGGAAGATACTCATGCCGTCGACGCCCTTCTTGCCGAGCCGCTTTGAGAGCGTATGGTCGCCGTGGAAGTACTGTGCGAGGGGGCGGCCCTCGACGGCTCGGTAACGGTAGGCACTGAACGCGCCCGGCAGCACGGAGATGTAGCCAAACGTAGACTCGAGCGGCTTGTCGAGAATGTTGCTGATCTTGTACTCGAAGTTCTGGGCGGCCACGATCGGGTTCAGCAGGTCGCGGCCGTGCGGCCCCAGCATGGCGTGGATCTCGCCGCAGGCGCCGCCGACGCTCGAGTCGTTGTAGAACGTCTGCCACAGGTAGAAGAGCGAGCGCGTGCCCGGGCGTGTGCCGGCGTCGATGAGGCAGACGACTTCGGGCTTCAGCAGCGGGCAGAAGGCATTAAAGACCCATCGGTGTGAGTTAATCTTCTTTGTGTTCTGCTGCTTTAGGCACATTGTGACCTGGATGGGCGGCAGCGAGTGTGGATTGCCCTCCTCGGGCCGCACAAGCGTTTGGTCCGGCAGGACGCAGAGCTGCGTTGTGTACTCGAAGATGTGGGCGATCGTCTCCTCGCCGTTCACGTTGCGCTTCATGACACCGTCCTGGTAGACGCCGATTGTGGCAAGCACGTCCAGCACATTCTTGTCGCAGGGATCAATACCGTCCATAACGAGCACGACCTGGATTTTTTTCCAGGCCTCCTCGCGGCCGCCCCAGAACGCGGAGCGCTTGATGCGGCAGATGTCGCGGATGTTCTGCATGACGCCGTAGAGCGTGCGCGCCGTCAAGACCTTGTCTTCGTTGTAGTAGGTGATGCACACGAGCAGCTCTGTGTCGCGGCCGTACTCGTTTGCGCGCAGCGAGTAGCCGTTCTCGGGCGTGAAGTCGTCCGGGTCGCAGGTCGCCGCCGTGTAGCGCATGTGCGAGAACTCGGTGCGGCCAGACTCGGCGTCGGCGTACTCGGGCAGAATGGACATGCGCACGGCGCTGGGCACGGGGTACTCGCTGCGGAAGACGGAGCCCTGCACGAGGCCGACCTTGCGCGTGCCGGCGCGCTTCAGGCGGCTCAGGTTCTGGCGCCGCGCCCAGCCGTTCTCCTGCTCGTTTTCCTCGGGCTGCGGCGAGCCCGCGAGCGGCTCCTCGATAGGCGGCGCGCTAAGGCTCACGGGCCGCGTGCTGAACCGCCGCTCCTCGTCGCCCCACTGGCCCCACTCCTTCGGCTCCTCGTCCTCGTCGTCGTCGTCGTCGCTGTCGTCGGCCGGGTACGGCAGCTGCGAGTTTGTGTGCGTGTGGTGCGGATTGTAGCGCACGACCTGCGGCAGGGACGCGATGCCGCCGACGGCCTCCGACTCAGCGTCCGCGGCGGTGTCACCCACGCCGTCGCCCACACCGTCACCCGCGCCGCCACCCACGCCGTCACCCGCACCGTGCGGTCGCGGATGAACGCCGGACGAGAAGTTGCGGTGGTTTGCGAGGTCCCCGGACTCGTCGTAGCCAAGCTCGAACTGCGGATTGCCCAGGTTCTCCTCGTACGCCGAGTAGTCCGCAAACGGGTTCGCGCCGTCTGCGCCGGGCTGCTCCCATTGCTCGGCGCCACGGTCTGCGCGCGCGTTGTTCAGCTGCGCGTACTTCGGGGGCATTGCTGGAAAAGGGGCGAGATCGTGGTTGTATTTATAGATTTATTTACTTTTCCCCCCGTCACCTTGCCCCGTTTGCCAAAAGCGCGCTCACGTGCTCTAATTACGCCGCAGCCCCTTGCACGCACGACCCCTGGCCCGAAACGCGTGTAAACAAGCCGTGTAAGCAGCGGCGACGCGGGCGGCAGAGCATGCGGCCGGCGCGCGACGGGCCCGTGCGCGGCGCCCCCTGCAGAGCGCCCGCAGCGAGGCCCTAGCCGAACTCGCCTAATCGACCCCAACTCATTTCCTAGCTTTAATAATCGCACCGCCTTATTTGCAAGCGCTGATCCGGTCGCGCCAGCGCTACGGCGCGGCTCGGCCGTAGATCATCGTGGCGGTTGGCAAGTGAATTCGAGCCGCAGGCTGAACCCCCTTATTTGGTCTGTCCTAGTAAAATACATACAAAGGTGAGCACAGAAACGGTTCACCGTAACAATGCGTTGCACTCACTACAACTCCTAAACTGCGGGACTTTAAAATAGAGTACAGTCCGCCTCGCCATGCCCAAAGAGGATTGCAGAACAAAGGCGAATTGAGGCCGCTGGCTCGCAGCAGCCATACATCGCACTGTAGCGCCATCGCATTGCAGCGCCATCGCATTGTAGCGCCATTGCATTGTAACGCCCTACTTACTATCGTACTGCGTCTTGCACACAGGGCACTGCTGGTCCGCAGGCACCTTCTCCATTATGCACAGACACACGGAGCAGACATGCCCGATCTCAACCACGCGCTTTGTGAGGAAGCACACGGCGCTGAAGTCGACGTCCGGCTTCGTGGCGATGTTCACGTACTGCCGCACGGACGGCTCGAGCAGGTACACGCTCGTGAAGAACTGGACGAGGCCTCCGGCGTCCCGCGCTCGGATCTCGAGGTACGAGCCGCCCGTGAAGTCCGCAGCCTGCTGCAGAAACGACTTCGGCGGGCCGAAGTTCGCGACGTCGAGCGGCACGCGCAGCTTCTGCGCCGTGAAAATCGTGTTCATCGTCGCAATGTACTTCGACGCGGCATCGTTCTCGGCCGCACTCACCACGAGAATGTGCCCGCGCAGCGACGGCGTCTCGCGGACCTGCCGGTTCAGGTACGCAAGGCCCAGCGACAGCGGCCCGGCCACGGACGTGAACCCGGCACTCGACGCAGCCGCTGCCTCGTCGATCTGCGCCCGCATGCGCGCCAGCACGCGCACGTCAAGGTTCTTGAACTGGCGGAACATCGTGCCCTCGAGCTCCACGGCGCGGCCGCCGCCTTCGCTCGCAGAAACGGCGTCCGGCGCCGTCGTGTAGAGCAGCCGCGCCCCAACCCCGTTGTACCCAATCACGGCAAGCTCGTTCGCGCTGTCGAGCGCGAGGTGCGCGTTCAGCAGCACCATGAGGCTGGCCATGACGTCCCAGAACGGCACCGCCGAGTGCCGCGTCCAGCCCTCGCCGTGCAGATCGACAATCACCACAAAGAAGGACGCCGTGTCCTCCTCGAGCGGGTCGAACGTGCTGCCCACAGCAAGCTGCGCGGCCGTGCCGTCGACACTGTTCATGGTCGCCGTCTCGATACGGTCTACGGCTAAGTCCACGGCGGGAGCGAACGGCCGGCGCAAATTATATCCTATGTCTTTTAACAGCAATTTTCATAGAGTTCCAGTAATGCTAATCCACATTTAGCATTGCTAGCAGTGCGCAACGCTCTCTCTTGACTGCACACGCCACCCGAATCACAAGCCCTCCGTCAGCCTGTCTACTAGAACTCGTAAACTGCGCACACGAAAACAAGCCGCCTATACGTCAAAAACATAAACAAAAGACATACTACGTACACAAGCGCTATTGACGCTTCTAACGCTAGCAACGCTGGACGCTAGGCGTGCCCGCAGTCCCTGTTTCGCAGCCGCGCCGTGTTTCCCGCGTCTGCCACGTGACCCGTGAGGCTCGCCCCGTGGCTGAGAAAGAAACGGTGGAATCGACCACCGCCGTTCAGGCTACGCCGCAGCCGACAGCCCCAGCCGTTGTTCCCGATGCCGTCGGCAAACACCAGCAATGGCAGCATTGCGGAGGAGTCGTCGAACCACACGCCGCTAGACGTGGCAGCGCCGCACGCGCGGCGGGCGTCGCCACAGCCGCCGAGCGCGGCCGCCCCACAGCCGCAGATCGCGCTGTCGCAGTCGCAGCCGTCGCAGCCGTCGCAGCCGCCGCCCGCACGTCTGCAGCGGTCGCTCTCGGCGCATGGCCAGCGCATTGGCAGCGCCGCTGCGCCGCCGCCGCCGTCGTTCACGTTCGCAACGTCCGCGGCCGCAGCGGCCACGTCCGGCAAGACGCGCCCAAAGCTGAACCTCAGCACGACGCTGTCCACGACGGCAGGCCAGGCGTCGTTACCGTCGCCGCCGAGCGCTGCCGCCGCGCACGCGCCGTCTACAGCCTCGCTTGTGGCGGCCGCGTCGGGCCGCCGCCGCCTCTGGTTCCGCAAAAAGGCCGGCGGCCCGGCCACGAGCTTGCTCGTCGAGCCGACAGAGCTCGTCGACGACGTGAAGTCGCGCGTGCTCATGAAGTACCCCACATCGCTGCTGCAGAACTGCGACCCGGCCGACCTCGTCGTCACGCTCGCGCCGAACTCCGCGTCGCGCGTCGAGCTGCAGCCGGATGAGAACGTCTGGGACGTGCTCGACCGCTACTATGCGTCGGGCATGACCATCAACGACGCACTCGAGCTGAGCCTGCCGGCGCCGACCGTGCAGGGGCCACCGGCGGCCATGCAGGGCTCCGCGCCCCTCCGCACAGCCCTGCAGCGCGCACGCAGCTACAGCAACAATAGCCACTACCAGGGCTACGCATCGTCGCTCTCGCCATCCGCGGGGCCGCCGCCCATGCCCCAGAGCCACCATAACCCGTCGGAGCCGAACACGCCGGCATCCGTGTCGCCGCACGGCGCCTCGCCGAGCGCCCATTCGTCCACGGGCCCGCACTCGCCCATAGCGGAGTCGCGCGCCGACGCGCGCCAGAACACGAGCGTGCTGCTCATGCCGCGGCAGCTCGGCGGGCCGTCGGGCCCGCTGTCCGTGAACGCCGAGCGCGAGCTCGATGGCCATGCAACGACGCTCGTGCCGCTAACGGGCGAGCCACGCGAGGTGTCGTCAAGCGCGCCAAACTGGAACGAGGCCGTCGCGGGCACGCCCGGCTTACAGCCATCAAACGGCGCAAGCACCTCGGGAACGCAGTCGGCTGGTCTGACTCCGTTATCGGGCGTGCCCTCGTCGGGCCTGCCAACACCGGGCCTGCCCACACCGGGCCTGCCCACGCCGGGCCCGCCCACGCCGGGCCTGTCGTACGGAGGCCTCGCGTCTCTGCAGGTCGGCAAGTCGTCCGTCGTCCCGCAAATCAACGTTCTGATTGTTGAGGACAACAAGATCAACCAGCTCATTCTCGAGCGCTTTTTGCAGCGCAAGAATGTCCGCTGCGCCGTCGCTACGAACGGCCGCGAGGCGCTCGAGAAGTGGCGCGCCGGCGGCTTCCACCTCATTCTCATGGACATTCAGCTCCCCGAAATGTCTGGGCTCGAGGTCACAAAGGAGATCCGGCGCCTTGAGATCGTGAATGGCATTGGCGCGTTTCCTCAGGCGTTTAGGGGCCACGACTTGCCCGCGGCTCCTGTGGAGGCAGACATCTTGCCGAAGTCAGAGGGCGGCTTCCGCTCGCCCGTCATCATTGTGGCGCTCACGGCGTCCAGCGAGATGCTCGACAAGAGCGAGGCCCTCGCCGCCGGCTGCAACGATTTCCTCACAAAACCCGTGAACCTCACCTGGCTGGAACAGAAGATCACGGAGTGGGGGTGCATGCAGGCTCTTATTGACTATGCTGGCTGGAAGCAATGGAGCGCCGACTCTCCATACCGCTCACTATCGCGCGCAGAGTTACATGCGAAGCAGCCAGAGAAACAGCAGCAGCAGCAACAGCAGCAACAACAGCAACAACAGCAGCAACAACAAGAACAACCAGCGCAACCACCACAGATACAAGCTGGAAACAACCATCCGAATGAGTCCGACGTTTCGAAACCGCCCGGACAGGACGCGTTTCTTCGAGAACAGCATTCGCAAGGCCCCATTGCCACGACCACTTGATTTACATAGTGCGACTGCCATGACCACTCTGCTGTCGCGGCCCTGGAGGCGCCATATTCATGACCACAATGCCAGCTCAGTGGCTAGCTTGCATTGCTCGTTGCTCTTATGAAACACTAGTCATACCTGCACAGCGGGCTCTACATTGTTGGCACACATTGCCCCTTTTTTATTCCATGCAATTCCCTTGTCAGGCGTAAGGCCTGGTCCTGGCGGTTGCCTCCTCCATAGCAGCGGGGACAAGCACTTACCTGTTGCTGCCCGTTGGTTTATAACATCTTAACATGAACTTGCCTCGTAACATAATCATAATCATTACGTCGATCTACGGCGACCCGAAGCGCCTAAGCGCCTAGGCGCCTGAATCTCGTCGAATCCTTTTACTGCACTCTTTGGTGATTGCGAAGCAGGCCAGGGGCGGGCGGCGTCATTGCGCTTACTTAAAACGGGCGGGCAGAGACGAAAATCGTCGGTTTTTCCGAGAGCCAATGAAGAACAGCTAGCTTCTCTTTGTTGTTCACAGGACAGCATTCTATTCGCACGCTTACCGCACCAGCGGAGTGACGCAGTGCTCTACGACTGGCCTTTGCAGCTGCTCTGCGTGCCTGGCCAACACACGGCCTCAAACTAGCGGATTGGTCCAGAGCGTATTCCCGGCGCATCATGCGTGATTATGCATGGCCCAGCCCGAGGGCGAGCCGCATGAAAAAGGGGCGGTGGTAAATGCAAACAGGCCGCACAGGTATCTGCTCCACAGGCTTGGCCAATATGCAGCAGATCTAGGCCTCTGCGTCAAGGAGCGCCACTGGCGCTAGCATGCGTTTGCCGCATACGCTCAGTAGTCTCATCCTATCCAGAAATGGCCGCGGCCAAGGTGCATGCATACAACGGGTAAGGTCCGCATAACAGGGCAAGGACTTTGGGTTCTGCTCAAGGGATGCAGACGCATTCCGTAGAGCCGAGCCGAGCGTTTGATGTTTGTTTCAGACTGTTGTGGCCGCTGGTAGCCTCGGGGAATTTACGATGCAATCTACATCGGAGTAAAAACGACCCCGCCAGTTCGGACATTGTACATGGCCAGCGCATTCGAACCTCGGTCGCCCTCGCGGATCGGCGAAGATGGGGTTGTGCACGTTGCCGCAACCTCCGGCCGGCCTATCATGAGCTTCAAGCAAACATAAATACCGGTCCTAAGCCGAGCCACATTCGGCAGCCACAACACACACTTGGCTGCTCTCCACCATGAAGCACCTCTTCTCCCTCGCCGCTATTCTGTCGTACGCGCTTGCCGACGCCGGCTTCGTCGAGCTGCCGGTGACGGCGAAAAAAATGAACTCGACACATACGCTTAGGAGCCGTAGCGACGAAGATAGCGTACAGCTGATCAGCGGCCTCACTGGGTACTATGTGAACCTTGAACTCGGCACGCCAGGCCAGCTGCAGCAAGTGCTCATTGACACGGGCTCGAGCGATCTATGGGTCTACGGCCCGAACTCGCCGGGCGCGAATCAGGTCTACGATCCGTCGAAGTCGTCGACGTCCAAGTACGTGAATAGCGGTTTCAGCATCTCCTATGTTGACGGAAACACCGCCAGCGGCGACTACTACACGGACAATGTATCCCTCGAAGGTGTTGACATAAACTTTGCCTTTGCCGTCGTGAACAAGGATGTCGACGATGATGGAATTTTTGGCATTGGGTTGCAGAATGACGAGGCAGACAATGACGGGAGCTACGCGAACTATCCAATGGCACTCAAGCAGCAGGGGCTCATTGAGAGCACGGCCTACTCGCTGTTCCTAAACGATCTGAAGGCGACGTCCGGCACCTTGCTCTTTGGCGGTGTTGACACGAGTAAGTACTCCGGCCCGCTCTACACAGTGCCGATCACCTCGAACCTCTACTTCATGGTGGATTTCGAGATCGATGGGCACCGCATGAACGGAAACCTGGATGCGGGCTCGTCGTTCACGAACTTGCCTGACGACGTCGCGAATAGCCTTGCTCAGAAGGTCGGCGGTACGTGGAGCGAGAATGACGGCGTCTTCTACGTCAACAAGGCCACCGATATCACGGTCACGTTCAACTTCAGCGGCGCCAAGATCAATGTGCCCTCGTCGGAGTTGTTTGCCGAATACAACGGCGGCCTTGCGTTCCTCATTGGGCGGTCCAGTTTCGTCGGCGGTACCGTTTCCTTGGGCGACTCGTTTTTGCGGTCGGCATACGTTGTCTACGATCTCGACAACAACCAGGTCGCCATTGCCCAGGCCAACTACAATGGCTCCGGCTCCGTGCGGCCGATTACGAGTGCCGGTATTCCTGGCTCGCAGCCGGCGCCAGGCTTCTAAAGAAACAGGCGCTCTTCTGTACTATATACTTAAAGTCCTTAGTGCGTGCAAAGCATTGATCCGCTCGTTTTAGTTGAGCCCAATTTCGACACGAGCTGCTAATGGCCGCGCGGATCGAAAGCGGGCACGCGCTCGACAATGTGGTCGCACCGCTGGCAATGAAAGCAGACGCCTACGGCAGAGAGATGCCTGCTGCAGAGAGATGCCTACGACAGAGAGACGCGCCGTCGTGGCCGGCGACGGCCTCCATTTCTTCGGCACAAGCAGACCGCTTTTCCTTGCAGCGACATTCTAACTAACCCGAAACGATGTTCATTAACAATAAATACATGTCTGCTTTGCAATTGCAGCGAGCCCACTTCGGACGCGTCGCACTCAAGAAAGCATTTTTTATCTGGCCTCGTACACACAAATGGTGTATCCTGCTCGAAGACGCCCATGAGGACGGCTGAGACTGGCAAGAGGCGGACGGCTGCTGCGGGTCTTTATCCCCTTGCAACCACTTAAGAAATCCCCCAGCACCGCGATTCTGGCGCCTACGGCGCCCGCCTATGGCGATTCCAAAGAGGCAACGCCAAAGGCGACGCCAAAGAGGCAACGCCAAAGAGGCTACTCAGTGGTCTACCTGCATCACGGACGACTTTGCTACTGCTCGCAGCAGGTCCTCCAGAAGCAAATCGACCTTGTTTTCCTCGCTTGATGTGCACTGCGCAACAACCTTGCGGAACTGGGCCTCACTATCGAGGCTCGTCGACTTCAGCTCGTCCCTCACGCGTGCGAGCAGCTGTTCGTTCTGCGTGTACGCGCGCAGACGCGCCTGCAGAAGCACGGGCGGCAAGCGCAAGTCGTCTGCCGAGTTCACGTCTATCTTGAAGGGCTGGTCCGCATCGAAGCTTGCGCTCATATTCTCTGGAGCGATCTGATGGTGCGCGTTCTCGGCAAAGAACCGCTCGTTCTCGAGCTGAATGGACTCGTTCAGAGACGCAAGGCGCGCCTGCGCGGCCTTTCTTCGCGCCTTAAGGGCCTCGAGCTCGCCCTCGCGCGCTTCAAGCGTCGCCAAGCGATCTGACGCACTCTTGAGCTGCGCATGCACATTCGCCAGGAGCTCGTCCTTTGATGTCAGGTCTGCCTGCAGCCGCTCGTTCAAGGTATTTATGGCGTTGTGCGCGTTGTCTGTGAGCTCGGCGCGGCGCTCGCCCGCGTCCTGCGGCGGCCGCGATCCCGTGCGGCGGTGCTTCGACTGCTGCTCGGACTCGGCGATTGTTGGGCTTGCCGACGAGTCGGACGGGCTGCCGCGAATGCCGAAGTCCGTCGGCCGCAAACCGGCGCGGTTCGCCAGGAGCACGGACGCACCGACATCAACGAGCTGCTGTGCAATGCGGCGGCTGCCGAGCCGCGCCGCAATGTTCAGGGCCGTGTCGCCGTTCACGTCCTGCACGTCCACGAGCTCGTCGGTCAACCACGAGACGCCGCCGCCGCCACGCCGGCGCACGGCCCACTCGAGAAGGGCCTCGAGGTAGTAGCGCGAGGCGTCACTGCGGCCCGGAATGCCGGCCGTAAGGGCGATGTGGTGCAGCACGGTGCGGCCCTGTGCGTCGCTGAGGTGCAAAGACGGGAAGAGCTGGTCCAGCAGGTCGCCGAACGCCGAGTTGTCGCTGTTGTTCGTCACGAGCACGGCACGCACGAGCGGCGACTCGCCCTTTCGGTTCCCGCGGCGTGGGTCTGCGCCGTGGCGCATGAGGTCGGCCACAAGTGAGACGCGGCCGAGCGCGGCGGCCCAGTGCAGCGCCGTGTGGCCCGCGTCGTCGATGGGCACGTTCACCTCGACGCGCTCGGCGCCGTGGTCGGCGAGGATGGCGGCCAGCGCGCGCGGCTCGCCGCTGTTTGCCGTGATAAAAAGCTCCGTCACGACGTCGCGCGACAGGTCGATCACATCCTCGCTGAGCTCGGGCGACGGCTCGAGCGGCGGCAGCGTTGTAAGCGAGTCCTCTACAGCGTCCGCGGCCGGGACCGTTTGGCCGGCCGGCTCCGGCACGGCTGGGCTCAGCGCTGGCGCGGCGCCGAGCTTTGTGGTCGGCGATGCGCCGAACGCCTGCTGCTCCTTCAGCTCGCGGCGGCGCTCCTCGATCTCGGCCGGGTCCGGCTGCTTGAGGGCCGGGCGCTGCGTCATGTCGTACTCGAACAGCGGCGCTAAGCGCTCGAACACGCTGTACTGGCGGCTGAGGCTCACGGCCACGCTGAACGGGATCCACGTGCCCTGGTACTTGTTTGTGCCGCCCTGGACCTTCTCGAATTGCGAGCCGATCTCGCGCTCGAGCACGCGCTGGCGGCGGTTGCGGTCGAGGCCGGCGACCTTCAGGATCTGCGTCGCGTTGAAGGCGCCGTCAAGCGTGCGGCGCATAACTGCCGTGCCGTCGATGTCGAGCTCGATGACCTCGGCGTTCGCGTACTGCGCAAGCTGGATGCCCGGCACGTTTGTGGACGTGCGCGTGATGGGCACCTCGCGCGGCGTCTCTGGCGGCTGCGGCGCGTGGAGCTCGCGCTCGGCGGGCCCTGCGGTCCCCGCGACGGGCTCTGCTGGCCGCGGGCCCAGCGGCGAGACGTCCGGCCGGTCGAGGGCGAAAAAACCAGGCTGCGCGTCGACCATCTCGGGGTGTTTTCGCGCCGAGCGCGTGGCCCACGTGAGGTACGCGACGATCTGGTGTGCGATTAAAGGGCACACACAACCCAACCGCGACGTCACGCGCGGCCGTAGCCGCACAACCACGGGCGGCCGCATAACCACGGGCGCCCGCCCGCGGGCGCATAACTGCGCGCAGCTAAAGAGCCATACACACGTTTTTAGCGTCGTTTAACGTCGTTGGAAAAACACTGCTGTTTGATCCGAGGACACAGTGTAGCTAAATTAGTGCCTGTAAGTTTAATATACTCCTAGATCGCGAAGGCCGACCCTGAGACGCGTTGCCGCTGCCGCCAATAAAAGAGGGGAGGGCCGACTTTGAGCTCGCAGCCCCAGAGCACATGAACGGCCGCCGGTCGTCAACAGCCGCATAATAAAGCACCCACAGCGTGTGTTCGAATTGGTGTTTACTGTGGAACAAGTGGACTTCATGGTTGTGCGTGGTTTTGATGCGGCCGCCGTGTCGACAAAAAGCATGTCTATTATTAGCTAGCTAATAAGTATTGCCAAAATAAAGTTATCAACAGTTTAGTTCATATTCGCAAGATCAAGTCTCAAACTCATACTAGCGTGCCAATGCTGCTCTGCCGGCGCGGCAGGCACCATTATGCAGTCGTCACTCATAAGATTTAGTAGAAGTCGCCCTGGGCAATCATGGCGTCGACGACCTTCACGAAGCCGGCGATGTTTGCGCCACGCACGAGCGACGGCAGCGTCTCGGGCTTCGTCGCGTACTCCTTTGACGTGTCGTAGCACGTGTCAAAGCACGTCACCATGATGTCCTTGAGGCGGCGGTCGACCTCCTCGGCCGTCCACGTCTCGCGCGACGAGTTCTGCGCCATCTCGAGGCCGGACACGGCGACGCCGCCGCAGTTCGCGGCCTTGGCCGGGCCGTACCACAGGCCGTGGCTGCCCTCGGCGCGCGACTTCTCGTAGACGGTGATGGCCTCGATCGTGGAGCCCATGTTCGAACCCTCGGCCACGAAGCGGCAGCCGGACTTCACGAGGTGCGCCGCCTCGTCGCCGGAGACCTCGTTCTGCGTCGCGCACGGCAGCGCAATGTCGACCTTGTCGACGAGCGTCCACGGGCGCTGGCCCTCGTGGTACTCGAAGTTCGAGAACTCGGCCTTCAGCACGTCGAGCGCCTTGCGCGCGCCCTTCACCTCCATGACCTTCTCGACCTCAGCCACCGCGAAGCCCTTGCCGGGCTTCGCCAAAAACGTACCTTGCGAGTCGCTCAGGGACAGGACCGTCGCGCCAAGCTCGATCGCCTTCAGCGCCGCGTACTGCGCGACGTTGCCACTGCCGGAGATGAGCACGGACTTGCCCTTCATCGACTCCGCGCCCTTCGTCGCAACCTCAATCATCTTCTCGAGGTAGTAGATCACGCCGTAGCCAGTCGCCTCGGGCCGGATGAGCGAGCCGCCCCACGACAGGCCCTTGCCCGTGATGGTGCCCTCCCAGCGGTTCTGCAGGCGCTTGTACTGGCCGAACAGGAAGCCGACCTCGAGGCCCGTGACGTTGATGTCGCCAGCCGGCACGTCCGTGTCGGGGCCAATGTGGCGGCGCAGCTCCGTCATGAAGCTCTGGCAGAAGCGGCGGATCTCGGAGATGCTGCGGCCCTTCGGGTCGAAGTCGGAGCCGCCCTTGCCGCCGCCCATGCTCAAACCGGTCAGCGCGTTCTTGAACGTCTGCTCAAAGCCAAGGAACTTCAGAATGCTGAGGTCCACCGTCTTGTGGAAGCGCAGACCGCCCTTGTAGGGGCCGAGCGCCGAGTTGAACTGCACGCGGTACCCACGGTTCACATGCAGGTTGCCCTTGTCATCCTCCCACGGCACGCGGAACGACACGACGCGCTCAGGCTCGGCAACGATGTCAACGGCGCGGCGCAGGGCCGGGCGCTTCTCAAACAGGGTTGAGTCCTGCAGCGTGATGAGCAGCTCGTTGTAGGCCTGCTCGAACTCGGGCTCGTGGTTGATCTTCATCGTATGTTGTCTGCCAGCAGATATGGACAGGGGGGCGGCACCTGCCTCGCCTACTCCGCCGCTTATATAGTGAAAAATTCCGCTGCAGTGAGAGCGGCCATCCTAACCTTAATCTTGATAAGGGTTCGGGCCGTGGCTGCCCTTCTCGCCGGGGAGCACAAATGTGTCATAACCCGAGCACCGCCGTGGTACCTCGCGTGCAAGCGCGCCGCGTCTTAGCCTCCACGCCAAAGGATGTACGGCTGCCGGCTGCCGCGCGCTGCGCGACACCGGCTCCGCACCTTCTGTCAGTGCCCTTAGAGCCGCCACAAACGCGCTAAATCGACAGGGAAGCGCCGTTTGCGCTGGCGGCGGCCGCCGCCGCCGTCGCGGTCACACTTGCTCTGGCCAATAAGGACAGCCTATTGCCCTTACCCACATGCCTCCTCGGACCGTGGCAAAGCCAAGCGATCGTATGCGCTGGCCGATACCGGCATCGGCAGGGGCGGCCCTGCGCGCGCGAACAGGGCACTCGAACAGGGCACTCTCGTTAGCTAATGGCTCTTATCCGGCCCGTAGTGCCTCGTGCCCGCAGCCAAGCCCAGGCGCACCGGCAGCGGCCTTGGCTAGGGTACAAATACCGCCACGATAAAGCTGCACAAACTTAGGGCTCGTGTAAAAGATAAGAGCGCCTAAGCGCAAGGTTACAATTAGGAGCGACGGAGCCGAGACAATTTTACGGCAAACGCAGTGCGCGCACCGAGAAATCCCGATCGCACTGCCGGTCTCGGGCCGGGCGGCGCTTCTAAAAATGCGGCGTTACTGGCGGATGCTAACGCCACTCAGGGCTCTAAGGCTGCGACACCTAACTAGACCGCGTAGTGAAGAGAGGAACTACTAAATAGGAGTGATTAGACTAAATAGCACGGTTCGTGCCCAGATAAGTCGAGGAAGCCTGCGGCCCGACGCGCGGCTTTGTAGCGACGATATAAATATTGAAATGCGCTTTAAGACGCGGCGCCCGAGCAGCGGCCATCCCAGCAGCGGCCGCTAAGTTTAGACTGCCCACACAACGAAAGCTTCCTCGCTGTGCTGCCTAAATACTAGTTACGGCGCTGCCTTCCTTTCTTACGCGGCCACGAAGGATTACTCTACGACTATCGGGCCCATATATCCTAAAACATGGGGCAGCTCACGCTGCCCTCGTGCTTGGCTTGACGCACCCATAACTCGTGTAGACAGTCGAAGGGCACTCCACCAACAGCCCGGTCGCAACAAACGCGGCGTTTAGCCTAACGAAGAAAACTGCACGTCTACTTTTCCTCGCATTTGACAGAAAACTGGCCTTCGCGAACTTAGGCATCCAAATCCGTTCTGCGTGAAGCTTAACATGCATGTCATAAGAAGTATGAATAAATAAATAAGTGCAGAAAGGTATGCCTCGATCCGAGGAAAGCGTTAGAAGGCCATAGGGGTCATGGCAACATTGATCAGTTTGGGCTGGTGCGCGGCGCTCGCGGCATGGTCCGGCAGGAACTGCGAGGGGATTTTGTGGCCCGGCCTCAGAGCCCAAAGCCGGCACGCGCTGTCTTCGGAGATCGTGACGAGCTCGTTCGCGTACGGGTGCCACTTCACCTTCGTCACGTCCGTGTTTTCACAGCAAGGCAGCTGCGACGCCATAGCCGCATCCACGTCGAGGGCGTCGGCCGCGTCGCTGGGCTCCGTGACAAGCGTGACGCCGTTCTGGCCGCCGCAGGCAATGAGCGGCCATTCAGGCGCACGATGGCCTGTTTTGGCCGGGGACGAGCCGTTAGGAATGACGTCGATAGACGCGTAAAGGGAGTTCACGCGCGTCTGCGCGGCACCTAGCCGGTACTGCGGCTGGTACGAGTTCGTCGACACCTTCAAGAGCTCGCCTGAGCGATGTAGCCCCCACAGCGCACTGCCGGGGTCCGTGACGGAGCGGGCCAATGCGATAATGCCGCCGTGGCCGCTGGCGTCGCCGCTCGCACTGCTGCGCGGCGCCGTCGCGTGCACGGGCTGCTTGCGGCTCGTGGCCCTGACGTCCCAAAACTTGACACACTCGTTCGCGTTCGACGCAGTAGCGACAACAGTGTCTGTGTAGAACGAGAGCGCCGTTATTCCGTGGCGCACGCGCTGCGCGCGCGGCCCGGCCACTACGGCATGCGCGTCCGTCCACTCGCGGACAATGCCAGGCATACGGTCACGCAAATCGATAATGCCTACGGACCCCAGCGACGTGCCGAACGCGACGACGTTTGCGGAGCCGGCGGGCACGCTCACGTTCGTCACGTCCAAAACGCTGCCGACTGCCTTGGACGCCGCGCCGTGGCTCAGGTCCACGCTGTGGATGCCCGAGTCGGACGTGCAAACTATGCTGCCGCCGCCCAGCGCAGCCACGTCGCGCACGGGGGACCTGTAGGCGCCGGGGGACCGCAGGACCGCCGTCGCGCGGCCCACGGCGGGGTCGTACAGTCCGAGCTCGCTCGTCCCACACTGCACAACGTGCACGTCTCCCGTCTCGAGACCAATGACGCAGTGCGCCGAGTCGGGCAGGCACGCGAGCGAGTACGGGTACGCAGGATCGTGGAACCCGCGCGAGGAGTACCAGGGCTGCAGGCAGCGCCGGCCCAGCAGAAACTCGGGCGGCCACATCTCGCGCAGCATTGCTCGGGCCTCGGCGCGCCCGAATTTCGGCGGCGGCGCGCGCGTCGCGCGAGGTCGCGAGCGGCAGGCCGAGGCCGAGCTGCGCCGCGCCGGCTCGGGAGCCGCGCGGCTCAGGCGCGGCCGCTTGGCCGGCGGCAATGGTGGAGGGGTGGGAGATGGCGCTCGCGACAGCCAAGCATCCAGCGTCATGAGCGGCCTGATGGTGGCAGTCTGGCGGGTTAATTAGGACGCCGCGCGCGACAGACGCGTATAGCATGTTAGGGCAAGGGCGTAATAAACACTGATAAGGTTAGGCACGGAGGCAGGCGTCTTAAACACGACTAGCTTCGCTTTTGGAGCGCTGAGCGCTATGAAGCGGTATGTTGACTAGTTATTAAAAAGTGCTAAAGCCTCGAGACACTATCCTGAGAGGAAGGGCAAAAGACAGAGGAAAGAGAGGGAAGGGAGCGGGGTTCGCTGTGCAGCGCGATTCAGCCCTAAGCGCACAGGAGGGAGGGGGTGGAACATGGGGTAGTCCGACAAATAGCTCTGCCGGCTAGAAACGAGACTTAGCGCAATACGGCACAATTTAGTATGAACCTAAGGTCAATTAGCAGCGCCGCTGCTCGCGCGTCAATTATGGTCATGTGATCGCGTCTGCGAGCGCGACGACCCAACAACAGCGCGCACCGCTAAACAGAGCCGACGGAGCGGCCATGGCAGCCACAAAGGCGACCATTGTGCTGGACACAAGCGCGCTGCTGAATGCATTGGACCTGATCAAGGAAATATTCGGCCTCGCGCGGGAGTACGGCATCGAGCTGCTGCTGCCGCTGGCGGCGATTCGCGAACTCGATAGTATCAAGGACCGCGAGCAGTTTTCGCCGCGCGGCATCACCGCGCGCAAGGCCGTCAATTGGGTCAACGATGTCCTGACCTACGAGGACGCGGATAGTTCCGTGCTGCGCGGCCAGCGCCAGTCAGAGGTCTTGGAGCCGGGCCTCAGGGCGGACGACTCCATCATTGACTGCTGCCTCTACAACAAAGCGCGCCAGCGCACGTTAACGGTGTTGATGGCTGACGACCGCAATCTGTGCAATCGCGCCTTGATCGAGCACGTGGAGACGCTAAACACGGACTCTGCATCGGCGCTCCAAATATGTGAGGCGGTGCGCGAGCGCGCGGCCAGCATTATGGACCTCGACTCCTCGTTTGACTTTGTAGAGGAGGCGTATCCGTCCGAGGCGCTAGCGCCGTACGGAAGTGACGAAAGCGAGGCGGTCGACATGGAGATAGATGCTGACTTCGAGAACGCCGATGCGCCGCCCGCGGATCAGCAGATGAGCGCCGCCGGCGGCGCACCCATTCCATCAGCCAGTATCAACAAAGAAGCGGTTGCCGGAGCCGGCTCCGGAGGTGCTCCACGCCCTGAACAGCCGCTCGTGTCGCGATGGAGCCCGGCAAGTCCTCAGCACTACGGCCAGGAGCGAGCCGAGCCTAAGCCTAAGCCAAAGACGAAGGCCAAAGCCAAAGCCAAGGCAGAAATCGCACGGCCCGTTCGTCTCGACGATAAGCGCCTAATGCTCGTGACGAACATTGCCTCTCTCGTGGACTGGCACCTGCGCCAAGAGACTCCGGCCGAGGATCTGGAGCTGCTCGGCTATAAAGGCCCGCCCAGCGACCAGAAGAAGCTTCTTAGTCTGATCAAAACATACTTTGTGCCAATATTCAGGTACAAAGTCAAGCGCTCGACGTTCGAGCGCGCCGAGAAATGCCAAAACAGCGACGGCCGCTCTCCAGAGTTCCTGGCTGCCTGGGCAGAGCTGCTGGTGGAGCTGGCCGGACGCGACAAGGACTACGTGGATTTAGTGCGCACCTTATAGGCGCTGGCTGTAAGGCGCTGGCTCCTGCGATGGCCCTAGCGTTGTTGAAACGGCCTCAAGTCGCCGTGTGGCAAATTAGAGCCCTGAGCTGCGGTGCCGTTTATTTATTCTGTTGGTGATTTATGGCTATGTAGCCCTGAATGATGCGGCCCAGATGTGCTCGCTGCTGTCAGTCGTGAGGGACTCGTGAGTAGCGTCTGAGTCGGTGTCCGCGACCTCCGTGTTCTCCACAAGCGCTCCAGCCTGAGCGGGCCAGAACTCTTCGGCAAGACGCACAACGTCAGATGGTAAGTGTGCTGCTCCAGAACCGCTGAGCGCCTTCTTGTATGTAGGCTCGAGCGGTTTGGGAACGTTGTAGTGCACTTGGCGACTGTTCGCGTTTTCGAGGCCGCGAATAACCGCACTGCTATCACCAACCTCCTCGTTCAAGCCAGAGATGTGGTCGCTTAGGCGGCCTACAACGCCGAACAGCTTTGTGGCCAGCGCCGCAAAAACGCTGGCACACATTTGTGGCGGCAGCTTATGCAGATTGAATCGCCAGTAAAAGCTCACGCCCTCGGACGCACGGACAAGCACCGTGGAGTCGACATAGACATTGAACACGGCCGCCTCTGTGCTAAGTAGGCCGGCCAGCATGTCGCCAAACGTCTTGCGCTGGCGTTCAGAGTCCAGCGCAAACGGGCAGCTCAGCTGCTCGCCGCGCTCCTCAAGCTGCTTCGCGTTGAGCCGCTCCTCAAACACAGCGGTCATGTCTGTGACCAGCAGCACAAACTCGTCATTCTCACGCTCGAATGCGTACAGAAACCGGCGGTCAGAGCTGCGCAGCCATGGCCCGCCGTCCATCGTGCATTTGGCATAACAGGGCGAGGGCTATATGTATAAGTGAGGCCCGCATGCAGTATCATCGGTTTCTCGCAAGCAGAGACGGGCAATTCGGCCTGTTGCATAGCCATTTACGCAAACCTAGGTACTAGCGCCCCATTTGGTAAGTAATATATTGACGAGGTGTAGTATTGCGCCGCTGCGTGCAAAGGCAAAGTTATTGCTGTTCCGAACTATGTTGTTTCTGGCCCTGTTCGCCGCAGTCGGAGAGTGTGTGTTAAGTCTGCAGTCGCAGTATGACCGGTCGTGCAATGTTGACGAGCGTGCATTCACCGGCATCCGCATTCAGTACGAGCGCGGAGTGCAGCTGCATCCGCTAGCCTACCACGAGAAGCAGCTTGTGATCACAAGTTGCGATCGCGGGAGCACTGAATACGAGTTCTCGCTCCCCACGAACGCGACCCTCTTCAACCGCGATATTAGCGTGCCTGGCAGGGCCGAAGCGTTACGGTTTGCTCGTAGGCGTCCGTACCAGCAGTCCGAGCGGCTCTCGTACCTGCCGCAAACGCTGCTGGGAGCAGCCTATACTCGGAACAAGGACGCCAATGCTACCGATTGGACGCCTATAAGCCCACTAATAGCAGATAACTGGGGCACAAAATACTGGACCTCCGTAATGCGCGATGGGAAGCGCGACCTGGCCCTGCGCACATCACTCCTGCGCTCGCCCGACGTGCTCGAGAAGAACTATCCTTGGAACTATGATTGGACCACGCTCATCTCGCCCTACGAGGAGCTACCGAGCTCACTGGAAACTGCTCGGCCGCAAACATAGCAACGGTAGCTCGCACCACCCTTAACGTTTTTGTAGAATTACGCATCGCTCAACTTGCCCAGCCCCCGACCTGGTACTCCCCCGCCCCCACCAGGCGCTGAGGTATTTATAAAAGATGTACGTCAAGCCGAATAGAATGTGTTGATCACCAGCTCCACGACGATACTTTCCGCATGTCCGTGCCCGTTCCACAGAGCACCTGCGAGGAAAAGATCTGGCCCACTAATACATCATTCCCTTCAATCCGAGCTCAATTCTACCTAGTTTCTCGCATAGCTACGTGACGTCCGGAACTGAGTCTTCTTTTCGATTTCGAAAGAGGGCTGCCGTTTTTTGAAGGAGGCGTTTCGGAAAACCTCTTATGAAAAAGTCGCTCACAGGTTCTTGAATGCAAAGCAAAGAATACTGGGAAAAAAGAAACCAAAGGTAAATAAATAAGCTAGAGACTACGGTAAAAGAAGCAGGTATCGCAGCGGACTAGGCTACAACTTGCTCGTTCTGCCCCGCCGCCAGTATACATAGTACCCCCACACGAGCCCAATGGGTGGGAACCACTGCAGCACCGTGACCCACAGCGCACGCTGGATCGGCGGCCGCGTCATGACCTTGTCGAGCTCGGCGTAGAGGTCCTCGAGCGAGCCGTCGTTTTCGATAACAATGTCCGCCATTTCACGCTTCTTTGCGAGCGGGAACTGCGAACTTATCCTGTCCCGCGCCTCGGACTCCGTCAGCTGCGCGTCGCGCGCCCTTAGGCGCTTATACTGAGTGTCCTCGTCGCACAGCACGGCGAGCGTCGACCCGCAGTAGCTGTGCAGGTTGCTCTCGAAGAGGAGGGGCACGTCAAGCACGACCAAGCGGTGGCCAGCCAGCCACGCGCGCACGACGCTCCACAGCATCGCCTTCCGCACGGCCGGGTGCACAATGCTGTTCAGCACCTTCCGGTGCTGGTCGTTCGCAAAGATGACACGGCCCAGCGCCGGGCGGTTCAGCTCTCGGCTGCCGTCGTCGAGCACGAGGTGCGGCGTCATCCCGCCAAAGTAGTCCACAATGGCGTTGTACGCGGGCTTGCCCGGCTTGACGACCTCGCGCGCAATGATGTCGGCATCTATGACAGGCACATGGTACTTCTCCTTGAGCCGCTTGCTCACTGTCGACTTTCCCGTGGCAATCCCACCGCTGAGGCCCAGTACTAGCATGATATGCCCGCAGACGCCTCGCTCGCTTAAGGGCGAAGCGGCTAACCAGCGAATACTTGCTTATGTCAAGGCTGACGTCAGCGCGGATGCAGTGCGACTGCAGTAACTTAGGGCAAGCGCAGTACGCACAAGCGCAGTCGGGGCGGGGGGAAGCGCTGTAGGGTGACTGCGACCTTGATCAGCCTTCGCGCGCTGCAAGAAATGCCAGAGCGGCTGTGAATATGCTAAAAGATACGTACGGATAGAGTATGAATGTGGAAGGTATAAAGAGTCGCGGGGGGAAAAAAGTGACACGCTTAATGCCAGTAGGATGCGTGAGATGATCTAAAGGCCGTGCTTCCTCTGCATATGCCGCACGAGAGTATCGGCGCGAGCGAATTTCTTCGCGCATTTCTCGCATTCAAACGGCTTCCCGCCGACGTGCGTGCGAAGAGCATGGCGCACCGCGAACGTGCGGCTCCTAAACGTCTCTAAGCACAGCGAGCAGCAGAACGTGGCTGGCGGCGCACCCATCACCTTGAAGCCAATAGAGTCGAGCACCCTCGTCACGGTATCTTGCTGGTCTCCCCACACGTGCTCATAGCGTGCGCGAGCCGATGGCTGCTTCACTATCTTCGGCTTCGCGACGCGCGCCGCAGCCGTGCTCGCCGCACACGGTGCTTCCTCGGCGTGACTGCTTACCTGCCGCATATTCCTGAGACGCTTTGTGGCCTGGCTCTTCAGTGCCTCCGAGAGCCGGCTCGTCAGCTTGCTGGCGTCGTCGAGTTCCCATGCGGGGTCGTGCTCCGCAGGTTCAGCGCTCGCGTCACCAGATGGACCGTCGTGCGTCGTAACAGATGCACTAATCGTGCCGCTCAATGGGCTGCACCCGCAGGACCGGGTTTGACGAGGCAGTGCGACTGATAGGATGCTGCTCGTGCTGCGGCTGGCGTCGCTCAGCGGGCTGAAGTCGGCGCTGGACGCAGGCCGAGGCAGGCTCGGGCTCGGGTAATGAGAAGGAGCCTCAGCAGGTATGCCCATCGAGCTCGGTTGCGGCTCAGTCGTCGCACATGCCGAATTGAGCGCAGCGTTTGCTTCGCCTGATAGGCAAGGGTCGGCGGCACCAACGTTGCGGCGCTCAATAGACTTTGGTGGCATCGAGAGCCTCACCACAGGACTTTCTCTGAACTGATGGGCCGGGGCCAGTGTGCTTGGCTGCGAAGTGCTGGCAGGCTCAGCGCCGGAAGGAGTGCTGGCGGAATTGGCGCTCTTCGGAATGCGCGCGCTGTCTGGCAGCGGGGCACTGATGGGCGCCGTTGGGCTGAACCATCCAAACAGAGGTGGCAGAATTGGGCTGAAGCTTAGCATTGGGCTCAGCGCATTCACGCTTCCACTGACCCAGGATGCAGCCGGCGAGAGCGGCACACTCAGAGGGGGGATCGGTGGCAGCGTGAGCCGCGCCGGCGTGATACACACGAGCTGGTAGCCGTCCGGAGCCGCAAACGCTGTTCTTGACTTCGGCGAGTTCTCGTGAACCGCCGCGCTGCGCGGAACCGCCGCAAGGGCGTCGAGCTCTTCGAGGCACTCTACCAACCGCGTGCGCGGCGTCAGAACGTCGCTCAAGGCGCTGTTAGTTGGCGTCATGCCTGGGCCGTGTAAAAAGAATGGATAGAAGTGAGTGAGTGTCTGGCAGCACGATCGGCACGCATCACAAACCCACACATTACCGCCGCGATCGTGCCCTTGCCCACCTACCCGATTGGGAAAAAGTCAACTTCGTGAACATGCGCTGCTCAGCTTCTGAATTGCAAAATCCGCTTGCTCTAGCGATGTGAAGCAGATGACGCTCCATTTGTTTTGCGGGACCGAGCCCGGCGCTGGTTCCGCCAGTGCACGCCGAATTCCGCGGCAAGGGTAGTCGCGCGCCATTAGCCGTCGCGTCATTTGCACCCACCCACGGCTATCCACAGTCGCCCATGTAGAGTGCAAGATCCCCACAATTAGGGCCCGGCATATTAGCTGAGATAGTCAGAACTGTTGAGTAGTAATTGCCTCGTCCACATAACGTCTCAATACTAAGGTCTTTGAAGAAAGAGGGCAGAGGGCCCGGAGGGGCGCCATCGGGCGGCCGAGTTTGCTTATGCGGCAGCAGGTTAATGTCGATTATCTACAATGGTGGTTCGTCTCGAATGAGGCGCGGGATATAAGCGAGTGCATTTAAGCAGCCTTGAGCGGGTTCTGAGCCTCCAAGAATTCCTTCGTGAGCTCGTAGTTGCCCTTCTTCTCGTCGACCGGCACGAGCGCGCCGGTGCCCAGCAGTTGGTCGAACTCGTCAGCAGGCACAAACCCCTTGGACTCGAGGAACTTGTTCTGCATGAGCTCCTGGTTCCAGGCGCTGATGCTGGTGGCAAGCTCGTCCGTCTCGCTGTCTGTGAACGTGATGGGGTAGTCACGCTCGATGCCGAGCGCCTTCCAGAGCTCGCTGAGGCGGTAAACGGCGAATTCAAGGTCGTTGAAGAACCCCGTCTTGATGTCCGTCTGCATGGCCCTATGTACAATCTCCTCGCGCCGCTTCAGGGCCGGGTGGTGGGCGAAAATAAGCTCGGGCACGGCGTCGCGCAGCCGCATTTCGTACGCGAACTCGGACTGCGTGAGGCTGTGGAAGTGCGAGAGCACGCGCTTGTCCTGCTCGGGCAGCTGCTCGAAGTTCGGGATCTCGTCGAGGCTGTAGATGCGCTCGCCCGGGTTGCGCACAAACCAGGGCACGCCGTGCAAAAAGTACGGCTTGACAACGGTGTTCTCAAAGTCAATGAGCCAGTACTTGTCTTCCTGCACGAGAACGTTCATGGGCGAGAAGTCCGGATCGTAAAGGCGCGGACTGGCAAGCTCGCCCGGCAGGTCCGCTTCCGCGAACAGAGTGGGAATGAGCTTTGCGTAGCGCTCGGCGGCCTTGAAGTTCGGCGTCGACTCGGCCGCAGGCAGCTCGCGACTGTAAGCAAGCTGCACGTCGGCAGTCGCCTGCAAATACTCTTGCCACGTCTTCCAGGGACCGCGGAACGGCGCCGCGGCCTCAGACTTCCAGAACCGCTTCTCCGTCGTAGGACCAACGACAAACTTCGTGCCCTCAATGGGCACACCATTCGGCATATCCTCAGCAAAGTAGAGGCTACCGTAGGCAGGGAACTTCGCCTTCAGAATCTGCGCGCTCATATCGGCCATGGGCTCAATAACCGGCTTCTTCTCCTCAAGGTCCACGGACCACGGTTTCCAGTCCGCAGCCAGCTTCGAGCCAACGACGAAACTCGTCAGGATGTACGGCACCTCGAGCTCGTTCTCAGTCGTAGCTGAGTACGAGATAGGGGTCGGAATCTTGACGTTCGCGGACTCGTTGAAAACTTTGGAACTCAGGTACTCGGCCGTGGCCACCTCGCTTAGCAGGCGCAGGCGGCGGTACTCGGCGGAGCCGAGCGCATACGGAATGCGCAGGACGTACGAGCGCATGTCCTTGAGCACGATCTTGTACAGCTTGTTGTGCTTGCCCTCGAAGAACGGCTCGATCGTCTCGATGGCGAGCGCGCTCTGGTCAAGGTAGTCCACCTCGCGCTTCAGCAGCTCGAGCAGACCCTTCAAGCTGAACTTCGTCGTGCGCGCTGTGCGCTCGGCGCGGTCGTTCTGCAGCCATCGTCCCGTTTGGTACTCGAAAAACTGCTTGCTGGCCGCAGCCTCCTCAGACTGCTTCGAGTCATTCAAGTCCACGTACATCACGTCCTTGTCCGGCGAGGCGGGACTGCTGAAGAGCCGCAGCGGCGTGCGCCGCACCGGCGTACATGCTGCGCGCTGGATCAACCGCAACATTCGCGCTATTTGTTGTGGTTCTGGCCATGAAACTTGTGGGCACGGGTCTTTTCAACGGCCTCCCCACAGGAATCACGTGTATTACACCTCCAACGGCGGCGGCGGCCCGGCCGCATAAGCGCTGACGTATGCCGCGCGCCCTCCCACACACACACACACAGACCCTCCGACGCCGCAGCCACAAGCGCTTGTGTGCCATTACTGCTTTCTGCTAGGCACAAGACCATATTTCGCTGCATTGTATAGTCGGCCAAGGAGTTCTTGGGATTAGCTGGTATGGCCACGTTTTATCGGTCCTACGAGCTGGACGTGCCGCTGCGGATCCACGTTCGGCACCTCGAGGGCCTGCGCGAGCGCCTCCCCTTCAGCCAGCTTGTCGAGAACCCAAGCAAGTCACTGTCGTTTCTAGGTTCCCGCACTCCCACATCGCTCACGGTCGAGGTCCAGGTCTTCTCGGGCGCCGTGCCGCTGACGCTGCCCGTGTGCACGTCGTACAAACCACCACCGCCGTCCTTCCGGCCCTCGGCCACGAAGACGTACCAATGGAACGAGTGGCTCGAGCTGCCAGTTCTCGTGTCCCAATTGTCGCTCGAGAGCAGCGTTCTCATCACTGTGCGTGGCCCCTCGGGCCATCGCGATAGCGCCGTTTACTGTGGTGCTGTGCTGTCGCTGTTTGAAACCCGGGACAACACGCTAAAGCAGGGGCGCCAAAAGCTCTGCAGTGTGCTCGACACGGACCCGCGCGCCTTGCTCACGCGCGCAAATGCGGAGCCGGCCAAGCCCGAGTCGCAGGACCCCGAGCTTGACCGGCTCGAGCTGCTCATGAAAAAGCACCAAATGGGCCAGATCCCGACCGTCGACTGGCTCGACAACCTCGTGTTCCGGAGAATCGAGAGCTTGGCGGCGGCCAGCAGCGGCTCGAAGGACCACTTTGTGTTCGTCGAGCTGCCCCTGTGGGACTTCGACGTCATTTGGCACCCGCGCACCTACAGCCTACCACGGTCCTCGGCCGCATTTTCTAACACGCAGCAGCTGAGCACATCCGTGGCGCTGTTCAAGCCGGGCGAGCTCGGAACCGTGACTGCGGCCGTGGACGAAGACGAGGATGTGGACGAGCACTACGAGGAGGCCCGGCTCATGGCCGTTTACGATCCTGACTTCAGCACGGAGACGCCAATTGAGGCCAAATACCGCCGCTTGATCCGGCTGTCCAATATCGACCGCGATATGCGTCCGAATGCGAAGGTTAGAGATGAGCTCGAGCGCATTATTGCGTTTAGCCCCGTCCACGAGCTTACGAGCGACGAGAAAATCCTGCTGTGGAAATACCGCTACTACCTAACGAAACGCAAGAACGCGCTCACGAAGTTCGTTAAGAGCGTGAGCTGGGAAGACGAGACGGAGACGGCCGAGGTCGTCGAGGTCCTGCATATGTGGGTCGATATCGATGTGGCTGATGCGCTAGAGCTGCTCGGTCCTGAGGTCCAGAACGCGCAGGTCCGAGCCTATGCCGTAGACAGGCTGCGCACGGCGAATGACCAAGACCTCGAACTCTATCTGTTGCAGCTCGTTGAAGCGCTTAAGTTCGAGCCGTGGTCGGGCTCGCCGGCAAAGTCGTACCTGGCTCGGTTCCTGGCTAATCGTGCAGTGCTGAACCCGGCCCTCGGAAACTTCTTTTACTGGTATGTTGACGTGCAATCGAAGGACCGTACTTACGGAGCAGAAATCTACCAGCCTATCCGCAACCACTACCTTGCGTCGTTGCCGCGCAAGCACTCGCAGGCCCAGCAGCAAGCCCAGCAGGTCCAGGCCGAGATGGGTATTGCTGCGCCCGTGGAACTGATGACACTAAAACAGGTCGACCATCAGGTCCGCCTGGCTGAGCGGCTAGTCCATCTGTCCCAGTTCGTGAAGAAATCGCGCGAGCCGCGGCCGAAGCGTATCGAGCAGATGCGCGCCTGGATTGCGGACCCGAGACACGAACTGGCCAAGTTCGCGCCCACGCGGTTGCCCCTGGACCCGTCTGTAGTTGTCGTTGGCACAGTCCCCGAGGACTGTCTCGTGTTCAAGAGCTCGATGCTGCCGCTGAAGATCACGTTCAAGACGAACACGGGAGGCATCTACTCGGTCATATACAAAAACGGTGACGACTTGCGCCAAGACCAGCTTGTGATGCAGATCATCCAGCTCATGGACCAGCTGCTGCGGAAGGAGAACCTCGATCTCAAGCTCACGCCGTACCGCATTCTGGCTACGGGCGACAGTGACGGACTCATCCAGTTCATTCCGAACGAGACGCTGTCGAGCGTGCTCTCGAAGCATCATGGCATTCTGCCCTTCTTGCGGGCGCACGCCGCAGACGACAGGGAGCCGCTCGGAGTGCGGGGCGATGTCATGGACAACTATGTGCGGTCGACTGCGGGCTACGCAGTGATCACGTACCTGCTGGGTGTGGGTGACCGGCATCTGGACAACCTGCTCATTGATACGGAGGGCCACTTCTTCCACATTGACTTTGGGTACATTCTGGGCAAAGACCCGAAACCGTTCCCGCCAATGATCAAGCTGCCCATGCAACTCATTGATGGGTTTGGCGGCACGAACTCGGAGAACTACACGCGGTTCCGCAGCTACTGTTTTACGGCGTTCACGACCCTGCGCAAGTCGTCGAACCTCATCCTGGCCCTGTTCAACCTCATGTCCGAGTCCACGATCCCGAACATCATGGTTGAGCGCGACCAGGCCGTGCATAAAGTCGAGGAGAGATTCCTGATGGAGACGAGCGAAGAGGAGGCGATTCTGCACTTCCAGAACCTGATCAACGCCAGCGTGAACGCGTTTCTGCCCGTCGTCATGGACAAGATGCACAGCTTCACGCAGTACTGGCGGCCGTAGCGCGCCGCCGTTGTGCTATTACGATTGTCGTCATTACGGCGACCTATTTATTCGGCTCATTATTTATTCTAAAAACGTGGAAGCCTGTTTCGCGCTCCGTTCGTCATCACTGAACTTGTAAACAAGAAAATGCTCATTCCTGGCGCGGCCGTTTTGGAGGCGGTAGGGCGCCGCCAGAGCTGTCTAAATCGCCAGTAGCCTCGGTCACGGCAGCACTTGCTCCCGCGGCGATGCTCTGTAGAAGCTCGCCAATGCGCTCGTCTTCCGGCTCGTCGTCGTCGTCCTCCTCATCACTTTCCTCGTCTTGCTCGAGGTTCAGCGCGCGGCGGTGCGTGTGCAGAACGCCCTCGTATGCGTCCTGCAGGCGCTCCCTCTGCATGGCCGGGTCCATATCCCGCAAAGCCTCATAATTACGGGCCCAGAGCCTCGACTTGATGAGCTGCTTTAGGGCGCGTGTCTCCTTCCAGTCGGAAATCTTGTAGAGATACATTTCGGCCACGCGCTGGAGCTGGATGCGGGCCAGCTTGAATTTGTCAATGAGCTGCAAAAGCACGCTCTCCGGGTCGGACTCGTACTCCTCGAGGAGCGCAGCGGCAGCGGCGTCTGTTGTGAGCCATTTCCAGTGCGAGCGGTCGCGCAGCATCTCGAACGGCGTCGACGGATCCTCGACCTCGATCTCCTTCACAAAGGAGTTGTTGGCGAAGAAGCGCAGGATCTGCAGATAGAGGTCCGAGCCGAGCCCGCGCCGCTGGTAGGGCGGCAAAAGCACGAAGTGGGCAATGCGCAGACGCTGCAGCCGGTCTGCGGCGGCCTCGGCCTCGAACTGGGCGCCACTGCCGTAGTAGAGGAACGAGTATATGGACACGTAGCCAACGAACTCGTGCGTGTCCTTCGTCGTCACCACGAAGAAGTTCCACGTGCTGTCGGACTCGTCCGGAACGCGCGCGCCCTCGATGAAGAACCAGCTGAACACAAACATGTGGCGTAAATACGCAGTGGCGGCGGCGCTGTCGCCGTGCTTCAGCTGCCACACAGAGTACTTGTCGCCGACTTCAAACAGCGGCGCGCTGCTGCTGCCGAGCGGCAGCTCTGCGCGCGCGGCCTCACGCCGCTGCTCCCACAAAGCGCGGTCCTCAAAAACGGTGTCTGCGGGCATGACGCTCTTGATCAGGTCTACGGCGTCAGGCGCGTCTGCGTCGGCTTTGCCCTTCGACTCGAAATGCACGAACGGAAGTAGGCTGACGGCGTCGAACTCGACGGTTAGCTTCGGCGCGTCGTAGCCGCGCACAAGGTCGGCCGGGAACACGGCGTACGCAATCGCCGGCGAGAAGACGTGCTCGCCGACCTTGAGCTCTATTACGGCCTTCGTGTCCACGGCAGTCGGGTCGAGCATGGAAATGACGGGCCGCGCCGCGTCGGGCTCAAAGGCGGCCAGGCGCAGCGCCAGCTGCAGCTTCTGCTTCACGTCCTGCGTTGCGCGCAGCTCCTCGATGACAGCCTCGGCATCCTCCAGTGAGTCCGGGTCGACAGCGGCATGCGGTTTTACTGCGTCGCCGCTCATATTCGGGTTCGAGTCAAAGAGTGCGTAGCGGCGGAACGCGTCTCGTTCAATGGTGATTATGGGCAAGGGCTACGCGGCGGCTGCTCTTTGGCGAGCGCGGCAGCCCTGCGCGCAATGGCGCTGCCGCACTCATATTTCGGAGCGCTTTATGGGCAAACCAAATCCAGTTCGATGGCTGTTTTTGATGTCGTCCGTCATTTGGCTAGAAAGCTCGATCTGCGTGTAGGCGAAACTAGGCTGAACCAGTGCTGGCGCAAACGAAACTGCGGTACTTATATACAAAACCAAAAACAAAAACAAAATAAACCTTAAAGCCTTCTATTTGGCTCTGTAAACCAGCCGGAACTGGTTTGTTCGGGCCGGTTTATAGCCCGGGATGGGCTGCTCACACATTCAAGCCGTATAGATGCCCAGCCGGGAGTAAACGTAAGGCGTGGAGCGCCTTGTTTCTCGCGGACGCGAACCCAGCGGCATGGACGACCTCGATGCAGTTTCGCTGGCGGTTCTGAACCAGCTGCTGAGCGAGGCGTGCCAGGAGTGTCTTCTGCCTGCGTTCTTCCAGGAGAAAAAGTTCCGCGAGCACTGGGGCAAGGCCGAGCCCGTGTTCCCGTCCAAAACAGGCGAGCTCACACAGCGTTCGATTGTGTTCAGCGGGCGCGGCGTCGATCTGTACGGCCAGGAGAAGGGCAACGAGACGCGATACTATAAGTGCGAGAACTGCGAGCGCCAAGTCGCGGGCAACCGCTTTGCGGCGCACGTTGCGCGCTGCGTGACGCGCGGCCGCCGCCAGCGCAACGACTATTACGATTGAGCAAAGCTAGACTAATTTAGAACCCGCTCGAGGAACGCGGCAATCGTGCGCAGGCACTCGAGGTCGACCGTGTGCTGCATGCGGCTGAACGCCTCGAATGTTGTGTTTGTGAACCCGAAGCGGCTGCGCAGGACCTCGAAGCCGGCCTTGCCGCTGCGGAAGGGCACGACGGGGTCGGCCGTGCCGTGCGTGAGCAGGAACGGCGTGTCCTTGTTTGTGAGCGACGCCCTCGACGCGAGGTAGTCCGGCACGGGCAGAAAGCCGCTCATCGACAGGAACCCGCCGAGCTTCTGGTCGCCCGTCGTGGCCAGCGCCATTGTGAGGGCGCCTCCTTGCGAGAACCCGCCAACAACAATGCGGTCCGCGGCGATGCCGAGCTGGACCTCGTTGTGCACGAGCTTCTTCACGTACTCGAGCGTCTTTGCGATGCCGACGGTGTCGCTCGTGAACTCGTCGAGCGACGACACGCCGATCCCGTTCAGGTCGAACCACGCGGGCATGGACTCGCCGCCGGCGGCCGCGATGGGCCGCGACGGCGCGCTCGGCAGCACGAAGTTGACGTGGCTCAGCGCGGGCCGCTGCTGCAGCTCGCGCCCGACGAACTCCCAGCCGGCGCCGGAGTCGCCAAGGCCGTGCAGAATAATCACTGAGGCCGTGCCTGCGCGCGGCGCAGCAAGACGGTGCGCCATGTTAGAAACGGGCGGGTCGCTGCTGGCTCGTGGTTAATTCGTGAGTTACCTAACCGCGCGCGACGAGCGGTTCTGTGTTCGCCGGCCGCGCGCAGTGCACTTCAGAGCCGTTCGCGCTTAGCTGCTGGCGGGCAATGCTATGTAAATTAGGGGCCTGCCTAGTGCTCGTTCTCGCGAATCTAATGTAAACGGACTCACGAGCCGGAGCAGTGCCCTTTCGGCGCGGCGGTGCTTTCGGCGCGGCGGTGCAGCCCTGCGGCGGTGCAGCCCTGCGGCAGCGCTACTGTAGAATGCGCTCGACAAACGAAGCAACAATGGCGAGGCAGTCCTCGTTGATTGTGTGCCGCATTCCTGGAAACAGCACGAACTCGATTCTGCTGAACCCGAAGCGCTCGCGCAGCAGCGGCAGTGCGGCCTCCATCGCGACGAGCCGCGCCGCACGGTCGCTCGTGCCGTGCGTAATGAGAAATGGCGTGCTGCGGTTCGCAGCCGACGCGTGCGCGGCGAGGTGCTCCCACACGGGCAGGAACCCGCTCATGCACACAAACGCGCCGAGCTTCTGCCCCAGCGTCGCGGCCAGCGCCATCGTCACGGCGCCGCCCATGGAGAAGCCGCCCACGATAATGCGCTGCTTGGCGACGCCGAGCGCCGCTTCCTCGTCAATGAGCTCCTCCACATGCCGCATCGTCTCGCTTAGCCCGTCTACGTCGCTCGTGTGGCCCTCCAGTGTGTACGAGCCCATAATGCTCACATCGAACCAGCGCGTCACCTCGCGGCCCTGCTTGAACGTCAAGGGCCGCGCCGGCGCCTGCACAAGCACAATGTTCACGCGATCGAGGGCCTCGCGCGTGTGGAACTCGCGCACGAGGAAGTCGAACCGGTCAACGGTTTCGCCCAGCCCGTGCAGCAGAATAAGAGAAGCGTTGCCGGCCCTCGGCGCAGCAATTCGCGTCTTCGTCGCCGACAGCGCGCTCACCATTATGCACCTGCCCCACAGTGCATGCACCTAAACAGGTCCACTGGGCGGTTTCTCCCCTTGCCCAAAAGCGTAACGGGCTCGGGCACATCTCTGGAGGCTAGCCAGGCACTAACTTGCCGAGCGCGCCGGCCAGTGCGAGGGCTAATGCGAGGTCGCCGCTCGAAACAGTTATCTCAGCAAATTGGCCGTTACTTTCGTTCAGGTATTAGCAGTAAGGCATGTAAATCGATCTAAAGTACTCCAGTTCATAAGGTTTCGCGCGGGCGCTACGTGTGAGCGGGCGCTACGTGTGAGCGACCGCCAGTTGTCCCCGCTGTCAACATCTTTCTAAATATGGCCGTATAAAAGCCCCCGAATCCCACTAAGACTGCGAAGCGCGTAGGCGGGGTCGCCTGCCGTACAGAGTTGAAGACGTTCGCGACTGCGCATGAGAGCTCACTTCTCCGTGGCCTCGCACAGGCGTCCTCCTCAGTAGAAAAGCAGCACAAGCACGAGCACTAGCAAGCTCGGGCCGCGCGTTCGGCTAGCGCCGTTCCCGCGGAGCCCATTGCCAAGCGGCGAAGCAGACCCGGCCGGGGTGAGCAGCGCTGACAGCGAGACGCCCGCGCTCGTGGCGGCCGTCGTAGTTGCAGACGCAGCCGCTTCGTCTGAATGCGGCAAGCTGATGACAAGAGTCGTATTCCCGCTCGTCGGGACGCCCCAGCTCACACTCGTCGAGCCGGACTCGATCCAGATGCCCGAATAATTGCTCGTGGCCATGGCCAAATTTAGCCAACAATATTATTGCTAGTGGGATGCTAAGCATGTGAGTTCTATCATTCAGGTCTGAAACCGGGCCGCGCGGCTCCGCTAGCGTTTCTGGCTGCGTGGTCGCACGATATGCAGGCAAATAATATGCGGCCGGCACAGGCGCCCGGCCGGCGGGGCGAGTAGGAAAGAGTAAATAAATATTTTTGCGGTCGGCATTTATGCGCATGGCTGCTGCCGCGCTCGTGCTAAACCGTCAAGAACTGATAGTGCTGACAGTCCTCAGACAGCGCGCAGACGGTGACGCGCTCGCCGTCGAAATGAGCGGCGATGGCTGCGGGCTCGAACGCCAGATCCTTTTTCGTACCATTAGGCAAAACAACGGCTTTCTCCTCGGCCGCGATGCTCACGACGTCGCAGCCACGCCCCGTGAAAATCGCGCCCTCGCGGGCCGTGGCATCCACCATGCTCACCGTGCCAGCAGAGTCCACGGCTGCTACTGCCCCCGACTCTAGAATGAGCCAGTAGCCAGCCGCATCGTCCTGCCTTTGAAGGGCGCGCACACGCTCGCCGACATCCGCCTTAAAGTTCAGCCGCATTTCGTCGCGCAGGCTATCGCATGTCTTCTGGACGGCGTCGTTCAGGTTCGCCTCGGCGCGCGACATGAAGCCTTCTAATTTGCGGCTGGCGGCCTTGTCAGGGAGTCCTAAAAGCATGGCATCGGCAATGGCCAGCGAGTCCTCGAAGCTGCTGCTCTTAGCGTCCACAGATTCATGCGCTTCACCGCGCTCGGCAGTGCACACAAGCGAGTCTACAACCTCGTCCAATGCGACCCTCGTGACTTTCGTCACGGCAATGGGCCGGTCCGTCTCTTCTCTAAACAGATGCTCAATGAAACAAGCCTGCAGCTCGAACTTCTGGCTGCCCTTCACCGTGTCGCCAATGAGCTCGAACGCGAGTTCGTGAGCGTGCCTTAAGTGCACAAAGCCCGAGCCAAGCGGGTCGTCCAAGTCGTCAACCACCGTGAGCAGCTCCTCCAGGGGAAGCACAATGTTCTCCGTAAGGATCTTGCGCAGGCTGTCGAAGCTCTGCGAAAGCGACTTGTACCATCGTTTGAACCCTTGCTCATGCTGCGACTGGATCCACTCAACGCCTACGGGATCCACCGTCCCGTAGAGTGCGGCCGCCATTAACAGCCGAGCGGGCGATTCGCGCTTCTCGGAGAACACTTGTAAAAAAGTCTGCAGCTGTTTATGCGCCGTATCGAGCAAGTCCGCGAACTTCGCGCAGCTCTGCACGAGAGCAGTCGCCACCTCGACGGCGCGTGCGCTTTGTTTGGCCGCTGTTTGCGCCCGCGTCGACTTAATTGTATCCTTCTCGCTATACCCGAGCCATTGCATCACTTGGCCAAGCCTTTCCTGCTTCATCTCTGGCTCGCTGCCTGGCGAGTCGGCCGCTTTAAACACGTGTAGACAAGTGCCCTGAACCGCTGCGTACTCTTTCTTGTCATCGTCAACACATACGTGGTAGACTGCCGACGGCGAGCTCGCATGCAGGTCCAGCTCGCCAATGCTCAACGCTCCGTAAACGCTAATCTTGAGGGTCCCGCGGCTAGTTCCCATGGCAGCCACGGAGGGCTGGCGCTTAAGGGGCGCACTTTGCGCAGGAGCCGCTTCCGGCAGGGATTGAGCGTGCACGGCACTGGTCATGGCCCAGCCCACGCTGGCGACTTTTGCCTCGTCGCAGCGGAACAGGCTCGACTGGCGGCCGTTCAGGGCCTGGTGCACCGTGTACGCGCCGTCCGTGAACACGAGCGCAAAGTACTGGCCGTCGGGACTCCATGAAACGGACACCGGCGCGGCGCTGGGGCTCGGCGGCAGCAGCTTTGTGCTCCACACCTGCTGGCCGCTCTGGCGGCACAGAATGAGATGCGTCTCGGACACGAATAACACAACCTTGACCCGCGGACACCACTCAACTAATTGTGGGGAAACGGGCGTCGGCAGCGTGCATACTGACATGCTAGCACGCGGTTTCGCGGGCGCGGTTTTGTGGACTCGACAAGAGTGATTAAAAGAAGAAGATAAACACACCGGCACGCGCGCAGACGGGCCGGCAGCTCAACGCGTGTAGAAACGGCTTTTTTGCCATGAAATGAAGAAGCGCTAGAACCACAAAGCAAGCGCGGCCACTATATAACCAAGAATTAGAATTAGAATTAGAATTCGTGTACATAGGGAAGCCCCCGCAGGGCGCGCTCTCGGCTCAGGCCGGCTCAGGCCGGCCCCTGTTGGTCGCGCTTATAGCGCTGCACGTCGTGCAGGGAGAGCGACGTGAGGCTCGCTGCGAGCGAAGAAGGCGCGTCGAGCCGCACTAGTTCGAGCTCCTTCCGTTTCGAGTCCGCGGCGGCATCGTGCTTCGGGGCGCGGCGGCCCCAACTGGAGAAGAGGCTCCCGAACGCGCTGCGAACGGGGGAGTCCCAGTGCGCGACGGCCCGGTTCTTGGCCGCAAATGTCGCATTCTTGGCGCTGGCGCGAGTGCTGAACATGTTCGCGACGACGCTTGCCGCGTTCACTGGCCGGCGCGCGCTTGCGTTCGTCGCGCGCCGCGCTTTTATGCCCACGGACGCGCCAAATGAACTCACGCTCGTGCGCTCGCCCGAATTTGAACGTCTCAGACGCTTCGTGCGCTTTGTGGGCTTCTCGGGTTCGACGTCGGCAACGCGCTCGCGCTTCTGGAGCGGCGCTGCCGACGCGTGCTTACTTTCTAAATAGGCGCGCGTCTTACGCAGCCGCGTGTCTGTATAAAGCGCCGCCTTTGCCTCTCGCGTCTCGAAGTCCTCCATGTTCATAAGAAAGTTTGGCGACGAGGCGCGTCGCGTAGGGGCCGCGACACGCGTCCCGGCCGGTTCCCTCTTCTGATCCTCATCTGCAGATCACACAGGCCTCCATTTTCGTATAAGCGACCAATGGCCACGCGAAAAGGCCAAAACCACGGTGCGCCTCTGAATTGAAGTATGTTGCGCTCTAATTTGTGCCTCTGGCATGGTCCAGCCCTGCGCGCGCTGTGCACGCGCTGTGTGCTCGGCGCCCAATAAATGTGGGGTGCATATGCGCGCGCATGTGATCCCCGTGCAGGATCTCGTGAGGATCTCGTGATTCCCCAAGACGACACTGCGCCAGCTATTAGAATCATGTTATCGAACTATTGCAAAAGCAGTAGTCGTTCGAAACTTTAAGTCAATTAGTCTCAGGACGGTCCCTGCCCGGTGCGCGCCTTTCCGCTTCTTTGCATATACGGTTTCCGGCGCTCCACTTAGAGGCGGCCGCCAGTGAGAGGCACTGCCCAATCGGTCCCGCGTGCTCCACGGTTATTAGAGCAGGGCCGGGCTATATTAATCTTTGCTAAACAACTACATTTTTCAGTGCGTTAAAATACATTTCCTAGTTCATCCAACCGTGGGCCCGCGCGAGCTCAAGACAGATCGTTGCTGTCCTCGAACTCGTTCACGGGGGCAACGTGTGCATCGCGCTCCTCCTCCGTGCCGCCCTTGGCCTCCTTCGCCTCATTCGACTCCTCGTCGATGCCGGCGTCCTCCATGTCTCGCGGCACGGGCTGCATCTGGACCGAGGGCGCGAACTGCGTGCGCTCGAGGTTCTGCAGGACCTGCGTGAGGATCTTGTTCAGGTACTCGGGGCTGTTCGCGTTGATCATGTTGCCCGAGCGCACCTCGAGGCAGTAGTCCGGGCCGAAGTACTCGTAGTACTCGTTGAACGGCAGCTCGACGGGGAGCTGCACGCCGGCGCACACGCTCGTCTCGAACGCCCAGGTGCGGCTCACGTTGCGGATCGTGTAGCCGCCGCCGCCCACGACGAGCGTCGGCAGCCCAAAGCTTTTTACGTAGTCCACGCACTTCGCGTGGCCGTACATGGACAGGTTGAAGCACCCGAGGCGGTCGCCGCTGAGCGAGTCACCACCACACTGCAGCACAACGGCGCCGGGCTGGTAGTAGTCCATGATCGCCTTGATGACGGGCTGGAACACGGAGTGATACGTCTCGTCGTTGATACCGTCGCGCAGCGGGAAGTTCACGCTGCGGTACTTGCCCTTGCCGACGCCGACGTCGCGCAGCTCGCCCGTGCCGGGGAAAAACTCGCCGTACTTGTGGAACGAGCAGGTCATGACGCGGTCCGTCGTGTAAAACGCCTCCTCCACGCCGTCGCCGTGGTGCACGTCGATATCGATGTAGAGCACGCGCTGGTGGTACCGCAGCAGCTCGAGGATGCCCAGGGCAATGTCGTTTACGTAGCAGAAGCCCGAGGCCTCGCTCTTTTTGGCGTGGTGCAGGCCGCCGGCCCAGTTCACGGCAATGTCGCACTTCTCGCGGTTCAGCCGCGCGGCGCCCTCCATCGAGCCACCGGCAGAGATGCCGCAGAACTCGAACATGCCGTCAAATACGGGGCAGTCCTCGCCGACGTTGAACTTGAGCCGCTCCTGCGCAAACTGGTCCATGTTGTCCGGCGTGACGCGGCTGAGGAAGTCCACGTACTCGTCGGCGTGGAACTGCGTCATCTCCTGCTTCGTCGCCGGCTTTGCCCGGTAGACCTCGAGGTCTTTATAGAGGCCGTAGTTCATGATGAGCGAGTGCGCCATGCGGATGCGGTGCGGCTTCATCATATGCCCGACATTGTACATGTAATTCCCGACGTCATTGTCGTAGAAGTACGCGACCCGCTTCTTGTCCTGGGGGCGGAAGCTGGTTGTCTGGAAATTGCCCAGGTCAAACGGCTCGGGAACGCTGGTCATGGCCGAGAGATCTAATCCCGGGTGCCAGGTTTTGGTTTTGGCCGTTCCGGATGGCGCGCCGGGTCACGTGGATGTGGCCGTGGTGCTGTGGCCGTGGTGCTGCTGTGTAGCCGCACAGTGGGGTCGCGCATCCTTGAGACTGTAAGCTCGCCGTGAGTTACCCTTGACCCCCCGACCTGCCTAGGCAAGCGCATATGGGCCAGCGCTGGCACACGAGCCACAGCCCGACCGGGCTGAGATCGTAGATCTGAATTTGGCTAGCATGCAAATATGGACATGTTAATTCTACTAAGTATATTATGGACGGTGATCCCCGGCTCTGCTTGGAGTGTGGCTCGTTGCATGCTTGCGGCTGTTTCGTCTGCGTGTCCCCTTGCATGGGTCGCAGCATTATGAGCTCAATTGCCGTTTCGGCTGCTCCATTCTCAAGAGCGCGACGACAAATGCTCGTGCTACGGCCGCGCGCGCGCCCGAACCTCACGCGCGCAGGACGCGCGCAGGACCACCTCGTGACCCGGCGCAAACCCTTCCTCCACGCAAAATCGACTGCTACGGTGCGCAGCTGCCCGCCAGCCTCAAACCACCGCTGCCATGTTCGCGAAACCGGCGAACTTCAAGCCGTACGCGGCGATCAAGAACTCCGAACGCAAGAATGTCCTGAGCAACATTGAGAAGCAGGCCGGGCTCGGCGAGCAGACGCCCGACGTGCGCCAGAAGCTGCTGCCGAAGACCGTGCAGGCGGCAAAGGCAATCACGCACGGCGGCGAGAAGATCTTGGTTTACAGCGACGAGCAATTGCCCCTGTGGCTCGTCATCCGCAACAAGTACGTGCCGACGGTCGCGCTGCTGGCCAGCCTGCCGGCAGACCTGCAGCTGCAGCTCGTGCCCATTGTGTACACCGTGCCGAACACGATCGGGTTCCTGCAAAAGGGCGCAGACTTCATGATCCCGGGCATCTTCGGCGACCTTCCGATCGAGCCTACGCCGAAGGGGACGCCCGTACAGATCCGCGAAATCGACTCACAGGCCGTAATGGCCACGGGCCTCGCTCTGTGCGATCTCTCGCAGGTGAAGGAGGACGACAAGGGCAAAGGAATCCAGACCGTGAACGTTGTGGGCGACAAACTGACTCCAGAGACGCGATTAGTGCCTCTGGCCAGCCTCAGCCTGGACGACGCGGCGCCGGTGCCGGTGCCAAATAATGAAGCGGCCGCGTCGGCGTCCGCACCCGCTGCGCACGAGGCTGCTGAGCCCAAGAGCGCGGCGCCGGCCGCCGACGCCGACGCCGACGCCGACGCCGACCATGGCGACGATGCCGCCGAGGACGAACTCTCGCAGGACGAGGCCGACGAGGCGTTTTTGTACGCCGTGGCAAAGGTCATCCGCCAGCCCCACACATACCCAATGACCATGGCCGGGTTCGCGGCGCTTTTGGTCGAGAACATGCCGTACGAGCACCCTGGCCTTCTCATCAAGAACACGTCGTTCAAGAAGATGGGTAAGCTGCTGAAGCAGGCCGAGAAGGACGGCCAGCTCACGCTGCGCGAGCGCCAGGGCGGCGAGGTCATTGTCACGAGCGTGAACGTGCCGCAGGGCGAGGCGCTGCCCGAGCCCGTGGCGCCAAAACCGGCCAAGAAGCAGAAAAACAAGGCCGACAAAATGACGGCCGTGCTCGTGTACCGGCCGAAGCCGGCCATGCGCGCAGTCATGGCCGAGGACGCCGCAGACGTGTATGATGCGTCGTATTTGCGCAAGCAGGTTAACCAGTACATTGCCGCCCATAAGCTGGCTGGCGAGGACGGGGTTGTAACGCTGGACGAGCCGCTGCGCCAAGCGCTTGGCCAGAAGCAGGCCGTCACGAGCGTGAAGCGCGACGACATCCCCGCGCTCATTGTTAAAAATAGCACGCCCCTGCACAAGATCGTGCGGCCAGGCGACAGTGTCGAGGACACGCCGTTCTCGAAGGGCGGAATCCCGTCCATCACCATCAAGACGGAAAGGCGAGGCGGCAACAAGGTCGTGTCGCTCGTCGGCTGCGCGGGCGTGCAGGGCTTCCATATCAATCCCCAGGAGCTCGCCGACGAGCTGCGACATGTGTGCGCCGGCTCGGCAACGGTCACGAACGTTAAGGGATCCGATCAGGTCGTTGTGCAAGGAAACCACGTAGCAAAGATCTCGAGGGTCCTGGAAAAGCGCGGCATCAAGTCTAGCTGGATTAAGACTTAGATACTCGAGTTATTGCCATCAAATCTGGCTTCGCGTTTTGCTATCCGCATGGCGCGCTCACTGGCCCGGGCGCCTCGGTCCTAAAATTTCAAGCGCATGCGTGCATAGTAGGGTTCGCACCGGATTCGGCCATGCCTAGCGTGCCGTGCACTGGCGCGTCCTAATGCAGCCGCGGCTGCTGTGCGCACCGGTTTCGCGCGTGACTGGCTGAGCACGCGTTGGCGCTCGCGCTGCATTTACCGACACTGCGAATACCTGTACACCGAGCGCAACGCGAAATTAGCCATCGCCACCGCGGGCCTCGCGACGCTAGTTATTTCGGACACAAACCCTAGGTCCAAACGCCTCGAAGATGTGTGGGGGCGCATTTGCTACGTGGCTATGCCGAGGCCAGAGATTGAGGCAAATCAACGGTTTGGGTGCTGCGCATCCTATTGTGTGCTAAAAGGCATCATTCTCCGTCTCGGCGGCGTGTCTTCCAGTCGCTAGTGCTGGGCGTATAAGACTGCCCCGGCTTTTTAGCCTTCGCTGACCGGTGCCGCTGCGTAGTGACGTCATCTACGTAAGCGAGGGTAGGGGCCGAAGCGAGTCATGTTCCACCAAATATAGGTTTGTGGTTGGCTTATTGCGATGATATATTTAGTGTCGGCAACAGGTATATAAGAGGCTGTACTGAACATTGATAGCACCATCACTCAATCCTCACCTTCCCCGCAAATGAAGCTTTCTACCTCGCTCGCCCTTGTCGCCGCTGCCGCTGCGTCGCCGGCTACCCTCTTCACGGAGTCGTCGAACTCAGCACTCAACGGAAAGGGCCTGTCGAACCTGCACGAGGGCGCCGGGCTGAACGGCGTCTACTTGTCTGACTCGCCGGTGCCCTACGAGTACAATGAGACCTCCCACGCAATTTACACCCCGGCGGGTGCTGGGGCCAGTATCCCTTCTACATGAGCGTTGAGGACAGCACCCTTATTGTTGGTGTGGCTGGCACGCTTGTGTACCCGACGAACGGCTACATCACGGTGAACGGATCTGCGGACCTGTTCTACGCTTGCAAGCCCGGCGTCCCGTACGATCCGTACCACTACTCCGAGCGTAGCTACGGCGTTGCCGTGTTCGAGTCCGGAGACGAGATTCCGGCTACTTGTGAGTCCATCAAGATTCGCGCGGATGTCTAAGGGAAGACACTTTGGCTTGCTTCGGGAGCAGCCCTTCTTTTAACAAGGTTTGAACTGCTACGTCGGTTTTCTTTTTTTTCATTTCATTTCAAAATGCATGGTGTACACTAGGTAGCAGTTTGTATGATATTCTACTTTTCCCGCTCAATTTTTTCCACATTTACGCCGCCTATGTGGCCTTTGCCAGCGAGGCGGCCGCGCCGCGGATGCCTTGCTTAGACGAAAGCCGTGCGCAGACGTAGTAACGGCCGACTTCGCCACACACTCTTGCTCACCACTCAATCTTAGGCATCATCACTTGAAGCAACGACAGCAAGTAGAACAAGTGGCCCTCGAGTTCGTTATCCATGAGTACCTCGGACAGCCCCATTGATAGTAATCCGGAGCGGTCTACAACGGGCTCGCATGACCGTAACATCAGAACTGCTAGGCATGACACTTCTGTGCTAAAGCGCAGGCGGTTAGAGCTCGGGGTGGTACCAGAAGCGTCGACAGCTCTACAGTTCGACTTATTTGTGGATTCAAGGGGCAACAGGCGCCTGTCCTAAAGGGGCAACAGGCGCCTGTCCTAATGATCCTGGATGCGGACCCTCGGAGGCGTTGGTCAAGTGCAGGCGTAGGTCAACCGCGCGGTACCATCTCTGCCAGCCAAAACCACATTCATCTCCATGTGCAGCTCATCGGGGCCCAAGTCACACGAGCTGCGCGACGCTCTGCTCGGCGCCCTGCATGCGCGCGGGTTCAGCGCCAAGAAAGCGCACAAACTGCTCGCATAGGAAAAAAAGACCGGTAAAAACATGTATGAGACGTGGTAAATGAATAATTAATACGCGCTAAAGGTGATGTTCGCGAGGCGTGGGGGGCAGTGATAAAAGTCGGTTCAAGCAACCGGAACGGATGTCGCACCACATAAAGGCGGCGCAAGGAGCAGCGTGCTTGAACTGTGTGATCAGAGAACCATCAGAAACTTTTCCACCACAGAACGTGGTGCAAATCGCAATAATGGAATATTCACAAAGAGCGCTTCATATCCGGGCCATGAGCCGTATTCTCAATCTCTCGGCCTCGTTTCTGAGAGACGCCAGTTCTAGGGTACCCGCTGCCAGCCGCCTCTTCATAAGTTTGAGTTCGTACGGCATCAGAGTAACGTACCCGCCGTACTCGGGGATAGCTCGTCCAGTTGATTCAGGTGGCTCACTTGGCATTGCGGGCCTGCCAATTGCCTCCAGCGCAACGTCAATTGCCTCTAAGACCTGTCTGACAGCCTCCCCAGACAGCCGGTAATTTTCCGTGCAGGTACCCGCCCTATTAATCGCTTTGGCCAACGCAGCTCGCACGTCCCTTGGCATCACGGCGACGGTCTTCAACCGTAGCCGCCGCGTCAACTGGAGAGATCCAGATAGATACTGCTCAACGAGCGGTTGCATCACTGCCCGTAGAGCCGCACAAAAACTATTCGCAGTCTCATAAGTAGGGCGGTACACATAAAGTTGCTTCAGAAGGGCATCACATTTGGCGGTCAAATCGGCGGCTGTGGCAGGCGGAATGCGGACCCGACCCCTAGGCACCGAACGCTTGTCATCAAATGTCGTCCATACGCCAGAGATTCCATGCGCCGAAACTATTGTCTCAATGCATTTGCCCGCCACCAAAGCCTCGCGAAATTCGATGCAATCCTCCACCACATTCAGTCGTAGTTTATGAACGATATAGCACGCCAGATAATCGAAACGGGCTTGTAGACGACCGTCAGACTCCAGGAAGCGCACTTTACGCTCAGAGACAGGAGCAGTGATGTTATTGGCGTTCGAGCCCATACTCTTGCCTTGAGGTTTTTCTAAGTCTCCTGAGAAGTCGGGGCTCTGGGTCGCGTGCGGATTGTGCTCAATGGCCACTGGCGCACCATCTCGCGAGCCACTCGACAACGAAGAGTCAGGGGTAGGCGATGTATCGGGGCATTGAGGCATGGACGCACTACTTGACATGGGTGGATTCACAATGGATACGGTCTGACGGTAAGTTAGTTCGCGGGGATGACGGCTTTATATAAGGCAGCGTCCCTTTTTGGCCTAGGGTAACTGCCTGCCCTAAGCCAGCGGGTCAGGGTACGCGCGCAGGCGCTGCCACTGCCCACACCTCTTGAGTTGCACAACTAAGAGGAAGAGAAGCGACGTGACGTTCCTATTTCACGCCATACAAATGGTACGGTATCTAATTAAGAGTGTTTACAATATGCATTGACAAGATGGCAAAAGCATCTAACCTAATAATTAGACTGTATAATCGCGTCTTTGATTACTTAGCATTACTTGGTGTCGGAGTATCCTGTAATGAGACCACGGAGGTTGGGTCAGCAAAGCAGGGTACCCGCCATAGGTCTGGTGGAGGCTCGCAGCGGCTCTGACGTGCAAATCGATCGTCGAATTTGGGTATAGGGGCGAAAGACTAATCGAACCATCTAGTAGCTGGTTCCTGCCGAAGTTTCCCTCAGGATAGCAGAAGCTCGTATCAGTTTTATGGGGTAAAGCAATGATTAGAGGTATTGGGATTGAAACGATCTTGACACGTGGAAGGTCAGGGAACGTGATTCCGTAGAGGCAGCCCAAGAGCAAATCCCCAGGGGAACCAGTTGGTTTAAGTCTACACGTAGTTTAGCCTTTTATAGCCATACCGAGTATCACGTGGTGGCACTCTCTGACAACTACTTAGCATTACTCAGCAGCTGGTCTGGGTCTTCTTCGGTGGCGAATTACATTTACGTTATGTAATGACATACATTAACTGCCATTTCTGAGACGACTACAGATTTTGTAGGCTGTAGTGCTGAGAGGCCCAGCGAGCGTCATAAAAAATAACATCTTCGAGCTTACCAAAGGTTTTGCTTGATCAGAGAACGCTTTACTCTGAAATGGACCAGGGCCTGCTTCAGGGCCTGACAGCGGAATTAATATGGCCGCAGACTGTTAGCTCATGCTTTTTGTTTCCTTTCGATATCTGGTCGTGTAAGTAGCTCTGGCGTGGGTTCCTATGCATATCCCGTAGTCATTTTTACCTCTAGGTGTTATGTTGCGAAGATTATTCTACCAACGGGGTTTGCCTTGTTAGTCCCTTCGTCTTTTCTATTGGGTCGTTCTAAGCATTTAGGCTTCTGACTAGGCGATACAGCGGGGGACTGACTTTTGGACTCAGTAAGAGGCACAGCGAACGTGCGATTAGTTCAAAAAAGTTTTATATAATGCGGCGCGTGTTAGTGATTTGGAGCCGTGACATCCCTGCCGGCCAAAACCACATTCATCTTCATGTGCAGCTCGGGGCCCAAGTCGCACGAGCTGCGCAACGCTCTGCTCGGCGCCCTGCATGCGCGCGGGTTCAGCGCCAAGCAAGCGCACAAACGGCTCGCATAGGAAAACAAGACCGGTAAAAACATGTATGAGACGTGGTAAATGAATAATGAATACGCGCTAAAGGTGATGCTCGCGAGGCGGGGGGCAGTAATGAAAGTCGGTTCAAGCAACCGGAACAGTGTCGCAGCACGTAAAGGCGGCACAAGGAGCAGCGTGCTTGAAATAGTGTGATCAAAGAACCATCAGAAACTTTCCCACCACAGAACGTGGTGCAAATCGCAATAATGGAATATTCACAGAGAGCGCTTCATATCTGGGCCATGAGCCGCATTCTCAATCTCTCGGCCTCGTTTCTGAGAAACGCCAGTTCTAAAGTGCCCGCTGCAAGTCTCCTCTTCATAAGTTTGAGTTCGCACGGCATAAGAGTAAAGTACCCGTCGTACTCGGGGATAGCCGGGCCCGGTGATTTATGTGGCTGGCTTCGAGGAATCGGCATTGCGGGCCTGCCAATTGCCTCTAGCGCAACGTCAATTGCCTCTAAGACCTGTTTGACAGCCTCCTCATACAGCCGGTAATTTTCCATGCAGCTATCCGCCCTATTAATCGCTTTGGCCAACGCAGCTCGCACTTCACTTGGCATCACGGCGACGGTCTTCCTCCGTAGCCGCCGCGTTAATTGGAGAGATCCAGATAGATACTGCTCAACGAGCGGTTGCATCACTGCCCGTAGAGCCGCACAAAAGCTATTCGCAGTCTCATAAGTAGGGCGATGCACATAAAGTTGCTTCAGAAGGGCATCACATTTGGCGGTCAAATCGGCGGCTGTGGCGCGCGGAATGCGGACCTGACCCCTAGGCGCCGAAGGCTTGTCATCAAATGTCGTCCACACGCCAGAGATTTCATTCGAAATTATCGTCTCGATAAGTTGGCCCAAAAACAAAGCCTCGCGAAATTCGATGCTATCCTCCGCCACATTCAGTCGTACTTTATGAACGATATAGCACGCCAGATTATTGAAACGGGCTTGTAGACGACCGTCAGGCTCCAGGAAGCGCACTTTACGCTCGGAGACAGGAGCAGTGATGGTATTGGCGTTTGAACCCATACACTTGTCTTGAGGTTTTTCTAAGTCTCCTGAGAAGTCGGGGCTCTGGGTCGCGTGTGGATTGTGCTCAATGGCCATTGTCGCACCATCTCGCGAGCCACTCGACAACGAAGAGTCAGGGGTAGGCGACGTATCGGGGCATTGAGGCATGGACGTACTACTTGACATGGGCGGGTTCACAATGGATACGGTCTGACGGTAAGTTAGTACGCGGGGATGACGGCTTTATATAAGGCGGCGTCCGTTTTTGGCCTAGGGGAACTACCTGCCCTAAGCCAGCGGGTAAGGGCACGCGGCACAGGCGCTGCCACTGCCCACACCTGTTGAGTTGCACAACTAAGAGGAAGAGACGCGACGCAACGTTCCTATTTCATGCCATACAAATGGTACATTTGACAGTATCTAATTAAGAGTGTCTACAATATGCATTGACGAGAGTGCCTTATGGCAAGAGCATCTGACCTAATAAGTAGACCGTATAATCGCGTCTTTGATTACTTAGTATTACTCAGCAGCTAACGTGATGTCCGCACGGATGGGCCACTTCTCAGCGAGCCATTTGTCAGAGTATCCTGTAATGAGACCACGGAGGTTGGGTCAGCAAAAGCAGGCTACCCGCCAAAACAAGACACGTGGAAGGTCAGGGAACGTGATTCCATAGAGGCAGCCCAAGAGCAATACCCCCAGAGAACCCGTTAGTTAGAGTCTACACCTTATTTAGCCATTTATAGTCTTGTCCAGTATCACGTGGTGACACTCTCTCTGACACCATTGAAACTAATAAATTACTAATGTTGTATTACTAACATATTATGTCTCCATCCCTTTCATCACTTTCATCAATTTCATCACTTTCATCACTCTGATCGCATTCATCATCGTATTTTAGCAACCATTCCATATCATTAGAGGCATTGTGAAGGCTCGAAATTGTTTCACAATGTCTCAGTTATCAATATATAAGCGCTAATGTTGCCCGTGCGAATCCTATCAATCGATTGAGCAAATGAAAGTCAATACTGAACGAGAGGGCCGCATCACTGAAGCCCTTGAGGATATCAAGCAAGGACCGCTAAGTATTCGGCAAGCTGCTGAAAAGTATGACATCCCAAGAAATACTCTAGCTAACAGGATACGTGGGGCCAAGCCGAGACACCTTGTTGGCTCCCACACACATCGCTTACTTGTGTGTGAAGAGGAGGCCCTGGTTGAATATGCCTTAGACAGGGATTTTATTGGTTCTCTTTTGTCAATTGCTGGCCTAACACAATTGGCTAATGTATTTCTTATGGAAAGGGGCTGTCCGTTGGCTAACACCCACTGGGCTCGCCGCTTCGTCAAACGGCACGCAGAACTGAAGTGTCGTTTATCTAGGTCGTTTGACTACCAGAGAGCACTTTCTGAGGACCCTACTAAACTCAGAGCCTGGTTCCAGTACTTCTCTGATTTGAAAGACAGACATGATGTGCAGAAACAGGATATTTACAATATGGATGAGACAGGTTTCCAAATGGGTATCAGGAAATCTCACCTTGTTGTCACAGACGCGTCTTGACTAGGTAGAGGGATGAAGCTTCAGCCCGGAAACAAAGAGTGGATGACGGTGATAGCATGCATTGGCGGCGGTCTAACCTTTGTGCCGCCAGTAATTATTTTTCGCGCTGTCAACACACAAAAAAGCTGGTATAACTGCAATCTTCCCGGGGATTGGCGAATTCTCGTTTCTGAGAAGGGGTGGTCGAATAATGAGATTGCCCTCAAATGGATTGAGCACTTCAACGACACCACTCCGAAAGCGCAGGGTCGATGTCGCATCTTGATTCTCGACCGCCACGCAACCCATTCATCTGAAGAGTTTGTGAGCTATTGTGAGCGGAATAAGATTTAATTGGCGTACCTACCCCGCATTCGTCTCATCGCTCACAGCCGCTCGACGTATGGTGCTTTCGTCCGTTGAAGGTTCGCTATTCGCAGCAAGTGGAACGTCTGAGCCGCACACAATCATCACGCATCACGAAGAATCAATTTCTGGTGGCTTTTAAGGAAGCTTTCACTGCCACGATGACCGAGTCAAATATCAAAGGTAGTTTCAAAGGTTCGGGACTCATACCTTCGGACAGCTCAGCTGTACTATCAAATCTTAGAACATCAAAGCGAAAGGTACAGCGTGAGCAGTCTGGGCAAGAAAAGCAACCCGTTTTTCAACCCAATGGCGCGCCATCGCTACCACCATCGTTGCCACAAGAAATCTCGCGTCGAACACGGTCACCGCTACCACCGTTGTCGCAAGGGACCCCACCACCGTTGCCGCAAGGGACCCCACCACCTCCAACCTCCTCACCTCAGCCTTCGAACGTCCCTGCCTCGTCTTCAATTTTGGACCACAGACCTCGAAGTCTTGAAGAAGTCAAGCGAGTGTGTAGATCCATGTCCAAAACTGTAGCTTCCTCGAGAGCCAGGGGATCGATTGCAAGAAGATAAAAACCAACGCGATGCACGTCGAGCAGTACTCAGAGAACTCTCATGCTAAGCACACCATCCTCTGTGCCGAGCATACGCGCAAAATTGAGACTGCGCGGCGGCAAAGCTCAAGTCAAATGCCCAAAGGAGTTTTCCCCGGCTCTAATAATATGAGGTACGAGGAAGGCCAGGCTCGCCTGCTTCAGGATGAGGCTGTGCGTCTTGAGCGAGCTAGAGCACGCGCGAATGGTAAGCCACGAACCTGTAGTGAATGCCACAAAACCGGCCATGACACTCGCAATTGTCCCAACCTCAGGGAATTGCGTGCGAAATAGAAACACACAGTCCGGTTGTCGCCGTTGAAGATTCAACGATGCCATTGCGTGCCCAAACCAGTGCAGAGTTAGGTAACTCTGGCACATTCGTCGAACGCTCACATTATGACTTACGCAGTTCCCCTCCTCCGTATCAAACCCCTACATAATTATAACCTCAAGTCGTTCGCGTTAACCTTTTTGCCCGTCGTTCGGCCATAGTGATTATTAAGCCGGCCCTTTCGGAAGGTGGCCCATCCATGCGGACATCACGTGGGGTACTAAGCCGTATCGTGGATCCCGGGTTGTCAGAGAGAGTGCCATTACGTGATACTCGCTATGGCTATAAAAGGCTAGACAAGGTGTAGACTTAAACTAACTGGTTCCCTGGGGAATTTGCTCTTGGGCTGCCTCTACGGAATCATGTTCCCTGACCTTCCACGTGTCTTGATTGGTGGGTACCCTGCTTTTGCTGACCCAACCTCCGACATGGGTGGTCTTCCTCGGTAGTGAATTACAGTTCCATTATGTAATGCCATACATTAACTGCCATTTCTGACAGATTTTGTGGGGCGCGGGGTGTAGTGCTGAGAGGCCTAGCGAGCGTCATAAAAAAAACATCTTTGTGCTTCTCAAAGGTTTTGCTTAATCAGAGAGCGCTTTACTTTAAGAGTCTCAGGGTCTGACAGCGGAATTAATATGGCCGCAGACTGATAGTTCAAAGTCCGAGCTCTTCACTGCCCTTAAGCATTCTCAAAAGGAAGTCATCAGTATTAAACACCCCGGTCTGGGAGTCGCCAACAACATACCCTGGCCGGGTGATAGCGCCGCGAAGCCCATGGGTCTTACCTGCAACGCGAAGCAGGTACTCCACGGCCCACTTGGATTGACCATAGCCAGTTCCAAGCCCCGTACGACTGCCCTCCAGTGAGTCTTCCTCCGGGATTCCATCGGTTCCGTGTTCCACAAGCGAATCGCTCAACTCCACATAGTGCGCGTTGTCGAGGACGGAGGTCGAAGACACGAACGAAAGATATTTCGGCTTGCCAGAAGTGCACACACCCATAACATTGAGCGTTCCGATAACGTTTGGTCCGTGGAGAACTGAGTATGGATAGACCCAGTGGACAAGGGCACCATTGTGAATAACAACGTCGACACTCTCTACCAGAGCGCTCCACTCAGACTCACCGAGACCGAATCTCTTCTTTCCGAGGGAGCCAGTGACAATTTCAATGCGCGAAGAGTCTTCATCCTTCCAAATACCGTATGCCTGGCCTGTATTCTTGACGCGCTCAAGTCCATGAGCGGCGTCTCGAGCACGCACTTGTACAACAACCTTTTTCGTGGCCGGGCATTCCAGTAACTCTCTCAAGATGTATGCTCCAAGGAATCCAGTGGAACCGGTCAGAAAACCAGTGTAACTGCCCTTTACTGGGCCCGAGGCGCTGATATAACTCGGCAAGGCCTTCGCGAGGTCGCTTGCGTCGTCTCCATACTTGACAGATTCACTAGTTTGCTGCTCAGCTGAGTCGCTAGCGTCCAGAACGTTCTCACCTTTCTTCAAATCGTCAATTGTCTTTGCAAACGCCTTAATAGTTGACGAAGAGAACGCGGCCCCCAGTGGAAGCTCAGGAACTCCGAGCTTCGATCTGGCCTCAAAGATCATCTTTGTTGCAAGAATAGAATGCCCACGCGGTACCATCTCTGCCAGCCAAAACCACATTCATCTCCATGTGCAGCTCATCGGGCCCCAAGTCACACGAGCTGCGCGACGCTCTGCTCGGCGCCTTGCAGGCGCGCGGGTTCACCGCCAAACAAGCGCACAAGCTGCTCGCCTAGGTAAAAGGCCAGTAAATACATGCATGAGACGTGGTAAATGAATAATGAATACGCGCTAAAGGTGATGCTCGCGAGGCGAGGGGGCAGTGATAAAAGTCGGTTCAAGCAACCGAAACGGGTGTCGTGCCACATAAAGGCGGCGCCAGGAGCAGCGTGCTTGAACTCGTGTGATCAGAGAACCATCAGAAACTTTCCCACCACAGAGCGTGGTGCAAATCGCAATAATGGAATATTCACAAAGAGCGCTTCATATCTGGGCCATGAGCCGCATTTCCAATCTCTCAGCCTCGTTTCTGAGAGACGCCAGTTCTAGGGTACCCGCTGCCAGTCGCCTCTTCATAAGTTTGAGTTCGTACGGCATAAGAGTAACGTACCCGTCGTACTCGGGGATAGCTGGTCCCGGTGATTCAGGTGGCTCACTTGGCATTGCGGGCCTGCCAGTTGCCTTCAGCGCAACGTCAATTGCCTCTAAGACCTGTTTGACAGCCTCTGCAGACAGCCGGTAATTTTCCATGCAGCTATCCGCCCTATTAATCGCTTTGGCCAACGCAGCTCGCACTTCACTTGGCATCACGGCGACGGTCTTCAACCGTAGCCGCCGCGTTAATTGGAGAGATCCAGATAGATACTGCTCAACGAGCGGTTGCATCACTGCCCGTAGAGCCGCACAAAAACTATTCGCAGTCTCGTAAGTAAGGCGGTACACATAAAGTTGCTTCAGAAGGGCATCACATTTGGCGGTCAAATCGGCGGCTGTGGCAGGCGGAATGCGGACCCGACCCCTGGGCGCCGAAGGCTTGTCAGCAAATGTCGTCCATACGCCAGAGATTCCATGCGCCGAAATTATCGTCTCAATGCATTTGCCCGCCACCAAAGCCTCGCGAAATTCGATGTGATCCTCCACCACATTCAGTCGTACTTTTTGAATGACATAGCACGCCAAATCACTGAAACGGGCTTGTAGACGACCGTCAGGCTCCAGGAAGCGCACTTTACGCTCGGAGACAGGAGCAGTGACGGTATTGCCGTTCGAGCCCATACTCTTGCCTTGAGGTTTTTCTAAGTCTCCTGAGAAGTTGGGGCTCTGGGTCGCGTGTGGATTGTGCTCAATGGCCACTGGCGCATCATCTCGCGAGCCACTCGACAACGAAGAGTCAGGGGTAGGCGATGTATCGGGGCATTGAGACATGGACGCACTACTTGACATGGGCGGGTTCACAATGGATACGGTCTGACGGTAAGTTAGTACGCGGGGATGACGGCTTTATATAAAGCGGCGTCCCCTTGGCCTAGGGTAACCCGGAGCCAGTGGTAAGGGCACGCGCACAGGTGCCGCCACTAGTTGAGTTGCACAACTAAGAGGAAGAGAAGCGACGCGACGTTCCTATTTCATGCCATACACATGGTACATTTGACAGTATCTAATTAAGAGTGTTTAAAATATGCATTGACGAGAGTGTCTTATGGCAAGAGCATCTAACCTAATAATTAGACTGTATAATCGCGTTTTTGATTACTTAGCACTACTGTCGGAGTATCCTGTAATGTGACCACGGAGGTTGGGTCAGCAAAAGCAGGCTACCCGTCAAAACAAGACACGTGGAAGGTCAGGGAACGTGATTCTAGAGGACAGCCCGAAGGGAAGTCCCCAGAGAATCAGTTGGTTTAAGTCTACACTGCGTTTAGCCTTTTATAGTCTGATCCAGTATCACGTGGTGACACTCTCTGACAACTACTTAGCATTACTCAGCAGCTGGTCTCGGAAGTCTTCTTCGGTGGTGAATTACAGTTACATTATGTAATGTCATACATTAACTGCCATTTCTGAGACGACTACAGATTTCGTAGGGTGTAGTGCTGAGAGGCCTAGCGAGCGTGATCAAAAATAGCATCTTCGAGCTCCCCAAAGGTTTTGCTTAAGTTCATGCATGAGACGTGATACAGTAAATAAATATAGAATACGCGCTAAAGGTGGTGTTCGCGAGGCGGGGGGCAGTAATGAAAGTCGGCTCAAGCAACCGGAACAGGTGTCACAGCACATAAAGGCGGCGCAAGGAGCAGCGTGCTTGATGACCCTAGTGTGGTCAGAAAATCACCAGAAACTTTCCCAACATGGCCTAACACAGAAAGTGGTGCAAGTCGCAATAATGAAAGATTCACAGAGAGCGCTTCATATCTGGGCCATGAGCCGCATTCTCAACATCTCGGCCTCCTCTCTGAGAAACGCTAGTTCTAGGGTACCCGCTGCAAGTCTCCTCTTCATAAGTTTGAGTTCGCACGGCATAAGAGTAAAGTACCCGTCGTACTCGGGGATAGCCGGGCCCGGTGATTTATGTGGCTGGCTTCGAGGAATCGGCATTGAGGGCCTGCCAATTGCCTCTAGCGCAACGTCAATTGCCTCTAAGAGCTGTTTGACAGCCTCCTCAGACAGGCGGTCATTTTCCATGCAGCTATCCGCCCTATTAATCGCTTTGGCCAACGCAGCTCGCACTTCACGTGGCATCACGGCGACAGTCTTCCTCCGTAGCCGCCGCGTCAATTGGAGAGATCCAGATAGATACTGCTCAACGAGCGGTTGCATCACTGCCCGTAGAGCCGCACAAAAACTATTCGCAGTCTCGTAAGTAGGGCGGTACACATAAAGTTGCTTCAGAAGGGCATCACATTTGGCGGTCAAATCGGCGGCTGTGGCACGCGGAATGCGGACCTGACCCCTGGGCGCCGAAGGCTTGTCATCAAATGTCGTCCATACGCCAGAGATTCCATGCGCCGAAATTATCGTCTCAGTGCATTCTCCGGCAAGCAAAGCCTCGCGAAATTCGATGCGATCCTCCGCCACATTCAGTCGTACTTTATGAACGATATAGCACGCCAGATGATTGAAACGGGCTTGTAGACGACCGTCAGGCTCCAGGAAGCGCACTTTACGCTCGGAGACAGGAACAGTGATGGTATTGGCGTTCGAACCCATACACTTGTCTTGAGGTTTTTCTAAGTCTCCTGAGAAGTTGGGGCTCTGGATGGCGTGTGGATTGTGCTCAATGGCCATTGGCGCACCATCTCGCGAGCCACTCGACAACGAAGAGTCAGGGGTAGGCCAGGTATCGGGGCATTGAGGCATGGACGCACTACTTGACATGTGTGGGTTCACAATGGATACGGTCTGACGCTAACTTAGTTCGCGGGGATTACGGCTTTATATAAGGCGACGTCCCCTTGGCCTAGGGTAACTGCCCGAATCCAGCGGTAAGGGTACGCGCGCAGGCGCTGCCACTGCCCACACCTGTTGAGTTGCACAACTAAGAGGAAGAGAAGCGACGCGACGTTCCTATTTCACGCCATACAAATGGTACAGTATCTAATTAAGAGTGTTTACAATATGCATTGCCGAGAGTGTCTTGTGGCAAAAGCATCTAACCTAATAATTAGACTGTATAATCACGTCTTTGATTACTTAGCATTACTTAGCATTACTCAGCAGCTGGTCTGGGATCTTCTTCGGTGGCGAATTACATTTACGTTATGTAATGACATACAATAACTGCCATTTCTGAGACGACTACAGATTTTGTGGGGTATAGTGCTGAGAGGCCTAGCCAGCGTCATAAAAAATAACATTTTCGAGCTTCTAAAAGGTTTTGCTTGATCAGAGAACGCTTTACTTTAAGAGCATCAGGGTCTGACAGCGGAATTAATATGGCCGCAGACTGATAGTTCATGATTTTTGTTCCCTTCCAATGTCTGGTCGCGTAGGTAGCTCTGGCGTGGATTCCTGTGCACAGCCCGTAGTCATTCTTACCTCTAGGTTTTATGTTGCGAAAAATATTTTACCAGCGGGGTTTAAATTGTTAGTCCCTTCGTTTTCTCTATCTAAGAATTCAGCTTAATGTTTACGGCACTAGACCACTAAACCGCTGTGAGCGGCTTAGTTCCCATCGTGAAAAGAAAAGGGAATGTTTAATTGTGGATCTCGAAACAACTCCTATGCTCACTGGATATATGGTTGTGGCCATGTTGAGAAGCTAGCTCTTGCGTACTCGTGGGCTTATCGAAAACTTGACAATTCCTTTGGGATTTTGGCCTGAGACGAGCCGCACAGAGATTACACCTAATTACGAAGCGTCAGTAATAACACAATACGCAACGGATGGGCAGGAGGAACTCTACTGCTTCGGACCTCGTGATCGATAGACGGCCGCACGGGACCTCTCAGGGTTTGTGCTGTCGCGTCCCAACGCGCCACAAGAACACACCGTCTTTCGCACCACTCAATCTTGAGCATCGTCAGTCTAAACCACGACTGCAATCAGAATTACAGACCCTTGAGTCCAATTAACATGAGTGCCTCTGATAATTCGTCTGGTGGTGGACCGGAGTCGTCTCCTCCGGGTTCTCACGCCCGCGAAACCGAACATGCTAGCCCTGCTCCCCGTAGCGCTGCAGCGCGCGAAACGAGAGGTCACGGCGGCATCCAAAGCGCCTCTTCTTCCGGACGGTCTGGTACTCCCGGCGGCTCTCGCAAGCGTGGTCGTGAAGAAGACCAGGGTGATACGAACCGCCGGCCAGCTCCTGCGAACCGCAGCGGTATCGCTACTGAGAGTAGTGCCACTCAACAGCGCGTTGGGGCTGAGCAGGGCAATGCCATTTTCGGCGCTGAAGGCGATCCTGCTCCTACCGCTGTAGAGACTTTTGGCGCCCATGCTGGAGAGGCTCATTCAATTGATGCTGACCATGATACAGGCAGTCACGACGAGTATCAGACTATTCGGAGGAAGCTTGTGAGACACAGTGAGTCGTCCAGTAACTCGCCGGGTAGCTCGCCCGGTAACTCCCCCGGTAACTCCCCCGGTAACTCCCCCGGTAACTCCCCCGGTAACTCCCCCGGTAACTCCCCCGGTAACTCCCCGGTAACTCCCCCGGTAACTCCCCCGGTAACTCCCCCGGTAACTCCCCCGGTAACTCCCCCGGTAACTCCCCCGGTAACTCCCCCGGTAACTCCCCCGGTAACTCCCCCGGTAACTCCCCCGGTAACTCCCCCGGTAACTCCCCCGTAACTCCCCCGGTAACTCCCCCGGTATTTCGCCCGGTAACTCGCCCGGTAACTCGCCCGGTATTTCGCTCAGGAGTGCTACACGTTTGAAGTTGGAGATGAGTAGCCTACTCTACTCTCATGTACGGGTTGGCGTGTCTTACGAGAGTCTTCACTCTTTGTACGGAAAGATTGCTCTGGCGTTGAACGAAGCTGGCTGGTACATGCCTCCTTGCTACGATACTTTGCGCCCATCTACTTGGCTCGTGCAAGGTGGGTATTCACGCGTTCTATTTGAGCTGCTTCACGTCATGATTTCCGCCCTTGAGATTCATGACCAGGTGAAGGTTAACAACGAATACCTCAGCAGGGCCTGCATTGCAATCCAGAACGTCATATTGGAGGTCTTAGGATTGCCTCTGTTTCGGCTTTAGTGCCAATGTCTAATTACTTGAGCATAGAATTTCTACTTTACTGCTAGCTACTACAGCGGTCAATATCTTGAAACGACGGGTTTTCTTACGGCATTGTGAGCCGTATGAAAGGCCCCTTATACACTTTGGATTGATAGACAGTTCCTCTTTGTGCTCCTTAGCAGTGTTTTAGGCGTAAAGCTATTGCTTCAACGTTAGGCGGGTGGGAGAGAGTCAGTATTGGACTCAGCGCTTTTTGGTAATCATGGGTCCATGAGCACCTCGAATCTTTTCGGGAAATGTGTATGACATACGGTTGCCTCAATCCCTCTCGAGGCGCCGTCAGGCCGGAGTGGGGCGGGGCGGTGGCTGCATGCAGACTGAGATAGGGCGTGTCGCGCCACGGTTGCGCATAACTTACGCGCCAAAGCCGGTTACTGCAGAAGTTCGCCAGCACGTTTAGCGGCATTGAACTCAACATACTACCGCACTGCAAGCCCTGAGTAGTTGCAAAGACATATGAAAATGTGACCGCGACTGCGCGAGGGTCAGGTGTGTAGCGCAATTAAGCTGTTTGGCATCGGATTGGTAGCACGATCCGGTTTGTCTCCCACAGGATCACTGTATAACTAGAGTATTAGTTTTGACTCGTGGGCACATCGGATGGTATGCATTCTATGCGGCGAACGGGGGAGCTGTTCTCGAGGGTGGTGCTGAGCAGGAATAAGCCCTCTGACCTGAATCACTGCCCTTACCCACTTTCCATATATGGACATCTAGCCCATAGGAGTGCGAGGGCTTCTCAGCCTGATTAGTTCTGGCGGTGGAGCGCGGTCTGGCGCGCGCCAGCTGCGGGGCCGGCCGCTCACCCCACCACACTTGCGGGGCAGGGCTGTGGGGAGCTTAATCGTGCATGCACAGACCGTTAGGCACATGGGACCCGGTGCAGATGTGTGCCCTTGTCTGGAGACATGTAAGTGGGCTCTAATACGAGTAACGATATCAATTCGCCGTGGATCGAGAATGATGCTTGTCGCCCGCACAGCGCCGCTAGCGCGGCCAGCCGGTACGGTCTGCGCCGCATGAGCGACATGTCGCATTTCTCGCCGAAGACACCGCAGCTACGACAGACTCTGAGGCACCGGCTCGCGGTCGGCTTTGGCCTCGGCCTCACGGCCGGGTTCGTGTACGGCATGGTTGAGCACCGCTACAAGCAGGCGGTCTGGTCCGATGGGCTGCGGACGATTTCGGAGTGGACCTGCAGCCGCCGACGCTTGTGTACCCGACGAACGGCTAAATCACGGTGAATGGATTTGCGGACCTGTTCTACCCTTGCAAGCCCGGTATTCCGTACGATACGTACCACTACTCCGAGCGCAGCTACGGCGTTGCCGTGTTCGAGTCCGGAGACGAGATCCCGGCTACTTGTGAGTCCATCAAGATTCGCGCGGGTGTCTAAGGGAAGACACTTTGGCTTGCTTCGGGAGCAGCCTCTTCTTTTAACCAGCTCTGGACTGCTACGCTCAATTCTTTCAAACGCATGGTGTATACTAGGTAGCAATTTGCATGATATTCTACTTTCCCCGCTTACCTTTTCTTTTTTTTTAATCTTGTGCAGCGGCACTTGTCGGTGCCAGCAGTTCACGGTGCCAATAGTTCGCAGTGCCAGCAGTTCATGGTGTCAGCAGTTTATGGTGCCAGCAGTTTATGGGGCCAGTAGTTCACTTCTTCGTTCTCGTGAATTTCTACCCAGGGCGTTTTGCATTTCCTCTCGAATACTCCACAAATGCCTATTCGAGCTTTATGCGCTTACCCGCTGCGGCTGGCTCTGGTTCGTTGAGGGCGCGAATGGCCTTGCGTTCGCGCAGGAACCTTAGCCAGCCGCTCAGAATGACGACAAAGAGCGGCCCCAGAAGCGGGGCATAAACGGCAAGTTTGTGCTCGTCAGGCACGAATGACTGGGCTACCATGTGCTTATCGAAGAACGCACGGTCCGCGCTCACATACGCGTTGCCCGCGTGGAATGCAGCGTCGGCCAGGTCGCCGCTCGCCAGGGCGTGCAGAGCAGTATTTATCTCGCGCACGGCGTGCTTTGCCCGGTCTGCCACCTTCTGGGGGATGGCAATATGGGGCATGTTCGCCGTGAGTCTGCGCAGGGACCCGAGCGACGCAGCTGCGCCGCGGATGCCGCGGCGCGCGACGACGCGCGACAGGGCCGCCAAGCGGACCTCGAGCGGCGCGCGGCTCGGCGGCGGCAGGTCCGGCTTCTCGCGCATGCCGAGGAGGGCGAGCAGCTGTTTCGCGAACGTCTGCAGCGGCCGCTGCAGCTCGTCGACGGAGTAAAGATGGCCCTCCGTCTGGGGCTCGGCAATGGCGACGCCGCCCCACTGCGGCACAATGAACGAGTTGCTCGGCGAGCCCGCGATTTTCAATGGCGCTGTGGGTACGTAGAGGAGGAAGTTCAGCGTCGGGTACGGCATGCTAGAGGCGAGGCTCCACTCCGCGAAGTTCACGAACGTGGCCAGGTCCGCGTGCGTGAGCTCTGTTTGGCGGTGGCACCCCGGCTCGGCGTAGAAGCCGAGCTGCGTGTCGAGCGTCACGTTCGCGACGCTGTGGCGCAGGTCCGCGAGCAGCGCGCCCAGCCACGTCCTAACGGCCTCGCCAATCTCCCAGGTCAGGGGCGTCCCGCCCTCGCCAATGAGGCTGAACGTTATGTGGTACTGCGGCGAGTAGGCGACGGTGACCTCGTCGTGTGAGGGCACGACCTCGAGCTCCTCGTGGTAGACGTGCTCGAGCAGAAGGTACTGGACGACGTCCGGCACGCGGCCGCTCAACAGCGTTGCCTCGCTGTACTCGACCTTGAGATCTGTCGAGCCCGAGTCGAGCCCAATCACGTCGGCCTCGCCCGGCGCGGCCGTGACGCAGACCTCGCACTCGGGTGTGCACTCGGTCTGCACGACGAACCGCAGCTCCGAGCGCCGCGCCTCCATGTTCGCGTTCAGCACGAGCTCCGTTGCCGGCGCCAGGTCCGGCAGCCGGTCCGCGGCCACGGCAATGCGCGCGGCGGCCACGATGGGGCTGGCCGCGTGCGTCTCGCTGCGCTCGAGCTGCGCGAGGTCAAGGTCCGCGCGCGGCACGACCATTGTCCAGATCCAGAGCGGGATCCCCAGCGCGAGCCACGCCGTCGTGGCCAGCGCGATTTGGACGCCGATCTTCATGCCAGTGCGCTCGCGTTTGGCTCGGCGCGGTAGCCGTTTACCTTTGGGCGCGGGCCGCCCTAGTGGGTTCAGACTGCCCTAGCCCCGCCCACTCGGAGTGAGAGCGCCTGCCGGCCTACCACGACGAACTAACTAGCTAACTAATTGGTTTTTGGACGCCGCGCTGCGCGCCGGGCTCATCACTAAATAGAGTAAATTTTGTTCATCATTCGAAACCTATATACATTATGCACGCGCCTTATACGACGATGGGAATGCTTGGCGAGTTCGTGCTTGCGAGCAGCGTCTTCCCAATGGAGCCCTTCTTTGTGGACGGGCCCGCGGCCAGCAGCTCGCGCACGGCGTTCGTCGCAATGAGCACGTTGCGCACCATATCCGTGTCGGAGAACGATGCGCGGCCCACGGGGAGCATGAGCATGTCATTGACCTGCTTGAACGTGGTCTCGCCCTTCGCGGCGACAATCGTGTCATAGACATTGGATATGACGGTGCCGCGCTTTGCGTTTGGCATGAGCCCCTTCGGGCCGAGGATGCGCGCGACCTGCGTGACGCGGCCCATCATCTCGGGCGTCGCGTACACGCGGTCCACGTCGAACGGGCCGCCCTCGCGGATGAGCTTCAGAATCTCGTCGCTGCCGATCATGGCCGCGCCGGCGCGGCGCGCCTGGTCGGCGAGCTCAGGTACACTCGTGAGCACGCAGATCCTCTCCTCCTTCAGGCCGTGCGGCAGCCGCACGGCGCCCGACACCTTCGGCACGCCGCGCTCGGCCACAATGCGCATCTGCACAGAGACCGTCGTCGCGTGTCCCGGCCGCCCAACCTCAGCGGCACGGATGTACCGCATCGCATCGCTAATATCCATTGTCGTCGGCAGGCTGCGGAACTCGCGCGCCTCGTCCTTCAGCTTCTGCAGCGCGCGCGCCGTCTCGCGCTTCTGCTGCTGCCGCTTCTGCTCGCGCTCGCGCTGCGCCGCGAGCTGGCGCTGGTCGACCTTCGGAGCCGCGGCCTTTGCTGTGGCAAACGTGCGCGCAAAAACCGCCCGGAACGGCGCGGCCGCTGGCTGGATCCGCATTTCGTGAAATTTCAAGTTCGAAAGTCGGGGCCATCACGTGTAGAAAAGCGGCCCGCCCTCGTCTGGCTTTCGTCGCCGCGATACGTGCAGCGCGACACAAGAAGCCCGAGCCAAGCCAAGTACATGAAGCCCGTACATGAAGCCCGTACATGAAGCCCGTACATGAAGCCCGTACATGAAGCCCGTGCATGAAGCCCGTGCATGAAGCCGGCTCCCATTAAATGGCTGGCGGCGCAGTGACGAAATCGAGGCTGGCGGCCAAATGCGAGCAGGCTCGGCCGACAGCGCATCGTGCTTAGGGCCGTGCCCGCCACGACTAAGCTGGGGGTCAATTGAGTAGGTTGTTATATACACAAAAGCTCGTGGTCAGAGCTGTTTAATAGGTCAGGAACCAGCGGCCCTTTGCTCGTCGGCGCTCAAGGATCTTGCGGCCGCCGCGCGTGCGCAGGCGAGCCAGGAACCCGGCCCGTCGCTTGCGCTTCAGCATGGACGGCTGGTACGTGTTTCCGCGGGACTTGAACCGGCGCTGCTGGTTCACGATGTCGAATATTGATACAGGGCCTTCGTTCACTCTGACGCCCGCGTCGAAGCTCGGCAGCGCTGGCCGCGCCGCCGCGCCCAGAGGCGAGCCGACGCGCGTCCTTGGCAGCGTGAAGGGGCGCGCAAACGACGCAAACGTGCGCGGCGCAGGGCCCCTAATGGGAGCCTTCACAAGCGACGCCACAAGCTGCCGGAACATATCAATACCGCAGGAAAGGCTTTGCGGCAACCGCTGAACAACGAGCTCGCCGCCAATTTTCAGAGCTCGGTTATGTCAGCCGCGCGATACGCCCAGCAGCGCGGACGCCTAGGGTCGTTAGGTGCCCAGCGGCGCGCAGTAACGCCATACGGCGGCGCAGTGTGGCCGAGCGCGCCGGTTAGGTTAACGCAGAACAGAGCAGTAAGGCGCGCCGGTGCGCACGTCATGAGGCCTGCTCGAGCCTCGCGAGCCAAGATTCGGCCTTGCTATTTTGTGGCTCATTGCTGCGCGTGCCGCTGTGAACAATGCAGCGTTTTAAACGGGGGTTCTTGATCTGCGGCGACATTGGCTTGGACGAGGGCGTTTCGCAGCCGTCTACAGCCGCGTACGCCCTCTTGGGACCCGCGCCGCTTACGGACGCCACTAATTGAGCCGCCGATTTGCCCTTAAGCAAGCCGCTGGCATCGTGCGGAGAGTGAGAGCCCTTGGGGGGCTCAGGGACGCCGCTCCACACGCGCGTGCACGTGACATTTGGGAGGGGCCTGACTTGACGGCTAGCGTTAAGCACGCGTGCGCGGCCTTCGTCCACGGGATAATCTTATTGCACGGGACCTTCTCCTGGTGAGAATTAATTTTCTAAGCCTCTAACCATGTCGGCCACAATTGAGCACGCGGCCAAGCCGCGCACGATCAGCAACGAGCAAACGGAGCGGCTCGTCTCGGAGTTTGTTGAGAACCCCGATAAAACGCTGCCGGACTTCGTGGAGACGCAGCTGAACCGGCTGCTGCGCGACTTGAGGGGCCTGCCGCCGCAGGCACCGGCGCCGGAGCAGCCGGTGATGTAAGCGAACCGCTGGTAACTAGCATTGTTCTTGCGTTCCTGCATGCGCAGCCACGTGGGCGCCCGCTGCGTTTCCTTGCTCGGGGTACCATGTGCATCGTGCATATACACACACCCATGGCGAACGCTAGTTCCGCGTTTCCGGCAGCGGGCGCGGCCAATTCGTGGCGAACTTTGGTTCATGCGCTGCTGCACCCTGCGTGCCGGCGTTGCGGCCGCTCTAATCCCCCACTTTCTATTTATTTTCTTAGCATCTTTTACCGAACTGTGATTGCGTTGCTGCCGACAGGTCAGCCTGCCATTGCGTGCCTCGAGCTCGCGCGTGTCAGATGGCTTCGTGCATGTGCTGCGAACCCTTCCGTTACGATTTTACGTCAGTGCGTGTGTGGGGTACGCGATGCGCGCGTGCGTTGCTGTTCGGACGTGGCAGTGTTTGCGAGCCCCGTGCGTATATAAACCCCCGTGCTCGCCGATCTTTTGCGTCGTCAGACACTTCTTCTGAGCTCACACATTCACAATGGTATTCGGACTAGGTCACCACAACAAGAGCAAGGAAACGGACAACACAAACAGTGACTTCGGCGGCCAGAACGCCGACAGTTACAGCCAGGGCGGCCAGCAGGGCGGCCAGGGCTTTGGCGACAGCCAGGGCGGCCAGGGCGGACAGAACGCTTTCGGCAGCCAGGGTGGCCAGAGCGGACAGAACGCTTTCGGCAGCCAGGGCGGCCAGACCGGCGGTCAGGGTGGCTACGGCGGCAGCCAGGGCGGCCAGGGCGGTCAGAGCGCCTACGACACAGGCGCAACGAGCGGCGACTATAGCTCCGGCTCCGGCGGCTACGGCGGCGGCTCCGGCCAGGGCGCCCAGGGTGCTCAGGGCGGCCAGGGCGGCCAGGGCGCATTCGGCACGGGCGCCACGAGCGGTGACTACTCGTCCGGCTCCGGTGCATATGGCGGCGGCTCGTCTGGCGGCTCCGGCGCGACTGGAGCTGGCGGCGCTGGCGCCTACCCTCCCGGTAGCGGCGGCGGCAGCAGCGGCGGCGGTAGCGGCGGCCTTGGAGACAACTCGTTTGGCTCGGGCTCGTACGGCGGCAGCGGCGGTAACAGCGCCGGAGCTAACAACAACAGCTTCTGAACAAATCATAGTGTTTTAGCATATATTGCGCACATGCGCCGCCGACACTAGTCCGGCGCGTATATGTATGCATGATCAATTTTACGAGTTTTTTTTTAAGTCTATTGAATGATTGCATTCTTGTTTGTGTGTCGGTGAGCTGTGTGAGGTGCGCGGCCTGTCTGTTGCGTGCGCGCTGCTGTTGCTCGCACGCTGCTAGATTTGTGGTGCTGGGACCACATTAAGCATCGGCCCTCCCTAGCCCAGGTGCTCGTTCTGAACACAATGGAGGAGGAGCATGTGCACAAGGTGTACGACGCCATAGCCAGCCATTTCTCGTCGACGCGCTATAAGCCATGGCCGCGCGTCGACGGGTACCTAAAGTCGCAGGCTCCAGGCTCTGTTGGTGCTGACATTGGCGGCGGCAACGGCAAGTACCTGGGATACCCGCATGTATATATGATCGGCTACGACCGCTCAAGCGAGCTCACGAAAATCGCCAATTCAAAGGCACAGACGCTAAGGGCCGACGCATTCCAATGTGACGGCCTTGCTCTGCCCTTGCGGCCTGTGGACTTCGCCATATCGATCGCCGTAGTGCACCACTTCAGCACGCGCGAGCGCCGCGTCGAGGCCGTGCGCGCCATTCTCGCCACCGTGTCTCCTAACGGTGGAAATGCACTTATATACGTCTGGGCGCTGGAACAGGCGACCTCGCGGCGCGGCTGGCATGTAGGCATGGACCAGGACGTCATGGTTCCCTGGGTCGACAATAAGGATCCGACGCGCAAGTTTGACCGGTTCTACCATCTTTACAACCAGGGCGAGCTCGAAGAGGACGTGCAGAGTGCTGGCGGCGCCGTGGTGGAGAGCGGCTACGAAAGGGATAATTGGTGGGTCGTGGCGCGGCCGCTTGCCATTAGCAGCAATGCTGGCGCTAGTTCTTGACGCCTGCGCTCATTGCATCCGGTTTTAAGAGCTGCTCATTATTGTTATATATTCGGATTCGGGACGAAGTTCCTAGCTATTTCATTCGGCTTGCGCACTACGAGCCTTAATTAGCACTCGCTATTGCGTAGAGTTAAAATAGGCACCAAAATGGAACAGAGAACTGCTGGCGTACATTGAAGCCTATTTAGAGGAAAGAAAAGTCTAGTATTAGAAACGAAAACATAAAGCAGCCAGCAGCGGATAAGAAGCAATGGCGAGCCTCTATGGCTTGCCGCTCTAGAGCGTATAGGCGGTGTAGAGAGCAGATGCGATGCATGAGACTCAACTCACAGAAGCTTTAGCAAACAAAAATAGACACTATGGTACTTTGACGGTGCAACGAACAGCTCTGTAGCCGCACAGCCAGTGTTGCCCGCTTCTGATTCTAACAGATACCGGTGTAAACAGTTGAAACCGCCAAAGGAAAGCATTCATTGGCGGGCGCTCGCCCGCTAATTAAATATGATATGTACAGAATCCACTATTTAGACGATTTTGGCGCCCAGTCAAAGTCCCATGGTGTAGTCGGCGGCGTGTCAGTGGGGGCCCGCAGCTCAAGCGGGATGCGCGCGCCCACAGGCGACGCATTGGCAGCCTTGAATAAGACCGGGTCGAGGGCCTGCAGCTCATCGCAGGCCTCCTGGATGCGTTCGTACTGCGTCTTCAGCTTCTGGTCGCGCGCGGCCTTCTCGTCCCGCTGGTGGATCTTCCAAGCAGCAGTGACGACTTCGTGCCTCACGAGGTCCTCGCGGCACAGCTTCAGCCGCCGCGGCTGCTTCTTGCGAGCCGAGAGCACCGAAAGCATGTTGATGACACGCGACGCACCAGGAGCCAGCCTTGCAGTGCGCTTCCCGCGGCTCAGGACCATGCTCCCGAGGTTCGCAGTAGACGCCCGCAGCTTTGTGAAGCCCGACAGCATGTTTCAATCAGCAGCTCGAGCGGTTCACGTTGGCTACACCGAATATTCAAAATCGAATTTGCAAAGCTCCCACTCCTCATTTTGACAGCGATGACATAATCGAAGACGGCCGGGCCTCGCGTGCCCGCAGCGGCCGCGGCGCGTAAACGGGACACAAACAAGACGCCGAGCGCACTGCGCAACAAACACGGGCGCCTTTGTGCACCACCACATAGAAGGCCACAGAACGTAGAGGGCCACAGCGGCGGCAGCAAATGCCAGTTGTTCTTCTGTGTCTCCACTCGGACGGTATAGATATTGGCTTCGTAGGGGACCCAAATCATCAAACAACCATTGCATGGGGCGACACGAGAAACGCAGTGCTTGCAGATAGTCTAAAAGTTCAGCAAGTGCTCAAAGAGGCGTTCGACGCGCTGCTTGTAGCAACGCACACAGTAACCGCCGTGATTGTGGAGCCTCCGCTGCTCGCCCTACACGCCAAACAAGGCATTGCCGACGTCCTGTTTGGGCGGTTCCGCGTAGCTGCTGTCGGATTCATTCAGCAGTCTGTATGCTGCATTGCAGGGCACGAGCTGACGGCGGGGATCGTTACTGACGAGGTAGAAAAGCTCGTTGTGCCTGTTTACGACTACCGCGAACTAACGCCCTTCATCAGATCGCTGGACGACGCGAACGAAGCCGAGGCAATTGACGAATTGATGCGTAAGGCCCCACTGGACATCCGGCGGCCACTGCGCGAGAATGTCATGGAATGCACGCGCAAAGAGACGTGGATGGGCGCGAGTGCGCTGCTGACCCGGCGCTCCGTGTGGCCTCTGCTCACGCGCGAGAAGCACGGCCAGGGAAAGAAGGTGTGGGACTCGCTATTCCATATGAGATGAGCTCGCAAACGGTTAACTGGCGTGGGACGTAGGGAACAGGACACGTTTCAGAGTATGTAGCAGCGGATTACTGGCTGAACGCAGCCGTTTAGTCGGCGCAATGCGCAATGGCCGTAGCGGCGGCGCGCCGCACAGCACTTATAGCGACGGCGGCGGCGGCGGTCCCCCGTCTTAGCTTAACGTGAGGCACACGTGACGCGCCGCCGAACCCTTAGTTTTTTTTGAAATTCGCGAGATTCGCCCACCGTTATAGGACGACCGCGGCCCTACAAAGACGTCAAGCTACATGTGGTTGTGCCGGACGCTGCCGTCGCAGCTCATTGCGCCAACACGGCGGCATGTGCTCGCCCGTGCTGTGCACAGCTACGAGCGGCCCGCGACCTACGAGGACGAGCGGGCCGCGCTGGAGAAGATGCGCGCGGGCATGAGCGGCGCGGAGCTGCAGCGCCTCGACCGCATGCGCAACATTGGTATTTCGGCGCACATCGACTCGGGCAAGACGACCTTTACTGAGCGCGTGCTCTTCTACACGGGGCGCATCAAGGCGATCCACGAGGTGCGCGGCAAGGACAACGTTGGCGCGAAGATGGACTCCATGGCGCTCGAGCGCGAGAAGGGCATCACGATCCAGTCCGCGGCCACGTTCTGCGACTGGAAGAAGGTCGATCCCGTGAAGAAGTCTGTTGAGGACTACAAGTTCAACCTCATTGACACGCCCGGACACATTGACTTCACGATCGAGGTCGAGCGCGCTTTGCGCGTGCTTGATGGCGCCGTCCTCGTCGTGTGCGCCGTGAGCGGCGTGCAGTCGCAGACGGTGACGGTCGACCGCCAGATGCGCCGCTACAACGTGCCGCGCGTGACGTTCATCAACAAGATGGACCGCATGGGCGCGAACCCGTGGCGCGCGCTGGAGCAGATCCGCAGCAAGCTGAAGATGTCGGCCGCGGCCGTGCAGGTGCCGATTGGCGCCGAGTCGGACCTGCAGGGCGTCGTTGACCTCGTGCACATGCGCGCCCTGTACAACGTCGGCGAGCAAGGCGAGGAGATTGAGGAGCGGCCGATCCCGGCCGAGCTTGAGGAGCTCGTTACGGAGAAGCGCCAGGAGCTCATTGAGACGCTGGCCGACGTGGACGACGAGATGGCGTCGCTGTTCCTTGACGAGAAGGAGCCCAACGCCGAGCAGATCATCCACGCGATCCGGCGCGCCACGATCGCGCGCCAGTTCACGCCCGTGCTCATGGGCTCGGCCCTGGCGAACCGCGGCGTGCAGCCCGTGCTCGATGCCGTGTGCGACTACCTGCCGGACCCGTCGCAGGTCATGAACACGGGCCTCGACGTGAGCGATGCGTCGCGCGAGGTGCCCGTCGTGCTCTCGAGCAGCGGCAGCGAGCCGTTCATTGGTCTTGCGTTCAAGCTCGAGGAGGGCCGGTTCGGGCAGCTCACGTACATCCGTGTGTACCAGGGCAAGATGAAGAAGGGCATGCCCATGATGAACGTGCGCACGGGCAAGAAGCTGAAGCTGTCGCGCCTTGTGCGCATGCACTCGGACGAGATGGAGGACGTCGAGGAGGCGCAGGCCGGCGAGATCTGCGCGACGTTCGGCATTGACTGCTCGTCGGGCGACTCGTTCACGTCCGGCGACAAGCTGACGATGTCGTCCATGTTCGTGCCCGAGCCCGTCATCTCGCTGTCGATCACGCCCAAAAGCAAGGACTCGCAGAATTTTTCGAAGGCCATCAACCGGTTCCAGAAGGAGGACCCGACGTTCCGCGTGAGGTACGACGACGAGTCGAAGGAGACCGTTATTAGCGGCATGGGCGAGCTGCACCTCGAGATCTACGTTGAGCGCATCCGCCGCGAGTACAACGTCGAGTGCACGACCGGCAAGCCGCAGGTCGCGTACCGCGAGACGGTGACGGCGCCAACGACGTTCGACTTCACGCACAAGAAGCAGAGCGGCGGTGCTGGCCAGTACGCAAAGGTCATGGGCGACTTCGGGCCGAGCGGCCAAACGGACGTGAACGAGTTCGAGACGGCCGTTGTGGGCGGCAAGATCAGCGAGAAGTTCCTTGTCGCTTGTGAAAAGGGCTTCCAGGAGGCCCTGCTGAAGGGGCCCCTGTCGGGCCACCGCGTACTTGGCGTGAAGATGGTCGTGAACGATGGTGCAACACACGTTGTCGACTCGTCCGAGTTTGCGTTCCGCACGGCAACGTTAGGCGCGTTCAAGGACGCATTTGCGAAGGCGCAGCCGCAGATTCTGGAGCCGATCATGACCGTCACGATCACGGCGCCCGTCGAGTTCCAGAGCGCCATCATCGGCCTTTTGAACAAGAAGGAGGCCATCATCAACGACACGGAGATCGGCGCCGACGAGTTCACGATCTACGCCGAGTGCTCGCTGAACAACATGTTCGGCTTCGCGACAACGCTGCGCGCGTCAACGCAGGGCAAAGGCGAGTTCTCGCTCGAGTTCAACAAGTACATGCCGGCGCCGGTCCAGCTGCAGCGCCAGCTCATTGAAGAGTACAAGAAGAAGCAGTAGATTTGTACATAGTAACTACGGCAGTAATAACGAATACCTCGAACTAAACACTAACAGTTAAGTGGGCGGCCGGCGTTTAGTGACCAGTTAGTGCGCTGTTTCGCCCCAACAGTGTAACGGGATGACGCAAAGAATCAACAGCAAGTCAAAAGTATGGCAACCATTGAGCAAGATGCTAAAGCATGGTCGAACCAATATGGTCGAACCAATATGGTCGAACCAAATGGTCGACATTATTATCTATTTGCGCAGACGTCAAGGTGCGCACAGCATACGGCTACGGGCGCGCTGAGCAGGCTGCCCCTACCCGGCTCCCGCAATTAACACGCCTGACTGCAGCCACTGTCGACGCCGGCAACAATGAATACCGTTCTTGCGTGGGTCTGCGGCAGCATCTCGGCCGTGTATGTGGTGCTGTCGTTCCTCATGTGGTACCTCGAGCCGAAGTTGCGCACGGACCGCAAGGCGGCCGTGGTCGTGCTCGGCGACCTTGGGCACTCGCCGCGCATGTGCTTCCACGCGCTCAGCATTGCCAGCGTCGGGTGCCCCGTGACGCTAATTGGCTACGCGGAGAGCGAGGTCATGGACGACGTGCGCCGGAACCCGCTCATTGAGGTTTCCGCGCTGCCGTCGCCGCCGCCGCGCCGCGGGCCGTACATTCTGTATGCGCTGCGCCGCGCGTTCACGGAGCACTTCGCCCTGTACCGCGCGCTGAAGGCGGCGAACCCGACGGTCGTGCTTGTGCAGAACCCGCCGTCGATCCCGACGCTCGGCGTGGCGCGGTTCGTAACGCTGTGGACGTTTCCCGGCACGAAGCTCATTATCGATTGGCACAACCTTGGGTTCTCGATTCTGGCGCTCACGCAAAGGCCGTGGATCGTGCGCATCTACCGCGCATACGAGCTCCTGTTCGGGCGCATTGCGTACTTACACCTGTGCGTGTCCGTGCGGCTCGGCATGGCCCTGAAGTCGAACATGCAGATCAACCCGAAGCGTGTAATGCCTCTATATGACCGCCCGTTCAAGCAGCGGCTCGTTGCGAACAAGCCGGCCGCGCGCGAGCGCTTCGATTTCAACACGCGCGACGACTCGGCGTGGGTCGTTACGTCGACGTCGTACACGCCAGACGAGGACTTGGGCATGCTGCTCGACGCGCTCGAGCTGTACAAGCAGGGCCCGTACATAAAGTTCATTGTCACGGGCAAGGGCCCGCTGAAGGAGCAGTTTGTGGCCGACGTGCAGCGGCGCACGTTCCCGAACGCCGAGGTCCACACGGCGTGGCTCTCGTACGAGGACTACCATGTGCTGCTCGGCGTGTGCGAGCTCGGCGTGTCTCTGCACCGCTCGAGCTCGGGCTGGGACCTGCCAATGAAGGTCGTGGACATGTTCGGCGCGGGCCTGCCCGTGCTGGCGCTGAACTACCCTGCGCTGGAGGAGCTCGTGAAGCCCGTGAACGGGATCACGTTCAGCGACGCGCGCACGCTGGCCAACGGGCTCGAGGTGCTGCAGGATGCATGGAAGCTCGCGGACCTGAAGAAGGGCGCCGTGCTCGAGTCGCGCAATACGTGGTTCGACCAGTGGAAGGACAAGCTTGGACCCGTGTTTGGATACGGGCAGTGGACGGGCGAGGAGAGCGACAGCAGCAGCAGCGACGACGACTAGATCGTGTAGCCGCAGCAGCCGCAGCGATGCGACCGACGAAGCAAGCAAGCCAGCAGCGAGCGAGCGCGCCAGCGCGCCAGCGAGCGAGCGCGCCTGCTCTATGTATATATAGCCACTTGTAAAGTAAAAAGTAAAAAAAGAACCAAAAAACGAACTGCAAGTTAGTGCTGTACAGCTCTAGTTCCGTCCTAATTGCGGACTCCGCGAAGCTCGCCTTTGCACGCGCGCGCTGGGCCGGCCCGCAGAGACGCCTACCCTATCCTCAGGCGAACCGCCGCTAAACGGGAAACCCACCGAGGCGATGTCTGTTGTGCACTCCGGGGCGCCCATCACGGTGTTCACGGAGCTGCAGGACTACATTGTGAACCACGGCGGCCGGTATGTGGGCCCGTGGGGCATCGAGGTGAAGCTCTACCGCGCGAACCAGGCGTCGTGGGGCGCGGACGGGAAGGACAAGATTCTGTTCATGATCTCCGTGAGCCACGAGCCAAGGAAGACGTACGTGTTCGGGCCCGGGTCCGGGATCGCGGCCGAGCCGGCCGTGAAGCAGATCGTCGACTCGAAGCTGCAGAGCCTGTGGCTGCTGCGGCAGACGTTCAAGGGCGACGGCCACGCCTACAAAACCGAGGGCGGCGGCGTGCTGCGCATCTCGAACATCCACGTCCAGGGCACATACAAGGGCCTGCTTATCGACGTGGACTCGCTCGGCGACACGGCGTGCCGCGAGCTAGCCAGCGACATTCTGAAGGAGTTCGGCATCGAGCAGCCGCTCGAAGACGAGGCCGCGTCCGAGATCGACAAGGCCCGCCAGTACGAAAAGGTTTATCGATAGGCAATTAGGCGAGGCCGCACGGCCTGCTGCCGCACGGCGAGAGGGCGTTCCCTGAGAGGGCGTTCCCTGAGAGGGCGTTCCCTGTTTTGGCTTGTCACGAACGGCAGAGCGAGAACTGGCGGGGCCGCCCGCTACGAAGGTGCCTAAAGGTTTAAAAAGCTCGCAGCGCTAGCATTGCATGCTATGCAACAGTAATCGGCACCAGGCCGGCTGCTGAACCGGGCGGGAGGCGCGCCCAAATTGCCTGAAATGTACTTGGCCGGCGGCGGCCATGTTTATATATATATAAATACAGCTATTTTAGCCGACGGTGAGGAGCGGCACGACGGCGAACGACACGCTCGAGCCGAGTAGCAGCCCAACGGCAATAACGAGGCCAAGCAGGCCGCCCGACGCCGGCTGCAGGTGCGGCGGCGCGCACGACGGCGCGTAGGCAATGGCGCTCGAGATGAGGTGTCCGCCGGACATGCCGTAAACGAGCATGACGGCCAGGTAGAGCACGTCGCTCGGGTTGTGGCTGCGCGCGAGCAGGACGAGGAGGACGACGACGGCAATGCGCGCAAGGGCAAGGCCGATGAGCGTGCGCGGGCGCTGCGCGCGGAAGCGCGGCGCCTGGCACGCGACGCGGCCGAGCAGGTCGCCTGTGTTCCACACGAGGTGCGTGAGCGGCGAGAAGAACTGCTGGCTCACGGAGCGCGAGACGACGATGTTCGCGAACAGCGGGTAGCACAGCGACACGACGAACCCAAGCACAATCGCGAGGCACGGCACCCACAGGTGCTGCAAAAGGCGCCACAGCTGCGCCAGGTCCGGCAGGTCCTCGTGCGTTTCCTCCTCCGTGAGGCGCACGTTCTCGCGGTTCGCCTTCGACCGGAACAAAACGACGGCGGCGCCGCACAGGGCGCTCACGCTCAAAAACGAGAACAGCGCCACGGCGTTCTCGGCGGCCCCGCTCACGAGCATGACGAGCAGCGGCGGCACGACGCCGGCCACGGCTTGGCCGTTCATGACGGCGAGCGCGTGCGTGCCGCCGGGAATGCGCTGCGTGATCGCGAGCGTCCCGTTCTGCACGAGCGCCGTGCCGAGGCTGCTCAGAAACACGGCCGCAATAACCGTGTAGAACCAGGCCTGCCCGCTCACAAGCTCGCCAATCGTGGCCAGCCCGCAGAAGCTCAGGGCAATGATGACCTCGCCCTGCACAACGCGTTGTGCGTAGTTCATCGCCCGGCACGCGAGGTACATGTTCGCAAGCAGGCCCGTCAGCGTCGACACGGTCATCACGGCCGACGAGTAGTTCGCGTACAGGCCCGGCGTCGCGCCAAGCTTGTCGCGCGCGAGCGCCGACACCGTAATGAACGCATTCCACGGCCACAGGTACGACGCACCAAGCACCGCGTAGACGGTGTGCGACATGCGCCGGTGATTTCGAGTCCTGTTGTGCGGAACCTGTGAGGCGCGCCAGGGCCCACCCGCGACGTTCCGACGGCGCGCGCACGTGAGCGTCAGGCGGATATGCGTTCGGCGTGAGTGGCCCGCTTTGCGGGGTAGCGCACAACGGCTGCCGCGCGCGCACACATCAATTGGCCGCACGCCTCCATTGGCCGTGCCTACGGTCATGGTATATGCCTGTAACGCAGCGCCAGTTTACGGTATCTACTGGAAAGCGACTTGGCTGCTTCGAGCGGCAGAAGCGCGCCAACGGGTGCGACGAGGACTAAGCTAGTTGCGCATATAGCCGTTACCATCGCCACCATCGCCAAACCATGGCGCTCTTTGCGCTCGATTGTTTTTTTAAGGAGCCAGTTTTGGTCGGCTGTTTATGAATCTTCAAAGGGATGCAGCTGCTGTCAGGGTACGGTCGCGATGAAGGAGGGAAGAGCCGTCGAACACACACGCTAACGCGCGCACGCGCGGGAGCGCTCCGTGCGCTCAAACGCAGCCGTTGAATTCTGCATCAAATGCGGCAGTAGCTAATACTTAGCGCCATTCCGATAAGTGTCCATCTAATATCAGCATCTGCTTTGTGCTCGCAGCTTTTTGTTCGCCAATTTACAGAGGGATGCCTTTAAGCGCTCAGTAAATTTGATTTCGCAGAAGCGGTTATAGGGATCTACAACCTATAGAAGTGGGCACGCACTGTGGCCCGCACTGTGGCCCGCAATGCTAGCCAAGGTTCTGCGCGGCCGCACGCCCGCTCAGTAATATAGCCAGCGACGCGTCATGCGCATGACTGGCTTCGACAGCGTGCACCGTTCAGGCACACTGTGGGCAAGGGCTCCCTTGAGACCGCATGACAAACCCGCGTCGGTCGCGAAGACTGCCACTTGACACGTTCGACTCTCCGTTTCGGCCACAAACGATGGGTGTCGAAGCGAGCGAAGTGCGCAAGCGGCACTCCCAGAAACCCGCTGGCGAGACGAAGCCTGCGGCAAGGAATCCCGCCCGCGACTATGCCGACCAGAGCCTCATCTCGTTCTCGGACTGGCGCGTGCTCGAGGCCTTTGTGGGGCCCATCCTGTTCACGCTGCTGGCCGCGTTCACGCGCCTCTACCGCATCGGCGCCAGCGACCGCGTCGTGTGGGATGAGGCCCACTTCGGCAAGTTCGGCTCGTTCTACTTGAACCACACGTACTACTTCGACGTGCACCCGCCGCTCGGCAAGATGCTCTGCGGCCTCAGCGGCTACCTCGCAGGCTATAACGGCTCCTTCAGCTTCGAGTCCGGCTCTAAGTACCCGGAGTACCTCGACTTCACCACAATGCGCGAGTTCAACGCCCTGTTTAGCATTCTGTCCGTGCCCGTCGCCTACTTCACGGCAAAGGCGCTGCGCTTGTCGCTGCCTGTCGTGTGGCTCATCTCCACAATGGTCGTGCTCGAGCTGAGTCTTATCACGCTGGCCAGATTCATTCTGCTCGACTCAATGCTCATCTTCTTCACAACCGCTACGTTCCTCGGCCTCGCCAAGTTCCACACGTTCCAGCGCAAGCCGTTCTCCTTTGGCTGGCTGTTCTGGCTTTTGTGGACGGGCGCCTGCATTGGACTGACCACAAGCGTGAAGATGGTCGGCCTGTTCATCATGACCGTCGTCGGCGTCTACACGGCCGTGGACCTGTGGATCAAGCTCGGCGACCGCAGAATCGGCTACACAAAGTACGCCCTGCACTGGCTGTTCCGCATTGGCGGCCTTATTGTCGTGCCGGGCCTCATCTTCCTGCTCTGCTTCAAGGTCCACTTCATGCTGCTCTACAAGACGGGCGACGGCGTGGCCACGATGTCCTCGCTGTTCAAGGCGAACCTCGAGGGCGAGGCCAAGGAGTTCGGGCCCATCGATCTTGCCTACGGCTCGCGCGTGTCCATCAAAAACCAGGGCCTCGGCGGCGGCCTCCTGCACTCGCACATCCAAACGTTCCCCGAGGGCTCGAAGCAGCAGCAGGTGACCACGTACTCGCACCAGGACGCGAACAACGAGTGGTTCCTCGACATGCCTCGCTTCGAGGACCCGTACACGCACAACCAGCCCGTGAAGCGCATCCAGGACGGCGACCGCGTGCGCCTTGTGCACTACAACACGGGCCGCAACCTGCACTCGCACGACATCCGCGCGCCGCTGAACAAGGGCGCGTGGGAAGTGAGCTGCTACGGTAACGACACGATCGGCGACGAGAAGGACAACTGGATCGTCGAAATCGCCGAGACGATGGGCGACGAGGACCCGACGCTCATTCACCCGCTGTCGTCGTCCATCCGTTTGCGCCACGAGGTCCTCGGCTGCTACCTGTCGAACGACGGAACGCAGCTCCCGGAGTGGGGCTTCCGCCAGGGCGAAGTTGTGTGCCTGCCGAAGGCGCACCGCCGCAACAAGAACACGTGGTGGAACATTGAGCAGCACTGGAACGAGCGCCTGCCCGAGGCGTACAACCGCACGCTGCCGAAGTCGAAGTTTCTGCGTGACTTTGTGCAACTGAACGTCGCGCAGATGCAGTCGAACAACGCGCTCGTGCCGGACGAGGACCGCATCGACGAGCTTGCTAGCGCGTGGTGGCAGTGGCCGATTGTGTACCGTGGCCTGCGCATGTGCGGCTGGGGCAACGACAACTGGCGCTACTACCTGCTGGGCACGCCGTCTACGATCTGGCTGACGACGGCAGCCATCTTCGTGTTCGTAGTCGCCGCCGTCGTGTACCTGCTGCGCTTCCAGCGCCAGTACGTCGACTTCACGGCCGAGTCCTTGGAGCACTTCGCCGTTGCTGGCGGGCTGCCGTTCCTGGGCTGGTTCTTCCACTACGCGCCGTTCGTCATCATGTCCCGCGTTACGTACTTGCACCACTACATGCCGGCGCTGTACTTCGCCATCTTCGTGTTCGGATTCCTCGTCGACTGGTTCAGCCCGAAGCGCTACGTGTTCTGGGTGACCCTCTTCTTCAGTCTCGTAACGGTTGGCTTCTTCTACCACTTTGCGCCGATCGGACTCGGCATGGACGGCGAGCCCTCCGACTTCGAGTATCTGAGCTGGTTCAAGAACTGGCATATCGGTGCGCAGTAGCGTGTATAAGGCGCTGCCGCGCCCCTCCGCTCCATGCCCTGCCATTGCGCGCGCTATTGTTATTACGAATTAAAGACAAGACAACACAAGACAAGACAAAAAACCTAATAAGTTAAAAATGGAACACGTTCATCATCTCGCTCGCGACGGCGAACCGCCGCGCCGCTGGGTGCACGGCAATGCGGTTCACGCGGCCGGCCACATCAACCGTTTTCTGCACTTGCAGGCTCGGCGCGCTCAGGACCATAACCTTGCCCGTCTCGTCGCCAATGACGACGACGGATCCGTCGGCGCTGCTGTCCACGGCCGTGATGGGCGCCTCGAACGAGGCTGCAGTGAGCAGCTCGCCGCTCACGTTCCAGCGCTTCACGGTCTTGTCGCGCGACACCGTGACGAACTCGCTATTGCTGAGCCAGGCCGCGTCCCAAATAATGCGCGTGTGGGCCTTCGGCTTCTCGGTGACAACGGCATGCGAGTCCACGTCAACAACCATCCACTTGCGGTCGCGGCTCACGCTGAGGATGCGGTCGCCGTTCGGCGACGCGCGCAGGCGCGTCACCGTGAGCTCGTGCCCGCCGACAGCCGGCTTCAGCTCGTGCCAGCTCGCCGTGCTGAAGAACCGGATCTTCGCGTGCGCCTCGGACTTCGCCTTCGAGCAGGATGCAATAACGCCGTGCGACGAGTACGTGATCGTGCTGATCTCGTAGCCGTGGCCGTACAGCTTCTCGATCTCGGGCCACAGCGTCAGCCGCTGCAAATGGTCCTCGCGCGGGTGTGGCGGCAGCTCAGCTACGGTGCCCTCGCCGGCGTCCGGCTTGTTGCTGAGGCCGAGCGCGGGCTGCGCAGCGACGTCGGGCAGGGCCGCTGCTGTGTCGAGGCTCGGCGTAGCCGCGACGCTGGCGATCTGCGCGGCAACCTGGCGCGGCATCTCGAACACGCGTGTCGTCTTCTCGTCGCCGGCACTGACGAACTGCGTGGGCGAAACAGCGCAGCACGCGACCATGTCGTAGCCGTGGATCTGCGGCCGGCCGAGCTCCCACAGCTGCGACTCGCCAACGTACCAGAGGCGCGTCGTTTGGTCCAGGGACGTAGTTAGCAAACACGCACTGTGCAGCCACTGTGCATCTGTGACCGTTTTGAAGTGCCCGCTCGTGCCGGGCTGCAGCGCCCAGCCGCGGCGCGACCATACGCGCCACGAGCCCGTGCGCGTGACCGTGGCCACGGAGTCGGCGAGCCACAAACACGCCCAGAACCCGCCGGACGTGCCCGTGGCCGTTGACGCGCCCCACGTCGAGACGTCGCCAAGGCGGAAGTTCGGCGTCCACAGCTCGGACGCCTCGGACTCCCACACAATGAGCGACGAGTCCGCCGAGGCCGAGAGCAGCGCGTCCGTCTGCGGGTCCCAGCTCACGCTGACGACCCAGTCATCGTGGCCCATAAGCAGCGCCTCGAACACGACCGTCCACTCGGCGACCGTGTGCTGCGTCGTGAACAGCTCCGTGTCCGCGGGCGCGTTTTTGGTGAAGCGCCACAGCCGGATGTAGCGCTCCTGCGAGGCGGACGCCAGCAGCAAAGAACCGTCCTTGTCCTGCTTAAAGCTGAACGAGCGCACCCAGTTCTCGTGGCCCTCGAGCACAGTCGCCTGCATGCTGTCGAGCGCATACACAAATATTTTCCAAGCCGTGCCGCCAATAACCAGTAAGTTATCGTATAGCGCCACACAGAGGGCGTATCCCTTCACGTCAATGGGCCTCTTAGTGGCGCTGTCGCCGTCTGTGTAAACATACACGCGCCCGTCAATACAGCCGACGGCGGTTCGTGAGCCGTGCGCGTCAATGCAGGTGACGGAGCGCTGTAAGTTCGTGAAGACGCTTAGGGTGTTCGTGTACGTGTAAACGAGGCCCGCCTCGGTGCCGATCCACAGTGCGCCGTTGTTCACGGCCACGGCGGACACGCGGCCCTCCAGCGTGGCCACCACTTCGATGTCTGTGGTTCCCGGAGCCCACGCAACGAGCCAGTTGCCGCTCCCGTAGTAGACGACATTGTCTCTGACTGCGGCGCACTGCGGAGCCGGGTTCGCGGCCGCAGCGAGCATCGTGTCGAACGTAGCACGTCGAACTTTTTTGTTTTCAGGGCGAGGTCAGAGCCCGCGAACCCCTGCCCGGACCACAAACGGAGCGGCGGCGGGCTTGTACGCGCACGAGAACTAAAGTGAACCGCGCTGAGCGGGCTATATAATACGGCACCAGAAACAGAGGCAGCATCTCAATTACAATCAGTAACTAGCCCTACTTAAACATACACCCGTGCTTAGGCCACCGAGCTTAGGCCACCGAGTTCGAGTCTGCGGCAACTAAGGTTTCGGCCCTGCGGCGGATATGTGCGGCACAACTACGCCACGGAAGCGAGGCCAGCACGCCTGCGACGAACTGCGCTGCACTGCACTGCTCTGGGGACGCCGCTCTGTGAGGGGCTGCCTCAGCGGCGCACTTATCGGATCGTGTCGCGTCACGAAGCGCCCAATGGAACGGCGCGCTTAATCAATTATTCCTCTGCAGCGGCGCCTGCATATCAGCACGACCGGTTCAACGGCTTGAGGCGGCCGAGATTTGACACACCAGTCAGGTGTCGCTTTGGGGCTGCAGTTTGCTGCAGAGAACATGCAGCGCTTACGACACGGCACCGCCCGCAAGCGAGCGAACGAGCGAATCAGCGCGCCGCCGCGAGCGGGGCCATTCGCGCACCTATCGCATTGCGTGCAGCGCGGCTGCATATTCAATTAACGCAGCGGCCGAAAAGATTGCACAATTTGTGCGTTTGGCAGAGTTTGCCCGCAGGCGCAAATTGGCTACGGGGCGCAAACGGCACGGCCCTGTGGCCATTTTGCGCGCCAGGCGACTACATTAATATCTATTTTATATTCGTCTTTTGGCTGCGTGGGCCACGGCTGCTAACTTTTGAAACGCAAGGCATGCGGCTGTTTTGCCGTCGTGCCGCATCACCTCCATCAGTAACGAGCCGGCGGCGGCCATCATCGTCACTCGCACACATACATACATGCCTTGCCTTGGCGCATACATGTGCACCGGGCGGATCGATTTTAGGGTCTGTCACATGCCGGCGCTGGCCGACGGAGCCAGTCTGCCCTGCACCGCCGATTATAGGCGTCTCCGCGCCAATCACTGGGGTACGGCCGGTGGTGACTAATCGGCATAAAGCAGGCTCAGGCACGAGGGTCTGAGCCCACTAGGAGGGGAGCGTCTAAGGGTTTGCGGCCACACAACAAACAATTAGGCGGACGCTAGGTTTCGGCTAGCGTCGCCGAGTCTCACATGTCGCACCGCCGCGCAAACCTTGTGCCGCGGGACGGGCGGGGCAAGAATTCTGCTTGCGACTCAGGGTGGGTGCGCTTGCTGAGCCAGGCAGCGCAGGACGGCCGCCCTACGCGCCCGAACCGAGCTCAATGGGGAAACGAGCAGGTCTGTGGTTGAGCGGTGTGATCCGCCCTCATGCCGGTAAAGGTACATTAGGAGGGTTGGGGTACAAAAAAAACCTCTGACAAAAAGCCCGCCTACGGCCGACCCGAGCCTGGGGGCCGCACTGCTAAGATGAAGAATTAGATCGCTGAGACGCGCGTGTAGATATGTTTTTAGGAGTAAGTTCGGGACACAAACAGCCCGCTGTTGTGTATGCAATTAAATAAAGCCTAACGTGATTTGTTCTTGCCAGTGAGAGAATTCGCGGCGGCGTTGCGTGGCATGCCGGGCTTGCTCAGGCGGATGACGTGATCGGAATTTGCCCGACGCCCCGCACCTGACTCGACAGATATATGCAACAGAAAGTGCATATCTGCGAGATACCGCAACCCCGACTTCCCCATTGGGACCCGCCCTAATTCCTCCGGCACAAGCTGCTGATCATTGCTGGGGCGTTCGCTACGGCGGGCTTTGCTGGTATATATAGCGCGCTTAGCCCCGGATCCGAAACGATCAGGACTGAACCAACCACTCCGTTATCCCCCAGCCACCCGACATCGATAATGCAGCTTTCGCTTTACTTCCCGCAGCTTCTGCTTCTCGGTGACTCGATCACTCAGGAGTCGGCCGAGGTGCCGAACGGCATCGCGCCGGCGCTCCAGAAGGAGTACGTGCGCAAGTACGACGTCGTGAACCGTGGCTTCACCGGCTACAACACGGAGGACTACAACGAGATTGTGGGCCCCGTGTTCAACGGCCTCGGCGAGGCGCCCATCGACTGGAGCGTTGTTTTCCTCGGCAACGAGGACGCGCAGACGACGAAGCAGCTGCACGTCCCGCTGAGCAGCTACAGCGCGAACCTGCTGTCCATTGCTTCGACGGCTCTGGACAAGTCCGACAACGTTGTCATTGTTGGCCAGGGTATTGTCGACGAGGACCGCGCGAACGCCACGAACAAGGACTTCTACCTCTATAACCGCGCCGCGCGCAGCGTCGCCGAGGAGCTCGACGTGCCCTTCGTCGACCTGTGGAGCGTGTTCCGCAAGTACCTGAACGAGAGCGGCTCGCTGAACCCGTTCACGGTCGGCAGCAACGGCAGCAGCAACGCCTCCGCCGCCAGCTTCAACGGCACCGCCGCGAACCGCACGGGCGGCCTGAACGCGACCTTCGCTGACTCGTCGAACTCGACGAACCTCACTGCGCCGGCAAACAGCTCGCTCTCGAACTCGAGCTCGTCGTCGAACAGCACGCGCACGAACAGCACGAGCAGCCGCTCGAACTCCACGCGCGGCAGCAGCGGCAAGAAGAACAGCAGCAGCAGCAGCAGCACGTACATCGGTGCCAAGGGCAACCCGCAGAACAGCATCCTGGCTACGCTGCTCACGGACGGCCTGCACTTCACGGACCTTGGCTACCAGCTCTACTTCCAGGCCCTGAACAAGGTCCTGAACGTGACGAACGCCACGCAGGTGCTGCCGGACTACCAGGCGATCAACAGCACGGAGGTGCTGCCGAACGCGCTCGTCGAGTCGTACGTGTCCAACGCGAACGTGACGGCCCAGCGCTGGCTGAACATCTCGCAGTCCAGCTAAATGTAGTAGCCCTGGCTGCTACGCTGTTATCTGATACCTCCTGCATTGCTTGACATAAGTCGACACGGATCCTAATTCGGCCCTCCGAAACACAGGTCCTCGGCGTCCGTCTGCATTCCCGCATTTCACTTGTTGTGCGAACCTGTAAAATTGGCCGGGAGCATAGCCGCGCTCCAACTAACGTACACTCCTTAATTTATTGTGATCAAGCGCAGTAGTTGTTAATATTAGAACGAAACCAAAATATGAATCTTTTGTCTCATCACAAATAATAATAACGACTCTGACTCTGAGCAAGAACAGCGAAGCAGCAGAGGAACGAATTCTCGCAGCTGTTCGCCGACCACAACAAAAGAAAGGAGCTCGCAAGGCAACTGGCGAGCTGAGGTAGGCAGCTGAAGAACAAACAGACAGACCTCAATGGAAACACACAACCGAGGCGGCTGAACAGAAACGAAGCTCCTTGGCTCGCTCTGCGTTCAAAGTAGCACGAACCATTTATGGCTGAGAGCGTAGCCTTCAGACCTCATGGATTGTGCCTAGCACACAAAGCCCAGGCACAGGACCACGCTAGCACAGGGCCACAAATGTGGAAGCGCGCTGACCAGCAGCGGCTTGAGCCATCATCGACGGCACGGATCGATATATATATCGGTCCCTGACGTATTATATAACAACAGTACGGCCTCCTTAATTAACAGAACGTGTTTGCAAACGCGTCCCCACGTGTAGCGCGTCTGCTTACTGACAGGTGGGACTGCCTCATCGGGCGGACCCCACCGTAGAGGGTTCTCCTTGTTTGAGAGCCAGGGTGCTGAGCCACGCAGCCACAATATAAGCCGCCGCTTAAAGGTAAAGACTGCAAACATAGCGATGTGTTATTTTATTTATACAGTAAGGAAGGTATGGGCGATGACGGTTCCCACGTCGCAAGTCGTTCTGGCGTACACGGACCAGTAAAAGCTTTGGCGTGAGTAGTTGCAGACTAGTAGGATAGGTAGAAGGGCTCTTTGTATCTAATGGACCGGGGTCTCGTGAGCATTTAAAGGATGTGAAACACTGCTGCGTCTGCGTGAATTGAGGTAGCAGAACTGCAAAATGGTGTGCTAGGGTGGTGTACTAGATGGCGTACTAGATGGTGTACTAGATGGTGTGCTAGATAGTGTACTAGATGGTGTACTAGATGGTGTACTAGATGGTGTACTAGGACGGTGTACTAGGACAGTGTACTAGGATGGTGTGCTAGGGTGGTGTACTAGGATGATGTATTAGAAGTGTGCCAGGATGGTGTATTAGGTGTGTGTAATAGGAGTGTACTAGAAGTGTACTAGAAGGGTGTACTATAAGGGTGTACTAAGAGTGTGTACTGGCTTTGCTTGAGCATGCTAAGAGCAAAATTACTGTTTAAAGTGGGCTTTTCGGTGCATTCATGTACATTCCTTTATTGCTCCTGCGTGGCCGGCTCGCCCGCCGGCGTGTTGCGCGCGAAGTTGTCTGTGACACAGCCGTGCGACGCATCCGTCACAAGCTTCGAGTACTTCGCGAGTGTGCCGCGCGTGTAGCGCGGCGCCGGCGCGGTCCACTTGGCGCGGCGCTCGGCGAGCTCGACCTCCGGCACGAGCATGTCGATGCTGTTCTTTTCCGAGTCAATGATAATGCGGTCGCCGTTCTTCACGAGGGCAATGGGGCCACCCACAGCCGCCTCGGGCGTGATGTGGCCGATAAGGAAGCCGTGCGAGCCGCCCGAGAAGCGGCCGTCCGTAAGGAGAGCCACGTTCTTGCCGAGGCCGTAGCCCATGATCATGGAGCTCGGCTTCAGCATCTCCGGCATGCCCGGGCCGCCCTTCGGGCCCTCGTAGCGGATGACGACGACCGTCTTCTCGTCGCGCTTGATGTCGCCCTGCTCAACGGCCGTGATAAAGCTGTCCTCGTCATCGTAGACCTTCGCTGTGCCCTCGAAGCGCAGGCCCTCCTTGCCCGTGATCTTGCCGACGGCGCCCTCGGGCGCGAGCGAGCCGCGCAGAATCTGCAGGTGGCCCGTGGCCTTTAGCGGGTTCGACACGGGCTGCACAATCGGCTGGTTCTCGGGCAGGCCCGGCAGGTCCGCCACCGTCTCGGCCAGCGTCTTGCCCATGACCGTGAGCGTCGAGCCGTCAAGAATGCCCTCGGACAGGAGGAACTTAATGACGGCCGGCGTGCCGCCGAACTTCTGCAAGTCGGCCATGACGTACTTGCCCGACGGACGGAAGTCGGACAGGAGTGGCGTCGAGTCCGAGATGCGCTGGAAGTCGTCGATCGTGAGGTCCACGTCCACGGAGTGCGCAATGGCCAGCAAGTGCAGCACGGCGTTCGTGGACCCGCCCGTGGCGATGATGTACGCAATCGTGTTCTCAAACGCCTTGCGTGTCATGATGTCGCGCGGCTTGATGTTCTTGGCCAGCAAATTGCGCATAACAGCGCCAACGTTGTGGCACTCCTCGGCCTTCTCTTTCGAGATGGCCGGTGCGCTTGACGAGCCCGGCATCGACATGCCCAGCACCTCGGCCGCCGAGGCCATCGTGTTCGCCGTGTACATGCCGCCGCAGGCGCCCGGCCCGGGGCAGGCGTGGCGCACGGTGTCCTCGCGGACCTCCTCCGTGATGGAGCCGCCGACGTAGGCGCCGTAGCTCTGGAATGCGCTCACGACGTCAATGACCTCGCCCTTCACGGAGCCACACGTGCCCTTGCCGGGCATGATCGTGCCGCCATAAACCATGATGCTCGGGCGGTTGATGCGGCCCATGCCCATGAGCACGCCGGGCATGTTTTTGTCGCAGCCCGGGATGGAGATGTTCGCGTCGTAGTGCTCGCCGAGCGTCTGCGTCTCGATAGAGTCGGCAATGATCTCGCGCGACTGCAGCGAGTAGCGCATGCCCTTCGTGCCCATGGAGATGCCGTCGCTCACGCCAATCGTGTTGAACTGCATGGCCTTCAGGCCGGCCGCGTTCACGCCGGCGCTGACCTTGAAGTTCAGGTCGAGCAGGTGCGAATTGCACGGGTTCCCGGTCCACCACACGCTCGACACGCCGACCTGCGCCTTGTTGAAGTCCTCGCTCTCGAAGCCCGTAGCGTAGAGCATGGCCTGCGACGCGCCCTGCGACTTCGGCTGCGTGATAATCTTCGAGTGGCGGTTCAGTTCATCGCTGGAGTACGCACGCGTACCCCAACTGCGCCCGACATTGCGACGCGCGGCATTTCTCAGCATCTTCTTCAGACCACCAATTTTTCAGATCCACTAACGGTGTGTCATATAAACGGCACGGCCGTGACTAATTCGTGATCGTAATTCGCACAGCCGCCATTGGCTGGAAGGCCGCGCACTGAGTGCACGCACGCTCAGATTTGGCAGCTGCTGCGCACTCTAGGAGACTCAATTGCGGGTGTAGGACTCGCAGCACTAGAGGGACGCGACCGGCGGCGCCGCCGTGGCTGCGCGTGCGCGTGCGCGCGCAGCAAAGTGGGCAAAATGGAGGCTCGGAGCCGCCCTAAGGCGGCGAAACTTGCTAGACAAATTGGTTAGCCGTATTTAAAGCACATTGGCCTAGCACAAAAGCCGTGTAGCCAGCTCGCGACGATGCCGGTTGCGGCGCGGTCACGGCGCGGTCACGGCGCGGTCACGGCGCAGTGCGCTCCGATCACGGCATGTGACTAATGACCGCCGCACCACGACCGCTCGCGGAAGACGAGCCATGAAATGAGTGCCCACGCGTTTAGCCCACGCTCGAAGCCTAAAACAGGGTAAGCTAATGAATTGGTTTCAGGCAATTAGGATTCTGAAGTGGCTAATTAGGCAGACACGCGGCGATGGACGACGCTATTTGTGCGCGCCCGCGCCGTAATGCGTTAAGACTCAATTCAATCTATATCTACAAATAATGTACAGGCTCAGCTGCGGGGCACACTAAGGCGAGCGGCTTACGCGCGCACAAGGTTGTGGCGCCATGCTGCCGTGCGGGTCTCCTCCACATAATAAGCGTCGCAGCATCTTATTTAGATTAGGCGCTGGGTGCCGTCACATGCACGTAATCGCATGCTCCCAGATACTGCTGCATACGCGGCGGCTGCGTCGCGAGACGGCGCCAGCAAGGGGCTCTCGAATGTTTCTGATTTCAAACTTCAGAACGCGAAGGCGGTCGTCGCGAAATTTGCAGGACAAGCGGGCGCAACCCGTGTGCGTGACCAAAAAAGATCTCTACGATTTAGAGGCCGCCGAGACCATTTCGGCTGGGCGAGATAAGAGCGTGGCTCCTTAACAACATGACGTCGTTGCCGGCCGATGATCCTAGCGACTCTGTAAGCTGCAGCCCTCGAGGTTCCGCGCGGTATGTGGCTCTCTGCGCTTTGTTTTGATTAAGAACCACAGCGCACATGCATGAATATGCATGCCAGCCAATTAGGGCAAGGTCTCAGCCTGCGGTTGCAATGCAGCGCGGCAATCGGAGCGTCATGACGATGACGATGACGATGACGATGAGCGTGTCGAGGGTCTCTCGAGATGGGCTCTTTCGGCCGCATGCTTTGCAGCCGTCTCGGCGGCACGCGGCCTAGGCATCACTTATGGCATACAGGATGCGTAGACGTCCCAAATATCTGGGCCCATACAGCCTGAATAGAGGGCTTTACGCAGGGTACGCAGCACCACATACCCCGCCTCTATTTATTGCATGATCAAGTTCCGCATTCGGAATCGTGAATCATTATTAATAAGAAGGGTATGCCGTGGGCGCAGGGCAAGCATGATCTCGGAGCACAATTAGGTGGAACAAAGGACTTGCGGCTACGCAATTGCTTCAGTGCCGCAAGGATATGTCGGTTACATCAGACCGGCCGCGCGAGGGAATTTGCCGAATGCTGGGGCCCGTGGCCGCTTAGTCGATTTGCCGAAAATGAATTAACGCTAAACTAGCCCAGGTAGCCCAGGTATCTAATGAGTGCGGCGGTGTGAGCCGGTTTTAGTTAAAGATCGCATGTGTGTCTGTGTGGGTTGGTCTCGCACGCACGGAACACATGCTAATGACGGCCAACAAGGCGAGGGCGCACTGGACGCGACGGCCGCGTGCGTCCGCGAAGCGGCTAGGCCCAGGGTTCCTCGGCGACAATAAGGGGCGGCTTTAAGATGGCAGCATAGCGCCGTGTGTTGGCGCCTGGGCCCATGGCGACGAGGGGGAGGGGGGTGGTGGCAGATCCCTTTCCTTCGTCGTGGTCTGACGCTGCTGGGTAAGGGTATCACGCCAAGCTTGCCATGCGTGATATCGTTGTCCTGCGGTGCATCATTCATCTCTGCGGGAGTGGTAGGGTAGGTCGCCAGGAGGCGGGCCGACGATATGTGCAGCCGGACGGGTCTACACCGAGCACCGGAGGCCGGCTCCCCGCGTGCGGACGACCGGAATTTGCGGCCGGCCCCCTGGCAAAGCCGGGGTTTGGCCGAGCGCGTCGCTAGCATTTGCGTCCCGGCCGGACCCTCAGGCCACGCGGGTGTCTGTAGGGTAGCGTGCGTGAGGGCGAGGGCAATTTGCATCTTTGATTAGAGCATTCCCGTTTGGGCGACGGCTGCGCGCGGCAGCAAGCGCTGGCAATGGGCTGCATACGATTAGCTCAGCAAGCGTTCTCACGTTATAACCATTTAAGCACCGACTCCCCCTCGCCACACCCAGGTTCTCTGTTGCCTTAGACCATGCATCGCACGTATTCGCTGAGAGCTGCTCGCGCGCCGACCGCGCAGGATCTGCAGACCCCTCCTCCCCCGCCGTCGTCGACGAAGACGAACCGCTTCTTCGGCAAGGGCTCGCTGTCGCACTCGCTGCGCCGCTCGACGGCCGGCTCGTTCGGCCCCGAGCTTGCGCGCCGTCTGGCCGTGCTCGTGAAGATGGAGAAGAACGTCATGCGTTCCATCGAGCTGGTTGGCAACGAGCGTAAGGAGGTTGCGAAGCAGCTGTCGTTCTGGGGCGAGGGCTCTGAGGACGACGATGTGAGCGACGTCACGGACAAGCTCGGTGTGCTCATCCACGAGATCGGCTACCTTGAGGACGCCTACATTGACAAGTACGACATGTACCGCGTCACCCTGAAGAGCATTCGCAACATTGAGGCCTCCGTGCAGCCGAGCCGGGACCGCAAGCAGAAGATCACGGACCAGATCGCGCACCTCAAGTACAAGGAGCCGAACTCGCAGAAGATCGTTGTGCTCGAGCAGGAGCTTGTGCGTGCCGAGGCCGAGTCGCTGGTTGCCGAGGCTCAGCTCTCGAACATCACGCGCGAGAAGCTGAAGGCTGCCTTCAACTACCAGTTCGACTCGACGCGCGAGCACTGCGAGAAGATCGCGCTCATTGCCGGCTACGGCAAGGCTCTGCTCGAGCTGCTCGACGACACGCCCGTCACGCCCGGCGAGGTCCGCCCCAGCTACGACGGCTACGAGGCGTCCGAGCAGATCCTGCACGACTGCGAGGTTGCCCTGCGCGACTGGACGATTGACCAGGCTACGGTCAAGCCCTCGCTGTCGATCCGCCGCAGCGACGCCGGCTACCTCGACGAGGAGGGCCAGGAGTGGGACGCTGCGAAGGAGCCCGACACGCACGCCATCGACAAGGAGGTCGCGGCCTAAACTATTTCCTAAATCAAAGTATCTAATGTGGACTTAACCGTCTTTGTATCGAATAGTCGTAGTACCAGTGAAACGAATCTGCTTGTTTGTTTGCCGCGGCCGCGGCCGCTAGCCGTCGTCAAGCACGAGCAGTCGTCGTTGTCGTCGTCGTCTTACATACACACGCTTGGGACTTCGCCGGCCCTCGCGCGTCTTCTCGGCCGAGCGCATGTCCCTGCAGGCGATCAAGTTCGACCGCGCCACGCTGCGGCTGCAGGTCCTCGACCAGCTAAAGCTGCCGCACGAGACGCAGTACGTGGACGTGCGCACGGCCGAGGAGACGTGGGACGTCATCCACCGCATGGTCGTGCGCGGCGCGCCGGCCATTGCCATAGTCGGCATGCTCGGCGTTGCTGTCGACGTCGCGCGCTACGCCGGCCCTGACGTGGCCGCGTACGCAAGCGAGCGGCTGCAGTACGTTGTTGGCGCACGCCCGACGGCCGTGAACCTCGGCAAGGCCGCGGCGCAGCTCGAGGCGCGGCTCAGCGGTGTGCCTGACGCGCAAGTGCGCGAGCGCCTGCTCGACCTCGCGCAGGCTATGCTCGATGCGGACATCGCCGACAACCGTGCCATTGGCGAGCACGGGCTCGCGTACGTGCGCGGCCGCGCCAACGATGCGAACGAGGACGGCGCCGGCGGCGCGAACGAGGACGGTGCCCAGGCAAAGACGAAGATCTCCGTCGTCACGATCTGCAACACGGGCAGCCTCGCGACAGCCGGCTACGGCACGGCGCTCGGCGTCGTGCGCTCGCTGCACGCGGCCGGCCTGCTCGACCGCGTGTACGCGCTCGAGACGCGCCCGTACAACCAGGGCGCGCGGCTCACGGCGTACGAGCTCGTGCACGACGGCATTCCGGCCACGCTCGTGACGGACTCGATGGCCGCCGCGCTCATGCGGCGCACGAACAACATCCGCCTCGCCGTCGTCGGCGCCGACCGCGTCGCTGCGAACGGCGACACGGCGAACAAGATCGGCACGTACCAGCTCGCCGTGCTCGCGAAGCACCACGGCGTCGACTTTGTTGTGGCGGCGCCAACGACGTCCGTGGACCTCGCGACGCCGAGCGGCAGCGGCATTGTTGTGGAGGAGCGCCCGGCCATCGAGCTCACGCACATCAACGGCCAGGGCATTGCCGCGCCGGGCATCGACGTATGGAACCCGGCGTTCGACGTGACGCCGCACGAGCTCATCACGGCCATTGTGTCCGAGCGCGGTGTATGGGACCCGCGCGAGAACAGCGCGTGCCCGTGGACGGCTGAGCGCGACGAAGGCGCGCGCGGCCCTGCGCACTAGCGGCGCCTAATCTAATCGCCTGCTTTGTCTGCTAAGGCTCTTGTCGGCTAAGGCTCTTGTCTGCTAAGGCTCTTGTCTGCTAAGGCTCTTGTCTGCTAAGGCTCTTGTCGGTTAAAACTATATATATCGGCCCACTGCAAGTACCGCAGCGCCCAGTTAAGTCAAGTCATGCTAGGAGACGAGGCCTCGCGAGAATGTCTGTGAATGCTGTGATTCGGCCATGGCCAGTTGTTGCAAGCGCCTGGCCGTGCTGGCGGCGCTGCAGGGCCTATGCTAGTCAGCCCTTGCGTCCGCCGGCCTATTAATGTCCACATTAGGATCTGAGCCCTTGCGGGCGCGGCGCCTCGCGGCACGCGCCTACTCGCGCTCGTCGATCTCGTAGCCAGCGCCGACGGGCGGCGCGCCGGACGAGTCCGGGTTCGCGGCAAGCCACTTCACATGCTGCTTCAGAAGGCGGCAGAGGCGGCCAACGTCCTCCTTCTCCCAGTCGCGCGGCACGTAGCCGTCCGCGAACGCCCAGTCGCAGGTCACGCCCATCATGGTTTTGAACATGCGCAGCTCGATATCGTCGCGCGAGTGGATCTCGCGCTCAACGTTGTCCAGGTTCCCGAAGTAGCGCATCTTACGCAGCGGCGGGTGCCCGCGCACGGTCTCGTCGTGGTCCTGCAACAGGTACTTCGCGTTCGCCTTGATCGAGTTCGCGTGCAGGGCAAAGAACCGCTCGGGCACGGCCTCGTTCTTCTCCTCGAGGCGCGCATAGTCCGTGAGCGGGTCGGGCTGCACCATGGCGAAGCCCTTGTAGCCGTCGCCCATGTGCAGGCCAAGCGTCACGGGCCGGCGCTGCGTTTGGTAGAAGCGCTCGTCCACAATCGTGGCCGCCGCGGCGTACGTGTCCTTGTCGCCCTCGCCGTGCCCGTTCTGCATGATGAGCGGGAAGAACACGTCCGGGCCAAACAGATTGTAGTACATGGACAAAAGCAGCGACTTGATGTGCCGCGACTTGCTCACAAAAACTTGGCCGGACTCCGTGCTCTTGCCCGGCACGGCGCCCTCGCGGTCTGCCTGCAGCAGCGCGTCGCTGTTCGGGTTCCCGCGGGCGCGGCCGCCGAGCTTGCGGCCAACAATGTCGTAGAAGCGCGGGTGGATGTAGCGCGGCCAGTAGTCGCCGTTCAGGATCATGCCCGTGTCCTGGTAGACGCGCGAGTCGAACACGGGCTCGAAGTCGTAGAGGGGCAGCGAGTCTGCGTCCATGAAGTACATATCGTCGAAGCGCGACGCGAGGATGGCGAGCGGCTTCAGCGCGTACTTCGAATCGAGCTTTGCCGACAGCTGCTTGCCGTAGATCTGCTCGATGACGCGGCACGACGCCCGCAGCTTCGGGAAGAGGTCGTCGCAGAACTTCTCCTCGTACTCCGTGTTGTCGGCCATGAACACCTCGATGGGGATGTCCTTGTTCACCTCGCGCAGCCACTTGATGGCCGTGAGCACCATGGGGAAGTACTTGCCGCCGCCCGTCATAACAACGCCGCGGCCCGTGAACGCCTTTGGCACCGTCTGGCTCGGCAGCAGCTCCATGACTTTCTCGTGGAAGTACTTGATCTTCGACACGTCGTCGTCGTTCAGCTGCAGGTACATGGACAAAATCGTCGACGTCGCTGGCATATGGCCCTGGTCCGTGAGGTCCGTGTCGCCCTTAATGTCGCGGTTATACGACTTAAGCGGGCCGACCCCCGGGTTCAGCTCGGCGATCTGGTCCAGCACGCGCTGGATCGCCTCCATGCCGGACGTGTATGCGTCGAAGCCGTGCGCGTCGCCCTTCGTACCAGAAACGTCGCCCTTCGTGCCGGCACCGTCACTCTTCGAGCCGGCACCATCACCCTTCGAGCCACGTGCGTCGCTCTTCGTGCCGGAAACATCGCCCTTCGTGCCGACGGCCGGCTTCGCCGTCGCCACGGCCGCCTTTGTTGTGTAGGACTTCGTGCCGTACGGCGGGACCTTCTTCGGCCCGCCGCCGGCCAGCGGCCGCTCGGGCTCCTCGTCGGCGGGCGCCGCTCCGTACGCCGAGCCCGCGTCGCCGCCGGCGCCGGGCCCCGCGCCGGACGACGGGTACAGCGAGCCCAGGTCCTTTGGCGCGTGCTTTGAGCCGAGGTACCACACGTTGCCGAGGATCACGAGCAGGAGCAGGACGCCAAACAGCTTCCGTGGCGCGCGCAGCATTCCCGTCATAGTGTGTCGTGGGTGAGGATGCGCCGGCGCTGGTCTGGTCGGGGCCATATTTCACGCAAGCGTCACAGGTTTTCTAGCCCGGCCTACCCGTACCCCGGGCAATTTAGGGCACGGGCGCGCCGTGGGAACGCGTCTTCCCGGCGTTGCCGGCCGTCGATCGTCCCCGCGTCGCCCCCTGCGTGCTGCAGACCGCGCCCGCACGGGCAGACCTGAGCGCAGCCGACGCGCGCGCGGCCAAACGCCACGCCTGCGCTCGTGCTGGCGCGGCCGCGGGCGCTGCGTATCCGGTCTCTCCCATGCACGCGTCCATCGCGCCTACCCCATACGGAGCATTGCTGGGGCATTGCTGCGCGCGATTAACTTCCAGAGCCGTGTGCTCTGCCTCCTCCGCAGATCGACTCGCGTCAGGGCCCGTCTCGGGAACGAGGGTTTGGAGCAGGTTCAGGGCTGTCCTCAAATAGCAGCCGCCCAGTGCGATACGGGCCTGCGGGGCGGGTCATCCGCCTGCAGTTGCGCGGCGTCGCCCTAGCATGAGAGGCGCGAGCGCCCCACTGCGCGCAGGTCCGGCTCCGCGGGCCCGGCGCGGGCGCGCTCGTCAACGCGGCGTGATCAGCGACGCACTGCGTCGGAAACCCCCCCTTTCGGGTCGCGCGCGGCCGCCCTTACCTTTATCTGTCCATCGCCGGCCCGCGCGTGCATCATCGCTCTTCTGGCCGCATGCAGGCCGGCAGTTCAGCGCGCTTGGGCCTGCATGGCTATGAATAGCCCAAATCAGCGAGCGCGTCGCCTGGCGCGTCGGCGGCAGCGCGCGGCTGACCAGCGGCGATCATGCGCAGCTTCTTGTCAGAGGCCTGCAGCGTCTCGGACGCGTACGAGCCTGCTTTTCGTGTGCGCGACGGCACTGCGGGGCTTTGCGAAGAAGCGCCCTTACAAAGTACTCGCTTTCTAATTGCGTGGCCCTGAATGTCTGCAGCACGTATTGACGCACGTATTCACGCCGGCTTAGCTGTGAATACGGCGTAAACGAGGCGCCATGGGCCGCGCCGTGGGGTCAATGGGCTACAGTAAGTCAATAGACTGCAGTAAGTACGCCGTCATTAGTACGCCGTCACGCGCATGCGTTCGTACGCGTTCGGCGCGGCTATGAACCGGCTAGCGGCGCGCGAGCGAGCACAGCAGTTGAATGGTGTAAAACGAGTCAAGCTCGATATTGAATGCCTAATTATAATGTAGAATGCGCGCCGTTTAGGGCGCGCTGGCCAGAATGCGGACGGGCAGCTGTATTTTGGCGTGCGCGACGGCCTGCCGCGTGCCGTCGGGGCTGCGGCTGCGCAGGCCGACGCGCAGAAATAGCCAGTGCCGCACGAGCAGCGCCGGCAGCGCGAGCGTCGGCGCGGCCGTCGACGGCACGCGCGCGCCGCTCAGCACGGCCGTGATGTCGGTCTTCGGCGCGGCGTCAATGTCCACGGGGAAGTCGATGTTGTGCGCACTCATGATCGTGCTTCGCTGCGTCGACGCGAGCACGCGGCGCTTCAGATCGTGCGCCTCGCTGAGCAGTTCGACGCGCACGCAGTCCACGAGCAGCGGCTGCACGGCGCCGCCGCCCGCGCGCGCAACCGTCAGCCGCAGCGCGTCCTGCAGGTAGGCCGAGCCGGCGCCGATGTCCACGTCCTGCAGCGCCGCCTGCAGCACGACCTCACTCTCGCGCGCGGCCGTGTTTGCACCCAGGTAGTACCGCAGCGCCGGCCACGCGCGCGTCGAGGACTTCTCCCACGTGCCGACCTTTAGCGCCTGCGAAGCCGTCTCGGCCGCCCCTGTTGCGTCGGTTCTTGCCGTTGTTTCAGTTGCTGCTGTTGTTTTGGCGGCCGTAGTTTCGGCTGCTGCCGTCGTTTCAGTTGCGGCACGCATTTGCACAACCTGGCGGTTCTTCCTGTGCACGAGCGACGCCAGCTTCAGCACGCCCGTGACCGAGTACCGCACGCAGAGACCGAGCCCGGGCGCGTCGGCCGACGGCGGCAGCGGCACGCCGTTGTGCTCGGACGGCACGCGCAGGGCGAACGGCACGGCATGCACGCCCGGCTTGAACTCGGACGCCTCTGCGCGCACGCAGACCTCGCTCTTCGCCAGCGTCAGCGAGATGTGGTCCGCCTGCGGCACGGTCTCGAAGCGGTGCGCGGCGCCGTCGCCAAAGTCGGCAGCCGCGGCCGCACCGTTCGACAAGAACTCGCCGTCGCCGGAAATTGAGGGCTCGCGCACGCGCTTGTACTGCGTGACGTTCGTGTTCAGCGTTGCCGCGCCGGCAAACTTGACCCAGATCGCCTGCACCGTGACGGGCTCCTTTGCCGTGCACGTCACGTAAAGCGTGCCCTCGAGGAGCGACCCCGGCACGACGTGGCTCTGTGCGAGCTTTACCTCGGGGCTCACGCGCAGCACGCCGAACAGCATGGCCAGGCTCGACTCGGCGGCCGGCGGCGTGAGGGATGAGAGCCCGGGCTAGGGCAAGCGCGACGCCGAGCAGCGCCGCCACCGCTGCCGCCGCCGCCGCCCCCGCGCAACGTCCAAACTAACAAAACTGGCTAGTTTTAGTGATTAGAATTAATGGGTTATACCTAAAGTGACACTAGCAATACAACCGTCTTATTCTCCCTGCCGAAACGCTTCGGCTGAGCAAATTGCTTTGGGCGGATAGCTGGCAAGGCAGTTTATTACTACGCTCGCACTATCGCCTCGCCGCACCATTTACAACTAGTGCGGCTAGGGAGCTTTAGGACGCCGTAGTTTGTCAACTAACCCTCCAGAGTTCAAAATTGAAGGGGTTTGAGGCCGTACGCAGCCCTATTAGGAGTCAGGCGGGCTGCGCGACGCAGCGCAAACTAGGCGCGGCCGAGCATCCTCGGCGCTCAGGCCGCAACGGCAAGGATCGTCGCCGGGACCTTGACCTTTGCGTGCTCGACGGCCTGCTTTGTGCCGTCGGGGCTGCGGCTGCGCAGGCCGACACGGACGTGCAGCCAGTGGTGCACCTGCGTGTGCGGCAGCGCCAGCGTCGGCGCGACCGTCGCGGGCAGGCGCGCGTCGCCGAGCACGGCCGAGATGTCGACCTCGGGCGCGGCCGTAAGGTCCACGGCGAAGCCGAGCTTATGCATGTTCACAAGCTCGTAGTGCGTGCGCGACGACAGCCGCAGCGTGCCGCTGACGGACGCCTCTGTGTAGAGCTCGATCTTGACGCAGTCAACGACGAGCTGCGCAGGCTCGCAGACCTCGCTGGGCTCGCTGGGCTCGCCGCCACTGGCCGCATTCGCCTCGTCGGCATTGGCAACGTTGGCCTTGGCGACGGTCAGGCGCAGCGAGTCCTGCAGGCGCGCAGGCGCGGCCGCCGACGCAGTGAGCTCGCGCAGCATGACGTTCAGCGTGACGGCGTGCTCGCGGGCGGCCGTGTTCGCGCCGAGCAGCTGGCGGATGCGCGGCGCGAGCCGCGTCGAGTCCTTCTCCCACGTGCGCACGGTCACGGCCGCCTGCGCGGCCGTCTGCGCAACGGGCGCCGGCGGCGCGGCCGCGACGACGGCAACGGCACGCTTGTCCTTGCGCACGACAAGCGGCGCGAGCTTGAGCGAGGCCGTCACGGCGTAGCTCGCAACAAGGTGCAGCTCGGGCGAGTCGAACGACGGCGGCAGCATAACGCCCTCGAACTCGGCGGGCACGGGGATCGTGAACGGCACGGCGTGCGTGCCCGGCGAGAACTCGGTCGGCTGCGCGCGGATGCAGAACTCCGTGCGCGCGAGCGGCACGGACACGGACGTCGACGCGTAGTGCGTGCCAAACGCCTGGCCCGTGCCTTGGCCCGTCGTCTCCGTGTTCGCGCGCGGCGTCACGCCGCTGATCTTGATGTAGCCCGCGAACTTGAGCCAGATCTCGCGCACGCTGACGGCGTCCTTCGACGTCGTCGTCACGTAGATAAGGCCGTCGAGATGCGAGCCGAGCACGGCCTGCGGCGTCTTGAGACTGACCTCCGGCGTGATGCGCAGCACGTCGAAGACCATTGCGGCGGGGGCAGTCGGGGGCACTGCGATCGCCAAGCGGTGCGATGGGCACTGGTTTTTAGCCGCGCGGGGGCTAGGGTGCTTATCGCCTAAACTTTTTTTTTTCGCCATAGCGTCCCTGGCGCGCGCGCCTCTCTGCGCGGCCGCACAGGCACGCTAAAGCTGTTAGTGCAGTAGCGCCAAATTAGCTGGCCGCGGCGGTGCTCCGTACCCTCCGACCGCCGTCCCACCGCCCCCACAGACCTAGAGTCAACCTCCTTCTGAAGTGCTTCTAAGCCGCGCGTCGGCTCGCTTGTTTGTGCAATGAATATACTAAGTAGAATATATTAAAGTTGTAGGCGATTGACGGCCAGAAACGCGCGCTTCCCTAAGGCGGGCCCCTGCCGGCACCTGCAAGGAACCTTGCATGCGCGGCGGGCCTTAGGTCCGTCGCGACGCCCTGGCTCTTAATCATGGACCCATCACGGCAGGTGGTGGACCATGGCAGCGAGTTTGCGCGGTACAGCGTCGATGCGGCGCGCGCAGCGCCCGCGGACGGGCTCGGACTGCGGCCACAGCGTGGATTTGCTGCCGAGATGCTGCCGCCGCACTGCCTGAGGCCGGCGACGTCGCTGGCGACAAAGTTCGCCCACGCGTCCGTGAACAAGAGCAAGCAGCCCGTGTTTGCACTAACGTGGACGCCCGAGGGCCGGCGGCTGCTGGCAGGGGCCATGAACGGCGAGTTCACGCTGTGGCACGGCATGAACTTCGGCTTCGAGATGGTCATGCAGGCGCACGAGAACGCCGTGCGCTGCGCGGCCTACTCGCACTCGGGCGAGTGGCTCATCTCCGGCGACCAGGACGGCGAGCTGAAGGTGTGGCAGCCGAACTTCAACAACGTGAAGATGCACCGCGCGCACGACGAGGTCGTGCGCGGCGTCGCGTGGGCGCCCTCGGACGCAAAGTTCGCCACGGCCAGCGACGACGGCAGCGTCAAGATCTGGTCGTTCGCGCAGATGGCCGAGGAGACCGTTTTTAAGGGCAAGCAGGGCCACGGCTGGGACGTGAAGTGCGTTGACTGGCACCCGCAGCTCGGCCTCGTCGTCTCGGGCTCGAAGGACAACACCGTGCGCTTCTGGGACCCGCGCCAGGGCCGCCCGCTCGTCACCGTGCACGAGTTCAAGAACACGGTCACGCGCACGAAGTTCCAGCCGGGCGGCGCGCAGCGCCTCCTCGCCGCGGCCAGCCGCGACCACACGGCCCACATCTTCGACCTGCGCGCCATGGGCGCCGCCGAGCACCCCGAGGCCAGTGCCGTTCTGCGCGGCCACCCGGCCGACGTCTCGTGTCTCGACTGGCACCCCGTGCACTCACAGCTCCTTACGACCGGCACGCACGACGGCAGCATCCACCACTTCCTCCTCGACCAGCCCACAAACGACCCGAAGCATGTGCTGCCCGTGTGGTCGATCCCAAAGGCGCATCCGTGGCCCGTATGGGACCTCGCGTACCACCCGGTCGGGCACATGCTTGCGTCGGGCTCGAACGACAAGTCCGTGCGCTTCTGGACGCGCGCCAAGCCGGGCGACACGGACGCCGACGCACTCGACGCGCGCTTCTACTCGCCGGACGGCGAGTTCGGCGGTGGCGAGAGCGCCCTCGCAAGCCTGCGCGTGCCTACAGTCGAGCGCAAGAAGGGCATTCCGGGGCTCTCTTAAAGCGCCCCCAAAAACATTGCATTTGCTTGGGCTATAGAGCCTTGCGGCCCACACTGTCACCGTAGCGAGCGCCCATAACGGTGAGCCATAACGGCGAGCCCATAACGGCGAGCCCATAACGGAGAGCCAGACACGAACGTTATGGGCCCTGCAGATTATAGAACTAAAGAACGGCAGCTTCAGCTGCGACAGCCCTTTGCCGTAGCCCCGGCGTGGGGCATACATAGGGCACGATAAAGTAGACGCGCCTAAGGTCTGTACAATGATGGATACGATTACTGTGGAGTGTGTATCGTATGGACTGCTCATAATGGGCTGTAGTATAACATGTTCATATAGGGGTGTAGTAAAACATGCACACATAGGGGTGTAGTAAAACATGCTCATATAGGTGTTGTATTAATAGCGGACGCTTCTACACACTACTGATTGCGCCATGATTTAGTATTTTCAAGTTTAAGCCCAAACTAGGCCGCAGTTTTATAGACAGGCTTACGGCGAGAGCTTTGATGCCGGTCTGCGCCGCGCCCACGTACGTATGATGTAAATTATCGTGCCTACTACTTCTAGTTCCGTGCAGGGGGAGTTTTCTTTTTACCTAAGTGTATCGTTGCTCAGCAGCCTTTTGATTATTTCGGCGTCCCGGGACCCTTCCACACGGGCTTCCGCGTCGCGATGTTCGCCCACTTGTAGCGCTTCACGCCGATGGCAATCGTGAACAAGGTCGAAAGGATGATCATGGCCTTCATACCCATGCGCTTGCGGTCGTCGTGCTCGGGGTTCGCGGACCAGTTCAGGAACGTGACAACGTCCTTCGCCATTTGCGACGTCGTCGCAGGCGTGCCGTCCTCGAACTCAACGAGCTCGTCAAACAGCACTCGCGCCATGGCCAGACCACCGCCAGGGAAATATGGGTTGTAGTTCAGGCCGGGCGCGAGCTGCGCGCCAGCGGGAGCCTCATCGGGGTAGCCCGTGAGCAGCGAGAACACGTAGTTCACGCCGTTGTGGCGCGCCTTCGTCATAAGACTCAGGTCCGGCGGCAGCGCGCCCTGGTTCGACGCGCGCGCAGCCTGCTCGTTCGGGTACGGCGCAGGCATCTTGTCGGCAAGCTTACCGGGACGCATGCGCGGCTCGCCCTCATCATCAGGCTCGTCCGGGTACTCGTACTCGGCGGCCATGTCGCGCACCTCCGACGCCGTGTGGCTCACGCCAACAAGCTGCCGCCACGTCACGAAGTCCAGCGAGTGGCAGGTCGAACACACCTCGCGGTACACCTGGTAGCCGCGGCGGATCGACTGGTGGTCAAACGTCTGCGTAAGACCCGACTGCGGCCACGGGTAGTTAGGCGCGTGCAGGCCGTGTTCGGCGGCCGTCATGGCGTTCGCCGGGTTCCAGTACAGATGCGCATAGTACGCCGAAAGGCCCGCTGTCAACGACGACGCAGCGAGCACGGGCCGTGAGGCGAGCAGCTGGATCATTTGGAGCTTGGGGGGAGGTCAAGTTTCCTGGCCGCTTACGAACATCCACCGCGATGTTTTTCAATGCTATTCTGATTGGCCGTCCTCGGGGGACGAGGGCAGCACGTGACACGCGCGCCGGCAACCGCGCGACTGGCTGCTCCCAGATAGCACCCCGCGCGCGTAAGGCAGCCTGCACGCCAAAGCGCATGGGGGCAGGCCCTGCGCGCCGCCGCCGGCGGCGCGCGGCGCCCGCTCGGCGTCCGCTCGGAGTCCATCCGTACGTATTTCTAGAGCTAGTATTTAATGTCGCGAGTAGCGGCCGAGCCTAAGTGCGCGCACGCGCGCAGCACTCGGCCAATCGGCGCTCTTGCATACTTCTTGACGGCGTAGATTGCGCAATGCATGGAAAAGCACGGAGAAACTCCGTGCAGTCGCAACTCGACTCAAGCACTGCCGCATATGCATCGTCCATTGCTACAGGTTGAACTCGTCTCATTATAACTGCCCGGCATAAATAATATGAGCATCCGTGCGTATCTCGCCTGTGCACTGCAGCCTCGTCCTACGTGAGGTAATCGTCATGCACATGTGCACGGTACTCGACTGCCAGTTTTCTGGATGGACTGGGCCAATTCAAGGAGGGCTGGCGGAGGATCCGACGCTAGTACGTGTAAAATTCGTAGTGAGGTCTAAGCGTACGCGGAAAAGTATCATTTTTGCTCGCAGTGCCGAGCCCCTATGGGCGTGGCGCCACAAAGCGGTAAACGTGTGTGAATATGCTAGCGCGTAGCTCGCAATCCGCGGCAGCGAGCAAATGGCTGCCGAATACAACGAGTCACCGAATCGGGCCCCAATGGGCCCCTGTGAAGCTGAATGGCTCATTAGCTAGATCTACAAGCATACTTACAAACTATACACTAACCGCACGCCCGGCAAATCGGTGAATGCTGCCGTGAATTGGCTCCTCGCTCTATCTAGAGCCATCTTTTGGCCCACAGCGATTGACTTTACATACACAATTTCGCATTCACAATCAGTAACAAGCCGCGCCAACTACGCCGTGTTTGCAGAATTCACAAAGTCATGCCATTGTGGCACGCTGGCTGTCCAGTTGTGCGCGCCGCGTCCGCACGCAGGCCCGCCATGGCCGCTCTCGGTTGCTGCCGCCGCCGAGCCGCAGCGCATACATAGCCCGTATCGCGCGTCCGCAGGTCCATGCGCGGCGTCTTGCATCGTCCCGCTTTGGGCTAATCTAATCAATGGGCGAACCGAGCGCGTTGTTTCTCGTAGTTTAGACGGTGGAATGGTAGCATGTGCTGATATCGCCAGCGTCGATCCGGCGAGTCAGTGCCGCTTTGCCCGCGAGTACTGCCAATTGAGCTCCAAAATCCAGTACGGCTCCCTGTTCTTCTGCAGCGCCTGGCCGGCCGCCGTGCGCCTCGCCGTGCTCGGGGCCGTGCTCATGCTCATCTTCGCCACGACGGGCGTCGCCGCCTTCGACTACATGAGCCCGAACCTGAGCACGCTGGCCACGAAGCTCGGCCTCTCGCAGTCCGTCATGGGCGTCACCGTCCTCGCGTTCGCGAACGGCTCAGTCGACGTGTTTGGCGCCATTGTCGCCGTTAATGCCGGCGAGGGCGGCATGGCCGTCGGCGAGATCATGGGCGGCGCCCTGTTTGTGAGCACGGTCGTCGTCGGAAGCATGGCCATTGTCACGCCCTTCCACATCGAGCAGCACAATTTCAAGCGCGATGCATGCTTTCTTGCCGTATCTGCAAGCCTCGTCATGCTCGTGGGCTACGACAATGTCGTGAGCCTATCTGAGGCCCTGCTCGCCCTCTGCGTCTACACCGTGTACGCGCTGTTTGTCGTGTACGAGCACCTCACACAGCGCGTCGCGCCGCACGCGGGACCGCCGCTCGCGGACGCGCCTGTGAGCGCCGTGGACCCCGAACAGGGGATCTCGCATCTCGAGACGCGGCAATCCTCGCCGTTCGATGGCGAGGACGGGCTCTACACGCCGATCCGCGCATCGCTCTACACAGCGGTCGATTTGAACCACCGTGTGTCGCAGCAGCTACACGACATTGCTGCGGCGCAGCGCGCATCGCCAGGCAGCTCGAACAGCTCTGATCTAGCACGGCGTTCCTCGGCGCCGGAGGTCCTCACGCGGCCCTCCGCTGCTGCCGCCGCCGCTGCTGCTGCTGCCGCCGACGCACCGGACGTACCGCCGGAGCTCATATTCTCGCCGCCGTCGCCAAAACCGTCGCGGCAGCAATACCAAAAGGGCCATTCGCAACGACAGCTCTCGCCCGAGACGCGCTTGGAGACGCGGCGCCTCCTGTCGCCGCAAAACCTGCCGAAGCTGCGCACGGCCGGCCTGCATACGCCGACGGGACCAAACGCATCACCGCTGTCGACGCAGTCCGCAAATACGGATGTCATGTCGCGAGCCTCGGACACGAACCGCTCGTCGCCGTCGCCCATGAACATAAACGAACTCGTGTACCGCGTACTCGAGCCGCAACGAATAGCCGCGGGCATGCCGAGCACGGAGGACCCGGACGTGCTCGAGGAGGAGGAAACGGGCACGCACGAGCAGGCTGTGTGGCGCGTGCTGCTGCCGGCGTTCCGCGACTGGTCGGAAATGACGCCAGTGTACAAGTGCACGCGTCTCGTGCTGTCGCCGTTTTTGCTGCTGCAGTCGTGGAGCATCCCCACGGCGTCCACGGCCAAGTCCTGGGAGGCGCTGTGCATATACTCCGTATGGGTGCCGCTGTCCTTGCCATTTTTGGCTCCGCGCATACACTACTCCCTCACGTCCCTGTCCATTGCGGCCTTGGCGGCGCTAGCCGGCATTCTGTGGTGGGGCAAACTGCGGCGTGCTGCGCCGCCCGTTGTCGTGGCCGCTGCCGTCGGGTTCATGATGGGCCTCCTCTGGGTAATATTTTTGGCCACGGAACTCGTCGGCGTGCTGCAAGTGCTCGGCGCGGCGTGCCACGTATCAAACACAATAATGGGCCTCACCGTGTTTGCCCTTGGCGACTCCCTTGGCGACTTTGTGTCGAACATGACCGTGGCCCGAATCGGCTACCCGGCCATGGCCGTGGCCGCCTGCTTTGGCGGGCCCATATTCACGCTGCTTGTGGGCGTCGGAGGCTCGAGCATCATTGCGATGCTGCTGAACCGCAAGCTTGAGCTCCGAATGGAGGTCTCGCGCACAGTTATGCTGAACGGTGCGGGCATGATCGCTGTGCTCGTGTACATGGGCGTGGCCCTGTCCGCAAACGACTGGCTAATGAGCCGCAGCATAGGCGTGAAGACGGTGCTGCTCTGGTTCCTTATAGAAGTGCTCACCGTTGTCGTGTTCCGCGACTGAGGCGCTCCTACGCGCAAAGCCCGACGCGCAGGGCCAAAACGCGCAGGGACAAAACACGCAAAAGCCCGTGTCTGCGCCCCCATACATTGCTTATTGTAACGCTTAATTTACTGTGTATTTAGGGCGCTGCGGTGCACCATGCGATCTACTTCGAGGAACTTGGCCGCGTCGCGGTCCGCGACCAACGCGAGGTACTCGTCAGTAATCGAGTTCTCCGGAGCCTCCTCAAAAATGTCGTCGGCCGCGTCTGGGAACGCCGCGAGCTTGGCCCGCCAAAGCTGAGCGTCCTCCGTATCGGCCGGCCAGCTGAGCTGCGCCGACGCGTCCTTGCCATATTTGGCGAGCTCCTTGATTATAGCCACGCTGGGGGACTGCGCGAACGCGCGCATGAGCTCGGCCCGCGCCGCTGCGGGCTCGCCGCGCCGGGCCAGGAATTGGCTGTACTGCACAAAGGCCTCGGGCTCGAGGCCAGGCCGGGGTAGTAGCGAATTGTACAGCTTCGTGGCGCCGTCAAAGTCATTGTTGAGCTCGAGCCACAGTGCGTAGTAGAGCACGAGACTGACTTCGCCCGTTCCGGCCGCACCGTCCATGGCCGACCGCAGCGTTTCAGGCGCGGCTTTATGCGCCAGCAAGTACCGGATATACTTCAGCCACATTCCGGCGTCCAGCGCGGCAGGAATGAGGGCTCGGCGGTAGAGCGGCACGGGATCTGCGCTGCTGTCAATGTACGCGATCCACGTATCGAGCTCGTGCTGTGGCAGGGCCTGCGGGTGGAAGAACGGGCGCTTTAGCAGGCGCTCGTATGCAAGCGCAGCGTTCACGCGGCGCGTCTGCAGCTCGTACTTCAGCTTCAGGCGGGACTGCACAACCTCGCGCAGGCGCTCTTCCTCGTCACCGGACGCGACGCCGATCATTTCGTTCGGAACGACGCTCTCAAACGCACTTACGGGCACGGCCGGCGACCGTAACAGATCGACGAGCTGCGCATAAAAGCGCGCATACTGGTGGATCGTTAGATTGTCGAGGATGTGCAGCAGCACGGAGACGTGGTTCGGCGCGCGCTCAAGATAGAGGTCCCAGAACTCGTGCGAGAGGAAGTGCGGGCCGATGGCGCCACTTGCCTGCGCAAACAGGGCCTGCACGTCGTCGGGCAGCTCGGGCCCTAAGTGGCAAACATGGGTTAGGAAGCTCAGATAAGAGACCCACACGGTTACCGAATGCGGCAGATGCTGCTTATGCAGCGCGCGGCCGTACACGGCGACGGCGCGCTCAGCGTTGCCAAGTTTCCATTCGGACTCGGCCCAGCGCACCCAGAAGCCCTCGAGCCACGGCCACTGCGTGAGCAGCGCGTCGTAGGCGCTGCGCAGCGCCGCCTTCTGCGCCTCGGACCACCCCTTGCGCACGCCGCCACCCTCCGTTTCGAGCTCGTCAATCGCGGCCACATAGCTGCGGTACGCGTCGACGCTCATCTGCGCTCACCACGAGCGATCGTCAGCTGCTTGTTTTGTGAGTGAGCGCGCTATGGCGTGGAGACACTGGATACGGGCGGCAGCAGTCGGGCTCCACGATACGGCTGCGCGAGGAGTCGAGGCCCCAGCCAGGCCCAGCCAGCCCAGCCAGCCCAGCCAGGCCCAGTCACGGCCCCAGGCGCACATCGTTGCGCCCCGCGAATTGGTGTGCTTCGCGCCGGTTCCGTGCTTAACTCTCTATCTAGAAGTAGCGTGCTCAGTTCTAGCATACGAAGCTTAATCTCGTTAGTAGGGCGCAGCTACCCCGCATTATTAGCGTGGCCCGGCATCGCCCAGCGCCGCCGGCAATCGAGCACGTGACGCACAGCCAGACGAATGGGCGCGCCGGCATTCACGCTTACCGAACTCCGGAGCGGTCCAGATCCGCCTCGGGCTGTACGATAATCACTGACGTACCCTACTGATACGCCGCCGCCAGGCCGCCACAGCAAGGCCGGCCGTGTTCATATCGAGATAAGCTAAAGGGCAACCAAAAAGAAAACAAAAAATTTGAAGCCAGGCTGTGGCGCCATTCGTCCCGCTGCCCGAACCAGCCGCTGCGTTTCCCCGTCCCGGCGGCCTAGAGCCGACCCAGCACAGGCCTAGGGTTGCGGCCCTGAGAAAAAGCTTAAGCCTCGCCCACAGGCAAAACAGGGAACCGCTGCGCTCGGGCCAGGTATACGACCTTACCCTGTCTGCGAGAGCCGGGCTGGCTGGCCTATAGCTGGAAAGGGGTTGGAAAAGTTGGGACCACACCCTAACAACCTTCCGTACGCTGGGCGCGCATATTAACTGCCGAGACACGCCAAGGGCCGAGCACGGATTCTTGGCAGGGACGGGCAGCAATGGCGAGCAAGGACTCTGCAGTAGAAACGCCGCACGGGCAAGCGCAAGCGTACGACGAGCCGATGACGCCGCGGTCGTGTCCCGGCACGCCGCGGTCGCCGACGCCGGACTCGGACGTCGCCGACACGCTGGGCATACCCGACCGTTACGACCTCGAGGAGTTCGGTGCGCCCGTGAAGGTTGGCGGCCGCAAGTCGCGGCTTGCGATCATCCAAAGCCGGTACGTGGCGAACAAGCTGCGCGACGTGCACCCGGGCCTTACGTTCCCCGTCATTGCTCTGTCGACGCTCGGCGACAACGTGCAGAACCGGCCGCTGTACTCGTTTGGCGGCAAGGCGCTGTGGACGAAGGAGCTCGAGACGGTGCTGCTGAAGAAGATCCCGAACTTTGACCAGATCGACATGATTGTGCACTCGCTGAAGGACATGCCCACGCACCTGCCGCACGGCTGCGAGATGGGCGCCATCCCCGAGCGCCACGACCCGCGCGACGCGCTCTGCATGCGCGCCGGGTCGCCGCACAAAACGCTGGCGGACCTGCCGGCCGGCGCCGTCATCGGCACGTCGTCGATCCGGCGCAGCGCGCAGCTGCGCCGCCGCTACCCGCACCTCAAGTTCGAGAGCGTGCGCGGCACCGTGCAGACGCGCCTCGACAAGTGCGACGACCCCGCGCAGCCGTACGAGGCGATTGTGCTTGCCGTGGCCGGCCTCGAGCGCCTCGACCTCGCGCACCGCATCACGTCGTTTCTCGAGGCGCCGGACATGTACTACGCCGTTGGCCAGGGCGCGCTCGGCATTGAGATCCGCAGCGGCGACGAGCGCATCCAGGCGCTCGTGAGCCGCATCGACCACCGCCCAACGCACCTGCGCTGCCGCGCCGAGCGCAGCCTCATGCGCACGCTCGAGGGCGGCTGCTCCGTGCCCATCGGCGTGAACTCGACGTACGTGCCCGAGACGGCCATGCTCAAGCTCGAGGCCATTGTCGTGTCCGTGGACGGCACGGAGTGCGTCGAGGGCACCGTCTCGTCCGCCGTGTACAGCTACGCCGACGCAGACGTCGTTGGCCGCGACCTTGCCGAGGACCTGAAGGCGAAGGGCGCCAAAAAGATTTTGGACGAAATCCACCTAGACCACATCAACTAGAGGGCGCCCCTTCAGGCGCCGCCAGACGCCAGCCTGACCCCTTCTCCCCCGCCTGCGCCCAGAGAAAAAAATGGCAGCGGGTGCTGCTGGCGCGTACATTTAGCCCGAGCCGCGGGCTGCAGCCGTGGACCCTACAGAGTGCGTGTACATATACATACCTACCTATTATTTATTTCTCCATCTGCTCGTCAAGACTCCTGCGTTTGTGCCCGCGCACGACTGCCAGTGCGCCTACGGCTGAGCGCGCACATTTAGGTACTTCGCAACCGTTTGAGGGTCTTTTTCGGCCTCGGTGGGCCGGGTTTAGCGCATATATACAGATTCTAAATTAGTGTAGAGCGGCGCGGCGGCTCAGCTGTTTTTGGGCACGCCGCCGTTCTCGAACGGCGCCTCCTCGCGCGCCTCCTCGAGGTTCTTCTTCACGATCCCGTTCTTGGCCAGGGCGGCGCCGATGCACGTCTGGTACGTGTCGAACTTCTCCTGGCATTCGTTCGTGCTGCTCTCGCCCTTCAAAAACTTCTCGTACCACTCCGTGAAGCAGTCATCGTACTGCTTCTTTAAAGGCGTGCATTCGGGGGCAAGGCTGGACATTGACTGGCCCATGCGTGTTCGCGCGGTGTGCTCGCTGGTCGGGCCCTCGCCGCCGTTCTCCCAACCAGAGTCAGCCCGCGCCCGTGCCGAAAAGTTTGGGTGAATAATAAGCGCCGTTTCGGCGTCAGCACGACGCACCCACGCACCGTTCCCGCGAATGTTCGGACTCACTCGCGTGTTGCAGGCGGCAAACACGACCGGCTGGAGCCCGCTGCAGTTCGTGCGCACGCTGAAGACCCACAAGGGCGCGGCGAACCGCTGGTGGATGACCGGCTCGGGCGACTTTCTGCGCAAGCAGGCCGGCCGCCGCCACGGCAACGTGGGCTGGTCGCGCGCGCGCATCATCCGGCACCTGAACGGCAGCGTGCCGGCCGCGCCGACGCAGCGCCACAAAAAGCTGCGGATCCTCCTCCCGTACGCCAAAAAGAGATAAGCCGGCTTGGCTGGCCGCGCGCGGGACGATGTATGTACATAAAATCGACTTTAGATTGCTTTTGTCTGCTAAGTTGCTGCATGGCGACTCAGAGTGCTAAGGTTCTGCTCGGCCAATTGCGAAAGCACGCATTCACATCTGTGTGGGATGTTTTTGGGCCAGCGCTCGAGCGCCTAAGGCATAAGGGCCTAGCATACGCGTGTTTTGTATGCCTATTTTTGTTGAGAACCGAGGACGCAGCTTCGCCTCGTTGCGGTTTAGCGGCGGCTTAGCGGCGGCTTAGTTGTTCTCCTCGTCTGTTCGAGAGCATGGTGAGCATGACGCCGTTTCTAGCCGCTTGTGTTCGTGTTTGTTAGCCCTCGTCCTCGTAATTGCGTCTGTGTTAGCGCGAGGCTCAGTCGGCCGCAATGCCCTCGCGCAGGTCAAGCACAAACCGGTACTTCACGTCCCCGCGCTCGAGGCGGTCCCATGCCGCGTTCACATGCGCCATATCCGTGAGCTCGACGTCGGCCGTAATGCCGTGCTCGGCGCAGAAGTCAAGGACGGCCTGCGTGTCGCGCAGACCGCCAATGAACGTGCCGGCCAGCGTCTTGTTGCCGCTAACGAGATTTGCCGAGTTCAGCGCCGGGTCCTCGATCGGCGCGATATGGCCGATCACGACGAGCGTGCCGTACGGCTTTATGGCCTGCAGCACGGCGTTAAAGTCGTGCGGCCCCGGCACGGTGTCGAGCACAAGATCAAAGCTGTGGTTCGCCGGCGCCGTCGTGACGGCGTCGGCGCCGAGTGCTCGCGCGGCGGCAAACTCCGCCTCGGACCGCACCCACGCCGTGACGGTTGCGCGCATGGCCTTCGCCAGCTTAATGGCGATGTGCCCGAGCCCGCCCACGCCGAGCACGGCCACGTCCGTGCCGGCGCCAGCGCCGAACTGCCGTAGCGGCACAAACGTCGTCACACCCGCGCAGAGCAGGGGCGCCGTGCCGGCGAGCCGCGCCGGCGTCGCGGCGAGCGCCGCGGGCACGCGCAGCACGAACTTCTCCGTGACAACAATCTGCTCCGCGTAGCCGCCGGCCGTCTGCGCGCCCGGCAATTGCGGCTCGGGCGAGTTGTACGTCGACGTCTTGCCGGCCTCGCAGTGCATCTCAAAGCCGGCCGCGCACTGCGCGCACGCGCCGCACGAGTCGGCCATGCACCCAACGGCCACATAGTCGCCCACGCGCACGCCGCGCACGTCGCGGCCGACCTCGGCGGCCACGCCCACAATCTCGTGGCCAGGCACCACGGGGAACACGGCGCGGCCCCACGTGTCCTTCGCGAAGTGCAGGTCCGTGCCGCAGACTCCACAAAAGAGGATGGCGATGCGCACGTCCGTCGCGCCGACGTCGCGCCGCCGCAGCGCGTGCGGCACAAGCGGCGCGGCGCGGCTCGGCACGGCGTAGCTGTTCACGGTGAATGGCATGTGCAAGGAGCGAAGCGCGGCGGCTGGAAACGCCCCACAAGTCGCCGTCGCGCCGGTCCAAGGGCGCCGCAGAGAACCCGTGCCCACCGCCGCCGCCGAGGCTGCATACGGCGCGCGCAGCGCTCGCAACCCACAGGCGCATAAATACTTGAAGATTGGCAGTTCTAGGTGGTAAATACATAAGGATTGGCAGTTCTAGGTGGCTAGACATACATACATACATACACATATATATACATATACACAGCTATATATACAAAGGGGCGGCGCCCTAGTTCTGTACGTGAGCCGGCTCGTCGTCCTGCGCGGCGGCGCTCCAGCGGCCTGTTTGCGGGTCGAGGTCGATGCGCCACGTCGGGAAGTAGTGGTAGTTCGTGCGCAACGAGATTGCCTGCGGCACGCCCTCGAACGTGACGATGCGCATCTTCACGTACACGTCGTCCGGAATGGACTTCACGACGCGGTAGAACGTGTCGACGTCCGGCGTGGCCTGGCCGTTGATGTGCGTGACGAAGTTCGTCGGGTATATGCCGTACATGTTCACGGGCGAGCCGGCGTGGCTCGCGACGACGTACACGCCCGACGGCGGCTGCTTTACCTGCTGCAGCACGGCGTGGTGCGGCGCGTGCACGCTCATGCCGCACCACGACACAAGCGACTTTGTGACGGTGGCCGACGACGGCGTCGTGGGCACGCTGACCTTCAGCTCGCGGCCGCGGCGCAAAACGGTGAGCTCGACGCTCTCGACGCTCATGTTGTAGAGCTGCACGACGTTCGTGGCCAAACGCCCGTCAATGGCCACAATGATGTCGCCCTCCACAATGTGGTCCCGCAGGCGCGACGACACGCGCGACACAGACAGGAGCTGCGGGCGCAGGCGCGAGCCCTCTTCTTCCTCAACGCGGCGGATCCAGTAGTCCGGGACCTTGCGGATGCGCGCGCCGGCGAACTTGATGGCCTTCACCTCGAGGTCCACGAACCGCGGGTCCGTTGTGGTTGGCGACTGGCGCAGATGCTTGACCGTGTCGCTGACGGTCGCCGCGTCGATGGCGAAGCGCAGCACGCGCTCGCGCCGCGAGTTCGGCTTCATGTCCGACAGAAAGCTCAGCCAAATAGCGCGCACAACGCCCGTCTGCGCGTCAGCCAACAAACCCGAGTCGACCTCGGGCACGACGCTCGAGTCCACGCCAATGGAGTCGACGTTCGTCGCGCGGAAGCGCGGCGCCACGTCGAAGCCCGTCGGCAGCTCGATCGTCGCAATGTCCATGACGCGCGTGTCCTGCACGAGCGCGCTGCCCTTGCGGTCGTAGCCCACAAACGTGAGCTGCGTGCCCGGCGCAAGCAAATCCTTCTCGGAGTGCGGCGGCGGCGCAAGCGGTACGGACGTGAGCGGCGCGTCAATGAGCTGCGGGTCGTACTGGATGACAGCGTAGCCCTGCTGCGGGTGGAGAAACACGACGCGTGCGGGCAGAATGACGGAGTCGGCCACCACAATGGACAGGTCCACCAGGTAGTGCGGCACACAAAGGCGGCTCACGAGCACGAGGCCTTGGTCGGCATCAACCACAAACCCGTACTGGTGGCACTCGGCCATCGTGTAGCCCTCGAGCACGGCCGGGCGCGTCATGTTCACGCGGACCATGCAGTTGATGAGGGCCGCGGCCGACGCCGGCGCGTCCGGGTGGTTCAGTGGCACGAACCGGGCCGACTCGCGCTGTGGGCGCTCCGGCGGCGCGCCGGGGCCGAGCTGCGTGAAGTCCCACAGCCCAGTTTCGTTGTTACAAACGGCAAGCTCGAAGTCCTGCGGGCCGCCGACCCACTGCCGGTTCATGTCGACAATGGACGTGACGATTGTGCGCGGGTCCGTTACGTGCCGGAATTTGGCGGGCACGCGCTTGCAGCTGGGGATGCCCCGCACAACCTCGATAAAAGCGTCGAGGTTCGGCGTGGGCTTGTCGTCGAGCTCCTCCAGGATCCAGCCCGTGAAGTCCTCGCTGCCGGCCGGGTTCATGTAGATGCCCGAGTACGCGACGTAGACACCCTTCACGGGGAACGCGTAGTAGCACGCGATCTGGTAGCTCAGGTCGTGGAAGACGCCGCCGGCCACGCGCACAAACCGGCTCGGCGTGATGCTGAACAGGTCCTGCACGGTGACCTCGTGGTGCAGAAGCTCGCCGCTGCGCATGAGCGTGAGCGTGATGGTGCGGCCGACGCTGTCGTCGAGCACAGCGTCCACGTCGCGGAACAGGGACACCGGTTTGTGGTCAATGGCGAGCAAGCAGTCGCCCTCCTCGACAAAGCCGCTGGCCGGGCCCTCGGGCAGAATTGTTTCGGCCACGAGCAGGCCAATGCTGTCCGGGTGGTCGTGGCGCGCGCGGTTCTCGGCCTCGTGCGTGAGGCCGAGGCGGATGCACTCGTCGTAGGGGCGCAGCAGCCAGCGCACCTGGATCGTGCCGCGCGTGATCGGATGCTGCTGCTGGATGCAGCGCAAGGCGCGTGCGCCGCGGAACAGGGGCAAAAAGAAGTCGGTTGAGGCAACGGAGCTGCCGCCGGCCTGCAAAGCCACGACGTTGCCCTGGCTGTCGACAACGGGCGAGCCGGACGAGCCACCCGATGCCGACGCGGCCGCCTGGATGTACTCCGTGTTGAAGTCGTTGTAGGTCATGTCGCCGTACTCGGGGGCATTGCGGTCGACGCGCGAGATGAAGCCGGCCAGAATCGACAGCTTCTCACCGGCGTCGTTGCCGACGACGCGGATCTCGCTGCCGACGCGCGCGTGCTCGGGGCAGATGGCGAGCGACTCGACGCGCATGTGCTTGATGTGTTGCGGGTCAAAGCGCAAAAACCCAAAGTCGTGCACGGGGTCGCGGTAGATGGCCACGACGGGGCACTCCTCGTGGTTGTCGAAGATGGCGTACCCGCGGAACGGGCCCGGCCCGACAACGTGGCGGTTCGTCATGATGATGCCGCGCTCGGCGTCCACAACGAAGCCCGTTGCTTCGCTCACGTACGTGCGCTCCGTGTCGAACGGCGTCACGCTCGAAAAATGGATGGACACAACCGCCTTCACGACCTTCTGAATGGCGACGTGCCAGTCCTCCGGCGAGCCCTGGCCGACCAGCGGCGCTTTGGCAGCGTCGGCGCCGGCAAGGCCGGCCGCCGCAGCGCCGTCGCGGGCGCCAGCGTCGGCGGTAGGTGGCGGCTGCGCCGGTACGGGTCTGGGCGTGTGGGCCGAGGATCCTTGCGCGGCCAGGCGCTTAGCGCTCGGGGATATCATGCTGCGAAACGTCAAGAACCGGGATGCTGGCCTTCGGAGCGCGTGACAGAGCCTTGGGGTCTTGGCAAGGCCGAGAATCGTGCGACGGCGAATGGGTATGAGGAGGTGAAAAAAAGTCCAAATGGCGGGAGAACTTTAGGGGCACGCCCAAATGAGGCCGCGCATTCTTTTTTTTTTATTGAATTTTTTTAAAGAAAACGAGCTACGTATACTGAGAGGCCATCGCGAGCGCGGCACGCTGAAGAACGTAGAGCGCCCGCCAAACTGGCCCGTCGCCGCAGGTTGCCCGAATCGGCGTGCCACACGGGATCTGCAAGGCAAGGGCGTAGCCACGCGCGGGTTTCTGTTTGTGGCAGGTGGCGACGACCGGCGCTTAGTCACGCGCGAGATCTGCTGAGGGCGAGCGCGCGCGAGCCAAGTTGTCGAGTAATAAAACCACAGAAAAGCCAGTTGTGCGCGCGCCCGAGCCCGAGCCATGAAGATCTCGCACGCAGAAGTGCACGCTGGCGCCCCGCAATTCGGCCAGCGCGCGCCGCAGGTTGCGTACCGCGTGGGCGGCGCGCGCGGGCGCGGCATGGAGGCGAGCGCGGCGCAGATCGCTAGGAACCAGAAGCGCCGCTTGCAGGATCTGGCGCAGGAGAACTACAAAGAGGTCAAGATGGACATGCCGCTGCAGTTTGTACAGGGTGGCGTGCGCCCGGGCAAGACTGTGAACAGCCGGCGCGTGCTTGCGTCGAAGAAGACGATTGCGAACGTGTTCGACGACGACGTGACGGCGGCCGAGCAGTTCCTCGCCTTGGCAGCGGCACCGTCGCGGTACCCGTCGCGGCCGCGCTGTGCCGTCTGCGGCTACTTCTCGAAAACGACGTGCATGCGCTGCGGCGCTAAGGAGTGCTCCGCGCGCTGCGACCGTCTGCACCGCGAGCAATGCAACTGAGCAGTGTTCTTTTTGCGCAATGCAGCACTGCTTCTTCTCTATTTATTGACGCGCCAAGTATACGCCGGCGCTCTCACGACCCCCTAATCTACGAACACTTTCATGCATGCGCGCTCAAAAGCACTTCTGCTGAACGGACTACGTATTCTATCGGTTTTGAAGTACTAGACCTCGATTTCTCCAGAATACTCAACACGAAATCCGGGATGTCCAGCACTTTGTAACACTCTTGCCGGTTCTAGCCAAAAGTAGATGATCCGAGTTTGTACTGTATTAGGCCGGGTCGCTGCACAGTTATTAGCACGCCTAGAAAGCTACGACCTTAACCGGTTGAGCGGACCGGTTGAGCGGATCAACTCTTTGTACACAAGTACCCACGTAGCGGCTGTTTTGTACCAAAAAGCGGTGTTTCGTACCAAAGCAAAACGGTTGTTTAGTGCCGAGGCGGCCTCTAGCCTAAACGGGAATAAATAAATAAATACGTTTACGGGTCTACAAGCGTGTTGAGTTTACGGGTCTACAAGCGTGTACTCCACGCCAAGACCCCACCCGCCCGGCGCGCCGACAAGGTGTGCCGCGGGCTCGGGCCGCTTCGAGATCTTCATGATCCACGTCTGGCCCGTGACAATGCGCTCGACCCACGGAATCCACTCGTTCGGGTCTACGTGCAGGCGCGGCGGCGCCACGTCGCGCAGCGCACGGTCAAGCCGGTTCAGGTTCTCCATGCCCATGCGCGGCTCGGCGCGCTCGCTAATGACGGCAAACAGCCCGTATACAAGCCCCCACGCGTCCTTCACGAGGTCGCGGTACTGCTCGAACGCGTGCCGCACGGCGCTCACCGTCTCTGCTTGGAGGCCCATGAGGCCGCCAATCTCGTCGACAGCCTTTGCCGTGGGCAGCGCCGACTTCACGCGCTTGCGAGGACTCGCTTTCTTCGCCGTGGCCGGCGCTCGCTTATGCGAGCGGCTCAGATAAGCGGCGGCCCGAGCCCCTGCCCCGCCGCCGGCGGCGTCGCCGTCGTCGTAATCGTCGCTGCTCTCGCTCGCGTTGCTGTCGTCCGCCCCGACGTCAACGTCGCTGGCCGTGAACTCCGCCGCGTCGTCACCGTCGTCGCTCTCGGCGGCCGCCTCCGAGCGCGACGATTCGGCGCCAGCGCCAGCGCCAGCGCTGCGGCCACCGGCGCGCGGCGCGCTCACAACGGGCCGACGCAGTGCTCGTGTTTGGTGGCGACGCCCTAACCCCCGCGCGGCTGGGTCAGTCTGCGTGCCTTGCGGCGACGGCGGCGGCGGCAGCCCGAGCAGGGTTTGCCGAAACTGGCCAAGCAGGCGTGCGTACGCAGCGGGCGGGACAGGGGGCTTCTGCGTATCGGCTGTGGGCAGGTCCAGCTGCGTCGCGAGCTTCTCGATAGCCAAGACACAGCAGATGTAGACGCGGGCGGGCTCGACGTTTGGTTTCAACGGGATCGACGTCGAGCTTTGCAAACAGAGCGACTCGGCGAGTTTCACGACCTTTTTCGGCGCAGTTGCGTGTAGGATCTGGGCCGCCGTTTCGGCGATCACGACAGCGTCCATTCCGCTGATTGCCGCGCGGCGACTGCCGTGTTTTTTTCCTGGTTGTTATTATTAAGGGTGGGAGCCGTGAAACAAGGGCAAAGGGAAGTCACGATAATGGCCTTCTCCGATCACGTGAAGCGATCAGCGCGCGAGGGTTAGAGGATCCATATGCGGGCACGGGTCGTGCGAGATGAAAATTGTGCCGCCGAACGCAGAACAACCCGTGCCCTGCCGTGTCACGATTCGCTGGGCAAATGACGGCCGGCGTTTGGGCGCGGCCCCGTGGGGACGGGGCGCAAAAAGAAAAGGGTTTCTCGCAAGCACCTCGTCTGGGGAACGCGGGGGGAAAACCTCGGCCCCACCTCGACCCCGCAATTACTGATCTCTGTGCCGTGTGCCGTGCCGGGCCAGAGCCGCACTCACCCGAACAGCAACCGCGAAACTTAACGCGCCGCATCTTTAGGCGCCGCGGGGGCAGCAACTGCGCCCTGGTGCTCGCGAGCCGTTACTTGCATCGGATTAATTCAGGATGGCGCTTGAATCGTGTGACCCACACCCGCCCGGATGACTGTGCGCGCAGCTTGTATGGGGGTAAAGCACAACCCTAACCTCACGCCTTCGATATGTACATGCAGCCCTTAACCAGCGCTCCGCCGTGTTTGTCTCCGGCTCGTTGTAGTCATTGCATGCACTCTGCATCCGTAAGTCGGTATATAAGGCGTGTGCTCTACACCCATAGCCGGTCGATCAAGCAGCTACCTCCTCGTGTTTCCCCGCATGCCTTCTGCGAGCAGAGAATACACGGTCTCCCCCGTGTCCACGCACTCCGGCGAATGGACGCGAGATAATAGTAAACGGGCCAGCCCGGACGAGCACAGTCTCGCGCAGGATACGTCGCTGCCGGGCTCGCCCGGCGCAGAGTCGGAGCCAAAGACCGGCGGCGCCTACAAACCATCGTATCGTCCGCCGCCGGCGCGCAACTACGACGAGAATCGTGTGCACACGGAGCCCACAAAGGGCTTGTGGCGCTACTCGCCGTTCCAGTACTTCTCGCTGAAGCCGAAGATCTCGAGCCCGTACTTCACAACCATGATCGCGTGCATGGGTGGCCTGCTCTTTGGCTTCGGCAGCACGAACCTCACGCCGTTCATCGGCAAGAGCGACTACGAGCGCTACTTCGGCCAGTTCAGCGTTATTGACCAGTCCGGCATGACCGCCTGCATCCCGGGCGGCGCCTTTCTGGGCTCACTGCTCTCGTCGGGCATCTCCGAACACATGGGTCGCCGCGGCATGATGCAGATCTCGTCCCTGCTGTGGACAATTGGCGCGGCAATCCAGACGTCATGCATCAACCGCGAGTCGCTTGCCTTCGGCCGCATCATTTCCGGCATGGGCGTCGGTGCTGCGTCGTCGAACGTGCCCATGTACCTTAGCGAAATGGTTCCGGCCGAGACGCGCGGCCGCTTCACGGCCTGCTTCCAGTTCTCCGTGAACGTCGGCATCCTTGTCATGTTCTACATCGGCTGGGGCTGCCACTTCATTCATGGCGTCAAGGGCTTCCGCCTCGCCTGGGGCATCCAAATGGTCCCCGGCGCCCTTATGTTCCTCGGATCCATGTTCTTGCACGAGAGCCCGCGCTGGCTCGCCAGCAAGGGCCGCTGGGCCGAAGTCGTTGATGTCCTCACCGTCATTCGCCACGCCGACCCCGAATCGGAGCGCATCCAGGACGAGGTGCACGAGTTCCAGGCCGAGATCGAGGTCGAGCCTGCGTCGTTCTTGGACCTCTTCAGGCGCCGCAACATCAAGCAGACCGTGTGCGCGTTTGTCTGCATGCTGACCCAGCAATACTGCGGCTGCAACGCCATTCTCTACTTCTCCACATCCATCACATCCCAAGTCGGATACCATGGCGTCATGAACGACTTCATGGGCTCCGTAGACTACATTTGTTTGCTCGCGGCCACACTGCCGGCGCTCGTCTTCTTTGACCGCTGGAGCCGCCGCCACAACCTCATGGCCGGCGCTCTGGCCATGCTGACGTGCCTCGCCATTGTCGCCGGTCTCGAGGGCGCCCGCGGCGAGCCCGTCGGCCCCGAGGGCCTCAACGGCGACCCATCGGTGCGCTGGAACGTGCCGGCGAAGAAGCCGGCCACGGCCGCGCTCGCGTTCAGTTACATTTTCTGCGGCATGTTCTCGCTGTCCTGGGGCCCGGCGGCGTGGGTTTACGTTGGCGAGATCTTCAACCAGGACGCGCGAAGCGTTGGCAACGCATTTGCATCGGCAGTGAACTGGCTGTTCAACTTCACGCTGACCATCTACACATCGAAGGCGTTCGAGAACATTGTTTGGAAGACGTACGTCATTTTCGCCGTGTTCTCCGCCATCTCCATCCCCCTTGTATTCTTCTTGTTCCCGGAGACGCGCGGCTATGAGCTTGAACAGATCACGAAGATCTTCGAGAGCAACATTCCCGCGTACAAGACGGACCCCATCTACAAGTGGGCGATGAAGCTCTTCGGGAAAGAGGTCATTCTGCCCATCTCCGACAACACCGAAGATGTCACTGCTGCTGAGAAGAAGGGCAGGACTGTTGGAGGCGGCGAGGCTGACCACCGTGAAGTCATCAGCATCGAATAAGCGCTAGTGAGACAGAAACTAGGCTTGTCATGCTTTTTTGGTTTCTTCTTCTCTACGGCCTTTTCGCTTGCCTTACATTCATAATTTATCATGACTTGGCGCGTGCTCGCCACACACCATACAAATGCTACAATCATTGGCATTACATAGTTAACAAGCACTAAAAATCGGCGCAAAAACTCGAAGCGGCTCGGTTCGCGCTTGTCTTCGCTCAATCGGGGAGCTCATTGTACGCGGACCCCTTGCCCCACACCCCTAAACAGGCAGCAGGCCGCGGGGCCAATGAAGAACAGCGTATTTGAAGTAGATACAACCTACCCTGCGCAGCTTGGTTACATAGAGCGAAAAGGAGGTGTAATTACACTGACGCTCCTTTGTGATGCTGGCTGGACTGCCGGGCTCGTGGATAGGCTCGGCGCGCACGCTGGAGGCCGCGTCTGACTTTATATTTGTGCCCGTTGGTATTGCCGCCGGGCTGCTTGTGCCACTAATAGTGTGGCTCGCGTCTTCTGATGAGCCGGTGCACGGCACGGACGCGAGGCTGGAGCATTTAGGACCAAAGAAGCCAGTGCGTAAAGAATGGCAAGATACATCAAGAGAAACTCGAAGCGAAACGGCGGCCACTACAGTGGTACCATCAGTGCCTGCATTACCCACCACGCAGCTTGCAACTGAATTCAGCGCGACACTGCGAACAGCCAAGGCGCATGAGGTACGCAAACCAGCATGGCGCCCGAACCCACCAGCACTGGAACTGGAGGCGAACGAGCCCGCATTAAGGGCAAGCCTCGCAAACCACGCCTCACCACAAGCGGATGCGACGACCGAATCAGCAGGAAAGAGTCTCACTACCGCCGCAGACACGAGTAAGACGCTTGCTCGCGGTCCTCATAGCAGAGAGCCGAAAGAGCACCAGTTGCTCCACTTCGCCGAATCGGTTGATCCAATTGAAGAGTTCCGGCTCGAGCTGGCCAGCGTACGCGAGGAGTGGAAGTGTCGATCTCAGATACAGAAGAGTTAGGCGCGAGCGCGGTGCGCGGGCGCGAGCGCGGTGCGCGCTCGAGGAATACACTTCTTTTCATATTTATACGTACTTGACCCCTATAACAGCGATTTTTTAGAGAAGGTCGTCGCGACGCGCGCGCTGATAGTTGCGCGACTACAGTCAGGTAAGGGTACTGTATCCACTGCGCGTCTTATCTCGGACCGCGGAGGCGAGGCCAACCAAAACGAGCGCGCTATGCGCAGTTCGCAGTTCAGCAACAACAAAAACTGGTATGGACGAAAGAGCTTTGGTCTGATGTAGCGCTTCGGTTTGACGCGGTAGCCGCCTCTGCGAGGCGGGTGCCGAGCGGCTTGGACCTCCGCAAAAGCCGTGCGCCGCTGCCCGCTGCTCTGTCATCAATCGCCATGAGTCGCCGTAGCGAGGGTTCGCAGCATTCCGGGCAAGGCGCCACTTCCTGGCGCGGCGCGCTCGCGGTTAGGTCCGGGCGCGACGGCTCGCAGCAGCGAGACGGCTGCTGACGCAGTTGTCCACGCAACAGACCAGTCATTGCGCAATTAGTGAGAATAATACGATGCAATGGCAAAAAGCTCGGCAATGCAGGCTTCGATCTTCGGCATGCGGAGCTCATTCCCCGCGCACGCGCGGTATGAAGGCCTTTTGTTCTGGCCCAATGCCGCATTAAAGCGCGGATAGTATTTGAGTTAAACTCGAATGAGCATCATGCTCCATTTCCAACGTGCTCCATACTGCTATGTAGTGTATTATGCCGCCAATGCGTGAATATTACCCCCGTAAACGGCGCGCGCGCAAGCGCACCTCGTGCGCACGGATGCTCGGCAGGAGAAGCGGTGCCGCGTCTATAATTGTGACCGTATTATGTGTCCACCGAATACGGTGAGAAGATATCACACGTGACGGGGATCGTTCCAAAATAAGCTATGTGCGCTAGCCAGGAGGGTGGGCCAAGCGGCCTGGCATGGAAGGGAGACTCAGGGATTAAAAAGACCGCACTGCAGCGCGATGCACGCGACGTTTACCATGTAAACTTCTAGCAGCGGGGTGGGGCATATTTCGAGGCGCGTGAACGCGTCGGGCAAATTCGAGCACTTGCGGAATACTCTGGAGATTCCGTGGCCTTTGTCGTCAGGCACAAGGCCGACGACGGCGCGGGCGCGAAAAATAGAACACCGGCCCCTGCCCAGACATTTTGGGTACGGGTATTGTGACATACGTGCACAGGTGATTTAGGGGAGTGGTCCCGCGATCCGTATCGGAAGATGCAGCCACGCTGGAAGCAGGAACAGCGGCGCCAAGAAAAAACAGGATAAACAAGACTTTTGTCCTATATAAAACGGCTGCAGGTGAACGCGGAGGTGCATCGTGCTGCTGGTTAAATAAGGTTTGTGTCGGCAGGAGCGGCCCAGCCGCACTCGCCGGGACCCCCAGGAGCTGACGATCATGCAGGGTGCCATCTTATTAATAGGCGCGCTGCAAAGGCTAAATGGAAGGCTGTGTGCACGCGCATACTTCCCAGTTTACGTGTACATTTTTAAGCCAGGACTATATTATTGATAGGGCACCCCCCGCGAACACTTTTTCGTTGACGACCACTCCACACACCTTTGCACCCCACCACTCGTTGAACCCACAGAACTAATAATGAAAGGTCTTATTCTTGTTGGCGGTTACGGCACGCGGCTGCGGCCGCTCACGCTGACGACGCCGAAGCCGCTCGTCGAGTTCGCGAACCGGCCGATGATCCTGCACCAGGTCGAGGCGCTGGCCGATGCTGGCGTGACGGACATTGTGCTGGCCGTGAACTACCGGCCCGAGGTCATGGTCGACACGCTGAAGAAGTACGAGGAGGTCTACGGCGTGACGATCTCGTTCAGCATTGAGACGGAGCCGCTCGGCACGGCCGGCCCCCTGAAGCTGGCCGAGAAGGTTTTGGCGAAGGACGACTCGCCGTTCTTTGTGCTGAACTCGGACGTTATCTGCGACTACCCGTTCAAGGAGCTCATTGCCTACCACAACGCGCACGGCGGCGAGGGCACGATTGTAGCGACGAAGGTCGAGGACCCGAGCAAGTACGGTGTCATTGTGCACAAGCCCGAGTCGTCGCAGATCGACCGCTTCGTCGAGAAGCCGCAGACGTTCGTGGGCAACCGCATCAACGCGGGCATCTACATCCTGAACCCGTCCGTGATCGACCTCATCGAGCTGCGCCCGACGTCCATCGAGAAGGAGACCTTCCCGAAGCTGGCCTCGAAGGGCACGCTCCACTCGTTCGACCTCGAGGGCTACTGGATGGACGTTGGCCAGCCGAAGGACTTCCTTGCCGGCACGGGCCTCTACCTGAACTCGCTGGCCACGCGCGCGCCCGAGACGCTCGCGCAGGGCAAGGAGCATGCTGGACATGTGCTCGTCGACCCGTCGGCGAAGGTCTCGCCGCTCGCGAAGCTCGGTCCCAGCGTCGTCATCGGCCCGAACGTCGTTGTCGGCGACGGCGCGCGCATCTCGCGCTCCGTCATCATGCGCGACGCCGTCGTGAAGCCGCACGCGCACGTGCGCCAGTCCATCGTCGGCTGGGGCTCGAAGGTCGGCTCGTGGGCCCGCATTGAGAACGTGACCGTGCTCGGTGACGACGTCGAGGTCAAGGACGAGGTCTACGTGAACGGCGGCCGCGTCCTGCCGCACAAGTCCATCTCGGCAAACGTCGAGAAGCCGGAGATCATTATGTAGGAACCTTCACTTATTGCACTATTAATATTGAACTGTTATGCACAACGATAATAATGTATGTTTGAACGGGTTGTTTGCTGGGGGGGGGGAGTCCTCCCGATGGAATACCATAGAAAGCGAAATTTGAAAAACAAAGTAGTGTAATGTAACCTATGGATGTACTTACGAAGAGCCACGCTGGGTTCACAGACAGTTGGGCCTCGTCGTACGCCGCAAACGCGGCCTGTGGGCGCCTGCTTCCTGTTGCGGACAGGGCACGCCGCGTCGCTTACCGCTTCCGGCGCGCGCGCGCTTCGCCAGGGCCAGTGTGCGCCGGGATACGGCCGGCGCGCGCGAATACCCGCAGCAGAGGCAGGACCTTCCACCGCCGGCCTCAGACGCATATGAAGCTCCAGCTCGTGGACATATTCGCCAAAACGGCCGAGGAGGCCCGCGTGCGCACGTCGTCGGGCGGCGCGGTGTCGCTGGGTGTGTGCGCCGTGCTCGCATGGCTGCTGCTGCTGCAGGTGAAGGACTACCTGCGCGTCGGCTGGGAGCAGCAGTTAATTGTCGACAGCAGCCGCGGCGAGAAGATGACGATTGCCGTGGACATCACGTTCCCAAACCTTCCCTGCGAGCTGCTGTCCGTCGACGCCATGGACGACCTCGGCGACGTGCAGCAGGACCTCGACACGAAGCTCGCGAAGCTCGACCTCGACGCCGCCGGGAACCCGCTCGACGCAGCCATTAAGGACCAGCAGCGTACGCAGCGTGAGCAGGCGATCGCCGCGCGTGGCGCCGACTACGAGGGCCCGTGCTACGGCGCAGAGGGCGGCCTGCCGTCGGGCCAGACAAAGTGCATGACGTGCGACGACGTGCGCCGCGCGTACGCGGCGCTGAGCTGGCAGTTCCACGACGGCCATGGCTTTGCCCAGTGCGTCGAGGAGGGCTTCCCCACGCACGTACAGGCGAACAAGGACAATGGCTGCCGCGTGCAGGGCCACGTCGAGGTCTCGAAGGTGGTTGGCAAGCTGCACTTCGCGCCGGGCGAGTCGTTCTTCAGCAACGGCAAGCACTCGCACGACCTGAGCACGTACTACATTGCGGACCTGCCGTACGACTTCTCGCACAACATCAAGGAGCTCAGCTTCGGCGACCAGTACGCCATCGACCTCGACATGGAGGACCCGCTCATGGACCACACGGCCGTCGCGTCCTCAAAACAGGTCCAGTACCGTTATTTCATGAAGGTTGTCGGCGCGGATCTCGTGTACCTGAACGGCACAAAGATCCAGACAAACCGGTACTCAGTGACGTACCACGAGCGGCCGCTCACGGGCGGCCGCGACGCAGACCACCCGCATAGCCTGCACCAGGTCGGCGGCATTCCGGGCGTGTGGTTCAACTACGATATCTCGCCAATGAAGGTCCTCGAGATCGAGACGCGTGTGCAGACGCTGGGCCAGCTCGTCATGAACGTGTTCGCCATCATCGGCGCCGTCATCACGACAGGTGCCCTTGTTGACAGAGGCGTCTACGTCGTGGACCAGGCGCTCAAGGCTCGCAAGGAGCGCTAACCAAAAGTTTAAGAAAAACAAGAAGAAAAGAAAACAAAAGAAAGGAGAATCTGATCCTAGTTACGGGCGCTTATGCGCATTCGCAGTGCGTAGTGCGCAGTGCGCACGCGCGCCGCTCTATTAAACTGCCTAACTCGCAGACCTCGGCGGCGCTGCAGCGCGGCGCCGCGCCAACGCTATATAAACGGAAACACTGTGTGTGCATTTTTACCCCGCATTTTCGATAATAACGCTTGTTCGACGATCGCCTAATCTAAACCGCTTGTCTTCAGGGCGCTGCGGCCAGCAGCACACGGGCAGCACAGCCGCGGTTGCAAGGCCGGTGCACTCGCCGCGGTCAGCCCCGACCGCCGCTCATTAAGGGTGCGGGTAATCGCTGATGTCTATGCGGGCAGTTTGCAGGGTCGCGGGCGCTAGGGTTTTGTGCGCGAGGCCAGTTTTGGCGCCGAAGCGGCCCGTACAGCCGCCTGCACAAGGCGGTCAACTACGAGAAGCCGTGGGGTGCACCCGCTTGTGGCCGCTTTGTGCCGCGGCGCCGTCGGCGCGCACGCGCGCGACCGCGCGCGGCGGCTGCGGTCGCTGCCTGAGGCGACATGGCGGGAGAAGGGCGGCCGCGCTTTTCGCGCCTCTAGGGTTAGGCGCCCCTGAGCTTTCCAAAGTGTATATGCTTAGCTCAGCAAATGTAGTCTCCTGGCATCAAAGACGACGTGCATCCCCAAGGCCTGTCGAACCCGACGCCCGCAGTGCCGTACAGCCCGGTCCTAATACATGAAGCGCGCGTCGAATGCTAGTAGCGTCACACCTGTAACTACGCCGGTCACGTCGACGCCCGTCGCCGCACAGCAATGGGGCCCGCAGCGCCCGGACGCCGCGAAGCAGCTCTTCCCGCGCGCGGCCACGGCGCTCACGCGCATTCGCACGCTCCCGGGCATCGCGCCATTCATGGCGTTGGCCACGCGCCAAAGCGCCGAGCTGCCGGCCTACTTGCGCGACTCGCTCGACGTCACGCCGCCAGGCATGGCCCTCGACCCCGTGTCCCTTTTGCGCCGGCTGCTGCGCATGGGCGCGCCCCTCAGCCTGCTGTTCAACGAGGTCCCTGGCATCACCAGCAAGCTCGACGTGCTTACAGTCGAGCAGGCGCTCGACGAGCGCAACGTGAAGCGCGCCCTTTACAAGTTCTGCGAGGCCTGCGTGCAGGAGCTCGCATTCAAGTGGGACACTGACCTGTTCACGATCAAGGAGGTGCTCACAGACCGGACCGGCGAGCTTTTGCGCCCGCTGCACACGCTCGAGTTGCTGCTGCGGCGCCTGAACCCGCCAACGGAGCTCGCCGACGGCTTCAGCACGCCGCCAGAAAGCCCACAGGACCAGCGCTCAAAGTACGTGAACGAGCTCGTGCAGACGGAGCGCCGCTACGTGCAGGACCTCGAGCTCATGATGACGTACCAGGAGGAGATGATTGCGCAGCAAATGCCGCGCGAAATCGTGCAGCGCATCTTCCCGAGCCTGCCGCCGCTGCTCGAGTTCCAGCGCCGGCTGCTTGTTGGCGTTGAGTACCAGGCACATCTGCCAGCGAAGGAGCAGAACTTCGGATGGTTGTTTCTGCACTTGCAGCCAGGGTTCGCCGTCTACTCGCACTTCACCGTGCACCAGCAAGAGGCTACGGAGACGGCCACGGCCGAAATCCCTACGCTAATGCCACTGAGCCATATTATTGAGCCCATGTACGGGCTGCCCACAATGCTGCTCAAGCCCGTACAACGAATCATGCGCTACCCAATGCTCATCAAAGAAATCTCGAAGCACACGCCGCCAAGCTGGCCGCACGCGGCCGAGCTGCCGCGCGCCTTCGACATGATTCAGGCCATTGTGAATAACGTGAACGAAACGAAGCGAAGGTCCGAAAACGTATTTGTGTCGAAGGACTTGCAAAGTCGCCTGAAGGACTGGCGCGGGCTCGACATTGGCGCCATGGGCGAGCTACTTCTGAACGGAGCGTACCCCGTGGCCAGTTTGGGCGAGCCCGAGCAGGAGTTCAATCTGTACTTGTTTGAAAAAGTGCTGCTGTGCTGTCGCGACCGCGTGAACGCGCGCAAGACGCCGCTCACAAAGATGCGGTCGGCGCGCCAGTCACAGGGCAAGAGCATGACGCTCGAGCTGAAGGGGCGCATCTACACGAGCTATATTACGCAGGCCACGACCGCAAAACAACCGAGCGGCTACGTGCTGAGCCTTGGCTGGGGCCACAAGAACGACGCGAGCGAGACGGGCATGTTTGATATCCGGCTCGCGAACGAGGAGCAGGCCATGAAGTGGGAGAGCACAATACGCAAGTTGATGGGCTCGCGGAAGGAGCAGGACTTCACCGCGCGGTCGCCGTCGACGTCGGCGCGCTCGTCGACGCAGTCATCGACGCTGAGCCGGTGGATCTCGAACGGAGGCTTCATCGACGACGACGCGTACGGCACGCGGGGCGTGCAGTTCTACGATGACTCGCCGTCGGCGGCCACGTCCCCGATGGACGCTCTGCGCAAGCTGAGCGTGAGCAGCACGAGCTCGCAGCACACCCAGGGCTCGACGTCAGGCACGTCAGGCGGGTCGCGCTCGAGCCTCACGCTCGGGTCCGCGCAGACGCACCGCTCGAGCCGCAGCCAGCTGAAGACGACGGAGAGCAGCACGAGCCTCGCGCCGCCGGGCCAGCGCAAGGTGCGCATCCACAGCCAGGGCGACACGTTCCTCATCGTCGTGCCGCCGGACATTGCGTACGACCAGCTCATGAGCCGCGTCGAGCGCAAGCTGAAGCTCTGCGGCAAGATCCCCACGTCCGGGCAGGCCGTGCCGCTCGCGTTCAAGTACAAGGACGAGGACGACGATCTTGTGGAGCTCGAGACGAATGACGATCTTGCGGTCGCGATCGAGGCTGTACCGGATCGCCAGGAGCTCACTATTTATGTTAACTAGGCATGACAGTAACGACTAAACCACGAAGAATACCTCACTGGCTGAGGCAGAAAGCTACTGGCGCCCGCGCTTTGCCAAAGAGGAGCTAGTAGAGTCGAAGCGGAGCTAGTATAGTCGAAGCATTGGCTGCGCACGTCTTTGCTATGTATGTGTATAAAAAGCGCGGCGCATTGTGCAGCATCAGTGCATTCAGCAGCAGCGCGCTGCGCAGCTCGATAGCCCGCCGGGCCCGGGCCCGCCATTAATGCGCTGCCTAAGTCATAGTATACTTCGGGCCGTCGCCGCCCTCGGGACACGTCCAGGTGATGTCCTTCGTCGGGACCTTGATGTCGCACGTCTTACAGTGGATGCAGTTCTGGCTGTTGATGCGGAAGCCCGGAATGTTGCCCGAGCCGCCGCTCGAGCTCTCGCCCGTGCTGTCGTTCGACTCCTCAACATACTCGTAGACGCCGGCCGGGCAGAAGCGCGCCTCGATGCCCTGGAACTCCGGCCACGCCTTGTTCGCGTGCTCCTGTAGGTTCTGGTCCGGCACGCGCAGGTGCACGACCTCGTTTTCGTCGTGGTACGTGCCCGTGCGCGAGACGCTCGTTAGCAAGTCGAACGTGAGCTTGTTGTCGTGTTTCGGGTACTGGATGGGCGTGAACTTCGCGGCCGGCTGGGTTGCGTCGGCGTCGAGGTGCTTGTGATGGAACGTCCACGGCGTGCGGCCCTTCAAAAACATTGTGTCGAGGCCGGCGTAGGCGAGTCCGCCGAGCATTTTAAGCGGCGTATTGAAGGACGGGCGCACGTTGCGCACGCTATAAAGCTCCTGGCCGACCCAGCTCTCGCGCACGGCCGCGTCATAGTTGTCGAACTCGTCCTTAGCGGCAAGCTCAGCCGCGATCATGCCCGTCTTCATTGCCGTGTGCGAGCCCTTGATCTTCGGCACGTTCACGAAGCCGGCCGAGCAGCCGATGAGGCCGCCGCCGGGGAAGTTCAGGTGCGGCACGGACTGGTAGCCGCCCTCGTTCAGCGCGCGCGCGCCGTAGGCAATGCAGCGCCCGCCCTCGAGCACGTTCGCGTAGTACGGGTGCGTCTTCATCTTCTGGAACTCCTCGTACGGCGAGATGTACGGGTTTGCGTAGTCGAGGCCGACAACAAGGCCCATCGTGACGAGGTTCTCGCCGAAGTGGTAGATGAAGCCGCCGCCGTACACGTCGGAGCTCAGCGGGAACCCCATTGTGTGTGCGACAAGCCCGCTCTCAAACTTCTCGGGCTGGACTTCCCAGACCTCCTTGATGCCGAGGCCGTACGTCTGCGGGTCAGCATTCGCCTTCGCGCGCAGGCCGTACTCGCTGATGACGCGTTTAGACAGGCTGCCGTGGCAGCCCTCAGCAAGCAGCGTGACAGGAGCGTGGAACTCCATGCCGCGCTCGAAGTTCGCCTTTGCGCGGCCCTGCTTGTCGACGCCCTGGTCCGTTGTGGCCACGCCGAGCACGCGCCCGGACTCGGGGTCCTTAATGAGCTCGTTCACGCTGAAGCCGGGGTAGATCTCGACGTCCAGCTCCGTGGCCTTCTCGCCGAGCCACTTCACGACGTTCGACAGCGACACGATGTAGTTCTTGCCCTTGTTCAGCATCATCTTCGTCTCCGGCAGTGAGAACGCCTTGCCGCCGGGCGTCAAAAACTTCATGGCGTCGCGCGTGGCCAGCGTCGCGAACGGCGGCGGGTCGTCGCGCCAGTCCGGCAGCAGCTCGTCCAGCGCGCGCGGCTCGAGCACGGCGCCGCTTACGGTGTGGCCGCCGAGGTCGCCAGCCTTCTCGAGCACAACCACGCGCTTGCTGCCGTCCGTGTCGAGCTGCTTGAACCGGATGGCCGCAGCAAGCCCGGCTGGGCCGGCGCCAACAATGAGCAGGTCGACGTTGTCGGCCTCGCGCGGCGCGAGGCGCGGGTCCGCGTCGTCCGAGTACGCGCGGCGGGCCAGCGAGGCGAGGCGCAGCGCCGGCCGGCTGGGGCGGGGCCATGCGGCCGCTGCCGAGCTCCGCACCCAACGAGACAGCATGTTTTGGGAAGTCGCGCTAGGTGGATCTGAACCTCAAAAGAGTATGAGGGCAGGGCATCATTAGCGGGGAGGACGCACGCAGGCCCGCGGGCTGGGTAAGGGGCCGCGCCCGAGGCCAGCGCCGAAAAGGGGTGCTTCGCGCTTGCTCCGCAAGCGAGATTTATGATTTAACTGCCCCAAACCGGTTTGGAGACGGGCTGGCGCTGCTATTTTGCCACTACTAGTACGTACGGCGCGTTCTTGCGCAGCGCCACGCGAGCCAATCACGCACAACGTATAAATGCTTACTGCCTTAGTAAATATGGCGCTGCGGGGAGCAGCGGCCAAAATTATCGTGGGCACGAATATTATGAACGTGGATTCAGGCGTCCCTAAGTAGATGCTCAATTCACCTAGTAGAGCTGTAGCGTTGTCCTAGTAGAGCTGCCGCATTGCCTGCTTTGTGGGCTTGGCCACCATTCCTCGATCAAACTCCGCCGTGCTGCCTCGGCTCATAAGCTCACAAACCGAGTACGGCTCTAAAACAATCTGGGTTAATAGACGGTAGGCTAAGCGCCTTAGGCTACGTATGCTAGGCGGCAAGCCTTAGGCATCCTAGGCGACAACCCTTTGGCGGCAGGTCCTAGGCGGCTAGTCCGCCGCAGCGCGTCGCAACGGCCACGCGTCGTAAGCTACAAGCTTCGCTACAGACCAGAGGCCTCCATAGAAGCAGGGCGCAGTGGAAGCACGTTAATTCTGGATTCTATATTTCTTTAACCCAGCCTCGACATGAAATCGAGGCTGCGGGCACAGCACAGCAGGAGCGCGGCACCGTGACGCACAGCAGCAAACGCCATAGCCGCGAGGAGTCTTTACGTACAACGAGTTGCCGCTTATTTGCTCTTCTTGATGCCGGTGCCGCCGAACGGCCCGCCCTTGCCGGCCTTCGCCTGCAGCTCCTTGCGCGCCTGGGCGTCGGCCTTCTGCTTGGCCTTGAATGCAGCGTCCTCCTCGTCCTCGAACTCGGGGCCCTTCTTCTTCGTCGCCTTCAAAGGCTTCAGCTTCCCTCCCTGGCGGCCGCTCATTGTGTCTAGCTGGGAAGAATTTGCGGCGGATTAAGGGCTACAGCGGGCGCGCGGCGAGCGAGCACGGCCAGCGCACGCGGCGCTTCGAGACGGCCGTGCGCCAGCGACAAGCACGAGAATCGATGAAATGTCGGTCACCAGCGGTGCTGGCCACGAGCTGCTAAATTTGAAACGGTTTCGTGTGCGGCGGACGCAATGCGCGAAAGACAGCGCACGCGGGGCCCGAACGACCGAATGCCTGAACGGCCGAGGGGCCGCGCTCGCTCGCGAGGCGTGAATTATATGTGCAAGTAAAGCTTAGGCTGCCCGCGCGCGAGGCGAGGCCCCGCAGGAGCCGCCGGCCAGCCGCCATGCGTCCCGGGGCAAGGGCTTTTAGGCTATCTTATCGAGGCGACGCGCTGCCCTCTCTGCTGCTCGCACCGATCGCGCCAGACCGCAAATGAAGTTTGTGCCGCGGACCATTGACGAGATAGACACGCCGGCGATGGTCATCAACCGGCCCGTCGTGGCGGCGAACATTGCGCGCGCGCAGGAGTACGCGACCGCGCACGGGCTGCGGCTGCGGCCGCACATCAAGACGCACAAGCTGGCCGAGCTCGCGAAGAAGCAGCTCGACGCCGGCGCCATCGGCATCAACTGCCAGAAGGTAAGCGAGGCCGAGGCCATGGTCGTCGGGCTCGAGCCGGCCGTGAGCGAGCTCGACGTGCTCATCACGTTCAACATCGTCGGCAAGCACAAGCTGCGCCGCGCCACAGAGCTCGCGCGGCGCGCGCGGCTCACGCTCGTCGCCGACAGCACGTTCACCGTCGAGGGCTACGCGCGCGCGGCCGAGGACGCCGGCGTCGTGCTGAACGTCATGGTCGAGTGCGACACGGGCGGCCTGCGCGCCGGCGTCACGACGCCCGAACAGGCGCTCGCGCTCGCGCAGTGCGTGCTGCAGCACCGCTGCCTGCGGTTCGCAGGGCTCATGACGTACCCGGCAAAGCACGCCGTGCCGGCGCTGTCGGCATGGCTCGCGGCCGCAAGGCAGCTGTTCGCGGCAGCGGGCGTCTCCGTCCCGGTCGTGACCGTCGGCGGCACGCCGGATATGTGGACCATGCACGAGATCGAGGGCATCACGGAGATGCGCCCGGGCACGTACATCTACAATGACCGCGCCATTGTGGCCGCCGGCGCCGCGCAGTGGGAGGACTGCGCGCAGACAGTGCTGGCCACGGTCGTGAGCCAGCCCACGCCAACGCGCGCCGTCATCGACGCCGGCTCAAAGGCGCTGTCCATGGACCCGCACCCGGCCGGCGGCTTCGGCCACATTGTCGGCTACCCGCAGGCAAGGATCGACCGCATCAGCGAGGAGCACGGCGTCATCGAGGCGGCCGAGCCGTCGCAGCTGCCGCCGCTTGGCGCGCGCATCCATATCGTCCCGAACCACGCCTGCGTCGTGTCGAACCTGTTCAACGAGGCCATTTTTGTGGACGACGACGAGGTCCTTGGCGTCTCGCCCATCACGGCGCGCGGCTGCGTGCACTAGCGATGCACCACACACAGGAAGTCTGTCATGTGGTCGCAGCCACGGCCTTTGGAGCTGAAAGGAGGGAGCTTTTAGCGTACAATGCAAAGCCACGACGTGCGCTCTGAATATGGCACGAATTGCGAAGAGCGTTTCGTTCGCTCAAGGAGAGATACTCTGTGTTGTGCAAAGCCACGCTCGTGCAACGCTCTGCCACGCTCGCGCCCATCTGTTTTAATTTACAAGGCTGATATGCAGATCGGCTGTATAGACCTTAGAATAACGACTTATGCCCGCTCTTCAAACGCCGGGGCGGCTGCTGCTGCGATGTGAGACGGACGTGTACAGCTTAAATAAGAGTCGCATGCGAGTCATGCCTGCCAATTGAGCAGCGAACATAAAACCGGAACGAAGAGCCCCAATTCCTGCAAACCTAGTCAGTGCCAAGTGCTAAATCTGCTGCTTTTTCCAGAATTGCCGCTCCGCTTGTGTGCTCAGCTGCCGTTAACCATTGCCAGCCGGCCTGCCTCGTCGATGCTCGTAAGCCGCGGACCGCCCCCGATACGGCCACGCGCGCGAGCCACTCAGTCCCAGCCACCGCCGCACATCCAACGAGGAGGAGGGACTGCTGAAGCCCGCTATGCTGGCCCACTCAATCTTCTCGTCAGGGGTCCTCAAGGACCAGGACGAGAAGAAGATCAAGCGGGTGATTCCCAAGGCGTCGAATCGCATCATCGACCAGACGGTTGCGCGGCTCTACATTGCCTACCCGGACCCCACAAAATGGCAGTACACGGGCCTGTCCGGCGCGATCGTGTTTGTGGACGACCTCGTGGGCAAGACGTTCTTCCTGAAGCTCGTGGACATCGAGGGCAACCGCGGCGTCCTCTGGGATCAGGAGCTCTACACGGACTTCCGCTACTTCCAGGACCGCACGTTCTTCCACAGCTTCGAGCTCGAGGACTGCCTCGCCGGGTTCTTGTTCGAGGACAAGAACGAGGCCGGCAGCTTCTACAAACGCGTCTCAAACCGCGCGAAGTACGGCTCAAAGGACACCGTGAACAACAAGGCGGCCATCCCGCGTTCGACGAGCGCGGCCCCTCCGCCCACGCGCTCGGCCCCGCAGGCGCCGCTCCCGCCGGCGCCACCGGCGCAGGGCCCGCGCGGCGATCTCGGCGGCGCGCACCGCCGCCGCGGCCAGCTGGCGCGGCAGACGTACTACGACGGCGAGCCGCCCGTTGAGTGGCGGCAGCTCTACAAAACGCTTGCGGACATGGGCATCAGCGAGGACCAGATCGCCGCGAACACGGAGTTTATCAAGAACTTCATTAAAAGCCAGGGCGGCCCGCTCGTCGGCCTCGAGCCGCCGCTGCCGCGGCGGTTCGCGCCTCAGAACGGCACCGAGGCGGCCGCTGGCAGCTCTGCTCGACCACCGCCGCCGCCGCCGCCGCCCCCGCAGCAGCAGCATCAGCATCAGCATCAGCAGCAGTCAAGACCGCCGCCGCCCCCGGCACCGCCGTCAGCGCCGTCAGCGCCTTCGCCGTCGGCGCCATTAGCAGACGGCGAGGCCGACGGCCCGGCACAACACCATAAGTCGTTCAAGTTAGGCGGCCTGTTCAAGGGCTTCAATAGCCGGCTCGGCAGTCCGCACGACAGTGTTTCGGACGTCTCAGGGGAGCCGTCCCCAGTGCCGGACGACGCCCCAGCCATGCATCATGCGGCGCCCACGCCAGCAGCGCCGGCTCCGCCCCCCGCGGCGCCTCCTTCTGCGGCGCCGCCAGCACCGGCGTCAATGGCCCCACCGGCTCCTGCTGCGGCGCCACCAGCCGCTGGCACTCCGGCGAGCCCGCAGCCGCCCGCAGAGCCGCCGGCACCAGTAAGACGCAACGTGCCTCCGCCGCTGCCCACCGCCGGGTCAAAGGTGAATGAGGCGAAGCTGTTGACGCGGCAACAGAAAATGCAGCAGCAGCAGCAACAACAACAACAGCAGCAGCAGCACCAACAACAACAGCAGGAGCATCAGGAACGCTACGGAGACGCGCCGCGGTCCTTACCGCCTCGCAGGATGCCTCGCTACGACGACGAGGAGCCCCCGTCGCCTCCGCCAAGAGACGCTGCGCCGCCGCGCCGCCCGGAGCGGCCGTCGGCACCGCCTATGACGCCGGCGCGGCCGGAAAGTGGCGCGCCGCCGCCGCCTGCTCGCCCCGACGCGGGCGCTCCGCCGCCGCCTGCGCGGCCGGGCTCGGGTGCTCCTCCGCCGCCGTCACGGCCAGGCGCAAGCGCACCACCGCCGCCGCCGTCGCGCAAGGCCGTGCCTCCCCCACCGGCGCCGCGTCCTCGCCAGCCAACGCCGCCGCCCGCAGCGCCCCCGCGGCCCGAGCCGGCGCTGCCATCGCGACCCGAGCCCGCAGCGCCGCGGCCGCCGGCGCGGCCTGTAGAGTCATCGCCCCCGCCGGCGCCGGCAAGACCGGCAGCAAGCCCGCTCACGGCACCGCCCACGGCACCACCCACGGCACCACCCACGGCACCACCCATGGCGCCGCCAGCAGCTCCTCCCCTACCGAGCAAGGAACCCCGGGGGCCTGCGCATGCCCCGCCCGCGGCGCCGCCACTACCGAGCCGCGATGCCGCGCCGGCTCCGCCGCCGGCTGCCCCGCCTTTACCGCCAAGCGCGGGTGGTGCGCCTCCGCCAGCGCCGCCTCCGCCGCCGAGCTTTGGCGGTCCACCGCCCGCACCACAGGGCGGCGACGCGCCGCCGCCCGTGCTATCGAACGACCTGCTGTCGTCCATCACGCAAGCTGGAATCGGCACCCTCAAGAAGGTCGATAAGTCGCACCTCGAGCGGCCAAGCGCGGCTATGCAAGAGGCGAAGGGCGCGCCGCCGGCTGGCAGCAGCGGCGGCAGCGCTGCAGGCGCACCGCCCGGCGGCGGCGATCTCGCTGGTGCCCTTGCGGCGGCGCTAAGCGCGCGCAAGAGTAAAGTGACGGCTTCGGACGACGAGGACGACCATGACGACGACTGGGACTAAGTGCCCTTTCGAATATAACGTTGCATAGCTGTATAGCTAGACTGCGAGCCCCCGAGGCTCAGCACTGAGGTACAGGAGCAGACGCAAAAGCAGAAGCAGAAGTGGAGGCAGAAGCCGAGAGGAGAAGTGTCTGGCCTTTCACGCATCGCTCACTTTCCACGATATGTAAAATAGCTGATTGTTTTGTTTAGATCTTAGGTTTTGCATGGAGGTACATTGAGGCGCTGCGGCAATTCGCCATTCATGCCATGCCCGCTCGATGGCAGCTTCGTCGTTAATTTACTCGTCTCCTTAGCTAATCTACGGCAGCCAAGCGAGCTGCTGGCTCGGTTTGTAGAAAGACTAACAATTTTGAGAATTAAAGGGCGGAGCCGAAACTCGTTTACAGCGGCCGTCTTGAGCAGCGCTGCTAAAGCACTCGAGCGCGGGCTCTAGCGCGACTGGGCATGGCCAACGCACTAACTGCTTACATAACACACGGCGTGTAAGCGTGGCCATCTCGTCGTGGCTCACGACCGACCGGCTATCGCACGAAGCCTTCAGACGCCATGGACCAGCAGCTAATTGGCCTGACAAACAGGCTCCAGGACGCATTTGCGTCGCTCGGCAAGGGCAGTCTGGCGTTCGACCTGCCACAGATTGCCGTCGTCGGCTCGCAGAGCACGGGCAAGTCGTCGGTGCTGGAAAACATATGTATGCGCGACTTTTTGCCGCGCGGGTCCGGGATTGTGACGCGGCGGCCGCTCATTCTCATGCTTGAGAACACGAAGCTGCCCGACGGCGTCACGCTGGCCGACGTTCCGGACAATAAGACAAACGACTACGAGTGGGGCGAGTTCACGCACCTGCCCGGCAAGAAGTTCCACGACTTCAACCAAATCCGAGAAGAAATCGTACGTGAGACGGAGGCCAAGACGGGCAAGAACGTGGGTATTTCGTCCGTGCCCATTAACCTGCGCATTTACTCGCCGCGCGTGCTCACGCTCACGCTCGTGGACCTGCCCGGCATGACAAAGGTGCCTGTTGGCGACCAGCCGCCAGACATCGAGCAGCAGATCCGCACCATGATTCTGCAGTTCATCTCGAAGCCGAGTTGTGTCATTCTGAGCGTGACGGCCGCGAACACAGACCTCGCGAACTCGGACGGGCTGAAGCTGGCGCAAGAGGTCGATCCGCGCGGCGAGCGCACGATTGGCGTCTTGACGAAGGTCGATCTCATGGACGAGGGCACGGACGTCGTCGACATCCTCGCTCAGAAGGTCATTCGCTTGCGCCTTGGGTGGATTCCGGTCATCAACCGCTCGCAGCAGGACATCAACAACCACAAGTCGATCGAGGCGGCACTCGAAACGGAGAAGCAGTTCTTCGAGAACCACCCTGCGTACCGCGGCAACGCCTCGTACTGCGGTACGCCATGGCTGGCGCGGCAGCTTAGCCGCATCCTTATGCGCCACATTGAGCGCATGCTGCCCGAGACGAAGATTAAGGTCGAGACGGCATTGGCCAAGTACCGCGACGAGCTCGAGAGGCTTGGTGAGCCCGAGATGCTCGGCGATCCGAGCAACGTTCTGCTGAACATCATCACGCATCTGTGCCGCGAGTTCGCCGACAGCCTCGAGGGCAAGTCCGAGGACCTGAGCGTCAGCGAGCTCAGCGGCGGCGCGCGCATCTCGTTCGTGTTCCACGAGCTCTACACGACAGGCGTGCAGAGCATTGACCCGTTCGAGCAGGTCAAGGACGTTGACATTCGCACAATCCTGTACAACTCCTCGGGCAGCACGCCATCACTGTTTGTGGCCACACAGGGCTTTGAGGTCATTGTGAAGCAGCAAATCCGGCGGTTCGAGGACCCGTCGCTGCGGTGCATCACGCTCGTGTACGAGGAGCTCGTGCGCATCATTGCTCATACCCTGACGCAGCCCGAGTTCCGGCGGTATCCGCGGCTGCGCGACCAGCTGAACTCGGAGTGCGTGCAGTACCTGCAGGAGCTGACGGCGCCGGCGCGCAAGCTGGTGACCGACATGGTCGCCATGGAGGCCGCCTACATTAACACGGGCCACCCGGACTTTGTCGACGGCCACAAGGCCATGGAGGAGGTCTCCCAGAAGTACCGAGCCAAGGACGCGAGCACGACAAATGCGATGCTGCAGCCCATGAAGCCGCAAGCCTCGAGCTCGAAGGACGGGTTCTTCGGCTCGTTCTTCAGCACGAAGTCGTCGAAGAAGAAGATGGCCGCCATGGAGGCGCCGCCATCGGTTTTGAAGGCGAGCGGCACGCTCAGCGAGCGCGAGCTCATGGAGACGGACGTTATCAAGCTTCTCATCAAGTCGTACTTCAACATTGTGAAGCGCACGGCCGCGGACATGGTGCCCAAGGCCGTCATGCTGAACCTCGTCGAGAAGGCGAAGCGCGGCCTGCAGAACGAGCTTCTGCAGCGGCTTTACGCGACGCAGTCCTACAAGGATCTTATGCAGGAGAGCGAGTACGTCGTGCAGCGCCGCGACGAGTGCAAGCGCATGATCGCGACGCTGCAGAGCGCCAGCGAGATCATTGCCAGCGTGCAAGCCATCTAGGCGGCATGGCTAATGCTCGAAGCGACTTTATGGCGACTGCATGGAACGCTCTGCGTACAGGACGCTCTGCGCACGCAGAACGCAGTGCGTGGCCTCGCTTTTAGTTATTGTAGTTCTACGGCTTTATAGAAGGAGGCAGCAGGCCTGGGCTAGACGACTCCTGGACTTACGATTCAGTAATTGTGCTTTGATGATTTATATGACTTGTTCGCGCCCTAACTGCAGTGGCTGCTTCGGGCCTAAAGAACTTGCGCCTGCCGGCGGCGACGCTCCTAAATGAATCAACTAACGTATGGCACGCAAACGGACTGGCGAGTACAAACTCACTCACATCTAATCCCAGCAGTGCTTGTGCTGGCCATGCTCAGCCTACTAGCACCTGACCGACTTTGGGTTTCTAAATGCTGTAGCAAGTGAGTGAATAAGGTGCTCCTAATGGCGATGGCGCCAGACCGGTGCCGACGGCGCGCACCCTTACCCGTGTAACAAAGCCCCATGCCTGTGCCCCACAGGCAGATCAACGTTGCTCGCGGCGAGTGATATATAACTGGCGCAACCCGCGGCAGGACCCCTGCAGACACAAAAACAACAAAAACAAAAAACAATATGGGCGTCTCGTCACTGCTGCATACGCTCGCCACGAAGGACCCCGTGGCGGCCGAGCCGGCCGTCAAAGGGAAGGAGCCCACGAAGGAGGAAATCATTCTGAGCCGCTACCAAACGGGGCCGAACCTGGGCGCCCTGTTTGTGCAGGAGAAGTGGATTGACAGCAGCCTGTTCAAGGAAGGAACCGACACGGGCGGCTCCGAGCTTGGCGCGCTCGAGTCCTGGGGCAAACACCCGGATCTGAAGGAGCTGCGCCGCAAGTGGGAGTCGCACTGGGAGTCGTTTGTGAGCCCGCAGGACTGGGACGAGCTGCGCGCGAAGGGCGTCACGGCCGTGCGCCTGCCGATCGGGTTCTGGTCGCTGCCGAACCCGAAGAAGTTCACGGCAAAGACGCCGTTCGAGAAGTACGCGCCTGTTTACGAAAACAGCTGGAAGTACGTGGAGCAGATCTTGCAGGACGCGGCCGAAAAGGGCATTGGCGTGCTCGTAGACTTCCACGCCGTGCCCGGCGGCGCGAACGGCGACGAGCACAGCGGCACGAGCAGCGGCAAGGCCGAGCTCTGGGAGCACCACAAGTTCCGCGACCACGCCATTGAGGCGTACGTCGAGGCCGTGAAGCAGCTCGAGAACCACTCGAACGTTATTGGGTTGCAGCTGGTGAACGAGGCGCCCTGGGGCGAGGCCAAAATGAAGGGCTTCTACCTCGACGCGGCGTCGCACATTCGCCACGCGTCGAAGCTGGGCAAGCGCCTGCCGCTCGTCATCAGTGATGGCTGGAACTACAACGAGTGGGTCGAGACGGTGAAGGGGTTCGACAAAGAGGCGCGCGGGAACACGGGCTTCATCATTGACACGCACGTCTACCGCACGTTCTCGGACGACGACAAGGCGAAGAGCGCCGAGGAGCACATTAAGAGCGCGCCGCAGGCCGTGAACCCGAGCAGCGATGTGGACGCATTTGTTGGCGAGTGGTCGTGCTGCCTCGACGAGAGTTCCTGGCAGAAGTCGCAGATGGACCGCGGCCAGGGCGAGTGCGAGTACGGCGCGCACCAGCTCCAGAACTACACGCAGCTGGCCGGCAACTTCTTCTGGACGCTGAAGTTCGGCCAGGGCAACGGCGGTTCGTGGGACTGGCGCACGATGTCGCAGCAGGGCGTGACCGTGCCGCGCGTAGCGCCAAACCGCGGGAACAAGGAGCAGGCGCTGAACCAGGCGCTCGGCCAGCACAAGCAGTACTGGGAGTCGCAGGACAACAAGAAGGACTGGGAGCACTGGCGCTTTGAGGACGGCTTCTCGCAGGGCTGGGACGACGCCGAGGCGTTCTCGCAGCACGACGGCTCGCGCATTGGCCGCATTGCCGCCTGGAAGGACGCGCGCGCAAAGCAGCACGCCAAGGCCAAGGGCGCGAGCCACCAGCTCTGGGTGTACGAACAGGCGCTCGTGCAGGGCATTCGCGCGCGCACAAGCGCATAAAGACGCGCCCGTGTGCGCGGGGCCGCCTCCACTAGTGGTTCGTTCATAACGAGCCGGACTTCATCGATTTTTAGACTGTATGACTTTACGTTGCGAGGGCGCGCGCAGCTGCGCCGCTCTTTTCTCTTTTCTTCTTCTTGTTTTCATACATAGATTTTCTTTTTTTCCTCTCTCTTGTTTGTAGCTTTTGGCACAAATGTTAAATCCGCCATTCGGCAAATTATAGAATGGGTCGTCGCTACTATATAACTTACAAGAACATGAAAAGCAGGCCGAAGAGGGACGCGACGGCGCCGCTCGAAACAGACGTCGTGGCGGCGGCGTTCTTCTTCTTCGACTTCTTGCCCGTGCTCGATGCGGAGGCCGAGGCCGAGGCGGCCGACTGCACGGCCGTCGTGTTCACGAGGTTCGACTTGCCGTCGCGGCGCTTCGGCGTGCCGCTGCTGCTCGACACGGTGCTGCCGTCCCAGCAGTACTTCGAGAAGCAGCGCTGGCACTGGTCCGTGGGCGTCTGGTTGCGGCGCTGCTGCTCGCGCAGGACGAGCGCACAGCCGATGCACGAGCGCCACTCGGAGTCGAGCGTGCCGTTGTTCTGCGTGAACGTGTTGTATCCGTTCTCGATCATCGAGTCGCGGTCCTCGTTCGAGTAGCTGAGCTTGAACGTAGACTCGTTCGACGAGAACGAGTGCTCCGAGTTCGCAATGTACACAATGACGGGCGGGATGTTGCTCGGGTCCGACGTGTTGAACTGCGCCGAGTCATTGTACAGCGACGACATGTTCGTCAGGTTGCAGCCGAAGAACGTGGGCTGCAGCGTGAGACCGCCGTAGAGGAAAGTGTTCGTGTCGGGCACGTACGGGAAGTGCGTGCCGTTCGCCTGCGCGTCGAACTGGCGCTCGTACGTGGCGACGAGCGACGCTCCATCCGGCCACGAGTCATTCGTGTCGGCCGAGTTGTCGAATGCGAAAATAAGGTCCACATCACGCTGCGGCTGGTACAGGGGCACAAGCGGGATGTTCTCGTTATCCTCGCCACCGTCCACGAGCGTGAGGTCGTGGTCGTCCGAGTCAACCACGTCATCGAGGCCATAGAACGGATTCGGGTCGAAGATGGACACGTCGTCGTTCGCCCTGCCGAGGTCCTGCAGAATGCTCTGCGCGAGCTTGTAAACCTCGCCGCTGAGACCGGTCGTGTTCAGGCGCAGAATGAACTGGTTGAACAGCGTGGCCGACGTGCCGATCATGAAGCCGACGTTATCGTAGTTCGTGGCGCAGTTGCCGCTCGAGTTCGACGACGTGGGCTTGCCCTTGTCGACGTCCGAGCCAATGTAGCGCAGGTCCGCGAAGTGGTACGTGTTCGGGTCCCACGAGCCGATCTCGTACGGGTTGAACTCGAACACGGAACTGTTCAGCGAAATGATCTGCGTGCCGATCTTACGGTGGTCCGTGACGTGCACGGGGAACGGCATCTCCGCGTTCTTGAATACGTCGTAGTCGCGGATGGCAGAGTACTGCAGACCCCGGCCGCCCTTCGACGCATTGAAGAACTGGTACCCGAGGCCGCGGCCCCACAGGTCCGTCAGACTTGTGTTCCAGCCGGCGTCCTTCTTGTCCTCGACATCGCTGATGATGTCGTCCCAGTAGCCGAACGTCTTGAAGATGTTCGCGCCACCCGGCGCGATGAGGCTGTGCTCAATGTTCCACAGCTTGCCGTCGTTCTGCAGCTCCTGCACGCTCGTGAAGTTGTTCACAACAATCGAACCAACGAGCCAGTTGCCACCCGACAGGCCGGCCAGGTACGTCGAGCCCTGCAGCAGGCCGCCAAGCATGCCATTGTCATTTGCGTGGTCCGTGCGGTTGTCGGCGGCCGCGAGCTGGCCGGCGCCGGCCAGCATGGCGCGGTAGCCACCGCCGCTGAAAGCAAGGCCGTAGCGGATCGTTTTGTTTCCGAGGAAGCTCTTCGCGTCGAAGTTGCTCAGGTTGCTCTTGCCCAGCCAGTCAATGATGATGTCGCGCGTGATGCCGTCGCGCTTCTGCAAAAAGTCCTGCTCGCCCTGCGACAGCGAGTCGGCCGTGCGCACGAGATTGTAGTCAGACGCCGGACACGACGTCTCGTACGGCACATAAGGCGAGTCGTGGGCAGCAAGTACCGTGGCAGCCTGCAGCGCAAGCACTCCAACCCCGAAAATGTTCATCTTGCGGACGTGGTTGCCGGTAGGGAACGGTTCTGGGCTGTATATGAGGAGGGTAACTCGGATCTGGTGATCGTCACGATCCGGGGCGGTCGCCGACGCCCTAACCTTTTTCTTACCTCACCGAACCCTGTGTATGCATTGCATAGTTGCTAGGGTCCTGAAACTGATGCGGCGGGACGCGGATCCCTGGCGCTTTTCTCTGAATTCGGAAGACCCGTGTTGGCGGCAAAATGCGCATTGTCCCGTTTGCGGCCGCGCGGCTAATTGTGACTCGTGCGCCGTCGTATCGAGTAGGCCTTGGGTCACGCAGTCCCTCAGTATTTAATCCGGCTTTCGACGCCAATTTAGTAAACTTTTTTATTTTTCGCTGCACCATCGAGCAAACGACACAACCATAAAACGGCCGCGGTGGTTTGCCAGAACCTAAACCTACAGTGGTGCCGTGCAACCCCTGGAATCCTTCGCCGAGGATCCTCACGTGGCCATAGGACAGATGTGGTCATAGCGGAGCTATGACCGCCGTGTCGCACTTCGGTTCTGGCGGCTGCGCCGGCTGGGCCAGAATTGCGGCTTGGCGCGTATGTGCTCGGCGCGCGCGTTTGCGGGCCCGCCCAGCATCCAATTGCATTCTCAGGGTATGTAGCGGTGCTGCGGATCATCATGTGCCCGGGCCAGATCCCGGCCCGCCAACGTCATCATGTATCTCGCCTCGTGCAGGCGAACGCGGATATGCATATGCTTGCGGCAGACCGCATATGGTCTCAACCCAAATATAGATGGCGGCCCTCGCTTCTACCCCGCCGGGCCGCAGCCGCTGCTGCGCGCAGCCCCGCGGCACGGAAAATTTCCGAATGCAGACATAAACGGGCCGTCGCCATATAGGCGGCAACCGCGTATCGTCGGCGCGCGGCACCTGCACTTGCTTTCAGGCGAGCCGAGGACGAGCTAGTCACGGAACTGTGCGGCTAGAGGCCGCCGAGCCCGTTCCGGAGACGTTCCGTTCCCTGCACCTTTGAAGCGTCACCTGACGTGAAGTTCGGGCCCGCGTGGCTGCAGTGCTGAACCACAAGGCGCAGAATCCATGCGCGTGAGGGCGCCGCCATACGGGAATTGGCTCGGTTGGCGGGCACTAAGCCGCTGCTGCAAAGGCGGCGCCGTCTCGCCGCACATTGTGCAGCGCGCGCATGCGGCTTCGCACGGCAAACACAATAAAAACCGCTCATGAGCTAATATTGGTCTATAGATTCACTAGATTACAAAAAGATACGGGTCGAACCGTGCGCAATTGGGGGCTAGCTGCATGTGTAAGAATTCGTGCGCCGCTGGCACCGGCGCGACTTAAGCTACGACGACGCTAAGGCCGCATGCACGCGCAGCCGCGTGCGCAGCCAGTCCCGTCGCAGTGGTGGCCAAAATCGAGCGGAGTAGGGAATAATAATGCAATAACTTTAATATGCTCAGCACTATATCATAATGTATCACTTAGCTGCGCTGGCCACGCGCGGCGGGTTCGGCGAGTCCGCGAGCGGCATGCTGGGTGTTGTGCTTTCGCTGTCCTCGCGCCTTGACCGCCGTCGTGGCGACGGGTTTGACGCGACGCGGATCTGGCGCGCGAGGGCCATCTGCTGCGACTGTGTCGTGTAGTCCGTGATGTTGCGGCGCTGGCGGGCCACGGTGATGCCGCTGTTTTCTGCGTTTGCGTCGGGGTCGATGCGTTTTGCGCCGGACACGGACCGCGACGACACGCGCGAGCGCGCCTTGCCTACGAGCGGCTTTGCGCCGCGCGAGACCGTGCGCGAGGGCGAGCGCTTTGCCTGCAGGACCTCGGGCTCGTCGTCGCCGACCTCGCAGTCATAAAGGCTCTCCTCGTCGGAGTTCGTGCCGTCGTCCGCGCCGGCGCGGCCGGCATCCTCTATGGAGTAGTAGCGCGACGCCTGCGGCGCCGTGCGCACGCGCAGTGGCGACGGCGACTTGCGCGGCTGGCCCGGCGTCGGTTGCGGCAGGCACGCGTTCGCCGAGGACGGGCTTCGCGGGCCGAGGATGTTGCGCTCGGGCGTGCGCGGCTGCAGCTGCATGCTCTGGCTGGTTTGCCGCGCCGCGACGGTCGCGTCCACAAGCGGCGTGTAGCCGGCCAGGCTCTCGTCCGGCGTGCGCGACAGGCGCATCGTGTACCGCCACTCGCGGAACTCGTTCTGGTGCTGGTAGAGCCAGTGCTGCTGCGGCCCAACGACCATACCGGGCCGCAGGAACCGCATGTACGCAATGGCCTCCTGCGCAGTGAAGCCGTATGTGTAAATGAGATGCGCGCCAATGAGGCAGCCCGTGCGGCCGAGACCCGCCCGGCAGTGCACGGCGACCTTGCCGCCGTCTTTTATAACGCCCTCCACGGCGCCAATGAACCCCTTCACAAACGCCATCGTTGGGCACGTTCCGTCCTCGAAAATAAGGTCCACATGCTTGATACCGATGTCCTCGAAGATCTGCTTGTCGTAGAGGTGCGAGTTCAGCCGTACCACAAGCTTCACGTTGTGCTTCTGGAAGTACTCGAGCACGGGCTCGACGCTGGGACTGCCCGTGACGGGGCTCGCAAACGCGACAAAGTGCTTGCCCACGGCGTTCAGGTCGCCGTACTCGACCAATTCGTACTGCTCGTACTCCTCGAGGTCGAAGCGGCGCATCTCCAACAGCTTCTGGGTCTTCGCCCGCCACAGCGCGTACACCACGTCCTGCACCGTGATCGTGAAGTCCGCCACGCTGTATCCGGCGTCGCGGAACGGCATGACGGGCGGCGCCTGCGCAATCGGCGCCAGCGCCTGGTGCGGCAGCCAGCTCTGGATGACGACCATGTAGCTCGCGAGCAGGCAGGTCGCGTTCGCACGGCTCTTTGCGTCCGTGTAGCTGTAGAACACAACGGCCTTTCCCTGGTTCTCGGGCTTGCCGAGAATGTCGTGCAGAATGACGGCAAAGCGGTAGACGTGTGCGATGCTCAGCGGGCCAAAGTCGTGGTGGAAGTTGTTGTACACGAGCGTGTCGTCCACGGTGAGAAAGACCTGGGTATCAGTGTCGTCCGGAACATAGTCGTACGCGCCAAGGTAGATTTTGTCGCGCAGGTACTCAATTAGCGGCATGCTGGCCATGGTTCCAGGTGCGCGGACAGGGTGGTGGAGGTGCCTGAAACACAAGGTCGTCCTGGCCAAGGGTCGGGGGAGGTGTTGTGCTTTGTATTTATTTACCTGTGGTTACGTACTGCTGTTTTTTATTTACAGCTGTGTCCAGTTTGGGTATCGAGGGCAAGGGCCGAGCGCACCGTTTGGGAGTGTGCGAGCTGTGTTTCGCCCCGCCTTCGTGCGTAAGACCTACGTAGTTCGTGCACCCACAAATTAGATGCCTCGCGCCGGCTTGGACGCCGCTGGCCGCACCGTATCAGTGCGTGGCATGTGCCACAAACCGTCTGTGTACGGCTGCATGAGAAGTAAACATTGGGGCGTCTGGGGCTAGGGTGTAGATACACTGCGTGACAGCTCGCCCGCCATACTAGGCGTATCGAGCTGCTGCTTATCCGCTCATGGCTGCGAACCGCCGAAGAATGCTCGGCTGCGAGGGCTGTTGTAGGAGTGGAGTGGCTCTGGCTGGGTGGTCGTGGCCGTCACTGTTTTGCGGCGTGTGAATAGAGCCACGGCGACAAAACCGACAGGTCGCACCACAGGATCTGTACTGTAAATAAAATTAGGACAGGGACTCCGCTCAGTATCTGTGCCGTAGGGCAGGTGCATGGCGACTGTGGCCGATAAGCGGATGAAACTGGCGTAATGCGCCGCATTTGCGGAGCCTAGCCAGTGCACCCCTCTGAGTTTAAAAAGCAAGGAAGCATACAAAAAGTAGTAGCAAGTTGTACAAATGATTCGATATGAAGACGAGCCTTGCTCTTCTTACATGAATATAGCTAGAGAAACACTAAACGGGCCCCATGGAGTCACTGTGCATGCACAACATTTACCCGTAAGGATTCACGCGGCGCGCCTTTGCGAAATGTGCCGCGAAGCGCCCAGGCCCCTGCGCCGATTAAGCAGCCTTAGGGGGGCATCATTATAGTACATCACTTCGCACGAACATTGTCCTTTTCGTTGCATGTGCGCGCGGCCCGTGGCGGCGAGAAAAAGGCCAATTACCGCGCCACCATTACGGCCTGGTCAGCTGCCCGCCTCGGCAGCTCAACAGGGCCCTGCCGAGCATCCACGGGGCCTACCCCACATTATCGGATCACGTGGCGCGGGCATCGCGGGGGCACTGAAAAGGCCCACGCTCCCGGCCGAGGACAAGGCCCCCCACTACGACGATCCTGGAACCACGATGAGCGGAATGGAACTCGTGTTGCTTGGAGCGCTGTCGGCGGGGTACATAGACGCACGCTATGACTTTTTCTTCGACCTGATGCGCGCGAAGCAGCTCATTGGCGCCACACTGGCCTGGAGCATCGCAAAGCGGCGCGGCAAGGTCAGCATGTGGTACCCGTTCGAGCACTGGGCAAAGACGCAGCCCAATCGCACGTTCCTGGTCTATCCGGAGCCAATTACCGAGCCCAGCCTGAACCCAGAGCAGCCTCTCGAGGATCAATTCCTCGTGCGCTCGTACACGTACGGCGAGACGTACGAGCTCGTGCTGAAGTACTCGAACCTGCTGGCTACGGAGTACGGCGTGAAGCAGGGCGACTGCGTGGCCATCGACTTCGTGAACAAGCCTGAAATGGTGATTGTGTGGCTGGCGCTGTGGAACTTGGGCGCGTTTCCGGCGCTCATCAACTACAATCTGCAGGGTAAGTCGCTGCTGCACTGTGTGAAGGTCGCGCAGTCAAAGCTGTTCATTGTGGACGAAGAGGTGAGCAGCAATGGGCTTAGCATTGCCGACGAGCTGAAGGCGCTCGGCACAACGACCGTCGTCACCGACAAGGACCAGCTCGAGCGCGCGCGCCTGCAGTACGCTCCACTGACGGTCGAGAAGGATATTAAGGAGGCCTCGCCGTCGTGCTACATCTACACATCCGGCACGACGGGCCTGCCGAAGGCGGCGCACTTCTCGTGGAAGAAGGCGTACTGGGGATCCATGCTCTATGGCAACGTGAACCAGTACCGCAACGACGACGTGCTGTACTCGGCGATGCCGCTGTATCACTCGACGGCGGCGGCGCTTGGCTTCCTCGCGATCTTACAGAAGGGCGGTGCATATGCGATTGGGCACAAGTTCTCGACGTCGACGTTCTGGACGCAGGTGCGGCTCACGAATGCGACGGCCATCCAGTATGTTGGCGAGACGTGCCGCTACCTCCTGAATGCACCGCCGTCCCCGGACGAGCGGCGGCACCATGTGCGCGCCGCGTTTGGAAACGGCATGCGCCCGGACGTGTGGACGCAGTTCAAGGAGCGGTTCAACATTGGCGTCATTGGCGAGTTCTACGGCGCCACGGAGTTCCCCAGCGCCATCACGAACCTGCAAAGCGGCATCTACGGCGTCGGCTCGTGCGGCGCCTACGGCACGTTGGCCACGGCCGTCATGCGCCGCTCGAAGTGGAACATTGCGGCCATTGATCCGGACACGCAGGAGATCTGGCGCGACCCGAAGACTGGGTTTGGCCGTTCAACGCGCCCGAACGAGCCCGGTGAGTTTTTGTTCAAGGTCGACCGCGCGAACGTGAACGAGGAGTACCAGGGGTACGCGAACAACAAGGAGGCGACAAACGAGAAGCTCGCGTTCGACGTGTTCAAGAAGGGCGATGCGTATGTGCGCACGGGCGACCTGCTGCGCTTCGACGAGAACAACCACGTCTACTTTGTGGACCGGCTCGGCGACACGTTCCGCTGGAAGAGCGAGAACGTGAGCACGAACGAGGTCGAGCAGGCAATCACGGAGATTGGCGGCGTCGACGTGGCCGTGTGCGTGGGTATCAAGGTACCGAAGCACGAGGGCCGCGCCGGGTTCGCTGTCGTAAAGCCGATCGACCCCGAGAAGCTGCCGGACATCCACCGTCTTGGCAAGCTGCTGCTTGAGCGGCTGCCGCGCTACGCCGTGCCGCTGTTCATCAAGTTCGTGACAGAGGTGCCGACGACGGGCAACAACAAGATCCAGAAAAAGATCTTCCGCGACCAGAAAATCCCGGCCGGGCCAGACGAAACCATATACTGGCTCGTTGGCGAGGAGTACAAGCCGCTGACCACGGAGGCGTGGGACCGCGTCGAATCTGGACACCATAAGCTATAGGAGTTGATAGAATGCAGTGAATGCTTTAGGTTATACGTTTGTGAAGAACGCGCGCGTGTGGAGGCTGTAAAGTGCGCCTGCGTGTGGGCCAAAAGCCGCAGCGGTCGTGGCGATTACTACATAAACTGCAGCGGCGCGGTGCCTCGCACATGCCGGCAAACAAAACCCTTGTTTCATATATAGCCCTGCATGCTCAGGCCGTAACCTGCACATATTTCGGGCCGCTGGCATATTCGCAGGCGCGGATACGTGGCCGGTCATCGTAGGTTATCATTATATAGGAAGTACCGCCGGTTTAAGACAGCAGTACCGCCGGTTTAGGACAGCAGTACCGCCGGTTTAGGACAGCAGCTTCACCGTCTCAGCGGCAATGGCGTCGCCAACCTCGCTCGTCGAGGCGTTGCCGCCGAGGTCCGCCGTGCAGACGCCGCTCGTGAGCACGTTCTTCACGGCGCGCTCGACGGCGTCGGCCGCCTTCGTCTGGCCAAGCGACAGACGCAGCATCATGGCCGCGCTCAGAATCGTGGCCACGGGGTTCACCTTGTTCGCGGGCAGGTCCGGGGCTGAGCCGTGGCAGGGCTCGTAGAGGCCGAACGCGGAGTTCGTGTCGGGGAGGCTCGAGAGCGAGGCCGAGGGCAGCAGACCGAGCGAGCCGGGAATGACGCTAGCCTCGTCGCTGATGATGTCGCCGAACATGTTCGTTGTGCAGACGACGCCGTTCAGCTGGCGCGGGTTCTTCACGAGAATCATGGCTGCCGAGTCGATGAGCTGGTGCTCGAGCTTCACGTCCGGGAACTCCTCGGCGAACACGCGCGTGACGACGTTGCGCCAGAGGCGGCTCGACGCGAGCACGTTCGCCTTGTCGAGGCTCCACACGGGCAGCGGCGGGTTCGCCTGACGGGCCAGGAACCCGGACATGCGCGCAATGCGCGTGATCTCGCCGACGCTGTACTTCTCCGTGTCCCATGCGGCCGCGTCGTCGCTGCGCGCGCTCGCCTCGGCCTCCGTGCGCTCACCGAAGTAGATGCCGCCCGTCAGCTCGCGCACAATCGTGATGTCCGTGCCCACGACATTCTCCTCCTTCAGCGGGCTCAGCTTCGCGAACTCGGGCGAGATGATGTTGCACGGCCGCAGGTTCGCGTACAGGTTCAGCTCCTTGCGGATCTGCAGCAGACCCTGCTCGGGCCGCACCTTGCCCGTGCCCCACTTCGGGCCGCCCACAGCGCCGAGCAGCACGGCGTGCGCCTTCTTCGCGGCGGCCAGCGCCTCGTCCGGCAGTGGCACGCCGGTCGCGTCGATGGCCGCGCCGCCAATGAGGTGCTGCTGGAAGTCAAACGCAACCTCGCTCGATACGCTCTCCACAGCCTGCAGCACCTTCACAGCCTCCGCCGTGACCTCGGGCCCGACGTGGTCGCCTGGAAGCAGCACAATAGTCTTCGTCTCGGGCATGCTCGTCCTTTTTTCTTTTTTTCTTAAACCGAGAACTCTGTTCAAAGGTGTGGTTCTGCCACAAGTGGAGGGAGTCAAACAAACATGTGCGGGTGTGTGTGGGGTATGGGTCACGCGCCGGTCTCGGCCGCCGCGTTAGGCGGTATCGGGACGCCTGTACGCACGCCGCTAGCGCCGCCAAGTGCAGCGTAGCCGACCGTAGAGCCCACCTTTTGGTTATTGATCTTGTCTTTCTTTTTTCTTTTTAATTGCATTTGCAAGCTTAATTACGTGTATGCTTGAGCGCCCAAAACACGCGGCCTCCGCGTTTGCCTCGAATCGCCGCCAGTCCCTGCAGTGTTCATGCCGTTGAGTGTCTATGAAATGTGATATATTTCAACCTGCTTTTCAGGCGGCAGGCACGGCAGCCAGCGCGTCGATGATCTGGGCCGACGACCACGCCTGCGTCGGAGACGAGTCCGGACAGAGCTCGCCGTTCTTCTGCGTGAGCTCCGTTAAGCCGGCCCACGGCGACTCGCGGATCCACTCGACATGGCCCTGGATGCGCTCGCGCAGCGCCTTGATCACGTCGGGCCGCGACTTTCCGCCGCGCAGCAGCGTGCGCACGTACGCCTGCAAAAACTCGCCCTCGACCCAGATCCACTCGGGGCCCTGGTGGTAGTTCCGCCCGCGCGACGTCGCGAAGTCCGTCGACTCGACGCCGTTGATGTAGTACGGCCGGTAGTTCCAGTCGCTTGGGTCGAGCGTCGCAAAGCCAACGGGCCCGCGCAGAACCTCGTCGGCCAGCTCCAGCGTGCGCGTGATTTTGGCCACGTCGAACAGCTCGGGCGCCACATTCACGGCAATCGCAAACTGCCCGCGGAACTGGTAGTCCTCGTACGGCTTGCCCGACCGGTACACATCCTTATAAATGCCGCGGCGGTTCACAATGCTCCAGTCCACGTCGTAGTCGTGGCCCTCGGCGGCCTCGCGCGACTCGGGCACCCAGTAGCACCGCTCAAACGACTTCTGCAGAAGATCGTTCCAGTGCTCAAGCGTGACCTGTTCGCCTTTCTCATTCTTGACGGCGGCCGGGAACGGGTAGCCCTCCTGTTTGCGGACCTCGAGGACCCATCGCAAACAGCTCTTCAGCAAGCCAGTGATCTCAATGGCCGCACCATCGCGCGGCGTGCCCGGCACGCCCTCGCTGCCGGCCATCGGCGACTCGCCCATCTTGTCCATCCACGTACCGCAATTGTCCTGGTTTCCGCCAAACACAATGCCCGTGTCCCAGTCCGTCCAAATGCGCTGGTTGAACCCGTTCGACTTCATGTGCATGTCGATCTTCGGACCGGCGTCGTGCTCGCGGAACTGGATGCCCGCCGCGTGCCGCTGCAGGATCTCGAACACAAGCTCGCCTACCGTCGAGTACGAGCTGCTCGGCTCCTCCGTGTACGAGTCGTCCAGCGGGAACCGCCGGCGCACCTCCTCATGCAACAGGTCGTGCGAGTTTGTGGCCTTGCAGTAGTCCTGTACGCTTTGAGCAAAGAACCACGTCGCATCACGCGCATTGTACCGCGGGTTATGACCCGAGTCAAGCAGGTTCGGAATGAGGCCGTACTTCAGCGTCGCACCAAAGCCAAGAATGTGTTCCCTGGCACGGTCGAGCCGGTTCAAGCGAATAAGGAGCCCGCTTAGCGACAGGAATGAGTCACGGCCCCAGCACCGCATGACGCCCTCGCTGAAGTGCGGCAGGCCAGCAGCCATTGTCGGCGTGATCTTGTTCGGGAACAGCGAGCAGTTCGGCAGCACGCCGACCATCTGCACACTTGTGAGGACGAGCCGCCGGTAGAAGTCGGAGATTTTGGCCGCGTTTAGTCCCATAAGCGACACGGCGCGCCTCGTGGCTGCGTCGTACAGGCCCAGCACCGTAGCGGCGAAGTAGCGCGGCCGCAAGAAGCTCGGGACCTGGCGCGTCGCCTCAAGACGCTCTTCAAGCCACTGTTTCACGGCCTTCGTCGGCGAGCGGTCAGTGAGGTACTCGAACGCCCAGAGACCGTTTCTCAAATTGTTGCACAGGACGTGGCCGAGGTCCTGCGTAAGGACGATCTTGCGCAGCAATGACTCCCAGCCTTGCAAGCCGGCATACACAAGATTCCCGTAGTCTGGAATGTTGTACGTGCCGCGCTTCCAGTCCGTGGCAGCCCGCTCCTCGCCCTCGGCATGATACAGCAAAACGTTCAGATCCAGAAGGTTCAGGCCCGCAACCGCCTTCTCCGCATCCGTGCGCACAAGCTTCTCAATCTTCGACGCATCGAAGGTCCGCGACGTGCGCCACACTGCAACGGATCCCTGCGGGAATTTCGAGAAGTCAACGTTAATCGTCGAGCTCGTGCCGTCGAACTCGGGGCTGATGGGCTCGAGGTCGCGCAGCTCCGTAGGAACAGGCACGATTTTTGTTTTGTCGTCCTCGGCTTCGCCGGTCTTCACGAGCGACCAGCCGGCGTGCCAGGACGCCTTCGACGCCTCAAGGCGGATCGGCTCAAGCGCCTGGTCGCCTGCATCCCAGAACTTTGTGCGCGCAACGAGGAACACGCCCTCGCCGCTCTCCGGGTTCACGCGGTGCACGGTGATGTACTGGCCGTGGTAGTCCGTGTAGCTCTCGAACATGTTTTCTGCGGCCATGTCCTTGTGCAGCTCGTTCAGCACGCGCTTCGCCTTTGTGATCCCGCCGCCTAGCACGTACCGGCGCTCCTCAGACACGACGTTTAGGGCGTGCGGATAGCACTCGTCCGAGCCGAACGTCGAGCCGGACGCAACCTGGCACATGGCCACGAGGCCGGCCGTCGACAACGTGTCCTCGACCGTGCGCTTCTCGGCCATCGTCTCATTGTCGTGCGTGACCTCCATGAGCCAGGCGTGTGTTTTGCTGCCCACGACGATGGGCTCCACGAACGAGCCAATGGCGAGGCCGCCGTTGATGTGCACGGTTGTGGACAGGTCCTTGGGGTCGCCCGGCATGATGGCCTCACGCAGCAACGACGCAATGCCGAGCCTCTCGACGTAGAGCTTGTCCATTTCCTGCGAGCCGCTGAACAGCTCCGCCACGACATACAGGTTCGGACGCACCTTGCGGGCCTCGTCGAGGATAAACTCGCCGACGTGCAGCGGCGTCGAGTGCGCGTTGTCGAGCCGCAGACCCGAGAAGTGCTTCGCGAGCAGCCGCGCATAGTCTCCCATGCGCCTCCACAGGTACGGCGAGTCCTCGGGCCCGCTTCCGTAGCGCAGCTTTGTGCAGTCGCCCCACACAATGAGCTCGCGCCGGATGTAGGCCTTGCACTGCGGGCCGGCATGGTCAATGAGCGGGTTGCCGCCCCATACCCAGCCATTGCAGGCCAGCGCGGGCCCGTGCTGGCGGTTGAAGTACGACTCGATGATTGGTGTCTTTGCGTTCACGTCCGTGCCGATCTTGGGCCCGTTGCCGTCGAGGCGCAGGTACCGCTGGCGGTCTTTGATCGAGCTGACTGCGGCGGCCATATCGGCATTGTACTCTTCGTACAGCCGCTCGTTTACTTGGTTCACGAGGTCCGTGGCCGAAAAGGCCGAGCCCGCTACGAACTCAGCGAGCAGCGTTGAGTCCAGCGTGCGGCCAAAGCGCGGGCCGAGCACGTCGAGGTTGCGGCCGGCCTCGGCCGCCAGCTTCGACGCGAGCTCCTCGAGCGTGTGTGGCAGGTCCGTGGCCGGCGTTCCCTGGAACGGCTGCTCGGCGACCGTGTCGACCAACGTCTTCACGTCAACGACGTAGAACTCCCAGAGCTTGACGGCCTCGGCCGCGTCGTGCACGACCTTATCGATTTTGGCGAGGTCCTCGGCCGATGCGAGGCTGAAGCCGCTGGCCTTGAGGAGCTGCGTGTCGAGCTCAATTGCGCACGCGAGGTGCGGCGCCGTCTTGACGGAGTAGCCCGCCTCGGGGTGCTCTTTTAGCCAGGGCGAATCGCTGGCCGTGTGGTTCAAAACGACATCGCTGAGCGCGAGGATGCCGAGGTCCGTGAGCTGCTCGATGAGATACTCAATGTCGCTGTCCTGGTTCGGGAACGTCTGCGGGTCCCAGCTAAGCTGGTCAAGCAGGCTGAATGGCGAGCCGGACTCGCCGCGCGGCTGCAGGGGCACGAAGTGGATCATGTTGTAGCCCTTATAGGCAATGTCCTCGAGCGTCTTGCGCCACTCCGGCGAGCGCACAGTGTCGCCCGGCACGAGCTTCGAGAGCAGCGACTGCACGGCGAGCCCATTAGCCGTAATCTGTTCGCCGCCGATCTCAAAGCCGCACTTCACGACGAAGTTCCACTCTACAGCGTCACCAATGAGCACCGTGAACGCGCCCGAGTGGTGCACCGTGATATCGACCTCGCAGTTCGCCGTGAGCTCGCTATGTAAGTCGTACTCATAAAATGTCTTGCGGTCGAACTCGCGACCCTGCGGCGGGTAGTTACACCGCAGCGGCGCGCCGAGATTGAGCACGGGCGACGTGCCCGGAATGACGATGCGCAGCGTGTACGGCTGCACGGGGATCGGCAGCTCGAGGACCTCGCCCGGGCCGAGCTCGGGCTCGGCCGACTCCGACAGCAGCAGCGTATTTACGGGCGGCGACATTAGTGGTCTGCAACTGCGCGTGGGGCCCCAGCAGCCAGATATATGGTCCAGGGTTAGGCGTACCCCGGACGGCCAGATGCGTACAGATTTGTCACCGCCGCCCGGAGACAGTGGCCGCTGAGGCGGGTGCCGCTGCGGGCGGGTCCGTTCCTCACTATTCGACTACTTCCCGTGGCCAGGCTCGAAAACGAAGCCTAAGTAGAAGACAAAATCACAGGCTATTTTCGCCTACATTGGCTTCCCTGTGTACATATTTTGTAGGCCAAAGCGCGCTTGGGCGCCGCGTGCGCGGCCGCCGCGTGCGCGGCCGCCGCGTGGCCTGATTACTGTACGCCGCATGCAAATTAACGGCTGCTTTCGGTCCTTGTCGATCTGAACCCCAGCCCGCGCGCTGCAGCCCCAGCGGAGGGTTGCTGCCCAAGAAAGCGCTGAAGGCCGCACTTAACTGGTCTTACGCTGGCCAATGAACGGGGCCACGTAGTTAAGGACACGGTTTAGTTCGAGACGGAGCGATTCGTTCGTTTTTTTTACTTATTTATAAGAATAGCATCTATTTGCCCCGCGCGCCGCGAGGGACGCTTAGCGGCTTGGGCGCGGCTCCGCCCCGCGCATTCGTCTGAACTGAACGTAAAACCATCAAGATTAGTAGACACGCTTTCCAGGCGGCACGGCCTTCGCCTCGTTCTCGTCGAGCGTGTGACGGATGTTCTGGCGGTAGTCGAGGCGCACCTCGTCGCCGCTCTTTGGCTGCCACGACAGCGTGTGCTTCATCCAGTTCACGTCGTCGCGCTCGGGGAAGTCCTCGCGCGCGTGCGCGCCACGCGACTCCTTGCGGGCAGCGGCGCTGTGCGCGGTCTGCGTGGCGCATGTCATGAGGTTCTGCAGCTCGAGCGACTCTACAAGGTCCGAGTTCCAGATCATGCTGCGGTCCTGCGTGCCGAGCTCGGGCAGGTAGTTGTCGACACGCTTGATGTTCTTCACACCCTCGTCAAGCGACTCCTGCATGCGGAACACGGCCACGTCGTTCTGCATCGTGCGCTGCATGTCCTCGCGGATGACAGCTGTCGAGCGCGGGCCCTTCGCCGTGCGCACAAAGTCGAGGTTGTCGATCGAGAACTGGCCGATCGTTTCGCTCGTCTTCGGAAGCGGCGCGCCGGGCTCCTGCGTATCGCTAATACGCTTCTCAACGGCGCGGCCGAACACAACGAGGTCAAGCAGCGAGTTCGCGCCGAGACGGTTCGCACCATGCACGCTCACACAGCCGGCCTCGCCGCACGCATACAAGCCCTTCACGACCTTGTCCTCGCCGTTCTCGCGCGTGAGAACCTCACCGTGGTAGTTCGTAGGGATACCGCCCATGTTGTAGTGCACGGTCGGGAGCACGGGAATGGGCTCCTTCGTGACATCGACGCCCGCGAAAATCTCGGCCGTCTTCGAAATGCCGGGCAGGCGCAGATGCAGGACCTCAGCCGGCAGGTGCGAGAGTTGCAGGTAGATGTGGTCCTTCTTCGGGCCCACACCGCGGCCCTCGCGGATCTCGAGCGTCATCGAGCGCGACACGACGTCACGCGACGCAAGGTCCTTCGCCGTAGGCGCGTAGCGCTCCATGAAGCGCTCGCCCTCCGAGTTCAAAAGGTAGCCGCCCTCGCCGCGCGAGCCCTCCGTGATGAGGCAGCCGCTGCCGTAGATACCGGTCGGGTGGAACTGTACAAATTCGAGGTCCTGCAGAGGCAGGCCCGCGCGCGACACCATGGCCATACCGTCGCCCGTGCACGTGTGCGCGGACGTGGCCGAGAAGTATGCGCGGCCGTAGCCGCCCGTAGCAATGACCGTGTTGTGAGCGAAGAAGCGGTGCAGCGTGCCGTCCTCCTGGTTGTAAGCAATGACACCGCGGCACTCGCCGTCCTCCATGAGCAGGTCCAGTGCGAAGAACTCAATGAAGAACTGCGTGTTGTGGCGCAAAGACTGGCCGTACAGCGTGTGCAGCAGAGCGTGGCCCGTGCGGTCGGCCACGGCGCACGTACGGTAGGCCTGGCCGCCCTTACCGTAGTTTTTGGACTGGCCGCCGAACGCGCGCTGGTAGATGCGGCCCTCCTCCGTGCGGCTGAACGGCACGCCGAAGTGCTCGAGCTCGATGATGGACTGCGGGGCCTCGCGCGCCATGTAGTGGATGGCGTCCTGGTCGCCGAGCCAGTCACTGCCCTTCACGGTGTCGTACATGTGCCAGTGCCAGTCGTCGTCATGCATGTTTCCGAGGGCCGCGTTGATGCCGCCCTGCGCCGCGACGGTGTGGCTGCGCGTCGGGAACAGCTTAGAAATGCAGGCCGTCTTGAAGCCGGACTGCGCGAGACCGAACGCCGCGCGTAGACCGGCTCCGCCTGCGCCCACGACGACGGCGTCGTATTCGTGGTCAATCACATGGTACTTCTTCGTCAGGCTGGACGCGGCGTTCTTGCCCTTGATTTCGTCCACGGACGCCGTGACCTGCCGGCGCGCACTGCTGCTGAACGCTCTCCGCGTGACCCGCGTCGAGTACCTTAGCATCTTGGCGTTCGTGCGTGGGGTTGTGCGATAAAAAGAGAGTGTAACAGTGGGTGACCCCAGACTGAATAGTCAGCGGCCCGCGCGCTCGCAGACGCCCAATTCACCGTCGCGTAATTGGTCCACACCCACAGTATCACGTGGCAAGCAGCTATACGGTGCGAGCGTCGGCTGACGGCGGCGCGCGCGTATGCGACGACGGCCATCTGCATGATCAGCCTTCGCACTGATGCGGCTTTACCGGCGGCCATAGTTTAAGGCTGCGACGGCCCGTACGCCTGGCCTGCCGGCTTTTGCGCGCACACGTTGTTACGGCTTAATGCTACGACCGGAGCGGCGGCCAGCCGCTGCGCGCGCCCCAATGACGCTCTCTGGTTTTTCTTTGTTTATTTATAACTTTTGTAGAGTCACTCGAGCATACGAGCGTGTGTAACTACGTCGTTTAATAGGTAAACTCCCGAATTTTGTGCGTGCTCGCGAGCGTTACTGGTTAGGCGATGCATGTGCTAACATGGCCAGCGTAACCATATCCTGGACTTCTGAAATTTCATGTTCACGCTGGCAACGGTGTCGGACTCGATCCGGCTCGACCCAGACACCTTTGACCGGTCGCACCATGAGGCGCTGTCGCAGGCCATCAATGAGAAGTTTGCGAACAAGGTGCTGCCCGACGTCGGCCTCTGTATAGCGCTGTACGACGTGCACGCAGCGAGCGACGGCATTCTGCGCGACGGCGACGGCGCCATCTTTGTGGACTGCACGTTCCGGCTTGTTGTGTTTGCGCCGTTTGTCGGCGAGATTCTTGTGGGCTGGATCTCGAGCTGCACGCCCGAGGGCATCAACGTGCGCATGGAGTTCTTTGACGACATATTTATTCCCAGCCAGATGCTGTTTGAGGGCAGCCAGTTCGTGGCCAAGGAGCAGGCGTGGGTCTGGAACGTGAACGACATGGAGCTGTTTCTGGACACGAACGAGAAGCTGCGCTTCCGTGTCGAGCAGCTTGTGTACGGGAAACAGGGCATGAAGGTTGTGGGCAGTTGCTCCGTCGAGGGCCTTGGCCTCATTGCGTGGTGGCTGTAGCGCTATTTATTTATTAAGTTTTGTATACATTACGCTCGTGACGCTGGCGACGCTCGTGGCGCTCGTGGCGCTGGCGCGCGCGTTCTGCAGTCGGTGTTTTCGTGTGTGCGCGCGCGTGTGTGCGTGTGCGCGAATTGCTAAGGACAAGATCTCTATAGGCATACAACTAGTTATACTGCATGTACTCGGACGTGCTCGAGAACTTCAGGTTGCCCTTAATGACCTTGTCGACGGCGGCAAGGAAGTCCTTCTCCGTGGCCAGCTTCCGGCGCGCGCGGATGGCGTACATGCCGGCCTCTGTGCACACGGACCGCAGCTCGGCGCCCGTGCTATTTGGACACAGGCGCGAGATGAGCTCCCAGCGAATCCCGCGCTCGACGCTCATGCTCTTGGAGTGGATACGGAAGATGTTCGCGCGGCCGTCCACGTCCGGCAGCGAGAACTCGACCTTGCGGTCGATGCGCCCCGGCCGCAGCAGCGCCGGGTCGAGCGTGTTCGGCCGGTTCGTGGCGAACATGACCTTGATGTTGCCGCGCGCGTCGAAGCCGTCGAGCTGCGTGATGAGCTCGAGCATTGTGCGCTGCACCTCGTTGTCGCCGCCGGCGCCGTCGTCAAAGCGCGCGCCGCCGATGGCGTCGATCTCGTCGAAAAAGATGATGCACGCGCTCTTTGTGCGCGCCATTTCAAACAGCTCGCGCACCATGCGCGCACCCTCGCCGACGTACTTTTGCACGAGCTCGGAGCCAATCACGCGGATGAACGTCGCGTCCGTGCGGTTCGCGACGGCGCGCGCGCAGAGCGTCTTGCCCGTGCCGGGCGGGCCGTAAAGCAGAATGCCCTTTGGCGGGTCGATGCCGAGGTTCGCGAAGCGCTCCGGGTTCAGCAGCGGCAGCTCAACAACCTCACGCAGCTTCTCGATCTGGTCCTTCGAGCCACCAACATCGCCGTACGTCACGTCAGGCTTCTCCTCAACCGTCATCATCGTGACGCTTGGGTCAATGCGCGGCGGCAGCGGCAGCATGATGCGGTACTTGCTGCGCTCGACGCCGACGCGCATGCCCTCCTCGATATCCGTCGGACTGACCTGGTCGCCAAGCGCGACTATGAACTTCGCAATCTGCTTGATGTCGATCGCATAAGACGCCTTATCCGGCTGTGACTCGTCCTGGATGATCTTCGTGCAGCGCGCCACCTGCAGAGGCTGGTCCTGCTTCATGCTCTGGTTGTCGGCCATGAGGTCCCACTGGTTCGGCGGCGCGAGCCCTGTGTCGCTCTCCGTGATGCCGACCTTCTCGCCAATGGACTGCTGCAGCGTCGAGATGTCCTTGTCGATCTGCTTCAGCTGCTGCTGGTACGGGCCGGCGCCGTACGACTTCAGCACCTCAATATCGCCCTCCGACAAAGGCACAATGTCCTTCTCGGGCTCCTTGTCCGCATCCACGGGCGGCTGGTGCTTCTCCCAGTCTGCTTTCGGCGGCATTTCTGGCTTCGCACAACGGTGTCGAACTGCGTTAGTTGTGGCGGCTGCGCTGGCCAGGCCAACCGATTACAGTGCGGTCACGTGTACTCAGCTAACCGGCGCCTTCAGCGCAGGACTAGCTGCGCGCGCTGGCTGTGTACTGCGCAGGCACGAACCTCGGCGAGCAGCCTTAAAGGCGCACACACGCGCGCAATTGGATGGTGTCGAGCAGGATATCTGAGGCAAGAGTGCTACGGCACACCTCTTCACAAAATGAGTTCGCTTGCGCACGAAAACCTCCTTCTACAGACTTTAAGCACTCTACTTGAGAAATTACACTTATGTGGCGCCAGTATATGGCCGTGAGACCCGGCATTGCCCGTGGCTGCGGCGGCGGGTCTGAACCCTGTGGCGCACTGCGCGCGCTGCGCGCATGCGCGCTTCTGCAGGGCCCAAAAACGTGCCCAACAAAGGCGCGCCCCGACGAATGGCCGTAAACCTAAGCTGCAGATCCGTAGCACCCAAAAGGCGTGCCGTATAGAAACGCTTGACGGCGTGCGCGCTAGCTTGCCCCACCCAATCACGGCCAGAGCCCGCCCGCGGCGCGAGCGCGAGCAGGGCGGCCCTTGCCCATTGCTCGTGACCGCAATTATAGCCGCTGGCGAGCGCATAACGCATTCTCACGACCACTAGCTCGTTCCCGCTCCTGCCTCGCGAATGTCGAAGTCGGTGATTGCGCCCTCCATTCTGTCGGGAGACTTCTCCGACATGAACTCGGACTGGAAAAGCATGCTTGCGAACGGCCCGGACTGGCTGCATGTGGACGTCATGGACGGCAACTTTGTGCCGAACCTCACGTTCGGCCCGCCCGTCGTGAAGGCCATGCGCAAGCGCATTCCGAAGGGCCACGCATTCTTCGACTGCCACATGATGGTCCAGAACCCGCAGCAGTGGGTGAAGCCCATGGCCGACGCTGGCGCGGACCAGTACACGTTCCACTTCGAGGCCGACGGCGACGTGGCTGAGACGATTAAGCTCATTAAGGAGCACGGCATGCGCGCGGGCCTTGCCGTGAAGCCGAAGACGCCCATCGAGAAGGTTCTGCCGTATCTAAAGGACGCGGACATGATCCTCGTCATGACGGTCGAGCCCGGCTTCGGCGGCCAGAAGTTCATGCCGGACATGATGCCGAAGGTCGAGTTTGTGCGCAAGCATGCGCCGGACCTCGACGTCGAGGTCGACGGCGGCATCGGCCCGGACAACGTCGGCTGCTGCGCGGCGGCGGGCGCAAACTGCATTGTCTCGGGCACGGGCATCTACGGTGCGGACGTGCCGAAGGAGGCGATTGTGGCCCTCCGCAAGGCAGTAGACGAAGCCATTGCGGCGCGGCGCCAGAAGGCTTCCTCCACATAGTGGCTAGTGCGTAACATTATCATCTTCGAACGGGTGGTTACCCCTGAACGCATTATACAGTTTAGGCAAGGCCACGCGACCAGCGACCGGCGCCAGTAGCCGGCGCCTGTAGCCGGAGCCTGTAACTGGCGTTTGCGCATCCGCCTCGTGTCTTCTCTATCTCGCTATGTGGCGCCGCTGTGCGTGTTCTGCTTCGCGGTGCTTGTGGGGCAACCCCAGTGTCGCCTCGCGCCGCGTACATTTGCTGATCTGCAGCATATAATTCATAGTTCTTTATCCCACGTATCTGCGTGCGCAGCGGCCACGCGCCGCCCCCGTTGTTGCCGCATAAACCGCCTGAGGGCTGAACCCACGCCCGCGGCGCCGCCACGCGCCTTTAGTCCCCGCTTTTGGCCGCCTTCTTGAGCCGCTTCCACTCTGCATCAATCTCTATGCTGCACGGGCTGCTGACGGGCGCGCCTACGTCCACAAACTTCAGGAACGTGCGCCGGTCCAGCGGTTTGTCAAGGGCCATGAAACGCGTGCGGCCCCACTGCGCCTCGTAGAACACATGCATGTGGGCGCTGAACCACCATTGGGGCCGCAGCGTCGTCAGAAGCTCCCTGCCCGGCGGGCTCCCGAGCGTGCCCGCAGCAACGTCGCGCGCGAACCACGGCTTCAGCGCAAGCAAGTGGCGCAGGTCGCCGTGCTCGGCCACGCCCTGCGGCCAGTCGTGCGACACAAAAACGTCGAGCTGCTCCGGCGCGAGCTGCAGGAGCATGTCGACGTCCGTTTTACGGACGTGGTACGCCGAGTAGACGGCGTCGGGCGGCAGGCACCGGCGCCCGTACTTCGGCCACTTATGCCGGAACAGCCTGTGCTCGTAGTGCGGCCGCAAGTAGTCCGGCTCGTGCCAGATGCCCGAAAGGCCGCCGATGCGCACGCCGCCCACGCGCACGACGCCGGCGTCGCCGAGGTACCAGATGCGCGGCGCGAGCCACCCGCCCTTTGCGTGCAGCGCCATGTAGGCGCTGGCCTCGTGGTTGCCGCCAACAACGAGCGTCAGGTACGGCGCCTTGCGCACGCCCTTGTAGTACTCGTGGAAGTCGCCGAGGCGGCGGTACTTCGCGGGCACGCTCATGCTGTCGAGGTCGGATGCGTCGCGCGCGGCCTGGAAATCGCCGCACATGATGACGAGGTCCGGTCGCGGGCCGGCCGCACGGCCGATGGCCTCGTAGACGCGGTTCAGCTCGCCGTGGCAGCAGCCGACGACGGCGATCCGCATGTCGCCGGCCGGTTTCTACGCAATACCGCTAGAGACGCGCGCCAGCAGCGGCGGCCGCCGCGCATGCGGCCGCTCTAGCGGCCTCCCTAGCCGGCCAAGCTGCAATCCTGGCTAGTTGCGAATGCTAAACAAAGCTAATAGTAGATGAGGAAACATTGAAATATTAAATAGGGGTGCGCGGCGGCCCTGCGCGCGGCGCGGCGTGGCGCAACTGCGCGGCGGCATTCAGAGCATGCAGAGCGTCACGACTGAGGCGCCAATGACCATTGAGGTGAAGAAGTAGAACGCGTCTTTCTTGAAGTCCATACGTGGCGGCGGGGCGGGCTGTGCTGGCGGCTCGGTTCGGGGGTTTGCTTGTCGAGGTGGCAACATGGGACAGGGCAAATCGCGCGCGGGTACTGCTGCTGACATGGCCTCGCCGCGGCGTATCTTGCATAGCCGTGCGCCGCGTGGCCTATCTATGGTTCAGATCGGGACTGCCTCATCTGTACAATACTATTTAGGTCGTTCCGTTTTTCTAGTTCTGTTTTTCTCGTATCGTTTTCCTAGTTATCGTTTTTCTAGTCCTACTTTGTTGTCCATCTGTTCATAACGCCTAACAAGCGCGCCGCGTTCGCTGGACGTTATCGCCCGTCATCGCCGGTTTAACCATCAAAGCTGAACTTTTTTAATTTAGGGATACGTGCCTGGCTCTGGCCCGAAGTGGCCCGACGCCGGTAGGGGCAGCCGGATCGCCTCCTGCGTCGCGTCGCGCGTGGACGCGTACACGGAGTTCCCCCACCAGTCCAGCGAGACGGGATGCGTATACTGTGTGGCAAAGAATACAATGAGCGCTGCGTAGCCAATGCCGACATTGATGGCTGCGTACAGAATGTACGTGTAGCGCGCCCACCACCGCGCATAGCGCTTCTTCACCCACACCTGGAACACGTAGCCAATGTACACGGGCGGCAGTGTGTACATGAAGTTGTTCGGCGCCCACGACTGGGCGCCCGAGAGCACGACCATTTCGTTCACGGAGCTCATGAACCGCAGCACGCGGTTGCTCTGCGCGTTCTGCTTGTGCGCGCAGCGGCGCGCGAGCCGCCGCACGGCCCAGAACGGCAGCGGGAACACGGCGCCCATGAGGAAGCACCACTTCATTGTTGGGTAAAGCGCCTTGAACACGCGGCGCGGGCCGATCGTCCCCCACTGCACGGCGGCGCTGAAGTACGTGCGCTGGTTCAGGCAGGTCATGCGGTCGCGGTTGCTCGGGTTGCACAGGTCCGCGATCCCGCCGCTCGCCTGCCACGAAATGAGCGCCGCCTGAACAAACGTGTTTGCCAGCGTCGAGAGCATCTGTCCAATAAACAGGGCGCGCGGCGCGATGCCGCAGTAGTGCGCCTGCTTTTGGCTCGTCACGTAGTTGTCAGTCTGCGACAAGAAGTTCGCGCCGTAGACTTTCGAAACCATAAGCGCGTTCCCGTTGCCGGGCAGCATGACGCCGATCAGCAGCTCGAAGAGCACGTTGATGAGGAACATGGTGTTTGTTGTTGCCCCAAGGTAGCCGATGGGGACCATGAACACAACACTTAAGCCCACGCCAAAGAAGATCGTCCACACGGGCGTATTTGTGAAGCCGTAGTGCTCTACCGTGGCAATGGCCATGCCAAGACTGCCGAGCATGACCATGAGAAACCACCACTCCGGCACCTCTTTGTAGCGGCGCTGCGTGCGCGAGAAGCGGTCGTGGTGCGAGGCCAGTGCTGTGCCGCTGGACTTGAACACGGACTTCAAAAAAAGCTTGAACGAGCTGGCCAGAATGCTCCCGTAGTTCAGAATCGCATACACGAGCAGTGCCGGGTAGATCATGAAAAACGAGCCGTACACAACGACGTTCCCTGCCGACCAGAACGGGAGCGAGTAGTTTTGGTACTTTGTGGCGTCGAGCAGCCCGCGCTCGTTCAGCACTTCGCTCACCTTGTACCGCTTGCCCTCGTTTGTGTAGATGCCGTTCGTGTTGATCGGCAAGTATGCCGTCCAGCGCACGTTTGTGTACCAAATGACGATGATGGCCAGCGCGCCAATGGCCGTTCCGACGATGGCGTTCACGGTCGCGTACCACGGCGTGATCATGGCATCAACGCTGAAGATGGACGGGTCGAAGCTTGGCACGGGGTTCACGGCCAGCCCCGACAGGCATCCCGTCATGGCCTGCAAGTCCAACGCGGCCGGCGCAATCCAGGCCATCCAGTCGAAGTAGGCCAAAGCCGTGAACAACACGTTTGTGACCCAGTACCAGGCAAAGAAGATGATTGTGAATAACCAGAAGAACTCGGAGCGGCGCAGGGCCCATCCGTTCACTTTTTCGCGCTTGTCGTCCTCGACGAGCGTGCGCGACAGGGCGATGCCGGGCAGCACGGAGTACCACACGCAGCGCACGGGATACACGAGGAAGTTCCGCAGCACGCCAGCGACGCCAAAGCCCATGAACTGCGAGGACAGCGTGAGCAGAATGATGTAGCCGAAGGAGCCGGCGCCGCGCATGGCGTAGAAGTACTGGTTCGACTGGGCGATGATGGCGTCCTGCGAGTACGGCGCGCTGGCGCCGCACGACATCGTCAGCGTCGCGAACATCTGCTCCTTGAACAGCCAACGCCCGCGGTTCCGCACGACGTACGTGTGCCAGCCGCGCTGCTTTGTCCACCAGTACGGGATCGGCAAGCGGCGCGGCTGCAGCTTTGCCCACGCGTGTCCTGTGTAGGCAATGAGGACCTGCAAGGCGACGCTGCCGAGCGAGATGCTTGGGAAGCGCACGGCGAAGAACGTGGCCAGGCACGAGCCCGCGCAGGACCACAGAATGGCGATGGCGTACACATGCAAGCCGTCGTAGTCCTCAGGATCGTCCTCGTCGATGGGCCGCGTCACGGCGCGCACCTCCGGGTAGATGGACCAGTCCTCGATGAGGAACGCCTCGAACTTGACGACGGCCTGCCACGTCTCGACGTCCATCTCGTTCTGGGCGCTTGGCGGCTGCGTGACGAGTGTGTGAATGGCCTCGTAGCGCAGGGGCTGCAGACACGGGTCGTCCTTGTGTTCCTTGAGAGCCGTGCTGAGGACGTGCAGGGCCTCGTCGAGGCTGCGGTCGTCAACATGGTCCGCAATGATATCGAGGTCCTCGCCGCTGAGGCTGCCGTCAACGAAGTGGTCGAGATGCTCAAGGAGACGCAGCGGGGTTTTTTCGAGCAGGCCGTCCAGGCCCGAGTGCGAGGACACTAGGGACGAGCTGCTTTCCGTGGCCGAGCCCTCGTGCACGAGCCCGGGCATCTTCGCCGAGTTCTCGTGCGTGCTGCGTGCCATGCTGGTTCAAGAAGGGGCAGGCGCCGGGCGCGACGCCCATGGTTCGCTAATATACCGGTTTATACTCAAGGTTTAATGAGGCGCCGACGCGAGCCAATGGACGCGTTTGTATAAATGAAGCCGATCGTAAGGCGCTCAATTGCGAAACAACTAAGCTACAACTAAGCTTGTTCGCCGCGTCTGTGTACAGAGGTCCCGTTTATTCGGCCGTGTCTTGCGTTTAACTATTGTAATTGCGGAGGCCATACTGCCCGCAGCCGTAGAAGAATTAGGCCTGTTTGCCGTGTCACTACAGAGAGGTCCCATTTATAAACCCGTGCTTCGCATTAAACTATTTTCACCGCTGTAGTGCCGTGTGCGTGGGCCGTAGTGCGCAGGCATAGTGCGCAGCCATAGCGGCCATAGTGCGCAGCCATAGCGGCCATAGTGCCCCACTCTCGAGCCGGGGACCGCGCGGCCATGTGACGCGCGGAGCCGCATGTGATCGCAGAGCGGGACCGTTGACAAAACGGTGAAGCCGCTAGCGGTTCTTGCGGCCTAGCCCCGGCCCCTAGCCTTGGTCTCTTGGTTTTAAGTAAGTTAGTTCGTCTGCAAGCATACAGGCGCGACGAGATCTTTGGTTCCCGCACTGCAGTATGCTGAACTATGCGCGCGCGCCGCTCGCGTCGCGGCCGTTTGCGCCGCGGCAATTCAGCTCGTCAGCAGCCCGCCGCGCGCAGGGCCAGAACCACTACGAGGTGCTCGGCGTGAAGGTGAACGCGACGCCGCAGGAGATCAAGCGCCAGTTCTTCGAGCTGTCGCGCAAGTACCATCCGGACCGCAACAGCGACGCGGACCCCGAGCGGTACCAGCAGATCACGGCCGCGTACACAGTTCTGTCGAGCGAGACGGAGCGCCGCAAGTTCGACCAGTCCATGGGCCAGGCCGTGCGCCGGCCGCAGGGCTACCACGCGGGCCGGTCCTGGGAGGGCGAGCGGCGGCGGCCTGGTGCGTCCGGGTACCAGTACAACCCGAACCTGCGCTGGCAGACGGCGAACGCGCACAAGGACCGCGCGAGCGCACGCCTCGACCCGCTGCGGGCGCGCCACACAAACTACAGCCGCAGCGACGACGTGCCGCACTTTAACTTCGACCGCCACACGGAGGGCCACCGCCGCTGGGAGACGTACCGACAGCACCAGGCCGCGCGCGCGTCGAGCCGCGCTAGCCGGCCCATGACGGCGGCCACGGCGTCCGTCGGGAAGGAGGGCCCAACGGACCCGGCTAAGTCCGGCGCGTCGTTTATGACGAAGGCGGCCAGTGCCGCCGCCGCGGGCCTTGGCCTGCTCTACCTTATGTTTAGGTAGCGGCCCGGCAGTTCGCGGTGCTGCGCGGCATTGCCCGGTGCTGCGCGGCAGTTCGCAGCAGTTCGCGGCACTGCGCGGCAGTTAGCGGCAGTGCGCCAGCCCGCAGGTGCGTGTATGCACAATTGAGCCGCGCCGACCCAAAATAGACAACGCGCGCGCAGCTCGCGCCACGACGAAAATGATAGACGAATGACGACTGTAGCGACCTTAGACGCTGCCTTAAATAGAAATTAAGCGCTGCGCACAAATATGAATTACGAACGCTTGCTCTACGGAAAAATTGGGATCTAAATAGCCGAGCCGAACGCGCTGCTTAGGCGGCGAATTTAGGCGGCGAACTTGAGCGACAGGCCGACCTTGTGGGAGGCCTCGTTCAGCTTCTGGATGTTCGCCTCGAGGCCGACGCCGAGCGTGACGCCCGGGCGCAGGGCCTGGCTGTAGGCGAGCGCGGCAACGCCCTGGTTGTTGAGCTTCGCCTTCACGAAGGCGCTCGCGTCGAGCGAGTGCTTCACGGCGGCTTCGAGGCCGACGTTGCCGGCCGTGGGCGGCTTCGAGTCCCACACAACGCGCGCGCCGATCTGCGTCGCCACGTCCACGCGGTGGAAAATGGACGCCGTGTAGACCTGGAAGTTGTTCGACGACGCAATCGCGGCCGTGTACGTGGGCGCAACGTAGCCAACCTGCGTCGAGTAGCGCGTGATGGCGCCCTTGCCAATGTCGTAGGCAATCTCACCGCCGCCAAGGAAGCCCTTCTGGCCAACCACAATGTTGCCCGTGAACGCGCTCTTGAACACGTCGGCAACAACGTTCGCGCTCACGCCACGCTGCTTGTAGTCGAGACCAATCTTCGCCGTCTTCGCGCCCGTCTCGGGCAAAAACGACGTGTCCACGGAGCCCTTCAGGCCAGGCGTGAACGCGTCCGCAACCTCGACCTTCGTGCTCAGCACGTTCGCCGTGAGCCAGCCCTGCGTGAGCGTCACGCCGGTCGCCTTGTCGGCGTACTTCGCCTCAAGCTTGCCGGCGAGCGTCTGGTCCTTCTGGTTCGACTGACCGTCGACCTTGAAGGACACGCCATTCGGGGCCACCGTGCTGACCTCAAGCGTGAGGGGCGCCAGGTGGTAGAAGTCCTTCGACAGAACGTCGTTGGAAGCCTTCGAGATATCCTTGAACTGCGGAACCGACATTTGTTGTACGGGGAGTTAGTGGTCACCGTAGTCGCCTAGCATTTGGGTGGGTCTTGTGCTCACGTGCAGAGGCCTCAGACGCGTGGGGCTGGCCAATCACGCACGTGGAACTCGCTCTGCCGCGGCAGGGGCGCCCGGATCCACGGCCCAACAGAGAGCCACAATACGGGCCCGCGCTGGGCGCGCCGGCTATACGGCTAAGAATCGGGCGCGCCCTAACATCTGCATGCACCCTATGCAGCTGCGCGCGTCGCATCAGTTTCAGCAGCGGCTTCGAGAGCGCCAATATATAGAATAGAATAGAACTTAAGCTCGTGTTTAGTGCACTTGTTTGTTTGTTTGTCCTTCTGTGGTTGCGGTTATTTGCGTTTCTTCTCAGCCTTGCCTAAGTCTTGCCCGCGTACACTATACTCTGCGACAATGGGCTCGTTCACGAATCAGGCGCATTTCCTAAACAGTACACATCGGTGGACTGCTCGGCGGAACGTTACTATGCCATTGACGTACTGCGTACGGTTGCCGAACAGGAGCTTCTTCCAGCTACCGCAGCCAGAACGACGTTGTGCAAGTGAGTTTGTGCTCGCCGCATAGATCGGCAGCCACTGCGTGTCCTTGATGCCCCGGAACTCGGTGCCTGTTTCGGGTTCCCAAAATCGCGTCCTTCATGTGCACGACGGGCAGGCGGTTTAAGTTCACGAACTTATTCGTAGCGTAGGCAAAGCAGATCGTGCTGTGCGGCTTAAGCAGGAAACCGCAGGATACCTTCGTCGGCCTGGTGTGAGCAGAGTGGGCCGGCGCCCCGTGCGAATGACCACGTCGGAACAACTGCTGCTCGGAACCATCTGCTTCAACGGCGAGACAATGAACTGCTGCGCGCCGAGCTCTTCGCGCACATCCTTCGCGTGCGTACGCGACACAGCCGCGACGTCAACCCCCAACGCGCGCACAATCCGCACCGTCAGCTCCCCATGCCGGTACTGTAAAGGCGTTCCCGCGGGTACCCTTCCGCGTAACTGTTCATGGTAAACGGCATAGCTGAGGCACTATAGCTGTTCAACACAAAGCCCTTTTTAGACGAGATCCAGTGCGCTTTCTCACAGCACTGACAGCACCCTCCCCATCACAGGTTATCGCCAAAGTCTTACCTTAGGCATATCAGACGAAGCTAAGGAAATGCCAATTAACCGGGTGCCCGCCAAAAGTATGCGCACAGCTGGAGTCAGCGCCACGCACCAGGAGCGCCCGGCCTGGCTCGTTGCTAGTCATTCTTGCAATCTTAATAGCTCGAAGGAAATTATTCCACGAAAGCTGTTCTCTTCTTTTAATTGCATACTCGCGCTGTGTACGGCGGCCTGCTTCTGCATGGTCTCACTCAAGCAGGATCCGCCCCATTGTGCAACTTCATGGCTAGAAGACTATGAACGCAAAGCAATTGTGCTCGTATATAGCTCTGGTGCCGGGCTTTCTTCCGTTCAGAGGAAACTGCTGAGCCATTATTGTTACAATTCCTCTGCAGGCAGCCCCTAAAGAAAATCGGCCCGGGCATGCGCACGCATGCATGACTTGTGTTGGGCTCTTCCCGTACAAAAAGAAGGCACAGACAAACGAAGACCACGAATTGAACCACCTCCGGAATGAACCACCTTTGACGCCAAGTTACTCGCGGAAATGAAATATCTAACGGCCGTCGCAACCCTCATCTGACGCATCCCGATCTAGGGTGCCACTAACCAATAGCGTATTTTAACCTCATCTAGAATACTCCAACTTAATTTGCTACTTGCAATTCTAACTTATGTGCCCAATTTTACGCCTCGGGCTTTTTCTCGCTGCCGGAATCCGTGTGAATCCTGTGCCTACTATTCACAGCGCATAGGTGTCTGCGACAGCTCGGCACGTGCTCCAGAGCTCGAGTCACGACCCAAATGCTCCCTGCTTCGAGGTCACGCTATGCTCAATTAAAAAAGTTTCCGACAGCGCTGAAAAATTGCAGAGCTTACCCCCATTTCTATTTGCGAACTTAGCTGCCGCAATTGTGAGTCTTGAACTCTAGAGTCTTTTGAGACTGAGCTGCCTCACATCCGCACCGTACCTCTATAGCCTAGTCGCTCTCTTAGTCACAACCTCGACGCACGCAGCCTGGCAGCCGAAGCCAGAAACAGGGGACTCGACGCGTCTGCATGCATGCGTACGCCGAGATTCTGGACCCGAGTGTCGTGTCGCACGCCCTTTTCGTGACTCTGGCACAGGAGCCCTGTCTCGTTCTCGTGCGCGGCGCGTCGCTCTTACAGGTCTACAATCATATCTACGATCCGCTAGGACCGAAATGGCTGACCGAGTTCGTGCTGGACGGCACGGTCACGCAGCTGGCCAGTTTAGACGGCTCGAACCTCGTTGTGACCTTCAAAACGGCAAAGCTCGCTGTGCTTGAGTGGGACGCGCAGGACGCGGCCTTCGTCACGCGCTCGCTGCACTTCTACGAAAAGCTTGCTGAGTCCTACGAATTCGGCCCGGGACTGCAGGAACAGCCAGTTTTGACCGTGGATTCCGATAAAAATTGCGTGGTCTTCCGCTTTGAGCGCGACTTAGCCGCGCTCGTCACGCGCAGCCAGTTCGCGAACCCACTCTTTCCCGAGCTCGAGAAGTCTGCTAACCAAGAATTCAGGAGCTCAGAGTTGCCGCTCATGCCGCTGATTCCAAACGATGCTTGCTCAGAGATCGTGGATGTCGCTCATATGACGGCCTACACGGTGCCCACCATTGCCGTTCTGTACTGGACGGTGCCGAGCTGGGCCGGTCTTGTGCCGAAGTTCGGCGAGCGCACGAAGGGCCTGACGGTCGCAAGCGTGCAACGCGGCGCCGAGAGCAAGGCCGTCCTGTCTGTTGACGGCATCGCCCTCGACGTGTTCAAGATCGTGCCCGTGCACGCCCACGGCTCGCTCATGCTGTTGATCGGGTCCAGCTCGCTGAGCTACATTGACGAAGCAGGCATCCTAGTGCAAATGCCGCTCGAGGGCGATGACTCGCTGCTGCGGTTCGAAAACTGTCAAGCGGCCGCGCTGCTGCACACAGACTGGGTCGTAATTGCGCTCGAAACTGGCGCGGTTCTGGCCGTGAACATGCTCACGCACACGTTGCAGCATCTGAAGCCAGCCGGATTCGTTCCTGAGCCAACGTGTCTGGTCGTTAGCGACCAAAACTCGCTTGTGATTGGATCGCGGCTCGGGAATTGCGCGTTCTGTAAGGCAGATATCCAGGCGGCCACGAAGCCGGCCATTGAAACGGCTTCGAACTCGCTCAGAGCATTGTATAATACCATTGTGGGCCAGCCAAGGAAGCCAGCTACCCTTCTAGGCCTCAGTACGCTCTTCTCGTTCCACAATGTCGGTGCCCTCACGGCAGTGACCCCTATAGACGATGGCATTGCCTGCTCCTCGGGAGACAGCGTGGTTATTGTGGAGCGCGAGCTGCCGCTTATCGAAATGGAGCGCGTGGAGCCAGCTGTAGACCTCGGGCCTGGCCGCTTCTGGGTTCTAAACGACTCGAAGCCGGGCTCGAAACTGCTGCTTGTAAGCAGCAAAACACTGAACGACTTGGAGAGAGAGGGCGACTCGCAGAGCGAGACTGAAGAGACGGAGCTACGCCGCAAAAGCAATAAGCGCCGTAACACGAGGCAGGCTCGCGAGTCGACATTGTTTTATGACGACTTGTTCGTCTCAAACAGAGACTCGGCCAAGCCCAAGTCGCGGCAAAGGCCGAAGCAGGTGCGGGCATTTGCAACGGACCAAGCAACCCTTGCTGTGCAAGAAGGTAGCGAGGTCGTAGTAGTGGTGCAGACGCGATCACTGTCTGCGTACGAGACGGGCTCTTGGCGCTTTTTGAGTGCAGCACCAATTCCGACCGCCAGCTTTGCCGAAATTCAAGACGGATTCATTTTGACCCAGCACAAAGAGAGCAACCAAGTGCGTGTCTACTCTAGCCAGGACCTCGAGCTACTGAAGACGGTGTCTGGCGTAGAGTACGCCACTATTTGCCGGTCATTCTTGGTAACCTCGAAAAAGACTTGGATCAACATCTCGAGCCCGACTTCGCCCGGCGGTGGCAAGTCTTACGATCTCACAAGGCTCGACCGCGTCGTACTGCCGTGCGACACCATGGGCGATGACGGACTTGATCTAGTAGCTATCTTCGCGCTTCAATTCTGCGGTACGAGCTATATTGGCGTGCACTTGAACCGCCTGTTCTGCGTTTATGAGCTCGTAGGCGAAAAGCTGCTGAAGCGGTTCACAGTGCCATTTATGGTGAACCAGTCACCAGTGTGGCTTCCCGATGCGCAACTGCTTGTATTTACGGGTCCACAAACTCATGTGCTCGTAAAGAGCCGTGAATCAAAATTCGCTTGTCATCCGCTGCAAACGGACAATCTGTTCTCGCTGGACGTCACTGCTTGTAGCGGGTACACTAATAAGGGCGCAACGGAACGGAGTGAGACAACAACGAGAGGACAGGAAGTGGAGCCGCCTTCTTTAGTCTGGCTTGACGACAGGCAGCGTTTGCATTTCTCTCGTATTGACGCGGATGTTAATTACCTCTCCAACCGGCTTCCCTATCGGCGCATACCGGTTGAGCCAGGAATCAGTATCCAGGACCTTGCTTACCACGACGATACGCAGTGTCTAGTGGTTGGCGCGAATCGGGCTGCCAAATACGAGGAGCCTGGACCGCCAGATGTGGATGTGGAAATGAAGGATGCGGATAACGATGACGATGTCGAAAATAATGAACCGCAAGAGGAGCATGACGCTGAGGAGGCAGACGGAGCGGACTCGGCCGGCCCATCTGCACAAGCATTCACGGGCTGTGTTTTCATGCTTCCGTTGTCCAGCTACCGAGCTTTCGAAATGTCTGAGGTTCAGTTTGAGCGCTACGAAACGATCGTGTCGCTGAAGTGTGTAGACCATTGCGACGCCGGAGGCAGGCAGCTAGTGGCCATCGGGACGGCTAAGGTCACGGAAGAGGATGTGCAGTGTAATGGGTACATTTACTTGTATCGTGTCGAAGAGCCCCGCAAGCCGACTGAAGAGGACGCCCACGAGGACGAGGTTTTGGAGAGGCTAAAACTGCATCTGTTTGCAAAGGACTACCTGCGGGGCGCTGTATCCAGCATCGTCGAGACGATGGGATTCCTTGCCGTTGCCCATGGCCAGCAGGTTCGCGTGTATAACTTCCACAAGGAGCTCGAGCCCGTTGGTTTCTTTGATACGGAGGTCTACATGACGGACATGAAGGCCGTACGCAATCTTCTCTTGCTTGGCGAGGAGTTCCGCGGGCCGCGGCTCGTGAATTTTGGCCTGCAGCCGCACCGGCTGGACTTGCTGTGTAGCAGCGAGGCCACGCGCAAGGCCGTCGCGCCCCTCACGAGCATTGAGGGCGTTTCCAGTGCATACAAGGGAGACCTGTGCCTTGTGAGCTGCGACGCAAACACGCGCTTACAGATTCTGCAGTACGACCCCGAGAACCCCGAGAGTGCTGGCGGCTCGCGGTTTGTGCCGCTGGCCTCGTTCCACACTGGCCGCGCGTGCCTCAGCTTTGCGGCCGTCGAGCTCGGCAACGCCGACCTTGTTGCCTACGGCGCGACGCAGGACGGCGTGCTATTCTCGGTGTCTCCCATCTCGGAGGAGTCGTTCCGCACGCTGTTTGTGCTCACGCAGCAGATGATGGATAAGGAGCAGTCCGTGGCCGGCACGAACCCGCGCGCGCACCGGCAGATGCTGGCCACGGCCAGCAACCACGAGCACCATCTCATTGACTTTAACTATGCGCAGCGGCTGTGGAGCCTGCCCGTCGACCGGCAGGTCATGTACTCGCGCAAGCTCGGCTACAACGGCCTGAACCGCGCGCACCGCGCCTTAAATTCCGGCGGCCGCGACAGCTTAAAATTGTAAATATTTGTGGCATAAAAAAATAAGAAATACTAATTTCTGGACTTTTCGAATGCCGAACGTCTGGATTGAGCTATTTTTCGACGGCCGCGCCATAGCTAATTGCGCTGGCCGCCGGCGCGCCGCTCTCGACGCACGCACGGGATGGCACATGATTTCGGGGAAGAAGGGGGGGCGTGCGTGCGATGCCGCGCGTGGCGCAACAAACGGCGCCAAAGCCTAGGCCTCGGACGCCCGTCGGCTGCAGACAGCGGCGATATCGGCTCGAGCGGCGCACGCCCCAAAAAAGCAATCACTAGATTCCCGGCTAAACGCGCTGCGTGGGCTCCCGCTCGCGAAGACGAAGGCGGACTAAAACTATAGCTGTATAGCACATTTTTAAACACGGCTGGCCGGCCTGCAAAGGCCTTGGAGTTCTCCGCATCCGTCGCGTAGTCGCCGCTAAGGTTAGCCAGCACTGCAGGACCCCAAAACCTGGGTCTAAGAAAAGCCTCATTTCCCTGCACTGAGGTGCATGTGAGAAAGCCGGACGCATCTGGTGGGTTTGGGGGGGTTCCGCGCCGACCATGGAGCCTGCTCGCGCGTCTATCGCCAGTAGAGGAGCCGGCTCATTCTGCAGACGTGCGCCGAGGGATGTCAAAGCTTGCGAGACCGAGGGATCGCTGGTCGTGCAAGCAGGCTGCTTTGCCACCTATCGGCGCATGGCTCCGGAGATCTCAGCTACTGACGTAGTTCGCGACATGCATATCGCAATACCCTTACCCCTGAGTGCGCATGCAGGCACGGGGGTACCATCTTCTCCGACCAAAGCAGTTTAACCCAGGGAGCACTATGGGCTCGATAGAGATGCGCAGGCCTGCCCGATTGCCCGCAAGAAGCGCGCAATTTGCTCGAAAAAGAGCGGCTAGTTTTGTGTCACGAAGGGGACGTTCACTCTGTTGCGGGGCCGGAACCAGTGACATTGCGAAGTGGGGAATATTAATCATCATCCTGCAGATGGGGACGTCGCATACGCGCCTTGTATGCATCCTGCACCCGGTATCCAGCATAAACAAGGCCCGCGATCGGACGCCGGAACTAGAGACAAGGGGCCCATTTGGGAGCAGCGCACAAGCAGCCAAGAAAAGCAGTGGGTGTAGAGTAGAGCAATTTAGCTAAATAACTGAGACTATCTTGCGTTAAAGTAGGCTTAAGAACTAAACTAAACTAAACTAAGCTAAACGAAACTAAACTGAGCTAGACTGAACTAAACGAGGCTAGCTTGTGAAAGTAGAAAGTACGCGGTAGTCATTGCCGGACTACAAGAACTGGTAAAGCGTGTTGTCGGCAGCCTTCACCAGGTTGATGAAGAACTGGACCGCCGTGCCAAAGCCCGGAATGAGGCCGGCAATCTGGCCAAACAGCGTCAGCACAAACTGGATGAACTCGTGCGGCAGGGTCAGCAGCTGGTGGATGGCAGTGCCGGCCTCGTTGCCCGCCTGCAGAAGCCAGGTAGCCGCAGCAGGAATGAAGTTAAGCAGGTCGCGGAGCACAGTGATGCCGGCCTGGACGAGCTGCGTGACCTCCTCGGGCGTGATGTTCGCCGGGTTCAGGTTCTGCAGCGTACCCTGGATCGTGTGGTTCGACGAGAAGATGCCCTCGAAGCCCTGGATCAGGCCCTGGACGTCCTGCGAGACGTCGTTAGCAGCCTGGCCCGCAATCTTCTCGAAGCCGGAGGTGAGGTTCTGGATGTCGGAGCCGAGCTGCTCGAAGTACTGGACGATCTCGCCCACAACCGACGGGCCATCGCGCTTGGCGATAGCGTTCGTCGGCACTGTCTCGATCTGCGCGGTAGGGGCCGCGAAGACGAGGGCCGAGAAGAAGGTGATGGTAGCGAGGATAGAGCGGATGGAGACCATTGCGAGTAGAGCGAGTTTGAGAGGGTGGAGGATGAGGAGAAGCCCGACGTGTTTTCGGAGGCCTTTAAATAGTTGTTCTGGCTGCCCCTCAGAATTCCGTATGCACACACCCATGCGAGGCCCCAAAATCCCGATTGGCTAGCCGCGGCCAGCTCGAACGCATGATGCCATGCGCAACGCATGTGGCGCTGGAGTTTGAGAAGAGTCACGCAAGGCATGCAGACGTCATCTCCGATGTGTATCGTGATTTGAGATGCGCCGCGAGCTGCAGCCGCGTTTTGCGAAGGGCTAGACGCGCGCATCCCCGGGCCCGTAAAATAATAGTGCCCCCTCAATCAAACTCACTGACCACACGAGCCAAACGGCTCCAAATGTCTATTCCCCCTTCTAGCCGCACCGGGGATTGACCGATGTCACCTTGCATGGTGGAGGGATTTTCTTATTCATCGCCTCTGCAGCTGGAAGTGCATAATACGCCCCATATGCAAGCGCTCGGTGATCGGGACCATATCTAGGGGAGTGCAAGGGGCAGCGTAGTCAACGTCCGAACCTCGGCGGCATTGGCTCTTTTAGTGGCCGGAGATTTCCGGAGACGCATTTAAGACGAGGCGCATGCTAATTCAGCACGCGCGGCTCCCCCGCAGGGAAAAAAGAGGTGCGGAACCGCTTGGGGCAGGCTGCGCTTTGTTTTACTTCTTTTGGCCAGGGTGTTCGTGATCAGCACAGGTTTGCGCGAGGACCGCAAAGGTGCTCATCCGAGCATGCTGGCCGCAGATATTATTTTCGGCGGCATAAGCAAGCCGGTGTGTAGCCAGTCAAACGCCGCTGGCCGCGGACAATGATCACCGAAGCTCCTCTGGCACCCACGTTCAAGCACTTTCGAGAAAGTGCGCGTTTCCAGGGACTTGCAGGCCCGCAATCACCCGCTTCGTACTCCACCATACGCCCCGACGCCACCTGCAGTTTTGCTGGCAGTAGCGGTTAAAAGCTTGGCTCACTCTTCCCTCACTGTAGGCTGAGGCGCTGCTTTACTGCCGTTCTAAGAACCGCCACCGGGAATGATGAGCTCGTGAATGTGGGAGGAAATATGCTTGAGCATCAGAACGCGGGACAGCCTACCGGTGACCACTCAGGCTGAGCAGCACTGAGCGCAGCCACACTCCGCAGTTCTCCCGCTGCAGTCATAGAAGCGAACGGAAATCGTCGCGCAGACATAGCGCAGACGTGGAGCGGTGCGGCCATTACGCTTAGCGTGCGGTACGGGAGCTTCGACAAAAACAAACATGCTGCCCTGTGGCACTGGTACCACCACAAGTCCACCAATAGCTCCTCAGCATTCGTGCATACGGCAGACTTGAAGGCCAGTGACCATGAGCTCGTCCACAGCCCGGTTCCAAATCCGTACGCGAATACTAGCGCACGACCACAAGGGGGCTAGGTTGTACCAAGCTCAGTGGAAACCTTGTTTGGCACTCTCGGCGCAACGAGTGGGCAAAGACGACCGGTTAGCTGCAGTTCACAACCACGGGCGTGCCGTTTCTAGCATGACAAACATGCACAAAGTCTAGATTCCTGAGCCTCCCGCGGCTTTAGACAGCCACAATGAGCCCGGCTTCCCCTTTCAGGGTCACATGCGGGCGCGGCGTAGTAGACAAAGCTGTGCCGAGTTGACCAGGCCACAGAAACGAAGCCCAAAGAAGCTGCGCTAAGCTCTCCATTTGGTTCCAAAGCGCACACCGAGCCGGTGCTGCGCTCGATGTTCCCAAAGCTAAAAGTTGAATCTTAAGGCCAAGCTACACGATTAGCTACCTGAGAAAGTCCTGGCTACAATTTTAACGCGAAGACATCTACAGCAAGTTGTAGAGAGTGTTATCAGCCGACTTCAGCAGGTTGAAGAAGAACTCGATCGCGCTACCGAAAGCAGGAATCTTGCTGCCGAGCTGGCCAAGCAGAGTAAGGACGAACTGCACGAACTCGTGAGGAAGCGTGAGCAGCTTCTGGATCTCGCCCTTCGCGTCGTTCTTGACCTGGATAATCCACGAGGCAGCAGCAGGAATGAGGCCGAGCACATCCTTGATGACGGTGATGACGGAGCCGACGATCTGCTGGATCTCATCGCTGCTGATGTTGGCCGGGTTCAGCTCACCAAGGAAGCTCTGGAAGGTCGTGTTGGACTGGAAGATGGACTCGAACTCACTGACGATGTGCGTGACGTCGTAGGTGACATCCTCGACCTTCTTGCCGGCAAGCTGCTCGAACTCACCGGTCAGGTTCTTGACGTCCGAGGACAGGTTCTCGAAGTACTGGACGATCTCACCAATGACCTTGGCGTCGCGCTTGGCGAGGTCGGTCTCCGGCGTAGGCGCCGCGAAGACGAAGGCCGTGAAGAAGGAGATGGTAGCGAGGATAGAGCGGATGGAGACCATTGGGAGAGGCTGAGGAGAGTAGAGAAGAGAGTCGAGAGGACTGTTCTGTTGTTGTACGGATCAATGGACGTCGTCCGAGGGCCTTATATACTTGGCTCCGTTGCTTCGCTTGCCGTACTTGCTTCGCGCGTGGTAAATTTCCGATTGGTTGTTGCCGGCCCTCAGCGCGTGCGCGCGCAAGAGGGCAGCGGTAACGTGCGTGCGATCGTGGAGACTCGGAAATGATGTCAGGGATCGTGTAAGAGAATGTGCATCTCGGCACCCGCATGAACCGCCCTCCAGGCCGTCCTACCTCACGATCCGAGACGTATGAATGCGAGAATCCGACAATTTAAAGGTAGAATTCCGGGGGGGTTTTCACCGCTCGAGCCTGGCTCCAAAAAAAAACCAGCTTTGCGTGTGGGCCCCGAGTTCGTCCCGCGGCTCACATCGCTAACGCAGATTCTTATGCGTGGCCGGGCATGTAGGCGCTGCTGGCTATGCACGGGATACATAGGGTTAGGTGGGCCATATCATGCGTTACCGCCATCCGTGAACGCGCCATTTCCCAATTAATTACCTTTGCATGGGGCCGGGGAATTCGCCCGAAGCCGCACGGGGGGGCGACCCGCAGAAATGCTCGGACAATGTGGTTTATGCACGGCAAGATGGCAGGCCCGCCCGTTTGAAAATTGAGCCCCCGTCAATGCCGGAGCTTGAGAGGGCCGTTTTAGGGGTCCGCTCGGGGCCCCTGTGCCTGACTGCGATCATGCATCAGGGCTGACGCTGGCACGGAACCGGCGAACCGGACAGGAGAGTCGAAAGAATTCCCAGTGTGGGGTCAGTGGGTAGAGCGGTAGGGTTCGCTCGACCGACTACTCACGTGTGCATGAGTTCGCGCATGTCTGTAAACAGCAAAAGCCCGCTTCGAGGAGAGACGGCGCCGAGTCATCTGCTGCGGCCGCCGGTAATTGCGAAAACCCCCGCGCCTTTGACGCGATAAGCGGCTGTCCCCGTGCGGTAGGGCCCTCCTCCAGCTGTCATTGTTTACTTAATTGCATTGCACTGCAGCATGACGCACTGGTTGCGGGTTCCCTCTTCGTGACAGCCGAGGAACCGGCAACGTAGGTACGAGCCCGGCGAGGCTTGCGGTTGCATGCCGTTTATTTTTAGGATACGGAAAGGATTATTGCATTGGTGATTCCCCGCAGAAAATCCACTGAGCGGAAGCAGCGCGCCGCCAAAATGAGCTCTAAACACGAGCACGGGCGCGTTGTTGCCCAGCCCACATGTGCGCGATTTTCTCTTGCGGGTTATTGCGCGAGTCACTGAGTACTGCAGTGGTCCGCCGTCGATCCAAACGCTGCAGAAACGAGACTGTTTCTACTGAAACTTTTCATAAAAATGCGCGGCAACTACATAGGGCTCGAGAATGCGAACATTCGAGCCCGCCGCTACTTCATTGAAGGCCACAGACATTAAATGGCCACAATGCGTGAGCCCCAAAAAGGTATTCCGAGAAACGCGGCCCATCATATGCATGTGCGCTGCAGCTGATAGTGGCTGCGTGACTTTACATGGGTCTAATGCAATATTAGCCTGCAGACACGTGAAATGGGGCGTCATAGGGCGTCATAGGGCGTCGTTTGACGGCGAGCGCGAGGTGTATACTGCGTGCAACAATGCGCGCGGTGCCGCTGTGGATATTCCTGCATGAGGGCCATGCTGTCAAAAAGAAAAGATACGAAAATGCTAAGATATGCTTCTCTTAGCCGGGGTTTCACGAACTCCGCTGCTGAGTTGAGTTACATTGCGTAACTGGCGTCGCTTCTGGAGTGCTCTAGGGTGAGACGGCTTATGATGGATTTCGACTAAGGGAACGAAGAGGGCGCCCAAGTATACTTTGAGCACACTTCGCCTCTTCTAAATTTCTGCGCTTACTTTCCCGTGCTCAAAGTCGGGCGGGCAGGCGCCTTGATGGGTCGGTTCGTCGGCAGCAACATCCGATCCCTGGAACAGGGTTTCTTGGTGCTTTTCCCGAGCTCTGCGGCAAATATGCGCTTGAATCGACGAGCTGTGTATGTAAACTCCTGGAGGTGAAGTACGGCTAGCTTGTAAAATGTCTAAATATTATCGTAACGCGTAACTAGGACTCGCGGGCTGTCTACAGAATCTGGTACAGCACGTTGTCGGCAGTCTTCAGTAGCGTGAGGAAAAACGAAATGTTGCCTCCGAAGCCGGGGATCAACATTGTGAGTGTAGAGACGAGTCCGAGCACGAACTGCAGGACCTCGTGCGGGATGCGGAAGATCCTTTGGTACTCGGTCCTGAAGTCCGTGTAGACCTGCAAAATCCACGAAGCTGCCGAGGGAATGAAGACAAGCAAGTCCTTGACCACGGCGATGACGCTGCCCGTGAGCTGCAGCAGCTCTTCAGCAGTGATGTTGGCCGGGTTCAGCTCGCTGAACAGTTGCTGGATGGTTCCGTTCGACTGGAAGATGGACTCGAAGCGGGACACGAGCTCGGAAGCGGTTAGATTGAAGTCATGGGACACGTCCTCGCCGACCTGGCTCGCGAGTTTCTCGAAGCCGGCAGTCAGGTTCCGGACGTCAGAGCCTAGGTTCTGGAAGTACTGGTTGATTTCGCCAAGGACCTGGGCGTCGCGCTTGACTAAACCGGTATTGGGCTGGGCCACGGGCGCTGCGACGACGAACGCCGTGAAGAAGGCAAGAGAGGCGAGGATAGAGCGGATGGAGACCATTGAGAGCTAGGAGAAGGCAGGAGCAGAAGCGACGAGTGCCGCGGAGACAAGAGTGGCCGGTCTTTTATACGCTACTTTCTCCGGTTCCGGAGGATCTTCGTCGTCTGCATCATGTACGGGTCCCCCGTCGGCGGGGCGCGGGTTCATGTAAGTCGCCAAAACACGCGCTGCGCTCGCGTTTTGAGAAAACAGAGCTACGGCGCCGCGTAAACCGCGGCAGCACTGGCACGAGAGGGCCCGCAGTATCCTCGAGCACTTACTGAACCTCGCAAGGGGCTGTAGTGCCCGACAACGAGAAGCCAGCCTCCCGTCCTCGCAAAATCTTATGCACTCCCGATATTAGTGGGCGCTGGGTACATGCAGAGTGTGGGTTCGGGCAGGTGCATAATATGCGTGAGCCCATCATCGCATGATTGCATCTATTGGCTGTTTCCGGCCCCACAGGGAGAAAACGTGGCGAGCAGAGCCCGGATGCAATGCAATGCGTGTGAGTGCAAATAATACCTCGGTGCGGGCTGCGGTGTTTGCGCCGTGCTTCAGAGCATTGCCGGCCGCAGCAAGGATCTTGAAGTCGTCTGGCCCTATATTCAAACAGAAGCGAAGCACATGCTGGCTAGGCAGCCCCTCTACATGGCGCCGTCCGCAGCGCCGCCGCTTGGACGGCCGCGCCGCTTAAAGAATCGACGTTCTGCGCGCGGTGCGCACACTCGCCCGCAATGGCGCGTCACGTGCCCGGCTATTTTGGCGGCAGGAAGCGGCCGTAAACAGCAGCACCCTCCGAGCTGCGCCATGTTGTTTGCTGTGGTCCCGCTTGCGCTGCTGGCGACGGAGCCGCGCCTCGTGGCCGACGCGCCCACGACGCTGCTCTACAGTGCGCTCGGCGTGAACGTGCTGCAGAGCGCGCGCAGCGTCGTGGCGCGGCGCACGGATGCGTTTTCGGCGCTGCTGATGGGCGTGCTCGCGCTGCTGCTCACGCCGGCCGTTGCGGCCGTGCTCGTGCTGTTTGGGGCACCCGTGACGTACGCGCTGGCCGAGACGCTGGCTGCGGCAATGGTCATCTCGACGCTGGCCGTGCAGCCGCTGCTCACGTTCTACGGGCTCGAGGCGGCGACGTGGCGGCGCGTCATCTCGCTGCAGGTGCCGGCATCGGCCGCATTCTACGGCAGCATTGGCACGCTCGTGGGCGCGTGGTTCGGCGCAGTTCCCATCGCCCTCGACTGGGACCGGCCGTGGCAGACGTATCCCATCACGATCGTGCTTGGCGCGTACGCGGGCGCCGCAGCCGGCACCGTTCTCGGCAGCTTGTTTGAGAAGCCAGCCCGCAGCGTCGGCAAAAGCGGCAAGAACACAACCGTGAAGCGCAAGGCCGCGGCGCGTAAGTGATCCTTCTGTACATAAATACCGGCCCACCATGGAGTGAGCCCGCCCCGTAATGCCCCTATTTTGTTCCAGCTGTGTATTCGTGTTCGACCTTTGGGCTGCCTTGTCGGACGATAGTAAAAACAGGCTGAGCGCGACGCGCAACTAGACTTGTCCTGGCCGGCACTTACGTACGTAGTTTTACAGCTGGTTGTGTTGCAAACCGGAGCTGCAGAAGCGTGCCGGTACTAAAATGGCGCCTTGCGTTCATTTGACTATTCTCAGTATCATCGTGATCAACTCTTAGTTTAGCGCCGCAAATGCGAGCACAGAATGGTGAGCCAATTGAGCTAATGTAGAGGCGGCCGTCTGACTTTGACCGGCCATACGTAGTGCTACGGCACACTAGGGGTGCGGGGTAGCAGAGTCGAAGCGGTTGTGGATCTATTCATTATATACATAGCTATGCAGTGCCTAAGCGTGCCTACTCCATGAAATCGATTGTGTGTCACTGTGGAGTACTAAATCGTGTGGACTGCGAAATCGCGGCTCAATAATCACTGCCAGTTGTTGTTCAGTGCTGCGTATTCAATGCTGCGTATTCAGTGCCGGTGCCCGCGCCGGGCTAGCGCGCTTGGCCGGCCGTGCTGACTGCGTGCAGTGGGGTGGGCCGCGGTGGCGGTGGCGGCCGTAGCACGGGGTGCCCTTGCCCCGGCACATCACTTTAATTTTTCATCATCCGCGGCACTCTCGACCCATTCCAGCACAGACCATGTCAGTAGCCACGCTTCCGCCGCCGCAAACGACGCGACACGAGGATGGAACCGAGACGGTTGTGCTGTACCGCGTGAACGACGCCGGCAAGAAGGTGAAGGTGACGCGCCGCGTGCGCGTGGAGTCGAGCCCCCTGTCGACGACGGAGGACCGTCGCAACTGGGCGCGCTACGGCGATGCCGCCGCGCAGGTCGGCGAGTACCAGCCGAAGCTGGACGAGGACATCACGCTGCGGCTTTACCCGAAGAGCACGGTGCCGCCGAAGGAGGCGCAGCCCGAGAAGAAGGCCGGCCAGCGCGTGAAGTGCCACTTCTGCAAGGGCGACCATTTCTCGCACGCGTGCCCGCTGCGCGCGAAGATTGCGAACCTGAACGAGATCAACCCGACGCCGGCCGTCACGCCGGCCGCCGCGGCCGTCGCGCAGGGCAAGTACGTGCCGCCGGCGCTGCGCTCGGGCTTTGCTGGTCCGCCGGGTGTGCCCATGATGCAGCCCATGATGCAGTCGCAGCAGGAGCGCGACGAGGCGAGCACGCTGCGTGTGTCGAACCTGCCCGAGGAGGCGAGCGAGCCGGACCTGCGCAAGATCTTCGGCATGAACGAGCGCGTGCGCATCATGCGCTGCAACGTTGTGCGCAACAAGATCACGGGCCGCGGCCGCGGCTTCGCGTTCATTGCGTTCGAGAACCCGACCATAGCCGACCAGGTGCGGCAATTTTTCGACGGCAAGCCCGTGAACAACCTCATCATGCACGTCGACTTCGCGAACGCGGGCCGGCGCTAAACCGCTACATAAACGCTAACTACGAATTATTGTTCTTCAGGGTCTTTGGCTCAGCTTTGGGCGCTCAGAAGCGGAACCCTGCGGCAGTGCGGCTGCTCGCGTAGCCTCTTTGCGCTGGCTTGACGTGCCAACGCGAGCGGCGAACGCACATTAGCTTCGAATGCACATTAGCGGTCTGTCCTATTCGTTCGCGGTTTACAGTATTAAATACAGGCGGGCCGCGACTTTATGCGACCTGCCACACGCTCGAGCCCTCCTCGGAGATCCACTCGCCAAGATCGCTGACCTCGTTCTCCCACTCGACCATGCGGTTGCACATGTCCGTGACCTGCGCCGGCGACAGCACGCGCGGCTGCAGCCATGTGATGGAGATCTTCTGGTCGACCTCGTCGATCGTGCCCTCCATGAGGCCAAGACTCATCGCCTTCATCACGAGAATCTCGACCTTCGTGCCGGGCTGCAGGTACGTCTCCTCGGCCACGACGCTGAACGGCAGCGAGTACTCGATGCCCTGGAAGCGGAATATGCACTCGCACAGGGCCATGAGGCAGAGCTTCTGCTCGAGGAACGGCAGCGCCCCCGCGAGCAGCGCCGACTTCTCCGTGAACGTCGGGCGCATCTTCTGGAACTCGGGCACGTCGCCGCGGTTGATCACAAGCACGAGCTCGCGCAGCCACGCGTCGTCGCCCTGTAGCGTGTCGAGAATCGGGTGCAGCACGAGCTCGCCGAAGTTGTAGATGGACTCGCCGAGCAGCGCCGCAATGCAGAGGTCCTGCGCGCGCTGGCGCTGCAGGTCCGCCGGCACGCTGTCCGCGTGCACGACGGCCAAGTACAGTAGCGCCGTGCGGTAGTATGCAGAGTAGTCGGCGTGCTTCTTGTAATACTCGCTCGACACGCCGTAGAACTGCGCGAGAATGACGCCGTCCGTGATGGGCGTTGTCTCGATGACCTGCTTCGACTGGTCGAGCACCTTCTTCGCGGCCACAGAGTTGCCCTGCTCGATGTGCAGCCCCGCAAGCCGCAGCTCGGCAAAAACGTGCACGGCACGCACCTCAGGCCGGTTGAACAGCGCGGCAATGCCGGACATGAACTCGAGGGCCTCGGCGCTCGATGCGCACTCGTCGCTCGCGTACACGGCGAACGTGACGAACGCGAGCGGGTTCAGCTGCTCCTTAAACCGGAAGATGAACTGCTTGAACAGCGGCATGCGCTGCCCGGCCGAGCGCGCGTCGCGGAAGATCTCGAGCAGCGTTTCCGTGAGCTGGTGCCACAGCCGCCGCTCCGTGAAGTCCTCGAGCGCAAAAAACAGCGGCGTGAGCTCCGAGTCAAGCTGCTGCCGGATCTCGCCAAGCACAGGAAGCACGTCCATCAGGCCTGCCTTGTCTACGGTGCTACCGGTGGTTCTGGTTGTGGTGAGCCGTTCTTGTAGTGGCGGTCGCTTCGGGAGGGCCAGCAGCGCCCTGCGCACGTGACGGCGCGGCGGCGGCGGCGCGGCGGCCAGGCTAGGCTGTGTGCAGCTGCTCTTTAGATCTATTGGATATCGTAGCTCGGCCATTAAATTGCATTTAAATACTGTTAAAAGACTGGCTGTAATTGAGTTTGGCTTGCCGCTCGTAACGAGGATTGGCCAGCGCTAGCGCTTATGTGGTCGCGACCGCACATTCACAAACGCGCTTTGCGCAATGCCCGGTAAATCATTCGTGGATAGTTGAACACTTAGCAAACGAATGGCTCAATTTGCAGTAAGGATGTTACCGCATGGGTCGTGACTGCCGCGTGGGTCGATTGCACTGCGCCGCCGCCAAAGCAAGTCAGGCCACTAGTTACTAAACAGGCTCGCAGCCGGCGACGAGGAGCAATGCGCTTCGTATTACTGCCGCTCGTCCTTTTTCTGAAATACAGTATTTAATTTAACTGCAACTGACGGCGACGCGCTGCCAATTGACACTGACGGCCTCGTAAATACATACACCTGTCCTACAAGTAAGTCACCGTAAACGGCCAATGAGCAGCCGCTGGCGCCGCAGCCTATAAACGCAGTTCGATCCCTGCGAAATGCTGGCCTTGTGCTCGCTCGTGCCCGCCTCGCGCCGCAGACGCCTCATCGCGGCGGCTGCAAGTGCCGCCTTAATGGCCGCCGGGCTGCTCATCTAAGCAGCATCGACATGGACGACGGGGAAGCGAAGGCGCGGCGGCACCTGCGCCCGAACCGCGGCAAAAACCCGAATGCGCGGTGGATTGTGGACGAGGTCGTGAAGAAGAAGCCTGCGCCGAAGAAGCGGCGCGTTGCGCCGAAGCCCGAGGCGCCTGTGCTCGAGGGCGAGACGCTGTGCGCGTGCGACGGCGCTGTGGGCGACGACAAGACAATGGCCGAGTGCGAGAAGTGCAAGACGTGGCAGCACGTCGTGTGCGAGTTCGGTGTCGACGACGAGTCGGCGCTGCCCGAGCCGTACCAGTGCTGGCGGTGCCGCGACGACGACGATGACGACGATGCCGCCGCAAGCGACACGAAGCCGCCGGCCGAGGACCCGAACGGCAGCGCCAATGGTGCGAGTGGTGCCGATGGCCTTGACGGGCTCAAGGATAAGGTGCGGCGCTCTGTGGCCGAGGCGTGGCTGAAGATTTTGGCGCCGCTCGTGGCGCAGCACGCGGTTGGCGCGGACGCGGACGCAAAGGCGGACGCGGATGCGAAGGCGCCGCTGCGGCTTGCGCTCGACATCGAAGCGGCACTATTCGAGAAGTTCGGCGATCGCAGCGCGAAGGACCCCGGCCACGTCTACCGCGACCAGTTCCGCATGCTCTCGTTCAACCTGAAGGACGAGAAGAACGCGAAGCTGCAGGCCGACGTCGCGACGCGCCGGCTGACGCCGCAAAAGTTCGTGACGCTGAGCTCGGCCGAGTTACGGCCGCCCGAGATGCGCAAGCTGGCCAGCGAGATCGAGAAGGAGAGCCTGCAGGAGTCGATCATTCCCGAGCAGGAGCCGCCGAAGGAGCGCGTGAGCACGGCCACGGCCGAGGTGAACATGGAGCCCACGTTCATTGCCTTTGACGAGGAGGAGGACAAGGACAGTGCCGAGGAGGACGAGGCCATGAAGGAGCCGCTTGGCCCGCCGCCGGCTGCGGCGCCGGCTGCGGCGCCGGCTGCGGCATCGTCGCCAGACGAGCCGGACGAGCCCGTGTGGCAGGGCCGTTTGCGGCTCGGCACAAAGCTTGACTTCGCCGCTACGGGGCAGCACCTGCAGGCGCCGAGCCGCGCTGAGTGGCCGCAGTTCCTCGAGGCCAGCAGCTCGCTCGTCGTGGACGGCGCCGTCCCGACGGAGCGCGCCACGAAGTACCTGCGCGAGACGACGAGCAACGAAAACGCCCATGCCGTCGCCTCGCTCGTGCTCTCGAGCCCCGAGCCGGGCAAGATCGACGAGCTCTACGAGTACCTCACGTCGCGCGACCGCGTCGGTGCCGTCGAGCACAGCAGCCCGCGCGTGAAGGACGCATACATCCTGCCCGTAGCCGACACGCCGCCCGACTTCCTCGGCCTCGCCGAGCCCGCCAAAACATACCTCGGCCACCTGCGCGCCGAGCACGGCGCAAAACACTTCCTCCTACTGACGCTCATCCTCTTTAAGTAGCCGCACACTAATAGCCTACTGTACACATACCTTATACAATCATTCCCCAGGACTGAGGCTCAGCCGAAGCGGCCTGCTTCTGCTTCGCTTTCCTGTTTGCAGCGGCCGCCAACGTTGCAGCGCGCCGGTCGCACGCCTGGCAAGCGCCCTAGCGCAATTGCCCTAGCGCAGATCGTCTTATCTGAATTCGTACTACCCCGGATTCGGCGCATGCGTCGCACCCACAGCGGGGCTCGCCATCGCGCCGCCATCGCGCTGCCAGCGCGCCGCCGCGGCTTCAAATTAGGCCGCCAATACTCGGCGGCGCCGTAATTAAAGCTCCATTTAGCTATTTCATCATGCTATGCATTTATTCTGAGCCTATTTCTACATCCTGTTCACAAACTAGGTCCTAATCGTATCAGTCGCGATGCACCGCCCCACAGCTCGGCTGCGCGCCTTCCCCACGAATGACTTCCATTTTTTTCCAATAAGCGCGGCGGCGGCGCCCGTCGCGTAGCCGCGATGTCGCTCTGTCTACGACACTGGGCGTATCCCGTCGTGCCCCGTGCCATTTAAGGTAAGCCCGGCCGCGCCTACCCCACAACACGAACCCGAGTTATCTCCGAGCCACAGATTCTTCCCTCTCCCTTCATCCCCAATGGCTAGTTGCGGACCCACGAACCCCCTGCAATCCGCCAAGGACCATCTCCAGCGCGACACGACGCTGCAGCGCGAGCGCGTCGCCGCAGGCCAGCCGTGGGCGTCCGCGCCCGCGCCCGGCTTCCGCAGTGGCGCGCCGCACCAGGCGGGCGAGGCCGCGAGCGCGCAGTTCGAGAGCTTCAACCGGTTTGCGCCTAATGTCGGCGCCGACGCCGCGGGCCTGCGCGGGCCCGACGCCGCCCAGTCGCGTGGCGCCATGACATACCTAAGCGAGCGCGATCCCCTAGCCCATGGTGTGGGCCAGCAGTGGGCGGCCGAGTTCCAGCAGGCGCCGTCGGCCACGCAGGCGCAGCACGCTCAGCACGCGCAGCACGCGCAGCATGCTCAGCAGCAGGCGTCGGCTACGGGCTCGTTCATGTCTATGACGGGTCCGCCCGTCGGCACACAGTGGCCCGGCGCGCCTGCGTACGCGCCAATGGCCGCGGGCGTCGTGCCCTCCGTACGCGCGGACGCTACGCCGCAGCGCGCGGCGCCGGCGCCGCCTAACGACGCCGTATTCGAGGAGGTCTTTGCCGCGTTCGAAAAGAAGCTCGCGGCCGAGCAGCAGGCGCAGGCGCCGCAGCAGGCCAGCGAGGAGACGCGCGAGCCCGTGCAGCAGGACAGCGAGGACCTTAGCCGCGTGGCCACGCAGATCATGAACACGCTAGGCTCCGCCGACACGGAGCGCTCAGCCCAGCTTGCCGAGAAAATGCAGTCGTCGAAGTTCATGGCCCTCATGGACAAGCTGAAGTCGTCGGAAGTGAAGGCGAGCAGCACGGACTTCGTCGAGGCCGACGGCGGCAAGGTCGACCCGCACACTCTCGCAGCGGCGAACATTGCCGTAGCCAGCGGCCAGGAGCACCGCGGCCCGGCACCCGTACACATGGACGAGCGCGCGCAGACAGATACTAACGCAAATGCAAACGCAAACCAGGACTGGCCGCCGCAGCGCCGCGACACGTCGGCCGCACCGTTTGGCCGCAGCTGGCGCGACGCGCAGTACCTCGTCGGCCTTGAGGACCCGGACACGTACTTCAAGAAGCTGAAGGCCAGTTTGCAGGCGAGCAACGAGCTCATTGCCGGCATGCCGAGTCCCTTCGAAGCCGCGCGCGACCTCGGTCCTAAAACAGTGCGGGTCGGCGACTGGGAAGAGCGCTACGAAGCCTGGTAGGCTGCTCCATAGACCCTTTTTTTTGCATTGATGACCACTCGCTAATACATAGTTCACGTTATGTTAATGATAATGAGCTTTCTTTTGTCCTCATTGCGGGCCACTGACAACTCGCAGCTGCGCAGATGCGTCCGCATTTACGCCGAAAAGAGCGCGCTTGCGCCGCCGGCCGGCTACTTCTTTGAACGGGGTGGAATGCCCACACAGCAGCGCCGCACGGCTTGGCCAGGCCTTAGTTTCACAAAGCAAGTGCTGCAAATAAGTTAAATAGTAATACAATAATACATGGAGCCAGCTAGAACGAGAAGTACTGCCCGATGTTCACATGGCTGTAGCCGGAGCGCGCGACGTACTTGTCGACGGTGCTCTTCACAAGCTCGAGCCCCTTTGCGTTGTGCTGCGACATAACGGCCAGACGCGACTCCTTCGTGGCGCGGCTCGCGTCAAACAGCGACTGCATGTAGCACATCTGCGTGTACAGCTTCTGGCTGTCGTACACGAACGAGAGTGTCCCCTTGCAGCGCGGCTGCGGGCACTTGCGCGCCGCGTACGTTGCTATGGGCCGCGACAGGCACTCGCACTCGTCGCACACGAGCCAGCTCTCGTAGTAGCGGGCCACAAACGCGCGCAGCGCGAGCTCGACCTGCAGCGCCACGTCCTCGTACTCCATGAGCTCGGCGCAGTCGGCGCACTTGAAGCCGTGCGAGTCAAGGGCCGCAAGCCCGCCATACTCGAAGCTGTGGTCTTTGTGCTGGATGCGCAGGGGCTCGCACGCCGCAAACCGCTCTGCATCGGGCGCCAGCGTGATGAGGCTTGCGCTCTCGAACCCGGCGTACTGCTGCTGCACGGGCCGCGGCGCGCTCTTTGCGACCTTCACGCCAAGCGCCTCGGCCAGCCGCGCCGAATCGTATACCTCGAGACACTCGCAGATGCGGTCCATGGGCCGGTAGATCTGGTTCTCGAGGTACCACTCAAAGTCGGGCTGTAGGCCCTGTGCCTTTAGGTCCTCGGGCGACACGGCACGCTCCTGGTACGTCTTCTTTGTGTCGTCGGCGCTGATAATGTAGCTGATCACGTCCTTCGCCTTCACGCTGTAGCCGGCCGCGGCACGCGCCTTCGCCACGCGCACCTGCGGCAGGTTCAGGCTCGCGTCGTACTTCTCCACGTCCTTCGACAGCTGGTTCCGGATCACAAAGAACTTCGTCGGCATTTTGCCGGCCCGCATGTCGCTGGCAAATGCGGCCAAATACTCGAGAATGCGCTCGAAAATGGCCAACGGCTCGGGCACCTCGTCGCCAACCTCAAAGATGCGCTTCAGGACTTCGTTCGACGCGCGCTTGCACGCGTCGCAGAACTCGCGCCGCCGCAGATCAAGACCCTTGTACTCAAGCTTCGTCGACCCGTCTTGGTGCAGAATGAGCGCCGCGTACTTCTTCTTCGCATAAAGCATGAGCTCGCGGAACACATTGTCGATGTCCAGCTCAATCACGCGAAACTGCCGGTTCACAAGCCGCTTGAACTCAGCACCAATGGCGTGTGCGTCCGCGTACTGCACGGCGTTCGTGTGGATCATGACGGAGTCCGTGTCGCCGTAGAGCACGCGCATGCTGTTCTCCTCCGCCAGGGACTTCGTGCGGCTCAAAGTCTCGCGGCCCTTTGCCGTGACAAGCATGGCCAGCGGCTGCGCCGCAAACCGCGACTCGGGCAGACCCAGACAGCCGTACATCGAGTTCGCCGTGAGCTTGAGCGCCGTCTGGCGGATCTGCCATTCGGCAAGCTCGGCCGCCGACGCAGACGGGTTCTTCATCAGCTTCTTCACCTCCTGGCGGCGCTGCACCAGATTCTGCAGCACCTTCGGAAGCAAGCCGGGCGCGACGTCGCTCGACGGAACCTCGGGCATCGTCTCCTGGTCAACGGGGTCGTAGTCCACGGTCGTGAAGCAGATGTTGAACTCTTGGATGATGGACGGGTACAAACTGTTGAAGTCCATGACGAGCACGCACGACTGGTAAAGACCCTTCTCAGGCTCAAACACCATGCCACCCTTGTACTTCTTCTTGCCCCGTTTGCGGTCGCCCTGGTCGCGGTCATAAGCTTGGCGGTCCGGCACCAGCCATCCCGTCTTGTTGAACTCGTGCATCAGCAAGAAGTCGTTGCGGCCGCTGCGCGTGCCCCGCAGCGTCGCGCGCCAGGCGTTGCCGGCGAGATTAGTGAGCTGCCGTGACAGCGGCAGCATCTGATTCTTAAATGCAATCGAGGACACGTACAGCGTGTCGGCCTCGCTATAGCGGATGATGTCAAGCAGCCCGTGGGCCTTGCGCTTGAGCCAGTCGCCACTGCTCACGTTCGGATCAAACGGCTTGCGCTTCGTGCTGAGGAACTCGCGCACCATCTCGTCGAGCGTGTACTCCGAGCAGCGACCCTGCGCTACTTCTACGCCAAACGTGTTCTTCAAGTCGCACAGGAGCCGCCCCGAGCAGGCACGCATCAGCTCAAACTCGGACGCCTCGCGCGGTTGTCGCTGCTGTCGCAGGCGTCCTAGGCTAGACCATGCCGACACGGGCAGCTTCAGCTCAAGAGCACGGTCAAAGATCGTGGCCAGATGCAGGTCCGTGAGCGAATGGCCAATGAAGACGTCCGGGTCCGCCTGCTGCAGCAGCGAGAAGAACCACTGCAGCAGCGCCCGCTCGTTGCTATGCATGACGACGCCGGCCTCGCGCTGGCCTGCCTTTGTGCGCGCCTTATTATGGTCGAGAACCCCTTGCTTAAATTCGCTGGTGAACGCACCGATTTCAGGCGGACGGATGCCGGTCGATACGCTCGACGGCAGTGACAGCGCGTCGCTGGCTGTGTCGTGAGCAACGCTCTTGAACGTGCGCGCCGAAACGGACACAATCTCATGGCTGCCCTTTGCATTCTGCTTCGTCGTGATGGCCACGCTCATGATGTTCAGGGGCGGCACGCCGAGCTTCGAAGCTTCACTGTCGCTCACAACGCTGATCTTGAGAGGCGACTCGCACTCGACGGCAGCATCCGTCCACGAAAGCCGGTTCGGCACGCTCTTCACAGCAACATCGAGCCAGCAGGGGCCCATAACGTTGCGCCCCACCAAAAAGCTCTCGATCATGCGCGAAGTCAGGCCGTTGCACGACGAGTAGGTGCGTCCCGAGCTGGCCGGCAGCGGGCCTGTGTACGGCGCCTTAACATGCAGGTAGGTGCGTGGCGACTTGTTTTGCGAGAAGCAGTTCTTCATTTCAACGCTGCGCGAGCGCATCTGCGGCCCGCCAGCGTTCCTGAACAGCTCCCAGATTTCGGAAGCGACGTCATCAGTCGTCTTGTCTGCGTGCGGCAGGAAGTAGAGGTCGCGGGCCAAGCCGTGGATGACCACTGTCGCGCTGTGGCCGTCAATGGTGCGGCCAAACAAGGTCAGCGTGTGCTGCGTCTCCAAGTAGTCTGTCCAGTAGATGCGCAGCGTCGACCCCGGCTCGATGTGCACGGCCACAGGCTGCTCGGCAAGCGCATCTACAGCTGGCGCGAGCGAAGCGTCGCTATGGAGGCGGTCGGACGCCGCGTCGGGATTAAAGTCGTCGCTTGAGGGTCCCGGTGTAGGCAGGCTGGACAGGCCAGATGTGTTGCTGAAGTAGGCGTCCGCCACATCCTCGAGATCCGAGTCTGAGTCCATGTACACTGGGTCTGGCGTTGGTAGCGGTAATGGCTCGTACTGGCCTGAAGCATACTCGGGCTGCATGGCTTCCATGGCCGAAAGCTCCGGCTCCGGTGCGGGCTCTTCTTGGGCAGCTTCTAGTGACACAGGCTCGAGCTTGATGTCGGCTACCCGGTCCGGGGACGACGGAGCCGCCAGCGGCACGGCCGACAGCGGCGCCGCGTCCTCAATTAGGGCGCTGCCGAGCATTGACGAGTCCGGTAATGCGCTATCGTCGCCGTCGTCTCGCAGTACGCGTGCGTGCCGTGTCGGCGTTTCAGTAATGGAGCGCGGCGTCGAGCTCAGACCGCCGAGTGTGCTGGGGCTGCCCGAGCGGCCCAGCCGTGCGCCGAGGCCCGAGCCGAGGCCTGAGCCGAGGCCTGAGCCAAGGCCAAATGCGAGCTGCCGGCCGGTGGAAAGCTTGCTGGCCAGCGCCGGCGTCTGCGGCGTGGCGCGCGCGTGCCGCAGCTTCGGCGCCGCTTCAATGCTGTTCAGAATCGCTTCGAGCTCCTCGTCTTTGGCAGCCACAGGCTTCGCGCCAGCCACCTTCGGCTTCTTCTGGGCCCGGAAAAGGGACGAAACGGTTGCGTTTTGTGCGCTGCTCTCGTCGCCAGCCGCCGCCGCCGCCGCCGCCTTGCGTTTCGCCGTCTTCGGCGAGTCCTCCGGCTCCGAATCGTACTGCGGCTGGTCCCACTCGTACTCGCCGTTGTCTACGTAGCCCTTGCCGTCGTCGTCCACGACAAAGTCGTCCTGCCGTAGGCGCTCGCGCTGACGCGCCTCGTACTCCTTGTCGTCGAACTCATCATAAATGCGCGCGCCGTCCTCGTCGAAATTCAGCTCGCGGCGCGTCTTGCCCTCTTTGCGGAGCCGGCGCAACTCGGCAAGCGATGCTGTTGGCGGCATTTAGTGGGTGTCTATGGGGAAGGACGCGTTAGATCCGACGCGTCAGCGAGAGGTTAATGGAAGAGCTGAGGTTTGGGTCCCTAAATTAGCGGTGGTTGGAATCGCGACGCGTCTCGCTCTTGTACGTATCATGGCTTTTAGAGACGCCGCGATACTGTCGGCGGCCGGGCCAAAAACCCGGGGTTAGGCGTAGGGCTAGGCCCCCGTCCTAATCATCGCGAGCGCCCGCATTCGCCGCCGTCTATTGCTCACGTGCGTGGGCGTGGGTTGTTTCCGCAAACGGATGAGCGATTATCGATGCGGCGCGGCCCCCAGTGCAGGCCCAATTACGACTCCCAACTGATCCTTAGACTACTCGCGGCAGGACTCTCTCTCTCTTCTCATGCCTAGCGAGCTTACGCCGGACCTGGCCGTCATCTTCATCCAGTACTCGAAGAATGCGCTGCGTCGGCCGTACACCGACTTCGAGCGGTTTGAGATCTTCACAACGCTGCTCGAGGAGCTCGACCCGTTTGAGCCGTACGAGGCGCATAGCGTGCGCATCGAGAATGACGGCCGCGGCAATGTAGTCGAGTCGGAGCACCTCCGCATGCAACTGTACGAGCAGTGGGCAGCCACGGCGTGCAAGGCTCGCCGCGAGGGGAATAAAGACTGGAACAGCTTTATTGCGTTTGTTAATGCGCAGCTCAAGTTCCACGTGGACCTGAACTACGAGCAGTTCCGGTTCTTGTGCGACGAGATGGCCGGGTTCCGCCTAAACCCGCTGGCCGAAGCGAAGAAGCGCAGTCTGTTCTGGGGGTGCGTGCTGCGCCGGGAGTGGCGGTTTGCCCGCATCCAGGGAATTATCGACAGCCGCGACCGCATGGAGGAGTTTATTGGGCCTGTGCTCACGTCGGAGCAGGTCACGAGCTATGCAGCACGCATCGCTTTGGGCCTTGAGCTGCCATCCGTGCCTACTACGTCCACGGAGCCCGCCTACCACCAGTATGGTGATTATGCGCACGGCGATGCCATCACTGCCCTTAGTAGGTTCCTAGTGCATGGGCCCCTGAGCCCTCGTACGGCTGCTAACCAGGGGAGCCCCTTACGGGCTGCGCGCACGCCCGCGCCGTCGCCGGTTTTCGCTACGCACAGGCCCGCAACTATGTACCGGCGGTTCAGCCAGCCGGTTTCGAGCCATTCGCCGGCCGTGCAGTCGCCAGCCATCTATTTCGACCTATCGCCCTCGCACGCAGCCGACGTGACTGAGATGGTGAACGAGATCAACGAGCTTGAAGACCGGTTCGCGGCTGGAGAGCTCAGCGAGGCAGAGCTCGGCGACTATATGCTTATGCTCGGCACGACCATCGAGGCTCCGAGCGAGGACATGAAGACGTTTGGCAGACACATTCAGGCGCACCTGGAGATGCTCGAGAACGAGATCCCCGAGCACAGCATGCCGCTTTACGACGCGCTGCTCAGCTTTGCCGACGCTGCGCAAGGGTTCTTTAACTACACGGCTGATGACATCCGCGGCCAGCGCCAGCGCGACGAGGCTGAAACCGCCCGGTACAATGCGCAACCAGGCAATGCCCACGCGCGTCATTCTTCACCGCGTATAATGCCCTTAGATGTCGATGTACAGTCTTGCACATCTAATGGCCATGATTCCTACAGTGACGAGGCTTATGAAGATGGCGACGAGAACAAGAGCGATGCAGACGAGAATGCCGGAGGCGGCGCGCGCCGTCTTTCTCCGAAACAGGTTCGCAACGTACCGCCGCCAATGCGCGAAGCAACGAGCTCACGAGAGGATCTCGTAGCAGCTGCATCCGCTGAGCCGGCTCGCGCGCCTCCAAACACGCCGACACTGCCGCTCACACTGTCGCTCACACTGCCGCTGAAGCAGAGCCGTGCCTCAAGGAGCTGTGCCTCGAGGAGCCGTGCCTCTTCTTCGCCAGCGCGCGAGGCCTGCTCAGTTCCACAAACACCGCTCTTTGATAAACAAGTTCTAGCATCGCCTGACGCGCAGGCGCCACACAGCGCGCGGGCTGAGCGCGTGCGGAGGAGCCTGACTCGAAGCGTCAGCGTCGAATGCCTCGTGCCAACTGAGCAGCGTGAATCACATCTGCACTCTCCTCAGTTCTCCCCTACTGAGCAGCTGACGCGCAGCGCCAGTTCGGAACAGCTTAGGCTGCCGTCGCACTGGTACCGGGACTTAATTGATGATCCTGGCACTACGAGCATCGAGCCACTTAGAACGCCGAAATCTCAGATAATGGGCAGCTATCACCGCGTGGGCGCAATGAGCAGTGCTGAGCCCTCGGCAGCATCAACCATTCATAAGCGCCCTTCGGATTCACCTAGTGACGACTCAGTAGTGATCCCCATCTACTTCGGCCACGCGTTCTATGGGCCCAGCGGACCAGTCTATATTGACGGACCTTTCAGCGCCAGCTGCGTCAGTCCATGTGGTTCAGAAGCAGCGGATTTGCGGAGCCCAACGTCTCTATCCAGCTCGGGGCGCTAACTATTGGCCCACCTTGTGCGAGTGTACATCCACTAGTCAGACTCAATATCTCACCATAACCACATAATCACAACTTTTGAGTACAACTTTTGAATACAATTATAAATCCCATATTGCCTTTTTTGTTTTGTTTTGTGCGGTCAATTCAGGACTGGCGGGTAGCCGCTCATCTATGTTTTGGAGATTTAGGCACACCATCGTCTTCAGTTTCTCAGTCACGTGTCCAGACCGCCATGTGAGGGCAGCGCGGCCGCCGAACGCGTTGTAGAGCGCCGAGCCGTTTACGCGCAAATGAGCAGCCAGAATGACGCGGAAAACAGGCCGAATGACGCGCAATCGGCAGTTATGCACAGCGTGCTTGCCGTCGACTCACAGGACTACAGCGTCGAGGGCCAGAAGCTGCGGCTGCATGCGTTCATCACCGAGGTGACGGAGATCACGCCGTCTAAGCTGGCGAACGCGCTGGCCGCGCGAATTCAGCAGACACTGGTCAAAACGATCGACAAGATCGGGCAGGGCTACGTGACGAAGGCGCGCGAGCGCGTGTCGAATATCCAAGAAGTTCGCGACTTTGCCGAGGGCAAGTTCTACGAGCTCTCGGTCACGCTGCGAAACGTGCTAACCCAGGCGGTTGCCGAGGTCGAGAAGTTCATGACGGACGAGACTTTTCACATCGACCTCGAGCTCTACACGGGCGGGTTCCTGCGCTTTCAGCACCACGAGGGTATCGACTACACGGACGTGGCCGGCGCACACGAGCTCGAAGCCCAGGTCAGCACGGCCGAGGCCGAGCTTGATTCGACCCTGAAGGAGCTTGTGCAGCTTCGCGCGCGCGAGCAGTACCTTGACACGCTCGTCGCCGAGTGCGAGCGCCTGGATCAGTGGCTCGAGGGCGCGCTGGCCGGCGGCGAGCTCGTGAAGCGGGCAGACCAGGTGCGCGAGCTCACAACGGTTGTCAATGAGGGCATGGCTGCGCTGCGCGAGGTAATTGACAAAATGACGTCTGGCGGCATCGCAAATGAGACCGACGCCTCGCGCTAAAACTAGCATCGGTGCGCTCGCGGCCGACGCCAGTGCTTTATTTATTTATTTATTGAAGTTACTTAACTCAACCTTTCCTGTATTTTTGTTGCGCGCCGCGTTCGCGGCCGTGTTTAGCTGTGAGCGAACCGCCGCATATATTTTTCTTATTCATCAGCGCGACCAAAAACCACCTGCCATTCGGCCTGTGCGTAGTGACTTTTCGCCGCCATGAGCGCCCCACCGCCGCCGCGCTGGACGCCGCCGAGCGAGCCGGCAAAGCCGCCACCACCTGCTTTTACGGTGCCAAAAACAGAGCCCGTCACGGCTGCGAATGGCTCGCAGCCGGCCGGCGCGCACGCAGGCCGCAAGCGGAAGCGCACGGCGCGGGCGGATCCCGAGCAGCCGCCGGGGAAATTGAGAGCCATTCTGGCCCGGCATAAGGATATGAGCAGACCGCATGCGAACGCAGATAAGTCCGCGTACTTGGGCGCCCTTAAGTACCTGCCGCATGCCGTATTCAAGCTGCTCGAGAACATGCCGGCGCCGTGGCAGAGCGCTAAACCCGTGCGCGTGCTGTATCACACGACCGGCGCCATCACGTTTGTGGACGAGATTCCGTACGTGGACCCCGTGAAGTACGCTGCTCAATGGGGCCAGATGTGGCGGCAGATGCAGGCCGAGAAGCGCGACCGCTCGCAGTTCCGCCGCATGCGCCTGCCGCCATTCGACGATGAGGAGCCGCCACTCGACTGGCAGGAGCTCGCCGAGCTCGTGCCGTCTCTGCCGGAGCCGGTCCCGCTGCTCACGCCAGAGCCGTCTAAGTTCGACCAATTGCAGTACAGTTCGCCGTTTACACTGACGCAGGACCCGCCGGCCGTGTTTGACTTTGCGTCGTTTGTCACCTCAAAGGCTTTGGATGTGCCGCTGCCGAACGGACCTGCGTTTGACCGACCGCAGCCGGTTCAGGCTCGCGACATTGGTGCTCTCGAGGACCCGCAGCGTATGATTGTGAGGCCGAGGCAGTTCCCCGTGCGGGCCGAGACAAAGGTCGTATTTCCAAACCTGTACGGCCCGCCAGGCCCCGCCGAATTTGACCCCCCTGCATATGTGTTTCCCGTCGATGCCGTCATCGCACGCAAGGATAACAAAAAGGCATTTTTCGTGGACAGCTCCATCACGGAAGCACCTCATCGCGACTCGCGGCCGCGCGAAACTTCGTACAAGCCGTTCCTGGGCGGGATTCCACTCGACAACTATGCAACGGCCCAGGCGCTGGCCTGCTATCATGCGCCGTTTCCGTATAACGAAACTGCACCACCTCGACGACGCGCGCAAGATGTGCCACTGCTCAAATCATTGTATACGCGACGGCGGCCGCTGCGCGTCATGGCCGCGAAGACGAGGCAGAGCTATCAACGGCTTTTGAAGCGGAGCGTGAAGACGACTTTGCAGGCCAAAAAGAAACGGCACGCACCCAAAAGACAGGCTAAGCTACTAAAGACGCTGGCGTCTACGAAATTTTTTGAACACACAAGAATCGACTGGCTCGAGGCTGGCATGCAGCTCTGTCGCCAGGGCTTTCAGATCCTGCAGCTCATGATCCACCGCCGCGGCCTTCATTTCATGCACCTCGACTACAACTTCAACCTGAAGCCGATCAAAACGCTCACCACAAAGGAGCGGAAGCGTTCCCGCTTCGGGCACTCGTTCCATCTCACGCGCGAGCTGCTCAAAATAGTCAAGCTCGTTGTGGACGCTCACATCCAGTTCCGACTGGGGAATGCCGATGCCTTCGAGCTGGCTGATGGCCTGCATTACATCTTCACACACATGGGCCAGCTTACGGGCATATACCGATACAAGTACAAAGTCATGCACCAAATCACGGCGTGCAACGATCTGAAGCACGTCCTGTATGACCGGTTCAACATGGACGGCGTCGGTAAAGGTCCCGGATGCGGCATTTGGCAGCCTGCGTGGTGCGTCTGGCTAGGCCTCATTCGCGGCACACTGCCAATGCTCGAGCGGTGGCTCGGTAACCTCGTTACTCGACAGTTTTACGGGCGCGTCTCAAAGGGTATTGCCAAGACGGTCACGAAGCAGCGCGTTGACAGCCACTACGACCTCGAGCTGCGGGCGGCCGTGCTGCACGACATTCTGGACGTAATGCCGCCTAGCCTTCGCCAGTCGAAGACAAAGGTCGTTATGCAGCATCTAAGCGAGGCCTGGCGCTGCTGGAAGGCGAACATTCCCTGGGACGTACCGGGAATGCCGCGTCCCATCCAGCAAATTATCGAGCGCTACATAAAGGCCCGCGCCGAGCACTGGATTCGCGTCACGAAGCTGAACCGCGAAAAGGTGCGGTCCGGTGCTACGGTCGATAAGGCGGTCGCGCGCAAAAACTTGGGCCGCCTTACGCGACTATGGCTCCGCGCCGAGCAGGATAGGCAGCAGGAGTACGCGGCCCGCGGGCCGTTCCTCGAGCCGGAAAATGCCGTGGCCATGTACAAAACAATGGCTGCTTACTTGGACGCTACAAACTTCGGCGAGCCTATTAAGTTCCCGGCTGTTGGGTACGACCACGACACTAAACTGCTCACGCTGGCCCTTGAGAACCTGCGCGACGCATTCAACATGACCGCGAGGCTGAACCACTCGCAAAAGGAAGAACTCGCCTTGATTGAGCAGGCGTATGATAACCCGCATGAGACTCTGGCGCGCATCAAGCGCGCCTTGTTGACGCAGCGCGTCTTCAAGGAGTCGGAGGTCTCCTTACTAGACTTCTTCAGCCATTTATCGCCGGTCTATTCTGTCGACCCCACGGAAAAAATAGTGGACGCGTACCTCGACCAGTACCTGTGGTACTCGGCGCAGACGCGCCGGCTATTCCCAGCCTGGGTTAAGCCGGCCGATGACGAAGTCCCGCCCATAATGGTCCGCAAATTCGCAACGGGCATTAATGGCCTCGCTGACATTTGGAGCACGGCAAAGGATGACACTGCCGCGGTCATGCATTGCCAGTTGTCGCGGTTCGTGGAGAGCGTTGACTTCACCCTTCTGAATCGCCTGCTGAAACTCGTTGTCGACGACCGCATTGCCGACTACATCACGGCCAAGATGAACGCGGCCTTGAGCTACAAGGATATGTCGCATGTGAACCAGGTCGGCATTGTGCGCGGCTTCCAGTTCTCGTCCTTTGTTGTTCAGTACTATTTGCTGCTGATCGACATCCTTCTGCTCGGGCTTCCGCGTGCGGTGGATTTTGCGAAGGGGCTCGGCGGAGACCACCCTATCCGATCGTACTGCCGATACAACGACGACGTATACTTTGTGTTCAAGTTGAGCCGCTCAGAGGCTACGGAGCTCACTGACGAGCTCGGCGACTACGAGGTGCTTCGAGAGTACCCCATATCCCGCTGCTGGCCTCGGGATAAACGCATGCGGCTCATCAGGCGTGATATGATGGTTGGTCGGGCGCTATTTGCCGAGCTCAGTGGTCGTGTTCCGGCCGAGCTAGGCGACTTTAAGTGCATCGACGCCTCAGTCTACAGCGTGGACAACCCGGCTCTTATGTTCGAAATGGCCGGGTTTGAGATTAGGATCGAGCCAAAGTTTCGCAGCGAAGAAGAGGCCGGCGGCCGCCTTGAGTTTGTTGAAGACTCAAGCTGGACGCTCGTGGACCCTGAAACGCAGGAACGTACAGGGCATGCTATGTTGCGCGTGAGCACGGAGTCCATTAATCGGTTCCGGAACCGTGTCCGCCAGATCGTGATGTCGAGCGGGTCTACGACATTCGTCAAAATCGTTAGGAGGTGGAACACGGCGCTGACGGCGCTCGTCACGTACTTCCGCGAGGCGGCCATAGCAACGCCTGAGCTTCTCGACACGATCGTAAAGTGCGAGACGCGCGTTCAAAACAAGGTCAAGATGGGCCTGAACTCAAAGATGCCGGCGCGCTTCCCGCCGTGCGTCTTCTACAGCCCAGAAGAGCTGGGCGGGCTTGGTATGCTGTCGGCATCGCACATTCTTATTCCAATGGAAGATCTGCACGGCAGTGTGGCTCGTTTCCGCAGTGGCACTTTGAACTCTGAGGAGCATTTGATTCCTAATTTGTTCAGATACGTAACGCCCTGGGAGGCGGAGGCGATTGACTCGCAACGTGTTTGGGCCGAATACGCCCAAAAGCGGAGCGCAGCAATGGCTACTGGCGACCGAATTTCACTCGAGGAACTGGAAGAAGTCTGGGACCGCGGACTGCCCCGCATCAGCACGCTCTTCCAGAAGGATCGCCAGACCCTGGCGTTCGATAAGGGCTTTCGAGTTCGCCAAGAGTTCAAAACTTATTCGAATGTCAGATTCGAACCCTTCTGGTGGACAAATAGCCGCCACGATGGCCGCCTGTGGAACTTTACGGCGTACCGCTCCGACGCCATTGAGTCACTCGGCGGTATACCGGCCATTTTGGAGCACACACTTTTCAAGGGCACTGGCTTCGACAATTGGGAGGGGCTATTCTGGCAGCGCCAGTCCGGTTTTGAAGCGCAAATGCAGGCCCAGAAGCTCACGAATGCGCAGCGTTCTGGACTAAGCCAAATCCCGAACCGTAGGTTCACGCTATGGTGGTCGCCCACGATAAATCGCGCAAACGTATACGTTGGATTCCTTGTGCAGCTGGACCTGACAGGAATATTTTTGCACGGCAAGATCCCCACTCTCAAGATCTCGTACATCCAGATTTTTAGAGCGCATCTGTGGCAGAAGATACACGAGAGCCTGGTCATGGACCTGTGCCAGATTCTCGACAAGGAGCAGCATGTGCTACTCATAGACGGTATTCAGAAGCTGCCGATCCATCCGCGGAAGTCGTACCGCATGAACGCCTCCGCAGCAGACGTGCTACTCACGTCCACAGCGAACGGGTACGGATGGCCCGTGTCCCGCCCGTCATTGCTGGCCAGTGACAATGACGCGTTTGATCTTGGCACGTCTAAGGAATTCTGGATCGACATTCAACTGCGGTATGGTGATTACGATTCGCACGACATTACGCGCTACACGCGTGCGAAATACCTGGATTACACGTCTGATGGCGTGAGCATGTATCCCAGTCGAACTGGCCTCATGGTCTGTATCGATCTTGCTTATAACACGTATGGGGCGTTTGGGAACTGGATTCCTGGGCTGAAGAAGCTCATGCAGCCGGCGCTGGCAAAGCTCATGCAGTCGAACCCAGCGCTGTACATCCTGCGGGAGCGGATTCGCAAAGCCCTGCAGCTTTACCAGGCGCAGCCAAGGCAGCCTCATCTTACAGCAGCAAACTATATGGAGCTCATGGCCAGCAACAATCTGGTTGTTGACGACAGCGCTGTGTACCGCGTGACCCAGCACAAGACAAAGAATGGGAATACGAACAACAAGCCTATAAATGGCGGCCTTATGGTCATCAACGCCAGCACGGGTCAGTTGTACATGCCTGTAATCCATGCTGCATCTGCATGGGCTGGCCAGAAGCGGCTGAGTGCCTTGAGCAAGTGGAAGACTGCTGAGGAGATGGGTGCGTTACTACGCACTCTGCCCGACGACGAGAAGCCGCAGCAGCTATTTATTGCCTCGCGCGGGCTTCGCGACCCCCTTGAGGTACACATGCTTGACCATCCGAACGTTACTGTACGGAACAGCGAGCTCGCGCTCCCCTTCAAGGCACTGTTGCGGCTGGAGCCTATTCGCGAGGCCGTCGACTCTGCCACAGGGTCGCATCTCGAGGTTCTGAATCTGTATGACGATTGGCTCGCTATCTCGCAGCCCTCCACGGCGTTCAGCCGGCTCATGCTGCTGGTGCGGGGGCTATTGGTGAGCCCCGAGAAGGCGGAATACGTGCTGCACAAGCGCGGCCGGTCCAAAGAAGGCTTTTTGTGGCCGGCACTGAGCCGTGACGAGTGGATGGAGGTTGAGGCCGAGATGAGCGAAGTGGTTCTTCAGGAATACGGTGAGCGGAATGGCGTCGATGTGCAGAGCCTTACGCAAACAGAGATCAGGGACATCATCCTCGGCCAGTCCATCGAGATTCCCGAAGAGGAGCGGCAGCGTGCGGCCATTGAGGCAAAGCCTACGGACGAGCCGGCTGTGAGCATGACCACAAAGACTCACAACGTCCATGGCGACGAGATCACGGTTGTGACGAGCTCTAACTATGAGCAGAAGTCGTTCGAGTCGCAGAACACGTGGCGGAACCGCGCGCTGGCGGCCTCGGCGTCGCTTCACCTGCGGGCACAGACGCTCATTGTGGGTGGGGGTGGCCACGGCGCCGAGCCGGCGCTGTCGCTGCCGCGCAACCTTGTAGAGCAGCTCATTGAGGCAAGCGACGTGCGCAATCTCGTCACGGCTCTTCTCTATGGCCGACGCAGTGAAGCAGGCACGTCTGTGGAGGCCGCGGCTGTCGTGCCACAGCTCGGCACGGCAACTGACATATCGTTCTCGCCCGTGCCCCTGGCCGCGGACCTGCCGCAGAGTGCGGAGCTGGAGCTTGTGGGCGTGATACGCACGCAGCCGCATCCGCGCAGCGACCATAGCGTCAGTGCGGCCGACTTGGCGCTGCTGGCCCGGCGCGAGGCCGAGTGGGACGCTCTTGGCGTCGCGCTCGTGATTCTGAACTTCACGCCGGGCAGCGTCACCGTGACCGCATGTCAAGCTACGGCGGAGGGTCTCCGCTGGGGCCGCGATAAGAGCGCAAGCGCTGCCGAGGACTTCAGTGCGGCGGCCCTCGTGACGCCCAGCCGCGTCGTGCTCAACCCAAGAGACGGCTTTTTCTACGTGCCCGAGGACGATATCTGGAACTATGCATTCTTAGGCGCAGTATGGAATCCGCACGCGCGGGCCTACATGAAGGTTGGGCTACCGCTCGCGTACTACGACGGCGAGCACCGGCCAGCGCATTTCCTTGAGTTTGGCAGGCTCGAGGCCGCGCAGAGCGGCGACGCGTTGGGGCTTGAGCCCGAATACGAGGACGAGTTCGCGTGAGCTGCTCAAGGTTCATATGCCCGAGTACTTATAGATGCAAGAATTACATACATAGATGAACGTGTCATGATCAAGGGCGCTATGGCTGAGTTACAGGATGAGCACCTATTTGTGGGCCATTTGCAGATCCGCCACTTTTCTTTTCTTTCCGTTCCTACGCTCAGCTGGCGCAGCGCTACTTCTTTGCGGCGTTTTCAAACCAGCCGTACAGCAGTTTAGGAGCTTTGGCCGTACGCGCGGCCCTTTTTGGCGTCTGCTCAATAGTCTAATTCTACGGAACGACCTTATTTGGCACATAACACTGGCAATTACTAGCAACTAAGGCGCGGCTGCACGCACCTCAGTAGAAGGGTTAAATAGGCCGCGCAGCAGCATCTATATAGCAGCAGCGCAGTCAGCAGCAACGCAGTCAGCCCTTTTGCTAGAGCGCGATGTTGGAAATCGTTTAGGCCTTCAACTTCTTCCGTCTCTAAGCACGCTTTGTGATGTCCGTTCGGCCGAGCGGTTCGGGCCGCTCTGAACCGTTTTTCTCCGAACGCCGCCTTGTGCGTAAGAATGCAGGGAGCGCTATTTGTCATGGTCGATTGGCCGCCGCCTCGCGTGGCAAGAAACCTCCTGTAAGGGGGCACTGCGCCGCCGGAGAACGCCAAAAGCACACCCTCCGGCAAGTGCTGTTTGCTACTGCTAGACTGGCCGAGTGGTGTGGCGAATTTCCACAGACTCAAGTGCGGCCGATTGGCCTCGCAGCGGCGCGGTCGGCGCGCCGAAACCCTAGCATCAATAGGTGCCGCGAACCCGCTGGCGGCGTGCAGAGGGTTTTCTGGCTGCCCCTGCCCGCAGGATCAGGTTATAAAATGCGGCCGCGGGCGGCTGAAACGAGGCCATGTCTTGGGTTGTGAAGCGATATGCGTCGAGTTTGTTCTCGCCGATAAAGGTCGGGCACATGGACCTTGCGCACCGCGTTGTGCTGCCGGCGCTGACGCGGTGCCGCGCCGACGACGACGGCGTGCCCGCGCCGTACGCGGCCGAGTACTACGCGCAGCGCGCGCAGGAGCCCGGCTCGCTCGTCATTTTCGAGGCGACGGCCATCCACGGCACGGAGCGCGGCCAGAAAGGCGTGCCCGGCGTGTACACGCCGGCGCAGGTCGACGCGTGGAAGCAGATCGGCGCGGCCGTGCACGCGCAGAAGTCGTACGCGTTCATGCAGCTGTGGGCGATGGGCCGCAAGGGCGACCGCGCGTTTCTCGAGTCGCAAGGGTTCCGTCTGAACGGCGCGTCGGCAACGCCCATAGACGGGATCGTGCCGCACGCGCTCACGCCGGCCGAGATCGGCGAGTACATGCAGTGGTACGCGGCGGCGGCGCGGCGCGCTGTGCACGAGATTGGTCTTGACGGCGTCGAGATCCACATGGGCAACGGGTACCTGCCCGAGCAGTTTCTGCGCCAGCGCACCAACGACCGCACGGACGCGTACGGCGGCAGCATCGAGAACCGTGCGCGCTTCGCGCTCGAGGCCGTCGACGCCGTTGTGGCCGCGACGGGCGACGCGAAGCGTGTTGGCCTGCGCGTGAGCCCGTGGACGCCGTCCGGCAGTGTGCAGCCCGAGGCAACGACGCTCGCCGAGTACGCGTACTTCCTTGGCCAGCTGCAGGCGCGGCACCCGGACCTCGCGTACGTGTCAATCATTGAGCCGCGCATGCCGTCCGGCGTTGGTGACGAGTTCTCCGTGCCGCCGCGTGACGGGCTCGGCGTCGACGACTGGAACGACTTCGTGCGGCTCGTGTGGGACGGCCCGCTCCTGCGCTCGGGAAACCTGGCATTCCATGCGTCGCAGATCACGGACAAGGACCCGCGCGCCCTCGTTGCCATTGGTACGTGGTACATCTCGAACCCGGATATTGTGTCGCGGCTGAAGAGCGGCAAGGAGCTGACCATGTTCGACTGGACGACGTTCTACTCGCCCGGCCCGAAGGGCTACACGGATTACGCGAACGCGCAGTAGTGCCGCTACTCGCACACGCTCATGAACCGGTGCTGAAACGTCCTATCAGTGTTACATATTCAAGCATTAAAGGCAGCTTCGCGGGGCGGGCCTATATTTGAAGATCTAGATGCGGCATATAAAATAAGAGCGTACTACAGAGTCGAGACTCAGCATTAGTCGGCCGCATACGCCGCAGTACCTTGCCGCAAGATACTGTGAGTTTCTATGAGAAGCGGCTAGGACGCATCCTTGTGCGAACCGCCCTTGTGCGAACCGCCCTTGTGCGAACCGCCCTTGTGCGAACCGCCCTTGTGCGAACCGCCCTTGTGCGAACCGCCCTTGTGCGAACCGCCCTTGTGCGAACCGCCCTTGTGCGAACCGCCCTTGTGCGAACCGCCCTTGTGCGAACCGCCCTTGTGCGAACCGCCCCCCCCCCCCCCCCCCCCCCCCCCCCCCCCCCGTGCGAACCGCCCTTGTGCGAACCGCCCTTGTGCGAACCGCCCTTGTGCGAACCGCCCTTGTGCGAACCGCCCTTGTGCGAACCGCCCTTGTGCGAACCGCCCTTGTGCGAACCGCCCTTGTGCGAACCGCCCTTGTGCGAACCGCCCTTGTGCGAACCGCCCTTGTGCGAACCGCCCTTGTGCGAACCGCCCTTGTGCGAACCGCCCTTGTGCGAACCGCCCTTGTGCGAACCGCCCTTGTGCGAACCGCCCTTGTGCGAACCGCCCTTGTGCGAACCGCCCTTGTGCGAACCGCCCTTGTGCGAACCGCCCTTGTGCGAACCGCCCTTGTGCGAACCGCCCTTGTGCGAACCGCCCTTGTGCGAACCGCCCTTGTGCGAACCGCCCTTGTGCGAACCGCCCTTGTGCGAACCGCCCTTGTGCGAACCGCCCTTGTGCGAACCGCCCTTGTGCGAACCGCCCTTGTGCGAACCGCCCTTGTGCGAACCGCCCTTGTGCGAACCGCCCTTGTGCGAACCGCCCTTGTGCGAACCGCCCTTGTGCGAACCGCCCTTGTGCGAACCGCCCTTGTGCGAACCGCCCTTGTGCGAACCGCCCTTGTGCGAACCGCCCTTGTGCGAACCGCCCTTGTGCGAACCGCCCTTGTGCGAACCGCCCTTGTGCGAACCGCCCTTGTGCGAACCGCCCTTGTGCGAACCGCCCTTGTGCGAACCGCCCTTGTGCGAACCGCCCTTGTGCGAACCGCCCTTGTGCGAACCGCCCTTGTGCGAACCGCCCTTGTGCGAACCGCCCTTGTGCGAACCGCCCTTGTGCGAACCGCCCTTGTGCGAACCGCCCTTGTGCGAACCGCCCTTGTGCGAACCGCCCTTGTGCGAACCGCCCTTGTGCGAACCGCCCTTGTGCGAACCGCCCTTGTGCGAACCGCCCTTGTGCGAACCGCCCTTGTGCGAACCGCCCTTGTGCGAACCGCCCTTGTGCGAACCGCCCTTGTGCGAACCGCCCTTGTGCGAACCGCCCTTGTGCGAACCGCCCTTGTGCGAACCGCCCTGTGCGAACCGCCCTTGTGCGAACCGCCCTTGCCCCCTGCGAACCGCCCTCGGCGGCGCCGCCCGTGCCCAAAAGCCGTTGGGCGGGCACGTGGCTCGCACGGCAGGCGATGACGCAACCGCGCACGACGGCGGGCGTCCGCGGCGGGCCCCTATTTAGAGGCGAGCCGCTGCTGCGCGCCCGCGACTCACGACGTCCACACGCGCCATGACGAACCTGTTCCAGCCAATCACCATTGGCCACGTCGAGCTTCAGCACCGCGTCGTGATGGCGCCGCTCACGCGGCGCCGCGCCGACGAGCACGGCGTGCCGAGCCCGTTCGCGGCCGAGTACTACGCGCAGCGCGCGCAGAGCGCGGGCACGCTCATTGTGACGGAGGCGACGCCGATTGACGAGGCGGCCGTCGGCCTGAGCGGCGTGCCGGGCATCTACACGTCGGCGCAGGCCGCGGCCTGGAAGAAGATTGCCGATGGGATCCACGCGCGCAAGTCGGCCGTGTTCATGCAGTTATGGGCGGTCGGGCGCAAGGGCAATCCCGAGTACATCCACGCGCACGGGCACGAGGTCGTGAGCTCGTCGGCGCGCACGATCGACGGCGTTGCGGCGCACGCGCTCACGCGGGCCGAGATCGCCGCGTACGTGGGCTGGTACGCCGCGGCGGCGCGCCGCGCTGTGGACGAGGCCGGCGTCGACGGCGTCGAGCTGCACATGGCGAATGGGTACCTTGTCGAGCAGTTCCTGCGCGAGCAGTGGAACGACCGCACGGACGAGTACGGCGGCAGCGTCGAGAACCGCGCGCGCTTCGCCATCGAGGTCCTCGACGCCGTCGTGCACGCCCTCGGCGGCGACGCGAAGCGCGTCGGCCTGCGCATCAGCCCGTGGACGCGCTCGGGCAGCATCGGCCCGGGGCCGTCGACGCTCACGGAGTACGCGTACCTGCTCGGACACCTGCAGAAGCACTACCCGCAGCTGGCGTACGTGTCCATCATCGAGCCGCGCGTTGCGAACGGACACCTCGGCGACGACGTGACCGTGAGCCCGCGCGCGGGGCTCGACCTCGACGAGTGGAACCTGTTCGTGCGGCTCGTATGGAAGGGGCCCATCATCCGCGGCGGCGGCCTCCACGCCGACGCCGAGCGCATCGCCGAGAAGGACCCGCTGACCCTCGTGGCCCTTGGCCGCGTCTTCATCTCGAACCCGGACCTCGTCGAGCGCCTGCGCCACCACGTGCCGCTCGCGAGCTACGACCGCGGCACATTCTACACAGGCGGGCCAAAGGGCTACGTAGACTACACGAACGCGGCGTAATGCGACGCTCTCGCGCGCGCCGTACACGAATCGCGCCGGCGCTGCGCTACGCCCCGGGGTTTTCTTCCTTTCTTTGTAAAACCCCTCCTTAGTGCCTTAGGCCTTTTTGTAGAGCTATACAGACTGCATTTGACTATACGCGGCGCAGTGGCCGCGCGCGCTCGCCGCCAGCTCGGGGGGCAGTGGCCGCGCGCGCTCGCCGCCAGCTCGGGCCGGCGCGGCCCCCCCCCACAAGGTGCAGCCAGCAGCCCGCATGTGGTCCGCGGCGGCTAGGGTTCTGGGCCGGGCCAGGAACCCTTAGCGCGCGCCTATTTATTTTTTGAAAAATCGGTGCGCGGCATGGCGAACACGAAGCGCAAGCAGGAGTACCGCGAGGAGCAGGTGCAGAAGCGCACGAAGGTGGAATTCGCCGAATCGTCCGACGCGGGCACGGGCGAGGTGAAGCTGCCGCAGAAGCGGTACTACCGGCAGCGCGCGCACTCGAACCCGTTCAGCGACCACGACCTGAAGTACCCGGCGCGGCCCGAGGACATGAACTGGGGCGAGCTGTATCCCGAGGAGGGCGGCGCGCCCACGGTCGCCGATATTGGCTGCGGCTTTGGCGGCCTCCTCGTGGCCCTGAGCAGTGCGCTGCCCGCAGAGCGCATTCTCGGCATGGAGATCCGCGTGCAAGTGACACAGTACGTCGAGGAGAGAATAGCGGCGCTGCGCCTGCAGAACGCGGGCGACGCCGTTGGGTACCGCAACGTGGCCGTGCTGCGCGGGAACGCAATGAAGTTTCTGCCGAACTTCTTCGCAAAGGCGCAGCTCAAGAAGATCTTCTTCTGCTTCCCGGACCCGCACTTCAAGCAGCGTAAGCACAAGGCACGCATCATCTCGCCGACGCTGCTCAGCGAGTACGCGTACGCGCTGCGTACGGACGGCATTGTCTACACAATCACAGACGTGAAGGACCTGCACGACTGGATGGTCGAGCACCTCGAGGCGCACCCGCTGTTCGAGCGGCTGCCGTCTGAGTTCGAGAAGACGGACGAGTGTGTGCGCATAATGACCGACGCCACGGAGGAGGGCAAGAAGGTCACGCGCAATAACGGGTCCAAATACATTGCATGTTTCCGGCGCATTGCCGACTGAGTTTGGGCCTAACTACCTAATTAGTTCGCGAGTCCGTGCGGCGCTCGCGCGCTGAGCCTGTAGGTTTCGGGCGAGACGTGGTTGCGGGCCGCCAACGCTCGCATCGCATTCTCACAGGTCCGGCTCGCCACTAACTCCCTAACAACTATGCATTCTACGAACTACACCCGCTTAACACTTAATAAACCAGCCAAACAATCAAACGCACTTTCACGCGCGCTCTAATTTATAGTGGTTCTGCCAGGACCCTTGAACCGTCGAAATGAACGTCAAGTTCGGGTAGGGACCCGCGCCCTGACCCTGGCTGTATTGACAGTAGTAGTAAAGAACTGCCCTCCGAACCGCGCGCACTTTATGGCCACGCCCGAGGAGTTGCGAGAGCGGCTGCGGGCAAAGCGCGACGCGCAGCTCCAGCAGCAGCAGCACGCAGAATCCGTGCATGCGCAGGCGCGCCAGGCCGTGCAGGACCTCATTGTGCTTGGCTACAACTTCCCGCAGATCCTCGAGCAGGCGAAGGGCCAGATCAGCGCCGAGACCCTCGATCTGCACTACAAGGCGCTGGGCTACTTCCGACGCAAGGAACAGCCTCCATCGGGGACGTCGCGGTGGGACGCGGCCAGCAGTTTCGGCTCGCCGCGCTGGCTCCAAAACGTCAAGAACTATACAATCTCTTTGGAGGAAAGCGAGCCCGAGAGCGCGAGCGAGGACGACAGCGACGATGCTCTGCCAGACGGCATTCGACCAGATGGTGGCGCTGTGTCTGCGGCGTCGTCGGCCGGCCCGAGCCAAAGTGACACAGATATGCCCGATGCCGAGGCCACGGCGCCTGAAGGCATGGCGCCTGAAGGCATGGCTCCGGCGAGCGGCGGCCGAAGCGGGGACGGCCTGCAATTGCCAATAGTTGGCTCTACAGAGCCGAAGGAACCACCGGCTGTAGCCGCGGATGAGCAGCACGCTGCAATGTCCGTAGACTCCGGAGCTCTGTCAGATCCAAGCGCGTCAGTGGCTGGACCAATGGACGCGCAGATGGCCAAGGTGCCTCCGCAAGTGCCGAGCTCCGAGTCTAGTATGAGTGGCATTGCCGGCTCCGAAAGTGTCGCACCACCGCATCCGCGCGCGAGCGGCTTTGCACCACCAAGTCTGAACCGTACCTCCTCGCACAGTTCCGCAACGGCATCACGGCCCTCCGACGCTGCTCACGATCTCGATCTCGAGCTTCACGACTCCGCTATGAGTACCGAGCGAGAGTCAGAGCCTGCTGCTGCGACCTCCGCTACTGTCTCCGCTGCTGCGTCTGCTATTGCAGAGGGCCAAGCTGGACTTGGCGCGTCCCGAGTCGAGGCCGGGACTGATGACTCGGAAGCCGAGTCGAGCTCGGAGGATGAGAGCGAGACGCCCGCGCTTGAGGACTCGATCAAGGAGGAGCTGCGCCGCGTGCAGGACCAGGTCCGCGCCATGCAGGAGCGTAAGCTCGCAAAGGAGGCGCAGCGTGAGGCCGAGGCCGCGATGCAGAAGCGCACAGCCGAGCTGTCCGATATTGCTGCGAAGCGCGCCGTGCTCATGCAGGCGCGCCAGCAGCTGAACTTGCCGAAGCTGACGTCGCGCGTGTCGCGGCTCGAGTCGAAGCTCAAGAACGCGAAGGAGCTCGTGCTCGGTGCGGCCGTGCAGCTCAAGGACATTAACGCCCAGAGCCTCGAGCTTGAGAAGAAGGAAATCCAGATCCGTAACGAACTTGTGCGGCCGGCCGCACCGCGCGACGTCGTGCCCGCCACCACCACCGCCGCCGCCGCCGAACACGACAAGGCGCAGGTCGCCAGCGACGCGGCTAGCGACGCTGCGCTGCCTCTTGCAGACGAGGCAGAAGCGCCGCCTCCAAGAGAGCGCGTCAAGGTTTTGACAGCCGAGGACTCGCCGCTGCGCATGTTCGGCAGCTGGCGCCTTGCGCCGCTCGGCCCGCGGCACTGGTTCTCGCCGAGCTTTAACGGGCGGTTTGTGCGCGACCTCGACGTGCGCGAGTTCTGTAACGTGGACCTCACGGGCGAGGCGTGCGTCGACCGCGACTGCGAGTTTGTGCACTACCGCGACTTCGAGGTACCGCCGCACGTCGTCGTCGAGTACATGGCCACGCGCGGCGTCGAGCGGCCCGGGTTCAAGGACGGGCTCGTGCAGGCTCTGCGCACGCACTTAAGCGGGCCCGACGCCACGCCGGAACAGCTGGCCGCCGTCGCTGTTGGGTTCCGCCAGCAGTACGACGCGCAGCAAGTGCTCGACTGGGACTCCTGGGGAGTGGCACGGCCCCTGTAGACTACTGTATACTTATTTGCATTTAATATCAGCATCACGAACGGCTGCCGCTGCCGTCGGTCAGCTTTAGGGCCGCGCGCCTCCGTATGCTGCAAAATGCGGATTCAAGAGCGTTGTACAAGGTAGGAACGCCCACGCACTGCAGCGCTGAGCGAGCCGACGATAACTACCTAGCTGCTAATTTAAACAAAAAGCGCAGCTCGCGCGCCGAGCGCCGCGCCGCGCCGCGCCGCGCTTTTCTATGTATTGGGTTTGTGTTGGCGCGCCACGCATGTGGCGGCGCGCACGGGGAATTAAATAATTGCGCCGGGGCTCAGTGGTGCCGCGCGTGCGCGGCCGCGGCCGGCCGCGTAACGTCGGGCCGCTCCTCGTCAAGCAGGCCATCGCGGTCACGCAGCGAGGCCGTCGAGCGCAGCGTGCGGTCGCCGAAGATCGAGTCCATCTCCTCGAGCGTGACGCCCTTTGTCTCGGGGAACACGTAGTACACGAGAATGACGGACAAGGCGCTGAACGCGGCCGGCAGCAGGTACATGGACCAGCCCATGGACTCCTGCAGCACGGGCGTGACCTCACCGACGAGGAAGTTGAACGCCCAGTTCGAGGCCGTGGACAAAGACGCGCCCTTTGCGCGGATCGACAGCGGCAAAATCTCGGGTGGGTACAGCCACGGGATGGGGCCCCACGAGTAGCCGAAGAACGCGTTGTAGATAACGACAAAAATGACGACGAGCGTCGGGCTCGACGGCACCTCGAGGAAGATGAAGTACGAGATCATGACGAGGCTCAGCGACATGACAATGCCGCCGCTCATGAGGATGCGGCGCCGGCCCCAGCGGTCCACGAGGTACCAGGGCGGGATCGTGGCCGCAACGTAGATGAGGGCGTTGATGCCCGTCATGAGGATGGCTGAGCGGCCGCGCCAGCCCGCGTGCTCAAACACGAGCGGCGCGTAGTACGAAATGATGTTGATGCCGTCGAGCTGCGCGAACGCCTGCGACGACATGGCGATAAGCACGCGCTTCTTGTAGCGGCGCCACATGTAGCCATACGAGTGCTTGCCCTCCATGCGGTGCAGCAACACGGTCTCCTTGATCTCGTCGAACTGCTCGCGCGCGTGCGTGCCCTTTGGGTAGAGGCGCAGCAGCGTGGCCATGCCGTCGTCGTCGCGGTCCTTGTTCACGAGCCAGCGCGGCGTCTCGACAATGAACTGCGAGCCCACAACGAGGGCCAGGCCAATGACGCACTGGATGAACAGCGGCAGGCGCCAGCTCATGTCGGACTCGATGAACGAGCAGAAGTAGTCGACCCACACCGAGAACGCGTAGCCAACAATGTTGCCCGTGAACTCAATGCACGCAAACTTACCGCGATTGTGCGGCGGCGAGATCTCGGACTGGTACACGGGCACAATCGTCGAGAGCATGCCCACGCCGAGGCCCGAGATGACGCGGCCGACGACCATTACGTAGAAGTGCGTGGCGCCGGTCTGCAAGAGGCCGCCCACAACGAACACGAGCGCGCCGTAGAAGATCGTTTTGCGGCGGCCCCACATGTCGCCTAGGCGCCCGACGCAGAGGCTGCTCACGAGTGCGCCAATCTCAAGAATGGCGACCATCGTGCCGACACGCGCCGGCGACGGATTGTCGAAGTAGTCCTGGAAGTGCACGCCCGTGATGATGCCGGACATGACGCCCTGGTCGTAGCCGAACAGGAACACGCCCAGCGACACGAACAGCGACACAAAGTAGATGAGCGCCTTGCCCTTGAGGCCGGCCGCCGCGGCGTCCGCGGGCGCACCGGCTGCCTGCTCACCACTCGAGGCGGTCGCGGCCATTCTTCACCACAAACACTGAGCCTTGCACGGTGGAGGTAAGGAGCGCGTTCAGCAGCAGTGGTTCCCCAGGAGCCTCCCCCTCGGGGCTAGGGCCGCGCCCTTGCCCACGAGGCGCGCCAATCTGAATCTGGCGCGCGAATGCGGGGTTCCGCGAGGCCCCGAAACGGGCTGCGCACACAAAAGCGGAAACTGGCGAGCGGCGCAGCTGGCCACGACGGGTGGTAGGAATCGCTCCGTAACTTGGCGTGCGCTTCAATGACGCGCGTGCGGCCGCACAGATAGTGCCGGCGCAAATCAATAAGCTTGGGAGTGGCCGCCGGCCACGTTACTACTCCCAGCTAATCATGCGGGCCCCGATTTGGGCGCCGCCGGCGCCGGCCGCCGCCCAAAACACCGGCCTCGACGGTCCGCCTAGCGCTTCAAAGCTGACGAAAAGCATAGTTTTAACTTGCTTAGCTCGTTTCTGGGCCATTGGGCGCAGCGACAACGGCCCGGCGTTAGTGCACCTTTTTTATATCTGAAACGGCGCTAACATAAGTAACTTCACTGTGCGGGTAGCGCAGCACTGCACGACAGCAAGGCGAGCCACGGCACCGATTTTTCCCGGTCCACCCGTTGCGCTAGCCTGGAATCCGGCAATTTCAGTCTCTAAAAGCTAGCTACACTATATTGGGGCCCAACGGCTCGTTTTTCATTACTCTTCGCATTCGTCCTCAAACGTCAATAAATACAGTTAATTAAATAAGGGCCGCTTTGGCCATGCTTTGTGCGCGCTCAGCCAACGCGCACCTCGCGCTCGTGCGGGCGGAACATGGACACCTCCTCGGGCTCCTTCACGCGGTTATCGACCATGCGCCCGCTCGAGCGCAGACAGTGGTCCTGGAAACGCGCCTCCCACGCAGCGCCCGTCATGAGCGCAAACGGCAGCGACTCGGACGCTGTCTCGAGCGCCTGCTTCCAGGCCTCGCCGAGCTCGTGGTACGCGCGCACGAGCAGGTTATTGTTCGAGGGCGTGGACCAGCTCGGCGTCTCGTGTACAAGCTGCGTTGCGCCGTCGAGGAACTCGAGCGTCTTCAGCATCTGCGTACGGTCGCCGCTCAAAAATGCAACGGTGTACTCGGCCAGCGAGACAAAAAACTCATGCCAGTGCGGCCGCACGCGCAGGAATGCATAGTCGCCCTTTGGATCGCCGCGGTACGGCAGGTGCGAAATGATCTGTTGCTGGTACGCGCGCAATGCGCTGAGCGCCTGCTGCGGCGTAAGCGGCGGCGCAAGGTGCCGCACTGCGCTGTACAGCTGCGGCTGCTGCTCAACGAGCTCCTCAAACAAAGCGACGAGCTGCGGCTTGTCCAGCGTCTCGAGGCACCGCTTGATGCTGAGCTGCGGTAGCGCCTTTTTGTGCGGCGACGGCGCCGCTGGCGCCACGCTCAGCCGCGTGCGCTTGCTCACGCCGCCGTGCGGGCTATGCGACCCGTGCGATCCGTGTGTGCCGTGCTGGCCAAGCGGGCCGCCGTCGTCGTGGCGCCGCTTGCGCAGGTTCTCGGGCGAGAGGCTGAGCTGCGTGAACGTCGATTGCAGGCTCGGCGCACCGGCGGGCTTTATTGTGTCGTCCCAGCCCATGGCCTGCGGCGCAGTTTTCGATGATGGCTTGGGCGCCGTCGGGGGCGCCGCTCCGGGTTCAGCCATGTCTAAAATACAATGCAAGAAGAATGTGCTGGGGTGGTGGAGAGGGGAAGGAAGGCGTTTGTTTTGGGTTCGCCCTTTTTGGTTGGGTGGGCTGGACGGCTGGCTCCGTAGTACGTCAGCCAGCCAAGGAAAACCTCGAGGTTCGCTGCTGTTCGCTGGCGTCGCCGTATCGTGGCGCGCCACGCCGCTGGCGAGCGAGCTACGGCCGACACTTGTTGCCGCCGCTTTGCTCGCACATATTTGCTGAATAATTGGTCGGTAAGCAGGGCTCTGTAGCTGGGCCGTCCGTCGCGCGGCGGCCGTCAGTAACGGCTGCCGCTGCTGAGTAACAGCGCCGCAGCGGCCATGACGTATGAATCATGCTTGATTGCGTCGCCTACAAAGGTAAAAGCAGCGCGGCCGCAGCGCTGCCTCAATTGAGTAGCGCCGGCCGATCTTATCGCCAAGCCCGGAAACGTCGCGACATTTTCGGCCGGGCCGATCGTTGTCCTCAAGAACCGGTCCAGTCGCGGCGTATCGACGCATGTGGAGAGTCGCGGTCAGTGCTTGACTCGCCGAGCGCGCTACGAACCTTGTCGAACCTCCCTGGGCACAGTTATTTCACTAAACCTTTTAAGCAATGCTCCTAGCCCTGTCGTTTAGTCATGCCAGCCGCGCGAATGGCTGTCGAGGCAGAATTAGTGCCGTTTGGAAAATTAGCGCTCGCGCCAAGACGTTGCGTTAAATAAAAGCACGGTAACGCTCAATTGAGTCGCAAGTCTCGAGTTTGGGCTGATGCGCCCGTTCAGCAATCGCCATTAGGGCTGCGCGCCATGTAGTCATTCTGAGTATGACATCATCGCTGCGTCGCTGCGCACTATCGTCGTCTTGCACAACCCGCATAGCGAAGGCTAAGAACCCGAGTTGCCCTCAAGCAGCACAAGCGTGTGCAAGGCCGGTGCCGAAGCCCTGAGTCGCGGCCTCGGTCCGTGCATTAATTCGCGCTTCAGTGACCCGCTTTTACATAGAATAAGTGTGTACAAGCGAACTAGGGGCGCGAGCCCGCTCGCGTACGGCTGAGGTGCGCCCGCTGCAGGCTGCAGGCACCGTGCTCGTGCGCTCGCGTCGCCGGCGTCGAGCAACTGGCTTAACTAGGCCGCCGCGAGGCTCGTCGGCGCCTCCACGTGATGCAATGGCAGCGGAGACGGGCCGATCACCGCCACATGCACGCGCGTTTAGGCTCGAGCGCAGCGCCGCACCGTTATTGAGTGCAGCGCGGCTCAGCCACATCGCCCAGGCATCTTGCTCTACAGATCTCGCTTCTGGCGCTGCTCTCGTGGAGGCGCAGGCCGCGCCTGCGCAGACGGTGTGTGGGGTTCTTCCCTATTAGTGACTGGTGCAGCTGGGAGCGCATATGCATGCCGGCGATACGGAGCCAGCATGCGCAAGCAGATGCGCTTGCGTTTGGAATGCGGCGAGCCTGCGCCAAAACTGCAGCGTCCGCGACAAGACCCCGGGCCCGGCGCAGTGCTCGCGCGCGCAACACACGCCAAATAACCGGTCGCACGGACGGAATCCCTCGCACTGGCCGCTGCTGCGCGCCCTTGCCCTCGAAAGCATCCGTCCCAGATGAATGGCACTGAGTGGCAGGTAAGCTGGATTTGGGCTGCCTGCTCAGGGCAGGGAACGCCTGGTTCGCAATAGCAACGGCCACAACTCACAACCCCTCCACGATAGTTTATATAACCCACCTCCCACCCACCCCGCTTCGAACCTAGCCAAGTGTTCTTCTGCGAAACGAGTACTGGCACTTGACGCAAAATGGACGTTTCGCCCCACGAGATTGTGTTTGGGCCCTCGTTCGAGGAGACCCAAAACACCCCGATCAAACTTACAAACACCACAAACCACATCCTGCTCTACAAGGTCAAGACGACGTCGCCGCAGCTCTACTGCGTGCGGCCAAACGCGTCGGCTGTCGAGCCGGGCCAGACCTTGCAGGTCATCATCACGCGCCAAGCCAAGGCCGTGACTGAGGGCGAGCAGTCTAAGGACAAGTTCCTCATCCTGTCCACGCGCATTGACGAGGCCACGCTGCGCGAGGCAGGCTCCCCGGCCGACGTCTGGACGAAGCTCGAGAGCTCGCACGGCAGCAAGTTCGACTCCGAGAAGCTGAAGGTCGTGTACACGGACAAGCCCCAGAACAACCAGGTGCAGTCGCAGTCGCAGCAGTACTCACCTCAGCAGCACCAGTCGCAGTACGGCCAGAGCCAGGGCCAGGGCGCAAGTGGCTCTCAGTATGGCCAGGGTGCGGGCCAGGGCTCGGGCTCGGGCGCGGGCGCCGCTGCAGGCGGCCTCGGCGCGGCCGGTCTGGGCGCGGCTGGTCTCGGTGCCACGGGCCACCACGGCGGCCCGCAGGGCCACGGCCAGCAGGACTACGCCTCGAAGGCGGGTGACTTCAACACCCACGTCCCGGGCACGCAGCAGGGCTACGGCTCCCAGGGAGCATCTGGCGCTCCCTCGAGCGGCGCCGGCGGCTACGGCAGCGGCCCCACTGGGGGCTCCACTACTAGCGGCAGCGGCCCCAGCCCCGGCGCTGGCGGCTTCGCTGGCAATGTCCCGGGTACGCAGCAGGGCCCTAAGAGCTCTACTGGCGCCTACGATTCGGAGATCCCGGGCACGCAGGGCGCGGGCTCGAAGGGCCCGTCCTCGGGCTACGACTCGCACATCCCGGGCACGCAGCAGAAGGGCTACGATTCGAAGGGTCCCTCGGGCTACGGCTCGCAGGGCCCGTCTAGCGGCTCCGGCTATGAGGGCAACGTCCCCGGGTCGAAGCAGGGTGCCGGACCTAATGCGCCCAGCGGCAGCACGGGTGGTTACGACTCGTCCGCACCTACGCATGACTACGCGTCGCAGGGCCATGGCCAGTCGTTCGATAACCAATCTGCTAAGGGCTCGACCGGTCCGGGCGCAGCTGGTGTTGCCGGCGCCGGTGCTGGCGCCGCGGGTGCCGACTCGTCGTCGTCTGCTCACGGCAAGGAGCACCACGGCCACCACCTGTTCGGCAAGAGCCACCACCACGATGATGCCGCCAGCGATGCGAACTCCGCCGGTGCCGCTAGCAAGGGTGAAGACATCCACGGCTCAGGTCCTAACGGCGAGGTCACCGTCGACGACATCACCGGTAAGCTCGGTCTGCCCCATAAGAGCAAGCTGCTCGACGAGGGCGATGGCCGCACGGGTCCGAAGCTTGCGAACGACAATCTCTCTGAGGGCCCCAAGGCTGAGAAGGCAAATTCGGGTGGCTCTGGCGAGGAGAACTTCGCGCCTGATCAGGAGACTGGCCATGCCGGCGGCGGTAAGCCGTCTCTGGGAGCCGGCGTCAACACGAGGGGATACGGCGACCAGGAGGCTAAGGAGAAGGGCACGATTGGCTCTGGCTCTGGCTCTGGCTCCGGCTCCGGCGTCCCGACCGGCACTGGCTCGCAGAAGGACGCTTACAACCAGGGCCCTGTCGCGGGCTACGACACTGGCGCTGGCCAGGAGTCTGGTGCTGGACCGAGCTACCTGAGCAGCGCATCCAACACTGCGTCTGAGGCCACAGGTGCGGCTGGTGCTGCTGCTGGCGTCGCAGCAGGCGTCGCAATGGGTGCGGCCAACACTGTGTCGGACTGGTGGAAGGGCAACAGCAACTCGCAGAATCAGGATCCTAACAACACCTCTCGCTCTGCGGTGGGTCCTACCTCGTCGTCCACCTACGGCTCGGGCCCCACGTCGGGCTCTACGGGTCCTACTTCCACGTCGGGCTCGTCTACTGGTGGCACGTATGCTGGTGGCTTCGAGAAGATCATGAACGGTGGTGGCTTCGAGGCGGCATCCTCGCCCAGTAACTACCAGTCTGGCGCTGGTACTGCCGGTGCTGGTACTGCCGGTGCGGCCGGTGCTGGTGCGGCCGGTGCTTCGCGCGGTGTCTCGGGCAGCGGCGCTCCCGGATACGGTTCGTCGAACACGTACGACTCGCCGTCGTCGAAGAACGTCGGATCGGGCTCGAACTACGATTCGACCAACCAATACGGTTCGCCATCGTCTAAGGACGCGTCTAGCGGCTACGGCTCGCAGGGTGGCTACGACTCTTCGTCGAAGGGCCCTCAGGGTTACGGCTCGCAGAATGCCTACGATTCGTCGGCGAAGGATCCTCAGAGCTATGGCTCGCAGAGCGGCTACGACTCCTCGTCGTCTAAGGGTCCGCAAGGCTATGGCTCGCAGGGTGCGTACGGCTCGGGCTCTGACGGCCAGACTGGTGCCACTGGTGGTGCCCCTGGCTACGCTTCCCACAGTGGCACTGGCGGCACCACGGCTGGCGGTGCTGGAGCTGGCGCGCTAGGCGGTGCTGGCCTTGGCGGCATTGCAAGCCAGGCCAAGAACCATGACCTTGGCAGCGAGGCCGGCAAGTACAAGGATCACGTTCCCGAGAGCCAGCGCGGCAACTTCGACAAGGCTCTGCAGGGCGACAAGCAGCTGCGTTCGAACGACTACAAGGGCCTCGCTAGCGACAACCTGAAGGGTAAGGTCTCCGAGGACCATATCAACCAGGCCGACAAGTACGGCCAGCAGATTCCTAGCGATGTTCGTGACAAGCTCTCTAAGGGCGATATTGGCGGCGTCGTTGGTGGCGCTGGTGCAGGCGGTGCTGCCCTCGGTGGTGCCGGCGGATATGGTGCGTCGCAGCACGGTTCGTCGGGTACCGGTTCTGGCTCTGGCTACGGCAGCCAGAGTGGCCAGGGCCAGTACGGTAGCTCGAGCGACTACCCGGGATCCCAGGGCAAGTACGATACGAAGGACTACTCTGGCTCGCAGGGCTCGCAAGGCAAGTACGGCTCGAACGATTACGCTGGTGCCCAGGGCTCGCAGGGTAAGTACGGCTCGAACGACTACTCTGTCTCGCAAGACTCGCAGGGCAAGTACGGCTCGAACGACTACTCGCAGGGCTCGCAGGGCAAGTACGCGTCCAATGACTCGACCTACCCCGGCTCGGGCTCGCAGGGCAACAAGTACGTCGCGGCCGGTGACTCGAACTACCCTGGCTCCCAGGGCAAGTTCGACACGAAGGACGCTGAGAAGGACCTTAACAGCGGCAGCAGCTACGGCGGCGTCGGATCGAGCACGGGCTCGGGTCCGTACGGCAACACCAACTACTCCGCCGGCAGCGGCTCTGCGTCTGGGTTCGAGAAGACGGTGAACGGCCCCGCCGCGTCGGTGAGCGGCGCCTACTCCGGCTCGCAAGCGAACACGTCGACGCAGATTGCGGACCGTGACTCGCGCTCGAACGCGGCGCCGACGCTGCCGAAGCAGCAGTCGGAGGTGCCCCTGACCGTGACGGTGCTTGTGGCCACGATTGCGTTCCTGATCGGCTGGAAGTTCTTCTAAGGTTTCGGCAAGATTTACTAGTCTTCTACTTCTTCAACTTTGATTGTTTTCATTCGAATTCCACACCTACGTGCCGCGCCAGAACGGCGTCTATGTACTCTACATCCTAATCCACAATTTCGCAAAACTGAATAGAATTATCACACCAATGCCAAAATCATTAAAGGAATACAACAAACAGGCAGCACAGCCAGCACAGCCAGCACAGCCAACACAGCTAACACAGCTGCTGCTAACAAGCGCGTGATGCGTACGACTAGGCGTTAAGAAGTTGTGAACTACGCACTGCGTTTGATCATGAATAAATAATGAGCTGAGAGCTATTCGTGGAATAAATATGAATGTGCGAGGCGCGCATGCCTCAGCCGCTGCCTCAGCCGCTGCTTTGCGTGTCCGTGTCGTTCGGGCGCTGGGCCAGGCGCCACAACCGGTTGACCATGTAGCTCTCGGGGTGCGTCATTGGGGCAAGCCGGCTCTCAATGGTGAATTCGCCCGGCGTTACAGCGGCATTAGTGTCCGCGAAGAACGCGTCGAGCTCGTCGTCGTTCATGGCCCCAGGCTCGCTGTTCCGTGCCGCCGGCGCTCGAGTGGCTTCCGCTTGCACACGCTGCGTAGCTTGCGATGATGGTAGTTGCGGCGCGGCTGCTGTCGCCAGCGCCGTCTGTGCTAACGGTCTTCCTCTGCGCTCTGCGTGGAAGCTCGGCACAGCATCCTCCTCCGAGACTGCTGCGGAAACGCCTCTTCGTAGTCTCGCTGCGGGGCGCTGCAGATCGTCCACTTCGGGCCTCGGCTGCGCGGTAAACGTTCCTCCACGCCCCAAATGGAAGCTTGGTGCGCCATCCTCGGAGCCGGCTGCTGGTGTCGCATGCAAAGCGTTCAGAAGCTGCGTGCGTCGCGGACCCGCTGTCGCCAGGCGCCCTAGACGCTCTGCCTGGAGCGCGGCTGGTTGCGCCAGTTTGGACTGCTGCCTGGCGCCGCGCTCTAAGTGGAAACTTGGCGGTGCGTCCTCCTCGGGCGCAGATGGTAGTGTCGCTCCGGGCCGCTCACGCCGCCCCGCACGGAAGCTCACATCGCCGGCCAGTGGGCGCTGGTCGTCCTCGAGCTCGCGGAATAGAGATGGGGCGACGCTCTCCACGTCGTCTGCGCGGTCTGCGTCCGCAAAACTTGGCCCGGCATGGTCAGCGCCGTCGTCGAACTGCTGCTCGTCGTCGAACAAGCCGCCTTCGTCTGCGTCCAGGACCTGTGAATCGGCAGCAGCGTCATCAGCAGCACCGCTGGCCTCGGCGCGGCTATATTGGTGCAGCCCGGACACAAACGACTGCGCGCCCTGGTCAACATCATCGTTCCCGTCGAACTGGAACAGCCGGGATAGTGTTGCTGCGCCAGACACGACGGACTGCGCGTCGCGCGTCATTGCCGCCGCGAGGTCCGGCGCGTCGCGCGCGTTGATCTCCGTGGCGAAGAAAAACACGTCCTCGCCGAACCCCCTCGCGCCGGACTCCGTATTGCTGCCGTTGTCGACGTAGAGATCATTTGCCGGCGGGACGAGGCAGGCCATGCCCTTCTGCAGCTCGAAGTCCGTGCGGTTCATTTTGGCGGTGCAGCACCCGCGCCACACCACAAACGTGACGATCTTGTTCACGTCACCCTCGTACGTGTAAACAGCGCCAGGCTGAATGCGGAGGACGTAGAGCTGCACGGGGGCCGTTCGTGTGCTGCCGAAGATGGCGCACCGCGACACGAGGGGCATGATATTGCCGTCGGCGTAGTACACTGGCTCGAACTCGAGGCCATTGATCGACCTGGCGACCGTCTGTTCGCGGAACCTGCCGTCCTCAGCGCCAAGAACCGGTGCGTGCACGGCCTGGCGGCCGGCCTCGGCCTCGTCCTCGTCTGTGGGCAGCAGCGGGCCGCGCCGCCGCCGGTACGGACGGCGCCGCCGGTAGACCTTCTTCTCGGGCACGACGCGGCGCACATCCACGGCCGTTAGCGTCTGCAGTGGGCCGTCTACCTCGTACTGGATGCGCTCGCCGAGCCACCACTTGACGGTGGGAATGCGATGCCGCTTTGCGCGGTCGCGGCGGCCGCCGAGCTCGGCCACTTCGACCTCGACCTCGGGGGTGAAGTCGCTGTCTCCGCTCTCGGAGACGGTCGCTGCGGTGAAGGAGTCCGCATCGCTGTCGCTCGCGGACGCAGAGCTTGCCTCAGCCACGGGCAGCGGGCCGGCCGGCTTCCACTCGGCATTGCCGTCGCTCTCGGCGTCCGTGTCGCTATCGTTCTCGATCATCTCGGCCACGCTGCCGAGGCTCTCATCAGAGTCCGACTCGGACTCTGAGTGCTCGAGTCGCTGCTGCAAGACTTGCCCCTCGGCGTCCAGCGCCGACGCCAGCCAGTCGATCTCGGGCACCATTGAAACGGGTACCTCAAACACAACGGGCGGCTCGGGCTCGCCCGGGTCTCGAGGCCGTGGCCGCACGTACTCGTCGTTCAGCGGCGGGCTGTGCGCATCTGCGGCATCCGTAGCGCCCGCGGCGCCCGCAGCGTCCGCAGCGGATGCGGCAGCAGCCGCGTTTCGAGCGTTGTGCATGCCGTCGCGGTCGCTGCTGACCTCGTCCGAGCCAAGAGGAGAGGGCATTGAGGGCGGTCCGGCCGCGGCGTCTTCGCCGGCACCAAATCCGTCATCGCCGTACTCGTTGCCGTCGAACTCGCCGAAGCTTGGCTCTGCCGGCGCCGACTCGCCGAGCACGTCAGCACCGCGCTCGGATCCATCCTCTTGGCTCGCATCGAGCCGTGGCCGCTTCGTGGCGGCCGCCGCAGGCAATGCGTCGCCATAGCGCGCCGCCGGAACCGCGCGCGACCGGCCGGCCCCGCTCGTGCCTGCGCTCGCGCCCGCGCCCTCCTCCATGAGACGCGTAAGGCCCGTCACGCCCTCGCTCACGCCGCTCTCGGACACGGAATTGGGTGGCGATGCGGGTCCAAGGTTGTAGCGCGCGCGAATGCTCTGGAACAGGAGCGCCGTGTCGGCGTTCGCGCCGCGCGTCGACGACGGCGGCGACTCGATCTGCAGATCTGCGCTTGGCGGCCGTGCGCGCGGCTCTGCTTCGGCCGCGGCACCGGGCGGTGGGCGAATGCTGAATTGCAGCGGCGGCTCTGGCCGCAAGCGGCTCGCCCGCGCGCCAGGCCGCGGCCGCGAGCGGAACGGACCGCTGCGCGGCGCCGCCCGCGCCGCAGGCGCCAGATCGGGCCGCGGTCGCGCCGTGAAGCTCACAGCGTCCTCCGACGCGTCGTCGCCGACGCGCGCCTCGCCCAACTCGGACAGAACGTCCCTTTGGCTCATCTGCCGCCAATGGCCCGGATCGCGCTGAAGATGGTTTATGTATGCCCTACCCTCTGCACTGGAAATGACGTGCCGCGAAGGGAAGCGGCGCGGATGGCGTAGGCTGCGTTGCTCGTACGACGTCTAAAGTGCATACTAAAAAGAAGAAAATAAATGGCACTGCGTATCCGTTCTTAACGAGCATATGTCTGTACACTGTCTGTGCACTACTGGTGCTGCAAATTTTGTAGCTGCATGGTGCGTAGAGCTGAACATTAGCTTAGGAATACTAAATAGAGTGCATAGTCCAGAACTCCATACATCGTGTGCCTACGCAGAAAAGATCAAGAACAAAAAGACGAGTAAGTGCGGCAAGCACCTAAATCGTTTTACTATAATCTATGGCACTACAGGTGCACTAGTTGTCCAGAAGCGGCTATCCAGAAGCGGCCATCGATGTGCACTCCGCGAGCATAAACGCGAAGACAAGCCTGAGCCAAGCGACTGCTGCGCCAAACGGCGAGCCCGGATTCGCAGTGCTTTGTACAATGCCTCAGCAATCCATCCCTAACATGCGTCGGCCAGCCTTTCGAGCGACCAAACCGCACATACTCAGACGAACTGTCCGGCCCGAAACCACGTGAGGGCCGCGTGCTCACGAATTAGTGAGGAGGCCAGCCAGGCCAACCTTCAGGCACTAGCTCGGCACGCGCAGCATGTTTGGCTTCCCCGAGCACCTCAGCGACTGGAATGCGCACCACTATCTGCGCATCTTCACGTTCATCATCGTGTACATAGCCGTGCGCCCGTTCGTGCAGAAAATGTACACGCGGCTCGGCGAGCGCCAGCGCGAGCGTGAGAAGGCGCAGTACGAGGACGAGCAGATCCGCAAGCACAAGCAGACACGCATCCGCGAGAAGCTCGGCATTGTGAGCGCGGACGGCTCGGACGTGCTTGAGCCGACGGCGTCGTCCACGGCGCAGCCGGCGGCGGCCGGCGCCACGGCGCCGGCGCCGGCCGTGCGCAAGCGCGCACAGCAGCCGAAGGCCTCTAAAACGAAGAAGGACGAGGTCGCAGAGACCATGGACAGCGACGAGGATGTTTCGGATCTCTTGTCGTAGCGCTTGTCTGCATGTATATACTCTAAGCACTATGTTACTCGTGCACGCGCATCATAGACTACGGCGCGCTGCCTGCTCTGATGCGGGCTATTCGCACCTCGGGCCATTCGCACCTCGGGCTATTTGTACCTCGGGCTATTTGCACCTCGGGCTGTTTGCGCTGGCGCTTCAATTCCAGGCACCGCTGCTAGTGGGCACGGCCGGCGTGTACAGACCGCCCTGTGGGTCGCGCGACGCTGCGCTAGTCTCGGCGCGAAGCTGCTGGTAGCGCAAAGGTGCCGTGACGGGCACGGAGCCCGGTGGCGTATAGAGGCCGCTAGGTGCCGGCGCCGGCGCCGGTGCCGGCGTCGCCCGCACGTCGTCGTACGCGGCGAGCGGGTACTCGATGCGCGCGCCCTGAATGACGGTGACGGCCCGGTTCAAAGTCTCCTCCTTCTGCTGTTTGTAGGCAAGCACGGGGATGAACTGGCGCGGCAGCTCTGTTTGGCACTGGCGGCGGTACTGCTCGCCGGCGTTGTCCATCTGGATCTTTAGCCCGAGACACGCGTTCTCGTGCACGGCCAGCTCGCCGGCCGCCAGCGTCTCGGCCTCGCACGTCGTGCGCGAGCCGTTGCCGCCCTCGATCTTGCGCGTGCACCGACGCCGCTCCTTGTAGTAGCGGCGGTCGGCCGCGGCGGCCTCCGCGGCCACGCGCTTGCAGTTCTCCTCGTAGTAGCTGAGGCTGCGGAAGCCGCTCGTGAGGTCGGCAAAGATCTGCGTGAGCGTTGCGTCGTTCGCGTGCACGGGATACATGGCCTGGCACACACAAAGAAGAAGCTCCTTCAGCTCGGGGTCAGCTAGGCGCGACTGCCACTCGCGCGGAAACTTTGGCGGGGCGCCGAGCTGCGTGCTCCAGTTGCGCAGCTGGTCAAGCGCGTTCTGCACGGCAGCACTGTACTTCTGGTGCGACTTCTGCAGCGCGCGCAGGGCGTTGCCCACGTCGGCCGCCGACGTCTCGTCCTTTTTCCAAAACGAGAGCTTGCGCGTGAGCCGCTTCGTGCGCGAGCTAACCGTGTACACGGACGGCGTGAGCGACGTGACCGTGCCCGGCGTGAGCGGCGAGCTCGAGGCGCAGCTGCCGTTCATGGCGAGGGGGCTCCGCGCGCCTGGCGACGCGCCGGGGGGCTCAAAACGGTCCGGCAACATAAACCAGTGCAGTGATGGGACGCCGAAATAGATGTGTGCTATAAAAATACGCTAGTGGACTATATGGACGCGGCGAGGCGGCGGTCACCAGCGGTTACTAGAACGGGCATGTCACCTTACCCTTGGCGCCAGAAGCGGCGCCAGATGCGCGAGTAATACCATAAGCGGCTCGACATTGCGCTCGCTTACGCTTACGGCGCCTCCGGCGCCTGACGCTCGCCGCGGCAACCGAGTATGCACGCACGACCTCGGCGGCGGTGGCCGCGCCGCACCGCCCCCCTCGCAGACGGGCCATAAAGCCCTTCGCATAGCTCGCATAGCCATACGAACTAAAAAGATAATTACTCCAGATAGGGTCGTCCCGAGCTGGCCAGTTTAGGCCGAATCTTGTTCAATTCGCCCGCTCAAACTATACATATTCTACTGGTCTACGCTCGTCAACCCGGTCTTGTAGCGCCACTACTTCGAACTATTATCTAAACTTCATGCAGACGCACAGCGACATACCCGCCGCCTGCACGGTATACCCATGCGTGGCCACACGTCCTGTCCTTTACTGCGGGGCTTATATACTGGCCTGCGTTTGCCTGGCCCTTGGCTTGGCTTAGCTGGGCTTAGCTTGGCTTGCCGCGAGCTGCACAGTTACTCATTTCAGAGCCCGCGCAATGCACACTGGTTTTGGTTTTCCCGGCCGCCCGCTTCCCCGCATTACTCGTATGCACGACCTGCGAATGACTGAAGTTCTTTTTGTTCTTTTCGCATCGTGGGCAGCGCGGGCAGGGCTAGGGCGCCTGCTCAAATGACTCTATAGTCCGGCCTGGAATATTACAAAAGCCACACTACAAACCATCCTACTGGGGCAGCCGCGGACAATGAACAAGGCACCAGCAATGACGAAGTTTGCGTCAAGGATACACCAACGTGGCATGGCAACATGTAAGCTGTCGCAGGCCGAGCTGTCGCGCAAATATAAGCGGTTCCCGCCCGTGGACCTGCCGAACCGGCAATGGCCGTCGAAGTCCATCACGAAGGCGCCACGCTGGCTGGCCACGGACCTGCGCGACGGCAATCAGTCGCTGCCGGATCCGATGAACATCGACGAAAAGAAGGAGTACTTCGACATGCTTGTGCGCGCGGGCTACAAGGAGATCGAGGTCGCCTTCCCGTCGGCGTCGCAGGTGGACTTCGACTTCACGCGCTACGCCGTCGAGAATGCGCCGGCCGACGTCGCGATCCAGGTCTTGAGCCCGTGCCGCGAGCCGCTCATCAGGCGCACGGTCGAGTCGCTCATGGGCGCGAAGAAGGCCATTGTGCACATCTACTTGGCCGCAGCGCCGCTGTTCCGCGACGTCGTCTTCAACATGAGCGAGGAGCAGTACCTGTCCATGGCCGTGAAGTCGACGAAGCTCGTGCGCGAGCTGACGAAGGACAACCCGGCCGCGCAGGACACGGAGTGGCAGTTTGAGTTCAGCCCCGAGGCTTTCAGCGACACGCCGCTCGACTTCTCACTGAAGGTCTGCGAGGCCGTGAAGAAGGCGTGGGAGCCGACTGAGGCAAACAAGATCATCTTTAACCTGCCGGCCACCGTCGAGATGAGCACGCCGAACGTGTACGCGGACCAGATCGAGTACATCTCGACAAACCTCAGCGAGCGCGAGAAGGTCGTGCTCTCGCTGCACTGCCACAACGACCGCGGCTGCGCCGTTGCTGCGTCGGAGCTGGGCCAGCTGGCTGGCGCCGACCGCGTCGAGGGCTGTCTGTTCGGCAACGGCGAGCGCACGGGCAACGTCGACCTCGTCACGCTCGGCCTGAACCTGTACACGCAGGGCATCGACCCGAAGATCGACTTCTCGCAGCTCGAGAAGATGGTCGACGTGTCCGAGCGCTTGAACAAGATCCCCGTGCACCGCCGCGCGCCCTACGCGGGCTCGCTCGTCGTCTGCGCCTTCAGCGGCAGCCACCAGGATGCCATCAAGAAGGGCTTTTCGCGCCGCGACAACATGGGCGACAAGGTCAACGAACAGCCGTGGCAGGTACCGTACCTGCCGCTGGACCCCAGCGACATTGGCCGCACCTACGAGGCCGTTATCCGCGTGAACTCGCAGAGCGGAAAGGGCGGCGCCGCGTGGATCATTCTGCGCCAGCTCGAGCTTGACCTGCCTCGCGAACTGCAGGTCAGCTTCTCGAAGCACGTGCAGGCCGAGGCCGAGTTCAAGGACCGCGAGCTCAAAACGAGCGAGATCGTCGAGCTGTTCGAGAAGCAGTACTTCCTGTCCGAGAACGCCACGTACCCATACGACCTCGTCGACTATGAGATCCACAACGTCCCGAACCACCCGGACGCGCGCGAGTTCGTCGGCACGCTGTCCGTGAACGGCCAGACGCAGCAGATCAAGGGCACGGGCAACGGCCCCATCTCGTCGTTCCTCAACGCGCTGGAGGAGCACCTCGGCTACGAGTTCGACGTCGAGCGCTACCAGGAGCACTCTATTGGCAAGGGCTCGGCCACGAAGGCCGTGTCGTACCTGCAGTTGGCCTACAAGAAGAAGGGCTCCGACGACGTCGCCACGGAGTGGGGCGTCGGCATCGACCAGGACATTTCGCGGGCGAACATGAAGGCGGCGCTGTCGGTCGTGAACCGCATTTTCGCCTAATGGCCGGCCTAATCTAAAATTAGTAGCTCCATATTCTCTTCGAGGAAAAAAAAACCGTATTAATGTATTTACAGAGCGGCTAGCGCAGGGGGCTCGCTCGGCGCAGCTCCACTAAACTTAGCTCAGCTCAGCTCAGTTCAGCTCAGCTCAGCTCAGTTCAGCTCAGCTCAGCTCAGCTCAGTTCAGCTCAGTTCAGCTCAGCAACTACGGCTTAGTACTGCACACTATTGAGCTTTTCAGCTGATCGCCCTGGAGTTTAAAAATAGACACAGGCTTAGCGCCTCAATAATTAATAGTATGCGTACCCATAGCACTGCGCGGACGTGCTGCGCGTACGAGGCACTACAACCCGCCCCGGCGCCCCATGCATGGCGCCCGTGCTCAGCATTCTAGAACATCCTACATAATGTTTTTTTACGTGGCGAGTTTTGTTTTCATGACGCGCGTCTGCTCTATGCACACATGACTCATCCGTGCTTAACCACAATGCATAGAAAAGTATTTTACATAACGCGTCGTGGCGGAGTGCCGCAGTGCTCAACTGGCCAGACTCCCATGCGGCGAGGGGTTCTATAGAGGTCGTTTTGCCGAGGGGCGGGCTCGTTGTATTGTATTGTTTGTCTGATGACTTAGGCTGCTAAACTAATTATCCGGGCCACGGCTGCATAAATATGATAGAAGAAAGCCTGTGCAAAGGGATAAGACACAGTACGATACCTACGCGTCCGTGGTACTGTCGTTGCGCTCTCAGTGTGGGCTAAGTGCCCGAAGAAGGCGGACGAGAATGGCTTTCGGAGATCCGTAGGCTCTCTCTAGTTTCTTAATTTAGCAGTAATCTCAGTTTGCCCGCTAGCCGTATCGTGAAAAAAAGGATCGGCTTCAGATATGCAAAAGGAAGGGTGACAAATCAGCTGCATAGGCGAAGCCTCCTCGGTTCTAAGTAACCGACTAAAAAGTGAGGCGCTTGGGTACGGGCGGGCGTCTAAGTTTAGCTCGCTAAAGACAGGGCGGTTCCTGGATGGCAAAACGGTTCCTGTGGTATGAACGCCCGAAATCTCGTCGAGCACTCTTGAAAACCTGTGTACGGTGATGCTAGTAGATCGTGGCTTTGCACGCTATCGCCGAGGGCTCAGCACGACAGCAAAGACATGCAGAGGTCAAGATAACGATAGGAAATTGTGCCTAAAAATAGGATGACTAACTTACGCAGGATACATGACTCTTGTGCAGCGAAACCCTCAGCGCACACGGCGCTTAAGAATTAAACGGCTATGCTGCTACATACGGCGAGATCATGCGGCGGCGACGCGGAACGCTCTGCGGCTCTCGACTCTTCGACGCCCCAATCACGCTAAGGCACGTGCGTGGAAGAAAAAGTAGGGCAAGGATCGAGTACCGCGTGTTCGCGAGGTAACACGACGCTGCGGGGCCGGCTGCGAACCGCCGGGAAGCCCGTACATTAGCTCCACACGTACAGAGCGAAGCGCGATGCGATCCATATACAACTTGGCCGCGGCGATTCGGGAAAAATTGGAGAATGTTGTTCCCCAGTTTGAAGGTAGTTCGCCTGTCAAAAATCTCGCGACAGAGGGCTGGCGCCTTTTCCCGAGGCCCGGAGAATACTATGCAGGCGTTCTGTACATACCCCAGCCCTGGCGCTAACCCGCTCATCACTCGGGAGCAATGCCAGCTAGGCCCCTGCAGAGCCCGTACCCTTGAGTACCTCGTGGCCCCCTTCACGGGCGGGAGCAATCCCAACAGCAGTCCTCACCGCGAAGGCGTGCACGGCCGCCCTTCGCGCCACGGTTTGCTCCCGCGTGGGCGATGGGCCGCCATCGCACGGGGTCCACAGACGTGCTGAGGCGAAAACGAGCTAATCTATGTATATATCCGGGGTTCCGATACCCGTTCGCCTGAGCAAGCGTTGGGCCGGGCATTGAGGGGAGTCCCCTCACTAATCTGCCCCCCCACTTTACCAGTACGGCACTCAAGCCATTGTCGCGAAGCCGGGAGCCCACGTACTGCACGTGGTTCCTAACCCACTGCATAGTGGGCACGTGGAGGAATTTTTTTCTGTTTGTGGCTCCGCGGGCGCATTGCAGGTGAGTGTAGGGTGGTGCATATATAATAAATTGGCACGCACCAGCTACTTTTACGTTCGGACAAAACCTTTCATCACCGATACATCGTCCTTTATAAACCGCACGCGAGCATCCGTTCCTAGCTCAGTGTGGAAAACAGAGTTGTAGCCGACCACAGCCCCAACTCTTTCGTACACGCCACTTCCAGACGCTACGACCCCAAAGCATCCACTCATTATCTTAGGCCAAAGCATGTCCAGCGTAGGGTGGACCCCAGAATTCTGCACGGTCTGCTACAAGCAGTGCCTGCACGGCGATGTTTACTGTTCGCAGGGCTGCCGCGACGTGGACTCGGTCGGCCAGGCGCCGGACTTTGTGCACGACAGCGAGAACAGCGCTAGCGGCGCGGCTGAGCATGAGGCCGTCACGGACTGCTCCGAGTACGACGAGGACGAGGACGAGATGCCGCATCTTTGGCTCACGAAGACGCGCAGCAACGACGCCGTGCCCCTGCGCACGGCCGTGAAGAGCCAGCCTCGCCGTCGCGAGAACGGGCACTTCCTTTACGAGAGCCCGATGCTGAAGCCGACGAGCGCTGCGGCGCACGGTCACAGCCAGCAGGCTGCGTCGCCGCCGCTCTCGCCGCTCCTCATCCCGACTACCCGGCCGGCTACGCCGGAGCTGCACATGTCGGTGCAGTCGGTGAACACGTACAAGCGCTGGCTCGCTGATAGTGCGATTTGAACACCGCCCCCAAAAAAAATGTCGCCTGCACAAACAGGCTTCTTTTCATCACGCAAAAATACCTAGCTCGGAGCGGGCTCTCCAGCTATCCCTTTATTGCTTGCTCAAGCGGTCCGGCCCAGCGGGCCTCGGCCGGATCCGCCGCTCACATCTGTTTTCTTCTATCCATGGTTATTTCTTCTTTTTTTGATCTTAGCTATCTACGTCGGCGTATGTCTGCGTTTATGTTATTATGTGTTACGTGTCTCGTATTGGCTGTCATGATTAGCAGAACTAGATTCAGGTATTTCCGCAGCGCTTGTCGCGTTGAAGAAGAAGCTAGAGGAACCGTAACGTCTTGGTACTCGAGCAGAACAGAAAGTGTTAAAGCGCAGGGGTTTGGCGAAGGCCGACGTGTTAGTCGTTTAAAACTGTGCCGAAGAGCGCATATCGGACGCAGTCATCGTCGCCTCGTAGAGCAAAGGTTGGACAACGGCCACATGGATTAGTGCGCCGTATATTCCAGATAATCAAATAATTAGCCTAGTAATGTCATGTAAACCCACTAATTTTCAGTTGCGCACTGGCGCTGGTGTTGGGCACAGATTAGACGTGTTTGTTTATATTTATACCTTGAAAGTCTATGACTGCCACAGGCAGAGCCGCGCGTCTAAATGACGTATAGGCGCTCGAAACGAAACGCAAAATAGAGCGCAAGTCCCTATATAACATTAAGGCTAACTCTGCGCCATTGCGAAGCGCGCGCCTGCTAGAAGCAGAGTGTGGAGACGGCGTGAGCGCCTAGACACTCAGCTTCTGCTCCTGCTCGTGCAAGTGGTGGCGGTGCTCCTCGAGGGCCCTCGCAACAGTAACGTTCACGAACTTCTCCGTCTGCTGCGGCGCGCGGCCGACAAACGTGGACGGGTCGAGCAGCGAGTCGAGCTGCGCGTGGATGGGCGCGAAGTAGGCGTCCTTGCGCACGCGCTGAATGAGGTCGTTGTCGCCGCCCTGCTCCTTCACGACGGCGGCGGCCTCGTGCGAGAGCACGCGCACGCGCTCGTGGCACTCCTGGCGGCTGGCGCCGGCCGTGACCATGGCCATGATGATGTTCTCTGTGGCCATGAACGGCAGCTCGGAGGCGATGCGGCGCTCAATGACCTTCGGGTACACGACGAGGCCGGACACGATGTTCAGGAGCGTCGTGAGCACGATGTCTGTCGTGAGGAAGGCGCCCGGCAGCGAGACGCGGCGGATGGCCGAGTCGTCGAGCGTGCGCTCGAACCACTGCACGCCGGCCGTGGCGACGGCCTCCTGGAAGCACGACTGCAGGTGCCGCGACAGGGAGCACACGCGCTCGCTACGCATGGGGTTGCGCTTGTAGGCCATAGCAGAGCTACCGATCTGCGTCTTCTCAAACGGCTCCTCCATCTCCTTCAGGTTTGCGAGGAGGCGGATGTCCGTGGCCAGCTTATGCGCGGAGGCGCCGAACGACGCGAGCGGCGCGAGCACGTCGATGTCGATCTTGCGCGAGTATGTCTGGCCCGTGCAGGGGTACGCGTAGTCGAAGCCGAGCAGCTCCGTCACGCGCTCGTCAAGAGCCTCGACCTTCGCGTGGTCGCCGTTGAACAGGGCCAGGAACGACGCCTGCGTGCCCGTCGTGCCCTTCACGCCGCGCAGGCCGAGGTCCGCGCGCGCGCGCTCAAAGTTGCGCAGGTCCCACAGCAGCTCCTGGATCCACAGCGTCGCGCGCTTGCCCACGGTCACAAGCTGCGCCGGCTGGAAGTGCGTCCACCCCAGCGCAGGCATGTCCTTGTACTGCAGCGCGAACTGCGACAGGCGGTCGATCACGTTCACGAGCTTCGGAATGACGATGTCCAGCGCCTTGCGCAAGAAAATGAGATCCGCATTGTCCGTCACAAAGCACGACGTCGCGCCGAGGTGGATGATGCCGGCCGCCGCCGGCGCCTCCACGCCGAACTGGTGCACGTGCGACATGACGTCGTGGCGCACAATCGCCTCCTGCTCGCGCGCGGCCTCGATGCCGGCCGGCGTGATGTCGAGGTGCGCCTTCATCTGCGCGAGCGCCTCGTCCGTGATGTTCGGGATGCCGAGCTCCTTCTCGGCCACGGCGAGGTTGTACCACAACTTGCGCCACGTCGAGTACCGCGTCTCGGCCGAGAACAGGTGCGACATCTCCTTGCTCGCGTAGCGCGCCGACAGCGGCGTCTGGTACGTGCTGTAGTCCATTGTTTACAGCAGGGGGATTTCTTTTGGGGCTGAAAAATGTGTGGTCGCGCGGGACCGCTTCACAGGGTGGTGGCTCCCGCCACTAGGCGTATCGCGCAGCGCCAGGCCAGTTATCAGGATCGGCAGGCCTCTCGCTGGGAGATCCCACTTTTTTTTATCCCGCGCGCGCTTGCCGTAGCGCGGGCCGCGGTTAGGGTGCACGCACGTTTAATTAGATCGATGGTGAATATGACGAATTCGGAAGGTAGGAAATAGCTGGCGAAACAAAGCGTGCGCGCGCACCCCCCCTTCCCCACTCGTTCGGCGCTGGCGGATCCGCGGGGACCCCGTCTCGCTACACGACAGCGGAAGGTTCGTGGCGGCGTGCGAGCGGGGCTGCCGCGCTGCGCGGTCTGGGCGCGCGCGCATAGGCGGCTAGCTAGTCTCGAGGCCCGCGGGCGCGGACGGCGAGCGAGTCCCCGCCGCCGCCTGCCCGGCCGCCGCGATCCATCCATGCTAATACGCTGCTAAGACCCTTGTGTTCCTGAACGCATACGTGCAGGGCAGGAGTCGCAGCTGGGGCGAACCCTTAGGCGCCGCCTTCGTTAATTATGCACACGGTTCTATGATCTGCCGGAACGACGAACCCTATGTACATAAGCGGCACTTTACAGGCAGTCAGGACCGGCGAACCGCGCGCGCAACGCACGCTTACGGGCGCACAAAGCAGTGAAAGGGAATGAAAAAAATCGGGCATTTATGCTGCTGCCAAAATTCGGCGCTCTCGCCGTCTTGGCGACTTCTTGGCGCTACGGCCACTGGTGCTCACATGGCCGCTTTGCTTAGCACATGCACGATCACCAAACCCGGGGTATGGGGTAGTGCGTACCTGACAATGTGCGCGGTGAAAAAGGCCGATTCCGACGAGCGCAGGCGCCGCTTCCGCGCGCCCTCGAAAGTAGGATGCCCACCATTGCACTGCTCAAAAGGTAAGTCTTAACCCCAAAAATTCCCGCCACGGCTTGCGCGCGGCGGCGGCCTAGCTTTAATCTGAGACATTCGTCGTCGCCGTTATGCACGGTGACGCGGGCGTATTTTTATAGAAGGGCAGGGGTTGCGCGTATGCGCGACGGTTCCGCTTATCTGCTGAATTGTGTATGCAAGGCTGGCGAACAACGATAGGTTCGAGCTCTGCGTTTGCGTGGGAGCCCCAGCCCTCGGGCGACATGACAAGAAAATATTATAAACCGGCCCAATTCGGGTTCGTTGTTGCGGTCCGCACGGAACCTGCGCTTCTGCTCCATTCGGAACAATGCTCGTCAACTCCCGGCTCCCGCGGGAGCCCGCGCTGCCCCTCGAGCCTCCAGCCATGCCGTCCCTTACGTCGAGCGCCGCGAGCACGCTGCGCGCAGCATTCGGCTTCGGCGCGGTGCCGCCAACGTCGCGCTCACAGGCAGCACCGTTCTGCACGACCGAGCAGGATCTCCCACTAAGCGCGCTCAAGTTCCTGGAGCCCCGCGCACGAGATCGCGCAATTTCCGGCCACCACATTGGGCGGTCGCGCGAGACTCGTGCCGCAGACGTACCCCGCGACGGCCGGACCCCCACCAGCGAGCAAATACGCGACGACGAAGAATGTGCGCCGCACGGCGAGGCCGGTCAAGAATCCAGGCGATTGCGGTCCCCGCAATTATGTGACGGACGTGCCGAGCAATGTGATGATGAGACGGCAGCGCCGTCGCGGGACTCGTCGTGGAACGGGTCTGGCAACTCGTCGGAGAACGGTGAGTCGAGTGAGCACAGGGGGCAACGAAGCCGGCCAAACAGCCAGCCGGATACGCAGCCGGATACGCAGCCAGATACGCAGCCAAGCCTTCGGTCAAATAGCCGAGCAAGCAGCTCGTCATCCAGCGAGGCGGCTGCGCCGCCGTCGGAGGTCGCTACATCTTTAGTGCCAGCCGCGACGACCTCTGCGCTGCCAGTACCAGCACCAAGCATGCAGATCGCCCTCATGCTCAAACCCAGCGAGGTCGGACCGTCAAAATACAATGCCGTCAGCCAGGACTTCCTTACGAACGAGCAGCGGCAAACGCAATCGCACACAGAGCAGCAGGCCCCGGAGGACCGGCCAATTGAGCAGGCCCAGGAGGCCCAGGATGCCAATGATTCCAAGGAGGCCCAAGAGGCCCAAGAGGCCCAAGAGGCCCAAGAGGCCCAAGAGGCCCAAGAGGCCCAGGAGGCCCAAGAGGCCCAAGAGGCCCAAGAGGCCCAGGAGGCCCAGGAGACCCAGGATGCCCAGCAAAGGCAACAGGCTCAGCAAACGCAGCAGCATATGCAACAATTGCAACAGCAGCTGCAGGAGCAGGCTCTACAGCTCCAGCAACTGCAGCAGCAGATTCTACAGCAGCGGATGCAGCTGCAGATCCCTGCGCTGGCGTCGCCGTTTCTACGGGCCCCGCCCCTGCAGTCTCCGCCGCAGGAGCAGTGGCAGTCGGTGCCCTGGCCGAGCCCAGCGCCGGCGTCTGCGCCGGCGTCTGCACCGCAGTCTCAGTTCGTGCCGCAGTCTCCGGCTGCGGCCGGGCTCCTCTCGCCGCGACCAGAGCACACAGCAGTGCCGCTAAGCCCGACCAGCCCCATCGCGAGTATTCCTTGCACGCCGCGCAAGCTGCCGGCGCCGCGGACGAAGCGCTTCGCCGTTCCGGAGGTCGCGCCTGCGGACGGCTCGCGCCGCACGGCGCCGCAAGCAGCGCGGGGCAGCTCCGTGCGCAGGGCGAACGCAAACGCGCGGAACTTCTGTGCCGTTGTCGACGCGCCGGCCCTGCGCACGGCGGACCCCGGCGCCGTCGATCCGGCCAGCGGGAACATCGCCGTGCGCGAGCAGTTCCCGTTCGCAAAGAACTACGTGCCGTACCCGGCCGCACCACACGCGGCGAACCCGTTTGCGAACATGCGGGCGCCGGCCATAACGCGGCCGGTCAGCAACAACATTGGCAGCAGCAGCACGAAAAGCACGCCCGCGCCAAGGCAAACGAAGAAGCGGCCGGCGCTCGGCGCCGTGTGCACGCGCGAGGTCGGGCAGTGCCGGTGCGCAGCGTGCGTCGCGGAGGAGACGCGCATCAATAACTGCCTGCGCGCGCAGCTGCGGCAGCAGCAGAGGCGCAGCTGCGGCATGCCCGACATCGTAGGCATCCCGCTGAAGGAGTTTCTGCGCACGTCGACGCCGCCGCCGGATACGATGTTTGCGGCGCACGGCGCGGGTAGCAGCAAAGAAATGCCGTCGCCGCCGCCCGTGAAGCGCGGCCGTGGGCGCCCGCCGAAGGCGGGGCGACGGCTGCTCGGCGGCCGCCTTGGGCGGCCGCCAAAGGCGAGGCCCGGCGCTAAGGACGTACCAGCGGAGCGCATTCCGCAGGCCGTGCAGCCGCTCACGGCAGTTGCGCCGCGGCCGAGCGGCCTCGACAGCGAGCGCAAGCAGAACTGGATTGAGTACGCCGACTTCGCGGGCAACGTGAAGAATTTCCGCCGCATCTAGGCGGCACAGCTGCCCGCACGCTCTTTAGGGCCGTCTTCTTAACTTACTCACGACTAATTTATTTGACTCTATTTAACTTCCGCACGACCGGCAGTGTACTTTGAAGCACAACCGTACGAAGAAACTAGCGTTACTTTAATTCAAGCAGTGGCCAATTGAGCGGCATGTAGCGCCGGACTCCACAACGGCCCTTGGCCTTGGCCAGAGCGCAGGTTATGGGTCGGGTGGGAGGTACAAAGGCCGGCCGGGCTGCGTGACGAGCTGCGCCGTCAGCTGGGCGGCGGCGCTGACGCAGCAGCGAGCCGGTGCTAAATCGCACAGGGCAGCGCGCACACAAGCACCAACCACACCATCCACCACACAGCGGCGTAGTAGAGAGCTCCTCCTATGTCTCCGCAAGTGATTCCGCTTGGGCCCGAGCCCATTGCCGACCACGCGTTCAACGACGACCACTCGCTGCTGGCCGTGGCGCGCAGCAACGAGGTGCAGTTGTACTACGACCTCGGGCGCTCGTTCGAGTTCGGCACGCAGCTGCGCGGGCACGACAAGATCGTGACGGCCGTGGACGTGAATGCGAACAACGAGATCGTAACGTGCTCGCAGGACCGCAACGCGTTCGTGTGGAAGGCGCAGAGCGACGGCTCGTGGAAGCCGACGCTCGTGCTGCTGCGCATCAACCGCGCGGCCACGTCTGTGCGGTGGTCGCCCGACGGCCGCAAGTTTGCTGCCGGCACGGGTGCGCGGCTCGTGGCCGTGTGCTACTTCGACGCCGAGAACGACTGGTGGATCTCGAAGCACATTAAGAAGCCGCTGAAGAGCACTGTGCTCAGCGTGGCCTGGCACCCGAACAGCGTGCTCCTTGCGTGCGGGTCGACGGACGGCCATGCGCGCGTGTTCTCGGGCTACATCAAGGGCGTCGACAGCAAGCCCGAGCCGACGCTGTGGGGCGAGCGCCTGCCGTTCCAGACGCTATGCGGCGACTTCACGGACGACGCACAGGCCTGGGTGCACGACGTCGCGTTCTCGCCGAGCGGCAACGCGCTGGCGTGGGTCACACACGACTCGAGCGTGCTCGTTGCGTACCCGGGCGGGCCCGAGCAGCCGCCGCGCGCCGTTGTGCAGATCTCGAGCTCGTTCCTGCCCTTCCGCTCGCTTGTGTGGACGCGCGAGGACGAGCTTGTGGCGGCGGGCTTTGACTGCCACCCCGTCGTGTTCAGCGGCGACGAGTCCGGCTGGGACTACGCGCACAGCATCGACGACCCGCAGGCGGCGAAGAAGGCCGGCGTCGCCACGGAGCAGAGCGCCATGCACATGTTCCGCGAGCTCGACCTGAAGGGCACGCAGAACGCGTCGACGCGGCTGCCGACCGTGCACCAGAACGCCATCCAGACGCTGCGCCTGCACGGCAAAAAGAAGATCTCGTCGTCCGGCGACGGGCAGGTCGTCATCTTCGATGCCTAGCGTGCGCGTAGTCCTCGCAGACGCCCTCATAGCGCCGCATCCTACTATGGGCACCACATAGCGTAACGCTGCGAATCTGTAAACTAAACTAAACCAAACTACACTACACTACACTACACTAAACTAAACTAAACTAAAATGAAACCGGTGGACATGAGCGAGGAGTAGCTTGAGAACTAAGCAGCCGTAGGAACGGCGTCAAGCAGTTAGCTCTAAAACGACGTAAAAAATGATAGGGCTGAGCAGCCGCAATAACGATTCTTACTTTAATTTGCGTCCCCGAAATACGGCCCTTCGCAAAACCTGCCGCGCTGGCGGCCGCATTACTGGCCTGCTTTGTGGGGGCGGGACGGGATGCGGGGGTGACTCAGCAGCGTATCAGAAAATACCTGCAGAGATCGCGTTGGCTCTATCTCAGCGAAATATGTTGTATCTGGCGTGGCTGTACGGCATTCTGCTGTTCGTGGATATCGGGCTGCTGCTCGCGCAGCTGTACTTCATCATCATGTACTCGGATCTCGAGGCCGACTACACGAACCCGATGGAGCTGTGCGAGTCCATGGACTTTGCGCTGCCGCTCGAGGCCTACGTGCAAGGCGCCGTGACGATCTTGCTGCTCCTATCGGCTGAGTGGCTTTCGTTCTTCCTCATGCTGCCGTGCCTGCTCTACAACGTGTACCAGTACACGCAGACGCGCCTGCGCTTCGACGCGACGACGATCTTCAAGACCGTGCGCATGCACCGCATCGAGAGCATCGTGAAGCTCGTCTACTACTTCATTATCTTCTGCTACCTGCTCTACTGCATGATCTGGGCGCTCGTGCAGTACACGGACACTCTTTAGAGCACACGCGCAAAGCGCCGCGTCGGCAGACCGGCCAGCAAGCGATAGAACCGCTAGCTGGCCAAAGCCGTTTGTGTGCCGGACCTAGGCGGCGGCTTCGATCAGCAGCGCCAACAACTCAGTAATCTGCCGTCTATAACCTCGAACCCGCACGAGCACCTAATTAAGTACATGCAGAAACAACGGTCAGCACTGCCGCGGCCAATCGCGTCGCGGCCAATCGCGTCGCGTCCGTGCTGGCCGCAGTCGTCGTAGTTCTCCTAGTTTTGATCTCGTTTGAGGAAACTGAGCCGCTGCTATTGGGCGCAGGCCTGCGGCGCGCTTCGTCGCGCCAAATTCGGCTCGCGTTCCCATTTTCTTTTCAGGTTAGTCTTATTTACGCTGTATTTATGCTGCAGCCGTGGCTTGGGTTAAGGCCGCTTGCCTTTCGTGCTCGTTGCTTGCGGGCCGCCCGCAGGCGCGACTTATTGCCAAGCCACGAGCCGCTGTTTTTAGCCTCGAAAGTGGTGCATCTTAGCCGTCAGGGGTCAACCACGCGGGGGCTAGGTTTCTGCACGGTTTTAAAAATAGTAGGCCATAGGCCTCGGCTTCGCGCTAGTGCACAAAGTCTAAGCACGCAGGCCGGTTCTATCGACGCACTTTGCAAACACAGGGCCCCAGGTCAAGCTAGTGGGCTTGAAAAGAGAGAAAAAGAACTGGCTGCTCGAGCGCGTGCGGGGAACACGGCGACGACGCGGCCACGCGATGGTGGCTCACGCGAGGCTTCTCAGACGCGCTCACATAAGCAGTGACAAACGGGTGGGTTCGTGGGCGGTGTTTTCTGGGCTGCCAAAAAAGCTTTCGCGACCCACATGCAACCTAAGGCGCTAGCGATTGCGTGCGTTTGGGCCTGCTCCACGCTCGTACTGGCGCAGCAGGTCGGCGTACCGGGCGACCAGAACAGCACGTCGGCGCTCGGCCAGCAGGGCCCGTCGACGTCGAGCGTGAGCGTGCCCGTGTCGTCGTCCACAGCCTCGCCCACGGACTCGACGTCCTCGCCTCCGTCTAACAGCCAGACGTCGTCGTCAGCCACGGGCCCGTCGAGCTCTGCGTCGACGACGCCGTCGAACTCGCAGAGCTCTGACTCGAACTCACAATCCAGCACGTCGCCGGCCTCGCAGTCCACGTCGCAGGCGGCCGCGCCGTCGTCGAGCACGTCGACAAATTCGCCGTCCTCTACGGCGGGCGGCGCTGCGTCGTCGAGCACATCGGGCGCGAGCCCGAGCACGAGCAGCGGCACGAGCAGCGGCACAAGCAGCGGCACGAACAGCGGTACAAGCAGCGGCACGTCGAGCCCGGCTACGAGCAGCGGCACGAGCAGCGGCACGAGCAGCGCGACAACGTCGGCTGCGTCAAGTTCGGCATCGAGCACGGCGTCGAGCTCGGCATCGAGCACAGCGTCCCGCACGGACTCGACATCTTCGGCGCAAACGTCGTCGGACAGGTCGTCGTCGGCGTCGAGCTCCGGCACGGAGTCGCGCTCCAGCAACACGGCCGGTCTTGTCACGTCCGGCACGAACGTGTTCCAGACGCAGACGATCAGCCAGCAGGGCTCGACGGTCACGCAGGTGAAGACCGTGTCGGCGTCGTCCGCGTCCGCGGCGTCGTCGCGCGCGTCTACATCGTCGAGCGCGTCGGCTACGAACTCGCCCGTCAGCAAGGCGAACTCGGGGTCGCACACGGGCCGCAACGTCGGCATTGGCGTGGGCGTGGGCGTCGGTGTGCCCGTCGTGGCGGCCGTGGCCGGCGGCGCGTTCTTCCTCATGCGGCGCCGGCGGCGGCAGGCGTCGCTCTCGCCGAACGTCGAGGACAAGGACGAGGACCCGTTCCGCGCGAACGTGGACCAGTACCACACGAAGAACCAGGCGGCCAATTTCTAGTGGCCAGCCAGCCAGAACGAGACCGTCGACCTCTAGCTGCGCGCGCGCCCGCTGGCCATCATCCTGGTTCGTGGACCCATTACCATTAAGCTTCTTGCGTTTGGCCGCGCAAGGCCCCGCGTGGGATTCTCTGTTGACAGGCTAATCGATCCACAACCAGTGATGGCCTCTGCATTCGTGGCCGCTTGTGTTTTTTTCACTGTTGTACGCTGCTACGCCAGCCTTAGCATTTGCGGCGTCCGGCGCTCGCCGAACGGCGCCGGCGCCCCCACCCCCTGTTGCATTTCCCCCTCTTCAAAACGTGAGTAGCGACCTCCCCCGCTGTATTATACCCATCTTATACCGTTTTTGTCGTTAAATATCCTTGCCAATTGAGTTGAGTTTAGCCGTTTAATTTGGGTTTTGGCAGCAGCAGCTGCAGCTGCCGCAAAAAGGGAGGAAGCAGCGTTTAGGCCGCGCCCGCCCGCGCGCTCCCAGACAGTATGGCGGCGCCCACCTTAGCGAAGCGGCAGAAGACGTCGCGGGTTTGGGCAGGCGCTCGCAGGCAAACTTTAGAATGCTTGCCCGATTTGTAGTGCCACTGGCGCGGCGCGGCGCGCAGCAGGCTCCGCGCGTGCTGCGGCCGCTTGCTGTGGCGAGTCGAGCGCCGCAGCCGCGTTTCGTGCGCGCCGCGCCGGCGCGCGCGTACTCGACGCCAATTGGCAAGATCGACAAGCCGACGTACCAATTGACGTTCACTTGCAAGGCGTGCACGCACCGGTCGAGCCACCTTGTGACGAAGCAGGCGTACCACCAGGGCACGGTGCTCATCCAGTGCCCGTCGTGCCGGAACCGGCACCTCATTGCCGACCACCTGAACGTGTTTGGCCAGGGCAAAAAGAACCTCGAGGACATTCTGCGCGAGCAGGGGTCGGGCGAGCAGGTCACAAAGTCGACGATAGATCTGAACAAGCTCGGTGACCTCGAGTGGGAAGGTCCCGACGAGGCGCCGATCCAGATCGCGCCCGAGGAAAAGTAAGTTACATAGTTAGAGCACACGTACAGATACAGACTAGCATAGCATACAAACAGAAACACAAGCTCAGGGTCCGGTTATGATCATGACTGTTCACTCGGCACTTCCTATTTAGGACGGCATCACTGCTTTGTATTGTTTTGTTTTGTATATTTGTATATGAAGAAGAAAAGATTCGCTCGCGCAAATTCTGAAGTAGTCGCGCGCGCTCCACAATACCGCGAATGCCGGGATACCGCGACAAGCGGCGCACCGTGAGGCGGCTCGCCAACAAGCAGCACGTTCTAAACGGGCTCCAATTGTGTTTGCACAGCTTCCAGCTTTGAGTCTGAGCCGCAATTGCGTTGTGCCGCCGCGTAGGTGCTTCGGCCTGGGCACGCGGCCATTCTCTTCAGTGCTTGCGGCCGGCGTGCGGCTTGCTCCATTTCTACAGTTTTTGCGGTTGTCGCGGCCAGCCGTCCTTAAAAATGTATATAAACAGCCATCTGCTGCATCTATTATGTCGGCTGCGTGGCTCCTATCTGTGTGCATGCTGTGTGCATGCTGTGTGCATGCTTCGTGTCTACTTATTCATCGCGAGGCCATGCCATAAGCACAGCTCGCCTGTGTGCACACTCGCCCGCCAGCATGAGGGTCGCTCTTGAATTTGCGGACGCCGTTCGCGAGCTGCGGCCCGTCACGCTGCCCTACACGTACCGGCCCGCACCGGCGGCGCCGAGCCGCACAGACGTGGCCGCGCTCGGGCCAATTGGCGCTGACGCGGCGCGCTTCGCGGCCGAGCACGCGGCCGCGCGCGCCGCGCGCGTAGCCGCTTTTGACGCGTGGCTAGAAGCGGAGTCTTTGCGCACGGCGCCGGGCTACTTTGGCCGCGCGCCGGGCGTGCTCACGCCGACTCGCGCCGCGCCGTAGGCTGCACACGGCCTAGCCCAAGCTGCGTGCGGTCTAACCAAGCTGCGTGCGCTTGCGCCCACGCTGGCGCACCTTCTGCAGGCGCTGCAGCACGGCGTCGAGGCGCTCGTCGCCGAGCGCGCGGCCGGCCTCCTCGTAGCTCGGCATGACGTGCCGGTCCATGAGCAGGCGCGCCTCCTCGGGGTGCGTGCTCTGCACGGCGCGCTCAAGTACGTACAGATCAACCGCCTTGTCCTCGGCCGACGCGGCCTGCGCGCTGAGGCCGAAGTCGATGAGGCACACGTTGCGCGAGCCGGCGCGGACCATGGCGTTCGACGTCGTGAGGTCGCCGTGCACGACGCCGAGGCTGTGCATGCGCGCCACGGCCGCACCGAGCTGCCGGTACTGCGTCGCGACGCCGGCCATGTCTGCGTCGCTGCAGTCCCACGTCGCCTGCTTCAGCGACGCGCCGCGAACCTGCTCCATGTAGATGAGGCCGGCGCGCGCGTCGACAGCGCGCAGGCGCGGCACGTCGATGCCGGCGGCAGCCAGCTTCTCGAGCACACGGGCCTCCTGCGTCGTGCGCCGCTTGCGCAGCTTCTCGTCGAGCTCGGCGAGGCGCCACGGCTTCGCGGGACGGAACTTCGCGATCTCGCCGCTGCTCGTCGTGAACACAAGCGCCTCGGCGCCCTGCGACACGAGCGCCGGCCGGCTGCTCTGCAGCGAGCTCGGAATGCGCACCGTGAAGCCCGCGTCCACAAGCTCCGCCATGTTAGACTACGCTAGTTTACGCTACCTAAGTGCCAGGATTTTCGTGAGGACCGCTCGCATAAGCTGCCGCCTGCGGTCTGGCTCTGCGCGCCGCGCCGCGCCGCGCCGCGCGCACACACGCCCTGGGCCACGGCCGTCGCGTGCGGCTACCGGCGCGTCTACACGTCGCATCCAACAATTTGCGAGCGCCCGTAACTGCGGCCACAGCGACGAACCGCAACTCTATGCTGCTAAGCACGGTATCGCTTCGTGCTCATGCACCCGCGTGATCAGGACTAGGGTGCGGCCGCAGGCCAGCAGCCAAGGCGGTTCTGCTTTTGCCGGGCCTTACGCCGCGCACACGCGCTCGCCAGCGGCAGCCATGCTTTAGGAGTGCTGGGACGAGCTCCTAACTGGACGGCACCACACATTAACTAGCGTACCCATTAACTAGTCGTTAGCTAGCTAACCGTTGGCGCACGGCTGGCCAGGCAGCGCACCGCCAGCGCTCGCCGCGCCCGTGCAGCCCTCGCCCTGCCCCCCCTCCTCCCTCCCCTACTGAAGATCGATGACGATGACTTCGACCCTCGTAGAGGCGTCTATCGATACCCAGCCGGACTCATGCCCTAGCCCCGCGCTCACTTTGTAAAGCACTGCTCCTCCTTGTCCTCCCTCTCTACTGCAAGCGATCTCCCGATCACTCTCGGCCGCCCCCACTACACAGCCAACTGCGGAGCCCGTACAGGACCAGTGAGCGCGAGATCGACTCTTAACGCTCCTCACCAATGGCTCGTTCGTTCTGGGGATTCGGGTACTCGCAGCCCCAGCAGCAGCAACAAAACGCGCAGCAGCCTGCAGCGCAGCAGCCCGCGCCGCCATCCTCCGCATCCGAGCACGCAGCCCCTGCCGGCAGCGCCGTGCCCAGGCAACCCACCAATGTTAAGCAGGACTCCATTGCGCCACCGAACGGCGCATTTGCGCCCGCCACAACCGCCGTCACGCAGGCGGCGCCAGACTTCTCGCAGCCACGGCTTGGCGCCGACCGCGCGCCCGCGTCAGACGCGCCACCGCCCGTAGACCCGGGCATCCAGATGCCGCCGGCCGAGCAGCAAATTAAGGGCACGCTGCGCGTGCGCGTCGTCGAGGCCCGCAACCTGCACACGGAGAGCTCGTCCTCGAACCCGTACATCGTTGTGAGCTGCTCCACGTCCGAGCACGTCTCGCGTGGCGCAAACACAAACACGCCGAAGGGTGACGGCGGCATCGCCATCCCGCAACACCACTCATCGAGCCGCCTCAAGCTCGCCGAGGCCGCGCAGGGCCAGGTCGACCCGGCAAACCCGCGCTGGCAGGACGAGGTCATCTTCGACATCACGAGCTACGGCTCGAACCTCGAGGTCAATGTCTACGACGCGGGCAACGACGAGCGGTTTCTCGGCTGGTTCAAGTTCCGTCCGGACTGGCGCGAAGCTGCACGCGGCATCGACCAGTGGCACCGCCTTTTGCCCCGCGCCGAAAACACGACCGTCACGGGCGAGGTCCACATCACCGTCCAGTTCGAGCGCGCGTCGCACGCACACGTCGGGCCCTCAGACTTCCAGGTCCTGCGCCTCATCGGCAAGGGCACGTTTGGCCAGGTGTACCAGGTGCGCAAGAGGGATAGCAGCCGTGTGTACGCGATGAAGGTGCTGTCGAAGCGCATCATTGTGCAGAAGAAGGAAATCGCCCACACGATTGGCGAGCGCAATATCCTCGTGCGCACGTCCGGCGCGGGCTCGAACTTCCTCGTCGGCCTCAAGTTCTCGTTCCAGACGGCCGCAGACCTCTACCTCGTCACGGACTACATGAGCGGCGGCGAGCTGTTCTGGCACCTGCAGCGCGAGGGCCGCTTCAGCGAGGCGCGCGCGAAGTTCTACATCGCCGAGCTCATCATTGCCCTTGAGCACCTGCACAACAACCACATTGTGTACCGTGACCTGAAGCCCGAGAACATCCTGCTCGACGCGAGCGGCCACGTCGCGCTCTGCGACTTCGGCCTGTCGAAGGCGAACATCGACAGCGGCACAACGAACACGTTCTGTGGTACGACAGAGTACCTGGCGCCAGAGGTCCTCCTCGACGACAAGGGCTACACGAAGATGGTCGACTTCTGGAGCTTGGGCGTGCTCATCTTCGAAATGTGCTGCGGCTGGTCGCCGTTCTACGCCGAGGACAACCAGCAGATGTACAAGAACATCGCGTTCGGCAAGGTCCGCTTCCCGAAAGACGCGCTCAGCCCCGAGGGCCGCGATTTTGTGAAGGGCCTGCTGAACCGGAACCCGCGCCACCGCCTCGGCGCCACGAACGACGCAAAGGAGCTCATGGCGCACCCGTTCTTCAAGGACGTCGACTGGGAGCTGCTCAAGAAGAAGCAGCTGCCGCCGCCGTACAAGCCGCACGTCTCGGGCGAGGAAGACACGTCGAACTTCGACCCCGAGTTCACGAACGCGTCGACGTCCGTCCTCACGCGCAACCACGACATGGCCGCGTCGCCGCTCTCGCCCGGCATTCAGGACAAGTTTAAGGGCTTCACGTTCGTCGACGACACGCTCATGGATGAGTACTTCAAGGGCAAAGGCGCCGGCAGCGGCAGCGGCAGCCAGCCGAACAACAGCGGGAACATCAGCCAGTCGTTCCGCGCGCCGCCGCCGAAGATGGCGCGCGACGAGGGTATCGACCTCTACGACGAGAACGAGATCAAGCTCAGCCACAGCTTCTACGACAGCGGCATCAAGGACAAGTTCGCGTCGGCGCCGAAGGACCAGCGCGACGCGGACGAGATGATGCGCGTCGACGAGGAGGACGAGATGATGGACGACGACGAGGACGACCGCAACTACGACGACGAGTTCGTCGAGGGCCAGGGCTTTGAAATATAGGCGCCGCTTTTGACATTACATACCCCACGCAACGGACAAACAAGCACGAAGCATCGGCTAGCGAAAAACGGCCTATTTAGAGAGTAGGAGATTAGTAGCGAACAATTGATTCACGGGACTGCCCTCAGTACGGGGGCTAATGGGCTGGTCCTGCCCGCACGGCACTCGCGCGTATGCGTCGCGTAGCCGTATGCGCCCACACAGGCTGCGAAAGCGTCCGCCGCACATACGCACATGCAAGGTCCGCCGCCGACCCTGCTCCCTTCCCCTCCACGCACACAGCGACTTCGATCTCTAATCTCGCTCACTACCATGAGTCAGCCGCGCGCCGGGCTGTGCACGTGACAAGGCGCGTCGCCAGTGCAGAGTAACAACTAACACGTAGTTCCCGCCTTTTTGTTAGACGCGATGGAGAAGGCTAGCCAAACGGTGGAGCATGCGCTGCGCACGACGCGGCGGTACCGCCAGCTCTATCAGACGTACCTCGACAAGAGTGTGCCGCACATCAAGGAGCGCTGGGCCGCCGAGGCCGCGCTCATGTTCGTGTTCCTGCTGCGCGTCGTGCTTGGCCAGGGCTGGTACGTCGTGTGCTACGCACTGGCTATCTACATGCTGAACATGCTGCTCGGCTTCCTGTCCCCGAAGTTCGACCCGGACTTCCAGGACGACGTGCGCAGCGACGAGCAGGAGGCCGGCCTCGGCGGCCTGCCCGTGTCGAAGGACGACGAGTTCCGTCCGTTCGTGCGCCGACTCCCGGAGTTCCACTTCTGGCTCATGTCGTTTAACGGCACGCTTCTCGCCCTCTTCACAACCCTGTTCCGCGCGTTCGACATCCCCGTGTTTTGGCCCATTCTCGTCATATACTTCTTGGTGCTATTCGCGCTCACTATGCGCCGCCAGCTGCAGCACATGATCAAGTACCGCTACGTGCCGTTCGACATTGGCAAAAAGAAGTTCAAGGCCAGCAGGAACTAGAAAGCTGGCGCCGAGCACGGCTCTGCGCAGCTGCGAACGCGCTGCGCGACTTCGTGTGCTTGAGAAAACGGGGCTTTTCGTGCTGCGCAGCCGTTCGGCGCGGCTGCGCAAAAAAATTTGCCTGAGGGCCGCCGAATTGTGGCAGCTCCCAAAGTGTGCTGTACTGCCCGTAATGCGCGGGCTAGTTCATGGCGCGCAACCTTATCGAAAAGGGTTTGTGTAGAAGCCAGTACGTACAGCGATAATTTAATGCGAAACAATCAATATGCAGCAATGTATCTAGAGGCTTGCAAGAGAGCTGCGCTTTTCTGCCGGCCACTACCGGACGCGCTGCTCGGCGCTTCGCCCTTCATGTGCTTGCTAACATTGATAATGAGCTACTCGTTTACGTAGCGGTCAGGCCTAGTGGTTCCTCCTCGCAATTCCGTCCTAGCCGTTGCCATTGCGCGTATAGACTCGTACCTCGTTTCAGTCTAGACTGTCTACATGGATGACGAATTGCGGCACGGCCGTCCATGTCTTGAGTGCAACCGTAATTATCGCCGAGAATACGTTCCATTCCAGACGTTGGACTGAAACTCGACGCGGCCATATGTTCACGGTGTTGAGCGCCCACCGCGCGGGACGAACTAATTGAATAGTGCGAGGAGTTCGGTGTGCGAGCACCTATTTCCAAGAGAGAACTTCACGCTACTAAAGATGGTGCCAGAATGTAAGTGTACGGACGAGGTCCGTCACTTGACATGCGCAGGGCGGCGATCTAGAGAAGGGATAATAGGTAGTCCTGGAGTCTTTTAGGCTCGCTGCGCTTTGAAGCAATGTATGTGTAGGAAAGTTGCAGCATATATGAACCCCAGTGAACCAAGGACTATCAACCGGAATCCAATTGGAAAGGATGGGGTTTGGGCCAAATTTCCTAGTATCAAAGAGCGCAAAGCATGCAGCAATGAAAGCGAGCGTTAGCACGGTTCCCTAACGTTTGACCACATGCTTTCGCTGTGAGTAATGCGATCCTGGATTCCCGCTATCCCTAATTGCAAGCTAAGCTTGTGATCACGAAACTCTTCCATCGCTAAGGAGGTGAAAGAATTTTAGCCTCTCACAAAGCCCGGATCGAAACCCCGAGACGAGAATCGTAAAGATAATATTACCGGCTCAGTATGTGCGTGCCAGAATATAAGGCGCCGCGCTGCGTGGGATAGCTCGCCTCTCTCAACGAGGTTCTCCAGGGTTTACCACAATTTGCATCGCGTAACCCAGAGCCTGAAGGCCCCGAACAAAGCTCCGTAATGGCTCGAAATGGGCGACCTCATCCTCTTCGGCGCGATCATTTACGCCAAAGTGGGTCGTGTCTTGAGCTCTGCATATCGTTTTGAGCTGCTCAACGAATAGTTCAGCGAACTCTTAAGCAACAGACATTACTGGACCAGAACGTCTCATGAGCTGCTTCAGGGTCCGTCTGAAGTGCTGAATCATTGTGCAATCGCTCGCACCGAACCGTAACTGTGTGCAGCTACTACTGGAGCCCGTTTGTGGGTCGCGACGACGCACGCCAGCGCCGCATACCGAGCCACGTGACAAAAGCCATGCGCACGGCACCGAGAGTAGTCGAAGAACGCCTGCGCGCAGCATCATTCTGTTATACTATGACGCCTCGAGTGCGGCAACAGGACTGTCGCTAAAGCCTATATTCGAATTTTCTGCAGGAGTAATGGGGTAGCTTAAGCTTTCTAAACAAGAAGTAAACGGAAGCGCGATGGCAGCTTGAGTTACTAACGCTCGTGCCTAGCCATTACTCTCGTGAGGCGTTTAAAGTTGTAGGACTACCAAGGCTGGATGGGATGACGCTTCTCTCATGAGACAACAAGGACGCCTCGCACGTGTGGTTAAGGTGAAAGGGCACGCTGGAAGCATGTCACGCTTCCGGATCTTTAATTTTACAGTATGAACGTCTGGTTTCTTATTGAGCGACCTTACAAGGCCTGTGACGCACCGTAAGTCGCACTACACAGGATACAGTAGGCGCCCCCGCAGCTTTTCACACTCGCCATGCATTGACTTGACGCAATCGGAGAAATAGGAGCACAACGCGCCCGAGTACAATGAGAGTCCTAAGAAGAACATCTCCCACTCGCAAAGGATTCCGCTACTTGTGTAGTCGTGTAGATATCCTGCGTATATGGCGGCAACCATCAGAGCTGCCGTTAGTGTGGCCGTAATGCTGAGCCCAACTTTTGCGCGTGAAAGCAGTCTTTGCATGCTAGCGATGCTCTTCTTCATGCGCAAGATATTTAACGCAAGACGGAGCCTACTGCCAACTTGTTCATCCGCCGTGGGCGAGCCCGGCGCATTTGCGCTTATCCTTCTCCACAGCTCATCATGCGGATTGAAATACGGGCAGAGCTCACGAAGCTCCATTTTTCTTTCGCGCGAATGCGCGGCCCAGAAGATATGCCGGTGCTCGGCGCGAGACAGCTCGTCTTTGACAACGAACTCATCTAGGTTCTGCCAAAACTCATCCTGCTCGACTTCTCCCGATTGAAACTGTTTGATGAGGGCTTTCAGCGCAGCGAACTCACCACTTGTGTTGATCGTAACCAGCTCGTACTCCTCCGTGCAGCCACTCATAAAAAGACAAACTAGAATTCCAAGGGCGACAGAAGTGATGCGGCCTTTTATGGTCGAAGCCGTGTCGCCACAGTGTTGCCGAATGAGGCAGGGCGCCCGCCTCATATCCCCACGCGGTGAAGTCTCGCGAGTATGCACCTTCGCAAATGTGGTCTTGACGGGCACTCTACGGCGTGCACAAATATATGCTGTGAATGATTAATGTGTGCTGGCACTAAAGAGCCGCCAGTCCCGCTTAGACCTACAATCGCCCGTGGACATGAAACAGACAAAGTGGCACAACCCTTGCCCATGACTTGCGTCCAAAGCGCGCATGAACTTGACCAGGCGCATGAGCGCGACCAGACGCATGAGCGCGACGAGGCACATACGTTGCGTTCCCAAATGCCGTAGACGAATTTGAAGTGCACGAGGACGCGAATTGGACGTACGTATACGCGCCAGAGACCATGTTCGCAAACGCCAATACAAGACGATGGCCCTCGCAACCGGCCGGCCTAAGTGGGTGCGTCAGTAATGTGTATAACCGCGAGACCTGCTTTTCGCTGCTGCCTTTTCGAATTTGTTGATCATTATGTTATTACTATTGCATGAATAACTGGTTTTGTTAGTCTATTAGGCAGCAGGGTCCTTCGGCGCGGCCGGTGCTGCTGCGCGCTAGAGCCGCGTACTGCTTGCCGCGCTGCGGCGACGTGTGTGATGAGATGCGTGGTCAAGCACAAGGCGGCTCAGCTTATGAGGGCCGCTGGTGACGGGTGACGGGCGGCGAATGAGGCAGGGGGTATATTAAGCCTTAAGGGGCTGCGGAAAAGCGTCTCTCTGCATGCCTCTATTCACAAACCGTCGTCGGTCGTGATGGGGAAGTCCAGCTCCGGGTGCTGGGCCGTGAGCTGCACCCAGTTTTGGACGAACGTCGAGGCCTTGCGGAACTTGCGCCCGCTGTACTTCTCGAACACGGCGTTGTGGTGCTCGGCCGGCGCCGTAATGGCCTCGCGCACGGCGACGACGCCCGGCAGCAGCGACTCCTCTGTGTACCCGGAGAAGTGGATGTGTCGCGGTGTCCAGGGGCCCTGGCGCAGCATGTGGCGCGCCATGTAGTGGGCGATGGCCGCGGTCCAGCTCGGCGGCGCGGCCACAAAGCGCTCGTCCATGATTGTGAGCTCGAGCAGGTACTTCGCGAGCGTGCGCGTTTCTAGGTCGTAGTCGTCGGCCTTTGATACGCGGCGCAGAAACGACATGGGCCCCGGGAAGCCGAGGTTGAAGTCGAGCTTGTCGATCATGAAGCGCTCGGCGCCCAAAATCTCGTCGACGCTGTAGTTATTCTCGACCATCTGGCTGACCTCCTGGATGCTGAGGTAGTTGATTTCCTCGTACTTTGCGGCAATAAACAGGGCGACGGCGCCAACGAGCTGGAAGCGCGTGAGGTTCACGTCCTTCACAGTCAGAAACCGGTCAATGTAGTTCACGCACAAAAACAGCGTTTCTGGCAGCAGGTTGAAACGCGCGTGGATTTGCACGAGCCAATCGATGAGCACGCCGCGCAGGGACCAGCTCAGCTCCTTCTGGTGCTCCATGTAGCCGCGGTCCGGCAGCAAGCGCAGCTCCATAACACGCATGTGCTTAAAGATGTCGTCGGCATACTCAAGGACCATGCTCGCGTCCCACGTGTCTTCGTCGTCGGCGTCGAGCAGCCCCGGCGTTTGAGCGACAATGTGCGCGCAGCGCTCGAGCACGAGCCGCGTGTGCACGGTCTCCTCGGGGAACAGCGCCTGCGGATTGATGGCCGACACGGGCTGCTGCTGCAGGGCGAGCCTGAGCCGCAGCTCGTCGTCCTCGTCGTTCTCGTCGTCAGCAAAGCTCACGGAGTGCGTGTGCTCCTGCGTGAGCATGACGGCCTCGTCCTCAAAAGCCTCGGTGTCCTCAATCGTGGCATCCGAGCCGGGCGAGTCGTCAATGCGGCCGGGCACGGCCGCAGCGGCCGTCGCGGCGCCCGCCTGCTCGGGCACGATTGTGCGCTTCGCAAGTTGACCGTTCTGGGAGACGGGCTGCAGTGCCTGGCGCTTCGGAGCGTCGTCGCGGGCCGGCGCGGCGGCCGCAGCGGCGCTCTTCTGGGCGACCACAGCGTTTTCATCGGCGTACGACTTGAGCCGTTGTCGCGAGTGAGCTTCCATGGCCAACGCTTCCTGTGTCGAATGGGTCCCCGCGCGATCGCGTCGTTTGGGTGAATGCCTTGGGCCGGTGGAGCGAGGTGAGGAAAAGGAAGCCGGTCAGTTTGGCAAAGGCCCGCTCGTGCCAGCAGGTTAGGTAAGGTGTGTTTTTGTTTACCTTTTAGGGGTAAGCACCATGACTAAGGGCGTCGAGTACATGCCGGGGCGAGAGCAGGGCTCGCCGGCTGCGCCGGTGCCAGGCGGGGCTCGCGACGCACAAGGGTCCAAACTTATAGGCAGTGCGGAGAATACAGCCGGCCCCGTGCAGCTGCGGCTGCTCCGCACCTGAGACATCCATCGCATGCCGCTCCGCTGGCTCAGGCATGCACCGCGGGTCAGCTGCAAGGGCAAGGGCGCTGCCGAATACCGTATGTGCAAGCCCAAGCGCGCTCACATCCGTCGAACGAGCGCCAGGGCGCTACAATAGCCGGGCTGAGGTAAGCACAGCTGCAGATGCAGATACCCGCTTATAGACATGTGACGTGCATGGCTAACGCGCAGGCCTGCACGCAGCGCCAGAAAGCGTTTGGCGCCTTGAACTCATGCGTGCGGAGAGCGTTAGGTATTTACTTCGTCCCTATGCCAAAAAGAAGAAAAGAGCAAGGTATGCTCTGGCCTAGGAGCGACTGGTTCGCGCAGCGCACGGCTGAAGTCGGCTCGCGTCGCAGTACGAAGGCGTGCACGCGTTACATAAGTGGCGTGTTTACTGAACCACATTACGCCGCCACAACGCGACGCAGTACTGCGCAGAGCCAATGGCCGTCACGCGCATCAACGAGATGTCTACGCTGTTCCCACTATTACTGGGCGGCCCTCGCGTGAGCGAACAAACGCAGCTCGTAGAGCTGAGCAGCGCGCGCTCGCGAGCTCGCCTCGCGCTGCGCGCGCGCGCCGCGCCGCTGAAGCTGTACACGCCGGCGCACCCGCCATTGTACTTACCGCTCGGTGCCGAGGCTCAGCACTGGCCGCGCGCGGGCAATGCGCCGCCGCCGCAACGCAGCAGCGCCGCAAACGGCGAATGTGAGCACGAGGGCGGGCCCGCGTGCACATGCGCATGCGCGCACTCGCCACTGAGCATGTGGAGCAGCGATGTTCTGAGCTGCAGCGAGCTCGAGATGGGCAGCGCCTTACTCGAGCCAATGGATTCAAGCGCGAGCTTCAGCGACGAGAAGAGCCCGCGTCGTTAGCGCGCGAAGCACGTAACTAAACCATGCCACGGCATGAACGAGAAGTATGAAATATGTTTGTGTATGTAAAAGAGTCTAGTATGCATTTAGCCTCGGTATCATGTACGGCGCATTGTGCTGCATGCCAGTGCACCAAGCTTTGGCGGCCGAATTCAGCTGTCCCCTGTGCGCTGAGGTTCTTGCGCGCTGCGCGTTTGGAGCAGCCACTAATTACACAGCTATTTGAAGGCCGGCCGCGCCCGCTCCCAAGGAGTCACGTGTGGACGGAGGCGAGTCGTGCGCTTGCACAAATTGCTCGCTGCACGAGGTGTTATTTTTTTTCGACAATAATGTTCCGCTCAGTACGTCTTGCCACGCGCGCCCCTGCGGTGCTGCGCAGTGTCGCGGCCCGCCGCATGGCCCCGGCCATTCGCGCATTCAGCGTGTGCCGCCCCATTGGCAACATCGCGCAGGCGAACAGCGAGCTTGTGTCGGCGCTGCGCTCGGAGCTGAAGATCGAAGAGCAGACGGCGTCCGAGATCGGTCCCGAGGAGGCCGAGCGCATTGCGACGTTTGCGAACGAGAACGGCTTCGAGGTCGTGGCCAAGGATGGCCTGGAGGAGGTGCAGCTCGTGAAGAAGGTGAGCGACACGGAGACGCTGCGCGTGTTCTTCTCCATCTCGGACGTCATCAACTCGGAGAGCCTGCTTGACGAGCAGGTCGAGGAGGGTGCTGCTGAGGAGCAGGAAGAGGAGGACTACGAGACGCCTATTCGCCTGAACATCGTTGTCGAGAAGCCGCACGGCGCGCTCGGCATCGAGGCCATGGTCCAGGACGACCTTGTGCTCGTTGAGTCGCTCACGCCGTACAGCTCAAGCCAGCTTGCGCTCGAGGAGACGGCCGAGGCCGACTACAAGCGCCGCCAGACATACCAGGGCCCGCCGTACAGCGTGCTCGACCCGTCGCTGCAGTCCGCCGTCATGCAGTACCTCGAGTCGCGTGGCATCGACGGCGACTTCGCTCTGTTTGTGGCCGAGTACTCGAGCTTCCGCGAGAACAAGGAGTACGCCGCGTGGCTGGGCAACATCGCGAACTTCGTGGAGAAATAGGTCGTTCGTAACTGTATATAAATAGCGCTTTCAAGTTAAAAAGAGTGTTCGCAGCTTAGCGCGGCCTTGGCCTGCGGTCGACCGCAAAAGCTGTGTTCCGCGAGCGGTTGCCAGGGATTTCGCGGCTGCCACTGTAGCACCCTAGTTCACAGTGTTCGTGTTGTCTATTTTTTAGTAGCCCCCTTTTGAGTGGCCTTTATGAGTGGCCTTAGTCTTAAGCAGTAGCGAGCTACGAGCTACAAATAGAGCAATTAACGATACGAGCTAGGCGCGCGCGGCGCCTCACGGCTCCTATGTGCATAGCCGTTTGGGCGTTTAGGTGCGCTTCTTAGGCGGCTTCGGCAGGAGCCCGTGCAGCTGCTGCGGCAGCACCGACTCCCACCAGCCCGGGTTCGCCATGTAGAACGACGCGTAGAGCAGGGCCAGCACGGACGACACGAGCACGGCCAGCGCGACGGCAAACTTCACAAAGCTGACGTGCGGGTCCACGAACTTGACCTCGCGCGGCTCGGAGTCGACCCACACGGCGTCGGCGTCGTCGCCAAAGTCGACCAGCGCGCTGTAGCTGAGCAAATACGTCTTCGTGGGCAGCGAGTAGACGGGCATGAGGTTCAGCAGCGCCGCGTGTGCGTCCTCGGCTGCCTCAGGCGCAGCGTGCGTGAAGTTCGCGTACGGCTTCGCGCGCCGCTTTCCGGGCGTCTGCAGCACCGTGCGCACCTCGCTCACGACGCCGCCGGCAAGCTCGCCCGTGAGCGTCAGTGCAACGACCGTCGGCTCCTCGTTGCGGATCACGTCAGGAAAGTTCGCGCTTAGTGCGAGCTCGGCCCACGCGCACTGTGCGGCGGCCACGAGGGCCACAAATATCCTCAGAACGGCGTTCATGACTGACGAGTTCGGCCATCGCGCACCGGACTCTCCTAATGCGTTGGGGGCACGTGACAAGCACTTTACGGCGGGCCCGCCGCAGCTGCTCGCCAGCACGAGGCCAAGGCCGTGCGGCTAGGAGTCTGCTGGACCTAATTTGCACCATGTCGCCAAACTGGGCTCCGGACTGTGCCGAGCTACCCGGCAAAAGAAAAAAAAAGGGCCGATGTCGTTGTGTACGCGTCCGAACCGTCTACAGTCACTGCAACCAGCAGCACAACACAATGCCTTAAATATATTAACCTTACTTCGTAATGCAGTCTTAATGCGAATGAATAATGCTTGGCTGCACCACCATTAGTGCTGCTTCATGCACAGCTCGCGCCGCTCCTTTGCGGGCATTCCCGGCATGCACCGCTGCGCCGACGCCATGACGCGCTGTATGTACACGGCGCGTTCGGGCCCGAAGCGGACGAGGCTGGCCCGCAGGACGCGGCAGCTCATGAGGTGCTTGCGTGCGACGTCCGTGCGTGTGAACCGGTCGTCGCAGAACAGGCATGTGAACGGCTTCGTGACGAAGTGCGTCGACGTGTGCCGCACGAGGCTCTTCAGATGCAGGTAGCGCGGCGGGTCTGGCCCGCACAAGCGACACACGTAGTACCCATTTTCGTCCTTCTTCTCGAGCTCCGTCGTCTCCATGTCGTCCTCGTGCTTGCGGCGCTGCGTGTTGAACTCGCGCGTGATCATGGCGTCGACAAGCGGGAACGCCGCCTCGTCCGTGCGCGTCGAGAAGATCTCGACAACAAGCTGCGCAAAGTGCTTTACGCCGTTCCCGGGCGACAGCTCGTTGTACGGGCGTACCTTGAACGTGAATGTCGACGGCGCGCGCTCCGTGCCGGGCTTCACGACGGTCGGCGTCACGGGCGTCAGCGCTTCAAAGCCGTAGTCCTGCTGCGGCGAAACAATGCCTGGTGACAGCGACGGCGGCGACGTGGCGCTTGGCACGGGGCTCGGTAGCGGCGTGGCCATGTACCGCGTCGGGACATAAGCGTACGACTCGCGCGCAGCCGTCGCTGCTCCCACTTCGGGCACGTATTCGTGGGCGCGTCGCGGCAGTTGTTGTGCGAGTGACGATGGCGCCTCGTGCGCCTGCGGTCCCTGCGGTCCCTGCGGCCCCTGCGCAGTAGGCGCCCACTGCGGCGCGTACGCGTTCGGCGGCACGAGCGCGTAGGCGGGCATCGCGTTCGTGTAGGCCGGTGCGTTCGTATAGGCCGGTGCGTTCGCATAGGCAGAAGCACTCGGCATGGCGTACACGCCAGGGTATGGCGGCGTCTGGCCAATTGCGTGGTACACTGGTGCGCTCAAGGGATACACGGGCGGGTGCATGGGGCTGCCTGGGGTCTTTCTACGTGGTTGTATGGGCTCGTCCGCACGGACAGGCGCTTGGCACATGCGTTCGGTGTTGAGCATGCTGGCAAACAGTCGGGCTGACGAGGCTGCGGCCCGCACGCGCGCCTTTTATAAATGTGGCCAAACCACGACGAGAAAGTGGCCGAACCCTGCTTCGGCCCCTACCCTACTGCTTTATACCCGAAAAGGTAAACATAGAATCCCCTGAGTGGCAATGTTCGGTGATAGTACACTGGGCCACGGTCCAGATGCGGGAATGCAGCGTACAGCTCGCGTTTGCTGCAGTGTCGGCCCGCAGCGCGTGTTTGAGGCCGCGCCGGTGCCGCTCGGCGGCTCGGGCCGGCCGCAGCGTGGCTAAAGCCACCAGCGTGAGCGTCGCGGCCGCTTGGGGAAATGAATGAGGTGCAATGCTATACGGGAGTTTATATGGGCACGATGTGGCAGCCCAGCGAGCGGCCCTGCGGGATGGGCACGTCTATGCTCACGTTCTGCCAGTCGGGCGCGCGCTGCACGACAACGCGCACGGGTTCGTGCTGCGCGGCTGCGCGCGTGAGCTCGCTGCTGAGGTCCTCGAGCCTTGCTGCGTTGCCGAACTCCATGACGCGGTCGTCGGCCTGCAGGCCCGCCGCGTCGCCGGGCGAGCCCGAGAGGACGGCGCGGATGCGGCCGAGCGGTCGCGGCGGCGCGGGCTGCTGCGACGCGGCGCCGGGGTCCCTTGCCGGGAACGCCGACGGCAGCTGCTGCGAGATTTCCTCGAGTATGGCCTTTAGGTCGTTCTCGAGGCGGATGAGCTGCACGCGCAAGCTGCGAATCGTGGGTATGTCGAGGTCGGCGCGCGGAAAGCCGTCCGGCGTGAGCAGCGTGTCGAACTCAGTCACGCCGTGCTGCGCAAGCTCGGCGCGCAGGCCGTCAACACGGCGCTCGAGCTCGTCTTTCTGCCGAATCAGGCCGAGGACTGCTTCCCGAGTCATATGGAACTCTTAGTCTCTGTGGAGCCCGAATGCAGGTTAGCTATGTAGCGAGGCCGCGCCTGACTTGGCTCGGCGCAGCGGACTCGCCAAGCTCGCCAAGCTGACTCGCCGCATCTACATCAGCCAGTTAAATGTATCACTAGAACTAGTTCGTATTAAGAAGAAAGCCTGCACGCTATGCAAACACCAGCTCGGCTCATTGTAGCTTAATTTAGAGTGAACGCGGCGCGGCCATACAGGAGGAGAACACACGCCGCCGTTTACGAGTGACTACGCTGTAATTTAGTGCACAGTATTTTCTTCGGCATTGGCGTCGGCGGCGCCGTTCTTGTCGCTGTCAGCCGCAATAGTCTCTTGCGACGCGGGCTTCTCGGGCTCGGCCGCGGACTCGGGCTCGGGCTCCGCTGCAGCAGCGGCGGCCTTCTCCTCGGCCTTCTCGGCCTGCTCGACCTTCTCAGTCTGCTCGGCCTGCTCAGCCTGCTCAGCCTGCTCGGCCTCCTGCGTCTGTTCGGCAGGTTCCTCGCCCGCGTCGGCCGCTGCGCCGTCGTCGAGCTTCTCGAGCGGCTCCTGCGCGAGCTCCGTACTGGACAGCGCCTTGCCGGACGCCGAGTCGGACTCGATGCGCGTCTCGGGCGCATCGACAATGCTGCCGTCCGTGCCGTTCTTGATGGCGTCCTTAATGGCGTGCACAACGCGCGCGGGGCTGGCGTCGGGCTTCACGTTGTGCTCGACGAGCAGGACCCTGCCGTCGATGAACACCCAGTGGCTGCGGATGACGCCCTTCGGGCTCTTTTTGGCGCCGAGCGGCGCGAGCAGCTTGTACTCGGGGTCGCTAAGAAGATCGAAGCCGACGCCCGTCTTCGTGCGGAACGTCGTCTGCGCGGCCGGCGAGTCCGCGCTAATGCCGAACACGGCGACGCCGAGCTCCGCGAGCTCGCCAAACGCCTCGCCAAAGCCCTCCGTCTGGCGCGTGCACCCCGGCGTCGACGCCTTTGGGTACGCGTAGATGGCGAGCACGCCCGAGCTGTACTGCTTGGCAAGGTCCACGGGCGTGCCGTCCTGGTTCAGAACCTCGCCGGCCGGGATGGCGTCGCCCAGCGCAATGGGCTCGGTCGGCAGCTCGCCGGGGTCAACGGCCGTGTGCGTGGCGGCCGTTTCCGTCTTTGCGCGCTTCGCGGCGGGCTCCGGCTCAGCGGCCGCCGCCTCGGCGGCGGCGGCCGCAGCAGCAGTGCGGCGAGTGTGGCGCGGCATTACGTCTTTCTAGAGAGAACGCTGAGTTATTACGGGGGGGAACTAATCTGCGCCGCTCGTCACGGCTTAGCAATGAGGAGGAGCGTGCGCGGCGGCAGGCCTCGCACAAGAGTGGGAAGGGGCGGAGCAACCATGAGCCGTCGGCACGTGCAGAAACACAGGGTCGCGCGGTGGGGCCTCGCAGCGCACCCGTCAGGGACCCGCCAGCGGCCGACCCTGCGGCCACCGCGCGCGGGCAGGGTTCGATCTTACGATGCAGCAAAACCGCGTCACGTGCGCGCCTCGAGAGCGATCGCCGCGGGGCGGCTCGCAGGCGGTGCAGCTGCGGTGCGTGCGGCGAGCCTGCGCAGAAGCAGAAGCAGGACGAGCCAGGGACCCCGCGCCGGCGCCTGCGCCCGCGCCGGCGCCTGCTGCCGCAGCTATACGGACATAGCATTTGGGGGGTTGCGGTATAGTCAGTGCCTACTGATGACGGCGAGGGCAGCTCAGTTCTGCAAGGGGCCGCACGGCGATGCGCACCGGACCCGTGTACACCGCCTAATCTTGCCCGTTCGCGGAGGGGGGCAAGAGCCATCGCGAATGTGTTACAACGCAGATCGCATAATCGTGCGCTGTTTCAGGCGCATGCACGTGACCGCACGCGGCGTAGCGAGCAGAAGCAAGCGCAGGCGACGACGCGGCCGCGAGATCAGCGCCCGTCAGACTGGCTATTATTAGTTCGCGCGCCCCGGCGCCGGCGACTCGCCTAAATCATAGTCGCCGCTATTTAGTCCTCGCCGCCGCAGCCTAGTGGTTTGCGGTTTTTGCATAGTGATTTTTGACAGTGATTTTCGATAGTAATTTTGTCTTATTTGCTGTTTCGTGCGAGCCCGCCGTGCGTGGCCAGCAAGCTCGATGTCTTTCTCTCAGTGTAGCTAGTTGTAGAGCCCGCCGCCCAGTGCCCCAGTTCATTATTATGGCTGCTATTCCTAGGTCTAAGCGTCCCCTCGTCTTCAAGACGTACATGTACATAGGAGCGTACCTGCAAGGCAGTGCAAGGCAGTGCAAGGCAGTGCAAGGCGGTGTAAGGCGGTGTAAGGCAGTGTAAGGCGGAGGCCTCATGTGCGCGGCTTGTAGCGCCAGATCTTGGCCGTAAAGTCGCCTGAGCCGCTGGCAAACATGTCCTGCTGCGGGCTCGGCGCGACGCTGATCACGGAGTTGTTGTGCGCCTGCAGTAGTAGCTGCGCCTCGCCCGTATTCGCATCCCACATCTGCACTGTGCGGTCCTTCGACCCGCTGAGCACCCATGCGCCCTCGTGCGTCACGCACACGCTCAGCACGTAGTCCTCGTGCCCGCGCACCGTGAGCCGGATGTGGCCCTCGCCAGCCTGGCCCGGCGTGAACGACCATACCTTCACCGTCTTGTCGAGCGACCCGCTCACAACCTCGTTCGCGCCGGGGCGGAACGCTACTGAGTACACACTGTCCTCGTGCGGCTCCTTCGGTGCCAGACGCTCGACCTGCTCGCCCTTCTCGATGTCGCACACGCGCACAGTGCGGTCAAGCGACCCAGCCGCCACGTAGCGGTCGTCTTCGCTGATGGCAATCGCCGTCACGCCGTCCTCAATCTCAAATGTACGGATGCACTCGCCGCTCTCCACGTCCCACAGGCGCACGTGCCGGTCGCCGGAGCCGCTGGCAATGAACTTGCCGTTGTGAGAGTACGAGAGCGAGTATATGTCCTGCTCATGACCCTCAAATACAAACCGGATCTCGCGCTTCTCGATGTCCCACACGCGCACCTTGTGGTCCTCCGTGCCCGTCGCGAGGTAGCGCGAGTCGGGCGAGAAGCACACAGAGCGGATGTAAAGGTCAGTGCTGTCGACAGTCGGGTCCTCGAGGCGCGCCTTCAGCTCGCCGGTCTCGACGTCGTAGATCTGGGCCGAGCGGTTGCAGCCCGTGGCCAGCAGTTTGCCATCCGAGTTGAAGCGCACGCAGCACACAACGGAGCCGTGCTGCAGCGAGTTAACAAGCTCGACGTCAGCCCGCGCCGCCACATCCTTGTTGTATATAACGCGAAAGTCCCCGGCGTCCTTTTTGTACGCCGCAGGCACGGAGTCGAAGTCGAGCGTCGCTAAGCCGCGCGTGCTGGCCGCGGCCGCGTCCTTCGCCTCGGCGCCCTTCAGAGACGGCGACGCCGACGCGTCAGCATCGCCCGTGCCGTCGGACACGGGCTGGTCAGGCAGCTCGACATCCTGGTTATTCTCGCGCGCCTCCTGCGCCGCTTCCTTTGGGTCTTTAGGCTCCTTTGCTGGAGCGGCTGCCTCGGCCGCAGCTGGCTCCGTCGTCTCGGCGGCCGGCGCCGCGTTAGGCGCGGGCTCGGCGGACGTCAGCGGCAGCGTGCTTGAGGCCGACACACCCGGCGAGCCGGAACCCGAGCCCGGGGCCGAGCCGGATCCTGCACCGGACGCATTGGGCGGCATCGTCACCGTTTCCGTGGCTGCAGCGCCGACGGCGGTCGTGTTGGTCGTGCCATTCGACGCAGCGCTCTTCGCGGCGTCGCTGCTGCCGGGCGTGTTTGCGCCCGTGTTCGCGCTTTGCGGCGACGTCGTCGACGGCTGTGCCGGCGCCGGCGCGGAGTCTGTGTTGCCCGGCTCGCCAGGATTCGCTGCGTTCGTTGTGTTCGCGTCGTTCGCACCGTTCGCGCCGTTCGCGCCGTTCGCGCCGCTCACGGACGACCGCTTCTCGCTGCCGTCAGGCTGCCGCGGTACGGGTAGGGGTAAGCCCTGCGTGGACTCGGCGGCGTCACCGTTCGTGGCCGAGGCCTCCTTGTGGAAGCGCACGGAAAACACGGGCGGCGGGCGCGGGTTCGTCTGGTCGAGCTTCTTGCGCAGGCGCTGCAGCTCGTCCTCATAGCGCTCGCGCATCTGGCGGTGCGCCTGGTCGAGCTCGTAGATCGTCTTGCGCACCTGCGTGAGCTCGGCCATATGCTGCTGGATCAGCTTCGTGTCGACGTCGTCCTTCTGCGAGACGGCACGCGACGCCTCGGCCGAAATGTGCAGAAACTCCTGCTTCACGGACTCAAGCAGCTCGTTCAGCCGCGGTGGAACCTGGCCCGGCGCGGCCAGGCCCGGCGGCGCAAACAGCGGCTGCGCGAGCGGCGCGCCCGCGCCTGGCGCGAACGCCTGCGCGACGGAGCCGGGCGCCGAGCCGGGCACGGGCTGGCCCGACTGCGCGGGCAGCGGCTGGTGCATCGCACTAGCATCGGGCTGGACCTGCGGCGCCGCGGACGGTCGCGCGCTGCCCTCGGGCTGCAACGAGCCGGGCAGCACGGCCGCGGGCATGCCGTTCGCGTAGGCCGGCACCGCGAGGCCTTGGCCCGGGGCCAGGCCTGGCGGGGGCTGTGGGGCCTGCAGCTGCGGTTGCGGGGCGACAACCTGGCCGTTCACGAGTTGCGGCTGCGGCGGGAGCTGCTGCGTCGTGGCCGGTCGCGAGCCGTCTTGCGCGGCGGGAGACGTCGACTGCGGCGGCGCCGCCGACGTCGACTGCGTGGGGGGCCTCGCAAAACTCATGGGCGCCTCACCCTCCGGAATCGGTTCGTTCTGGTTGTGGGAGAATGGAAGGTTGGGTGTGTGGTTTGTGGGCCGGCGGGAGGGGGTAATCAGCACCCACACCGGGCGCGGCTCGTCATGCGAAACCTGGCGGGCCATGTGACCCAGCCTGCCCCGGCAAGCTTTGGCGCGACGGCGTGAAGGCGCGAGGGTTACGCCATGCAAGGGCGCGGGTGACGTGTAGTGCGCATCGGCTGACGCCCGCGTCACATGCCTCCACCGTGCAGATGCAGATCGCGCGGGTCTTCCTTGCCTACTGCGGCCCACCGATAACGTTCAATATTCTCGGCCCGCGGCAGCGATTAATCCCGCACGCCGGCTTGCTGACCGCAGACGACGCAAGCCGCCCGGACGGGGCACGGGCGGCTAGTCGTGCGCAAGCATCCGATACCGGGTGGACTCATGGCTACGACACAGATGATTCAATTGCTCAGGGTTGTTGCCGAGACGATGCGGCTGCAGGTCAGAGGCCATCCCCCAGGCGGCGGTAGCGTGACCGCGGCCGATGCGGGGCTCGCTCGCGGCTATCCCTCGGCATCGAGCGATGGCCGGCGCCGCATGGCCGCAGCGGCCATCTTCGGCCGTGCGGAGCGGGGTTTGGCGCTGCGCCCGCCAAGCGTGGTCGTGGGCACGCGCGCGTCCGCGACGGCTGCGTTTGGCCCGCGCGCCGGCTACCGCCCCGATCCTAATACTCAAAACATACCACTACGTAAAAATAGCTCCGTTTATGGCTGCGCAGACGAGGGCGAGGCCTCGTAGTGCATCTCGAGCAGCTCCGCCATGCACTCGAGGCTTCCTAGCACTGCGCGCCGCAGTTCGGCTGCCTGCGTGACCACATGCTCGTGGATCATGATGCTCGTGCGCAGAAGGTCGACCAGAATCTTTACTGCGGCGTACGTGAGGTAGTTCTGGCCAAAGTACGAGGTCTGGACGAGACGGCAGACGATCGGACCTATAACGTCAAAATAAGGGCGCACGCGTCGCTCTTCGGTCAATTCTGCTTCGCCGTGCAGCAGCATGCGTCTGATCGCATCCGTTAGCGCTTCGAAGTCGCGGAACATCACAAACACGGCCGGCGCATAGGCATCGCCGCGGGCGGCGTCGACGCGCGCGTATGGCGTTTGCGCTCGCGCGAAGTCAGCTCTCGTGAGCTGCGTCACCTTGAGGTAGTCCCTGGCCAGCGTATGCCAGGTCGCCATTTCAGCTGCCAGCGCCCCGTACTGGCTCACGAGCGTCTGGCGCTTCCTATCCAGTACGTGCAGGTAATAAAAATCAGCCGGGCCGAGGTGGTTCTCCAGCGGCAGGCGGCGGCGTAGCACCGGTTCTGGGCACAGCCGCTTGAACTCGTCGTGCTCGACGTACTGCGAGAACACGTCAACGAGGACACGAGCCACTGCATCACGTCGCGACTCTTCGGGCCTCAGCTCGGCAGTGCTCGTGCGCGCGCCGCGCCGTCGTTCATAGTCCCTGATTAACGCATACACGTCCGGTGGGCGGCTCATTATATCCAGAACATGCTGCGCTTGATGTATACGAGTCAGCGTAGCTGTTTCGGGCTCTTCGGGTGGTAGGGCGTCCATGTCGCGATTTGGCGCCGCTGCAGACGCTCTCCGCGCGCGCGCTCCGGTGCGACGCGCTGGCCCGACCCGCACGGGGGCGACAGCCATTCCCTTGCCAGAACGTAGCCGCCGACCCAGTCCAGACTTTTTATACTGTTCGGCGGCGCCGTACATGGGGCTCGCCGGGCTCGCGTCGCGCACGGTGCCCGCGTCCTCCAGGTTCTCGCTCGAACCGCCACCCCGCAGGACCTCCGAGCTCACAGAACAATCCGCCTCCATTGCGGCGCCGAAACCGCCGTCGGGGCCCTTCGTACGGCTCTCTGGACAGGTCAATACGGCTACACTGCGGACAATGGCGTCCTGAACTATTCAATCGTAGCTACACTGGACAAGGCACGTGCGCGCGAGCTGACACGGCGCGTCTGCGGGACTTGAGGCCCACTAGCTGGTGACGCAGTGCACAGCTGTCAGCACAGCCCAGGCGCAGAGTGTGCGAGTGAACAGATCAATTCTTAAGCCGCAATTCTTTGTCCTAGTTGCGGCTGCCGGACTTAATACTGCGCGGCGGCCGGGACGGCGCTTATGGCGTTGAGGCAGGAAAGCTGCTGCAAAAGTAGTTTTCTGGACGCGAAGGAACGAAAAAAAGCTAACAGTTGTTGTACGAGATACACGGTCCTTCAACAGGCGGTAGGCTGAACGGCATTGCGTTCGTGGCATTGCAAAAAACTAGATTAGGCGTCTTAACTACACAGTGACGTTAAGAAAATGCAAAGAGGGTCGTCCCGCCACCACCGTGTGCTACTACTGAGATCGTGATCATCGTCCGCTGCCTAGCATTGCAGGGGTTGGCTATAGCTATGTCTTTACGGACGGCTTCAGTTTGCAGCCACATCGACGAAGTCCTAGGCTTGAGATGCTCTGGTCGTCATCTTAGGGTACGGGCGCTAGAATTAGGCCACCTTCCTCATTCGGAACCCACGCTTAAAGCGACTGTAGCTATGCCAAGCTTACCGCCGAACTAGCGGCGTGATAGAAATGTGGTATCAAGATAGATCTGAGCTAACCTGGCTTCGCTTCTCGCCCCAACACATTTTGCCAACACGATTTTACGGCCATCTCCTCATCCTTGGACGGCGGTGCCGCATACGAGTGGGTGAGTCAGAGCTCACTTTTGAAAGCGGCAAAGAGGACATCACGGATGGGAATTATAAATACTCGAATAATTTAGCTACGCATGCGCGGGCGGCCGGCCGTCCGCGCGGCGAGATGCAGGCAGTCCTGCAGCTTTCTTGAGGATAACGCGCATGGCCTTCTCAAATTTGGCCAGGCTCTGCGTCATGAACTTGTGCGTCTCGATGCTCGTCGACAAATCTGCGACCAGGATACGCAGGATGGAGCACGTATACACGTTTTGGCCGAATTTGGGGCTGCGTAGCAGCAGACGTACCACGTTGCTAATGGCGTCGACGTGAGGCCAAACACGGCCCTCCTCGCGCAACTCGTTCTGGCCATGCACAATGAAGCGCCGCATGTTATCCGCGAGCTCCTCAAAGTCGCGAAAAAGCATGAACGCCGCTTTTACGTCAGCATCGCCATATTTCCAGGCCGTGCTGCTCTCCTGTATACAGGCGAAGTCCTCCTTCGTGTGTCCCGTCCGTTTGAGGTGCTTCATGACCGTTGCGTGCATAGCGACGAGGTTGCTCGCGTGTTTGTCGTAGGACGCCGCCATGCGGCGGCGCTGCGTGTCCAGGATGTGAATGCGGTAGAAGTAAGCCGCCGAGACTTTGTAGTCAAGCGGCATGCCGTTGGGAAGCACGGGCTCGGGACACAGCTTGTCGAGCTCCTCGTGCTCTGAGTACCGCATGAATACATCAATTAGGCTGCTTGCCACTTGTTTGGCACTGGACCCGCATTGCGGTGCGGCGCATACCTGCTTTGTAGTGGAGAGGGCTTCTGGCTCGCGCTCTGTGTAGCTACTGGCCAGGGCATGCACGTCCGGCGCGCGGTCACCCTTGTCGGACTTTTGCTTTGCGCGCCGCGCACGGGCTTGCACAAGCCTCTGTGTGTTCGCTGTCTCGAACTTGGCGGCCTCCACATCGCGTTTTGTCGCGGCGGCCGGCTTTCGCGCCTGTGGTCCTCCTGCGCGCCGCGCTTGTCCGACCTTCAAAGGCGCTAGAGCCATTCCCTTGCCGGCGCATAGGCCGCGGGTCCACACAACTTCTTTGATCTGATGTTTGGCGTACTGAACGAGGGTGGCGCTAGTGGTCGCGCCAGGCGCAGGTCGCCCTGCATGCACATTCTCGCTCGAGTCCTCGGACTCTACAAGCTCCGCACTTACAGAACCAGCCAATCCCAGATTGCCACTCGGAGTATTGTCTAGGCTGTTCAGGTGGCCTTTTTTATAGCTCAATGCGGCCATAGCGCAGACAATGGCGCCAAACAAAACAATCGCGTGTGGTTCAGGCCGCACGAGTCCCACCAGCACGTGACCGATAGAGGTGCAGGATGCGCGTCGACGCACGTCGACGCCAGCAGCGGTCGGCTCGCTTGTTCCTACCGTTCGCGTCGGCAGGCGCTGTGTCGCCCTAGCGCTTATGTTTGCGAACCCATTAGGTCCATTTCCCGCTTTAGAGTTCGGCCAGGCGTGCGCGCTGGGGCGCGTGCGCATGCGTGGCAATTCGCGCCAGAGCCACTGGTTTGCATGGAAAAGAATGGCTTTCGCGTGCAGGCCGAACTTCAATGGGGCTGACGCAGGCCACAATGATTGCTGGTGGCATTCAGGAGCGGCTATTTCAGCGGCGCTGTTTGCAGGGTCGACAACGCTGGGTGTGCTTGGGCTCGTAGGTGGTGGCCCCGCGCGCGGCGGCCAGCGCAATTCATGCGGTTGCCGACGCACGTTACGAATGAGCTCACCAAGGAGGCCGCGGCCCTTCTGCATGCTCATTTGCGGCAGGCTGGCGCAGCACTGCAGGGCGGCAAGGACGGCACTATTGGCGCGAACCGGAGGCATGACGCGGCGCTGGAGAGCCAACTCGGAAGTTAACAGGGTCTTGAGCGATGTGGGGAGTGCCATTGTGCTGTTAACCGGCTCTTCGCGCCGGGCCACCGGCTGAAGAGCCGGTGATGTGCTGGCGGCCCTGCCGCTGAGGGCATTCAATGCAGAAGCACAGCCGCCGTGAGCATCGGCCATGTCGCGCGCGACGCAGTAGAGCACCGTCAGGATAGTCAATCGGAACCACATTGGTGGAAGAAAGATGAATTGTGCGAGCGAGATAAGCTAAGATAATGCACGAATATCCCTTACCCGGTGTGGCCCTAACCCTTTATGTGCCACTGACGCGCGTCAGTGCTCGCTGAAGCTCACACCTATACAGGACGCTATGCACATAGTCTTACATGCCTCTAAATAAACCTCAGGGCATTGTAGCGTGTACAAACGGTTGGCTGTGAGGACGAGCGTGCCGACCGTGGCAGAACTGGACCGCGTCTTAAGGGCATGGGTGGATTAGTCACGCATCGACATTACCTTCCTTTTTCGGAAACAGAGCTAAGGCGCTTGGGGCCGCGCACAGCTCAGCGCCGACGTGGCGTTACGAAACCTAGAAGTAATCGGTATTAAGAGTGTTTCTATGCAGTCTTGAATAAATAAGTCGCCTCGTCGCGCTCGTCAGCACCGTCCACAACCATCTCGGCGTCGGCCTCGTCCTCGTCCTCGGATGACGACGACGAGTCCATGTCGCCGTGATCAGGCGCATTGTACATGGCCTCGTCATAGTTCTTCGTTTCTATGCGTTTCAGCTGCTCGAGCTGCTCGGCCTCCAGATGCCCGCCAAAGCCGCTCTGGCCATGCAGGCCCTGCTGCTGGCTGTAGAACTCCTGCAGCTGCTGCTGTTGGTAGCCGTAGTTGATGAGGTTCAGGTAGGCGTACATGAAGTTCGAAAGCAGTACCTGCTGGCGCAGGGGACGGCGAGGATTGGCCAACTTCATGTGGCTCAAGCGGTAGATGGCCCGCTCAATGTGCAGCGGGAAGCGGTGGTACATCATGACGTACGAGCGGTCGCTGATCTGATGGGCCGGAATGTCATAGGGTAGCTTAATTTCGGGCTGTGCCATTGCGGGAATGTCGTTTTCGGCATTGCGTCCGGGCGGCCCGCCGCGGCCCTTGCGCTCGAGCGACGCCGTCTTGCGGCTGCCGCGCGCCTTCACCGTCGGCGGAGTGTGGGCGTCCGTGCCGCCCTCCTTGGTGGCAAGCCGGTTACTCGTGCGCGAGTCCGCCCGTACATGCCCGCGCGGGCGCCGCGGTGCCTCGACGCCGGAGGCGGCGTGGGACTTCATAGAGCGGGGGTCTTCAAAGGACGGAGTCAGAGACGGCTTCGGCTTAGACTTAGACCTGGACTTAGGCCTAAGTTTTGATGTTGATGCTGCCGACGGCTTCTGTGCTGCGGCAGGATCCGATGCGGGCGCGCCGCTAATGTCCTTCTCATCACTAGGCACGGCCGAAATAGGCGTTAGAGGCAGCTGGCGTTCCCGCTCGCGTGCGCGTTCCTGCTCGCGGCCGCGCTCGCGATCACGTTCACGTTCATGTTCGAGACCGCGTTCGCGTTCGAGGTCGCGTTCGCGTTCGCGTTCGCGCTGCTGATCGCGCTCGCGCTCGTGCTCCAGCTCGAGTTCGTGCTCGCGCTCGCGTTCGCGTTCGCGCTCCTGCTCCTGTTCGCGCTCCTTCTTAGCGTCGCGCTTCGTATCGCGTTTCTTGAACAGATTTGCCAGCGTGAGCCCTTCCTTCTGCCGGCCCGGCTTCGGCTCTTTGGCCGGCTCCGGTTCTTTTTGGCCGGAAGCGCTGTCGAGCCAGCGCCAGCGCCGCTCGACCTTGTCTGGCCTTGTTTTTGTTTTCTCATCGCCCGGTGCCAAGTCCTCGAACTTCGCGTTCGCCTCGACGTCCATGGGGCTGCTGCCTGCCCTGCCACTACCCAAGGTGCCGCTAGCCGTGCTACCTTTCGTGCTGCTCTTCGTGCTGCCGCTCGTGCTGCCACTCGTGCTGCCACTAGGCACTGGTTGGCTTTTTGTGACAGTGCTACGAGGAGGCCCAGTGTAGCCCCTGATGTCCATAGATCCGGCCGGGTCCACTGGGTCATAGCCGCCCGTGCTCGGCGGCCGCGCCATAGTGTCTGCGTCGGAGCTCGAGTCTGAGTCAGGCGGCGAGGGCGAGTTCGAAGGTGACGAGTGCATCGGAACTGGTGTAGCCGGGCCCTGAATGACTGCGGCTAGTGGCGGGCGCGACGGGTCGCGTTCAGGTACCTCCTTCGGGGACTCTGGCGACGTTCCGCTGAGGCGCGAGGCCGGGCTGTCTGGCCTTGCGTGGCCCGACCGCGGCTCGGACTCGAGCTTACGCCTTCGGTACCTGAGCATTGTCGAGGCCGTGGGCGACGGCGCGGCCGCGGAAGGGCTTGGCGGCTGCTCTGCCGTCGTGGCGACGGCCTTCGCTGCGCTGATTGAGATCGAGAGCGGCGGCCTGCCGACGAGGCGCGAGCGCGAGCGCTGGCGCGCATGCGAAGATGCCGACGAAGCCGACGCCGAGGGCGAGAAGTGCGTTGCCGAGCCGTACAGCGACGAGTGTTTCGCCGGCTCGGCCGCCACAGGCGCCGACGCAGATTCCAATGAAGGCGCAGATGCAGCCGCAGATGCAGACACAGATGCAGGCACAGATGCGGACATAGATGCAGAATCAGATGCAGGTTCAGCTGCTGAATTAGCTGCAGAATCAGCTGCCGATGCAGATGCAGATGCAGATGCAGATGCTGGCGGCGAGGCTGCGCCGGACTCACCCGTGGCGCCCTCGGCGCGGCGCAGCGAGCCACGCGAGCTCGGCCGCCGCATACGGTGCGTAGACCGGCGCAGGCTCGTAGCCCCGCCGAGCGGACGCAGATCCGGCGGCTGAAACGCATCGGCGATGTCCTGCGCGCCGGCGTGACCGCTCTTGCGGCGCTGCGGCGCGTCCTCAGAGTCCTGCGCGCCGTCGGCGGCCTCGTCCGCGAATTCACGGCTAAGATCCAGAATGGAGCGGCGCTTTTCGCCGGAGCTCGCCGACCGGCGCCGCTTGTCGAGGATGGCAGACGCGTCGACGTACTCCTCGAGGTCTGCCACCTCATGCGCGAGGCGAGATTGATGCCGCGGGCCGCGGCTAAGTTGTTGCTGCTCTTGTGAGTTGCGAATCTCGGCCATTTTGTCGCTCACGAACGTGCGCCACTCGTTCGGCGCGAGCTCCGGGTGCACGCCGGCCGGGACCCAAATGTTGCCGAGTCCCGGCTCGTCGGCCGCCTCGTCCGTGTCGCCGTGGGCACGCGGCTGCGATGCATCGACGCGGAAGGGCTGCGAGCGCTTTTGTCGCTCGCGGCGCGTCGTCGGCACGCTGCGCTCGCGGCGGATCGAGCGCTGTTTCTGCAGGGACGCCTTGCGCACGAGCGTCGAGTCGCCGCTCGCGTCCATGTCGAACTCGGCCTCCGAATCGAAGTCTGGCAGGTCCGGGTCGCCTGGCGACGCAAACGTTGAGCCGATGCTCAGACGCTTTAGCGCCTTCAGATGCGACATCTCCTGCTGCACGAGCCGGTTCACCTGCTCGGGGCTCGAGTCGCGCGGCGGCCAGGGATCCGGCCCGGGCCTCGCTGCGGAGTCCTCTGCCTGCTCGGATTCAGCTTCGCGCACCATCAGGCTCCAGCGCTAAACGTGCGTCCAGATTCGATGTGACGCGTTCGATTACGAGGGGTGCCCGATCGAGCCTCCTGGACTAAGAGGCACGCGCAGACGCATAAGAGGACCACCCGCCGTCTAGGGCAGCGCCCGCGGGCCGCGGGCGGAAGCGTGCGTATAGGAGCGCAAAAAAAAATACACTTATAGGCGGAATTTACAAAAAGACGTAGGCGCCACCTAGTCCTGGATCGCGACTCGCCCGCTTGTAAAGGCGTGCTCGCCGACCGCTGCGGGCGGGTTTACCGATCCACTAATCAACTAAGTGCGCAATTGCGGACGCGGCTGCCCAGGGGCCCAAATCGCCGGACTCCTACTAAGCGACCAAATCGTGGTTCGAATCCACGGTTCTTATCAGCTTGCACAGCCGGGCTTCTAAACACACGTGTGCGGCACCGCTCTGGCCTGAGTCAGGCAACCGCCTGTAGACTTAATTAATTAATAAGATGTGCGATTGCGTTTGCGTTTGCGGTTTCCTGTGGAGAAGCCGACGCGTCGCCGTACGATGAGGCGACGCAGCCCATAGGAAGTTTCTAGTCCGCTGCGGGCCTGGTCCGGTCTGTCTTGCGAGGCGAGCACGTGCGCCAGGCCGTTGGCGGACGTGCCCAGCGCGAACGCCTGTTTTCGCCGTCAAAGCTAGTGAAACTTCTCGGCAATATAGAGCGAGTTACTGTAATACTAAATGTACATTGTGCGCTGTGTGGGGAAACGAGTAGTGCCATTCCGCCGCCTGTGAATGCTAGGTCCCTAAGCTGGCCGCGAGGTTAGTCAATTTCGGCGCTCTGTAGGAAACGATATGCTTCCTGCCTGGTAAAGCCTTTCACGCATGAAGGTAGGGCCGGCTCGCTGCGAGTTTGTGAATAGTTAGCATTATTTCCGCCCAAGGCTTTGAGCACGTTCATAAATAAGCGGACCTCGACTACTAAAGTCGCGATCTCGATCGCTGGGCAATTGCTCAGCCGCAGTCGAGTTTCTCGTTAAGCCTGCACACTCTCAGACTGTGATCAATCTGCTGCTTGCAGCTCAGCTGTGGGCTCAGCTACAGGCTCAGCTACGGGCTCAGCTACGGGCTCAGCTACGAGCTCGGCTGCGGGCTCAGCTGCAGGCTCAGCTACGGGCTCGGCTACGGGCTCAGCTCGTTGAGCGGCCCGTTGTTCGTTTTCTCCTTGCGGAAGCGGCGTGGTCTGGTCAGCCTGCGGCGATGCCGCTTCGTCTTCCTCCGCCCCAGAGCGCACTTCTTCCGTTTCGCCTAGCTTGCGCGGCGGAATAACTGCCTCGAACGCCTGCTTCCAGTCACGGAACTCGATCCACCGTATTAAGAGCTCGAACGCCTGGTTCGTCGTGAGCACGCGGCGCCCGCTCACGCGGATATGCTCGTCAATGGGCAGGCGGGCACACGCAACGCCCATCTGCTTCGCCTTGTCCAGGCACAGGTTTTTGTACCGGTTCTTGTCCACAATGCCTCCCACGACGTACGTGTGCCCCGGCTCGAGCTCCGTCAGTGTCGTTTCGGCGTCGCCCGTGAGATACACAGTGTTCGGCGTCGCGGCGAAGTCGTCTTCCAGAAACTGGACATCGCGCCAAAGCGTCTGCGTGGCGTGCATTTCCTCGTTGAACCGGCTCTTCAGCTTCTTGTTGAAGCTCGAGATGACGAGATCGACGCGTTTCGGCGCGTGGCGGTTCTCGCTGTAGCAGCGCGTCAATTGGCCCGTCAGCGACACGCGCTCGCTGTCCTCCATGAGATCGTCGAACCCGCAGTCCAGAACTACGCGGATGCCGCTGTCCTCCTGCTCGATATCGGCCCGCTGCCGGCGGTTCGTGCGCTGGCGCTGCCGTTTGTGCGCGGCGCGGCGCTTCAAGCGGCGCTGCTCGAGGAATTCCTCGCGCGTCTCCTCCATGCGCTGCTTCTTGAGCTGCCGCTTGAACTCGCCTTTGGAAATGCCCTCGGGCACCTCCTGGCCCGCGTACACGCGCATGCGAAAATTAGCACCTGCTCAATGCCGAACCGCCTCGAAAAAAGCCCGCGCCCTGGCCGCGCGCTCGGGCCCAAAAACCGCCCGCCGTCAAAGAGCGACAGCATACGGCTAGGGTCAAGGCAGAGCCGGCCGGTCTGGTCCTTTCTCCGTCAGCTCGGAACCGTTAGACCCTCGCCCTGGGCGCGCGTCCCGTGACGCTGCGACATCGAGTGCACTTTGTTTTTTACGCTGCGACTCGCTAGTCAGCCGGCTCTCCCCACGCCGCCCAGATCCGCAAAAAACAACAAAAATGGCGCCCAGTCCGCCGAACAACGCGCCGACGCCAGGCTCGCAGGGCACCTACGGCTCACCAGGGTCTCCAGCGCAATCGCGCGGAGTCGAATCAACCCCTAATGGCGGCGCGTTCGCGGGCACTGACGGCGGCGGCCGCAGCGCCAGCGAACTCCTCTTATCCGAAGTCGCGCAATTGAGCGCCGGATACGACTCGCTGCGCCGTAGGGCCTCTGGTGACGGCAGTCACCGAGCCAGAGTCTTCCGATTCCCGACGCAGAGCCGCCCAGCGTCGCCGTTTGTGCCGCGGCCGGCGAGCGCCTCGCGCAGCCACGCGCCGGCAACAAGCGACTTCGCGCTGCCGCGAGCGCTCACGCTGCCCAGGGACGAAGACAAGAAGCCGCACGTGCCACCGCACCGGATGAGCGCGAACCAGGTCTCGCGCATCCAGCAGTTCCGCACGCCGCCGGCGCTCGCCGCTATCATCCAACCCGTGCCCTCGCCACAACCGCTGCACGGCCCACCGCCACAACCACAACCACAACCACAGCCAAATACGCCGCCGCAGCAGACGCAGCAGGCGCATACCTCACCCGACCGTAAACGCGAGGCCGAGCCAGCAGAGCCAGCATCGCGAAGAGCAGCATCGCCTCGAGAATCATCGCAAAGTTCGTCTCAACGGGGACCGGCGCAGCAGGATTCGGCGCGCGCCAGCGAGGCCGCCTCGCCGAACAAGTCTTCGCCCGAAGATTCGCAGCCTACGAAGTCACCGTCACACGAGCCGCGGCTGAGCGAGTCGGCGCCGGACACTAACGAGAACCAGCCCGGCTCTGACCATAATGGGTCTCAATTTGGACTCTCGTCGCCGGCAAATGACGCGTCCGAGTATGCGTCAAGTGCCGCACACTCGGCCGAGACCGAGCCCAAGGACACGTCCGTGAGCGAGGTTGACCGGTTGATGTTGATTGTGCGAGAAAAACAGGGCGCTCCAGGCTCCGACGCGCAGCCTAGCCAAAATGCGCAAGGTCAGTGGCGGTATAAATGCCCCTTCGACGGCTGCACGAAGCAGTTCAAGCAGAAGGCCCATTTACAGACGCATGTGCGCTCGCACACAGGCGAGCGGCCGTTTGTGTGCCCGTTCTCGGAGTGCGCGAAGCAGTTCAGCCAGCAGTGCAACCTGCGCGCCCACATCCGTGCGCACACGGGCGAGCGGCCCTTCAAATGCCGCGTATGCGGCAAAGGCTTCAGCCAGCAGGGGAACATGCGGAACCACATGCTCATACATTATAATGACCACCCCGTCGTGTGCCGGCTCGACGGCTGTGAGCGTACGTTCAACCAGCTAGGGAACCTGAAGGCACACCAAAATGCCGCGCACAGGGCCACCGTGCACGCATTCAGCCTAAAGCTCGAAGCCGGGACCCGTGTGGAGGAGATGGCCGCAGAGGAGCAGGAGCTGTTTCGGCACTTCTGCGAGCTCTACAAGAACTCGAATAAAGGCGTCAAAGGCCGCGGCAAAGGCACAAAGTCGCTGCGCGCGCGGACCGAACCAGCACACATGCGCGCCGAAACTAGTCCGACTGACTACGCGCGGTCGCCGTCACAAGGTCCATTGCATTTTGTGAACTCCGAGCATTTGGAAGAGGGCCTTCTCACGCCGTCGACGTCAGCGACGCCATCGTTGTCGGTTCGCGCATCGCCCCAAAATACTGCGAGCGCCGGTAGGCGGCAACTTCAGACACACGAGCCGTTCGCCGGGTCGCAAATGCAGGGCGCGGTTGGGCAGGACACGATTGGGCAACACCGGCCGCAGCGTATTGACATGCAGCGACTGCCACCGGATGAGGGGTTAGACGCGGAGTCGCCGCGTTTAGGATCTCAGGAGCCGCACCTCATGGCGCCGCAGACGGGTCTGCTCGATGCAGACCACGGGAGGCCGCAAGCGAAGCCTCTGCTACGCGAACTGTCTCACTCAGACGTGTCGCAGGCGGACGCATCGCAAAGCACGCAGGCGGACGCGTCGCAGGCCGCGCAGGCCGCGCAGGCGGGCGTGTCGCAGGATGCGTCGCAAGTAGGGCTACTGCTTGCCCAGCCGTTCAAAATGGAGGTGCCGCAAACGGTGCGCCTTCCCACGGAGCCTCTGCGCGGAGATGGACTGCCAGCGGACCTAGGGCAGCAGCCTCAATACCAGCAGCATGTACAGACGCAACCTCTAGATTTCCAGCCACCACCGCAACCACAGCCGCAACAGCCGCAACAGCCGCCCATGTTTCGGCAGCCCATGCACATGCCCATGCCTTTTCAGCCGTACGGTTCGCAGCCGTACGAGACTGTGCCGCCCGTGCAGATGCATACAATGGGTCCTCTGCAGCAGCAGCAGCAGCCGCAGCAATTCCAAGCTGCGCAGTGGCCGTCGGCGTATGTACACCAATCGTCGTGGGATGGCCGCCAGGCTCCTAGCACGGGGGCTATGCCCGCGGCGCCGGCTGATGGCCAAGCGTTCCAGTACGCAGTGCCCGCGGCGCCGACGTCCATGCAGGGATTCGTGCCGTACATGTACCAGAACGGCGTGTGAAGCCTAGTTGCCATCGCATCGGCCTAGCTCGCGCCTAATGAGACCACGAACACTTTATTTATTGGGCAGCGTCTTAACGTACTTACGAACAAGGCCTGCTAAACCTAATTGATCTAATTAAATAACGCGGCTCCGCAGTTTTCAAGAACCTCGCACAGACGCGCCCGCGGCGGAGTTCGCGGCGGAGGGCGTGTTCGCGACGGGGTGCGTGCCCCGCGGCAATAAAGGAGCATGTGCTGAAGCTCACGTTCTACCAAAAATGTGGCGCTGTGGGCCGGCTAATTCAGACGCACTAAGGGCCCAAAGCGGTCGGCGTCTTTGTATACTGCGGCACGATCTTGCGCGCCTCCTCGTAGGTCACGAGCGTGATGGCCATGGCCGGCACGACGCGCGCTAGGTTCGCCGACAGCCCGCGGTAGAAGCCGCGCCAGCGCTCGTGCGCCCACACCTCCGAGATGGACTGCCAGATGCCGACCTCGTCGAACTGCATGCGCGCGCGCACGACCTGGTGCGGGTAGAGTACGGTCGCAGCAATGCTCTTCGCGATGCCCGAGGCCAGGAAGTACGTGGACGTGTCGCGCAATCCGAACTGCTGCTGCAGCCACGGCTTCAGCGGCGAGTAGATGGCGAAGTAGAATGCGGACTGCACGGTTCCGAGCGTGCCCGGCACAAAGCCGCGCCAGAAGCCGCGTAGGCCGTAGATACGCCAGATCTGGGCTGTGTTCCGCCACACGGACCGCGACGCGCCCGGATCGCCGCGCTTTGAGCCGAGGATGCGTGTCTTGAGCACCCAGATCGGGTTCGTGGCGAATTGTGCGAGCAGCCCTGCCGACAATGAGCACAGCAGGTACGAGGCGCTGCTTCTGGGCAGGCCGAGCCCGGGGCCAAAAGCAACGTCCTGGATCTTCTCGTACAGTAAGAAGTACGAGCCCCACGCCGCGGCGTTCCCCACGAGGTTCGGCCACAGCCCGCGGTAGAGCTCGAGGCCCGGCCCGCGCGAGACCTCGCGCAGCGAGCCCCACAGCGAGCTGTTGCGCCCGAGCTGCAGCCGCACCTTGGCGAGGTCCAGCGGGTGCATCGTGACGGTCGCTACGCTGCCCGCAATTGCGCCCGATATGAACCCGTCCATCGCCTATGCATTTGCTACTGGCAGTAGAAGCGGTGTGGCTCGGATTATGCGAGCAGCCTAACGAGGTGGCTTCCAGGGTTGTTCAGGCCGCGGGCGCGTCCCAGCCAGGCGGCAGGCGCGCGGCCACAAATACGGCAGTGCACACGGCAACACCCGAGGACCGCAGAGTAATTAAACAGCTCTGCGTCGAATAAAGAGGGAAATTTACGGGCGCGCTGTTTAATTGCCGCCTGGAGCGGGCTATGTAGTTCCAGTGTAGGCGCATGGGTTTTGACTGAGTCTAAGCTAAACTGAACCTGCGTCAGGGCGGTACATGAGCAATAGTGGTTGCGGCATTATTGGCCAGCTAGGCCTAGCCGTGCCTGGCAGTTTGGCCGGGCCGGGCCGGGCCCGTCCTCGACTACGCGCGTGCGCATGCGGGTGTGGGTGCCCTTGACCTACAAAAAATTAGATAATCGCAGCCGCTAGTTTGACCGAAATTTCACCTGTTTGGCACGCTCATGTTCGCCGACTTTGGGCTCGACTCGCGGCTGCTGCAGGCCCTGAATCAAATGGGCTTCACGGAGCCCACGCAGATCCAGGAGACGGCGATTCCGCTGGCCCTCAATGACGGCAAGGATATCATCTCGATGGCGCGCACGGGCTCGGGCAAGACCGTGGCCTACCTGCTGCCGATTCTGCAGTCCATTCTGGCGGCGCCGGGGAACTACGGGCTCGTGCTCGTGCCCAGCCGTGAATTGGCCGACCAGGTCATGCGCGTCATGGCGCAATTGACGGCGTTCTGCACAAAGGATATCAAGTTTGTGAACATCGCGCAGAAGGTGCCCGAGAGCGTGCGCGCGATCCTGCTCAAGGACACGCCTGCCGTCGTTATTGCCACGCCATCTACGGCGCTCGAGCAGCTGAACCAGGGCCGCCTCTCTACGTCGAACCTCGGCTACATGGTGTTCGACGAGGCAGACCTTCTCGCGTCCTACGGCTACGAGGAGGAGCTTTTGCAGCTGCGCAAGGTCCTGCAGTCGAGCCATCCGCAGGTCTGGCTCATGAGCGCGACGCTCGGCGAGGACATTGACCAGCTGAAGGCAGCATGGTGCACAAAGCCCGTGACGCTGAAGCTCGAGGAGGAGAACGACTCGAAGCTGCAGCAATTCTACGTGAAGACGACCGAGTTCGACAAGTTCCTGCTCATGTACGTCATTTTCAAGCTCGGGCTCATCAAGGGCAAGACGCTTGTGTTCACAAACGACATTGACCGCGGCTACCGTCTAAGGCTGTTTTTCGAGCAGTTCGGTATCCGCAGCACCGTCCTGAACAGCGAGCTGCCGCTCGAGTCGCGCGTGCACATTGTGCAGCAGTTCGACCGCAACGTCTACAACCTGCTCATTGCCACGGACGAGTCGCACTCGCACCGCAAGGAGGCGCAGGAGTACGGCGTGAGCCGCGGCATCGACTTCAAGAACGTTGCTTGCGTGATCAACTTCGACCTGCCCGTGTCGTCGAAGGCGTACATCCACCGCGTCGGGCGCACGGCCCGCGCAAACCGCAGCGGCATGGCCCTGTCGTTCGTGATCCCGAAGGCCGAGTTCGGCAAGCACAAGATTGCGAGCAGCCCCACAAATAAAAACGACGAGAAGGTGCTTGCGCGCATCATGCGCAGCAACCAGCTCCTTCCGTACCAGTTCGACATGAACCAGGTCGACAGCTTCCGCTACCGTATGGAGGATGGCTTCCGCGCAGTGACGAAGACGGCGGTTCGGCAGGCCCGCGTTGCCGAGATCAAGGCCGAGATGCTGAACAGCGAGAAGCTGCGCCGCCACTTCGAGGAGAACCCGGACGATCTTGCGGCGCTGCGCCACGATGCAGAGCTGCATCCGTCGCGCGTGCAGCAGGAGCTGCGGCATGTGCCGGACTATTTGCTGCCGGCGTCGGCGCGTGCACCGAAGCCGCTCTTCCAGCAGCCGGGCGTGTTCAAGCCCCGCGACAAGAAGGACAAGAATGCTAAGGGCAAAGGCAAAGGCAAGAACGGCCGCGTGCACAAGAAGCGGCGGGACCCGCTTAAGACCTTCGGAAGGTAGACTGCGAACGCTAGTAGACCGCACAAAGTGCAAGAATAGCCTGCGCCGCTGAGCCCCGCACGCTGCTGAGCACTGCGCCGTCTCTATATATATTATGTTTTCTGCTCCGGCTGCGCGGTCGGGCAGCTAATGTCACTCATCTGTATAAAGCTAATTACTGGTTATCAATGCTAATGCCGGCGGGCCTGTGCGCAAACCGAACCGCAGACGTGCGCCGCAAAAGCGCACCACAAAGGCTTAGATTCGGGCCGCTGAGCATATAGCGAAAATGTTTAAAGCACAGGCTTTTTGCGTGACCGCATCAATGGATGAAACGAGCGCCTCGTACGGAGCTCTTGCCAGCAAGAGCGGACGAGTCCTAGTCTGAATCATGCTCGCAGCTCTATGGGATCACGCAGTTGTGGGATCGAGCTCCTCGAGCGTCTTAAGAGCCTCATTCGAAACCACGCCCTCGATGCTTGCGTCCTCAATGGCGTCGCACACAGCCTCTGCCACGGCGTAAGCGCTCACGCGCGACTCTGCGTTCGTGGCTGCGAGCGCCTTGTCAATGAAATGGCGCGGCGTCGCCTGCGAACAGCTCGTTGGCGCGTCCGGGCTGATAAAACCTGGCCGCAGAAACACGCTGCGCAGATACGGCAGCGACTCCAAGTACGCCTCGGCGCGGCGCTTCGTGGCAATGTATTGCGGGTCGGCAAAGCGCGTCCACGCGTCGGCGCTGATGTAGACGAACGGAACGCGCGCGTCGCGCGCGTCTGGCGCGTCTGGCCGCCGCGTTTGCTTGGCCAGCTGCAGCGCAGCGTCGCGGGCCGTCTCGAAGTTCAGGTACTCAAAGCTGCTCTGCAGCTTACGCATGGGGTTCGGCGGGTCGAGGCCAAGGCGCATTCTGGCGAGCTTCGCAATGGACGTCAGCGAGGCCGGCTGCGAAAGAAGCTCTTTATAGCGCGGGTCGGGCATGATTGTGCCGATCGAGTGCACCACAGCGTCGGCCTCGCGCAAGTCGTACACAGTTTTGGACCCAATGGGCACTGCAAGCCAGTTCCGCCGCGCTACAGCGGCGCATATCTTAGATCCGAGGAATCCGGTTCCGCCAAGCACTGCTACTTTCATAGGTCAGAGAGCTGGCGAAAACTACTGAGTGGGCACTAAATCTGCCGAGCGATTACTGCCGAGCGAGTATGAGAACAGGTCACGGCAAGAGGCGGCTACTGCCGAACGCACGACGGCGCGCTGTGTGACCAGCCGGCGCGCGCATGCACGCGCACCCAGCCGCTCCCCGCCACACGCCGTATCGTGGGGTCTCACAGGGTAGGGGGTGCGCGCACGCACGATCTGCCAGTTCTCCCAGTCTGCTCGTCACCCTCGGGCCTCCCACTAGGGGTGACTAAGCTGTTAGGGCTCTGGGCGGAGGCGCCCGGAATGACGCAGCCTCGTGAGATCCCAGCGACTCACACGCCGGCCTGTGGTCACGCGCGCACCGGCCGGCGACCCACACCCGCTAGATCTTTCAGTTGACATAGCGCCTTGAGGATAACGACACACGTTGTAAGCCATGTCTGTTGAAGTTGCTAGGAACGCGGGTGCCCCCAATGCCATGAAGGTGCGCAAGTCGCTGCAGCCTGGCGCTGTGCTCATTCTGCTTGCCGGCCGCTACCGGGGCAAGCGCGTTGTGCTCCTCAAGGTTCTTGAGGACAACACGCTGCTTGTTACGGGCCCGCTGAAGCTGAACGGCGTCCCCATCCGCCGTGTGAACCCCAGCTACGTCATCGCGACGTCGACGAAGGTGTCTGTTGCCGGCGTCGACGCGTCGAAGTTCACGCCCGCCTACTTTGCGCGCGACCGCAGCACCGAGCACAAGGCCACTGCTGAGGAGCTCTTCGGTGATGCTCAGGCCCCCAAGAAGGAGGTCAGCGCCGAGCGCAAGGCCGACCAGAAGACCGTCGACACGGCTCTGCTGGCTGAGATCAAGAAGACGCCACTGCTTGCGCAGTACCTGTCGCAGGAGTTCACGCTCAAGAAGGGTGACAGGCCGCACCTCCTCAAGTTCTAAACAGGAGGCTTCTTAAAGTATTTTATTTGATGTTCCCACCGCATCCTGTTCGCAAATGGTGGCCGGGCGCGTCTACGCAAACTGGAGAGGGCTCAACTGGCTAGTTGGTTGACTTTAACGGTATATAATCAAAACAGCAAGTTCATGGATCTTATTTTAGTTACGCTCACATCAGAAATCCAACTCGGCGCCCCGCCGCGAGCCGGCCGTGCGTACGGCGCGCGCGCCGGCCGCGCCGCTGCGGCGCGGAAGGCAAGCATGTCGCGCCGACACAGAGCCTTCCACTGGCGACAGGCAACGTATCTCGCTGCGTCGGCAATACGGTATTGCACGCCATGGCGACGGCGCGCGTCCTTCCGCACACGCTGCATGCGGTGCACTTTGCGGCCGGGCAGTGCGGGCAGTGCGGTTGCTTTGTAGCCCGTTAGGCCGCCGAGCAGCGGCTGCACAGAGAGCGCATGGGAGTCGGGTTGTACTGCGTCACAAATGTTGAGCATTGCGGGCGCCAAAAGAATGACTGCGCCTAGCCACATTAATTGGAACGAGCTTCACCAAATATGTTCTCACAATGCTGTTCGGTGCGGCCTTTCGTTCGCAGGTTCGAGCTATATTTGTTTGTTTGTTTTTTTGGGAATCTCCTCTGTCGGATCCGAAGATACCGCTTTCGGTGCGCGAGCCAAATACAGCAATTTTCTAAGACGAAACTAAATATGTTGAAGAGAGGCCTACAGACTAGAATGCCAAGTGAATAAATCGAACTGGGGCGAATATAACCATTCGTACTTTGCGTGCGCACGGCGGCGGCGTTCGCTTCCAAACCGTCGCGTCGCCAACGGCCGTTTCGCCAACAACGGCCGTGCGTCACGTTATGCGGAGCCGCCTGCTTCAGGGCGAACACGAACTAAGCAGCTCGTTCAATCCAACGCTTCGGTCAGCACGCGTAAGCAGCCGTAGCTCAGCATGACGCGAGCCAGCTCCTGCTGACGGTGCTGACGGTGCTCACAAAGCTGGCCCAAACGGTGCTTACTGTCTCTCGCCAGACAGCGCTTACTGTGCACGAGTGCTGACCAGGGCGCTTATGGAAATCACAAATCACGCATGTCAGACGCGTTCGCGATAGGGACGTGCATAAAGCATAAATAGCTCCGTAAATTATTGCAGATTCGCTACGAACAAACGAACACCTAAACACACACACCAATGTTCTCTACTGACTCTCACTCCCGCAATCTGAATGCTCTTGTCACCGGCGCTAGCCGCGGCATTGGCGAGGCCACGGCCATTAAGCTCGCTCAGGAGGGCTACAGCGTGACGCTCGCGTCCCGCGGCATTGAGCAGCTGAAGTCTGTGAAGGCGCGGCTGCCGGTTGTGAAGAAGGGCCAGATGCACTACGTTTGGCAGCTCGACCTTAGCGACGTGCACGCGGCGGCTACGTTCCGCGGCGCGCCGTTGCCGCCCAGCAGCTACGACGTCGTTGTGAGTAACGCCGGCGTCGCGCAGTTCGCGCCGATCGGCGACCACGCCGACGAGGACTGGATGAGCATGCTGACCGTGAACCTCACGGCGCCCATTGCCCTCACGAAGGCGTACGTAAAGGCCCTTGGCGAGACGCCGCGCGACGTGCCGGCGCAGATCATCTTCATTTCGTCGAACATGTCGCTGCGTGGCTTTCCCCACATCGGCGTGTACAGCGCCACGAAGAGCGGCATTGATGGTTTCATGCGCTCGCTGTCGCGCGAGCTCGGCCCGAAGGGCATCCACGTCAACTCGATCAACCCCGGCGCTACAAAGACGGAGATGACGAAGGGTGTTGACGTGAGCGCCTTTGGCGCCCTGCCGATCAGCGGCTGGATCGAGGCCGAGGCAATCGCCGACGCCGTGCTGTACATTGCGAAGTCGAAGAATATCACGGGCACGACTCTCGTTGTCGACAACGGTTTCGTCGTTTAGGCGCGCACATGTGAATCGTTTATACGTACATAGGACCTAAACGGGTGCTAAAACTGAGACTGCTAACGCTTTCGTCAAAGAAGCAGTGGCTACATACAAACTTATGAGTATAGAGGTCATCTACAAAGGTACAAGGGATCTTGCAGCCTCTAGAATTTTTGCCTCACAGTTCACGCCGGTCAGCTTGAGTGATGTAATTAGCTCACGCATGTGGATGCGCACTGCACTATTCCCCGCGTCCCAACAGAAATTAAACACTATTTCCCGTAGCTCTTTGTATGCTAGCACCGTTTAAATTTAATTCATTACTGCGCTTTCGCATGCGTCGCCGCGCTGCGCGACAGGCATCGTCGAGGAAACTAACAATATGCATGTGCGGCTTCTACTCGGCCCGCACGCGGTGCCCTGTCTCGTACATGCTAGCGCATAAACTCGCTTCCTTGCAACATAGCGTTTGCATCTTGCGGTTTGGCGCGCGCGTCAGCGATGCATTCGTCTCGGCACGCCAGCGCATAATGCGGCTAAGCGATGCACCCACTAGCCACGTGCCCCGAGGAACGCTGAGTACTCATGCGCCAAGATCGGAGACTGGCCAAGCACTACACTCGAGATGGCATCGCTCGCACCAAAGGCCTGCTGCGTGAGCGGCGTGAAGCACGAAGGCACTCCGAAGGGGAGCATCGTTTCCGTGGGCGACATTAAGGCGTACGTGAGCGGCGACAAGGGCGCGACGAAGGCCGTGCTTATCCTTACGGACGTGTTTGGGTTCGAGTTCAACAACAACAAGTTGCTGGCCGACTCGTTCGCCGAGCAAGGCTACTTTGCGGTCGTGCCGGACCTGTTTGGCGGCGACGCGCTTACGGAGCTCGCGCAGTTCGGCGCGTGGCTGCCCCGCCACGGCGTCGAGCAGACAGAGCCCGTCGTGCTGAAGACGCTGGACTGGCTCGAGTCCGAACTGAAGCCGAAGACGGTGGCCGTAGCCGGCTACTGCTTCGGCGCGAAGTACGCGATCCGGCTTCTGGCCGAGGGCTCGCGCATCAGCGCGGCCGCTGTCGCGCACCCTTCGCTCGTGGCCATTGACGAGGTCGAGAAGATCACGAAGCCGCTGCTCATCAGCGGTGCGCAGACGGACCCCGTGTACACGCCCGAGCTGCGCGCACAGACGGAGGCGAAGCTGAAGGAGATCAAGGCCACGTACTTCCTCACGGAGACCTCAGGCGTCATGCACGGCTTTGCCGTGCGCGGCGACCCGAACGACCGCTGGCAGCTCATTGCCAAGGATAAGGCGTTCAACGATGCCGTTTGGTGGTTCTCGCTCTTCGAGTAGTGCGCCGCAGTCTCAGTATACACGGGCTCCCATAGAGCGGTCTACTAGTTTAAGGACCTCAAAGCCACGGTGCTACATAGAGAAATAGACATTTTAACGGTTTATTGTGCCCGCCAGCTTGGACACGAGCCCCATAGTAAAACGCTTGAGGCCGCTATTTGACGAGCGCTTATTGCCGCCGCGTAGCCTAGGCGTTTATCCCAGACGCTTACACCAAGCCACTTGGTCGAGCCACTTATTCTAGTCGCTAATTCCAGCCACTGATTAATCGTGCCCCTAGCCGAAAAAAAAAAGCGTGAAAGCGTGAGAATTCTTTACACAAACCGCCGGCTCGCCACGCTCTTGCATGAAATCTGCAGCCCTGCGCAGGCACCCTACCCTGACGTATTTTGCAAGCCACGAGGAGATGCCCGACCACAATTCATATTCGAAATAGAAATGCGAAAGCTTTGGACCTTAATTCGCATTCCAGACTACGGCTTGACGCGAACGCCTGCGTCTGCAGGGCGTTTGCTGGCGCCTCTCGCGCACAAAAACGTGCGAGCCCACGCTCGAACGAGCCCACGCCAGTCCAGCGCTTACTCAGCAGGATCCACCTGCAGTCACATGCCCCGAATGTTTCTCGAAATTTTATAAAACGTCGCAAAACCCCGATCTTTTTTCACTAACGGTTCAAAATGAGTGATTCTGAGGGACCGATGATTCCTATGCTTCCGCTGGCCGCGAAGACGCTCAGGCTCCAGCCTGGCGAGATTACTCCGGCCATTGAGGATTCTCCTTACGTCGTGCACTTCACAATGGCTGCGCTCGACGCGCTGAACCCGGCCGACAAGGCCGAGAAGCCGTCGACGCTGCGCCTCATCCGCATCAACGAGCAGAGCTCTGACGAGGACGAGGAGGCCGAGGAGGATGACGAGGACACGGAGCCCGTCACGTTGCTCACGCTGTCGCCGTCGTCGCAGTTCCAGCAGCCGTTGGACCTGTACGTATCGCCGACGGAGGGCATCTGCTTCGAAGTCATTGGCTCGTACCCGATTCACCTCACGGGGAACATAGTCGACCACCCGCTCACGGAGGAGCTGCTTGGTCTCGAAGACGAGGAGGACTCTGAGGAGGGCTCTGAGGAGAACAGCGAAGAGAGCGAGGAGAACGACGAGGAGAACAGCGAGGAGGACAGCGACGAGGAGGCCGAGATCATGGAGCTTGACGCTGCGGGCTCGAGCTCGAGCTCGAGCGACGAGCTCGACGAGGTCGAGGAGGCTGGCCCCGAGCGCATTAAGGAGGTTCCTGAGCCGAAGGCGGCGAAGGGCAAGAAGCGCGAGTCCGAGCCCGAGGTCGAGGCCGAGAGCGAGCCGAAGAAGAAGGTGAAGTTCTCGAGCGCTCTTGAGAAGGGCCCCGAGGCGACGGAGTCGAAGTACCCGACGAAGAAGCTCGAGGGCGGCGTTGTTATTGAGGACCGCAAGGTTGGCGACGGCCCCAGCGCGAAGCGTGGCAGCAAGGTCAGCATGCGCTACGTCGGCAAGCTTGCGAACGGCAAGGTGTTCGACAAGAACACGGGTGGCAAGCCCTTCACCTTCGCGCTGGGCCGCGGTGAGGTTATCAAGGGCTGGGACGTCGGCATTGCCGGCATTAAGGCAGGTGGCGAGCGCCGCATCGTCATTCCGGCGCCCATGGCCTACGGCAAGCAGTCGTTGCAGGGCATTCCCAAGAACAGCGAGCTGCGCTTCGACGTGAAGTGCATAAGCATCAAATAAGCTGCCCTGCCCCGCGCGTTCTGTTTATAACTTTGTAGCACATATGACAATTAGCTCTAATAGGTGAACACTTCGACAAACCGGCGTGCTGCGAGTAGGCGGCGTGCTGCGTGTAAGACAATGGCGCATTTTCGAGACTAACGTCTGCGACTTTGCGTTCAGTAGCTCGGCATCTTCGGTGGCAGAGCACGCGGCCTCCGCGAGTTCGTGTATTTGGCACGATAAATAAGTGGTTCTGTTCTTACAGTAATATACATGAGAAGAGGCCTTACGACTTCTTTTTCTTGAACGCGCCCTTGAAGCGGGACGCCATGTTCTTGTCCTTCTTGTCCTTCTTCTCCTCGGTCGGCTCCAGCGACATTGTGCTGAGGCCCTGCGTGACGGACGTTGCGTTCTTCTGCTGCTCGAGCTGCTGCTGCCGCGACGACTGCGGGGCCGCATGTACGCTGGGCGCAGCGCCAGGTCCCTGGAGCGGTGCGTGGCCGCCGTAGGCCGGGCCGGCGCCGGCACTGGCGCTGGGCGGCTTGCCGGGCGTCGGCGTGCGGCCAGCGGCCGCCTTCTGATTTTGGCGGTCCGAAGCACTCAGGAACTCGGGTATTTTCGGCTCTGGTGCGTCCTCTGGCAGTGCGAGCTGCTCGCGCGGTGCGGCGATCTTGCTGAGGAAGTCGAGGTACTTACTTGGCGTGAGCCAGTCGTGCCCACCCAAAATGATTGTGCGCGGGCCGTCCTCGGACAGGCGGTACAAGGCAGCAGACTCGGCCGCCGTGAAGCCGCCGATCATGAACACGATGACGCGCTTCTTTGGCTTCGGCTTCGGCTTCGTGGCGCCGGCCTCGGCTGCGGCCGCGGCGGATGACGCCGGCGTCACCACGTTCTGCGCCCACGTCGCACGCTGCCGCGGGTTCCGCAGCGACGTCGCTACATTCATGGCCTCCTGCTCCATATCTGGCTCGTCGCCCGTGAACGGGAACGCGTTGCGGTCGAGCTCGTGCTTGATGAGCTGCTCAACGACCGTGCGCAGGCCGGGCTGCACGCGCGCAAACGCGAGTGGCTGCTGCGCGTTCTCGCGCACAAGCGGCCGCGGCTGCTGGCGCGCGGCCTGCTCGCTCGCCTTGCGCGTTTGGTGCCCCAGGTACTCAAGCGCCTGTACGGTGCTCATGTCCTCGCGCGACAGGCCCGCATGGTGCCGCAGCTTCTCGTAGTCCGTCTCGTACAGACCTGTCTCGCGATAGAGTATGTACAGGGCGAGCAGGCGCAGCTTGCCCTCGCGTGTGACCTCCTTGCGGGCAAGGAGGCCGACAATCATGGCCGTGAGCAGCGTGTCCGGATGGCGCTCGCCCTCAGTCGTTGTGCCGAGGGCGGCAATCTGCTCGGCCTCGGCAATCTCGCGCAGCGGGTCCTTGTCGACGTGCGCCATGAGCTCGTACGCGACCTCGAGGTTCACAGTAAGGTTGTCGCGCGACTTCATGAACTCGGGCAGCGCCGCAAGCATGTTGCGCACGTCGCCGACGCTTACGTTCGCTTTGGGGTCCGCAAAGTGCGGGTTTGCCTGCTTTAGGTCATTCAAGCGACTGTTCAGGTCATTCGTCGCCGTCACGTAGTGCTGGTGCCGCAGCGCAACCCACACGTGGTCCTCCTCGGAAAGCTGGCCGGAAGTTGATGCGTCCTTCGACGTGAACGTGCGGAAGTCCTGCTGCGTCTCGAACTGGCTGCCGAGGAGGTCGAACGCCATGGCCTGGAAGCCGAAGTCGTGCAGGAGCGGCGACGTGAGGTCAATGCTGCGGTCGAGCACGAGCAGCGTCGGCCGCGGCTCGGCCTCGAGCTCGGGCGTCATGTACTTTGCGCGAGCGGCCTCGAGGTGCTTCACCGTGGCCGCGGCAATGAGCTTTGGGAACGCGTTGTTGCGCGTGACCTTCCACAGCTCGGCGTGCCGCACGTACGGGTACTCGCCAAGGACCTGGCACACGCTCGCGAGCTGCCGGCCCGTGAGGTCGATGAAGTCGAGCACGCGCTCGCGGCAGTGCTCGTTGTAGAGCAGCAGGTTCGCGCTGCTGCAGCCCAGCGAGAACACATGCTTCTCGAGGGCGAGGAACGCGAGCGGCGCCGGCTCGACGCGGGTCAGAAACCGCGAGACTGCCGAGTTCTTAAAGCGCTCGAGCTCGCTGTCGGAGCTGCGGCTGCTCGGCAGCAGAAACACATGCGCCGCGCGGTACCGCGGCGGCACGCGCGTGAAGTCCGCCTGAATGCACCCCAGCGCGAACGGCGACTGCTCCACTATGTACACGGCCTCGAGGTACGACTCGGACTGGCGCGGCTCGTCGAGCATGAGCACGTTCGCGACGTGGCGGTTCAGCAGCTCGCTCTTGTCCATGACGAGGTCGAGAATGCGCCGGCTGCGGCGGTCAAGCACAACAACCTTGTACCGCTTCGCCGGCTGCACGCTATCCACGACGCCAAAGACGCTCTCCTTGAGCGCCGCGAGGATGCTCATCGTGTGGGCGCGGAGCGAATCGTCAACAATTATAACACTAAAGCTGCGCCGGCCGGCCGCTCGCTGGAGTGGGCGTATCATGTGCCGCCGCCGCCCGACGCGCGGCGCGTGCGCGCACAGGCCGCCAGCGCGCGCGCCACCATTCACTCAGGCACCTGGGCCGCTACTGCTGAATTCAGCATGCAACGAAAGGGGCTGCACAGCAATGAGCGCCTCGCTTGAGCCGTTCTTGCATGCAGGAGCCGCGGCACGGGGCCCAATCGGCGGCAGCGATAAGCCCGTCACCTGATAAGCCATGCATGCGCCCTCCTAACGCTGGGCCCTCCCCCCGCATTAGGCGCACACCGGGGCGGTTGGCAGGCATGCGTGGTCAATGCCGCCGCGCCAAAAGGCGCCGTGACTCGTCACGACGCCGAGCACACACCGTGGTTTTGCCGCTGGCATTTATTCACATACTTAGAAAGTATAGCCATCTAGGAGTAGCAGTTTAGGCCATACGCGCGCGCCAAGGGCCTATTGGCGCCCCGTGGGCGAACCGGCCATGCGTGCCTCCTATGCAGCCACAATGAAAAGGTGGTACTGCCGCAGCGAATCATGCACACGCGGGCACTTTATAAAGGCATGAGCCGCTTCTTAGGGGCGGTCGAAATCAGCGTTGCGACAATGAAGACCCAGCGGGCTCCAAGTTTCGTCTACATAATCATAGATGCGCATTCAACAAAGATCATACTTGCTGTCTACGAGATCTGCAATCCACTGCTGAATTGCAGCTCCCTAGCGCAAAGACACGACGTCGCTTAAAGCGCCTAAGTACACCTATTTACCACGATCTATAGCACAGGTTATGTGCAGCTCATAGCGGCCGCGTAGACGAAAAGTTACCCTGTTATCCGGTTGCACCACCCCTTGACAGACAAGTCCCGCAACTATTGGGTCTAGAAATTGCGTTTGCTCAATTGCCCATCGCGCTCATTCTCGTGACCACACTAGCTGCGTATTCCAGCGTATATTTTTAGCATGGGTGCGCCACGTCTGCAATACGTGGGACCGTTAGACGTGAGTCTTATTCCGATGTCCCTGCATGCGCCGCTTAAAAATAGAACACGGCTGGCAGTAGCCTGTCAGGGGGAAGCTGGGCAAATACGGCGAAATGCGATGCGCTACAGCCTATTAAATTTCATTTAAGCAGCAATTATACATTTAAGTCCGCTTCGTTTTTGATATTTTCCTCTGTCATACATGTTCGAACATATTATGACCCATTCTCGCGAATATGACCCATTACACGCATTGGGCGCGTTCACATGCAACAAGCCTAAAATATTTCATGTCCCGTACCCTGGACTCCTGCAAGCCAGAGCTAGCTTCCAAAGTGAATACATAAATCTGTCTGTAAAATCTACAACTAAGAAGAGAGCACCAAATTGAGTGGTATAGCGAAGTTTGACACCGCGGAAAGCGTAGCGTCATGCATTTTCATATGGGGCTCCTGAACATTCGCGACTTGCATACGACCGTCTTGGTCTAGGGTTATGAGCCAACTTTTCACCAGCAAAAGTGCGGCCGCAGATATATAAGGCCGCCAGGTCGGCGGAGATGAGAACACTATCCACGAAGACAGCCAACCAACAAAGCACTACTAGCAATGTCTGAGTTCTACACGATGCCCATCTCCGTCGCGAAGACGAACGACTCGTTCATCCTCCCGACACACTCGAACGCGTCGTCGCGCCGCAACAGCCACCACCACAACATGGACGGTGCCGGCGCCGGCAAGTCGAAGAAGACGTTCGGCCGCAAAATCGCTAAGATGTTCCACCGTGAAAGCCACGTATAACTGCGCGCGAAGCCGAAACTCGTCAGACCGACAAACTCATATTTATTCTGCGCACGAGTGCGCAACCATATTTATTTAATTTAGCATCATGTAAAAGCGCTGTATTTTATTCTCACTAGACTTTGAAATAACGAGATCGTTCATCCCTCTTTTTTGCTTGGTGTACGCCTCGTGCCGCTTCTCGGACGCCATCCGTGCGCGTGTGCCTAACGGCTTTTTTCGTGCGGCGATAGATTTACTGCGGCATGCCGCAGCGTCACCGTGCCCAAAGATCACGCCATAGTATCACGCGGCCCTCCTAATCGCGAAGTCATACGTGTTCGATAGCCTAATTTAGCCTCTAGCCGATATTTACTTGCTCTTGACTCATTTGGGTCGTGGAGATATGCCGACTGATGACAACAGAGCCGTTGGGCATACGTTCTGAATGCGCATTAGGCGGGGACGTGCATGTAGACTGACTAAATCGATCGATTCTTATGCACCCTTACGAAATTTAGGGATCACTCTGCCCTGAGGCCCAAGACACCTATGTCGCAGTATATAGCATTTCGCTCACGAAGGCCATCAAGAAATTGTCTGAAAACAGGAACATTGCTCAGAAGTGACTACAAGCGCCTAATTGTCTACTTAAAAGACTTTCAAACCCGACTAACCGAGCAGCGATCGGCGTGCTAGGCGTGCCGCGGAGCCCGATCGACAACGTGGAGAAGTTCTGTGTCGATCAGTATGACACCATCGCAGAGAAAACCATATAAAGGGCCAAGGAGGCAAAGTCGCATCAACAACTAGCTAAACACGCCTCAATCTGCCCCAGATGGTCCAGATGTCCGAATACTACCTTCTGACCTACAAACACATCCCTACAACGAACGAACCTTTCTACTTGAGGCCTGGCCAGCCTCTACCTCAAAAACAAGAAGAATCGGTACAGGAAGTAGACATTCTAGAAACAGCGTCTCTAGAGACGAAATTCTTAGATGAGAAGCAAACTGCAGAGGACAGGGTTGATCAGAGCTCCAGCAAAAACAGAGGCAAACTTGTATCTAGAAAGTACTTGGGCGGCAAGTTCGTGAAGCACTTCTTCTCGAAGTTCAAGTAGATCTCGATCTCGCTAGGCATATTTATTTATCTCCGTAATCATCTAATTAAAGTATATAGACTCAATCCTGGCCCGGAACCTCGTCGAACGAACGCAGCATACCAGTGGTCATGAGGGTGCTAAATGTGCCTGTGGCGCAGTTCAGAGATTGTTGAGGAATGACGACGCCAAGGCAAGATGCAAAAGCGGCTGCAGAGGTGCGTCTTCATCAGCATGTTTGAACAAGAACGACGTAGAAAGCAGGGTTCAGCTGGGCCCTAATTGAGTTTGCTCGTTTAATGTTTTGTCCTCCTTAAGACAAGCCCACTACGATGCTAGGTCGCAGCGGTCGAGGACGGCTTCGCACGCTGCCTGGCTCGGATGCGTCACGTGCGCGGGCGCGCGTCAGCAGGCTTTACTTTGTGAGCGGACTGTTCAGAGTAAGCGACTGTTTTAGCATGGCGCCGGGCTATAACAAGCGCAAAAGGGACCACCAGGGCGGTCACGACTTCCGTCCTCGGCTGAGTCCCGCCGAGCAGCGCGACATCCGGATCCGCAAGGGCATTGCCGAGATTGGCGAGCCCTCGCGCGTGGGCCGCGATGTCATTCTGCGCAACCTGAGCGAGGACCTGCGCGAAGCCAGCGCGGAGTCATACGCAGCGATTCTGGCAATTACGCGGGCCGTTGTTTATGAGCAGCCGCACAAGATCGGCTACCTCTCGTTTCTGTTCATTGACGCGAGCGAGAAGGCCAGCGGCCCGCAGCCGTTCGAGCTGGCGTTTCTCGTGCTCGAGATGGTGCACGACGAGCTCTCGCGCGCCGTGGGCGCCGGCGACTACGACCGCTTTAAGGTGTTTTTGCGCTTCCTGTGCGCGCTGGCGCCTATAATTGAGAACCCGGACGAGCTTGTGCGCGCTATTCAGGCGCTCATGGTTAGAGTGAACGCCGCGGCGCTGGCGGCGCCGCTCAAGACGCAGCTCTACAAGACAGCCCTGCTCGCCGCGGTCTACCTGCCGAAGGGCCTTGTCGATGACGAGCTGCAGGCGAAGCTTGTGGACGTCGAGTTCCCTGAGTCGGCGGGCGACGGCGAGTACGATTTCTTCTTTGGCGATGGCGCACCCTTCAAGACTCAGAACGTCGGCTCGCTATATGTCGAGGCTGCGCGCCGGCTGAAGGACAATGGTTGGAACGTCGACTTTCTGGCCAGAAACCCGCTTGACCAAGCAGACTTGTTTGAGAAGAAGGAGTCTGTGGATCCCGCTGTAGATCCCGCTGTGGATTCCGCCGTGGATCCCGCTGTAGAGCCTGCTGTAGAGCCCGCTGTAGAGCCCGCTGCCGAGTCTACTGCGGAGCCCGCTGCGGAGCCCGCTGCTGCGGATTCCACTGCCGAGTCTACTGCGGAGCCGGCAATGTCCAATGAGGAGCCGAAAGCTGCATCTGCGGAGCCGGCTGCGCTCGTGGAAACCTCTACGGCACCAAAAGCGGAAGATGCGGTCATGCCAGAGGCAGTCACGCCCGAGGCAGCCAATTCGGTTACAGAGCCTGCCAACAGCGCTAGTTCAGCAAAACATCGCATTCGCGAAATCCATTTCCCGGAGGAGTGGCCGGCGCCGCTACAGCGCCTGCACTCGGACGCCTTCTGCCGCATATATTTGCCCACGGACGGCGTCGAGACTGTGCCCGACCCGGCTAACATGCTCGGTCTTCTTCTGCGCGACGTGGCTGTGGACATCATTCGGCACATCGACTTCAACCGCCGCGAGGTCACGCGCCAGCTCATTGCCCTGGACATGTTTTTTAACCAGCGCATCTTCGCCCCACCGGGCGTGCCCCTGGACACGGTGCTGCAGTACTCGCAGGGCGAGCCGACATGGAAGATCGAGGACATGGCGCTCGAGGCCGTTTACTCGCAGATGTTCGACCTGTCTGCGGACCGCGACCCGTTCCCGCTTGTATACTACCACACGCTGCTTGTCGAAGCGTGCGTCATGGCGCCCCAGGACATTGCGCCCGTGCTCGGACGCGCACTGCGGTTCCTTTTCAACCACTTTGCCACGGCGGACGCGGAACTGCTGTTCCGCGCCGTTGACTGGTTTGCCCACCACGTGTCGAACTTCGCGTTCACATGGAAGTGGAACGAGTGGGTCGACACGCTGCAGCTGCCCGAGTTCCACCCGCAGCAAGTGTTCGTGCGCGAGCTGCTTGCGAAGCAGGTGCGCCTCTCGTACCCGCAGCGCGTGCGCGATGTGCTGCCCGAGGAGTTCCAGCCGCTCGTGCCGGACACGCCGGACATGCCACCGTTCAAGTTTGCGCAGGACGAAAAGGTTTTGCGCTTTGTGGAGGCTCTACAGAACCCGAGCGAGTTGTCTCCAGGTGCCGTGCTCGAGGAGTTCGAGCCGGAGCAGCGCGCCGACGTGCTCATTACTTGTATATGCGACCTCGGCAACCGGTCGCTGACGCACGCTAGCAACTGGGTGTCGAAGACAATCGACCTTGTGCGCAAGTACGTCGACGACGAGCGGCGCATTGTGGAGGCGGTCTTTGCGTACTGGCAACAGTCGCAATGGATTGGCGCCCTCATTGTGGGTCAGTTCATCCGCAGCCAGCTCGTGTCTCCGCAAGCGTACGTTGACTTTGTAGTGAGCCACGCGGACCTGCTGCTTTCGTCCGTCGGCTGGGAAGCCCTGCGTGACCACGTCGACGAGGCTCGCCAGGCACTGCGCGGCGTCAAGATTGACGAAGAGTGGGGTGACTGGTGGATCAGCCGGCTGAACAAGGCTCTGGACCGCAAGTCTGTGCCGCTGCCGGCGCGTGCAGCAGCCGACACTGCAATGGGCGGGGAGACAGACCCCACAACTGAAGGTAGCGACGCCACGGCTCGAGCCGCCGCTGAGCAGCCGCAATCGACAGCGGACGACGACGGACTCGCACATGATGCGAATGCCGAAGCGAGCGCGCCTGCTGCAGCTCATGCGCCGGACGCTGAAGCGGAAGCCTCTACAGAGCCCGCGGCTACAGCTGGCGATGCGGCTTGAAATGGAGCCATAGTCAACAAGTGATGCTGCCTCTACGACGCCTGCCTCTACGACGCCTGAAAGTGCCGCCTGAAAGTGACGCCTCAAAATAGCGCCTCACAATAGTTGTGTTGCGCGCATACTTGTCATAATAAGCGTCTTCAAAACAGTTACTTAACTTAACTAGTTAAAAGCTGAATTCACGGGAAATCAGTCGTCAACCTGCTTTGCTGCGCGCCTTTAGAGGCTCTTTGTATTGGCGCGCAGCGGGCGCTTGTATCTCGGTGCGGTGCGCCCCACCACCACAGGGTGAGCCACGTGACAACGGTTTATTCAGGGCAAGATTTTCATATGAGCGTCGTCGTCACATCTTACCGGACAAAATGGCGTCGTTATTCAGTGTTTCCGTGACTGACGAGACCAAGGAGCGCATCGCGCGCGTCCTCGACGCCAGCAGGGTCGCACTCCACTACGGCTGGATCCCGCTCATCATCTACGTGGGCTGGTCGCAGAGCGTGCCGCGCCCGTCGATTGTGAAGCTGCTGTCGCCGCTTCCCAGCGCCTAAACAGCGCGCAAGCCGTGTACATACGAGTTCTGGGCGACGACGCGAGCCGCGTGCTGTTGCGGCCGCAATCTTTCGGCTCCTCTAAGATCTATAACCTTGTAGAGGCGGGACTACATTGCGTGGTTCGTCACTAGTAAATTTGTTCATTGTGTTGCGTCAGTAACCGGAGTAAACGTGGCGCGGGTGCCGATGACGATGTAGTGACTGCGGGCTCGCGAGTTTCGCGCTCTGGGGGAACGCGCGCGGCACTAGCGCCTTATTTTGGGCAGTGCCCGGCACTAGCGCCTTATCTTAAGCAGCGCGCGCAGTCTTCCTGCGCTCGACACGTTCTACTTTATACTTCGCTCCCGCGCCCTGCATAGATACTCCACGACACTAGATGATGACTTCTATATCACCGACCGCGTCCGAACGCGTGCGTGTTTCCAGCCCTTATCGATATAGCTTACCCTCGCATCCTCTAGTGAGCACTAGCGTTGCTAAAAACCTTTACTCAAACCTACAAGGGTCAACAAATCCCCTCTGCCCGCAAGGCTCGCCAGTGACGAGGTTTGAGCGTAATATGGTCTACGAGAAAACTGCTAAACTGCTCGTGTTTGACACAGACATTACATTACGTTCGAGTAATTTAGATGCGGGAAGCCAAGTCATGCCAACGAGTTGCGTGTTCATGAACGACTGATTAGCTAGACTGCGCAAGCGCGTCCGGCTATGACGCCCAAATAGCCTGCGCTGTAAACAAACCCGTGAAACCAACATACCGGTTTGCAACTCAAACTGAGTAACAAAACCATCCCTCACCCGACAAATTGAATACAGGACTGCTATGGGTTAAAAGTTGTTTCTGAGTTTGGGTTACAAGGCGGGAACATATCCTTGAGGCCAGCTCGAAGCCCTGTTACCAACTCGTAGTCGCGACAATGCACTAAGATTCAAGAGCGCGCTACCCTTGGGACTATTCATTTCTAAAGTTCAGACAGACAAATTGATGCAGGCTTGTCTCTATGCTCCAAAATCAACGTTTCTGCGCGCATGTTTCAGCGGCAGCGATTTCCAGCAACCGTGCGCCACTCTATCGCCGTGTGACTAACCGACATGAGCCGCACGCACAGTACACATACGCGCTCGAGTCTTAAACACAAACAGATCTAACTAACTAACTTGAGCTATAATTGAGCCGCAATTCCAAAGAAAAAAAATCATCTACAACATTCACATATATATAAAGATACACGGGTAGTTTGAAGGGGAAGGCAATTTACTTGCTGTCGCCGCCGAGGGCAGAGCTGACCTTGTCGCTGGCCTGCTGCAGGTAGCTCTTCTCCTCCTCGGGCTGAGCCTTCGAGCCGACCTTGTCGGCCTTATCGGTAACAGACTCCTTGGCCTTGTCGAGGTACGACTTCTCGGAGTCGGGCTTCACGGCCTCGCTGGCCTTGTCGGAGAAGTCTTTGCGGAAAGTGTCGGACATTGTTGGTTGTGCTTGGTTGGGTACAGAATTGAATTGTGGAAATGTGGGCGCCTTTTATAGTTGTCGGTGGGCAGAAGTGCTGCGCTGTCATAAATGACGTGCGCCGAGGCTCTGTTGACACTTTGCGCGGTTTACTGACGCTTGCGCATCCACGACACCCCTAGCCCACCATAACCTAAACGAGTTGCGGGCTTGGAGAATGCGCAAGTCGTGTTTGCTAGATGCTAGACGCGTGTTCGTGATGCCAATGGATCGGTCACGGATCGCTGTATCGCCGCTTGGCACGTACGAAAGACGGCGATGCTCTGGCTTGCCTGCCGCGCTCACCCGCGTGGACGCATCTCTGCGGCTTCGGGTTCTGCCCGCCACCTGCAAATGCCCGCAATGATCACATGGATTACGACTTGCTGGGCACATCGACCGTCATTGGTACATAACGCGGACCCTAGCCCACACAAACCCTTAGCAAAGCATGTGGGGTAGCAAGTGGACGGACTCGCAAGGCCACGCACGCGACGCGTGCCTTGTGCGGGCGCTTGCTAAACCGGAGCGGTGCTGGCGATCGAGGCCGCAGTGCTGGGCTGGGTCAGGTGCCTCAGGTGCCCCCACATAGGTTGAGGGGCTGTAACTGGGGTCACTCGACAAGGAGAAGGCGCGAGCGGCGCAAAGCCGCGCGCACAAGCCACACGCAAGTCGCACGCAACGTGCGCTCAGACGCGAGTACACAAACCGTGCAGGGGGCGAAACCCATGCGATTGGAAACAGAACGTAAAAAAGTAGCAGCCGAAAGAAAAATAGTCTGAGTGAAACAAGGGATTGGCTGGGCCAAAACGCCGGATCTGGCGTTGCGGCTCGCTGTGACGTGCGTCTAAGAACGGCACGAGTAGCAAGTACGGCACGTAACTTTAACTGTGTTCCGTTCGCCAAATCGAGCGCCGGGCGCCGGCCAGGACGGCCTCGCGTTTAGCGAGCCCCAACGGCGGCCCGGCGGCCGCGTCGAATAGGACATTGTGCCCACCACACCGGCGTTTGACCCCACACAGGCCGCCGTCGCCGCGAGCCGGCCCTAATCAGACGCGTGCCCATGACGGGCCGCCCCCATCTGCACGGTTACATCACTGCATATTCAGGGATTCGGGGCCGGCGGCGGATTTGAATGACGAGTGACCTGCTCGGCGGCTCTAGGCCGGGTAGTCGCCGGGGCGGCGACGCGAACTAATTGAGCCGGCCGCGTTCTGCATGCGGCAGCAGACCCGGAGTTTCCCCCTTTATCCGCGGCGCCGATCATGAGGCTGCCCGTGCGTGACGATTCTTTTCATGTGGCGAATCGCGGGGTACCATGCACTCCGCGTGTGGAGTGCATATGTGTCTGCGCCCCTTAATGCACCTGCGCCGGAATGTAACGTAATTGGCTGGGTTGGGGGCCTCATGTCCCGACGCCCTAACCTCACAGGCTGCGGCAAATTTCGGAGGTTCTTTAGCGGCGGCGCCCGAGCCCAATTGCATGTAGCAGTGGTGCGGACTATTTAGGCGAACAGAAATGTAGCTGCTTAATGGATTTTACAAGTAGGCGCGCCGAGCCACGGCCTCGAGGATCACTGGCATGGCCGCGGCACCCGCAACCCCGCTGATAAGCTGCGCCAAGGTTTCGTAAATTAAAAGACGGAACAGATATGTATAGGGTAGGGGCAGTCGCGCCGGTCGCAGTAAAGAAAACCTCAGCAGCACAATGACGCAGTTGGGCACCGCCCGCCCGAGACAGCAACGGTCACGGCTCGCCCCGAGCAACTAGCTCATCTTGCGCAGCCGCCAGTTAGCAGCGCAGCGGCCAAAAGGTCGCGGACCGTCGTTTAGCAATCATAATTAACGGAACAACCTTAGGTACGGTGCCGGTAAACGTGGGCTAGGTGCTTGCTGCATCATGCATGCTGCATGTGGCACACAACGGGCATGACGCGGAGTAGGGCAGATGTCGGGATGTGTCATACGGCAGGGCGTGGCCCCTTCGCAGCGTCGGGCGCAGAAACGCGGCGTACGAGACGCACACGCTGCGCGTCTCCACGGCGGGCGTTGAAGCATCACGCGAGCTTGCATCGCGCACGAGGCGTGTAGCCTCGCCGCTTGGCATCTGCTTCCGGTCGCTCTCAAAAGGCTGAGCCGAACACTTTATTATTTTTTTTCTGTAGGAAATTAGTGTCGAGACCCAACCCCTCAGCAGATGTAGGGTTATACACGTGACGATGTTGGGACGACCCTTCGACGCACGGTTTTTGATAGCCGCGTCTTCCTATAAAAGCTAGAATCGGCGCTTGCGGGCGGTCGCCAGGGAACGAGCTATTCGGATACGAGGTCTTCGGCGCGTCTCGTACGCCATAACAGGCCAGGCAGGTAGCTCTTCGACCGGAACGTACGCATTCGGGAACTTTGCGAGGGCCACTGGTAGATAAGCGCGATTCGAGCCTCATTCAGGAACTCGAGGCATTCTACGCGTGCTCAACCATAACCGGAAGTTCCGCATTTCTAGGCGCTTCTTCCTCCCCTCAGTTTGCTCTGCAGCACACAGCCCGTTCGCAGCAAACCGAACTCCAAGCTCCAACAGGCGCATTCAGCACCTATTCTTGCTTGGGTTCCGCATTGAGCAGCGATAACGTTGGTTATGAGCACTTCAGTAGCGTCGGCACTGGAGTTCCCACGACCAACCTATAATGGACAGCAAAAGCAGCAGTCTAGGCCGCCATCGCCGGCGGCGGCGCAGCCGCAGCAGGAGCTGCACGAAGAGCCGCGCGAACCGCAAGACGGCAAGGGACAGGAGCCGCGACAGCTTTTAGGCGACCGACACATTGGCGAGAACGCCGAGGAGCCCGGTCCGGACCCGGCCGAGCGCGCAATGGTGCGCGCGCAGGTGCGCGCACAAGCCTTCGTGAACAGAGCTTCTAGTAGCGACGCGTTGGCCGAGACGAAGCAGTGGATGCCGCTTGCGCGTAAAAAGAGCGGCGAGCTCGTGAAGAGTTCGCTGCGCTCGCGCGGGAACCTCACGCGCCCGGAGCTCACGCGCACGAAGTCGGAACCGACACGCAAGGCCGTTCACTTCAATCATAAGCTTGAAGACGTGCGCCCGTTCCGTAAGACGCAGCGACCCTCGGCCGTGAACCCCGAGGGCAAGAAGCCGCGGTTCTCCACGGGCAGCTCGTCGTCGGACGGCCTCTCGGACGGCACGGACAACGATGATGATGATGATGATGATGATGATGGCGACGACGACGACCATGACGACGAAGAGAATGGTTGGACGTTGCTCACACCCGGGTTTGCACCGCACCGCTTCAGCGGAGTCGCTGGCGCGCGGCGGCCCGTCGTGTACTTGGACGCGCTGCAGCTGAATGGCGACAAGTCGGCTGTGAGCGGCACGATTTATGTGCGGAACTTGGCGTTCCACAAGCATGTGGCCGTGCGCTACACGATGGACAGCTGGAACACGTTCAGCGAGACGAAGGCCGTGTGGAACGACGACGTGCGCAAGCACGACCGCGACGCCGGGTACGACCGCTTCGATATGACGCTGCCGCTGCGCTGCTTCTCGCCGTTAGTGCTGTGCGACACTGTCATGTTCTTGTGTGTGCGGTACAATGTTAACGGTAAGGAGTTCTGGGATAACAACAACGGCGCGAATTACGAGCTTTATTTGCGCAACTCAGAGCTCCTCCACTCGCTGGCCGAGCAGAAGAAGAAGTCGCAGCGGGCGACGAGCGTGTCCACGGGCACGCGGCCCGGCCTGGGCCGCTCCGCCAGCGCCGGACCCCTCGAGAAGACGGACTCGGTGAAGGAGATTTTGCAGAACGCGATGCTGGACCTCGACGACAAGCCGAGCATGGCCGGCCCGCCCGGGATCCCCATGAAGCGTCACTCCGGCGCCGACAAGAGCCGCTACTCCTTCGAGGCGTCATATGCCATGCCGCCACTGACGGCTCACGGCTCGCGCTCGGAAAGCTCGAACACGCACCACTTGCAGCCGCGCTACAATGTTTCGACGGCGCAGGAGCTTGCGCGCTCTTGGATGCCGCAGGAAGCGGCCGTGCCCATGCCGGCCGAGCTGAAGGATAGCGAGCGCACGAGTTCGACGCTGCCGCGCATTGCCGGTGAGCAGCCACACACGCACACCTGGGAGTCTCAGTCCTACAAGGACTTCGTGTCGAAGTACTGTTTTTACACGCCGGCGGCCGCCAGGTCGCCACCCAAAAAGGCCCTGGAGGAGTCGTCTCACGTCGAGACGTCTCGCGAGGGGTCCCCCGAAACCGCGCTATCGTCCGCAGAGTCGTCTGATGTCGACTTGACGTCGCTGCGGCGCGACCTGCCGCTTGCTCGCGAGCGCGAGGTGAACCGCGTTTAAGCAGCTGTCAAGCCAACGGGGGATACCCGCGAATGCCGGTCACCCGACTCGAATGTTCTGCGGTTAATGACTGTCTTCACACGATGCCGCATCTCTCGTTGCTTGTCGCTCAAAAGCCCCAATTTTGGCTAGCATGCATCTCACACTGCCTTAGCAAAAAGAGCCCTGCGAATTATATATTAAACTTCAGGTCCAAAAAAAAAGCATGATTCAGTCTTTCGCATGCGCGCTGTAAGAAGAGAATAGTACAAAACGTTCATATCAGACATTATAGTAAGAATAAATAAATAAGTCCCGGCGGCGCGGCGCGGCGCGGCGCGGCGCGGCCATGCAGGTCTGCGAGCTCGGCTCACGCACGCAAGTCCCTTCCGACTTCTGTGTGTCTTGGCGGCCTGGCCGTCTAGATGTCGAACGAGAAGAGCTTCACAAGTCCGTCGTCGCCGCCCGAGGCGAAGCCCGTGTCCGTGAGACCTACGCAACACACGGGCTTTGTGTGGCCCGAGAACGTGTGCCAGCATTTGCCGGACTGCACGTCCCAAACCTTCACAAGCTTGTCGTGGGCTCCGCTCACGATGCGGAAGTGGTCGGCCGCGATGCACCACACGCCCTCGATGTGGCCGAACAGCGTGCGCGCGCAGCGGCCCGTGGCAATGTCCCAGACCTTGATCGTGTTGTCGAGCGACGCCGTGAGGAGGTGCGTCGGCAGGACCATGCGCTTGTCACTCTCATCGTCGTCGCCAGCGTTCGACGAGTTCGACTGGCGGCGCGTGCGCATGCTCCACTCCGGAAACGGGCTGATGTCCACGGCCGGCTCGACAGGCTCTTGCGCGGGCTGGTCATCGAGGACGTGCGGCGCGTCCGACGACAAGATGTGGTGGTCATGCTGGCTCTCGCCCTCGAGGTGCTCGAGCGTGATGGGCAGCGCGTGCTGGATCTGCGCAACGTGGGCCATTGGCCCGTTCTCGGGTCCGCCAAATATGCGAATGCAGCGCTTCGAGTCGAGGCACCACATGCGCACGGTCAGGTCCTCGCTGCTCGTGAACAACGTGTTCGACGCTTTGTGGATGCGCACGGAGTGCACGGCGCCCGTATGGCCGCGCAGCGTGAAGCACGACTTCATGACGAAGTCCCAGATCTTGATGGACGAGTCCTCGCTGCCCGCAGCGATGAGGTTCGAGTCAAAGTCGATGCACAAAATCTTCGACTCGTGGCCGCCGAACGTGCACAGGCACTGGCCCGTGCGGTAGTTCCACACGCGCACGCTCTGGTCCCAGGACCCCGTCACGAGCTTAGTCGAGTCGAACTTCAGCGCCGACACGCCGCGAATGTGTCCGTGCAGCTGGCGCACAAGCTTGCGCGTCTCGACATCCCAAATGGACACAAGCCCGTCGGCCGTGCCGGCCATGAGATACTGCTCGTCGAACTGCAGGCTCAACACGGGGAACGGGTGTCTAAAGTCTTTCACGACGTAGCGCCCGCTGCGCCAGTTCTGCTCGATCTTGTAGCGTTCAATATAAACCTCCTTCCAGGGCCGCGTGATGGTGGGCCGCGCGCGCTTAGCGCTCGGCTCGGCAGCGTCCTCAAGCGAGTGCTTGCCGTTCGGCAGCACCTCTGGTGTGGGCGAGCCGCGCGCGCTGCTGCTCGCCGAGTAGAGCCCGTTCACAGGCACCTCCTGGTGGTTCGTGAGGCACTCGAGGCGGTCCATGACGGCGCGCTTCGAGCGGCGCAGGCGCTTGCGCTCGAGCAGCGGCAGGCCCCAGCCACACGTCGTGCATTTGCGGTCGATGTGCTGCTCGCACAAATGGTACCACACAACATCGTCGTCGGCCAGCTGCTTCCAGGTGCGGCTGACCATGGATGCCATGCAGAGCGAGCTCGCGTCGAGGTAGCCGAGGATCTTGAACGCGAGCTCGATGGGCAGCGACGCAATGAAGTCGATGCGCAGCAGCTCCTTTGTGGTTGTGGACACGTCGCTGAGCTGCGGGAAACAACATTGCGAGAGCATGCCCTTCATGATGATCTGGCGCTGGCGGCCGGACGCCGTGCCGAACAGGTTCCACATATGCGAAATGACCTTGCAGTCCTCCTTCGGCAGCGTGTCGAGCTCGTTCTGCATCTGCTCCATTGTGTACTTGTCCGGCAGCAGGTTCGAGTGGTCTGGGTGGTGACGGTAGCAGTAGTCCGTGTGGGCCATTTTCGCGGCCGCGTGCCGCGCCATGTAGGCGGCGACCATTGCGTAGTTTCCCTCGGCCGCCTGCGCGAGCTTGCTCGGCTGCGGCTCCTCGCTGCGCGCTGCGTCTGGCGGCGCCGACGCCTCGCGGGACGGGCTTGCACTGTCGCTGATCGCGAACTCGGAGCCACCCCCTTGCTTTCGTAGTTTCTCATCATGTCTTACCCGCCTAGCTATACACGCTCAATCGGCAGGGAGATCAAGATGGCGGCGGCTCGATGGCGACTTGTGCGCGCTTATAATGAGGCCGAACCTTTTTGATAGTGCAGGGCGTCGTGGGCAGGGGCAGCTGCCGAATTTTGTCCTCGGCCACGTGTCCTCACGTCATGACCGAAGTTAGCAGGGCTAGGGCACATGGCCGTTGAGAAGATTCGAGCACGTACAGACGGGGCGGCTCACTAAGTGCGTCCGCGCTGCTGTGAGAGGCCGCCACGAACCGAGCCATTGCTAGAGCCATTGAGGGCGACAAAGACGCCTCCACATCGCTCGGGCGCAATGCCGCGAAGACGAAGTACGCACACGTGCGTGCCGACGCGCGCGTAGCCCCAGCCGCGATTTGTCTCTTCGCACGTGATGCGTGACAATCGAGGTTCCGCCGCACCGAAGCGAGCGACGTCTTTTGCCCCTCCCATTGCATAATGGCCTGTGCGGCGCTATATTTGGCGGCACGGCTAAGGTAAGGGAGTGGTTTCGCGCCGCGCACGGCGTTATCTCTGGGCATTGCCCCATGGACGTCGCGCACATCGCGCACATCGCCCGCGTCGCCCGCGTCGCCTGCAGTACTCCTAAATTTTTATACGGCCCTCGGAATTTCGTGCGATATAGTGCGCGCGGAATTGGCGGCGCCAATCCCAAACATCCAAAGTGCTTCTCTGCATCGGAGCCCGATTATCTAAAGCCGCTCGCGCAACCACGCTTCGGGCTGCTGCTGCTGATGCTGCAGCGGCAGCGGCGGCCGCGGCGGCGCAGCAGCGGCCACTATGCCGTGTCTAAACCCGTATTTTACTGCACTGTGCACAAAAATTTGCCGCGCAATTTGACTTGCTTGTAGCTGCCGAAAGGCGCCGACACACTTTGAGATTCCCATGCACTTTGAGATTCTTGGCGCGTAAACCTCGCCTCCAGCAGCAAACGTGCGCACTGCCTGAACAGAGGCGGGGTTCTCTTAGACGAAATAGCTCCGTCGCTAACCAGGATTTAGGACTGCTTTGCTTTTGCGGTCCTAGCTCAGCGGTCCTAGCTCAGCTGTGCGCGCAGCCGCGTCAGCCGCGTCATCGCCGCGCCATCGCCGCTGCCGTGCTTTTAAGGCAGCAGTGCTGTACAGAAATTAAACATCTAATCCTTACGTATACTTCAGGACCCACTAGTTCTTGCTCTTGTCCTCCTTCAGCGTGACAATGCGGTTCAGCACAATGCTGTTCTCGGTGCTGTCCTTGTCCATGCAGTAGTACCCGACGCGCAGCGCCTGGAACCGCACGGCCTCGGGCGCGCCCTTCGTGTCGTTGCCCTCGAGGATCTCCTCCTCCTTCGAGCGCGCCTTCGGCTTCCACGGCGACTTCGCCTTCACCTCCCAGAACCCTGTCTCAATGAGCGCATGCGAGTGTACAATCTCGCTCTGCGGGTTCAGGTCCGCGAGGTAGCCGTCTGCGTGAGCGCTCGGGTTGTCGCTCTTGAACAAGCGGTCGAACTCGCGGACCTCGGCCAGGCGCACGGGGCTGTTGTCGCGCGGCGACTCGGCCACCCACTGGATGAACGTCTTCGGCTTTGTGCCGGACGTGTCGAGCTCGGCCTCGATCTCGACAACCGTGCCTGCAGCGTCCTTCTTGACGCCAGTCGCACGGATCGGGTGCGGCACGCGCAGCAGGCCAACGGGCTGGTCCAGCGCCAGGCGGAAGTAGTTGGCGCCGGCCTGCTCGCGGAAGTCCGCGCGGTCAATGTACACGGTTGACGTGAAGGGCACGACGTGGTTGCCCATCTCGGCATTGCCCGGCTTGAAGGGCAGCTCGATCTCCTCGCGGTGCTCGGCCGGCAGGTTCGTGATGCGCACCTTGATGGGGTCGAGCACCATCATGAGGCGCGGAACATTGTGCTCGAGATACTTGCGGATGGAGGTCTCGATGCGCACGGTCTCGATCGTGGACGTTGTTGTTGTGACGCCGAGCTCGTTGATGAACGCGAGAATGGCGCCCGGCGGCACGCCGCGGCGCCGCAGGGCCACGAGCGTGAACAGGCGCGGGTCGTCCCAGTCACGCACATACCCGTTCTCGACAAGCTGTAGCAGCTTGCGCTTGCTCATGACGGAGCCCGTCAGGTTCAGGCGCCCGAACTCGCGCTGCGCGGGCTTGTATACCTTCACAGCATCGCACAGCCACTCGTAGCTCTCGCGCGACATGCGGAACTCAAGCGTGCACAGCGAGTGGCTGATGTTCTCCATGCTATCGACAAGACAGTGCGTGAAGTCGTACGTCGGGTAGATGCGCCACTTCGTGCCCGTGCGGTGATGCGGCGCGTCCAGCACGCGGTAGGCCACGAGGTCCCACATCTGCGGGTTCTGGCTGCTCAGGTCCTGCTTCATGCGCAGCGTCGCCTCGCCCTTCGCATACTTGCCGTCGCGCATGTTGCGGAACAGCTGCAGCGCCTCGGCCGGCGACTGCGCGCGGTGCTCGCACGCAGAGCGCTCGCCGCCGGGCGAGCCGTCCTCCTTCATGCCGCGGTGCTTCTTCACCTGCTCGGGCGTGCAGAAACACACGTACGCGCCGCCGCACTCAATGAGCCGCTCGGCAAGCTCGTACAGCTCGTCGAAGTAGTCCGACGACCACGTCACGCGGTACGGCTTGAACCCGAGCCAGGCCACAATGTCCTCAATCGCCTTGCTGAAGCGCGTGTCCTCGGCCTCCGGGTTCGTGTCGTCGAACCGCAGGTAGCACTTGCCCTGGTGGTACGCGGCGTAGCCGAAGTTCGTGGCAATCGCCTTCGCATGGCCAATGTGCAGGAACCCGTTTGGCTCGGGCGGGAACCGCGTGAACACCTGGCCGTGCGTGGCACGCAGGTGCGCGAGCTTGAGCGCCGGATCCATCTGCAGGTTCTCGCCGGGCGCGTGCAGCGAGCCAAGGAAACCCTCCTCAAACATGTTGTGTGTCTCCTCGGGCTCGGCCGCCTTCTGCGTGGGCTGCTGCTGCCCCTGCTGTCCCTGCTGCCCCTGCTGCTGCTGCTGCTTTGCGGCCTGCTTTGCGGCCTTGTTCTGCAGCTTTGGGTCGTCGCGCTCGTCCTTAGGGCCAAGCAGCTGCAAGAATGCCGCGTCAATGGCCGGCTTGAAAAACGCCGGGTTCGCCCACCGCAGCTCGGGCGAGCGCTTCAGCGCGCCGAGCGTCGGGCCGAGCGCTTTGTAGCGCTGGGCGCTGATCTCGGCCTCGTGCGCGGCAACGTAGCTCTGCGTCGCACGGCGTACGTCCTCATCGGTCACAACGACGCCAACGCCGCTCTCCTTATCGAGCTCGGCCGCCGTCGGCTCGGGCGTCGCGCTCACGTACTTGAACGCCGCGTCGACCTGCTGGCTCGACGCAAGGCGCCCGTCTGCAATCGCCTGCGCCACGAGCTTGCGGTTCGCGAGCGCCTGCGGCGAGGCCTGGCGCGACGCTAGCGCGAGGTGCTGCAGCAGTGCGGCCTTGTTCGCAGGAAACCCGGCCTCCGCGGCCACGTCGGCGAGCTGCTGCGCGACCTTCGGGTTCTTCATCACCTCCTTCACCTTGCCGTCATCGAGCCCGAGCCTGGCCAACTGGTCTGCCACGCCGTCCATGGTATCTGGCACTATCAGTCGCTAGCAGCCACAAAAAGTTGTATTTGTTCTTTCAGCGTGCACTCGCCTGCCGGCCGTCCCCATGCTTAGTCATGCGCATCCTCGTTAAACGGGCAGCGCACCAGAGGCACGACTCGAGACGGATGCAGATCAACGCGCTCAAGGCTGAACGGGCCACAGTTTTATGCAGCACGGCTCAATTCTCATATCATACTTTTGGTCCTAGTTTCTTCTTTTTCTCTTTAGTCCTCATTGTATAAACTCATTATTCAAGTTCGTTAGATGCCCTGCGAACCGGCGCCCGCGCAGGCGACCTCACCTCAGTCCAGGTTCATGAAGTAGTACGTAAAAACGAGGTGTTCGTTATTATTGCCCTTGCGCTCGGCTGTACCGCCGACCTCGTAGCCGACCTTTTTGTAGAACCCGCGCGCGTTCGGCACGGCCTGCAGCGTCGCCTTCGGCGGGGCGCCAGCCGGCAAGTTCGGCGGCGGCACGGCCTGCTCCTTGATGAACGCGAGGCTCTCGGCCATGAGCTTGTTGCCGTACTTCTTGCCCTGCTGGCCCGAGCGCACGAAGAACAGGTCGAGGTAGTACGACGTCGATCTCGGGTACGTCGTGGCGCGCAGCTCGCCCACGGACATTTTCTCGAGCTGCGCCGTGCGCTCGGCCGTGTCCGTGCACTGGTACTCGTCGGACACGGACTGGAACATGCGCCCGACGGGGCTGTTTGCAAAGCTCTCGTTGCGGCCGAGCGAGGTCACGAAGTACCACGCCTTCAGCAACAGCGTCTTTAGCCGGTACCACAGCGACGGCGTGGCTGCGGGCGTCGGCTGGTACTTTGGGAGCACCCACATGGCGCCGGCGACGGGCCGGCCGGACTCTTCACGCAGCAAAAACAGGTTGTAGCGCCAGTCGCTGCGGGCGCTGATGTAGACGTACTTGGCCAGCGTTGTCGCGCGCTTCTCGAAGTTGCGTGCCTTCGCGAGCAGCTGCTCGTACTCGGAGATGGGCGGCAGCGACGCATCGTCGAGGTGCAACTCGGGCGGGTGCAGCGCGAGGCCCGTCGCCTCGTCGCGGAAGGCGTCGGCCATCACGCGCGCAAAGTCGTGCGCCTTTGCGTACGTAACGTTCTGGAAGTTCAGGCGCTCAAGGGTCGTCATGGTGCTGGTTTTCGGCGCAGAAAAGGCATGTGATGGGTTATATAGCACGCTTAAGGCGTCAACGCGGTTACAGTACCCGCCGCCGGGAGGTACGGCCCTAGCCCTTGTCGGGCAAGGCGAGGCAGCGAGCACAATACGCAGTGCAGAGCTGAATCGAGTCCGTTGGTGGCGACAAGGAGGCCGTGCATGGGCGACTGCGGACGCGACTGCGGACGCGACTGCGCACGGCAATGCGAGCGGCACTGCGGATGGTACCCGTGCTTACTGCTGGACTTAATTAGCTTCGTGCGATGCTCTTAGAGCATTCGTCAAACAGTCATTATAGATAGTCATGAAAAGGGCCGGAAAGACATGTTATGTTAGAGCCGCTTCTAACGATGAGAAAGCTTTGGCTTATGCGGGGGGGAGGGAAGAAGCCATTTCCGGCCAGAATTAGTGCACATTAGGGCGGAGCTCGATGCTGATAATGCAGTGATGGCTGGCGATGTAACCTGGCGCGGCGCCGGCCGGTTTGAGCGCGGCGGCCAGCGACGCCGGATTCCGGGACGTAAGCGCAGCAAACGCGCCAGCCAGTACCATCAGCTGTCCGGCGCCGCGTTGGCAGAGCCGCTATGTTCGGAGTCGCGCGTGCCGGCGACGCTAATGTGCCCGAAAAGCGGGCGGCAGACCTCGCTGTGACACTCGCTATGCGCGGAATGGCCACCTGGGGACGACGAGAGGCGGAGTCCGCGGCGCGAGGCCCTGTCGCGGCCGTTCGAGTGCCCCCTTCGCGTGCACTCACGCTCGAACCGGTTCTTCCGTTCTTGCGCGCGAGGACACGGCAGCGACATGGACGGAAGTGAGGGAGAAAAACGCGCATTCACTTCAGCCGCAGTCCCCTCCACTCGCCCCGCCGCTCGTCGGCTGATAGATCATGCATGCATGAGCTCGCCGCGCTATGTGGGCAAGCCGCATGGCACATGCTCGCCGCGGATGTAGGGTTCAGCATTTCAGTGTTGCAGCTTGCGCCCACACGCCGTGCACGCGCGGCCTTATGCAAAGCTGAGGACTTTTGCCTACAAGCACATTCTCGGAGTGGCCACACGTACGAATCCCGCGGCCAAATAGCCCACGAACTGATCGGTTTTGGCCGGACGTCCACGGACTTCCCACTGCCCTCTTGCATCTTCATCGGAGACGCAGCCATGTGACCATTTCCTTTGGATACCCGCCCTAGTTTCGTTCGGGCGACAAGTGACAGCGGTCAGAGGCAGGGAACAGGGCACTTGAGCGCACCCTGCGCCGCTGGACACCTGTCGTGCGCAGACCAGGCACAGGCGCTCCTCGCGCTTTCCTCAAGAACCGGCTATGCGGCTACCCTTAGGCAGTGGAGTGAAGTATTTGTGAGCTCGGGCAAACCCCTAAACCGATCGAGACAGCGCTAAATATAAGCCTGGCCTCAGTGCGGCACTGCTGGATTGCGCCTGCAATTTACGCGAGCAAAGCGCGCGGAAAGGTGCTTCCCATAGCGCAAATATAAGCTTCCAAAACATAAGAGGGCGGCGGGAGGGGGTGCTGAACGTACGGCTCAAACACGAGCACATTCGGACCTGGAACGACTGCAAGACCTTCCATGCGCATGTATGTCTTGAGGGCTTCTGAACAGCTGCATATGTGTTTAGGGCTATGCCGATGTATCATGTTAGGTAATGCGCAGGGGTGCGGTGAGGCAAATTTTTAGCTCCCCCCTGCGCAGATAAGCAGCGTACGCCGATTTCGGCCTAGCGCATGAGAGGGCCCTCGCCGCGACTGCATCGATTTGGAACCCGTTTTGCGCATGGTTCGAGCGCCTTCCGCACCGCGAGCAGCTGTGCTGGAGCGCCAAGTTCACATGGATGCAAATAGCGCATGCATCCGCGCGCAATGCAGGGCTCGCCGGCCCGTTTATATAAGCGCCGTGGCCGCGAGCTGGGTGATCGAGGCGCTGCAGTAGAACGAGCGAGCCGCAGTCACCCGCATGCCTAAATAAGCATGCGGTGCCACGCGAGGCCGCACATATGCTGATAACCATCGCGAAAGGTGTCGGCCACTCAGTCGCTCATTGACAAGCCCGCCCGAACTGGGGTCTCGCCGTGTGCATAATACTGCATTCTCAGCAGTCGCCGGGCCTGACTAGCAGAACAGACCTTGGTTCTAGGGACCGGCACGGCACAATTGTTCGGCGTGTAGCCAGTTGCTGTTGCGCCGCACATGCTCGGGAAAATGAGAAGTCTCGAGAAACCGCTTATCTTCCTCGATCGGCGCTGTGTAAAATTCCGTGCACGACAACGTATGCAGGGTTGTGGTCAGGGCCGCGCTCGGGGCTGTGGTTTACGGTCGATCGTAGCAAATCCCCGCATTCGCAGCTTAAGGGCGCGCCGAATTAAAGCTACCGCGGCCACTGAACTCCAGAACATGCTTCCCGTGACTCGACCCATTGGCATGTTCTGGCCGCCCCAAACATGGCAGCTTTCTAGAAACAGGCACATCACGCCGACGCCGGTCTCGTCATGCCCCCGACGCCCGGCTCGCGCCACGTGCTATAGGGTACTTACACGTGACTGCATGTGTCGCAAGTAGCCTTGCCCAGTGACGCGCCTCATGAGCGCAGGCTTCGGGATTAAACGGCACAATAGAGGACTTCCAGATGAGGTTGGCAGCGCGCAGAACGCGCGCCTGCTCGCCGAGCCGAGGCAGCAGGGGGCCCTACTGGCCAGAGTCGCGGTGGAGCGTACTCCTGGTGCGCAACAATACTCTATGAAGCCGACTATGCACAAGTAAAAACGTAGCTCTGCACGCCATGGGGTGACCGCGGGAGTTTAAGTGTGTGGTATGGTTCATTAGCTCATTCTCTCGTCGCATGCTGTCATGCACACTTCCGCTAATCGATAGACAGCTGTGCATGGCGGGCCTGGCCCGAAGCCCACGCCATAGAACGACACGAAGGGCTAGACAACCCCCAAGATGGTGCATGAGTCAGCCACGCCACATTCCCTTTATGTCGCTCGTGGGTGGTCGTGCAAAGTCCGTTGTTCGCCTTTTGATCCCTTGTCAATGTTTCGGCGGCAGCCCTGGCAGCCATGCCGGCGCATCCACGCGACGGCCAAAGCAGCAAAAAACCCGTACTATTTCTACGACCTACAGAGCCGGCAGCCCGTCGGGGTAGCCTCGCAGGCCGAGGATGCGTCGTTCGGGTCCGGGCACCGCATGTTTGACCCGCTTGCTACGCAGAGCGCTGAGACGATGCAGCAGCGCGTGCGCAGAGTGTTTGGCGAGATGGGCTCGCGCGAGGAGAGCCGAAAAGAGGCAATGGCCAAGGGCGTCACTGTGGCCGGCGTGCATGTGCCGGCGCGGCCCGAGGAGCCGACGAACTGCTGCATGAGCGGGTGCATAGACTGCGTTTGGGAGCTCTACAAGGACGAGCTCGAGGAGTGGCGCGGGCTGCGGAAGCAGGCCCGAGAAAAGCTCGAGCTGCCGGAGTACCGGCATGTGAAGTGGCCGCCGCAATTGGGCGCCGAGCCGCCGCACCGCGCGGGCGGCACCGTGTCTGGGGCCGAGGAGGCGAAGACGGAGGACGAGGACGTCGAGGACATCAACTCAGGCATCAAGGTATTTATTGAGACGGAGCGCAAAATCAAGGCGCGGCGGCAGCAGCAGCAGCAGGCCAGAGACCAGACCACGCAGCCACAGCAGAGCCAGCAGCATACATAGCTCGCAGCAAACGTAGCTCGCAGCAGACATAGAACCGATGGGCCAGCAACGACGTAGAAGCAGCCCGTTTGCGTGTACTTGCTGGGCGTGCGATTGAGCGCTGAGGATTTTGCGGGCGTGCTTTGTCCCAGCGAGCCCGTGGCTGAAGCCGCTCTTAGAATGTGTGCCGAGCTTTACTCGACTTAAGAGCTGCTTTACAGTGTCACAGCATGCTGCACCTCCTTGTCGTGCTCCGCGTGCGCCCTCGCCCTCGCGCCCTTTGGCAGGCGATATGCGGCTCTTGCGATGCTCACACGCCGCTTACTGCACGCGGAGCACGACACGGATCGCGCTTGAATGCGGGCTCCGTCTCCCTTTTGTACATGAATAGACAATAAATTAACCTCGTACTGTTCCTATTCTACTTGGATCCCCTCGTCGGCAAGCGCCGTCTTCGCCTGCTCGACCTGCAGCATGAGCTCCTTGTACTTTTCGGGCTTGTCGTTGAACGTGAGCACGTCGTATCCGAGCGTGCCTAGCGCGTAGGAGCCAAACGCGACGAGCGTCCACCAGGGGAGCACGGGCACAATCTCGGCGCGCGCTTTCTGGCCCACAGGAATGGCGCCCGTGTAGAGGGCGAGCCAAATGCTGAGCAGAATCGCTAGGAAAGCGGCGGTCTCGGTGGCTTTTGTCATGGTCGGAGTGGGCAAATCGCAGTGCGGAGGTCGTGGCTGCTGCTGATGATGTGTGCCTTCGAGACTCCCGCTGCTTATGTGTTCGCTGACTCACACTGGCGTTGGATTTTGATGAGCCCGTGCCGGCCGGCAGCCCTCGCCGCCTCGGGCCGCGCTGGCCAGCGAGCCCATTTCTGCGCTCATCCGCCGTGCAGCGTCGAATTGAAATGCACAACGTCATTAGGCGCCACGAGCGAGTCCTCCTTATCGAGCAACTCCCAGTCCATGTCGTTAATAAGCACTAATATGCCGGGGCGCACGAGTCCGTCCTGAAGAAACAGGTTCAGGTCCCCGTTGTGGCCCTTTACGACATCGGCGAGCTGGTTAATCACGCGCTGGAGCTCTACTAATTCTGTGCCCGTGTCTATAGAGAGACTGCGCTGGCCGCCAAACACGGTCTCAAGGCCGCCGCTGAACTCAATCTGCATGCTTGCCAATGTGAGTTAGTGATAAAAAAAGCCTTGGGCAAGGGGGCATTAAACCGCGCGCGCACGGCCCGACACCACGCGCGACGGGCACTAACTTAATAGCAAGACATCACACGCTAACGTTCGTGCACGTTCGGCCACCATTGAAAACGGCTCTATCTGAGAACATACCGGCTTATTGAGTTCAAATTAGTGATGCTGCAAGGCGCACGTCTTCCGGCCCAATGATGGAATAAGCCATCAAATGAGTTCGAAATCTAGTTAGTACCTTCATGCAAATGGTCGCACACTATATGACCTTTCGTAGGCTGGCTTAACTGGGCGTACACACGAGCTTGCCCGGACCTTTGGCCGCCGCTTGCAATCGGTTCTGACGAGCGTTACCCCTAGCCCTGGTGCGAGCGATAAAACCGCCGGTTACTCGACGCGAACCGCCGCACTCACGTTACGACGCTCAGAGCAATTGCAGCCCGTACGCGCCAGCTAGTTTTTGCACCTACAGTGACTACTTACACACTTGTCTCGCGATCCCTGAACTCGCGAGGAATGCATGCCTCATAAGGAGACGCCAACATCGCGGCAAGCCAGTTCAAACCGTCGCACCTCCTCCTCCTAAATGCCTGAACCGCAGCCAATTGATACCCCGGAGCATGTCGCTGGTTACTTGGCCCTCCGAGGCTATAGCGACCGCCACGACCGCCGCGAAATCCGCGATCCGCCCTTGCGCGAACTGCTAAACAAACTGTTCCCGGCCGGAGCAGCACCGACGCTCGCCTTAAGGCCCTACACACTCGGGTCGGTGGCCCACATTCTCATTGGCATATCTCGAGTACATCTCGCCGAGAGCACCGAGTGCCTTAGGGCTGTAAAGGCTCATCATAGCCCGTTTCGAGCTCCTTTCAAACACACTGCGGCTGTAGACCCCACAGTGCTCGCTGACTTTGAACGCTCACTCATTACGAGCGATATGTACCTCGACTCGCTGCGGTGTAACCATGGCGTTGGCGGGCATGGCTCAGCGGAAACGATTATGCCGCACCATTTGGTTGAAAGCGTGCTGCGGAAGGCTGGATGGACGCCTTTGCGCCAGCGAGGGAGCCCAAGCTCTGCAAGTGGCTCGGAAGAGCAGCGTATCTCTGGTGCAGATGGCGAGACCGCTGCGGCCCTGCAAGAAGACGCTGCGACAACAGCGCGAGCCGATGTGCCAGTGTACAAGCGGCGCCGCCAGACGACGGCTCGGCAATTAGAGTCGCCTATCAATCTGACTGAGCCCATGCTTGTGCGTGAGACTACACCAGAGCCGCGCGGCACGCCCACGACCTCTGAGCTCGCTGAACTAGATGCCGAGTCCATGGACCTCGTCCTGGATTCGGCCACGTTTCCCCACGTCCTTCCTGCGCCGAGCCGCCTACCGCATACCGGGCCAGACACGTTCGAAATGGTTCAGCCGCGACCCATTTACGACGAGGCTCCGGACCCACATGCCCGAAATTATGACGAGACCGCTGCAGAGCTTGAGTTCACCCTAGGCGATGCAGCATTTCTGAACGTAGACGCCCAAGTGGCGCGCAGCCAGCCCTATGCGGACGACGAGATGCAGCTAGATAGTCAATCGCTTGACGTGGATGTGTCGCTTCCGCAGAGCGACCACTTGTCTCCTGACCGCCCGGGCCCCGATGACGCGCAGCTATTCTTGTCCCTCGAATCTTCAGCGAGTCCTCCCTCATCAGCCTTTGCCGAGGAGCCAGAGCCAGAGCCAGAGCCAGAGCCAGAGCCAGAGCCAGAACCAGCGTGGGATGACGGATATGACTACGGCCCCGCCCAGGCAGACAGCGCTGACCTTTTTGTGCCTGATGAGACTGCTCAGAACCAGCACACGAATGCGGCCACGAGCGAACTTGTATTGGCGCATCCCCGGCCCGCCAGTCCGCCGCCACCAATGGAGACGCCGCCAATGGAATCTCCTAACTCACATACCCGTGGCGCCCTTGTCGCTGTGGAGGATCCCCGCACGCCGCCGCCGCTTGTAGAGTCGATGCCGACCTCGCGCGACAGCGAACTTGGGACGCCTTTGGGTCTCGAGCCCACCAACTCTCCCTTTATAGCTCTGTCGAACTCGGCACGGCATATACCTGCTCTGGCCCGTGGTATAGACTTCGCCATTCCGGCGCCGCCAAGCTTCGCGGCGTCGCCGGACGTGAGCACTAGCGATGACGGCAGGGAGGAACGTGCTGCACTCGGGGTTTCGTTGCGGTTGCGTCTGTCTCGTGAACTCGCAGGTCAGACGCAACGGGCAATCATTGACGACGATATCAACATGCCATCCGAGCCTGAGCACAACCTTGCGCGACTAGAACGCACCCTGTACCGGGAGATCACTATGCGCCGGTTCACTCGTCCCGACAGTCCCATTGATATGCGCGAGGACTCTCCTGAGCCGCCATTGGACGCAATCGCGGGCTTCGCACAATTCAGGCTCCTCGATGCACCCTCAGGACTCTCAGCCGCGCACGCGGAGGAACCCCGGGAAGCGTCAGTCGAGGGTCTTGAGTACGACATTGACAACCACGAACTGGCGTTGCTGCATGAGGGAACTCGAGCTAGTCCTGCACATGAAGCAGCTTTAGAAACGAACAATGAGCGCCCTGCGCCGAGCAATTTGCCAGCCGAGCCGAATCCGTCCGGGGCAGCGGACGATTACCGTTTAGGGGGACAGCACGAGACGCAGGTTGTGAGTGGAAATGCTGTCGACGCGGCGTCTCGCGACGCAAGTGCAGACTTCAACGGCGACGGAGACTTCAGTGTGCCAGCTGGCGCTAACGCAATGCGGCAACCGAGCGCCGAAACGGAGAGCTTTGTGATTGTTTCTGATGGCGACCTAAGTGATATGCCATTTCCGAGCACGATTACAAGCGAGGAGGTGCTGCCGCGAGCCGCGCACGCGCACGCGCGCGCGCACTCACCAGACATTCCCAGCGACTTGGAGGACTTCTTTTCAGATAACGGTCCTGATGTGGGGCCCCACGGCGGTCCTGATGCGGGGCCCCGCAGCGAGAGTGCACCTCGTTCGCCGCCGCCGCCGCGGATCACGACGAGCCCCGAACACGAGCCGAGCTCACTGCACGCTTCATCGCTGCCGTCCCTACCACTTCTGGAGCGCAGCGCGTCCGCAGAAAGTATACGGGGCTCCGCCACTGCACTCTCACCGCGAACGCCGACGAGTCCGCCTCGTGTGCAGCCCGAAGCTGCGCAACCAAGCCCAGATGACGACATGGCCGCGTTTGGTTCGGATGGGTACAATGACTTCGGAGAAGGGGATGTGGAAGTTGGTTTTGCAGAAGAGTCTGCCGAGCTGCCGCCGCTAGTGGAGAGGCATGTGAATACACACACCTGGCCGGCCGAGCCCGAATCGCCCACGGCCGGCCTCGATCACCTGTTCACGCCAGTCCAGCGCGAGCTGCGGCAAAGCGTTGACCCGAGCCCTTTCTGGCAATTGCACGAGGATGAGCTTGGTGAGTATGTGACGCAGGCCGTGGCAGGGACCGGATCCTTACGCGAGGTCTCGTTCACGAGCCTGTGCGAGAATGCGCCCTGGAGAACGAACGGCATTGAGGACTTTAATCTCGACTCCGACCTTTTCCAAGCCGTGCTCGGCGCTGCATTCCACAAGCTAGTCGTGCTCGAGCAAGATACGTCTCAGGCTGAGAGCGAGCTTATTGTCGCTAGCGCGCAAGGCTCGCAAGGCGCGCGCGACGCTGCTGCTGCATAGCGCTAGTGCGGCGGGTCCAGGGTCTGGGGGTCGGCGCGGCCGGGCAAGGGCTGTGTGGGTCCGTAACAAGAAATTATGTAAATGGAAAAAGCTAAAGTGGACGCGGCCAACAGTGAGGGACGCAGCCATGGCCGAACCTAATTATGCCGATTTGCTGGATCGCGTGCGCGAGGGCATGTCCCGCGACGAGCTTGCGCCCGTGATGCCGCTGCTTCTCGATGTGCACAATGATTTCGAAAACCCTACTAAGCTGCGCCTTTTGGGGAACGCGATCGCCAATAATAAGCCGAACGCGGCAGCGCTGCAGAACGCGCCCGAGGCCATTGACCGGCTGCTCGCGCTCGAGCCGCTCGGGCAGCAGATTCTCTACAACGGCTGCGTGGAGAACAAGGAGTTTTCGGAGATGCTGGCGAGGAGGCCCGGGTTTGCGGAGCAGTTAGCGCCGACGCCCGTGACGCGCATGCTCGCCGGCGCCATCTTCCAGGCGCTCGGCGACGACGAGATTCCCGGGTTCGCCGCGCGGCTCGCGGTGAACGGGTTTGTCGAGCTCATTCTGCACAACGCGCGCCTCGAGCAAAATCCCACTGTTGTCCAAAACTTTGCCCGTGTTTACGAGCACTGTCAGGAACTGACGCAGGCCTCCAGCGCCAGCCCCGATCCCGAAAACGAGCTCTCGTCGCTTGGGTTCCAGGTCGTTGGGAACATCAGCTCGCACCCTGAGTTCGGGCTCGAGCAGGTCAAAGACGTGCCTGCCGAGCCGTTCACCTGGGACACGGTCGCGCTGTTGGCGAATCTGACGGCGGCGAAGGCGAACTTGGAGGCCGTGTTTGCAAAGTGGCCCGAGCTCGTGCCGAACACAATTAGGTTGATCAAGGAGGAGGACCCCGAGTGCGTGGACATCCAGGAGCTGAATATCGGACCGCGGCCGTTTGAGGAGAGCGACGAGGAAGACTACGAATTCAGCCGCGGCACATTGAGCCGTGGTGAATTCACCCGCGGCGGACTCCCGGACGAGGAGCCCGAGCCCGAGTCCGAGGAGGGCCAGCCGCACGAGACGCCGTTCGACTTGAATCTGTGGGGTGCGCTGTTCCGCAACGTGGCGCGGCACGCACCGGCCGCAAAACAGCTCGCACAGCACGCACCGGCCGAGCTTCTGTCGCGGCTGCTCGAGTCGCCGCTGCTGCAGGAGACGGCCTGGGACTTCGCCAGCACGTTCTCCGCGAACTGCTACGACCACGACCTTACGGAGCTTCTCACGCAGAGCCCCTACAGCGGCGGGACCGTGCTCGTGGCGAGCTCGGCCGTGCAGGGCATGCTTGGTGCGGACGTCGCCGACGAGGAGGCCGCGTGGGCGGCGCCAAAGCTTGCGCACGCCATAAGCGAGGGCCTGTCGCAGACGAATCAGCCGCCCGTGTGGGTGAAGGGCACACGGGCGCTGACGCTACTCCGCGCTGCACATGCGGGCCTCGTGAGCGTGGACGCCGACCGTCTGGCCAAACAGGCGCCTGACGATGAGGCCGTGCAAGCGAATCTGGCTGCGCTCAAGTCGGCCTAGTGCTATACGCTGGCGGCACCTACAAATACTACCTACATTAAATGGTTCGGAACTCGCGCCGCAAGTGTAGCACTGGCAATTAGTAGACAGAACTGTTCTACAGAATCTATATAATGACCTCGATCTGGGCCGTGTAGCCAAGCATGTTGCTCACCATTTTTTCCTCGGAGGCCAGCTCCTCGCCTTCTTCTTCAATGGCGGCTGCCGCCGCGCTCTCGGTGTTCGTGAACGTGATGCGGCCCTGGCTGAGCTCCCAGCCCCGGGACTTGCGCTCGGCCACAAACCGCTCGAGGTCGGCGTCGGACTTCAGGTAGAGCAGGTGCTTCGCGCTGGCCACGGGCAGCGACGTGTAGCCCTTCTCCGCGCACTGCGCGATCTCGTTGCGGATCGTCATCTCCATGTTCTGCGGGTTCGACTTCGTCAGAATGGCGAACTCCGGCGACGGGAACTGCGCCGACTCGGTCACAGCCCGCCATGCCTTGTCGTAGGCGCCCTCCATGAGCCAGCGCTCGAGCAACACGGGGTACCGCAAAAACTTGTCATTCTCAGGATCCTCGAGCGTCTCGAGCTCCGTGTGGAACTCGGAGATGTTGTTGCCCGTGAGCAGGAGCAGTAAGTACAGAGCAATGATCTTTGTCTCTGATGGGCTCGTCGGCAGGCCAAGCTGCACGTCGTAGAACGGGCGCACCTCGGCAATGAGCCGCTCCGTCTCGGAGTGCGGCCAGCCGGCATGGATGCTCACAAAAACGGCTAATTCGAGCAGCTGCCGCGCGGCGAGCAGGTCCGCCGGCTGGAACTGCCGCGACGGCGTGAGCAGGCCCGTCTTTGCATACTCGAGCTTTATCTTCGGGATCACTGCCGCCGCAGCCTTGTAGTTCTGCTGCTCAAACGCGCCGAGAAACTCCTGCGAAAGCTGCTGCAGGACCACCATTTTGTCGTCGACCTGTTTAGTAGTGGCAAAGGACGGCGAGGCCAAGTCACGCTTCCCTCCGAGCAGGTCCCCCACCCCGTTCCCCCCTCCAGCCGTATAGCGGCGTCACTTCGTCGTCAGCACCCTAAGGATATGGGTCCCCTTGGCGGCGCAGCCAGCCGCGCGCAACAAATTGCGCCATTGCGCGGCCGGCACGGCGTGCCAGCCGCGGCTGCATTAGTTGGATCACTCGCGCTTTGTGGGTATCGGTAACCACTGCTCGGCATCGGCGGCCGTCTGGGCGCGCATTACCCTGTCGCGTGCGTCTCGGCCTTCTCGGACCGCGCCACGCGGCGCACCTGACTCGCCGCCCGCGTCGTTCGTGTTCTCACAAACAAGGCTCGCCGCGCCCGCTAACTCAGCATCGGCGCGCCGCCCTCCTTTCTAGCTGGGATCTTCCTCCCGCCCCGGATGGCCGTGATGACTCAGCCGGTGATCCGCGAGACGGAGCGCACCCTCGGCAGCGCAAATAGGCATCATGCATGCGGTTTCCGTCGTGCGAGCGGCGTGCGTCGGCGGTTCACAGTCGGCGCTGGCGGCGACATGTCCGGGCTATCAGGGCGCAGACGCAGTATCTCCGTATGATAATGATTAAAAAAAAAAAAAAAGAAGAAGGAAGAAAGGAAAGGAAACGCGCCTGAGTTGCTGAGCAGCCGCAAGTCCGTGCACAGCAGCACTACTTACGGCGCCTTAGCATCGCCTTTCATTGCTATCGTAGTCTAGAGCTTCTTCTTTTTACTGAATTTTATCTTACGTATGCTTTTTTCGTACTGCTAATCGCGCCCTTAGTTGTTCCGGCGCAAAGCGAACCTTATCGTGAACTGATGTGGTTGTGAGTATGCCGCTCGGCAGTCATCTGCGTGGACAATGCAATGCCAAGCACATTATTATCCCAACGAGACGTGCAGGAAATGCCAGGGTGCGTGCGTTCCACTCGCTAGGTCGCCGGCTCATTGGCCGCGCAGCGCAGGAATGTGTGAGCCGATAGCGCCGACGCGGCAATGCACGCTAACCGCGGGCCGTGCCGCGCGCTGGCCGCGCTACGGCTGTGCAGCAGCGGCATATCAGGCGTCGCACATCCGAGTCGTCGCCGGTCCGAGACCCATTTTGTCAGCCCGGCACCCTGCGGGTGGTGCTATCGGCAGCGGCGCGCGTCCGGGCGGCGTTGAGCTGCACGTCGGCGAAGGCATCAGCAGGCGCCTTGCGCATATGCCCGCGTGGATAAGCGCCGCCTGCATAATGCGCAAGATATGGCACGTGCGTGTCACGCTGCTCCAAATAGGGTTTTGTCCCAAGCAACCGCGGCCGCGCGCACGTCAGTGATGAGGTAAGATGCCCGGCCCCGTAAACGGCTCTCCGCAGTGCCCGCTGTTCTGTGTGCCCGCGCAACGCGCATCCCCCCGGCCGTGCACCGGCCTCGATGTTTGTACACACGCGCCGCATACCGACGATCCCGACGCCGCACTTGCGTGCACCGGCGGTTCGACGCCCCTCCGGGCGGTTCAGGTTCGCCGATACCCTGCCGCCTGCTCGCGCGCCACACCTATTACATGGCTGCGTTTGTCATGGCGCGGGCGTGGCGACGGGCCAGCGACCGGGGCTCAGCTTCGCAGCGTTTAGATAGCGGAGGGGCCCAGGGTTGAGGATTCGAAAAGAGGAGGAGGGCTGCTTAGGGCACGCGCGTGGGTAAGGTACTCTGGTTGCAAATCGGACCTTTGAAGGCCTACTCAGCGCTAACGCGGGCAGGTAAATACGCGACTTCGCATCTCTACGGCTTAGTTAGACGTACTATGTACAGGGAGCTCGCTCAAAGCAGCGGCATCACACCCTATCGGGCCATTGACGACACAGCCCAGCAAGAAGCGGCTTTTGTCACGTGGGTCGGGGTACAGGAAATTCACTCACGTTAGCATTATTTTGGGCCTTCATGCATGGAATTAACGGTTTGCTATTGCGACGTTGCTACGAAAAAAGGACGCGGTCACAGCGTCGCTGATCCAGGCCGGGGAGGCGCGGCCCGCCGGACGCGTGCTCCACGCACTAGTATTCCGGCTCCGCGGCAAACCGGCTAAAGCACGCGCGCGCCCGCGCCCGCGCGCTCTGACCCACGACCGGTCGCCCTTCATTCGTCTCGTAATATCTGGGTACGGACATGTCGGTGCTGCATATTTAACCCTATTCCACAAGTGTCCGACGGCCTAACCCGTGCATATGTCGGACCTTTACGCTTTACCGTGATGGCTAGGTTTTCTTCGGAACCGGCTAAGTATCATCGGTTGTTGGGCTGCGGAAGTTTGCTGGTGATTGCCACGCGCCGAAAACATTTCATCCGGGGCGGGTTTATGTAGACCTGGAAGATTATATATCTAGGTCCACCACACCTCTACCCCTGTTCCAGCCGATCGTCAACTTTGGACTCAACACAGGGAAATACAAATACCCCTTGAGCCGTTACGCAGAAATCAAAAGGTTGCTCAACCAGTTTCAGTCGGCAGCAAACAACGCATCGCGCAGCTCAATAAAAAAAAAGTCTTTGACACAACTTACTGGGTTTAGCCACAGTCGAAAGGACTCGGTGGCAAATAATCGCAAGTTTTCTAACCTCTCGAAACGTCGTTGCCTGACTTCTTACATCTCGGCGCGGGCTGGGGTGAGCAGGTTCGGTTCGAAGGGAGGCTAATATATGGCGCAGGAGCTCTCCACAATAGGGAAAGAGGGGGAGAGCAAGGTCGAGCCTCGCGACGAGCGGTTGATGTTAAGTGGCGACCGAGAAGTGCTTGGTTTCTTGGGCGGACAGAAAATGCGTTCTGCAGAAGGTTTTGCAATGAAGGACGAGGAGCCCGGCCTGCTGGGCGTGCCCGAGGGCGGCGACGCAGATGCAACGGGCTCCTCAAACAGCGATCCTCCGGACCACGAGGAGGAGGACGTTGAAGATTATAAGGAGGGCGGCTACCACCCGTGCCAGATCGGGGACACCCTGAAGGACGGGCGCTACCTCGTCATCCGCAAACTCGGGTGGGGATACTTCTCCACCGTGTGGCTGGCGCAGGACAGCCACAACAACGACGCGTACGTTGCGCTGAAGGTCGTGCGCGCCGCCCAGAACTACACAGAGACAGCGCTCGACGAGATCGAGCTGCTCAAGCGTATATCGACGGCCGACGAGTCGCATGCCGGCCGCCAGTACGTCGTGACGTTGCTCGATAACTTTCTCCACATGGGCCCGAACGGCGTGCATGTTTGCATGGTATTTGAAGTGCTCGGCGAGAACCTGCTCAGTCTCATGAAGCGCTTCAACTATAAGGGCCTGCCGCCCAAGCTTGTGAAGCAAATAGCCAAACAGGTCCTTCTTGGCCTCGACTATCTGCATCGCAAGTGCGGCGTCATCCACACCGATATTAAGCCAGAGAACGTGCTTATTCGAATATACGACGTGGACCGCGTCGTGCGTGAGGTCGACGAGCTACAGCTCCAGCGCGAGCAGCTTGAGCAAGAGGAGCAGGCTGCGAGCGACAAGGCTCGGTTGGAGAGCGAGGCGCTGCTGCGGCAGCTGCACGAGCGCCAGTCGAAGCAGCTATTCAAGAGCTACCGCTCCGTGGCCGACGAGGTCAGTCGCAACGTTGGTGCTATGCAGCCCGAAGTGCGGCCGCCCGCGAAGGACGCAAAGACACCGCCGACGGGCGGTAGCGCCGGCACGCGCCCGGGTCGCGCATCAAAGGTCGGGCTTGCGGGTCGGTCCCATCCGAAAAAGAGCCTTGTGACGGGCTCGCAGCCGCTGCCGTCGCCGCTGAAACGCCCTAAGACGAAGCCACGCAGCGCAACGGGCCCGGGCGGCTCGTCATTAGCTTCGTCCATGGCGTCGCAGAATTCGGGGCTGTCTGGCACGTCAATGGGCTCGAACGTATCGGCTAGTTCGGCGAGCTCCATCACATCGACAGGGTCCGTCGACTTCTCACCCGAGGGCAAGTCCATGAATACGGATCCTGCCGCGGCCACGCCGACTGCCGCGACCAGTGCACCAAAGGACGCTGACGACGGCGAGGCTGAAGGCGAGAATCTCGTGCACGGGTTTACGGCGCTGGAGGACGAGCGTGTTACGGTGAAGATTGCAGATTTCGGCAATGCATGCTGGATCGACCACCACTTCACGAACGACATCCAGACGCGGCAATACCGCGCGCCGGAGATCTTGCTCGGCAACGAGTGGGGCGCCAGCGTCGATTGCTGGTCCGTGGCGTGCATGCTGTTCGAGCTGCTCACGGGAGACTACCTGTTTGAGCCGCAGAGCAGCCAGACGTACTCAAAGGACGAGGACCACCTCGCGCAGATCATTGAGTTGTTGGGCAAGCTGCCGCCGTGCATGATGGAGTCCGGTCGCTATGCGTACTGTTTCTTCAATCCAGACGGCAGTCTGCGTAACATCAAGAAGCTGAAGGAATGGGTGCTGTTCGACGTGTTTGTGGAGAAGTACGGGTATACGCGAGAGGAGGTTAGAGAGCTGTGCGAACTGCTGCTGCCCCTTTTATCCACGGACCCGGACCGCCGGGCAGACTGCGGATCTATGCTGGCTGCGCGCTGGCTCGACAACACGGATGGCCTCGAGGACGTCAAATCGGACCGCTTGCCGCACCCGAACGGCGGCGACATCCGCGGCTGGGCGAGCGAGGCCGAGCGCGATGCGAACGGCGCGTACGCGTACAGCGAGAAGAACGTGCAGCAAACGCTCAGCGAGATGGTGCAGATGCAGCGGCAGCAGGAGCTGAGCCAACGCGTGCCCGTCGCGCCGCGCATCGCCACGCCGCAGCTCCCGGACCCGTCGAACTTGCACTTGAGCGGCGGCAACACCTTCATCTAAGGAGGTCGAAGCCGCGCGTCTCTACCCGAAGTACTAAGATATAGATAGCGGGTCGTCGCTAAGCGACGTCCACGTATACGACATAAACTATTATCCGTCTTTCACGTTGCCTACGAAACGAGTATTGCCGATGCAAATGAGTGGCTCTTGCATTCCGGCCTTCGTGGTGCAGCAGTAATAAGCTGCTGCGAGCCTGCAAGCAGCCGCCTGCAAATGGAATGGATGCAGCCCTCTAGCGCCTAAAGCTTTCACGTTTCGTAAACGCCTTAATATGTACAAATATGTAACGTCGCATCTCCTCTTTTTAAACGGGGTCTGCGCCACGACTTTGAGCCCCTGCAGCGGCCAGGCGCTGCTCAAAATCAAGCAAAGCACGCAGCTCGTCCGATATTCGTGCAGGAGTCTCCACGCGAGCGTCGTTCGTCTCGGGCTGGCGACGCGGCAGAGCGCGTTTGCTGCCGGCGGCCCGCACAGGCAAGTCTTCTTCGTCGCTCTCCTCCTTAAGCTGGATTTTTAAGCGCCGTCGCTTCGGCTCGGACGGACCCGCGCGCGCCTCGGCAGCAGAGAGCTCTACGGGGTAGAGAAGCATGCCGTCTTGGCTCGGCTTGTGCGCAATGTTTTCGAGTATGTACAAACATTCGGGTGCGACGCAGCCGAAAACAGTGCCGACGGCCACGGGCACTCCTGTGCCGCGCGAGAACACGAGCTCCGACGCCGATCCACGGCCGTAGGCCACCATTCCGCGCTTCTCGAACCGCACGCGCTCATGCGTTTCACCGCGCAATTGCGCCGCTCCACTACTTGCCGGACCGAGGTAGACGGCTGCTGCGTCGGCCTTGTAGAACTTGGCCGTGCTCCACACGCCGGCGGCATGCTGCGCTTCGAAACAGCGGCAGGCCGCCGGCGCCTCGCGCGCAAAGAGCTGGATTTTAAGGGGCCCCTGCAATGTGTTCAAAACAGCATCCCCCATTAGGTGTAGCTGTGCTGTCTGCTGTTAGCGCCAGTCAATACGCGAATTTCGCAGCGGCTGCGCAACTAACGCACTGGCATTAATTAGTAGGAGCAGCAGCAGCAGCCGCGGCCACCTGCGGCGAAAGCACGACGGACCCTTAGCGCCCTGAGGCGGCCGGCCGTATCCAGTAACCCACCTCGGCAGGCGGGTCCTTACGCGCGCGCTCGTGCTACTGGCTACTGTAAGCAGCCAGCAGCACCACATTTTTCAGTCATACATACTCAGCGAATATGCCGAAGCTCGAGATTGCTGCGAAGGCCGCGCTGCCCGCGTACGCGGCGCTCGTGCTGGCGGAGCTCGGGAACCACTTGACGGCGCAGTCGCCCGTGACGTTTGCCGTCACGGACGCGGCCGACATCAAGGGCGCTGCGGCTGTGTTTGGCAGCACGGCCGGGTCCGTGAAGGACGTGACGAAGGCCGTTGAGCAGGAGTTCAAGTTCGCCGTCGACCCTGAGTGGGAGGAGATTGCGTTTGGTCCGCTGCAGACGAAGAACTTTAAGGAGATAATGCCGTCGCTGGAGAAACTTGAGCTGGCTCTCAATTTCCGCTCGTTTTTGGACGGCTACGCGCCCGGGGCGAGCGACGCCGTCATGTGGGGTGCCCTGCGTGCGAACGGCGTAGTTGGCGCCTCGTGCAAGAACGGCACGTACGTGAACCTTGCGCGCTGGTACAAGTACCTCGATGCGAACCTCAGCTTTGGTGGTGCTGTGAACGCCGTGCAGGAACAGCTGAAGGAGATCCGCCACGCCGCGAAGCTGCAGTCGACGACGAAGAAGGAGTCGAAGGCAAGCTTTGACATCGATCTCATTGACGCCGTCGATGGCCACGTCGTCACGCGGTTCCCGCCCGAGCCGAGCGGGTTCATGCACATTGGGCACGCAAAGGCGGCCGTGCTGAACGAGTACTTTGCGCGCATGTACCACGGCAAGCTTATTGTGCGTTTCGACGACACGAACCCGAGCAAGGAGAAGGAGGAGTTCACGGACGCTATTTTGGAGGACCTCGAGCTTCTCGGCATCAAGCCGGACATCACGTCGTACTCGTCGGACTACTTCGACCAGATGTACGAGCTTGCGATCAAGATGATCAAGGACGGCAATGCGTACTGCGACGACACCGTGCAGGAGAAGATGCGTGAGGAGCGCGGCGAGGGCATTGCCAGTGCGCGCCGCAACCGCACCGTTGACGAGAACCTGCACATCTTCACGCAGGAGATGGCGAAGGGCACGGAAGAGGGTCTCAAGAACTGCTTGCGGGCTAAGATTTCTGTCGACGACAACAACAAAACGATGCGCGACCCTGTCATCTACCGCTGCAACCTGACGCCGCACGTGCGCACGGGCTCGACGTGGAAGATCTACCCGACGTACGACTTCTGCGCGCCCGTGGTTGATGCGCTCGAGGGCGTCACGCACGCGCTGCGCACGATCGAGTACCGCGACCGTAACGCGCAGTACGCGTGGATGCTGACGGCGCTCGGCCTGCGCAACGTGCATGTGTGGGACTTCTCGCGCGTGAACTTTGTGCGCACGCTGCTGTCGAAGCGGAAGCTGCAGTGGTTCGTCGACTCCGGTCGTGTTGCGGGCTGGGACGACCCGCGCTTCCCGACCGTGCGCGGCGTGCGTCGGCGCGGTATGAGCGTCGAGGGTCTACGCAACTTCATCATCTCGCAGGGCCCGTCGCGTAACATCCTGAACCTCGACTGGTCGCTCATTTGGAACGCGAACAAGAAGGTCATCGACCCCGTTGCGCCGCGCTACGTCGCCGTGCAGGACCCGACGCCGTTCGTGCTCAGCGACAGCATCGAGACGCACAAGGAGGCGCGCCCGCTGCACAAGAAGAACCCGGACGTCGGCACAAAGCAGGTCGTGCTCAGCAACAAGCTCGTCATCGACCAGGACGACGCGCAGACGCTGCAGGACGGCGAGGAGCTGACGCTCATGGACTGGGGCAACGCCGTCGTCGACAAGATCCACCGCGACGGCGACCGCATCACAAAGATCGACGCGCACCTCCACCTCGAGGGCGACTTCAAGACGACGGCCCACAAGGTCACATGGCTCGCCGACACGCCGGACCTTGTCCCCGTCGAGCTCGTCGCGTTCGACCACCTCATCAACAAGGACAAGATCGAGGAGGACGAGAACTTCGAGGACTTCTTGACGGAGGAGACGATCTTCCGCGCCGACGCTGTGGCTGACCATAACGTCGGTTCTTTGCCGAAGGGTACCGTGCTGCAGTTCGAGCGTAAGGGCTACTACCGCATCGACGAGCCGGCAGCGCCCGGCAAGAAGCCGGTTCTGTTCGGCGTTCCGGACGGTAAGGTCGTCTCCCGCTACGGCGCGAAGAAATAAAAATATAGGACTCAGACATTCTGGTAATTTGCTCTAAATCGCCAGTGTAGAAAGACTGGACTTAGTCGCACTTAGACGCTCCGGATTGTACGGCCGCCGCCGCTATTGTTTTACGTCGAGGAAACCCAATAAGACAAAAGCTAAAGGGGTGAATGCCTCAAGATACTTGAATGTTTAGTGGCATATTTTTTTCTAGAATCCGGGGGCAGGCTGCGCGCCCGGAATGCCGCTGCTGGTGATGGGCTGGATAGATCCCGAGCCGTTGTAGTCGGCTTGAGCAATGGCGACCTGGCTGTTGTCGAGATCGTACACAACATAGGCTGACCGCAGGAATGAGTCCCCGAGGATAACCGAGTTTTGATAGTAGCTGGAGGGTCCAATCGTGAATGTGATGCCGCCATTCCATTCGGAGAACAGCTCCGACGACGGGACCGTGACTTCAGCGCCGCTGAAACTGAACGTCAGCGACATGTCGGTGGCCTTGTCGACAAAAAAGGCTCCCCATTCAGAGTTCCATGTAGCGCCGACCTTCTGGGCCAGGCCATTCGCAATGTCGTCTGGCAAGTACGTGAACGACGTGCCCGAGTCCAGGTCGCCGTTCAGACGGTGGCCCTCGACCTCGAAGTCTACCATAAAGTGGTCGTTCGACGTAATCGGAACCGTGTAAAGCGGGCCAGAGTACCTGCTTGAGTCCACACCGCCGAATAGCAGGGTTCCGGAGTCGGCGTTCAAGTCGTTCAGGTACAGCGAATACGCCGTGCTCTCGATGATTCCCTGCTGCTTAAGTGCCACCGGATAGTTCGCATAAGTCCCGTCATCGTCGGCCTCATTATACGATGTCGCAATGCCGAAAACGCCGTCGCCGCTTGCGTCCTGCTCCGTAACGGCAAACTGAAAGTTCACGCTTACGCCGCCAAGCGACGCGTTGTCCGTATAATAATCGCCGGTGGCGCTCGTCCCATCGACGTAGCTAATGTCGAAGCCATCGTCTATGTATGTCGACGTCGACGACTGCGAGGGGTCGTAAAACTGGTCGGCCCCTTTCGACTTCGGCCCATAAACCCACAAGTCGCTCGAGCCCGTGTCAATCTGCACTTCCTGCTTCTGGCCTGGCGTGCCCAACTCAACATCAACGTAATACGCAGTGAAGTCGTCTTGCAGCTTAACCGGAAAGTTAGCGCTACGAGCCTTGAGTGCGTGCGTTGCATTCCCTTTCTTCACAGACAAAGGCAGCTGCACGAAGCCAGGATCGGAAAGTACGATCGTTAGAATAGCAGCCAGAGAAAAGAAGTGTTTCATTGCTACGAACAGTATGGAAGCCCAGCAGCGACTGCGGAGCGCGAATCGCCTGGGCTGCCCGTATTTATAACCATCGGCGGGGCGGGCACAGGTTCACGGGTTCGGGCAAGGTGCCAACGTGCAAAACCCCATTGCCGCGCGCTTTGAATGGCGATCGAGATCAGAGAATGGGCCTAGTCGGCGAAACAGTGAGGTCTGCTACTAGGTCGCTTGTAAGAACTGCGTCGACTGCTATCATCAATACTATGCCGCCCTCTTGTTATGTGTAACTGTGATCCCGCTCACCGCGAGCTCGCACGGGGCTGCTTCATCTCTGCCCTTCTGTCGTTGAGCGCGAGCTTATCTCCGTTGGAGAATGCAATGCAGACCTTGCCCAGCTTATGCATTCGTCTTGGCCGAGAGTCCATGCCTCGATGAAATGAGCCAGGACGGCGCGCGGCAAATTTGTGCTATCTGGGGGCACAGTCTGGAATGACACTGCGAGTCTGTTTGCGTAGAATACTAGTTGGCTATGTTCTTATCATTTGACCGCAGTTTCGTACGGCGTGCCCGCCCTTCGTCCCGGGTGTGCATAATCGCGCATAATGTTGCATCGGGAATTCCTTCGAGGCCGATCTCGCAACACAAGGCCACTGACGGCTAAGAACAGCAAGTACAGTGCGTACTTCTCATGTACCGGGGAAAACTTTAATAATCCTGATCGCAATACCCACGGCTGGCTCCCTCATCGCGCGACTGTTTACGTGGCTGGCCCAGGGTAGCGCGAAAGGTGGCAGTAGCAGCATCTGCAGTGCACTGATTCGGCAACGTGAAATGAGCATCCCAGGGCCAACCCAGTGACTTGCACTTGTGTTTCATTGAGGTACGCCGGCAACCATAGTGAGCCGCCGTCGTCTGCTAATCGACTAATAATATGACCGCCATGCGCATCAGTGCTTCTTGCGACAAGGTCTATCAGTTACGATAATTTACACAATTGGTTGTCATTATTTTATGCTGGGGTAGTCTTCATAGCCTTAGAACCCAGGGGCCGGGCGCGCGCCCGGAATGCCGGAGCTTGTGATCGGCACAATACTGCTCGTGCCATCGTACTTAGCCTGAGCAATGCCAATTTGGTTTTTGTCGAGATCGTACACGACGTACGCTGACCGCAGGAACGAATCTCCAAGCGAAACAGCGCCGTTGAAGTAGCTGGAGCGCCCAATAAGGAACGCCAGACCGCCGTTCCACTCGGCAATGAGCTCGGACGAAGGGACGGTAATTTCAGCCCCGCTGAAGTTAAACGTCACTGAAATATCGGAGGCCTTTTCGACGTAGAATAGCCCCTGATCTTCGTTCCATGTGGCGCCGATCTTTGCCGCCAACGCGTTGGCGACGTCATCATCCAAGTAGGTGAAGGAGGCCCCCGCGTCTAAGTCTCCGTTCATGCGGTGCCCATCAACCTCGAAGTCCACCATGAAATGGTATTCAGAAGTGATCGGAATCGTGTAGAGCGGGCCAGAGTACTTGCCCGTGTCAACGCCACCGAATAGCAGGGTTCCGGAGGTCGCATTCACGTCATTCAGGAACAGCGAATACGCCGTGCTCTCGATGATTCCCTGTTGCTTCAAAGCAACGGGGTAGTTTGCGTACGTTCCATCGTCGTCCATTACGTTACGCGGCGTCGCAATACCGAAAACGCCATCTCCCTGCACTTTTTGGTTCACAACTGCAAACTGAAAGTTCACGCTGAGACCAGCGAGCTCCACGTCGTCTGTGTAGAAGTCGCCCGTAGCTTTGGAGCCGTCGAGGTAGCTGACGTCGAAACCATCGTCAATGTACTTCGAGGTTGATGATTTCGACGGATCGTAGATCTGATTTGCGCCCGGTGACTTCGGACCGTACACCCAGAGGTCGCTCGAACCCGTGTCGATGTGCACTTCCTGCAGCTGTCCTGGCGTGCCCAACTCCAGGTTGACGTAGTATCCAGAGAAGCCGTCCTCCATCTGCACGGGGAAGTCAGCGCTGCGACCCTTCAGCGCGTGCGTCGAGGTCGCCTTCTTAACCGACACAGGCAGCTGTACAAAGCCAGGGTCGGCAAGCACGTACGAAAGAACAGCAGCCAGGGAAAAGAGACACCTCATTGCGAACGTCTAGACAGAAATCTTGGCAGCTACAAACCATGGGCCGGCTTATTTATAACCGCATAAAGCTTCGGCTAATCGGTGCGGCGGCTTTTGCAGTAGACTGCGCAACCCATAACCGCCGATTTGCGGTGATCCGGCTTAGGCACTGCCGGCAGCAGGCCAACAAAGCTGTGGCTCTCGCTCTCGCGCCTACCCGCGGGATTCTGCCACGATGCTGGTTGCCACATATACATTTGTGAACTCACATGCTATCACTAACCGAACGTGTCGAATTAGGCTTGCTTCCTGGTCTCCGCGCTTTCGAGCACGAGCTTATCACCCGCCCGCTTATCTCTCACCGCCCCCCTGTTAGTCCTCTATGCAGACCTTACCCACCATATATGCATGCTCGCGGGCCGAGACCATTCCGGAATGAGATGAGACAACTGGGCCGATGCAGCAGAACCGCACGGCAGTGACGCAGAGCCTTCGGCACCGATAGGATCGTATAACTGTGTTTTATTACCAGCATTTCTAGGTACTGATTCCTGTATTAACCGTCTCGTTTTGCTGTCTCCTATCATGGCTGTTCGCCCTCAGCATGTGCATGCATATCGCACGTAGTGCGTCGGGAATTTCTCCGAGGCAGATCTGCTACTTTGAAACACCCTCTAGGTTGGGGTCGACCGATCCGCCGATCCCTTGGCATGGCGGACGAAAGCTTTTTTACAGGCTATATGCTGAAGTGGAACCCAATAACTTTAATTGGTGTTAACAAGAAGCCGAGTCGAGCTTTTGTGCCCGTCCGTCTAAGTAAGCAGTACCGATGTTCTCGGCAACTGGGCTCGACCTCCATAGAGGGAACAAAGCTTTATTGTGATAGGCTGCTGGGAGAAGATCGGCACATGGAAGGATCCGTGCAGCAATCGTGTAATTAGCAAGTATCGTTTCCTTATTCTTGGACAGCTAACAGTACCGGTCAACGGTGTGCGTGAGAAGTGTGTGGCTATACAGAACGCCGAGCCTTACATCTGGCAATGAGGATGCCCTGTAGAATCGAAAACGTTAGGCGAACCCCGTCTCTGTGATACATCCAGAACTACTGAGTCAAGTAAGAAGAAGCTGCGTACTACTTATTGGTCCATTATGGCGGTGTCCAGAACTCTTACGTTTAGAGGCCAGGAGCGGGACGCGCGCCGGGAATACCAGCGCTCGTGATCGGCTCAATGCTGCCCGAGCTGCCGTACTTGGCCTGGGCGATGGCAATCTGGCTGCTGTCAAGGTCATACACAACGTATGCCGAGCGCAGGAACGAGTCACCGAGCAGAATGTTGTCCGCAGCGTAGGTTGCAGGGGCAATGGTGAAGGCAATGCCGCCGTTGTAGTTGATGAACAGCTCCGAGGACGGCACCGTGACCTCAGCGCCGCTGAAACTGTAAGTCAGCGAGTCATCATAGACCTTGTCAACGAAGAAGAGCTGCTGGTTGGCGTCCCAGTGAGCGTTGTACTTCTGGGCAAGGCCGTTGACGAAGTCGTCGGGCAGGTAAGTGAAGGACGTGCCGGCATCAAGCACGCCGTTCAACTTGTATCCGCCAACCTCGACGTCAACGTTGAAGCTCTCGCTCGACGTGATCGGCACGGAGTACAGCTGGCCCGAGTACCGGCCCGTGTCCACGCCGCCGAAGAGGAGCGAACCAGTCGAGGAGGCGATGTCGTCCAGGTAGAGCGAGTACGCCGTGCTCTCGGTGATGCCCTGCTGCTTGAGGGCGACGGGGTAGTTCGCGTAGCTTCCGTCCTGGTCAGCCTCGCCGAGGGTGGAAGCAATGCCAAAGACACCGTAGCCGCTACCCTGCTGGTTGTTCACGCCGAACTGGAAGTTCACTTTCGCGCCGCCAAGGGACGAGTCGTCAGTGTAGTAGTCGCCCTGAGCGCCGCTTCCATCGACATAGCTGATGGAGAATCCACTGTCGATGTAGCGCGACGTGGACGACTGCGAAGGGTCGTAGACCTGCGGTGCGCCGGAGACGCCCGCGCCGTAGACCCAGAGGTCGCTGGAGCCGGTGTCAATGGACACATGCTGCGTCTGGCCCGGCGTACCGAGGGCAATGTCAACGAAGTACTGGACCACATTGTTCTGCAGCTTGTCGTTGACGCTACGGCGGTGAACAGCAGTGTTAGCACTGCTGGCGTTGGTCTTTTCAACCGACAGAGGCAGCTTCACGAATCCGGGGTCGGCAACGACGAGAGCGAGGACGGCGGCCAGCGAGAAGAGGAGCTTCATATTAGAGCAGCAGGCAGAGGAGTGCGGTGGAGAGGTGCCGATTCATCAATGTCGCAGCGCCTTATTTATACCTGTTTGGAGCCGAGGATGGAACGGCGCTGTCGCACGGCGCTGTCGATTGCGTGTATGCGTGATCACTGGGTCATAACTGATATGCCGGAATTGCACGATCCGGAGGGAGGCGGCGGTAAGGGCGGCACGATTTGTTTTCGTGAAAAATCGGCCTAGTCGTACACGTTTCGCCGCGCCGAAAACGGGCCTCGGTGCGCTGAGGCTTACGCTCTGTTAGGTGGCCTTCATTGGCACCCGCAAGGGGCGCGCGGTGGTATTTGCACAGGGGCTTATCTGCCGGATCCCGGTCGTTGAGGGCCACAACCCTACCTGAACCCTATGCACGCATGCCCTTGTATGTCCAATGTGTGAATTTCCCGGCCATGATGAGATACATTCGGCCGCCGATGACGAATCGCATTCGTGAGTGAACGAGACAGACGAGGCACTCAGTGTCACGCAAAGAGCGTAAACAATGCATTGCTATGGCTGCATTGCTGCAGTGGGCCGCGCAAGTAGACCGTTCAGCCGCGACAACAGGAACTGTTGAGAAGCTCAACAACTATGGTACGGCTTCGCTTAGTCGAGAATTGGCGCCCGCTCTCGCCCCACGCCGTTTCTACGCGGCGGCGCCACTAATGCATCGGGCGCTGGGCACCTGTCCCGCCACAATTGCACAGGCGTTGAGAATACGGTAATTGCATCATACGTATTACTACTGTCGTTATGGCTGACGATGGCTAGTTACGTGGACTGCTTCTGAATGGTGTGATCTATAGCCGCGAGCGGAAGGAGTCCTAAAACAACTACAGATAAGACCCCTTAAACATCCACCTACGAGATATTCCCGCGAGTCTGAGAAAACATGGGCCGCACTGCTCCCCCGGTGTATAAGCGGCATTCTGCGCAACTGAACAGCGTCGCCTGCCGGCGCTTAAGCACGTCTAGCTTACTTATCTGACGCGAAGCCAGGGTTTCTGCGGCTCGCGTGGAGCAATAAGAGCGCCGTTCGAAATATGCAGCCCCGACGCATGGACGCGGCGACGGCTGACGTTGCATAATCTTGCCGGGCCTCGGCCAATTCAATGGCTAGCGCGCTGCGGATCGCCTTGCAAATTGCTACATTGTGTTGCCGGAGTGCACGGTGCTGTGTCTAGCCCACACGTGCGGGCTAGAGCCGCCGATCTGACACTGCGACGCACGGGGCTATCGTCCGATGGGCCCGCAGACTGCATGTGCACGTGAGTCTTAGCTGCAATTTCCGAGATCGTGGGGTGCGGGGCGGCCCGCGCCAGCAGGCGTGGCCGGCGAGACAGCTGAACGTGTACGGCGTGAAACATACTTACTAGTGCTGAGGGATCCTGTTGTGCGGACACCGAGGCAGCTAAGGCGATTTTCTGGCGATTACCGATAAGCTACGTAGATAAGGTGCGGTGCTTATCAATGTTCGGCTCGGCATCCTAAGAGGCTGCCGGCTGGAGCACGCAGTTGCGTCGGGGTCGGGGCCTTCGATAATGTACGTATGTGCTGCTTGCAAATATACGTAGAGGATACAAATTGTGCCAGGCGCGCCCTACGTGCCGACTCTAGGCTAGAGTTGAGGGTGCACATGCAGGCGGCCGCTGTGAGCCGGTGACTACGGCTGTTCGAGGCATCTGATCGCTAATGAAATATGGAGGCGTGTATTTGGCTTTAGCCGCCGGTTCTAGTTCGGTTTGAAGGGGGTCTTCAGCGTGCCCGAGTGCACATTGCGAGGCCTAATTTGGGAGCACACCATGGGAAGCTTTGACCCAGCGGGTGCCACCAGGATCAAATACGCACAACAATTTAGAGATCAGAAAAACAAGCAGGGACAATGACTTCAAATATTATACGGATAAAGCACAACGACAAAACTGGCGCAAGAACGGGCACAAGAAATGGCACAAGAACTGGCACAGCGAGAAGGATGCGTCAGTGGCCACCCATGGCCACGCATATGCAGTGTGTATATGGTAAGCCTAAATGACGACATTAGCAGGAACTATGAACAGCCCTGCACGGGCAATACTTGCCAAGCACGCCAATTGGCTCTGGCCCGCTCCGTCTCAGGGTTAGACCAATGGGCGTAGTTTACGGCGGTACACGGCGTAGCGTGAGGCATCATCACGTTGTTCTTATCGTTTAATAGTACTCATAGTTTTATGAAAACAAAGCACAACCGCACTGGCGCACAAACGCCACTACCACTAGAAACCACACGCGCATTACATAACATTCGCTGTTATCTCATTCCGGTCCCTGAAACGCCGGAGGAATGGCGTTCCTAGACCTAGATTACTCCACTGAATACGGTTAGTGCCCGACCTAAGTTCGTGGTCACATTACCGGTATCTCCAAGAAGCAGCCGCCTATAATCGTTACCCAGTGAAATAATCGACACCGGCGTCTGCACCGATGGCTCGCACACGGGCCAATCGGGACCCGCTGGCCGTCGGGCGGCATCTGATTCGGGGCCGCATGTACTGGGTGCTTATTTTTCTGCGGATTTTGTCGTGCGTGCCCAGCGCGCTGGCCGTGTATGAGTACCTGAGCGAGGCGGTTGTGTGCTACACGAACACGGGCTCGTTCGACATGTGCGCGCTGAACACCTGGCTGCCGGCCCTTTGGTGTCTTGTGTCTGGGTATATGACGCTGATGGGTCTGGACGGGATGATTGTGCGCTGGGTGTTCACGTACTCGCAGGCGGCGGCCATTTTCCGCACGGTGACGTGCGTGCTTCTGAACTACTTGGCGATCTTTGGCCTCACGCACTTCACGAACAGCAGCGGCACGACGGACCTCATCAACCTCCAGATCTGGATCCTCATTTCTGTGTTGCTCACGACGCTGTACATTCTGCAGACGTTCATCACGTCGAACATGGGCGCGACGACGATGGCGCGCACGCTAGACCTTTTCCACATCGCCGTGTACGCCGTGATTCCGATTGGGCTGGCGTCGTTCTTGACGATGCTGGCGCTCATCCGCACGCTCATGCTCGTGCAGCTGTACTACCCCAAAATAGAGGGCGCGCTGTAGGCGGCGTTTTGGACGGGCCACGACCGGCTACGACGAGCCACTGTTTGCGGGCTACCCCTTGTGCAGAATGAAGTAGCGCATGGCGATCTCGGTGAGCGAGACGCAGATGCTGAGCACAATCAGCCAGATGACGATAATTGTGATGCGGTCCATGTTGAACTCGGCGATGGAGTCGCCGAGAATGGACGTGAGCTCGAGGAAGACGCTTTGGCGCTCGTTCAGGACGAGCACGCGCTCGTCGATCTCGAGGTAGTCGCGCAGCGCGTTGAACAGTGGGAACAGCGACGGCTCGCTGTCCCAGAAGAACTCGGGAATGTCCAGCACGTTCGAGCTCAGGTTCACGTCCACTCGTAACTTAAATAGACGCCCACTAATTTTGAGTAGCTGCTCGCGGTTCATGCCGAGCTTGCCCGTGAGGGCGAGTGTTTTTGGCACGCCGCGCACGTCCTTCAGGTGTGCGTGCATGCGCTCCTCGAATGAACAGAGGATCGTCGACTGTGCCATTGCGTGCGACATGGCCAGCTTGATCATGTGCGAGTTTGTGTTCAGTGTGATGACGTCGTTGAAGATACGCGGCTTTTCTTGGTCCGACTGCGCGTAGTTGAACCGCAGCTCCTCGGACTCGATCTCCTGGTCGTTGTAGGAGTGGATGACGAGCTCTTCGCTGCCAATACTGAGATCAGCCAGAATCTGCTTCTCTTGCGCCTCCGTGAAGTTCCAGAACACAACGACGCCGTAGTTGAACACAAACACCTCGGCGTGCGACATGTAGCGCTCGATGCGCTGCGCGTTCTCGTTCTCGCGCTGCTTCGCGTCGGCAGCGTCGGCGTCGGCGTCAGCGCCGGCATCGGCCGCCGCGTGCGGGCTGCTGGCCACGCTCGCCGCGCCTCGCGCGCCTGCGCTGGACGCGGCCTCGCCGCGGCCGCCGTTCGCCGCGGCCGGCGTGCTGGCAATGGGCGCGTCCGACGGCCGCGGCGAGAAGTCCTGCGGCTCGGACGGGTCGAAGTCCTCGTCGTCCTTCGTAGACTCGTCGCGGTCGTTCTCAATGGCCGAAAAGTACTCGTAGTGATGGTCGCGCTGCTCGGAGATGTCGATGAGCCGCTCCATTGTGCGGTTGTCGCCGACGGAGCTCTGGATGCGGTAGTCGACGCCGTTTCCGGGCAGTAAGGGCAGCAGGTAGTCTGCAAACAGTGCCTCGTCGTACAAACGCACACGCGCGCGGTGCTGGGTCTTCAAGTACTCGGCCGCGCGCGTGAGCTGCAGGCCCTCGGCAATGAGGTACGACGTCACGCGCGCCGTCTCGCCAACGGGCTCGTCGTACTCGTCGCGGGCGCTGCTGGCCACCGGCCGGTCGCCCTCGGCCTCGGGAATGAGCACGAGCCGCTGCGACTGCTTCGACGTGCGGCTCGGCAGCGACTTGCTCAGCTGCGGCACGGGCTTTACGGCGGCCTGGCGCGGCACGGGCTCAGCGCCGGCCCGCGTCTTTGGCCGCGGCTCGCGCGGCGCCAGCAGCGACGTGCGCTCGCCGGACGCACTGCTTGCGCTTGCGTCGTCAGCGCTGCCGTCGGCGGCGCTGCCGTCGGCGTCGGCGTCCGGCGCTCCCCGCCGCGCGCCGGGTGCCATGCGCGAGCGCCGCGCCGTCGAGCCGTACTTCGAGGTCGACTCGCGCGACGCCAGCGCGCGCGGCGGCACGGCGCGGCGCTGCGCGCTGGGCACCTCGGACGTGTGCGAGAGCAGGCTGTCGACGCTCACGTTGTTCACGCGGCGCTGCACAAACGGCGCCGAGTGCGCCTTCTGATGGCGCACATCGGTCACGAGAATGGACGGGCTCCGCTTCGATAACGGCGTCTGCCGGTTCATGCCTGCTGCTTGGAGCTGCAACGCCAGACGAGCACGTTTCTGGCCGGCCCCGGTCGCCGGCGTAGCCGTATCGGGGGGACCATGGCGCGGCGGTCGATGCGCAGCACAGGCGCTTCGCGGCGCGCACGCTCCTCAATTGCTAGGCCCGGGCATTTGGCGTAACATTGCAACGCATTGCTTGACAAGAGCGCCTTATCTGCAAGCGTACGGTCCGGCTGGGGCCACAGTAGTGCGCGCGGCTCCTTCTCCAACACGGCCAAAAGAATCAGGTAAGCAAGCACTTCCCCAAATTTCACGGCAGTCCATGGCGGACGCGCGTGAAGTGGGGCGTGGCGCGCCAATTGGAGCGTTCGACATCGGCGCCGACGCAAACGTGCACCGCCACGACAGCGGCAGTTTTGAGTGCAAGCTGTGCCTGACCGTGCACGCGAACGCGAACTCGTACCTCATTCATGCACAGGGCAAGCGCCATCAGCACAGTCTGGCCCAGCGCCGCGCGGGCGCAGGCGCAGGCGCAGGCGCAGGCGTGGGCGGTGCCAGCACACCGCCAGGACCCGTGCCGCTGAAGCGTTTCACGAAGATCGGGCTCCCGCAGTACAACATCATCAAGGTGCGCGACCCGCAGACGCTGGCCGTGGGCGTGCGTTTCGAGCTCGAGTACCCGCGCGTGCGCGCCGGCGTCGAGCCGCAGTTCCGCCTCATGAGCGCTTACGAGCAGCAGGTCGAGGACGTCGACACGGCGCACCAATACGTCGTCGTCGCGGCCGAGCCGTACGAGACGGTCGCGCTGCGCATCCCCGCGCGGCGCGTCGACGAGACGTCGCTATGGTCGCACTTCGACCGTGCGTCGGGCGCCTATTTACTGCAGTTCCTGTTTGCGGCGTGACCTGGAACTGGCGGTGCGGGACTGGCACAGGACCGCCGCGTGCCCTGATTGCTTGGCTGGTTCGGGATTGGGCGCCCGGGTTTATGTGTCTTACATCTGAACAGGCTTTTGGGCGTGCGCAAGTGCAGCGCAAGTGCAGCGCAGTCGGTAGCGCAGTCGGTAGCGCAGTCGGTAGCGCTGCATGTAGGGGCGCATTCCATTCGAATTCACGGGCCCAGCACTATTAAAGCGACTTATTTATTGTATAATTCATTGTATAATTGCCCACCAGACCCACGATACACTGCGTCTGACCTGCGTGCGTGCGTGCACGGCTTGCAAGCTCGCCACATGGCCGCCGATCGCCGGCGCTGACGCACGCCCGCGGGCTAGGGTCGACGCCATCTCGCTGCATCCACCCCAAGCGCACGGTTGAAGTGCACCGTTGGCCCCCTGAGCCAGAATGCCCGCGGCCGCAGACAGCTGGCCCGTGCCACCGGAACGCGAGGAGGCAGCGAGCTCGACTCGGTTCGAGACGATGTTCGCGAGCCCGCCGTGGGTGCAGCGCCTGCTCAGCACGGCGGCCACGCGCCGCCTCGACGCGCGCGACATTCCACGGCTCGCTGCCGCCGACCGCTCGCAAGATATGCTCACAGAATTCAAGGCCCGCCTCGTTGCCACGAAGGGCCGTCGCGGCGCTGAGCTGGCGTGCGTGGGCCGCATGTTCGCGGGCGACATCGTCTGCTCATTCCTGCTCTCCTGCTGCGTCGTCGCCATCCCGCTCCTGCGCGCCTTGCTTGCGCGCATCATCCTGCTCGAGGTCCAGGCCGGCGACGCGTCGCGGCTGACAACCTGCGGGCTCTCGCTCGTGTTCGCGCTGCTCCTTGCCGCGGGCTGGGCCGTCTACTCGGCATGGATGAACTTCAACTTCACCGCAATGGAGCGCATCCGCACGCTCGTCGTCCTCGCCCTCTACGACAAGGCCCTGCACCTGTCGCCGCTCGAGTACGAAACGTACGACGAGCCAAAGATGACCGTGCTCATGCTGAACGACGTCGACCGCGTAACGGCGCCGCTGACCCTGATCCCGCTCCTCAGCATGCTCGTCGTGCTCTCGGCCGTGCTCGCGCTGCAGTACGACCTGCTCGGCCCGGCCTCGTTTGTCTACGCAGTCACGCTCGTGCTCTTCACAATCATGTTCTCCGTGCTCGGGCCGCTGTCGCTGCGCTCGTTCGCCGTCGCTATGCACGCGGCCGACTTCCGCATCGGCCTCCTCCGTGAGCTGTTGAAAAACGTCCACATCGTCAAGTTCTACGCCTGGGAGCACGCGCTCGCTCTGACCGTGAACGCGTACTACCGCCTCGCCCAGAAAAGCCTGTTTCTGTCTGAAACCCTCGGCACGGTCAGCGTCGCTTTGAACTATATGCTCGGCCATATCTGCTCAAGCACGGCCGTCATTCTGTACGCTTACTTGACTCAGGAACGCTTAACAGCCGACCGCGCTTTCCCGAGCATCATGGCGAGCCCGCTCGTGTTCCAGACTATTGGGATGACAACGGACGTCATTTCGAACATATTTAATGGCGTCCAGTCCGCCCGCCGTATCAACGAGTTCTTCCTCGCCAAAGAGCGCGAGATCGCGCGCGGCGAGCCCATCTTGGGCACGCTGTCCCCAAAGAGCCGCGAAGTTTATCGCGTGCGCAACTGCTGCATAGGCTGGCCCACAAAGCTCGTGGTAAAGAACCTCAGCGCCTCGATCCCGGCCGGCTCGCTCACCATCGTGACGGGACCGGTCGGCAGCGGCAAGACGGCCGTGCTCTCCGCTTTGCAGGGCCTCACTAACCAGACGGCGAGGGCCGTGCGCCTGCGCAAGGGCGCGCGCGCGGCAAGCGTCATGCGCAACTGGACGCAGAACGGCTCCGTGCGCGACAACATTCTCTTCGGCTGCGAGTGGGACGCACAGCGCTACGAGCACGTCGTCGAGATGTGCTGTTTGAACCCGGACTTTGCCACGCTGCCCGACGGTGACCTCACCGAAATCGGCGACGGCGGTGCAACCCTCAGTGGTGGGCAGCGCACGCGCATCTCGCTGGCTCGCTGCTTCTACACGAACTCCGACGTGTATATACTGGACGATGTGTTGGCCGCCGTCGACGGCCTCGTGGCGAACCAGATTTTTGCCAAGCTACGGGACTTCGCGCGCGGCTCGAACACGGTCATCATGTCCTCAAACGACTACAAGATTTTGACCGCAGCAGACCAGATCTTGTTCCTCGACGGCAAGGGCAATTACCTCTACGGCTCTTATGATGACTTGCTCAAAACGAAGCAGTTCACGGACGCAGTCATGTCTGCCGTCAGCGTGCCAGATCTGTATCTGAGCGACGACGAGAACGACGATGACATCGAAACCTGTTCTGAAACCCAGCGGGTGGGCGTCGCCGTTGCGAACACCTTTACGCAAGACCCAAGTTTGAACCGATCCTCGTCGTCTCCTGCTTCGCACTCGCTCATAACGTCACCGTCCGACCATACCTACAGAAGCCAATCTGGCTTTTCGGCCGCCTCGGACTCTTTGCACACAAACACGGGCGCTATGCACGGTGCTCTCTTTGAACTTGTGGCCGACGAAGGCCCAGAGACACACGATCCTTTGCTGGAAAGGAGATCTCTGATCAGGCATCTGTACCGGCTCACATTCACGAGTTCCTGGCGCGTGCTTATGTTCTCCCTGTTCATGATCTTCGTCCAAGCCATCCTCGAGCCCATACCGGCCTTCCTGCTATATGTGGTTGTAAATGCCAAAACGGCTGCTGCTCAACTGAACCTAGTCAAGGGTTTATGCATTGCTCTTGGCGCGAGATTTGTGGTTCTGATCTTTAGCCTCGTTGTCAAGAACACGGCAGTTAATCGCGCCATGCAAGGCATTCACAAGGCCGCCGTGCTCAACCTCTTTGAGGCCCCTATGTGGTACTTTGAGTCTATGCCCATGGGCCGTCTCATGGAACGCTTCACTGTGGACCTTGGTATTCTCACGGACTTGCTGCGTGAATATGTGCCCCGGACCATTACGCTAACGGTTGAAGTCAGTGTGAACGTCGTCATGTTCGCCTGGCTCGAGCCGACCCTGAGCGTCCCGCTTATGTTGCTATGGTGCCTTTTGATGAACCGGGCCTGGGATGCTCCTGCGGCAATTCCGGAAACGCAGCGCTTGCAGAAGGTATATGAAAGTATAGCTACAAGCACTATCATGGAAAGCGTGAATGGCGTGGCTGTGATCGTGGACTACAAGCAGCAGATGCGCTCACTCGCGAGCATGGCCGAGGCGCAGGACGATCGGTCGAGCAGCATGATTGCCGTGGCAAAGCTTCGCCAGCACAGATCGTTCCGTGTGTTGCGGTTTGTGATACCCTTTGCCGTTTTCATCCCGCTCGTGGCGTTCAGCGTACGTCGTCCAAGCCCGGGAGCCGCTGCAATGCTTCTATGGGCCATGGAGGAATTCCATTTTAGTCTGCGGGAACTGCTTGGCAGCGTCAACGATCTTAGTATGTGCGTTGACTCAATGTGCCGTATCAATGAGCTCGTGTCGCAGCTGCCAAAGGAACACTACGGTAGCGCCAAAGTCGACTGGAAAGCAAAAGAAGGAGCCATTGAATTCCGCGGAACATTCTTCCAGTATCGCCGGGAGCTGCCATTTGTGCTCAATGACTTCAGTCTTCATGTGCAAGGCGGAGAGAAGCTTGGCATTTGCGGGCGTACGGGCGCTGGGAAAACAACAATATTTAACGCACTTTTCCGGTTCTCCGAGCTGAAGCGAGGCCAAATATTCATCGATGGACAGGACGTTGCGCTGATCGGCGTGCGTGCCTTGCGAAACTCGCTCGCAGTCATCCCACAGCAGACGGTGCTGTTCCGCGGCACAATCCGATCGAATCTGGATCCGACGAACGAAGTCCCTGAAGCCGTACTGTGGGATGCCCTGCGACGGTCCGGGTTCTGCGACGCGACGACGAAGCGCCTGCATCTCGACTACAAGGTTGAGGCCGAGGGTGTGAACTTCAGTCTTGGCGAAAGACAACTCATTGCCCTGGCGCGCGCGCTCGTGCGCAGATGCAAGATCATTCTTCTCGACGAAGCTACAGCGGCGGTGGACTACGCAACGGACCGGCTTGTACAGGAAACGATCCAGCGCGAGTTCGCGTCGTGCACGGTTCTTTGCATTGCCCACCGCATTCAAACAATTGTGAAGTACGACAGGGTCCTTGCCATCGGCATGGGCGGGCGCAGCATCGAGGTTGGAAAGCCGAAGGCCCTGCACGACCAGCGCGGGCTGTTTTGGGAGATGTGCGAGGATGCGGGCGTCGAAGACAGCGACTTCATTTAGTCTAGCCTTGACGCACCGCCTAATTAACGATAAGCTACTGCATTGTAGCGCCTATTTATTACATTTTAATGCCTTAATCTAAAAGCGAAAGGGCGCGGTATTTTGAATTCATGACGCCTAGGCACGACGCCTAGGCACGACGCGTAGGCATGACGCCTCGTAGAAACTCGGGCTAGGGGTACGCCTCATTCGCTAGCGGATAATCAACACCGTGCATTACTCAGCATTAGGGCTGCTGCAAATTCTTCACTGTGAGCGCTCATGTGACGCGGTAGGGCTGCGGGGGATCCTCCCAGCCGCGCGGGCGCGCGGTGGAAAATTTCAGTGCGAGGCCTGCTTATTATCTTAGTCTGTTGCACGACACCATTGGACCTTATTGAAAAAGTAAGTACGACTCCCTGAAACGGAACTGGTCTCTCAGGAACTAGACGTCTGAGACACACCGGATCTGCATGCTTCGGCAGGAATCAGAAATCCAGCCGTGTCCGGACACTCTGGTTCCGATCTCAGGAGAGAGGCCGGTTCGCAGTTTCTGATTTACAGACTTCAGACTGTGAGCCGGAATACTAACCCCTATTAGTGACTCGCACATCTGTCCTTGCTGACGCTCTGAAGAGCATCCACAACGCCGAGAAGGCCGGTAAGCGCCAGGTGCTTATCCGCCCGGCGTCCAAGGTGATCATCCGCTTCCTGCAGGTGATCCAGAGGCACGGTAAGTACTTTTTCCACCCGGCATGATAACTGGATGAATTGTAGAACCGCAAGGTGTGCAATCTCTCTTTGTCTTTTAAGTTGCCGGGAAAGCAATCTGTGGTGTTTGTACGTGGCTGGCTGGCGATTTCCACCAGCTTTCCGCTCAAAGGCTCCAGACATTCATCATTCAAAAAAACAAAACCAACGGAATACTAACCTTATTTTCAGGCTACATTGAGGACTTCGAGTTCGTTGATGACCACCGCGCCGGCAAGATCGTCGTTTTCCTGAACGGCCGTCTGAACAAGGTCGGTGTCATCTCGCCCCGCTTCAACATCAAGTTCGAGGAGATCGAGACCTGGGTCACGCAGCTGCTGCCCTCGCGTCAGTTCGGCTACATCATCCTGACCACGTCGGCCGGCATCATGGACCACGAGGAGGCCCGCCGGAAGCACGTCGCTGGCAAGATCCTCGGCTTCGTCTACTAGAAAAGCTAGTTAATGTTGTTTATTTTCAAAAAAATTGTTTAACTTAGCACTTGCGCAGCACTGCACCATCCATGCAAAAAACAAAGTACGGCACTGGCCCGCTGCGAAGCGTGCACATGCTGAAACGGGCAGGGATAGGGTTCTGCGCCAGCGAACCGATGACTGCAGTCCCCCCTGAGCACAGCATGACTGTTTAGTCGCGCCGGGGCGAGTGGGTGGGCCCACCCAAACCTATTATAATTGATCGGCGCCTCTGGCCGCTTCCGTTCCGACGACATGCGGGGTGGCGCAGATGACGATTGGCCGATACCACCAGAAAGAGGCGTCGCGCCGACACGCAGCTTGTTGGATTGCCTTACGTCGGCCCCAGAATGGGTGCGGCGCCTTGTACCGACGGCGGCGGCGCGCAGGCTGGATCTGAACGACATATATCGCGTGGACCCCGAGAACGGCACGGCAAATCTACTGCAACAATTCAATGAGACGGTTGCTCATGAGCGGCGCCAGAGTAATGCGGAGGTAACTAGTCTCTGTCGCATGTTCGCTAGAGAGCTGGCGTTTGTGTTTCTTTTGGGCGTTGCGACAATGTCTTTGTGGAGTTTGCTGGCCATTCTCCTCAGACTGACCATGCTAGAGCTACAGGACACGACGAGGACAATATCCAAGTCCAAGGCCTGCGGATTCGCGCTTCTGTATTCGTTAACGGTTGCAGTGCTCTGGGGCATGGTACTAGCCTGGACCGGGTTGACTGACATGCTGCACAGAAAAGTTAGGGCCGTGCTTGTTCTCGCCCTGTACGAGAAGTCCCTCCGACTGGCACCTTCGGAGCAATACAAGTACGACAAGGCCCACATCACCGTACTTATCACGAACGACGTGAACAGGTTCATGTACCCCTGGGAAACGATGCCGTGGGCCTCCGGAAGCATGGTCGTCCTGCTGGCCATACTAACGCTTCAATTCGACCTGCTTGGCCCCGCCTCGCTCGTGTACATTGTGGCCATGTTTCTGGTTCCCTGTACGTTCGTGCTTCTGTTTCTTCTCATCCGTAACAGCTACCAGGCTGGCGTAGCCCGGACAGATGATCAAATTGGCCTCCTCCGCGACCTGCTCAAGCACATCCACATTGTGAAGTTCTACGGCTGGGAGCAGCCTTTAGCGGCCATGGTTGATGCGACCCACGCCGACAAGCAGAGAAGCCTATTTTGGTTCCGGGCTATGTTCAGCGCGAACTATGCGCTGCGTCGTTTGCTGGGGCCCATCTGTGCGAGCTTGTCTTTCGGCATTTTTATCCATAATGGCAACGTGCTGACCTCGGACCGCGCGTTTCCAAGCTTGCTTCTGGCACCTTTCATATTCCAGGCAACGACCCTCGCGACTGACATTCTTTCTGGCACCGTTAAATGCGTGCAGTCCGCCAAGCGGATCAGCAGCTTCTTCGCGGCCAGCGATCGCAGCAACCTGTTTTGCGAGCTGCCCGCCACATCGCCGTACGTCTATAACGTCCGCAAATGCAACATTGGTTGGCCCGACAAGCCCGTAATCAAGAATATGTCTTTTAAGATCCGGCAGGGCTCTCTAGTGATTGTCACCGGCCCCGTAGGCAGTGGCAAGACAGCAGTGCTAGCAGCGCTGCAGGGCCTGGCCAACCAAACCCCGGGGGCTGTGGGGATGCGCCGCGGTCTTTCCGTTGCTGGCGTGATGAAAAACTGGGCGCAGAGCGGGTCCGTGCGAGATAATATTGTGTTTGGCCGCGCATGGGATCAGCACAAGTATGAATTGGTTGTCGACATATGCCAACTCGAGGTCGATTTTACAACCTTCCCGGATGGAGACCTATCAGAAGTTGGCGATGGGGGCCTTACGATGAGTGGTGGCCAGCGCACTCGCGTTTCTCTAGCTCGCTGCCTTTACACCGACTCAGATGTCTACATACTAGACGACGTGTTGGCATCGGTGGACGGCAATGTGGCGCAACGCATCTTTCTTGGGTTGCGACAGATCGCGAAGGACTCCAAAACTGTGGTTCTATCTACGAACGATTATAAAATGCTGTCCGAGGCCGACAAGGTCCTGTTTTTGGAAGGCGAAGGTGGTGGCTACGCGTTCGGCTCTTACGCAATGCTTCTCAAGCAAAAGGCATTTCTGGATGCTGTAGAGTCCGCTATTAGCGCTCCTGGACTTGAGCTGGACACTGGAGCCGAGGACGACCAAGAATATGGCGAGACGCATGACGATAGACCGCTATGGCGGTTCGGCAACTTTGAGCGTGAGAATGGGGCGGCCATGGCCGACGAACGTACGCCGCTCATTGACCAAAATTCTTTCTCGCCCGCCTCATCGCTAAGTGGTGATCGTCGCGACGCGTCGGCGCTGTTTGCTCTCGTGGGCGACGAGAGACTGCACACGCGTGACAGCACTGGCCAGGAAGTGGGCCTTCTGTGGCGCCTGTTTAAGCTGACCTCGTCCACGGCGGGGCGGCTCATTGCATTTTCAATCGTGACGTACTCGGCCCAGTCACTTCTCATCGTGTTCCCTCTCCTTGTGCTGAAAGCCGTTGTGTGTACGGGCAACATCACGAGCCAAAAGGAGCTGTCCTACTTGCTCGGCGCTGGCGTGGCGATGCGCGTCATGATCACGCTGATCAGCCAAGTAATGTCTAACACTGGAGTGGACCTTCTAGTGCGGAGCGTGCATAAAGTCGCGGTCCTGAATATCTTCGAAGCCCCCATGGCGTTTTTCGAATCCGTACCCATGGGCCGACTTATTTCGCGTTTCACGGTTGACTTAGAGTTCATCAACGGGGAGCTGCGGCTCGTGCTGCCTCTGTCCACGGTACTCGTTGCCGAGATAATAATGTATGCCGGGCTGATTGCGTGGATTGAGCCAGTACTGGGCACGCTGTTCATTCTATACGCGCTGAAATGCATGGTCGACTGGTGGTTTATTCCGTCCAGCTCCGAGACTCTACGCCTCAAAAAAGTATGTGAGAGCAAGGCCATGGCGACGCTTATGGAACACTTGAACGGGCTGGAAGTGATTGTTGGCTACAAGCAGCAGGAGCGTGCCTTGTCCAGCATTGCCGAGGCCCTTGATGACCAGCGAATGAGCGCCCTGGCTGCCGCCTACGCCCACCGCATGGTTTGTGCACGGGCAATCTGGGCTTATGTACCCTGGCTGGTCCTGCTCCCCATTTTCACAATCTATATCCATGATCGGCCGCCGGATGCGGCCTCCATGGGACTACTGATGGTAGCTTTAGAACGGGAGTGTGTTGGCCTCGGCAGTCTGCTGCAGGTGGTTGTGTACCTGATCGAGTGCTACGACTCGTCGTCTCGCATGAGCGAGCTTGTGGCCGGGCTCCCGAAGGAGAATTACAAGGGCTCGAAGGGGCGCCACACGCGCAGGCGCTGGGAAGCATCCCGCGGTTGCATAGAGTTTCGCAACGCGTTCTTCCAATACCGGCCGCAGCTGCCGTTCGTGCTGAACAACTTTAGTCTGACGGTGCGCAGCGGCGAGAAGCTGGGCATCTGCGGGCGCACGGGCGCGGGCAAATCAACGATTTTCAATGCTTTGTTCCGGTTCGCGGAGCTGAAAAGCGGCGAGATCCGCATCGATGGCCAGAACGTAGCCGAGCTTGGTGTGCGCGAGCTGCGCAGCGCGCTTTCCGTGATTCCGCAGCAAACAGTGCTGTTCCGCGGGACCCTGCGCTCGAACCTCGACCCCACGCACGAGGCGCCCGACACGGTTCTGTGGGACGCGCTGCGGCGCTCGGGGTTCTGCGAAACCACGACGAAGGAGATCCATCTCGACTACACAGTAGAGGCCGAAGGTGCGAACTTCAGCCTTGGCGAGCGGCAGCTTGTGGCGTTGGCCCGTGCGCTCGTGCGCAAGAGCCGCATACTCCTGCTCGACGAGGCGACGGCCGCCGTCGACTACGCGACGGACAAAATGATCCAAGAGACGATTAAGCGGGAGTTTGCCTCCTGCACGGTGATGTCTATTGCCCACCGCATCCAGACAATTGTGAACTACGACAAGATTCTGGCCCTGGGCATCGGTGGCCGCTCTCTCGAGTACGGCAGGCCGAAGGAGCTCTACAAACGAGGCGGCCTATTCTGGGAGATGTGCGAGGATGCTGGCGTCGAAGACACAGACTTCGTTTGAGCTCCGCTCCGGACTTAGAAGAAAAGTGTACATATAAAACTAATCTGCCAGCAAGGTAAAATAAACCCTTCGCTCAGGAGGCATAGTGCATTTTAGATAGCCGAACTGCTGATATGGCTACATTCTGTTGTCATCACACAGCAGAACTGCGGACCGAGTCTGTAGCGAAGAGATAGAAGTAGTGAGCGATGTAAATGTGCGCTGCGACCGCAAGTCGTTACAAGAGAACTAGTGTTACAGCAGTTTCAAAGCTTCGTCGCCGCAGGTCGTGCGAGGGCAGTCGCTAGAATTTAGTCGTCTTAACGCGTGAGCTGGTTTCAATTATGGTGGCGGTCTAAACGTGCGCGAACGAACGAGACGCGGGTTCAATTATAGCGAAGAAAAGAATCGGTAATGAACAATGATAAACAAAGAATGCAAGGAGCCGAGGCAGCGACCGCAGGCGGGATTAGCCGCCCGTGGCGCCCGGTGGCCGCTTTGTCTCGCGCTGCTCCACAATGTTCTTGCTGAGCAGCAGCCGCAGGTCCGGCGTGATTTCGGCGCTCGCGGCGTTGTGTTGGCGGTCCACGAGGTCGATGGCCATGCGGAAGCGGTTAAAAAGCTGCTCGGCGCGAACAAGGACCGTGTCGAGATCCATGGTCATGCCGAGATCGTTGATGTACTTCAAGATCTCATCGAAGTAGTGGAACCGGCCCATGATGATATCTTTGTTCAGGTCGAGCATGGCCAGGGCCACGAACAGATGGAATTGCGACGAGTAGTAGTCTGTCCACAAAACCTCCCACAGTCGCAAAACGTCGTCCCACTCAAACTCGCGCTTGAACCACACAAGGATCATGCGGAAGAAGAAGAAGAAATGCGTGGAGTCGGCCTTTGCGAGGTGGTCGTAGAGGCGCGGGAGCATGAAGCGCGTGAGGTGGCCGATCGTTTGCAGCTGGTCGCGCATGCCCTCCTGAGAGCGAATGAAGTTGCGCTCCATGCGGCGCATGAACGCCGTGAATCCCGTGAAGGCGACAGCATCGTCCTGAAACACGACGTAAAGCGGCGAAAGCAGGTCCGTCATGCCCTGGACATAGCCGAGGTCCTCGTTGTACTCGTTGTAGGTAACGAGCATATCCTTGAGCTGTTCGAGGTGCGGGTTTGCGCCGCTGGCGGCAAAGCGGCTGTCGGGATCTGGGTGCGGGATGTCGGACTGGGCAAAAATGGGCAAGTGGCGGTCCGTGCGAAGGACGTCCTTCTCGATGCGACTCTTCTGGTCCTTCCAGAACTCGTCGCCATTCTGGCGATCGATGTCGTCCCACCACTGACGCTTCAGCCGGTAGTACTCGTTGCGCTTCGCGGCCATGATGGACGCGCGCTCGACCTTGCTGCTATCCCACGGGTAGACACCAAGCAGGAACAGCCAGGCCTCAGGCCGCGCTGGCGGCTCAAGGCCACCGTGGAAGATGCGGTCCTTGACCTCGACGATCGTGACGACGAGGCGGCCGTCCTCGGCGTCGAAAAACGAGTTCCACTCGTCGAGCGTGACGGGGTGGCGGCGCTCGACCGTGGGCTGTGTGCTAACGAGCGAGAAGTCGTCGTCCGACGTCGAGTCGGCCCAGTAGACGTCGACCTTGCGGCGCTGCGCCTCCTCCTGGTCCTCGGCAATGCCGAGCGCCCACTCGGCGAGATAGACGCGGGCCGAGTCGAAGTCCTGGCCGAGCTGCTCGACCTCGGGGATGTTCAGCATGGCCTTCACGGGCGCCGGCGTGCGGTCGAACACGCGCTGGCTGGCCTTGCGCGAGTACCGCGTAACCTGCGCGAGCTTTTCAAACACGCCCCACTTCACGTCGGCCCACGACGGCCCTGCCGGCTTTGGCGGCGCTGCGACGGCAGCGTCCTTCGCACCGTTGCCGCCGCGCACGGGCGGCGAGAACGCGCGCTTGTCGCGCGGGTCCGGGTTCACGAGGAAGACGCCGCGCTCGACGGTTGAGGGCATGATCTTTGCGAGTGTGCGCAGGCGCTCGAGGAACAATTGGCCGCCCCACACGTCCTCCTTCAGCTCCATCCGCTGGCGGCGGCGCACGTCGCCCTCGGACTCGTCGTCGTGGAAGAACAGGGCCGGCAGCGGGCCGCCGGCCTTTGTGAAGAGCAGCACGCTGCCGTACCACCAGCCGAGCGACGGCTCGCGCACCTGCATGCTGAAGATTTCCTTCAATGGGACGGAGAATGCGTGCGTGCTGCGCGCGACGGCCGGCTCGAGGGCGAACGGCGACGACACAAAGACCTGCTTTGCCGACGAGACGTCGCCGTCGGCATTGAGGTCGACCTGTACGTAGGTGTCGAAGTCCTGCTTCGACAGCCTGATCAGCGACTCGGGCACCCACGAGATGAGCACGTCGCCGTTCACGGGCTGCACGAGCGACAGGTAGCCGGCGACGTTGTCTGTGGCCGACTTTGTCGGGTGGATGTACACGGCGCTGCGACTCCACAGCAGCTGCACTTTGTCGTCGCTCATTCGCGGCGGCCTCAGCGGATGACGGACTGGCTGACGAACAAAAAGATAGCGTGCTGGGCCGCTGGCGGCGCAGGCGGGGCGAGGGCAGGGCGCAGGGCGCGCGAGGGCGGATTCTCGTGCTGCAAGCGCGTGACGCCGGCCGCTGGTGGCAAACGGTCGCCGCGCGCGCCGCGATTACCCACTACGAACTGAATACTATGGCCCGCCCTGGCTGCGCTTTTGCGGCGCCGCGAGCCACGAGAGAACACACGGCACAATTGGCGCCACAAGCACCGCCAGCGCCGCCAGCAGCTCTGCACCTATGCGGCCTGACTGTCCCAGCAAATTCCGGGCCTTGTAAAGCTCTGCTTTTTCTAAACTACAGCTGTACTCGTGCCGAAACTAGCTCTGCTGCGCAGCGTCTACCCGAGGCGGACCCTCGAACCCTAACTACCATTCGTCTCCCCCGCATTAGTCGCCCGCACACACTTCGGCACAAAATGGCAGCGCGCGTGCTCGGACGGAGGCTGCTCTCGACGCAGCGGCTGACGGTGCTTGGCGCCGGGCAGATGGGCATCGGCATTGCGTACGTGGCGGCCGCGAACGCGCAGATCCCCGTCGTGCTGCACGACACGAACTCGCGCGCGCTCGAGAAGGGCACGAAGTTCATTCACGAGCTGCTCGACAAGAACGTGGCGAAGCAGAAGCTTGCGGCGAGCCGCGCCGAGGCCGCGCTGAAGCTTGTGTCGACGTCAACAGACTTTGCGGGCTCTGTGTCGCAAGCGGACATTGTGATCGAGGCGATCCCCGAGAACCCCGAGATCAAGACGGAGACGTTCCACGTGCTGGCGCAGCTCACGAAGGACAAGGACACGATTCTCGCGTCGAACACGTCGAGCATCAGCCTCACGAAAATCGCGGCGGCTGCGAAATGGGCGGCCAGCCGCGTCATTGGCCTGCACTTCTTCAACCCCGTGCCCGTTTTGAAGGGCGCCGAGGTCATCCGCGCCCTGCAGACGTCCGACGCCGTGCATGCCGAGGCCCTGCAGTTCATGGAGCGCATGGGCAAGGTCCCGAGCTCGTCGCTGGACGCGCCGGGCTTCCTCGGGAACCGCGTGCTCGTGCCCATGATCAACGAGGCGATTTTGCTGCTCGAGTCCGGCACGGGCTCGGCCGAGGACATCGACAACATCATGAAGTTCGGCTGCGGTTTGCCAATGGGCCCCATTGCCCTGGCCGATTTCATTGGCAACGACACCGTGCTGGCCATCATGGACGTGCTCTACAAGGAGACGGGCGACTCGAAGTACCGCGCCGCGAACATGCTGCGCAACTACGTCACGGCCGGCTACCTTGGCAAGAAGTCTGGCCGTGGCTTCTACAACTACAAGTAGATACCAGTTGCGCAAACGCCGGGAAACGTAGGGCGCCCGCACGGGGGCCTCTTCAGTAGCAGTCGTGTCAGCGGTAGATGCAATTGGACAGCCACGATTGGACAGTGTGCTTTAGGCAACGGCTTGTGTATCCATTACAATGTGCTGCGATTGCGGTCGCCAGCTGCATATATATGTCTTTAAGTGTAGTTGCGGGCGGGCAGCACCGCCTTTCGTGCGGTATCGGCACTGTGGCAGTAGCATTGCTTAAGCTCGTGCTGCCCAGCCTCGCACTGGAGCTCACAGAAACGTAGCGTACAGCAATCCGGGTGTCAGTCTAGCGGGACGGCCGTGTTCTGCGGCGTCCCAGTTAATTGGGTTCATTTTGAGGATTCGTTCAGGATGCGCCGTGCAGGAGTTGCTGTGCCGCACACGCCGTGCCGCACACGTCGTGCACGATTCGCCGTGCACGATTCGCCGTGCCGGACGCGCCGTGCCGGACGAGACGTTGGATGCGCGTCCTGCCCGCGTGGGCGGCCTCATTACGCGGGGGCGGCGCTCGAGCTGCGCGGCAGCTTAGTTCAGGTTGTCCATGCGGTGCTGCACGGACGCAGAGGGCGGCACCTGCTGCGACTCCTTGCGCAGGCGCTCCTCGAGCTTCGCGAGCTCGAGCTCGCGCTTGCGCAGCTCTTGTCGGCGCTGCTCGAGCTCGCTCTGCACGAGCCGCCCATCACGATGCAGCAGCTTCTCCTCCTGGCGCAACCGGTTTTCTCGCGCCACGTACTCGTTCGAACCGACGGGGTATGTGTTCGGCCCGAACGCGCCGGGCACGGCCTGGCCATTCGCGCTGCCGCCGCTCACGCTGCGCGCGCCGTTGCCCTGCGCGACGGCGGCCAGGTTTGCGCGCGACGCCGTGACCGGCGCCGACGCGGCCGCGTTCGCGGCGTTGAAGTCTGGCTCCTGCGACAGCCGCTGCGTGCGGTACCGCTCGTAGAGGTAGTCCGTCGTCGACTCCTTCAGCTCCTGAATATGGCTGAACAGAAGTAGGTCCCGCAGCATGGGGAAGTCCGAGACCTTGGGGTCCTCGACGTGCAGCATGCCCCACGGGTACTGGCGCACGAGCGCCGTGCGCTCGCCGCCGAGGGGCACGCTCTGGTTCGAGCCGACTACTGTAAAGGGCATCGAGTCCTGCAAGCGGCGCAGCATCGCCGCATGGTCATCCTCCTCTTCGGGCCGGCTACCGCGCTCGTCGCCGTCCTCGTCGTCGTCGTCGCCGAGCGCGGGCGGCTCAATGAACTCGTACACGGGTAGCTTGTAGACCTCTATGTCCTCGTGGATAAGGCGCTTGTTCGCGAGCACCTCGGCCGGCGTCAGCGCGTCGGCCTTCGCGAGCACGGGAATGACGTTCGCAATCGGCCCGATGCGGCGCATGAACTCGACGTCCTGCTCGCGCAGGCCGTGGCCCGTCGCCTCGACCATGTACACGACGGCGTGCACGCGGTTGTCCGTGAACCGTGGGTTCCGCTTGATGCGGCTCTCCTCGGCCAGCACCTCGTCGTACTGGCCCTCGATGTAGCGCAGAATGTCGCTGATGTGCGCGCTGTTGTCGAGGTTGTCGCCGAGGCCCATTGTCTCGACCATGCGCAGCGTCAGGTTCCCGAGCTCGGGGTCGGCAATGTCCTCCGTGTATGTGCGCAGCCGCAGCGGCTGCGGCTGCGCCGCCTGCGCCGGGTTCGCGTCGAGCCACTCCGTCGTGTTCGCGACCTGGTGCCCGCCGCACAGCGTGTTGATAAACGTGGACTTCCCGCACCCGCCGGGGCCCGCAATCATCAGATTCAGGCGGTTGTTGCGCTTGCTATGCGCAGCTCGTCGGTGCATTCTCGAAATTGTCCGGGCCTGAACTCCGCTGTAATGAAAACGCGTGGATCTCAGGGGGGCAGACCGCTTAGGTCATTGACCGAACCCTGGTGTAAATAGGCGTGCATAAGACGGCGCGCGAGCTCGCGAAAATTGCAGCTGGCCGGCACCGAGCACACAAGCATAGGAACGGCAATGCAAAGTCCCGTTTAGAGCGCCAGCGGTGCGGCCGTTCTGGGGGCGCGTTCTGGGCGTCGCGGCGCGTGTCCTGACGGGTTCATCGACGTGTCGCGGCGCCCTAGCCCTATGAGCCGTCGAGCCGCTTAGGCCGCCGCTACTTACTAGTGCCGCTTATAGGTTCTGGCAAGTATACGGCTGCTCCATTGCTGCGAGTAGATTGGCGGCATTGCACTGCTATTTCACTGCTATAATGGCGGGCTCAATATTAAATAAAAAAATAAAAGCCGAATTAGGATCCGTACGAGGCCAGCGCTTTATAGAGTGTCATTCACTGATTTCTGCGACAAACTGAGCGTTCTTAAGGCGTTCAGAAAGAGCGGTAAAACGAATAATAGAATGAGCAGAGCGGCCGAGTCTTCGTCATAGACGGGGGCGCGCCGACCGCTGGCCTGCGTGAGTGCGTTCGCCAGTAGCTGCAGTAACATGCTAATTGTCGTCGGCGCGCACCGAGCTCGCCTGGCGCTGCGCGCGCGAATCAGCAACCTTGCGCAAGAGGGCCATAAACCGATTCGGCAGCGCCTTCTCACGGACCTCTACCTTGTCGGGCCCCCACTTCTCAGCGCTAAAGCCGTCGTCGCTCGGCTCCGAAGAGTCTACCCAGCTCGCGTAGAGGCTCATGTACTTCACGTCGTCGGGGTAGTTCAGCGTCAAGTATCCCTTGTCCGCGCCTTTGTCGGCCACGACCTGCTCGTCCTCAGCACGCATCTCGGCGGCGCTGGGCAGCGTAAGGCGCGCCGACCACACGCGCGCAAGAACGGCTGCCTGGGCCTCGATCCACGGGATGGGCACAACCATGAGGTTTATGGCCATAAACGCGAGCGTCGGGTCGTCAATGAAGAATATGTACTTGTGCAAGTGCTGCAGACGATCGTACTCCGGCGCGGCGAGGAATGGGCGCTTCTGCTGCGCATTGAAGGCTTCCAGAAACGGATAGCGGTACTCGTAGCCCGTGGCGACGAGAATGGCGTCGTAGATGCCGTGCGTCCCGTCCGCGTACGCGATATCGCCCGTCGCAGCATTAACGCTAACGGCCTCAGGCTTCAGAGTCACGTCGTCGCCGCCGCCAAACAGCTCGTCCGCCTTTGACGGCGTGCGCCGCGACACAGTCACGCTGTCCGTGACCCTTAGCAGCTGGATTGCGAGGTCAATGGCCGTCGCAGCGTTGCCAATGATCAGAACGCGGCGGCCCGTGTAGGGACGCGGCCGCGTGTAGTTATAGGAGTGCGTTACGTGGTCGGGGTGCGCTGCCGCGAACTCGCGAAGACCGGCTATGCGCGGGTAGTACGCGTGCTCGTGGTGCCCCGAGGCGACTAGAACATAGTCGGCGTCGTGCACTGGGCCGTCGGCGAGCTGAACGCACCACTTCGCGCCGTCTTTCGTCACCTTAGCCACAGCCGCATTGTACTTCACGTCGATCGACTCGCTCTGGGCGACAATGCTCGCCACTTTCTGAAAGTAGGAGGCGACGTGCTCGCGCGGAATGTAGTTAGGGAGATCATCGTCCAGAGGGAAGCCTTTGAACCCCATGAGCTCCTTCGGCACATTTGTTTCCAGCTCCTCGTACATGGGCCCCTGCTCCACGAGATTCCACACGCCGCCAGCCACGAGCTGCCGCTCATAGACGGTTATATGCCAGCTCTTTTTTTCTGCCGCCAGAGCGCGCGCCGCGGCAAAGCCAGCCGGACCACCACCAATAATCGCTACTTCTGTCATTGTCCTGAATCTGTTTATGCGGCCAACGACACTAATGCAGGGCCCTTTTTATACTTGAGATCACTATTTTTAGCCGTAAGTACCGGCGAGACCCCGGTCTGTACGTGACCACAAACAGTGTGTCAGAGAAGCGTGTCGCTTTCGCTTCGGTAAGGAAGCACACGTCAAACCGCGCACGAGCAGGTTTCCGATCTGAGCTTCCACACTTAGCTGCAACTGGTCGAGCTCAGTGAACATTGATTGTGCGCTGCATGGGCGCGTAGGAAGCGGTCGAGCTCAGTGCACTCAGTGCACATTGGCTGTGCATTGCATGGGCGCTCGAAGTACAATTGAACCCTAGAGGCACATTTGATTCAAGCGCGAGCGTCGATTCGAGCGGCAACGTTATCCAAACGCAGGTCCGTGACGCCTGTCACTCGCAGTCGAATGCAGGAAGGGCTCTCTGCCATCGACGTTTCGCCCTCGCCCAGCCGAGTATGCACGGTGGGTACTCATTAAGGGTAGGGGATTCGTCCCCCACGGCCCCTTAGTTTAGGAGTGCGTCTCGTAGCAGGAAAGTGCTCTTGGCGCTAGCGAGCAGTATTGGCATCGCAAACTCTGGTCGCTTCTCGAAGCAGACTGACTTGGGGCGCGAGGCCGCTGTTCGAGCGGAACAGGCGGACTACGAACCTGTGGGATTTCTCAATGGTAAATATTGGCCCTCACCGATCGCGTTCTCGAATGGGCTACTTTATCTAAACGAAACCGAAGTTAGAAGGGCGGGCGCATATAACACTGTTTCTTGGCTTAGTCGAGCCTTTGCGGAGTATGGTAGCTGACCTCTCTAGAGCGTGACGCACGCATCCTGTAGGAATACTACCGGAATATGGCACACTATGAGGATATGCAGTGATTTAGGCGCTTGCGTTGTGCGAAGCAGAGGGTGGTGGTTTCGTGACCAAGCGCACCCAAAAGTCTGCGTCGTGCGCTGGGCCACGGCTAAACGTCTACATCCCGAAACCCGGTTTGAGTACTTGCCCACTACCTATGCTATATACACTTTTCCGGTGGTAGATGGTAGGTGCGCGGTATGGTAGATGCGCGATGGTGGATGCGCGCGATAGTGGGGGCACATACCCTGGACGATCCCGCTTGATTAAGTTGCGTGACCAGATCGCATGACATCATCCTGCCGCGGACATTTATGTAACCCAACGCCGTACGAGTGTGGCTAGCGACCGCAGGATTTCAAGGAGCGAGTGCTGCAGTGGTGCCAGAAACCCCGCATAGTTCAATCGTATAGGCTAGGCCAATCGCCTCCGATTGTGATGCACTACAATGGCGAGGCACGTCCTGGCCGCTGGGCGGCCGCGGGCTGGCCAGCGCGCAACCCCACACCTGGCGCCGCAATCAGCCGCTTTCGAAGCTTTTTGGCGTCGCGCCTGCATTTTGCAAGCATTGAGGGCTTAAACCCGTGGGCGGTGCCGTCGAGCGTGCCGCCCACTACCGCCGATGACTGGATCGCGCACTATAACCGCGCGGAATGCAACGAGCGGAACCTGTGGAACGGCCTCGACGCATTAGTGGCCGCAGGGCGCCTGTCGAGCGCTAGCCGTCGCGAGCACTTTTGGTCGGCGTTGTCCTGGGAGGCGCAGAACCGGCTCGAGCAGCGGTGCGCGTACTTTAACCCGCGCCACGCCGTGTGGGCAAAGCCCGACCCGCGAGACCTGGCCGCAGCCGAGCAGAAGCTGGCGCGGATCATGGAGATTGCCGAAGGCGACGAGGCCGTCGCCGAGTACGAGTCGAAGGCGCGGCACCGCGCCTGGATTCTGGCGGTTTTGTGCACGATCGCGCTCCTGTTCACAGTTGCGGCCCTTGTTGCCGGCGTCGGCACGCGCGGCCACCACAAATTCTGCTTTGCGGCCTCCTTATACAGTGCGCTCTTTTGGATGCTGGCCCTGTTTTGCACAGTCTTCTTTATAGACAGCCTCAAGGCATTGAAAAGGCTCCGCAGAAGGCAGCATGAGCTTTACGAAGACGCGGCGGCGTGACGCATTTTGGGGCGCCGCCCTTTATAGACCTAGATATCAGTAACTTAAGTGCATATTTATTCATTCTTATCGTTTACGGGCTCACGCCAGAGCGCTGCCATGCCCGGCACTGCTACGTATCGTTTTTTTGGCGCGGGGATCGCGCATCGGCAAATACAAGCGCCGCTTATTACTCCACATTAGTGCATTTTTCCGTCGTGCATCTTAGTCACGGGGAGCGTGCATCAAAGATACGCGAGAGACGCGCTCAGCGGTCGCTGGTTCCTCGACCTACTGTCCTAACCGGTTCCGTAAAGGCGGTTCTTTTATACTGAGTAAACTAGCGCGTCGTGCCCTTCTTTGAGGGGCCGCGGCGCGTGCTTTGGATCTCGCTAAAATCAGGTTATGTACGGACGCGCGTAAGCGATCAGTGAGTGATGAAAAATAGGGTACGGGGACCGAGCGGCCGAGGATCGCGTTTGCGCCGGCTACGAGCTCTCAAAACGCTGTTTACTACGGCTCCACAGAGTATTTTTAAAAACCTGCTTTTCGGTATGTAAGGGCGCTCGGAGCCGGAGCTTAGCGCTGCTCGGTGCTTTACGGCCCGATTTCTACGGCATGCAGATAGATTAAAGTAGCCGCGTTCTGCGATGTACATGCAAGCGCGACGCACGCGTCAGCAGACAGTATATATGTATGTGGGTTCTAATCTGTGCCGCCGTTCCGTATCTTCGCACCGACCACATTCGCTCTTTTGAACCGGCCCGCTTAGTTTGACACCGCCTAAATGAATACGCTCGCTCTGTTGTCGCTACTATCTGCTGCCGCCGCCGAGTCCATGAAGGTCGTTGGCGATACAACTATTGTCTACGAGACGATCACCACGTACGAAGTGATTTCGCTCGCGTCCACGACGTTTTTGTCCCCCACGACTATTGTCGAGAGCGCGCAGGCCACGGCGCCAGTGGCCGCTTTGGCATCGCCGCCATCGTCGGCCGCGCCCAGCGCCGCGGACTCGCCCAGCTCAAGCGTGGTTTCCGTGAGCACGAGCTCCAGCGTGGCCCCGCCAAGCACGAGCTCTGTAGTCCAGAGCTCAACCACTACAAGTTCGATGTTCAGTTCGGCAGCCAGCTCGGCAGCCAGCTCGGCAGCCAGCTCGTTCGTGTCTTCGTTCAAGTCCTCGTCCGTCGTGCGCTCGGCTAACTCGTCTGCTCCACGCCGCAGCGCCAGCTCGGCTGTCAGCTCGGTTTCCGCGTCTGGGCGCAGCTCCGTAAACAGCTCGCTTACGCTGGCGGCGCCGGTTCCGCCTTCGAAGCCGTCGCCGCCTGCTCGCGCTTTCGATAATTGCACGGCCGCGCCGAACGCGAATGCCACGATTCACAACACGACAGGCGCCGCGCTCGCGCACAATAGCTCGCATGCGGCCTCGACGTCCACGCACCTCGTTCTCGGCGCAAAGCCGGCTGCGAGTTCGGGCATGCCGCCGGCCTCGAGCGCAGCCTCGAGCGCAGCCACAAGCGCGGCAACACACCCAAAGAATGGCGCTGCCTTTGCGAGCGCTGCGGGCGGTGCCGTTGCGCTGGCCATCGCCGCCGCGTTTGTTTAATTCAGATTAATTCAGATAACTTAATGGATCGTACGCTATGCGGCATCAGCCCGCGGCCTCGAGGATGCGCTCGGCCAGCGTCGTGAGCTGGAACGCCATGGCGATCTTGGCTGCCGCGTGCAGGGACTCGACGTTGCGGATTAGGGCGACGACCTGCAGGCCGCGGTTCATGCGCTGGCCCTGGCACGCGGCCTGGAACTGGCGCAGCAGCATTTTGTCGAGCTCGATCTCCTGCGCCGCAAGCTCTTCGCGCGCGTCGTCGCCGACCTCGACCTCGTTTTTCTCGAGGTGCGCTATGCGGTCGTGCAGCTGCTGCCACTGCGTGCGCGCCACGAGGTATGCGCTGGCCAGGCCCTGCGTACCGGGCGTGTGCAAATCGATCTCGTCCGTGATGGGCAGCGGCAGGCTCGGGTACTGGCGCTGGCCTCGCAGGACGACGCAGAGCAGCTTCGACTCGAGCACGCCAAGCGGCCAGTACTTTGTCTGCAGGTCCTTCGCGCTCGTGTTGCTGAACACGGGCGCCCAGCGGGCCTGGCCGGCCACGCGCGCGTGCACGAGCGTGCTGAGCACGCCCGTCGAGTCCATAACAAACGGCTCGCCGTCCTCAGAGAAGAAAACGGACGCCACGGTCGCGCCCGGCGCGATCTCGAGCGAGTCGTTCTTCTGGTAGTACAGGCCCTGCCCAACGTCCTCGAGCGTGTATGTGTAGCAGTTTGCTGCTTGCTGGTGGATCGTGATGACCTCGTTGCCGCAGGCTGCGCACGCGATGACGCGGCCCGAGCCGCCGCCAACGCGCGCGACCGTCCACGGCGCGCCGAACGACGTGAACGTGCGCATGAACCCGGCTTTCGTGTACACGACGGCGACCTCGCTCGATAGGGCCACGCACTGCACGCCGCCGTCGACGCCTACATCGAGATCGACGTCCCAGTTGTCGCTCAGCGACGACTGGAAGCGCACGGCGACCTTGCCCGATTGCGAGTTTGCGAACAGGCATGCGTCGGCCGTGAGCGACGCGAGGTCGAAGCGGTCGTTGTCCTGGAAGTGGACCTCGCGGTGCACGCTCTGGTCGAAAAAGCTGATGGTGACGGAGTTGTGTGTTTTGGACTGGCGCACGGACCACACGTACCCAATAGACGACATGCACAGGTACCGCTTCTGGTGCAGCCACGGCGTGGCGCCGCTCTGGAACGGCTCTTGCAGCGCCGTGAGCACGGCCGACGCCGCGGAAACGTCCGTGCGCGACCGTTTGCGGCTGCGAGCGGCCAGCGCGCCGGCCGGCTCGTCGTCGCTGGGCGCGATCTCGAGGTCGCTCGACATGCCGAGCCCCAAATCATCACTGTCGCCAGCAGCACCAGCATCAGCACCGGCACCAGCAGCGGCGCGGGCAAGACCGGAATCGCGCAGAGCTGCGCTTGGCCGCTTTAAGCTAGCGTGCCCGAGCAGTGCGTTCACGACTTCGCCGCCCGAGGGCGGCGGCAGACCGTCAGCAACAACGTCGTTCACGGTGTAGAGCTGGCCCTTTGCCGTCGTGAAGCTGAGTTCGTTGTCGTGCGGGTGCCATGCGACCTCGAGCACGGCCTGCACGTCATACGACTTGACGACGGTCTTTGACGCGACGTCCCACACAAGCACGCGGTTGTCGCGGCCGCTCGACGCGAGGTAGCGCCCGTTCGGGCTCCAGGCCAGCGAGTGCAGCGCGTTCTCGTGGCCGCCGTCGGCGAGGCGCAGCGCAACGAGCCAGTCCACTGTCGATATGAGGGCAATGCCGAACGTCTTTGTTGGCAGGGCGAGCACGTCGCCAGACGGGCTCCACGCGGCGGCCGTCGAGCGCTCGTCGGCGAAGTCCGAGACCGTCGGCACGAGCGAGTCGAACTCGGCGACGGTTGCGCGTGTGTCGAGGTCCAGAATGCGCACGACGCCGTCCATGGCCGACGCAGCGACGATGCTAGCACGCACGGGGTGGAACACGAGATGCCGCACGTTCTCAGCCGGCTCAACGCGGCGCAGTTTCGTGATGTCGCTGAGGCTCACGATGCGGCACGAGTCGTCGCCGGCCACGGCCGCCCACGCGCCGTCGCGCGAGACGTCGACGCAGCGCACGGGCAGCGCCGCGCGCGCGACGTCCGCCACGAGCCGCATCGCGTCCGTGTCAAACAGCTGCGCAGAGCCGCCGGCGTTCGCCACCACGAAGCGGTCGCTTGTGGCGCGCACGCAGGTCCCGGCCGCGTCGAGGTCGAGCGTTTCTGGCTCGTCGCCAGGCGCGCCCACGAGGAACCGCCTAACTAGCATGTTCTCGCCCGTCGTGAACAGGTAGCGCCCGCATGGCGAGTACGCAAGGCTCGTGCGGCCTTGCGAATGCGGGTACCGCGCGTGCAGCTCCATGGGCCCCAGAATGTCGGCAGGCGGAGAGGTGGTTATAGCGCGCGGTGCGGTGCAGCGTCGCGTCGCCAAACTCGGCGCGCACCCTCGCCCTAAATTACGCGGCGGTCACGCTCCGCCCGCTCAGCGCGCTCCGGGATACGGGCAGCACGGCACGGTGGAGGCAGCTGGCCCCGGGTCGTGGTCGCGCGCGGCCTCGCGCTGGGCCAACTGCTTCACAACCAGCGCTTCGCAACCAGCGCTTTTTAAGTCGCCTCCCCTTTAGCCCGCACTTCCTGGCATGGCCGTGCCGACGAAATGGACGCTCGATAGCTTCGGAGACGACCCCGAGGTGCAGAGCGACCTGCCGCGGCCCGTGGACATCACGCGCGCAGCGCTGGCCAGCCCCGACTTCGACACGCAGGCGTTTCTGAACACACACAGCCAGTTCCGCACGCTGCGCGACACGCAGCTGGCCGTGCGCGAGTGGGAGGAGAAGCTGTACGCGGAGCTTGTGGCCGTCATGAACGAGAACTTTCGGGACTTTGTGGGCGCAGCAGCATCGCTCGACGCGGGCAAGTCGTTCCTCGACAGCATCAGCAGCGACATCCAGCGGTTCGGCAAGCTGGCCGCACGCACGGGCGACGCACTTGAGCGGAGCACAGGCGCGCTCGACGCGGAGCTGGCCCGCCACAAGCGCCTGTGCGTCGAGGAGGGCCAGGCACGGCAGCTCCTGTTTATGTTTGATCTGCTCGAGGAGCTCGAGACGGCGCTGCACGATGCAGAACTTGCCGACGCCGATAACCTCGCGTCGCTCGCGCGCGCGTACGTGGCCATCGTGACCGTGGCCGAGGCCGCGCGCGGCGTGAAGGCAGTAAGCCTCCTGCGCATCTCAATCCAGGCTGCCCAGCACGAGCTGCTAGAGAGCCTAAGCACGGCCATTGCCGCCGCGGGCTCGGATCCGGTGAAGCTGCAGCTCGTCGAGGCGCGCGAGTGGGTGCATGCCACGCGCCTTGACCACTACGCGTGAACACTGCCCAGCTAGACTTGCGGCAAGCCTGCAGGCCGTCTTGCACACGCTAATGGCCCGGGCTCGACGCGCACAAGCACGGTATGCGCACTACCATCCCTCGTGTTCGGCCTTGTTCTGCCTCGTGCTCTACCTCGTGCTCTGCCTCGGTTTATGTCGCAATTCTGGCCATGCTTACAGTTCGTGCAATGCTGGCAATGCTTTTTGGAGCGCCCTGAGCGCGTTTAGGCGGCCCAGCGCCGTGCTTGGCCGGCGCATCCTGCCGCCTATTGAGGCCGTGGTTAGGGCATTTGTTTGGGGCCGGCGGTTACATAATTTTTTCAGGCGAGGTAAAAAGTTCCACCCACCACAAGCGTTTGCCTTTCATATCGAGCCGGTGCTGTTTTGCCGACGACAATGGCGGACTCGTTTTTCGTGAACCCGTCGAAACGCAGCGGCGCCAGAAAGCGCCCCGCCGCAGGCGCAAATCCCCCGCGCAAGACGCCAAAGCGCACGAATGCGGCGGCGGCCGCGCGCGAGGACGATGACGAGGAGATCACGAGCGGCTCGGACGCGTCCATTGACTCCGCGGCTGAGGACGACGAGGTTGAGGACGAGGTAAGCGAGTCCGACACAGAGCTCACGGAGGCGGACCGGCGGCGCGAGGCCGCAAAACGGTACCTCGACGAGGTGCGCGACGAGGCGAATCTCGTCGAGGGCTTCGACGCGAAGGACCTGGACGAAGATATCATAGGCGCGCGCCTGCGCAAGGACGCGGCCGAGAAGCAGAGCAACGTGTACCTCGATCTCACGGCGTATGCGGCCGTCGAGCTGCGCAAGACGCGCTCGGCGGCGCGAAACCTGACGGCCGTCGCCGCGACGCCCACAAACGCATATGTGGGCGCAAAGGACGGCAGTGTCGAGAAATGGAGTTTGGAAGAGCTGAAGCCACGGCTCGTGAAGCGGCGCGCCGCGCAGTTCGGCCCCGTCCTGTGCGTGGCCGTTAACACGGCGAACCGGCTCGTTGTAACGGGCCACGCATCGCAGTTTGTGCTGTGGAGCGCGCAGAGCCTTGAGCTGCTGAAGACGTTCCGCGTGCACGGCGACGTGCTGTGCGTTGCGTTTCGGCGCAACTCGAGCGACCTCTACGTGGGCAGCTCGGACCTGCGCCTACGCACGTACAACATGGACTCGCACGCGTTTGTGGAGACGCTGCACGGGCACCAGGACGCGATTGTGGGCATCAGCGCCCTTGCATTAGAGCAGTGCGTGACCGTGGGCGCGCGGGACCGCTCGGCGATCTTCTGGAAGATCCCCGAGGAGTCGCGCCTCGCGTTCCGCGGCGGCGACACGAAGCTGGCGGCCAAGCTGGACTCGCTGCCGGATGCGCGGGCCGTCACGCTCGAGGGCTCGCTCGACTGCTGCGCGATGCTGGACAGCCGCCTGTTTGTGACGGGCGGCGACAGCGGGAACGTGTGCTTGTGGACAACGCAGCGCAAGAAGCCGCAGTTCGTCATTGCGAACGGCCATGGCATGGACGCGCCGCTCACGCCGGAGCGTGCGTCGGCCGAAACGGACCCGTCCATCGCCGAGATCCCGCCCGCACAGCCGCGGTACATCACGGCCATTGCGGCCGTGCCGTTCTCAAACACGTTTTTCACAGGCTCGTGGTCCGGCACCGTGAACATGTGGACGCTGAGCGCGGATCACCGCAGCTTCGAGCTTGCGCGCGAGATCCCCGTCGGCAAGGGCATTGTGACGGGCCTTAGTGCCGTGAGCGTCGGCCGCGACGAGTATGCCGTCGTCGCGACGCTGTCCCGCGAGCCACGGCTGGGCCGGTGGCTGAAGATGAAGGGACACGACGCAGTGGCCACGTTCCGCGTGCGGCCGCAGCCCGAGAGCGCGTAGCATCCTTATTTATAAACGAGCGTAGGAGCACATAATTTTGCTAACGACTTCGAGCACTGTCCACGCCGCCAGTAAGGCCTAAGGCCTCATTGCCTATAAACGGGACGGCCTACTGCCATACTAGTTTCGTACATAACTAAAACAGAGCGTGAGCTCGCGGCTAGGTCAGTGACCAAACCAAACTAAACTAGCGCTTGCCGCGGCAAACGTTGCTTCGTGGCCTCAAATGTACAGCTTTTGGTTTTCTATGGAGAGCTATTGCTTGCTCGCGGCGCGCTCGGCCTGCACGCTGGCGCGGTCCTCGAACTGCGGCTTCATGAGCGGCTTCTGCAACAGATGGACCTGGCGGTCCTCAGGGACGCCGGGGATGCGCTTCTCGAGCTTCAGGTTGTCGAACACACACTTGTTGAGCAGGCGCTCGGCGGGGCGGCACTGGAAGAGCTGCTGGTTCCCGTTCTCGAGGCACTGCCAGTGCAGGCGGAACTCGTTCAGGCAGTGCTTGTTGATGTCGTCGAGCACGGACACGGCGCAGCGCGTGACGCGGCGGCCCTCCTTCAAGCAGTCCACGGCATTGCCGTTCGAGTCCTTCTTGCACTGCATGAAGTCGTCGTTATAGGGCGCGCAGCGCGCGCCAATGAAGAACGACGCCGACTTCAGCGGCGCGCTCGTGGCGCCGACCTCGGGCACCTCCGGCACGCCCGAGGGCATGGGAGTCGTGTCGACCGCCTCGACGTATTTGTACGGCGAATCGCGAGGCATATTTCGGCTAGCAGTTAGGCTTCAATCGTGAGCAGTTTGGTTGGTTGGTCAGCCCGCGGCCGCGGCTCTCGTGATGGCCGTATCGTGGAGCGCATCGACAAGTGCGCTACGAGCGCCAGCTGCAGCCCGGTCACTTATTTGAGGGCTCACCTGGCTAAATTAGGCGGCTCGAATACGAATCCTGTCTACAATTCGGCCGGGCCAGCGCCGGCTCTTAGTTACAGTTTATGCGCGTTTATGTAGTTTGTAGTTTTGGCGGGCGCCGTCGGAATACGCCGTACAAATGAACACACCTAGTCGGCAGATATAAAACAAAGTAGAGCGGTTCGTCTTTTTTGGGCACAGGTTCTGCCCGTTCCTAAGCCGCAAAGTCCTAAGCATTCGTGCGAGCAGAATGCGAGCAGTTCGGTCGCAGCTACCTCGGCCCAGAATGCCTTTGGGTTGTGTGCGGGCAAAAAAAGCCGCATCGGCCGAGCGTCTGCACGCGCACGCGCGCGCGCGCCACGCCAATAATAAATAGATTGTTGTACGACCCTTTTGCGCCTCACTGCGAGGCGCCTGTGAACTCGCTTCCGTACTCGCGCTCTAAGTACCCGCGCAAAAGCGCATACGTGCCGTTCTTCTCGAGCGACTTCGTGGCAATGTTCGTATGGAAGCTTTTGGCGAGGTCGCGCAAAACGGGCGTCGGCGTGTGAAAGGCAGACGAGCTAAAGCTCTCGTGCAGGGCCGCCGTCAGCTCAGCGAGCACCGTATCGAGGACCTCGACGCGCGCGTTCGTGCAGCGCCGCACGGCCGCAGCGCGCGCGTCGGCGTTCTGCGGCGCAATGAGCAGCGCTGCCGATTCGCGCGTGTTCACGAGGTCCAGCTCGGCTGCGGCGGGCACCGTATTCGCGAGCAGGTGCCGCAAGGCGATCTCGAGCGCGCCCTGGCGCCGCAGGCAGCTGTGCATGGCAGAACGCTCCGCCACATCGCAGACGTCGCGCAGCAGCTCCGGCACGGCGTGCGCGTGGCCGGCCATGACGGCCTGGCGCACGCGTGCGCGCACGCGCACGCTGCTGCGCAGCGGCGCTTGGGGGCGGCACGCGCGCGCGGCCTGCTCGTAGCCGTAGTACTGGAAGAAGTCGCTGAAGAAGTGCATGGGCACGGCCGTTGCGGCCGTCGCGGCCTCGTGCGCGACGAGGGCGGCGACCTCGCGCTGGCGCCGCGCAATGTAGCCGGCCAAGTCGAAGCGGAACCCGCTGTTCTCGAGCTCTGCGTTCCCGAAGATGGCGCGCGCGACGCCGCCTTGCGCCACGGCGAACACGGGCACAAGCCCAATGTCGCAGTTCAGGCTCGCCGCGTCGGCGCCAATGCGCGCCGTGGCGACGACCTGCCCGTCGCGCGTCGCGCAAACAGTGCGGTTCGAGCGGTCGAGCAGCAAACCAATGCGGTGCCACGCATTCGTCATGGGCGTGGCCGTCGGAATTGGTGCGCCGCCGCTGTTGTTGTCGTCGTCGCTGCCGTCGTTGCTGTCGTCGTCGCCGCGCAGCTCCTGCCGCCGCACGGCCCATTCGTACGCGTTCAGCGGCGCCTGCAGAAACCGCGACTTCAGCGCTAGCGGGTACCGCGAGTCGGCGCGCGTGTCAACGGCCGGGTCGTACGGCTGCGACGTGGCCGCGGCCTTCGCAATGGCCGCCGCGTCGCGCGCGGCGCCGCCAATGAGCTCGAGCCCGACGTAGCGCCGCTCAATGGCCATGCTCACAATCAGCGCCTCGTTCTTCGTCTCGAGCTCGTAGTACAGCACGCCCTCGCTCGGGTCAAACCCGCTATCGGCCATAACGAGCAGCGGCGTGTCGTCGTGGTTGCGGACCGTGAGCTCGTGCGTCTCGAGCTCGCCAAAGTGCATGTGCCGCGTGCCCTCGGGGTCGAGCGCACGCCGGCTCACGAGGTACTGCGGCCGCAGCGGCACCGCCACGGGCAGCGGCGCCAGCTCGTGGTGGCTCAGCTTGAACCGCTTCGCCGGCCGCGCTGCAAATACGTTCAGATCCGGCGCCGGCACGGGCTCGCGCCGCCGCACATTCGGCGCCGAGCCTGCGTCGGGTCGTGCGTAGTGGATGATGTCCTCCTGCTCAGGAATCACGCTCAATGGCTCCATATGGGCGGACGGAGGAGGCGCTAATGTGTGGGCGGCGCGCCTCCGCTCTCGTCACGCTCGCGGGTTAGGGGCTGTCGGCCGGCAGAGTGCGCGGCCGCGGGCGCTCGCCGCGCGTGCCTGCGGCCAGCTTAGACTTCAAACTTGAACGTCGTTCCATATATTCTTTGGCCAGCTCGTGAGAGGCGGCATTCGGTGGTTGCTGTTGCGCGGTGCGTGACCGCAGAGCTAAGTCGAACGCGGTTCACGATTCATCAGTTCCACGGCTCGTTATATAGATTCTTTAGTTTTTTCCCGCTTAATTGTACACTACTTTCTATAATATGGCGCTGAATTCGCCGGCGCCGCCGTGCGAGGCGCTCATTTTGGCGGCTTGTTTACGGCCGCCGCCGACGACGACCCAGGGCGTTGTAGCCCTTAATCCGCAGCACAAAACAACCCAGACGCTACTCAGAAGGCATGTCGTTTTCGTGGTCGCGCGCGGGCGATACCGCCGCGGCGGCGCCCGCAAAGACGCAGGTCGACGCAAAGCAGACTGTGCCCGTGCTGGACCAGCTGCTGCGCGTACAGGAGGCGTGGAATCCGGCGTCGCCGAACTGTGCGTTCCAGCACTACTTCTACAACCGCGTCCCGGCCGAGCAGGCGCAGCAGTACGTGATGCCGCAGGGCCAGGACCCGCAGAAGTGGGAGCGCGCCATGCTGGCCCGGCCCGACGCGAGCAGCGTGCCCGTGCTGGCCGTCGGCTTCACAGACCTCGAGCGGCGCACAAAGCTGCAGGAGCAGCAGGTGAACGCGTACCGCGTACGCATGCACGAGGTGAACGAGAAACTCACGGAGCTCTCGAACCGCCACGACCTGCACACAACCGTGAAGCTCATGGAGATGCGCGAGCGGCACAGCAAGCTCGCGCGCCGCGCCCTTGCGCTGGCGATCAAGATCCAGGTCCTCAGCAACCGTGGGCACGTTTTGACGCCGCAGGAGGAGCTGTTCCAGCGCAAGGTCAAGGAGTACATCGACCGCGCCGACGACCCGGCCGTGTTCGGCAGCCTCAACGAGATGTGGGCGCGGTTGAAGGCGCTGAAGGCGAGCCGCGGCGGCGCGCCGGCCGATAGCGACGGCGCCGCGCTGAGCTGGGACGCAGACCGCGAGCAGCTTGAGCGCATTGTGCGCATCCTGACGGCGCAGCAGAAGGGCATCACGTTCCTGGCGAACCTCGTCGAGGAGGACACGCAGAAGCTGGACGAGCAGCTGGGCCTGGCGCCCCGCAAGCCGAAGCAGACGCTTTCTGCCGTGACTGCTGTGGCACCGCAGTCATTTGCGGCGAGCGCGCCGTCGCAGGTCTCGCCGGCGCTGCAGATGCCCGCGCAGTCGTCGCTCGCGCCGCAGGCGCCGACGCAGAACCAGACGCAGAGCGGCAGCCTATTTGGCGGCGCGCAACCGACGCAGCCGCAGGCGCCCGGACAGCCGGCGCCGGGGCAAGGCGGCGGCCTGTTCGGCAGCGCGAGCGGCGCCCCGAGTGGCGGCGGCCTCTTTGGCCAGAAGCCGGGTGGCCTATTTGGCCAGAGCCAGAACCAGGCGGGCCAAGCGGGCCAGGCGGGCCAGGCGCCGGGCCAGCCCGGCCAGAGTGGCCAGAGCGGCGGCCTGTTTGGCAGCAGCGCTGCGAAGCCGGGCGGCCTATTTGGCAGCAGCCAGCCAAGCACGCAAGCGGGCGGTCTTTTCGGCGGCCAGCAGAATCAGCAGAGCCAGCAACCAAGCGGCGGCCTCTTTGGCGGTGCCGGCCAGCAACCCGGTCAGCAACCCGGCCAGCAACCCGGCCAGCAACCCGGCCAGCAACCATCAGGCGGAGGCCTGTTCGGGTCGAAGCCCGCGGGTGGTGGCCTGTTTGGGTCGACCACGAGCCAGCCGCAGCAGAGCGGCGGCCTGTTCGGGTCTAACAATAACCAGCAGCCACAGCCGGGCCAGCCGGGCCAGCCGCAGCAGAGCGGCGGCCTGTTTGGGTCGAACAACCAACAGCAGCCGGGCCAGCAGCAGCCGAGCGGCGGCCTGTTTGGGTCTAATACGAGCAGCCAGCAGCCGCAGAGCGGCGGGCTATTTGGGTCCACAAATAACCAGCCCGGCCAGCCGCAGGCCCAGCCGAGCGGCGGCCTGTTTGGGTCTACGAACAGCCAGCAGCAGCCGCAGAGCGGCGGTCTGTTTGGCTCGAACAGCCAGTCGCAGCAGCCGCAGCAGAGCGGTGGCCTGTTCGGCTCAACTAGCCAGCAGCCGCAGCAGCAGCAGAGCGGCGGTCTCTTTGGCAGCGCGAGCCAGCCGGCCAGCGGGGGCCTATTCGGGAGCAACAACCAGCAACCGGGCCAGCAACCGGGCCAGCAACCGGGCCAGCAACCGGGCCAGCAACCGGGCCAGCAACCGGGTCAGCAGCCGGGTCAGCAGCCCGGTGGCCTGTTTGGATCGTCGAGCACGTTCCAGCAGCCGCAGAGTGGCGGGCTGTTTGGAAGCTCTGGCGCGGGCGGCGCGCAGCCCGGCCAATCGAGCCTGTTCGGCAGCACGAACCAGGCGAACCAGCCCGGCCAGCCCGGCCAGCCCAGCGGCGGTCTGTTTGGCAGCAGCCAGCCCAGCGGCGGCCTGTTTGGTGGTGGCCAGCAGCAGGGCGGCAGCCTGTTTGGCGGTGCGAACACGAACGCGCAGCCGCAGCAGGGCGGCCTGTTTGGCGGGTCGTTCCGGTAAAAGTAAGTTAATTGTTAGCGTTAAGTACGGTAATAGATATGTATTATGGATGCGACGAGCGCTACACGAGCGCGCAGCGAGCACGACGCGAGCGCCAGCGCCAGCCAGTGTGCAGCGAGGGTATAACCGAAGCAGCTCCGGCGACTCTGTTTTAGCAGGTAAGCAGCGAAAGTCGCTGTGGCGCGTGCGTCGTGGCGCACGGACGGGGCGGCGGCTGCTACTGCCATTCTCGGCGCCTTCCGTCAGGCGCCTTTCGTTTGGCCGCTGCCATGCGCGGCAGCCAACACACGTCGCTAGCGTGCCTAAGGACGCTGCGCGCAGTGCCCGAGCAAATGAACGAACGAATAATAACTAACACAGCTACAGCGTCCCGCGTTTTTACCGCTGGCGCAAAATATGTACATCTAGGCGAAGTCCAGGTACTTTAGCTTCGCAATCTTGTCGTGGCTGCGCGTGGCCGTGACGAGCAGCAGCTCTGCGTCGGCGCCGAAGCGGTCGACGAGCGCCTGCTCGAGCGGCGTGAGCGCGTCGCGCGGCGCGACCTGCTCGTGGCGGAGCACGATGTCGCTGCGCGCGGCCGCAGCCGGCCGCTCCAAATCCTCAATGAGGACGTGCAGCTTCTCGAGGCGCTGCTTCGAGACGGGGCACACGGCCTGGCGGTAGTGGATGATGCGCCCGCGCGCGGCAACGGCGTCCTGCACGCGGCGGTGCAGGGCGAGGCTCGCCGCGAGCGACGGCGGCGGCGGCGACGCGCGGAACGTGGCGAGCAGCGTGCGGTCGAGCAGCCGCTGCACGGCCGGCGGGAGGGGCGCCTGCGTCGCCATGAACAACGTCAAACCTTTTGCGAGCAGGGTTCGGGGATTAAAAGCGGCCGCGGATCAGCTCGATGGCGAACGGCGCAACCCACAGCGCGGCCGCCGCGTATGCGGCCATGAGCACAACGCCTTGCGTCTCGCGCGCCTGCGCCTCGAGCTCGTCCTTGCTGGGGGGAGGGGGCATGCCGCCAAACATCGTTAATCTCGGAGTGGTGTTATGGTGAAGAGTAAAATGTGCGTGCGTCCGCTTGACCTCGCCTTCCCTGCCGAGCGTATCGCGGCGCACAGCGGCGGGCGCCTGACCAGCCCGACGCAACCCAACTCGCTAGCCAGTTTGGCCATCGACAGCATGGCAGACGAGCCGAGCGAGCGCATTGAGAGCGGCTCGCCGCAGAGCGGAGCCGGTACGCCGGCGCCTGTGCCCGCCGACGCCACAGCGGCCGAGCCCGCTGTGGAGTCTGCGCAGCCTGCGCAGCCTGCGGCGGCAAGCGCGGCGCCAAATGAAGCGCCAGCGGACGCTGAGTTCGAAGAGGCCGAGGCCGAGGCCGCTCAGGAAGAGGCCGTCGAGGCCGAGCACGAGGCGTCGGCGGCGCAGGAGGCCGCTGTTGAGGCCGAGGACGCTGGGCGCGGCGCTAGCGCGCGCGGCGCACAGCTGCCTGTCGACGAGGAGGTTTACCGCATGAAGAGCCACCGCCGGCGCGCGTCCGCGTCTGCAGCGACAGCTGCGTCCGAGTCGGCGGATGCGTCCGCTACGGCCGCGCAGGAGAAGCCGCGGCGGCGGCGGCGCGCGGACGCGCCGCGCCAGCGGGCGTCGGCCGAGCCCGAGGCGGCGCCGGCCGAGGAGGAAGCGCCGGCCGCGCGCGAGCGGCGCGAGCTTGAGGAGCGCATTGACGCGGCGCTGAAGCCCGGGGCGAAGCGGCGCAAGCGGCTGGCCGGCGACGACATCGAGATGATGCAGGACGAGGCCGTGGCGAAGCTGCGCGACGCGATGCGCGAGGCGGCGCTGCTCGACGTCGAGTGCGTGCGCAAGGGCGAGCCGGCCGTGCACAAGATGAAGATGCTGCCCGAGGTGCAGGAGGTGCTGCAGAAGCGCGCGCTGGCCGACTCGATCCTCGACGGTAACCTGCTCGAGAGCGTGCGCATCTGGCTCGAGCCGCTGCCGGACGCGTCGCTGCCGAGCTTCGAGATCCAGAAGACGCTGTTCACGGCGCTGGTGGCGCTGCCCGTGAAAACAATCCATTTGCGCGAGTCCGGGCTCGGCCGCGTCGTGCTGTTTTACCAGAAGTCGAAGCGCCCGCAGCCCGTCGTGAAGCGCATGGCGCAGAAGCTCGTTGGTGACTGGACGCGCCCCATCATTGGCCGCAGCGACAACTACCGCGACCGCATGGTGCGCCAGGCCGACTTCGATCCGGACGCGGCGCCGGCCGCCGCGGGCGCGCGCGCGAACCGCCCGCTCTCGTCGTACGAGGAGTCTGCTGCGCGCCGCAACCGCGCAGCGCTGCCGGCCGCGAACGGCGTGAGCTACCAGGTCGCGCCCGTGAGCGCCACGAGCGCGCAGCAGAGCCAGGCGGCGGGCCGCTCGTCAACGGCGGACTCGCAGCTGCGCCGCATGAAGACGAAGCTCACAATGAACCGCAATCGCTCGCGCAAGAACCAGGTCAGCGTCGAAGGCAAGGGCCTGAACACGGGCTAGCCGCGGCGGAACGGACTAGCCACAGGCGTGTTTGCCACAGATGGGCTAGCCGGTTTGCCGCGTATGGGGCTTGCCATGCCGCCGTGCCGCCGCGCGCACGGCGCGCCAGTATTTATAGTGCTAATGACGGCCCTGCCCGGGCTCCTGCAATGGCTCGCTTGGGCGGGCAGCGATACATAAAGAAACGCTACGATTAATGTAACTATTGCACATCTACATTCACGGTGACGCAGCAGAGCCTTACCTACTGTTCGTCACAGCACACGGCACTTACTGGCCATGCTCGCTAACGGCGGTTCGCAAGCTCACGGCGAGGCCCACGCTGCCGCTGCCGCCCGCCACAAAACTAGCGCCCGAGCCACACTTAGCTGTCCGCTCCGGCTCTAGACTATCATAAACGGGTTGCCAATTAATGCATTACCACAGATTGTGACATATATATATAGATAATAAGCGGAGCCGCTCAGTTCCGGGGCTTCTCCTTCTTCTCCTTGTACAGAGCAAGCAGGGACACGCCACTGACCTTCACGACCTTGAAACGAACACCAGGGAAGTCACCCTTGGCCTTGCCCTTGCGGCCGAAGCCGGCCAGCAGCACCTCGTCGTTCGTGTCGACGAAGTTCAGGCAACCGTCGTTGGGCACGAAGGCCGTGACACGCTTGCCGTTGCGGATCAGCTGCACACGCACACACTTGCGCAGCGCAGAGTTGGGCTGCTTCGCCTCAACACCGATCTTCTCGAGCACAATGCCCTTCGCGTGCGAGGCACCGCCGAACGGCGAGTGCTTGTACGAGGTGCCGAGCGTGCGCTTCTTGTACTGCTCGTCCGCCCAGCGGTTCTCGCGGCGGTTGTCGCGCAGCTTGCGAGCGGCCTGAATTCCCCGAGGCTTACCTTTGCCCATTTTGACAGTTAGATCTGAGTTGCAGAAAAGGGGTGAGAGGTTTTGTGCTTGTTCGCTCCGGGGGGAGGGTGCCTGCTTGGGACCCGTCACGTGTGCCTGAAACTTTGGCCGCTTACGTGCGCGCGCTGGGCACGCTCGTCGCGGGGTCCGCTGCGCGCCCGTTCCCAGCCCGGAACTTTTGAGCTGACTCATATGCCCTGAGCCCGTCCTGGCGCGCTGGGGCAGAGCGAAGCGAGCGAGGCGATGGGCAGCCGGCCAGCGGTGGCCCCAGCGGCCGCCCACAACCCAGAACCGCCAGGGCTAGGTCCCGCGTCCGCGCGCGGTGAGGATCGCCGCGGCCGCTCGCTGCAGCGTCGTTACACACCGCAGCTCCGGCCAGCTGTTCAGAACTCGTATCGCTCGCCGCACATTTCGTAGGCGCCGCCGCAGCACACTCCAGAGCATGTCTGCTGTGCGCGATCGAGACCCGCACCTGTTTGCGACCGATTGGTACGAGGACGCGACGCCGCAGCTGCGCGAGCTCGCTGCCGCGCTCGGCCCCGGCAACGTCGCCCTTGCGCCGGGCTTCCACATGTACGACGCACTGCCGGCCGTGCAGCTCGGGAACCCGAAGCTCGACACGGGCGCGAGCGGTGAGTTCACGCCGCTGGCGGCCGAGCTCGCCGCCGCACAGCGCGCGTTCGCGCTCGACACAGAGCCGAACCTCGTGGTTTTTCTGGACTCACTCATGGGCGCCGAAATGGCCTGGCACCACGGCTACTCGCTGCTGCAGACGGTGCTGGCGTGCCCGCTCGTCGAGACTGAGCTGCGGCAGCTCACGGCGGCGGCGCTCGTCGACGCCTCCGTTGGCGAGCCCGCCGCCGTCGGCGCGCACTTGGCCGCCCTGGCGCAGCCGGCCTCGCTGCGTGACGTTGCGCGCATTGCCGCGCTCGCGCTCGTGAAGACCGTCGGCATGAGCATCGAGCTCGCCGAGGGCGCCGGCGCGAGCGCCGTGTTCCCCGAGGAGGACATGCACACGAACAAGTACGGGCTGCATTTTCTGGAGGCGACGCCCGTGCACGAGCTCGTCGAGCTTGTTGAGAAGGCGCGCAAGTTTGTTGCGACGCAGCCGTCGCTGGCCGAGCGGCTGCAGCTGCGCATAAGCTGGCTGAACGTGCTGAAGCAGCGCGTGCCGCGCAAGCCGCTGCACGTCGACCGCCTCACAAAGAGCCTCGAGGCGCTGGACGCCCTCGACGCGGCCGAGCCGCCCGACGCCGTTGGCAGCGTTGAGGCGTGGTTCACGACGGGCGTGCAGTCGCGCGTCGACGCGTCCAGCATCCGCCACACGCTCGAGCGGTTCGACGCGCCGCGCACGCGTCAGTTCTGGCTGGCGCTGCTCGCGGCGCTGCGCCGCTTCGCCGCCGTCTACACGATCACGCGCGCCGCAGACCTCATGGGCTTCTACCTCACGTTCTCGGCCCGCCAGGAGCCGGCCATCGTGCGTGCCATGGCAAAGGCGCTCATCACGGACACGGACATCCTCGGCCAAAGCGCGCGGTCCTGGGCCGCGCGCGACATGAACGAGTGCACGCCGCCGCCGGGCGTCGACGTGAAGGCAAGGCACCTCGACGAGTTCTGGGCCCAGGCCGCGCTCTGCTTCTCGGATATGCTCACGGCGTTCTGCCAGAGCCGCTGCCGCATGCGCGACACGCTGTCCACGCTCGTGCTCTCGTACGACGGCCTGCAGGTCGCCGCCGACCAGGCCGACCAGGTCGTCATGGCGCAGGGCCGCCCGCACATGCTGCGCGTGCCAAACTCGCCGGACTCGGTGCCGGCTATGGAGCTCTCGAGCTGGGTGTACTTGCGCAAGCTGCAGATCATGATGTGGGTCGTGCTGCTTTCGTTCGAAACAGACGTCCTCCACTACGGCGAGCAGGGCTATACGTATTGGTACGCACAGCACCTTTGCCAGCGCATTCTGGACCAGCTCGGGCGCATGCGCCTGAACTTCGAGCAGCGCGGCGGCAACGCGCGCGAACTGCCCGGCTTCAGCTTCCTCGTGTCGCTCGAGCTCGAGTCGCAGATGCTCTCGCACCTCTGCACGGCCGAGTACATGCTGTGGATCGCCGTGCACAAGCTCGCGCCGCCGCCGCCGCGCCCAAACGCCGAGCAGCAGTACCGCCTGCGCTTCGTCATGTTCGAGTCCGTCGGCGTGCCGGCCATGCTCTCGCTGCAGCAGTACACGGAGCTGGCCGCGGAGCTTACGGTCGAGATCGCCCTGCAGGGCGCCGGCGTGGCCGCGCGCACGGCGCGGAACCTGCTCGCGCCGCTCGGCAAGCTCGCCGAGGAGAACCGCGAGATCCCGCTCCTCAAGCGCTCGGCCCTCGGCCTGAGCATCGCCGTGAGCACGGCCGTGAAGCTCGGCAGCCAGCCCATCAAGGCCGATATTGACCGCGCCGACTACCACTGGTACTTCCCCGTGCCCAAAATCACTGCCGCCGAGCCGCCGCAGTAAGCCTTAGCCTTAGGGGCCGCGCGCCCGGCGGCGCTTAATTCGTATATAGCAGTCAGACGAGGTTTAGAACGCTTTGCGTACGTCGCGGCTGAACACAATTTTGCACATGTGCGTGCATGCCTGCTGCCTAAATGACGAGTGTCTGACGAGTGTCCAGGTCTCCTCAGCTCCGCCGCCAGCTCCGCCTGGCTCCTCCATGCGTGCCCCGTCCCTAGCTATTCTCGCGCAGCTCGTCGCCTAGCTTCTCACGCAGCAGATTTGCTAGCTCGACTCGCCTCTTTCCTTAGTTCGTAGCGCTGGTCAGATGTTTATTGTTATAGCGTTATGCAAAACCGCATAGTAACGTTTTAGATGTTAAGATTATGGTCTTCATTTTTGGGTCGGCTTAGAAGAGCTCCTCGACGTACGGCAGCATGTACGTCTTGCCCACGACGGAAAGCACCTTCGGCCCCTCCACGAGCGCCTTCGCGGCCGCGGCTATGGACTCGGGCGTGCTCTGCGACACGTCGAGGGCCGGCTTCAGGTAGCCGTGCAGCGTGTTCTGCTTCTCAATGCCCGTGAACTTCGCCGTCGCGAGCGCCTTCGACGCAACGGTCTTGTCGACGCCGCTGCCGAGCTTCTTGATGATGGCGGCCGCCTCCTTCACGGCGGCGTTCACCTTCTCGGCGCTGCTGCTCTGCAGCACGACGTAGAACAGCGCGGCGTCCTCGTACACCTTGTGGTGCACGCTCGAGCTCACGCCGAGCGTGTTCAGGAGGCCAAAGCTCTTCGACCACTTCACGTTGTGGCCGCCAAGCACGTACTTCAGCGCCTGCAGGCACGGCTTCACCGTCGTCGGGAACGCGAGCACGGCCGTCTGCGTCGCGCTGCTCGACTCCGTGCGCGTATTGCCGCCGAAGAACTGCGGCTTGCTCGCCTCCGTAATGGCGGACGTGTGCGGCAGCTTCGCGAAGTCCGTCTCCGCAAACTTCGCCAGGTCCTCCGCGGCCACGTTGCGCGCAAACAGCGACGCCTGCGAGCGCGAGTACGCCTGCGAGGCGTAGCCCTTAACAATGTCGAGGTCCGGCACGTACTCGGGCGTCACGAGCAGCGGGTGGCCGAGGCCCGAGCGGAAGGCGGCCTCGTGCGCCTTCTCGACGGCGACCGTCTTCGGCGCGCTGCGCGCAATCTTCGCCTCAGCAAGGGCCAGCGGCACGACCTCCTCCGTGAACTCGTGCGTCTTGAACAGCGGGTTCGACACCGTGTCGCCGAGCGCCTCGACGAAGTACGGCAGGTCCTCGCGCAGGAACTTTGCCGTGAGCACAATGTGCTCGCGGCTGAGCTGCGTGCTCAGCTGGCCGCCAAGCAGCTCGCTCTCACGCTGCAGACGCAGGCCCGAACGGCCAGCCGTGTCCTTGAACGCGAACCGCTGCAGCAGGTGCGCAACGCCCGGCGCCGGCTCGTAGCGCGAGCCGGCCTTCAAAACAAGCGACAGTTCGCTGACCGGCTGGTTGTTTTCGACGACCGTCGTGCTGATCGACCGCGAAGCGCGGGCGAGGCGAGGGAGCTGGCCACGGATCCTAAGCATGTTTCGGAGGTTCTAAAGAGAGGTGAACCGGCCTTCGGGTCCGCCGACTTAGCTGAGCAATGATTCGCCCAACGCAGGCACAGGCTACGGGTAGCGGCGCGGAGCCGTATTGCGTGCCGCAGGCCAATATATTGGCGAGCATCCGCGGCGCACTGCCGAGCTGCCAATTGCAATTCAGTTCATTTTCAATTCGGTGCATTGCCAAAAACAGAAAAAAAAGACGTCAACTACGATGGACACGATGGCAAGCAACGCGTATGGCTCACGCGCTATCCTATGCGGCGGGGCTAAGCTCATGGCTAAACCCCGTTCCTTTAAATTAGAATTGCTATTTGTAGCGAGTGTGTATTCTGTATTGAACGGCCAATGCCGCAACTGCAGTGCTCTATAGTTGGCGTGCGGCTCGCTGCATGAAATTACGTAGTAGTCCCATCACTGTGCGCCCAGAGTATGTGCCCTAAACGAGTTGCACACGCGCAGCACAGCAGTCATCGGACGCACGGAAGCCGCCACAGAAAATGATCTAAGGCAATTGCTCCAAACGAGTTTAAGGGAAATACGTGAAATGCACGCTGCTCATGAAGACGCTAGTTTAGGAACGCACAAGCAAATGGCGCTGGCAAGGCCGCCGAACGACGCATGCGCGCGCAATTTCGCCAGGGTTATGAGCGCGGGACTCAGCGGCGCCTAACGCGGAACAGAAAACTAAGTCGAGCGCGGGCCTGCTCGACGTCCGGGCCCGTGCTTCACCGTGCGTCTCAAATTTCACCGGACGTTAGCGGGTTAGGGCCCAAAAAATCGGCGAGATTCCTTCTGCGCGGGCCCTCCTCTTCCTACCTTGTGGGCATGTCCACACCGGCGCTGGTGGAGCTTTCGTGTGCTCTGTATGAAGACACTTATGGCTCCATAGGCACGCGCCTGCTGCGGGTGCTGCTAGAGCGCGGCCGCAGCACGGCGCCGGAGCTCGCGGCAGCGACCAGCCTCGCGCCGAGCACGGTCCTGCGCACGCTCGTCAGCCTCGTGACGAACCGGTTCGTGTTCTTCTGGTCGCGCGGGAGCCGTACGTGGTACTTTGCGAACCCGGCCCAGATCTACAGCGTGCTATGGGCGGGCCAGCTGCTGGCGCTGTTCGAGGCCGAGGCGCCTGTGCTCGAGAAGTTCATTGTGGACGGCCCGCAGGTCGCGTCGCAGGCCGGCGAGGCCGTGCAGCAGATTGCGGCCCGGCCGCAGGGCATTCTGCGGCCGCTGTGCGAGCACGAGTTCTGGCCCGAAGAGGAGCTCGTCGAGAGCCTTACGCAGAAGCAGCAGCGCCTCATTGCGAGCGATGCTGGCGCCATGGGCCTGAACGAGAACGCGAAGAAGCAGCAGATTGCGGCGGGCGTGCAGGCCGAGCTCGCGCGCATCCGCGGCACGGCCGGCGCGGGCGAGACCGTGCTCACGATCAATTACGAGCGGTTTCTCATTGCGGCGCGGCGCCTCGAGCTCGTCGAGCTCGCGCGGCGCCACATTGGCGACGTCACGGCCCGCGTTTATGAGGTGCTGCTCACGCTGAGCGAGCGCGCCGTGCAGGGGCTGCGCGAGCGGCGCGTGCCGAGCGAGGAGACAAGCGTCACGACGCGCGAGGTCGCCGACGCGCTGGCGCGCGGCGTGGATAACGTGGTCGAGTTCCTCGCGTCGGCGTTCCCGGCGCTGCACACAAACAGCGCGACGCCGCCGCCGCAGGACAGCCGCGAGACGGGCGAGCACTTCACGCAGAAGCGCGCGAAGCTGAACGGCGGCGCCGCGCAGCCCCTGTTCGGGCACGGCTTCCGCCCGCAGGAGCTCGTGAACAAGCACCTGCAGTTACTGGCGGCGTGCCCAGCCGCTCAGTTCGTGCAGCGCACGGGCGACCGCATGGGCGGCGAGTGGTTCGTGCCCTACGAGCGGCTCGTGCCGGACCTGAAGCGCGAGCGCTTCGACGCCGTGCTCGCGCAGAGCTTCGGGAACCCGGCCGCACGCCTCGTGCGCCTCATCCGCGACTTCGGCAAGCTCGACGAGAAAATGCTCGGCACGCGCGCGCTGCTGCCGGCGCTCGAGATCCGGCACCACATGAGCGTGCTCGCGTTCTTCGGGTTCGCCGACATCCAGGAGCTGCAGCGGCCGAACGAGCGCGCCGGCAGCGCCGGCGCCCCCAAAAGAAGCATATACCTGTGGTACCACCGCGCAGAGTGGGCGTACAGCCGGCTCGTCGACGTGCTGTACACGCAGATGACGGCGCTCATGGCCGAGCTGCGCGCGCTGCGCGAGAAGCACGCAACATTGCTATCAAAGCTCACGCGCGACGACGTCCAGAACGACAAGGACCAGTTCCTTACGGCAAAGGAGAAGGTCGAGCTCGCCGAGTTCGAGTCCGGCGAGTGCGAGCTGCTCAAAAGGCTGCACCTGCTGGACCGCCATGTGCGCATCTTCCGCGACTACTAGTCGCTGTTTAAGTATTTGAGTTTGGCAGAGGACGAGCGGCCGCCGCTGCCCGAACCTGCTACGGCGCCGCTGCCCGATCCTGCCACGGCTTCTGCTGCGCTTCTTCCACCTCTCGGCGTTTGGAAATTCCCGGGCGCAAGCTGGTTAGCCGGCTCTTTAATTGTACATTTTAGCGCCGACAAAATACTCACTAGCATTAATTAGAAGGGCTATACACATGCTATATCTTGATGCGGCGGTTCGTCCACAATGCTTTCGGGCCCGCGTGCGAGTCCTGCGGCTTCTCGCTGACGATGACGTCGCCGCCAATGCTGCCCGCAAAGAACAGCGGTTTGTACTTGTTCGTGAGCCAGAACTGCGGCAGCGAGTCCTTCTGCCGCACGGCTACGCCCTCCTCAACCAGAACCTCGGCCTCGGCCTCGTCGTTCTCGGCCTCGTCGTCGTCAACTGCATCGCCATTTGCGTCGCCATTTGCGTCGCCATTTGCGTCGCCGTTTGCGTCGCCGTTTGCGTCGCCGTTGGCCGCGTCATTGGCCGAGCGCTTCGCCGCCCGCCGCGGCTGCAGCGGCGCCGTGCTCGTGAAGTCGATCGTCGCCAGCCAGCTCGGGCCCCACAGCCACGCACGGCTCGTGTTGCCGGCCACAAAGATGCCGCACGCAGGCTCGGCCTGTGCGGCAAGCTGCTTCGGGACCTTGCCCGTGTTGAGACGGCTCCACGGCGTGAGCGTCTGCGTGCGCACGTCGAACTCGACAATGTTCTTGTCGGCCAGCGCGACAACTAGCGTCTCGTTCGTGCGGAACGAAAGCGCCGTAATGCTGTCCTCGACGGCCGGCAGCGCGCCCACGTGCTGCAGCGTCTCCGTGTCGTAGATGTCTATGTACCGGTTGTTCTTCGCGACGGCAAGCTTCTGGTCGCCGTTCGCGGCAATGAGCGACACGCTGTTCGTGTAGGGCAGGCGCGCGGAAACCTCGCGCGCCGTCTTCGGCTCGGCGAACTCGGATACTTGCGACCCGCTCGTGTCGTAGTACACAAGCTCGTCGTCAACCGTCACAATCACGAGCCTTTCGGGGCTCACAAACTTGACGATCTTCGCGCCCAAGTCAAGGGTCGTGAGCGCGGCCACGCCCTGCTCGTCAATGATGAAGAACTTGACCTTGTAGAGCGAGGCCACGGCAAGCAGGCCGAAGCTCGGCTCGAAGGACGCGCTGCTCACATACTCGTCGTCGCCGGACGTGCGCAGCTTTGCCGCGAGCTTCTTGCGTCCGTGGCTGAGCCGCCACAGCTGCAGCGTCTGCTCATTCCACTCAAGAACCGTATGATTCGTGGGCTGCACCTCGCACTGCGGGCGGAACCGGCTCAGCGCGATCTTGCGGTGCATGCGCGCACCGAACTGCGCAATCGAGCTCACCACAAACGTGCGCTCAAGGCCACCGCTCACGAGCAGCGACACGCCGCGCGCCTCGTGCACGGCCATGCTGCGGATGTCGTGCGAGTGCGCGACCGTGCTCGTCATGACCGTCCAGCGCCGCAGCTTCACATCCGTGATGCGCGAGCACACGATTTTCTGGTCAAGCCCACTGCTAAACAGCGTCCCGTTCTCAAAGTTCGTGTTCAGACACAGCACATCGCCCTCGTGCGCTTGCAAACTCTGCTGCAGGGACAGCGTTTTGCCGTCCCAGATCTTGACGAATCCATTCGAGTCGCCGCTGGCGATCTGGCCCGTGCGCGGCAGGACCTCGAGCGCCCACACAATCGTGGCATCGCTGAGCCCGCGGCGCGCCTGGTCGACGCGCATTGTGCTCACTATGCGGCTTTGCTCGACGTCCCACACGCGGATGCTGCCGTCAAAGCCGCCGGCCACGACCTCGTTACCGGACTTCCAGGCAATTGACGCGAGCGACGCGTCGGCGCTCGGCAGCCGCTTCACGAACTCTGTGCTGCCCGCAACACCGCCCGACACATCGTAGATCACAATCACGCCCGTTTCCGTGGCCGCAGCCAGGCGCTGCCCGTCGGGGCTCACGCTGAGCGCCCACACAACGCCGGCGTCGCTGCGCACAATGTCGGCCGGCGTGCCCGTGCTCAGATCCCACTCCGTGATCGCTTCGGACCCGCCCACGCTGAACAGGCGGAAGCTGCCCGAGCGGCCCGTCCAGCACAGGTCCTCAATCGAGCGGCCCCGCGCGCCGTGGATCGTGAGCTCTGGGTACCAGCGGAACGGGTTCCAGATCTCAATGTCGCCATTCGAGCGCCCAACGGCCAGCTTCAGGTCCGGGCTCGGCGGCGCTTTCGGCCCCGGCGAGCGCAGGTTGAACGCCATTGACGAGACGGACGCCCGCTCGTAGTCCATGAACCGACACCGGTGTATTTGGACAGACATGCTTACAATCGCGACGGTGGTGGCCTGCACTCAACTGCTCGCTAGTCGGTCTGAAAAATCTCAAGGGCAGGGGACGGCCCCCAGGAAAAAAATTATGTAAGTAATCTTTTCCGGCTTGGGAAATGGCGTCCGCGTAAGGCGCGCGTAAATGGAGCCGTAGCAGTTTATAGAATTAGCGCTGGCCAGCCACGAACGGCGCAGTCTCGTTTCGTGCTTTATATCCTCCTCATAGCCAGCAGTGCGTGTTAGTTAATTGAGGCGCCATTACAGGACAAAAATGATTCGGGTGCAGAATACGGGGTCTGTATTTAGAATGGTTAAAGCGAGCAGAAACGCCTGCGCCCAAACACGCCCAGTCACAGCGTTTACATAGATATAGCAACGGCAGTAATTTGGCGCCTTATGCGCGTCGACATTTAGCAAAAAAACACCCTTAACAAAGCAAGCAAGGTCAGCAACACAGGTCGACTCGACAGGTCGACTCGACAGTACATAAAAAAGAAAAGCCAAAAAGAAAATAAGGTTTCAAAATAAAAATAAGTCTTAACAGTTAGATCATAAACTCGTATCATATGAAAGAAAGCAGGCGCGCTTACTGGCGGCTGCGCTCGCGCAACGCCTCTGTCTGCGTCTTCGACCGCTTCGGGTCGAAGAACGGCCGCTCGCCCGTGGCCAGCGTGCGCAGGCCCGTGCGGTTCTCAATGCCGCCGTCGAGCGTCTCGATGTCCACAATGGCGCTGTGGTACGTGCTTCGGTTGTCCCAGATGCCGAGGTCGTGCGAGTTCCACTTGAACCGCAGCTGCAGCTCGGGGCTTTGGTACACAAGGTTGTTCAAGTACGTCTTGATGAGGTCGCTCTCCTCCTGGGTCACGCCGAGCACGCGGTGGAAGTGCGAGCCGATGGCAAAGATGCTCTTCCAGCCCGTCGTCGGGTTCGTGCGCACGAGCGGGTGCACAGCGATCTGCTTGTCGCCAATGTTCTCGGGCGCGCCGCGCGGGCCCGTGTATAGAGGCACGCCCTGGTCGCCCGTGGCATTTTTGAATAGCGGCTGGTAGAATTCGCCCTTTAGCGTCTCGAGGTACGCGAGGAAGCTCGGCGAGACCTTCTCGGCCAGGCCGTAGCCGTTTGCCCACAGCGTGTCACCGCCCGAGCCGCCAACGGGCCCGCCGCCCGTACGGTTCAGCTCATCCTCAGTGCCGTCACTGCTCGGCGTCTCGATAATGCGCATGATGGACATGGCCGCCGGCACGGGCTCGAACGTCACGTCCGAGTGGAAGACCGTGTCCGAGCCACGCGACCACTTCGCGCCGCTCTGGCCATCGTACAGCTTCTTGCGCAGGCGCGAGTTGATAAGCGTGACCTCGGGATCGATTTTGCCGTCGTCCTTGAGCAGGCCGCCGGCGAGAGCCGTTGGGTGGATGTGCAGCTGGCTGCTTGGCGGGTTCCCCGCGGCGCGGCCAAGCTTCATCGACAGCTCCTTCTGCTGCTCGACGGTGATGTCGCTTTGGTTGCGGAAGAAGACGACGCCGCGCTCGGCGACGGTCACGGCAAGGTCGTGCAGAAGCTCGTCGTCGTCGAGAATGTCCGTGAGTTTCAGGTTCTTGTATTCGCGGCCCATGCGCGGCGTCACCTCAGCATACTTGTACGTGCTGTCCAGTTTCCCCGTCGTGCGCTTCGGCTCCCAGCTTGTGAGCACGGACGAGCCCTCCTCGTCCTTGTCGGCGTACGGGGACGGGCCCTCGAACTTGACGTGTGCCTCGGGGAAGTCGAAGGGCGCCCGGTCCTCATGGTAGAACACGTACTTCTGCTGCAGTTTTGCCGCATTCTGCGCCGCCTTCGTGCGCGAGTCGACGGACGCCTCGCCCTTAAGGGTGGCGCGCTGCTCAATGGCCGGCGCCGTCTCAGTAATAGTCGCAGTTGGAGGAGCCATGATCTCGAATGTGTGTCTCTAAACTCAATCCCTGCAAGTGTGCGCCTTATATATATATTCGGCTGCGGCGGCGCATCACGCCATGACTCCCGCATTATTGTCTTATCACACGTGAGCATAAAGGACGCAGGGTCGAGATAGCGATGCTCACGCCACATCACGTGTACGGCTAACTAGCACCTTGTTTGCCGCCCAAAAGCGCTCCAAATTGACCTATAAAAGTCACCTACCGCGACCAAAGGCTTGTGCATAGCTCTACAAAGGAGGAAGTTGCAAGTTTACGCCTACTGAGCCGCATATACGGACGGCGAGCTCCGGTGCGCGACCGTTGGAACGCGGGGGTACCATATGACTAACTACATATGAGAGCGGCTAACTTCGCCAACTTCACGCAGTCTCAAATGCGCAGCGATCAGCAGGGAGGCTAGAGTGAAAAAAAAAAGCGGCACCTCGGGCTACGCAGCCGGTTCATGGGAGCCAGTTCATAGGAGCAGTTTCATGTTATTGAAGAGAGTGTGGCCACGAGCTCGCGAGTCTTTATAATTTACACAGCGTTTGTGCCTACACGCACACAGGGGAGTGCCACTTCTGCCATCGACGGTACCTTCGGAGCTACCTTCGGTGGTGCTAACTTCTTCTTCAGCCTGCAGAAGCAAAGCCGAATCTAATCGGATCTGAGCTGCCCCAGCATTTGCTTCACTAACTTATTCAGGCACGTGAAATGAGGTGAGAGCGCGGGGCAGGCACGGGATAACAAGACATAACGTTTCTCTGCGACTTGGCATTCGTCATATTTAGCTAGGCATGCTTTCAGTTACGGCAGGAGCGCTTTGTTCGGCTCCTAACCTCGCGCTCGCACGAAATGCTTCTAGTTATCACGATTAGGCGGTGGCGCTATGCAACCAGAATTTGAATTCTAGTGTGCATAACGACTTCTTGCCTGGATCTATGAACTCAGTGATCACATGCCGGCTATCTGCATCGGTCTTCATTGGCCTCTTCTTAGAATAAGCATATTACTTTGTAGATCAAATCAAACCCTCAGGGCAGCATGGTGATGTCGAACTAGGGTTCACACAACGTTGAAATCATGCCCCATTTTGGCGTCCCTGAGCTGGAGTATATATAACTTCACAGAGGGTCTGGCAATCCCGACCGCTTGAGTGATTTTAAGAGTAAGGGAATTCACGCTCGGCCCTTCACGGGCTTGAACATTGGCTCCAGACGAGGCTCATGTCGTCGGGTGACTGAACAAAATGACTGCTGAGACGGCTTAGCATCGTGCGAGATACCAGAATACCTAGGAGCTGGTTTTCCAGAAACAAATTCTTCGTAGTTACATGGGGCAAACGACTCTATTCTGATCTTCGCACAAAGAGGTGCTCACAGCTAGGGCTCTGCATTTAGTTAGGCGACCTACGTGCCAGCGTCACAGACCGGCCGGACGCGTCTGAAATAATTCAAAGCATGCCCTAATCATGTCGGAATCGAAACTAGCTCGCGAACGGCGTAAGTTAGAGTGCGCACATGCCAAGCGACGGCTTGAACAGCAGGCATTAGCTATTTAATCATGCGCCCGTTGGCGACAAATGTGCTGCAAATTATATCGACACGTTAACATCGTGTTAAGGTCATCCATCTCATATTCTTGAGATAGAGCGGCTTATGGCTCAGGCATGATGAGGCTAAGATTAGGCTTCTGAATAGGCCGTCGCAGACAACATGCTGTAGCATTAAGAGCGCTTGGTGCGCAGTCCTTAGAGTACAAGAGGTGTCAAGATTGTGTTATTAGAATCGCCCCAGCGTAATGCCGTAATCTAGGCTTCAGATCCGGGGCAAGCAGGGGATAACGAGGCTCAGCTACGGCAGCTCTGCTATCGAAGTGCCAAACCGGCCTTGCAATGCTACATTGACGCTTATCTGAAGGCCCAAAGGTAGTGATGCCGCCTTATCGCCTACTGGATTTTCGCGATCGAATCGAGATCTGCATGGGCCCTACCGAAGCTGTCAACGATCAGCCAAAGATTTCGCGACTTGGGCGATCTAGCGACCCGCGAGAGCGCCGCTAATGGCTAGCCTATTCAGCAAGAGCCGAGAGCCGCCAGCATCGCGTGACGACTGCCTCAATTACCGTCGCGGCCATCTCGGGCGCGGCCCCTAGCAGCAGCAGAATTGGGATTTACGAGCTGCCTGCTTGTGAAATGCGATCTCGCAGGCGATGTCACACGCCCAGGCAAAAAGTATGCATGCGCACGCACAGGCGCCGCTTTCAATTTAGATTTTCGCGCCGTGGGTAAGTGCCCCTACCCTGAGGCGATCGCCGACGAAACGGGAGGCCCACGATTGGCAAGGTGGAGAGCAGGCACCGGCGGCGCGTCGGCGCCGAGCTTGCGACAGGAAACACTTCGTCGCCATATCTGTGGGCCTGTGCCTGCGCCTATGGTGCTTGTATCGGCATCGGCATCGGCAACGATACTGCAGTCGACGTTACGGCACAAGAATAAAAAGTCGACGGCACGATACCCTGCAGCGCGCCGTTAGTCAGTTAAGCAAAGTCTCGGCCCGAAACCGACATACATAGGAGAGACTTAATCCGAGGCAAGGGGAACGCGTCTCGGCGCGAAAAAGAACCGGGACAGGAGTGCCTCGCACTCGCCCTCGCGATCGCTACGAGCAAAACTGAAAAACACAATACGATACGGAACAAGCAGGATAGAGACGGTATAAGCTACGGCCTAAACATGCCAGTGAGTAGATTAAGCAGAATTAAACATTCTAGTTTTCACAAAGAGAAGAAGCAGAGATAGACCGAAGTCATGCAGAAGAAGGTCTAAACCGCTTAGAGCAGGTAGGCAGCAACGGCGGCGACACCAGCGGCAGCACCGACCTTGCCAGCGGCAGCGCCGTTGGCGAGGACAGGGCCAGAAGAGCCGGTGGCGGCAGCAGCGACCGAGGGCGTGTTCGTGCACGAGCAGTCCTCAACGGTCAGCGTCGTGGCCTCGCTCACCGTGTAGGTAGAGGAGCCGTACGTGAGCGTCGTAGGCGTCGGGCAGGGAATGGTCGTGTACTTCGTGGCCTCGACGGTCGTCGTGTTGACGTAGGCAGAAGCAGCGCCGGCAAGAGCAAGAATAGCGAACATTAGAATGGTTGTGATGGGTGCTCCTCAAATGTGCGTCGCTGCAGGGGTTTATATACTAAAAAACGAAGTTCGCGGCTAGGTAAAAGATTTTGTAATCTCTCTGAGGGCCAGGGTTGCATATTCTGCAGAGATACAAACCCTTTGCAGCGTACGAGTCCTGCACGAGCCGCGCGCCTGGGCGCGCATGACCGTTCGAGAACGAATTTGAGGGAAGATAGTGCCTATTCAGGGGCTCAAGGCCGGACGCGAAGCGCATATAAGTGGATCTCCAGCGGCTCGGCTGGCCCCAAAAAGGAAGAAACGAATCAGGCCAGATTTTAGTTCGAAATGCGGGGGCTTTTTCCTTGGTTCCACTGGGGAAGTGGCGTGAGCGGTTGCTGCCTATCAAGAGCGACTTGATCCAAAAATAGACCACGAACCACATCATGACGCACATCCCCTGCAGGGTTGTTTCTCCGAAAAGCCAATAGTAGCAAATTTGCATTTTGTGACTAATCTGACTGGCCCGACAAAGAGTGTTTTTGCAGCTCGGTGGGTAAGGGGAACCGCATTATTGGCCCGCTCGCATGACCCTGGGCATCGCTCCTGCAGTCGACGCTCTGCTCCGGATGACTCAGAGCGCAAACCCTTGACGTACCCTAGAAAATATATCCCAATCGGGCGATGGCCAAATATAGCTTCGGCAGTCAGCGCATTGCCGCGCACAGTCGACGCCACACATGTGCCGAATCGAAAAGACGAGCATTTTTCGAGATGCGGGCGTCGAGAAAAAATTATTCGTTAAGGGAGCGCTTTGAGCATGCGAGCAGCGGCCATATGTGTAGCGGCTTGGCAAGAGCGAAGTTTACAAAAGTTTAAGCATAATTATCCATTCAACAGGACTGCGTTTGAGACGTGAAACATTGGCGCCCTCCAGGTTGCTATCGTATGAGGACCCGATGCGCGACATTCAAATTCCGTCGCTATCGGACACCACCCAAAACGGGCGATCCCGTGCGGGCTATCTCTAAGTGCTCTTAATCAGTGGGCCTGTAGCAAACAATGCATTGCGGCTTGGGTTACGCGGTATGCTGTCGTCCCCGGAGCACGGCGTGTTTTTTTCCCCCATGTGATACGGGGACGGCGACGGCGAACGCCGAACGCTGACGGGAGCGCCGGGATACGGGCGGCATGCCGTGGCCACGGCTTACGGCCACGCGCGGCTTGGTCATGGCCGCTGCGTAAACAAACCGTATAAACAAACCGCGAGTCCCGAACGATGGCCGAACTGCTGCGTGCAGTTGTCGCCACGGCGTTCCAGGGCAGCCAATCGAGCTCGTCGAGCTATGTGCTGCTGTCGCAGAACCTGAAGGAGCAGCACGAGCTCGCCATAGGCAGAGGCTATGCCGCAGAGTTCCAGCAGTGCTTTGTGATGTGCATGAACCGCATTCTGACGGCGCAGCGCAAGGAGCAGTGCGCGACGCGCGTGCTCGAGTTCGTGGCCGAGTACTTCCGCACGATCTGTCCGCCTGGCGACGATTTGGACGACAATGAGTTTGTGGATTTTGCCGAGGACGTCATTGCCTACTTTCTGCGCGGCTTTGAGGCGCGCCTGGCCGGCGTGCGGTACTGGTGCGTGCTCATTGTGAGCAATCTGCTGCCGCTCATAGCTCTGAATGAGGACCTGCTTCTCTCGATCCGCGACAAGGCCGTGCTGCGGCTGCGCGACGCGGACGCGCGCGTGCGCGTACAGGCCGTCGTCCTCATTGCGCGCTTCGACCTCGAGCCGGCCACGAGCGAGCCCCTCGAGTACGCGCTGCAGCATGACCCGAGCTCGGAAGTGCGGCTTGCCGTCGCGTACAACCTCGCACACGGCGGCAAGAAGCTCGCCGAGCGCGTGAGCGAGCGCGTGCGCGACGAGTCGTCCGTCATTCGCAAGGCCGTATACACGAAGGTGCTGCGGTCGATCGACTTCCGCGTGCTCGGCCTGCGGTGCCGCGAGAACGTTGTGCGGTCCGGGCTCGTGGACCGTGACCCGGGCGTGCGCAAGGCCGCGGCCGAGCTCGTCGCGCACTCGTGGGTCGCAACGGCCGACAACAATATTGAGCTTGTGCTGCAGCGGCTTGATGTGCTGACGCACCAGGACGTTGCGGACCTCACGCTCGAGGCGTTCTTTGACGTGCGGCATGATGTCCTGCAGGAGAAGCTCGTGTTTGAGCAGGAGTTCTGGGACAATCTGTGGATTGAGGACGTTGTACTGTTGCGCAACTTCCAGACGTACTGCCTGAAGCACGGCCTTGTCGAGCTACTCGACGAGCGCATGCCGGACCTGGCCACTCTGGCCGGCCACATTGAGCGGCTGTGGAACCAGTTCCAGGACCCGCAAACATATGTCGGGCAGACAGACGAGCAGGCCGAGGACATTCGCGATAGCGTGCCGTTTATGGTCGAGCAGCTCCTGCTCGTGGCGTCGCAGTACGACTTCAGGGACGAGGCGAGCCGGCGCCGCACGACGCAAGTGCTGAACAACATCGTCATGGCCGCGCAGCCTGCGTCGCACCGCATTATCGAGAGCATTGTTGCTATCCAGCGGCTGCTGAACGAGAGCGACATGGCGCTCATGTCGTGGGCGTTCGAGACGCTCGAGGCGATTGCGGACCTCAGCCCGCAGGAAGAGCCGGACCAGGCGCTCATCACGAGCATGCTGCGGTCAGCATCACTGTTCAAGGCCGTGCTGTCGCGTGTGTCGTCGCGCGACCTGTCGGCGTACCTGCCGAACCTGTACTCGCGGTACATTGTGCAGGCCGTGCAGAGCCCCGTGCCGGACGTGCGCGAGCCGGCGCTCGAGTGCCTAGCCCTCGCGTGCCTGCTTGACGAGAAGTTTGCGAAGGAGCACATTCTGGACTTCATGCGTTTCATCGAGATATCGCTGAGCATGATGGAGGACGCGGACGACGACGGCAGCGTGCAGGACGAGGACGAGGAGGATGCCGGCACGCGCGAGCTGCACTTGGCCACGAACGCGATCACGGACATGCTGCTGGTGCACTTCCGCAGCGATATGCCACTCGAGGCGTGTGTACGGCTGCTGCAAGGGCTGATGGGCAAGCCAAGCCGTGCGACGAAAGCCGTGTCAGCGCTGAACCTGGCGAAGCTCATGCTGGCGAAGCTGGAGACGAGCGAGCAGACGCTTAGGGCGCTGATGCTGCTGAACTTCCAGTGCGACGACGGGTCGGACAGCCGCGCCGCAGCGCTGCTGCAGCAGCAGCTGAACCTGTTCCTGCGTGCATACGCATTATACCCCGAAGGCAAGCGCGCGCTAGCGAGCGTGTTCAAGAGCACGTTTGTGGAGTTCCAGGAGTCTGCTGTGCGGCGCGCGTACCGGCAGCAGCGGCCGGCGAGTCCCTCGCGCACGCGGTCGCGGTTCACGGACTTGCCGAAGCACGGCCGCGTCAGCGCGGCCGACCTTGTGAACCAGGTCATCGACTTGACGGCCGACGAGCCGAGCCAGCCGGCTGAGGCGCACGCGACGCTAGCCGTGGCGCTTGTGCAGCTGCTGCTCGAGAACAAGGACTCGATGCTACGGCGGTCGCTCGTGAGCGCGCTGAGCAAGCTGCTGCTCACGCCGGCCACGCCGTCGTATCAGCTGCAGGCCGTGCTCGACGTACTCCATGAGCGCGACTGGGATATGTTTGCGTTCACGAGCGTTGTGCGCACGGCGCTGCAGAAGTTTAGTGCGAGCGTTGCGAACATTGTGCGCGAGTCGGTTGCCCAGGAGGAGCAGGCGCGCGACGCGCGCACAGCGCCCCTAAGCGAGCCGCGGTCGCCCGTGTCTGAATCGGGGTCTGATTCGGAGCGGGCCCATGACGAGCTGCAGGGCCCTGATGGCGCTGACGGTTTTGGCGGCTCTGGCGGGCATGATGCTGGGAATGACGGCGGGCATGACGACGGGCACGACGGTGGTCCTGACGACGGGCATGACGGCGGGCATGCCGGCGGGCATGACGGCGGGCATGACGGCGGGCATGACGGTGGACATGACGGTGGTCCTGACGGCGGGCATGATGCCAGCCATGGTGCCAGCCTTGATGGCAGCCCTGGCGGCGGCAGCGAAGGCCGCGGCGCGGGCGCACAGCCGGGCGACGGCTCCGGGTCCTGGGTGGAGGTGCGCGGCTCCGACGTGTCGATGAGCATGGAGGTCGACTAGACTACGTATTTATTTGAACTATGCATTGATGAGCTGGGCGGCCGGCAAGCAAGCGTGCTCCGAGAGCATGCGGCGGTTTTATTCTTCTGTTAAGTGGCCGAGCGTGAGTGCACGGCCAATTTCCTAGAGGGTACATAGCTTTAGTTTAGTACTGCTAGGTTATGTAGCGGCAAGGCTAGCTACTTTGCGAAGCGCGTGCTTACGGCCACTGCCGAACGCGGGTCACTGGGTATAATCAGCGGCTGCGCTCGTCGCGATAGCCCACGCGGTTATGTCAGGCCTGATCGGCCACTGTCAGGGGTTTGGTCAGGGTTCCCCGAAGCGGCATGTGTGGGCGCGGCGCTGAGTCATGCTAGTCGTCTTGAACGCGTCAGAATTCGGCGCTACGTTTCTTTCCAGCACGACGAGGCACGCGAACGAGGATATGGTGGCCAATGACAGTGTGAACAGCGAGGCGCAGCGCATCAAGCTTGCGCCCAAGGACTTTGCTACGGACAAGGCGTTCGCGGAGGCGCTGCACGGGAAGGGCGAGACGGGCGGCTACCGCGCCGTTATGGCGAAGGACCGCGAGGCGCACGAGGCGGCGCTGAACGGGTACTTCAAGCACTGGGACCGTGATGCAGCCACGCAGACGGAGGAGGACACGCAGGGCCGCCTTGAGGACTACTCGACGCTCACGAAGCACTACTACAACCTCGTGACGGACTTCTACGAGTACGGCTGGGGCGCGTCGTTCCACTTCTCGCGCTACTACAAGGGCGAGCCGTTCAGGCAGGCGACGGCCCGCCACGAGCACTACCTGGCCGCGCAGATGGGCCTGAAGCCCGGCATGAAGGTGCTCGACGTGGGCTGCGGCATCGGCGGTCCTGCGCGCGAGATTGCGCGGTTTGCGGACGTGCACATCACGGGTCTGAACAACAACGACTACCAGATCTTGCGCGCGAACAACTGGGCTGCCGCGAACGGCATGACCGACCAGCTGAACTTCGTGAAGGGCGACTTCATGCAGATGGACTTCGCCGACAAGTCGTTCGACGCCGTGTACGCGATCGAGGCGACCGTGCACGCGCCCGTGCTCGAGGGCGTGTACGGCGAGATCTTTCGCGTGCTGAAGCCCGGCGGCACGTTCGGTGTGTACGAGTGGGTCCTGACGGACAAGTTTGACGAGGAGAACGCGCGGCACCGCGAGATCGCCTACGGCATCGAGATTGGCGACGGCATTCCGAAGATGTACAAGCGCGACGTGGCCGTGAAGGCGCTGGAGAGCGTCGGCTTCAAGATCGAGCTGCAGAAGGACCTCGCCGACATGGGCGACAGCATCCCGTGGTGGTACCCGCTGAGCGGCGACTGGCGCTTCGTGCAGTCTGTGGGCGACCTGCTCACCTTCTGCCGCACGTCGACGATGGGCCGCTGGCTCACGACGCAGGGCACGGGCCTGCTCGAGAAGCTCGGCGTGGCGCCGAAGGGCTCGCGCAAGGTCACGGAGGCGCTCGAGGAGGCGGCCGTGCACCTTGTGAACGGCGGCCGCGAGGGCCTGTTCACGCCGATGCTCCTGTTTGTGTGCACAAAGCCCGAGTAGGGCGCGCTAGCGCCTCGTCCCCGGGACCGTCTATTCTTAAGACAGTCTATTCTTAACGATGTGTACGTGTATGATGATTTGTACAATGCAGCCTTTCCTAGCGTGCAGGTGTGTGCATTTATAATTTGACAGTTGCTGCGCGCGCGTGTGCATTAGCGTCTGAAACGCGGCGCACGCAGCCGCTGCGTTCGTGGCAGCACCGCAACGTTTGGTTCGGCCGATCCCGCTTCTGCGTCTAACTCGGCATGGATTATTTAAATGTTAGTCGTTTAACTAAAAATAAAACTAAAACCACCCGTTTTTGGGGTCGGAACCGCCGCGGACGGCGGCCTCGTGCGTCGCGCTGCTTTCTAAGTGCTTAGGGCATTTTTTTTGGGCCGGCCGTTAATTAAGTAGCTCGCGCGTGCACACGACACAATGGGCAAGCGCAGAGCCGAGGAGAGCGGCGCTGCGGCGCCGGACGTCGAGATGGACGAGACGGACGTCGTGAACGTGGACTTCGACTTCTTCGACGTCACGGACGACGACTTTCTGTCCGTGAAGTCGCTCGTGCGGCAGCTGCTGGCCGTGGACAATACGCTGTTCAACCTCAGCGAGCTCACGCAGCGCGTTGTGGACGCGAAGTGCGGCAGCGCCGTGAAGGCCGACGACGAGGAGTACAATGACGCGATGGCTGTTATATCGCTTGTGCCGTTTGACGTGCAGGCCGGCGAGACGCGCAAGCTGTTTGAGTACTGGATCGAGCGCACGACCGACGGCAGCCCCGCGCTGAACCGGCAGCTGCGCAAGATCGGCGCGAACAAGGGCGCGAAGGTCGGCCTCGTGCTGAGCGAGCGCCTCCTGAACATGCCGTACGAGATCGTGCCGCCCCTGTACCACCTGCTGGCCGAGGAGGCCGCCGCGCAGAAGCTTGAGTACGACTATCTGCTTGTGCCGTCGCGCTCGTACTCGGAGCGCGAGTCCGCTGTGGACACGGCCGCCGCGTCGAAGGCGAAGCGCGGCGCCGGCCAGACGCAGGAGTCGACGCACGCGTTCCACGTCGAGGACGCCGTCATCGACAGGGCTGCGCTCGCGGCCGGCGACTTCCCGTTCAAGACGCCCATCGACGAAACAGACTCGCGGCGCACGTTCCAGGAGTACGGCATCTACCCGTGGGGCCACCTCGCCGTTCTCGACGGCACGAAGCTGGCAGCGCTGGCTGAGGCCGTCGCCGAGCCGCCGGCCGACGCCTAGGATTTATGTATTGTAGAGATAAGCTTCGAAGGGGCCGTGCACCGCTCGTTAATGCAAGCCCGGTCGGCTCCCTCCATGCCAGTTTAAGCGAATGCGCTGCCTCCTCTAAGTATTATTTGAGGAGTACTAATAACAATTGCTCTGCGTACGCGCTTTTGTAGTTCTGAATGCTGTGCTAGCGGCTTTAAATGTGGTCGCGCGCCGTGAGTCTGCCTATCCTCGAGTAGCGCTGGGCCTTGCGCTAATAATTCTGTCTGGCCGTCAGCCACCTTACATATTTATACGGCACACCCGAACGGCTCTTTCTTCTTCTCGTCTAGCCGTCGCATTGCCAGACATTTTCGGTAGGCAGCGGCGGCGGCTGCGCGCGCCATCGGCTCGGCGGCCCTGCCCTTGCCCGCCGGACGCACGCACTGCCGACCCTTCTCACCCCGCACTAGTTCGCCTGCCCCGTTCCGAAGCGCTCAATGGGGGTTGTTGCGGAGTTCTCGCCGCCGAAGGCGCCGCAGCTGCGGCCGGCGCCGTCGTCGCTGCTGGCCGACACGCCGCCGCCCGTCATCCGCGCCCTCAGCGCGGCGTACCCGCTGCTGGCCGCGGCGGACCGCGCGCTCGGCGTCCTGACGTGGACGTCGCGCGACCGGTTTGAGAGCGTGCTTGTGGCCGCGACGTGGGTGCTGGCCGTGCGCTACGTCGACCTGCTGCTCATGTACTTCCTGCCGCTGGCGGCGGCAATAGGCGTTGTCGCGTTTGCGGACGGCGACGGCCGCGCGCCGCCGTCGCTCGACACGATCGTCACAACGGCCGAGCGTGCGGGCGAGAAGTTTCGCTTGTTTGTGGCACCCGTCGCCACGCTACGCCTCTCGAACACAGAGGTCCTGCGCCTACTGTTCGCGACGCTGTTCATGAGCCCCGTCTACATCCTGGCCGCCTACTTCCTCGTCACGCCGCGCAGTGCCCTCTTGTACGGCGGCCTGCTCGTTCTGACGTGGCACTCGCTGTGGTTCAAGGTCCTGCGCTCCGTGGCCTGGCGCTTCCGCAGCGTGCGCCTCGTCGTGTTCTTTGCGACGGGCGTCGACCGCACGCCGGCGGCGGCCGCAGCGAGCCGCGTCGCCCGCGACACAGGCGTCAGCTTCACGTACGTTATCTACGAGAACCAGCGCCGCTGGCTCGGCGTCGGGTGGACGCCGAACACAGTGCCCGAGGAGCGCGCGGCGTGGACGGACGCGAATCTGAACGAAACGAAGGCCGTCGAGATGTTCGAGCTGCCGAGCGCCGCCAAGGATGGCATGCGCTGGGAGTGGGTCGATGCACACTGGCTGCTCGACCTCAGTAACGGCGGCATGCTCGGCGCGCCGGGGCCGGACCGCCTCAAGGCGGACCCGGCCGAGGACGAGGGCTACGTATACTTCAACAACGAGTGGGCGGCGCCAAGCGCAACGCCGGCGTTCTCACGGCCCACGCGCCGCCGCCGCTGGGTGCGCGTGGCCCGCCTCGTGCGCGACGGCGCCGCGCTCGGTGCTGCCGACGGCGCCGACGAGAAGGAGTCCGAGCTGCGCCGGCGCCTCGTCGACTCGAAGATCGTCAGCACGGAGCCCGTGCTCGGCCCGCCCATATAGGGCTGCGGCCCAGGCAGCGAGCCGGCGAGCTCCCACACAGGCCAGCGCACACAAGCGAGCGCACACAGGCCAGCCCACACAGGCCAGCCCACACAGGCCAGCCCACACAGGCCAGCGCACGAACAGGCCAGCGCACGAACAGGCCACCCCACGAACAGAGGAGCCCACGAACAGGCGAGCGCACGAACAAAAACCGCCGTTTAAACGTGCCACGGCGCAGAGGCCAAAAACGATAATGTTATTACAGCTCTATACGATGCTAAGGTATTAAAATTAAGAAACGGCCGCTGGGGCTGTCTAAACAAACAAGCGAACCAAAAATTAGGCCTCCGAGCGAGCCGACTCCTTGGTGGCAATGCTCACGGACAGGGACGAAATGCTGTCGCGGCGGAAGTCCGGCGTCACGCGCTCGGCGTTGCCGGCGTCGCGCTCGGCGCCGCCCTCGAGCTTCTGGCCAGGCCGCACGCCGCCGTGCTCGTCCGTGTCGCGCGGGCTCGCCCCCTTTGCTTCGGGGTCTTCCATGTCTGTGCGCTGCGCCTTGTCCTGCGGCTCCTGCGGGTACACGTCAACCTGCTCCTTCTCGTCGCGCGGCGGCGGCGTGCCGAACAGGAACTTGCGCAGCACAAAGAAGAGGGCAATGACCGACGCGAGGCCGTTCAGGCCCACGGCAAAGAACTCGGCACCGCGGAACGCGCGCACCGTGTTCTCGGGCTGCTGCTGCGTGAGCTGCGTCTCGACGAGCTCGCCCATGCCGAGGAAGAACGAGAGCCCGTAGTTCACGGCCACGGTGCCGAGCGAGCCGGCCAGCGCCTGGAACTCGGGCGGCAGCTGCTCGCTGAGCATGACCGAGCCGGCCGGCGTCGCCCAGTCCATGGCAAACGGCGCCACGATCCAGGCGCCAAACGACTGTAACCAGTACGACTGGTGGATGGGCACGGTCGCGAGAATGAGCGACGTGGCCAGGAAGCAGAGCATGGCCGCGAGCATGAGCAGCTCAACGGTGCGGTGGTTCATGAGCAGCGCGCCGCTCACGGCAGCAATAATGCCGAAGGGCACAACAACGGCAAATGCGGAGCCGGCCTCAAACGACGAGTACTTGCGCATTTGCTGGTACAGCGACTGCGTGTGGAACACGTTCAGTCCGTACGTGCCCCAGCCGAGGTGCAGCATGAGCAGAATGGCCAATAACTGCGGATTCAAAATGACGGCCTTCGGAATAAGCGGGTTCTCGGCGAACTTGATCTCCCACACAACAAACAGCACAATGGCAACAATGCTCACGACGAGCAGCACAATGATGTACGCCTTCTGCCAGCCCACATTCAAAGACTCGTTCCAGCAGAAGTCGAAGAGGACCATTGACGTAACGAGCAGAAACATGCCCGTCCAGTCCGCACACTGGCGGCGGCCATCGCGGCGGCGCTCCGTGGGCAGGCTCGGCACGCTAAAGAACGTGATGACGCCGAGAATGGCACACACAATCGCGTAGGCGTAGTAGTTCCAGTCCCAGCGCTGCGTGCGCACGCCAATAATGCCGCTCCACCACACGCCGAGGAAGCCGCCCACGGGCGTGCACAGGCCAACGAGGGCGAACACAATGCGCTTGCGGAACGTGCGCGGCGAGTAAATGCGTCCGGCCGCGCCAAGCACGTTCGGCAGAATGAACGCCAGGCCGCAGCCCTGAAACACGCGACTGCACAAAAAAAAGGACGGGCCCGTGTGGCGTGCATAGTAGGCAATGCCGCACAGCAGCGACCATAGCGTCGTCCATATGTACCCGCCAACGAGCATCTTCTTTACGCCGTACACGTCGCCAAGGCGTCCGCCGACGAGCAGCAGCGAGCCGACGGCCAGGCCTAGCGACGACGAGAAGAACGCAATCATCGAGCTCGGCGCTTTAAAGTCTGCTTGAAGGCTATACATCTGCATCATGGCCACGGTCGTGGCGATTTGCGTGAGAAGCTGCCCGAAGCAGACGGCGAAAATAAACACATATTCTACGGAGCTGTGGCGTCGGAAGTACGAGGCGTCCGTGAATTTCGACATGCTTGTTGCCCCAGCTTGTAAACTGCTCACAGACGCAACTGGCAACTCCACAAAAAAAATACCTCAATTATAAAAGCTTGAACCGCCGACTCGAATTGCGGCTTGTTTAGGGTAAGGCTCGGGACAGAGGCCCACGATTTCCTGCAGGCTGAATGCCCGCTAAAGCCAGTTCCGTGCCCACGAGACCCACATCAGGTGAGGCCGCTCCACATCAGGTGAGGCGGCTGCGCGAGCTGTGGCGTTTCGAGCCCGGCGCACGGCCGATCGCGCGGCCCGATCGCAGGATGCGCGTGCGGCTCTGCTGCTGCAGAACGGCGGCGAACAACGGCCGCACCAACGCGGCGTTTTTCTGCACTGGCCTGCGTCCGTTCTGCGCGTCGCGGGCCGCTAGATCGGGTAAATGCCGGATTGGGAATGCTGAGGTCATAAAGCAATGCGTGTGTGCGCTGCAGGCAACGCAGCGGAAAAAAAAACGTTTAGAGCCGTAGGCACGATGCCGAGGACGCAAAAACTTGTGCGACGTAATTAGACACAGGGATCGGCCTTATGGCCCGTGCATGGCCCGTGTACAAGCCTGGCCGACTTTTAATGAAACCCTGCGCACAAAACTGGCCAACTTCTGGTGAAACCCTGCTGCCCGAAGCGGCATGTCCATGTGGGCGGTGGAGTTCATGCCATGCGGGCGGTGGAGCTCATGCGATGGTCGTGTAGGGGTTCATGCGATGGCCGTGTACGGGGTCCATGCGATGGTCGTGTCTTATGTACTGGTCGTGTACGGGTTCATGCGACGGTCGTGTATTATGCATATGAATCTATATCCACGAGCTCGAGCTAGCTGCGGACTGTCTATACAAGAACCATAATTAGATTTAACGAGCCCGCTGCGGGTAGAAGCAGACTCCGAGCACGAAGCCGAGCGCGTAGCAGTAGGGGCCCGAAGCCGAGCGCACGACACAAAGCCGCGGGCGCCCGGCCTAGGCTGTCTGCGTGAGCGCCGAGATTTCGGAAACGATGCTCAGCGCCGGCTCGGCGTTCTTTTTGGCCTCGACGTTCTCGTCGTCGGCCGACGCGGTCTCGTGGCGGCGCTGCTCCTCGGCCTCGGCCTTGCGGCCGAGCGTGAACTTGTAGATGACGAACAGGAATGCAATCGTGCTGGCGAGGCCGCTTAGGCCGACGGCGAAATACTCGGCGCCGCGCCAGGCGCGCCAGGCGTCGTCGGGCCGCTGCTGCAGGAGCTGGTCCTCGACGGTGCCGGCAACGCCGAGGAAGATGGACACGCCGTAATTCATCATGACGGTGATGAGCGAGCCCGCAAGGCCCTGCCAGCGCTGCGGCAGCTCCTCGCTAAGCATGATTGTGCCGGCCGGGAACGACCAGTCCATGCCGAAGGGCCCCACAATCCAGGCGCCAAACGTCTGCTGCCAGTAGTCCTGGTGCATAGGCACCGTGGCGAGGAGGATGGACGTGGTTGTGAAGAACAGCATTGCGGCCAGCAGAATGAGCTCGACCGTTTTGCGGCTGATGAGCAGCGAGCAGCTCAGGGACGCGAGCGCGCCCATGGGCACGACGACGGCCATGGCGGACCCCGACGCAAACGTCGAGTAGTGGCGGAATTGTTGGTACAGAACGAGCGTGTGATAAACGTTGATGCCGAACGTGCCCCAGCCGAAGAACTCGAGCACGAGCACGCCCATGAGGCGCGCGCTCTCGAGGATCTCTTTCGGCAAAAGCGGGTTCCGCGCGAACTTGATTTCCCACACGGCGAACACGCCGAACATGGGCACGCTCACGCAGAGCAGGGCGATGATGTACGCGTTCTGCCAGCCGACGACGGGCGCCTGGTTCCAGGCGAAGTTGAACAGCGTGAGCGCGACGATGGCGAGGAGCCCGCCAATCCAGTCGGGGTCCTGGTGCGAGCCGTCCTCGTTCTTGTGCACGGCGAGGTCCGGCACGCTGAGCCACGTCATGAGGCCAACCACGGCGCAAACGATGCCGTACGCGTAGTAGTTCCAGTCCCAGCGGTCCGTGCGCACGCCAATAATGCCGCTCCACCACACGCCCATGAACCCACCGAGTGGTGCACAAAGCCCCACGGCGCCGAACACGAGCCGTTTGCGTAGCGTGTTTGGCGCGTAAACGCGGCCGGCCGCGCCGAGCACGTTCGGCAAAATGAAGGCAATGCCGCAGCCCTGGAAGGCGCGGCAGCACAAGTAGAAGCTTGGGCCGGCGCGGCGGTCGTAGTAGGAGACGCCGCACAGGATGGACCAGACCGTTGTCCAGGCGTAGCCGCCAATGAGCATCTTTTTGATGCCGTACACGTCACCGAGGCGCCCGCTCATGAGGATGAGCGTGCCGACGGCGAGGCCGAACGACGCCGAGTACCAGGGCATCATGGCCTCGGGCGCATGGAAGTCCTTCTGCAACTGGTACATGTGCGTCATGGCCTGCGTCGTCGCGTTCTGCGTGAGCAGCTGCCCGAAGCACACGCTCACAATGAACACATACTCGACCCACTTGCGCTTGGCGAAAAACGACGGGTCCGTGAAGCGTGGCATTGGCTGCTGCGGCGGCTGGGGTGGCAATGGAACGAGGCGCGCCGGGTTCAGCCGTTCACTTTGGCGGCACGCTCGCGCTTAAAAAGAAACCACCGTAAACCTAGCGCGCAGGGCCAGGGCCAGGGCGGAGGGCGCGCAGGCAGGACAGGGCAGGGACGAGCTTGTCGTCCCGCTAGTGATCGGCGACCCGACGGCCAAACCGATCATTTTCGTCTCTCTACAGAAGGCCGACGCGAGCCGCGGCGGGCGTGCCCCAGCCCAGCCGCGTCTCGCAGAGCATATATGAGCATGCTACGCGACAAGGGCTGCGGCGGCTGCGGCGGCTGCGGCGGCAAATGAGCGGCGCACCGCCTGTGTGTGCGGCGGCGCAGGTCGGCCTCATGCGCCCATGCCTGCTCGCATGTATATATAAAGGACAAACGCAGACGGCCGGAGCAGAGTCCCAGCTGCGGCGATCATTTAAAATAAGGCAGGTGTGAAGCGTGTGCAGAGGGTTATGCGGCGCTGCGTAGCATCGCCACGACGCGGTATGCAGCTGCGGCCACGCCGTCGCGGCGCATTTTAAGCGTACAAAATAGCCGCTGCTTGGGTACTGAAACGCGAGGCAGCGGGTTCAGAAGCGGCTCGGCTTAAAAGCTCTTCAGCGACCCTTAGCTAGTGCCGCGCAGGCGCGCATCAAACCTTTAACCGCTGCGTTTCGCACGCGCCGCCATTTATACTAATTATGCGGAGCCTGGCTAGCAGGCGAGCCGCGCCACGAGTTATTACTCCCCGAGTTATTACTCCCCGAGTTGTGTAGTTTTAAACTATTTTATGGCCGACCAGGGGTCGACGCCGAACACGCGGCCGAACGTTGCGTCGACGCCGAAGTCGCGGTGCTTGTAGGCGTGCTTGTCGAGGAACGCCTTCACGTACTGCGAGAGCTGGTCGGCCGTGCGCTTCGCCTTGAAGTGTCCGCGGCCCGTGATCACATACACGACGCGCGGGCTGTGCTTCTCGGCCGTCTCGACGTCGTGCAGGCGCGCCTCGAGGTGGTCGACGGCCTCGCCGAGCTCGAGGCCGTGCAAGTCTACGTATATTTCGCTTGACGGCCTCGTGCGCTGGGCCCAGAGCAGGTCCGCGCCGGCGTGGTACGCGTCCATCATTTCGCCGTTGTGGAACTGGCCCTCGGCGCTGAGCGCGCGGGCGTGCGCCGGGTTATTGTGCGACCACGCGGCCGTCGCCTGCTGCAGCAGCTTGTTCCGCAGCTCGGCGTGCTTCGCCGCGGCGAGCCGCAGCTCCACATACTGCTCATTCGCACCGAAGTCGCGCGCCTTCCATGGGAGGAGGCGCGGCGGGGCCAGCGGCACGCGGCCCTGGTTCGGCGCGGCCAGCACGTCGCTAATGCGTCGGAACGGCACGAGGCTCGGCTCAGCCGCCGCCGGCACGGGCGCAGCCGGTGCCGGTGCTGGTGCTGGTGCCTTTGGCAGCGGCTTCGCGCCGAGCGCCGGCAGCGCGCTCAGGACGGGCAGCGCCGGGCGCGGCGGCGCCGGCTGGACCTCGAACCGCTGCACAATCTCGCGCGGCACGGAGTGCAGAAACAGGCACTCGTCGCCGGCAAGGCAGTGGCCCTGCAGCCAGAACCGGCACACGCGCTGCTTCCCGTCGTGGCTGTACATGCAGGCGGACCCGCGCAAACAGTTCCCGGACGCCATGTAGTACTTACACATGATGCGCTCGGCGAGCTGCTCCTTCGAGAAGGACTGCGGTGCGGCGGCCGATGGCGCGGCCGGCGCGTGCGCGGTGCTGAGCATCTCGAGCGTGCGCGCGAGATCGAAGTCGTTATGGGCCAGCACGCGCTCGATATCCTCGTCCGAGTTCTGCGGGCCCAGCACGGTACGCAGCTCGTCAAAAGCCGTGCGCCGTGGCGGCAGCGGCGCTGCGGGCGGCGGCAGCGCTGCGGGCGCGGCCGTGCTTGTGGCAGCGGCCGTGCTTGGCGCGTGGCGGCCGCTGTTTACACCTGCCGCCGGCAGCTCGCGTATTCGCTCGCGCACGGGCCCAGTAGTTCGCTCGGGGATTCGCGGCGGCCGGCTTTTCTTTGTGGGCAGCTGCGGCCGCGCCGCGTCTTCGGGCGCGCGCTTGTGGTGGTGCGCCATGAGCATGTCGAGCACGAGCCGCTCGCGCTCGCTAGCCGCTTTCTGCGGGGCGTCGCGGGCAACGAGCGCCTCAACGGCATCGACGCGGTCCTCCTCGGGCAGCGCCGTGTCGTCGAGCAGCGCAAACGCGCGCCGGAACAGCTCGACCTCCATTGGGGACAAAAAGCCACTATGGCGCATGGGCAGGTGCGGAAATGTCGTGATGCTGCCGCCGTGCCGCCGCCGTGCCGCGCCGGGGCGCCGCTGCGCTGGTGCGCCGCTGCTGAACGACGCGGCCGTTGCGCACAAATGCGAGTGCGAAATGCGCCGTGCGTAAGGACCGATTTCTGTGTTTCAATGTGGCCGGCGCGCGGAGCCCGATTTGGCCGAGGCCAGCAGGTTCTGGCTGTTTATAGTGGCGAGAGATGCTGGATAACGGCACACAGGCGCAGTGGCGGCCCGCCGCAGGTCGTGTAGCGGTGGCGCTCGCTTGTTTTTGAGCGGGCAAGGGCGTATGCAGTAACCGGCATAGGGTTCTCGGCAGCGCGCCAGGCAACGCGCCAGTGAACGCGCCAGGCAACACCAAGCAACGCGCACTGCAGACGTGCACCGGCGTCGAAGCAGAGCGCCAATATATTCCGCCAAAATTCACGCCATCTGCGTGCTGCCTAGTTAGTAGTAAACGTCCACGACCGTCGCTTCCTCCGCAGTTCGTGCTCACACCCCAAAAGTATTTTGCAAGCTCGCACTTTTAGCCGCACTACAACTACTACCAACACTCCAAGCACTACATATCTACCAAATAATAGGCCTGCTCTGTGCAGGGACGCCCGTATGGCGGCGTGCCGCGCGACATCGCCAAAACGGGGCGCTTTGTCATCCGCATCTTGTCGAGCGACGATGCAGGCGGGCACTTCCGAGGACGTTTTGGCGCGGCTCTACGTGCTGGCCGACTCGCCGCTCGCCGCGCCGAGCCCTGCGTCGCGCGAGGACGACGTGCAGGCGTTTCTCACGTCGTGCCGCGACCCCGCAACGGGCCTCATAAACGTGGACGTTGCTGAGTCGCTGCTGCCGGCGGCGTGGCTCGCTGACGCGCGCGACGCCGCGCCGGACACGGCCGATGCCGAGATGGTGCTCGACGAGGAGGTCGCGGACGGCCGCCCCGCGTCTGAGCCGCCCGTTGAGGACGACTGCGTCGAGCACGCGCGGCCCGAGCGCGCGTACATCGTGCCGGACCGCCTGCCCGAGGCGTCCGCGCACGACCACTACTCGCTGGCCGAGCTTAAGTACAATATCCAGGCGCGGCCGCTCCACAAGGTCATTATCCCGAACTACAAGGCCGTGCCCGCGCAGGCGTCGAATCTGTCGCTCCTCGAGGGCCGCATTACCGTTGTGTACGACCGCATCGAGGAGCTGAAGCGCGGCAATAACTGGAGCCTGCGCCAGCTGAAGCGCTTTGAGGGCCCCGTGCGCGCGAAGGCTCCGTGGGACCTCGTCGTGGCCGAGGCTTTGCACAAGCGCTCGCAGATGGCGGCTACGCGGCGCCATAAGCTCGCCGTGTGCCACGAGCTGTCGCGCGCCGTCGCGTCCGAGTCGAATGGCGGGCCCACGGCCGCGGCCGCCGACGCGGACGCCGACGCGGACGCCGAAGCGGCTGCTGAGCCGTTCGCTTTGCACGACGCGGCGCTACCGCTCGTCGTGCAGCAGCGCCAGCTCACAAAGCTGTCCCGCGAGGTCCTGCAGGTGCTGCCCGTGCCGGAGCCGTTTGGCGACCTCGCCTACACAGAGCCGCTCGGCCTCGTGCTCGGCGCCTTGCCGTTCTCGCGGTTTCTGAACGCGGCAAACGCGTCGGACTGGCGCCACGTCGTGTGGGAGGCCGTTGTCGAGGCGCGCGCCGCGCTCGACGTGCCGGCAGAGCTGCGCGCGGCGGCGCCGCTCAGCTTCAAGCCGCGTGAGCCCGAAATCAAGCCGCCGCGCCCGCCGCCGAAGCAGTACATGGCCGTGCGCACGGGCAGCGTGTGGCAGCCGGCCGAGGACGAGGCGCTGCTGCGGCTGGCCGAGCGGTTTGCGAACAACTGGGAGCTCATTGCCGACCAGCTGCAGGGCGCCGAGCTCGCGCCGGCCGTCGGCCCGGCCGGCGCAACGAGCGCGTACACATCGAACGTCGAGCGGCGCACGGCGTGGCAGGTGTTCGAGCGCTGGCTGCAGCTGAGCGGCACGGACGCGAAGGACTTCCGCGGGCGCTACGCCGAGGCGGCGCGGCAGTGCCTCGAGGCGGCGCAGAAGCTGCCGCAGACGACGCGCAAGCGGCAGATGCCGATGAGCATTGCGCCGGACGCGTTCCAGCGCGGGCACCGCCGCCTGCGCTGGGCGTCCGTGCTCGAGGGCATCCGCAAGGCGCAGCGTAAGCAGGAGACGGCGCCGAAGCCGAGCGCGCAGCAGTTCCCGTACCGGCGTGCGGCCGAGGCGGGCGGTGCGCGCGGCTCGCAGCCCGTGCAGACGGCAGCCGAGCTTTCGCGCATCAAGGGCGACCGCGACCGCGCCATCCAGGACCAGATCACGCAGCAGCGGCTCGTGGCGAGCCACCAGGCGCAGGCGCGGGCCGCGTATGCGCAGCGCGCGCAGGGCGCGGCGGCGGCGGGCCTGCCGGCGACGGCCGCGAGTGCAGGCGGGACGCCCGTGCCGGGCGCCGCTGCGCCGCAGCTGCCGGGCAGTGCTGGCGCGGCCGCGAGCGCCGGCAGCCAGCTCGCGAGCAGCCAGCACATGGCGCCGCGACCCGGCGACGCGGCGCTGAAGCGCGACGCCCTGGCGCAGCGGCCGAGCGTGTCCGGCGGGTCGCCGGCCATGTCCGTCCTGGGTCGCCAGGGCTCGAACTCGCCGATCAACGCGACGCCGCCGTCTATTGCGGGGCTGCCGCTGCCGCCGTCTGTGGCTGCCGTCGCCGCGGCACGCCAGAAGCAGTTGCAGCAGCAGCAGCAGCTTCAACAGCAGCAACAGCAGCAGCAGCAGCAGCAACAGCAGCAACAGGGCCAGCAACCGAGCCCGCACGCCGTACATCAGCAGCCGCACGTACAGCCGTACACACAGGCACAAGCACAGGCACAGGCACAAGCACGCGCACAGCCGCACGCACAGGCACACTCACAGCCGCACCCACAAGCGCACCAACAGCCGCACGCACAGTCGCATCAACCGGCTCACGCGGCCCAGCAGGCCCACGCACCGGCGCATGCACAGGCCCGCCCGCAGTCGCAGTCGCAAGCGCAGCCGCAGTCACAAGTGCAGTCACAAGCACAAGTGCAGGCGCAGCAGCAGCGCCAGCAGCAGCAGCAGCAACAACAACAGAAGCAGCAGCTCCAGCAGCAGCAGCTACAGCGCGAGCAGCAGGCGGCGCTCATGGCTGCCCACGCCGGCGCGCAGAGCCCTGTGTCGCAGCTGGCGGCGGGCATGTCGCCGATGTCGCCCGCGTCGCCGCCGCAGGGCCTGCCGCCGCAGGGCCTGCCGCCGAACGTGCAGGCGCGCCGGCTCACGCAGCAGCAGCTGCGGCAGCGCGCGCAGTACCAGGCGCAGCTGCAGGCCCAGCAAGCGCAGGCGCAGGCGCAGGTCCAGCAGGGCCCCGGCGCGCCGGCGCGGCCCAACCCGCCGCAGCAGATGCCGTTCACGGCCGCGCAGCTGCAGGGGTTAATGGCGCAGATTGCGCAGCGGAACCCGAGCCTCACGCCGCAGGAGGTGCACCACGTCGCCGTGCAGAACGTGCGCCGCTACATACAGGCGCGGCAACGCCAGCAGGAGGCGCAAGCTGCGCAAGCTGCGCAGGCAGCGCAGGCAGCGCAGGCGCGCGCGCGGCACGGCTGAGGCAGACTAAGTCACTATTTATTTATTTCGCCGGCGGCTATCTAGCTTAGTTTCAGTAGCTTCCACAACGCTTACGCTTCCACAACGCTTACGCTTCCACAACGATTACGCTTCCACAACGCTTACGCTTGTGTGCTTCCACAATGATTACGCTTGCACAACGCTACCACAACGATTGCGCTTGTGCGGTTGGCGCCGAGGCACGAAGTCTTGTCTGCTGGCCCGTTCACAGGCTTTTGAGGTCGCCGCCGGCCGTGCGCGGCTCGCCGCCGGCCGTGTAGAGCACGCGCCAGCGCAGCTTCGGCGCGGCCTGGCCGCGCAGCACGATCGTCTGCCGGATGCCGCGCTGCTCGTGCGGCTTCAGGCGCGTGCCGGACAGTGGCCCCAGCTCGATGGCCAGCGACTTCGGCGGCGCGAGCTGCACCTGCACGTTCTCGACGGCCGCATTGCCCGGGTTCGAGAGCACGAAGTCGACGGTTGTCTCGCCGGGCTGCTTCGCAACGGCGTAGCGGATGGCGAGCGTCGCGTCTGCATAGAGCTCGCGCGACGAGTCTGGCGTCGGGCCGGGGCTGGCTGTCGTGCTCGAGCTGATGAGGTCGCCGAACAGGTCGTCCTGCGCCGGCGCGGGCGACGCTGCGGCAGGGCTTGCCGCAGCAGGGCTTGTAGGCGCGGGCGTAGCTGCGGCGGGCGTAGCTGCAGCCGGACTCGCCGGCGTGGACGTAGCCGCGGCGGGCGCGCCAAGGGCGAGAATGTCGGCCGTCGACGCTGGCGGCGCACCGCCGAGCGTGAGCCCGCCGAACGAGAGCCCAAGCAGGTCGTCGGCGCCAGATGCGCTCGTGCCGGCGCCGGTGCTGGCGCCGCCGCCGCTGGCGCTGCCTGCGCCCGCGTCCGCATCGTCGCCAATGTCGATGAGCGAGTCAATGGCGGCCTGGCGCGACGCGGCCGTTACTGTGCCCGTGCCGGCCGCATCCGCGTGCACGCTCGCGGCGCCAGCCATGTCGCCGCTGCGCACGAGGTCGTACTTCGCCGTTAGCGCGCGCACGTACGCCTGCAGCTTCGTAATACGCTCGACGGCCTCGGCATCCTCGCCGGCGTCTTCCTCGTCCTTAAGAATACGGCTCAGCTTCGGCATGGCCGCCTTCAGCGCCTCGCCAAGCTCGACCATGACGTCGTCCGGCGGCGCGCCGCTGCCGGCCTGCTGCGCGCTGTCAAGCATCTCGGCCAGCACGTCGGCCTTGCCGCGGACCTTGTCGAGCTCGGCCGCAACCTTCGCGCGGTAGTCGACGGCAGCCTCGCGGAAGCCGGCCATAACGCTCATGAGCCGGTTCGCCTCCTTTAGGTCTGCGGGCGTGCCGCTGCGAATGAGCTCCTGCAGCTTCGCCGACTGCGCCTCGCGGTCCTCGCGCTCGAGCTCGGCCGCGCTCTTTAGCGCGTCCTGCTCGGGCGTGTTCAGCACGCTCAGCTCGTCGCGGTCGATCTCGGGGAACATGTACCCCTTGTAGCTGAGCAGGCGGTGCATGTCGCGGATGAAGCCGAAGTCGTCCTTGTGCTTCGACGTGCGGCACAGCGACTCCGTCCACTCCTCAATGAGCTCCAGAATCACGATCTGCACCCTCGAGTACTTGAGCGGCGGCTTCTCGGGGAAGCTGCGCACGAGCTTGTTCAGGAAGTCGCGCCGCGAGATCTGCAGGTGGAACGCGTAGCCGCAGTTCTTCACGCACACGTCGAGCACGCTCAGCGCGAGCAGCGGCGACTGGTGCGCCGCGTGCGAGTTCACAATGCTCACAATCTTCATTGCCGCCTCGCGCGGCGCCGTGCCTTTCTTCTCGTTGATGGCGTCCGCGATCTGCAGGTTCAGGGCCAGATCCGGCTCGCGCAGGCGCGCCGACGTCGCGCGGTCGATGTACGCCAATATCTGCGGAATCGAGACCGTGTCCGAGCGGCCGTGGCCGCTGCCCGAGCGGTAGCTCACGGACGGCTGCGGCACGGGCGCGTCCGCGCGGAAGCGGTCCGTGTACGAGTCCGCGCGCGGCGCCGAGCGCCCGGAGCGGTGGCTGCGGTACGAATGGCTCGACGCAGCGTCGTTGTCGCCGTCTGAGTACGCCATTGGTCTCGGGTGCGTCGCTACAGCTGCCTCAGAAGCCAGCGCCGTGATGGTTGGTGAGGCCAGGGCAAGGGGCTGTGGGGCAACCGCCTTGGGCCGGTGCAGGCTTCACGCACGCGGCCTGCAGGCGCCGCCTGTCGAGCTGCGCGCGCGCGCCAGGCACGGGCCGCGCTAGCAGGGCAGTACGTAGTTCGCACAGGTTATGTAGGTCGGTGGAGTAATTTGACTGGTCGCGCTTGCCGTCTGTAGTTCGGTCGTGCTGTGCGCAGAACGCGGTGGTGGCCGCTCGCGCTGGCCGCTCGCCACTTGCCATCAAGCACTTCCGTGGTTTCGTGAATTATGACTTCGTGCCGCTTGCTACGACTTCGTATGGGCCTGATTGGCTGGCTTTTGGACGGCTCCGCTCTACTACAACCTTTGCCAGCGAAAAGCAACTAGATCCGCGACCGGCAACTAAAGTGCTGCGCGGCGGCTCAGACCCAAGCAGTTTGTTTGTGGTGGCAATGTTTCGCGGGGCTAGAACGCGCTGGATGCGCAACGGCGGCCGGCATCGACGCAATTCCCGATCCGGTAAAAATGCAGATCGCCATCCCGACGCAGTGATATATGCGATCTGGCGATCTGGCGATTTGGTCACCACTAGATGGCTAAATGCGCCGACGTGAATGCGCTGTTAGCAGCGGCGCTAGCGGCGCGAGCCGCGCACTCGTATTTGTGGCCCGGCGGCGGCCCCTGCCCTGGAGCCCCGAGAGCCCTGACCCCGCAAACCCGTGCCCTCGCGGCCTATCTGGGTGACTCAAACCGGCGAGAGACTGTTCACCACCACTGAACAATGCTTGGGTTGCGCCGTCTCTACTCCACACGAGCGCCGCTCGATGCGTCGAAGCTGCAGGTGCAGAAGGTTGCCCAGCGCAAGTCGTACCCGCCGCCGGAGAAGCTGCTGTTTGGCCACACGTTCACGGACCACATGCTGACCGTGGACTGGACGGCCGACGCCGGCTGGGGCACGCCGCAGATCCAGCCGTTTCGGAACTTCGACATGCACCCGGCCAGCAGCGTGCTGCACTACGGCTTCGAGTGCTTTGAGGGCCTGAAGGCGTTCCGCGACGCGAAGGGCGGTGTGCGCATCTTCCGCCCCGAAAACAACATGGCGCGCCTGAACCAGTCGAGCCAGCGCCTGAGCATGCCTGCATTCGACGAGGCCGAGGCGCTGAAGCTGCTGCAGGAGTTCGTGAAGCTCGAGAAGGACGCGATCCCGGACCTGAAGGGCTACGCCCTGTACCTGCGCCCGGCCATCATCGGCACGCAGCCGACGCTCGGCATTGCGCCGCCGCAGCACGTGCGGCTGTTCGTGATTGCTGGCCCCGTCGGGCCGTACTACGCGTCCGGCTTCAACGCGATCAGCCTTGAGGCCACGGACTGGGTCGTGCGCGCGTGGCCCGGCGGCACGGGCAACCGCAAGCTCGGCGGGAACTACGCGCCGTGCGTGCTGCCGCAGAAGGAGTCGGCTGCGCGCGGCTTTGCCCAGAACCTGTGGATGTTCAACGGGTACCTCAGCGAGGCCGGCTCGATGAACCTGTTCCTTGTGTTCCAGGGCGCTGACGGCAAGAAGGAGCTCGTGACGCCGCCGCTCGACGGCACGATTCTGGAGGGCATCACGCGCCTGTCGATCCTCGAGCTCGCGCGCGAGCGCCTCGACGCGGCCGAGTGGGTCGTGAGCGAGCGGCCCGTGCACATTGACGAGGTCATTGCCCGCGAGAAGAGCGGCGAGCTGCTCGAGATCTTTGGCGCCGGCACGGCCGCCGTTGTGAGCCCCGTGAAGAGCATCGGCTACCACGGCGACCTCATCAACGTGCCGCTGCCCGCAGGCAAGCAGGTCGGTCCCATCACGGAGACGGTGCAAAAGTGGATCCAGGACATCCAATACGGCGTTGAGGACCACCCGTACTGCAAAATTGTTGCCTAATGTAAAGGCGAGATGGCGAGACGACTGCGGTTGCACTTAGAGCGACGCGGCCCACGCTCGTGCGGCGAACACATATAACAACACTATACCTAGCTAAACACGGACTTCATATACCCTTTGCTGCAGAGCATTGTGCTGTTGCGTGGTGAAGCTGCGCACATAAACAGCCGCGGCGAGTAAAGGTAAAAAAGAAGCACGCGCAGTTAGTTAAGGTCCGTCATGCGATTACTCTTTGGCGCTCTACAGAAGGGTAAACGGTGAAGCTAACAAACGAAAGGCCTGCTTTTGGGTGAAATATACAGGACTGAAAGAACTACCTTATTTTGGGCCCATACAGAACTGAACGAGCTATTTAGCACGCTACATTATTATTATTATTATTATTATTATGCTCGTGCCTGCGCGCCGAGCTCGGGCGCGGCGCGGGCGAACCCCAACCCGCCGTGCCCGATTGGATTCACCTTCCCAAAACCGTAGCCTTTTGTCGACTGCGCGCGGCCAGGCTGCTTGCTCGTGATTCTAGTTGCCGGCGAGACTCGTGAGCAGGCGCCATGTCGTTTTTCTTCACGCAGAAGAAGCCGAAGTCGCTGAGCGAGGTTGTGTACGCGCTGAACGAGTGGGTTCTGCGCATCTCGGAGGCGACGCCATCGCCCGTGCTCGCGGCCGGCGCCGACGCGGCCGGCGGCGAGAGCGACCAGAAGCAGGCTGTGGACGAGGTTGGGCGGCTTCTGGCGCAGCTGCGCAAGGCGACGTGGGGCGCGTTCAGCGACGACCGCAGCGCCGACGCGGGCGCCGAGCCGGACCAGATCACGGCGCTCGCGAAGGAAGTGTACGCGACGGGCGTGCTCGTGCCGCTTATCCAGAACCTGCGGCAGCTCGACTTTGACACGCGCCGCGACGTCGCGAGCTTTTTTGGCTACATGCTGCAGCGGCGGCCGACGGTCGACTACCTGCTGCAGCAGAACCGGGCTGTGTTTGAGCTGCTGCTTGGCGCTGCCGGCGACGCCGAGGTCCACCGCACAGTGGGGCACATGCTGCGCGAGTGCGCGAAGCACGCGCCCATTGTCGAGTACGTGTTAGGCCTGCAAAGCTTCTGGTGGCTATTCCACTACATGGACGACGCCGAGTTCGAGGTAGCTACGGACAACTTTTCGACGTTCCAGGACTTTCTCATGTTTTCGGCCGACTCGACGGCGGCGCTGCTCGAGCGCCACGGCGCGTACTTCACGCAGTGCATGAACGGGCTCATTCGCAGCCCGAACTACGTGGCGCGGCGGCAGTCGCTGCGCCTGCTCTACCAGTTCATGCGCCTGACCGAGCGGAACAGCATGTTTCTGACGCGGTACACGACGGAAGTCGAGAACCTGAAGGTTGTGATGCAGGCGCTGCGCGACAAGTCGAAGAACATCTACTACGAGGCGTTCCAGATCTTCAAGCTGTTTGTGGCGAACCCGCGCAAGCCGCCGGTTGTGCGCAGCGTGTTTGTGCGCAACGAGCGCAAGCTCATTGACGTGCTCAGCAAGAACTACCACCATGCGGACCGCAGCCTTGACGACAAGTTCCAGCAGGAGCGCGAGTACACGCGGCAGAAGCTCGTGGCCATGGCGCGCGAGGCGCGGCAGGCGCAGGTGGCGTTCCGCACTCCGTCGCCGCCGCCGCCACCGCAGCAGCAGCAGCAGCAGCAGCAGCAGCAGCAGCAGCAGCCGCGCACACCGCCGCAGCGCGCAAGCGACGGCGCGCCGCAGGTGCCGCCGCTGCCGCCAATGACGCCGTTCGTGTCGTCCGCAGCCGCGCTCGGCGAGCGTCCGCCGTCGCCGTCGCGCGCGCAGGTGCCGGCGAACTTTCTGAGTCCGCGCCCAGCATCGCCCGTGCTCAGCCAGCAGCACCATTTTCCGAGCATGCCCAGCCGCGACGCGGCGCCTAACTAGCATGGCCGACGAGGCCCCCGCATCCGCTCGGCCACGCGTACCGAGCGGGCTGTACGTATTTAACGACTGCGCCCCCGCGGGGGCGCACGCATAGGAGCAGAAAACGAGTGAGTGCGCCGACGAATGAGCGCGCCGACGAGTGAGCGTGCCGACGAATGAGCGTGCCGACGAATGAGCGCGCCGACGAATGAGCGTGCAAAGCAGGCGGCTACTGCGCCGCGCTTCAGCGAATAAATAGTGTTTTTACATAAACGGCTCCATAAACGGCGCCTCTGCATTTAAATGTAGGCTCTCCTTCTGGAGACGCCTTTAGGGGCTCCCTCTGTGGGCGCCTTTAGGGGCTCCTTCTGCATGCACTGCCTCAGCTAGGCGCCCGCAGGTGAGCCGTAGGCTCTCCTTCTCGAGACGCCTTCAGGGGCTCCTTGTAGGGCTCCTTTAGGGGCTCCCTCTGTGGGCGCCTTTAGGGGCTCCCTCTGTGGGCGCCTTTAGGGGCTCCCTCTGTGGGCGCCTTTAGGGGCTCCCTCTGTGGGCGCCTTTAGGGGCTCCCTCTGTGGGCGCCTTTAGGGGCTCCTTCTGCATGCACTGCCTCAGCTAGGCGCCCGTGGGCGGGCCGAACCGGTTCGGGAAGAAGCGCAGGCCCGAGATGTGCTCGTCGCGGCACAGCGCGCCCTCGGCCTCGGCGGCAAGGAGCTCCTCCGTCGCAATGGGCATGCTCCACCCAAGCTGTTCGTGCACGTCGCGGGCCGAGAAGCCCGCGGCCGCGCGCCACGGCTCGTGCGCGGCAGCAGCGATCCAGCGCATCATTTTCGTGAGCGCACGGTCCTTCTCGCCGCGCGCGACGACGACCTTCAGGGCGCCGTGCGCGCGCACGCGAATAGGCAGATCGAGGACCTCGCAGAGCTCGAGCGCCTGCAGAAGCTCGGCCGCGGACACGAGGCGCAGGCCGCGCGCGCGGTTATACTGCGCAAACAGGTCGTGCAGCGTAAGGAGGTCGCCGTTGCGCGCAAGCACGTCCGCGCCAACGCAAAAGTCGGCGATCTCCTTCGCGAGGCCGGCCGCGGGCTGCGGCGGCGCGCCGCGCACGACGACGCGCGGCGCGCCGCCGCCGATGTGCGCGGCCACGGCGAGCAGCTCGTGCGCGTGCGCCTGCAGCGCCGCCGGCGACGCGAACGCGGCGGCCAGCAGCTCGTTCGTGGCGTCGCGCGCGGCCTGCGTGTGCTGCTCGAGCTTTTCAATGCCGAACCGGCGCGCATCAAGTGCGCCGTCCTTGGCTGCGCCGTCCTTGGCTGCGCCGTCCTTAGCCGCGCCGCCCTCGGCCGGTAGCGGCGGCAGCGACAGCGCTGCTGCATCTGCTGCGGCGGCTGTTGCGACCGCGCGGAGCTGCGCCTCGAGCGCGGCAAAAAACGCGTGGCTGCCGCCGCGCCGGAAGCTGAGACGCACGTCGCGGCCGAGCGCGGGCCGCGCGCGCGCCTCCGCGCGCAGGCGCGCGCCGCACATCTCGCAGAACGCGAGCGACGCGTGGTTCTGGAACGTGCACTGCGGGCACTCGCCCGGCGCCGTGATGCGCGCCTCGGGCGGCTGCGGCGCGGCGAACACGTCCGGCGTGGCGCGCACGCCGCACGTCGCGCACACGGGCAGCTCGCCGCGCGGCGCCGGCGCGTTGCGGAACGAGCAGATCGCGCACAGCCACGCGCGCTCCTCGGCGGCCGCGTCGGCCGCGCCGGCCGCCGCCAGCCGCAGCCGCACCTTCGCGCTCGCGGCAAGGAACCGCGCCGTGTACTCACACGCCTGCACGCGCTGCAGCGGCGCCGCCGCCGAGTGGCGCTGCGCGTCGGCCGCGTCCACGTACACGACGCGCCGCGACGTGAGGAACGCCGTGCCCTCGGCGTGCGCGTCGCTGCGGACGTCGCCGTCGTAGAGCGACACGCCCTCGGCCGTGCGCAGCAGCGTCTCGCCGCGCTCAAGCACGGGGTTGCCCGCCGGCGTCAGGTCCGGCGCCGTCCAGGCCATGTCACCTGAGTGGGGGAACGGGTGTTTATAAACCGGCGACCACATGCCTCAGCGTGAGCACATGCGCGAGCACGCGCCACACACACATTATATACATATACATATATATACATGTATCTGTATCTACTTGAAGCATTTGTGATTGAATGGCTCGCCTTAGGGTGCGGCAGGCTCTGCATTAAAAAGGGGCGCTTGTCTACGCACATAGTAGGGCTATACATGAGAGGCCGTGCGTGTCGATACTTGCAGGCGCTTCAGCACGCAGTCGTCTAATTATGTCGTACAGAGCATTGTCTTATCTACATGACTTTGTTCTTTTGTCGTGCGCAAGCGCGAGCTGCCGCAGTGGTCCTTCGTGTATATACAGCGCCAAGCATGCTTGCACGATGGCCGCCGGCTCCGGTTTTGTTGGCGCCGGTTCGCGCCGGCTGCGGTTCCCGACGAGGGGCACTAGCTCAGGGCGCTAACTCAGGGCACTAGCGCAGAGCACTAGCTCAGGGAGCTAGCTCAGAGCACTAGCTTAGGGCACTAGCTCAGAGCACTAGCTCAGGGAGCTAGCTCAGAGCACTAGCTTAGGGCACTAGCTCAGAGCACTAGCTCAGAGCGCTAGCCCAGGGAGCTAGTTCATGGCGCACCAGCTCAGGGGGGTGCCGGCTGCGGGAGGGCGCCGGCATTATGTACATAGGCTCATCGCTCGGCCTGCTCGAGCGCGTCGCGCACTTCCTTCAGACCGGGCAGCTCGCGGTCGTTCTTGCCGGCGCGGCTCGTCTCGCGCACGCCAACCGTGCCCTTCACGGCCTCGGCAAGCTGCGCCTCGCGGCTGCGCTGCGTCGCGGCCGCCGCCTCGCTCTCGAGCTGGAACGCGCGCAGGTACTTGAACCACGCAGGCGTCTGGCTCGCGTTCTGTCCCAGCGACGGCACGCTCTCGTCGGGCCGGAACGCACGCGCAACAGCCGCCTCGAGCTGCTCGCCCGTCACAATGAACTGCGACGCCTGCTGGTACAGATCAAGCACCTGCTCGCTCTGCCGCGTCTGCAGCTCGTGCTCCGTCCGCTTGCGGTTATACGCGCGCTTCAGCCGCAGCTCCTCTTCCTCCTCGCGCGTGCGCGGCACGACCATCGCGCCCTGCAGCAGCGCCGACTCGATCGTCGGCATCGTCAGGCGCGTCGCCGCCGAGTCCTGCACGTCCACGGGCTGCGCATCGGCCGACGCGTGCCGCTGCTCGCGCAGCTCCTTGTGCCGCCGCTCCTGCGCCTCGTACGCCTCCAGCGACCCGGCAAAGTACGCGCGCCGCACGTCGGCCATGTGCCGCCGCCACGCGCGCTGCTCGGACGCGCTCTCCACGCCGCCGCGTGGCGGCTTCGCGCTATCTCTGATCTTCTCGGCCGCCGTCTTCGCCGCGCGCGGCGGCGCGTTCGCGGGCGACCCGCGCGGCGCCATTGCCGCGTCGGCAAAGCCCGTGCGCGCCTTCGCCTCCTGCGCGAGCTCGTACGCCGTCTTCACCCGCGGCACGACCTGCCGCGGCTGCGGCAGCACGCCGCTCTTCAGCCCCACGCGAATAGTCCGAGGCATGTTCAGCAGCGGCTCGGAAATTTGCAGGCAGGACGCCAAACAATTTCGTCGTCGCCGCGGTAAGGGTCGGCGCTGGCGATACGGCTAGGCGGCGGCGTGAGCGGTGGCGCTTACCCTCGCCGCGCGCGCATGCACCGGTTCGCGTCTGGCCGCGCCGAACGCATCTGGCCGCGGCCTATTTGCGTGGGGTTTCGTTGCAGCCTTTCGTGAGCAAAGTAATAAGTAATCTGCGCAGACGGCTAGTGACTTGCTTAACTCGCGCGGCCTGCGCCGAGCATGCCCAGACCGGTTTAGGCCGGCCTATGACCCGGTTTATGACTCGTACTTAGTTAAATATTTGGCGGTTCAGAATGCCGACGGAGCCGACGGAGCCGATGAAGCTTACAACTGGGCAGGCGGAATGACAGCCGTCGTCCTGCGGCTGCTGCGCTGCGCCATCTTGGGTCTTTCGTCACAATTCCCAATTCGCCATTCGCAATTCGCCGCCCGCCACACGAGCCGAACGGCCGGCACCTTATTTGCAGAACCGGCCGGCGTTAGTCACGCGGGCTCAGAAATTAGCTCTATCGGCGCGCAGTAGCGGGGCGGCGGCGCGCTCTGCCACGATAGGGGCGACCTCGGCAGTAGTGCGCGCTGGCGCGGGTTCTCTCCCAAGCGGCTCGTCACGTGCGCGACGGGCCTGCCGAGGCCGGTCCAGTTCGCGGCTGCGCGCGCTGCGGGCCGCGCTATTGGCGCGCTCTGAACCGCCAGCACGGCCCTAACTAGACGGAAGTGCTGCGGATGCCGCAGAATGCCGCTCGTAACTGGCCGATTTGGGCACGCAACGCTGCCCAGGCCAACGCGCTGCGTTGTGGCGACGGCTGTGGGTTAGGGCGCGGGCAGTTACCCCACAAACGCGCCAGCCCGAGCTTCCTACCCTATATAAGAGAGGCGTTTCTCGGAGCTGGGGCGAATCGTAGTAGACACCGATACAAATACAAGACACGATGGATCGACTCGCGAACATGCAGGCTCAGCTGAGCATCAACGAGGCTGCGGCCACAGATAAGATCACGGCGAAGAACGCGGACGACGTCGTGATTGTTGCTGCGCACCGCAGCGCCATCACGAAGGCAGGCAAGGGCGGCTTCCGCAACACGAGCTCGGGCGAGCTGCTCGCAGCGCTTTTGCGCGCACAGATCGACAAGGTCGGCATTGACCCGAAGGTCCTGGACAGCCTTATTGTCGGCAACGTGTGCAACCCCGGCGCCGGCGTGAACGAGCACCGCGGCGCGCAGCTTGCCGCCGGCATCCCGCACACGACGCCGTTCATGGCCGTGAACCGCCAGTGCTCGTCCGGCCTCATGGCCGTGAACGCCGTGGCCAGCGAGATCCGCGCCGGCCAGATCGACATCGGCATTGGCGCCGGCGTCGAGTCCATGTCGAACAACTACGGCCCAAGCATGCTCAGCGCGTTCCCGGCTCGCTTTGGCGACAACGAGGAGGCGGCAAAGTGCCTCATCCCCATGGGCATCACGAGCGAGAACGTGGCGGCTGAGTTCGGCGTGACGCGCGCCGACCAGGACGCGTTCGCGGCCGCCTCCTATAACAAGGCCGAGCGCGCGCAGGCAGCCGGCTACTTCAAGGAGGAGATTCTGCCGTTGAAGACGTTTATTGAGGATGCTGAGGGCAACGAGACGGAGACGGTCGTGGCCGAGGACGACGGCATTCGCAAGGGCACGACGGCCGAGTCGCTCGGCAAGCTGCGGCCTGCGTTCTCGGGCGAGGGCACGACGACGGCCGGCAACTCGTCGCAGGTCAGCGATGGCGCGGGCTCCGTCATTCTGGCGCGCCGCTCCGTGGCCCAGAAGCTCGGCCTGCCCATTGTTGGCAAGTTCGTGCACTGCCGCACCGTTGGCGTGCCGCCCGAGATCATGGGCGTCGGCCCCGCATTTGCGATCCCGGCCGTGCTGAAGGACACGGGCCTGACGCCGGACGACATCGACATCTTCGAGATCAACGAGGCGTTCGCGTCGCAGGCGCTCTACTCCGTGCGCAAGGTCGGCATCGACATCAACAAGGTGAACCCGAAGGGCGGCGCCATTGCATTTGGCCACCCGCTCGGCGCCACGGGCGCGCGCCAGGTCTCGACGCTGCTCACGGAGCTGCACCGCACGGGCAAGAAGATCGGCGTCACGTCGATGTGCATCGGCACGGGCATGGGCGCCGCGAGCGTCATTGTTGCAGAGTAGGCTTGGGTAGAAGATAATATAAAACGTATAGACCGCTAAACGAACGGTAACGATAGTCCGCTAACCGATAGTCATGATGGCGCTACTTTCGGCCGGGCGGGTGCCAAGAGCAGACAGCTGCCATTTATGACTGCTGTATTCTGGTCGAAGGGCGGCGTGTTGCTCGTGCGAGACACTGGTGTGGAGCTGGAAATGGCATTCATAACGCTGCGTCCATCGTGGAGTAATCACCGAGCAACTAACCAACCAGTACTAACTAACGAGAAGTACTAACGACAACTACTAACTACCGGGACCTACCAACTAACGGGAAGTACTAACTAACGACAACTACTAACTAACGACAACTAACGTCTCTACTGGTCTTTTGCATTAAGGATCATCGAGTATCGGCATGAACGGCGCGCGCTCGCTCGGCCCTGGAGTCCCTGCCCAGGTGACCTAGCCCACGACTTTTTTTCAGCCAAGGTCGCACGAGTTTGGCCGGCCATTGCAGCGCCATGAAGGACAATGTGAGGCTCCATCTCGACCTTTTGCAGACGCAGCTTGCGCGCCTCGAGGGAAACCCCGACGCGCAGCCAAAGTTCTCCAAAACGGCGCCGCTCCTGGACCGCGTCCTCAAGAAGGGCCCGCGCCCGCGCGCAGACGAATTGCGCGCGCAGATCGACGCCACAAACCGCGACATCGTGGCGCGCAAGACGCACTATGCGCACACGGTGCTGAAGCGCCACCTGAAGCAGTTCAGCAAGGTCGAGCCGCTGCGCATCGCGAAGCGCACAAAGGCGGCCACGGACGCCGCGAAGCGCGCCGTAATGGACGACGAGCTGAAGGTGCTTGAGGCGCTCGATGCGGACGCCGTGTGTACAGAGATTCTGAACCGCGCCATCACGCGGCGGTTCGCAGAGCTCGATCTTGTGCCCGCATTCGAGCGGCGCGCGCTGTCGCCGGCCGAGTCGAATGTCTACGCGCGGTTCGGCAAGACCGAGGCCGTGCGTGCGGCCATAAAGCAGCTTTCCGACAGCATAATCGACGTGTATCCGCAGGCTGGTTCTGCGGAGTACGCTAAGCCTACTGCGGCGACGGCCGCGACGGCGGCACCGCAACAAAAGGAGGACGACTTCCATGCATTCGAGCCCGAGGAGGCGCCGCCGGCTGCTCCAAATGCCGTCGATGCGGCCGACGAGGCCGCGGCCAAGGCCGGGGCTAAGGCAGAGTCAGCCGAACCCGAGGTCGACCCGTTCTTTGAGCAGCCCGTGGCCATGGCGAACTCCGACGACGAGAGCGAGAGCGACACGGCCGTGGGCGCCTACGGCCCGACGGACGAGCAGGGCCTGCCCATGCTCACGCAGGGCTACATCAGCGGGTCCGACGACGACTTCGACGAGGCGGCCGAGCCGCTGCGGCCCGAGCGTAAGAACCGCCGTGGCCAGCGCGCGCGGCGCAAGATCTGGGAGCAGAAGTTCGGGCAGCGGGCGAACCACGTCCTGAAGCAGGAGGAGGAGAAGAAGCGCAAGCTCGAGGAGAAGGAGCGCAAGCTGCGCGGCAAGCAGGAGCGCGAAAGCATGGCGAAGCGCCGGCGCGTAGAGCTGGACTCGAAGCCGCTGCACCCGTCGTGGGAGGCGAAGCGCAAGCAGCTCGAGGCGCAGAAGGAGGTGAAGTTCCAGGGCAAGAAAATGACGTTCGACTAGCTGTGTACACGGAAGAAGCAAGGAAGAAGCAAGGAAGAAGCAAGGAAGAAGCAAGGAAGAAGCAAGGAAGAAGCAAGGAAGAAGCGCGGCCGAAGCGTGGTCGTGCGCGGCTGTGCGCAGCTGTGGCTACGTATGCAGGTACCGCAGAGAAACGAAGTGCCAAGTCCGATTGCCTCGACATTTGCTACGAAGTCTAACGTGCTGCCTTGGCAACTCGTCGCTGTAATTGGCGCGGCCAAGCTCATAGAGAAGGCGGCGCGCTCAGAACGGGCCTTTCACTTCCTATTTAGTTACTACTTATTTATCAGTTATTTGCTAGTCGTTTGCCAGTTCTTATCGACAAATCGCTTGGGCCTGCTTCAGCGACCTAATTATGTCGCGCATTTGGTCATCGGTCTTCCGCCGCAGCCAGGCTTTGCCCTGGTGCTCAGAGCACGGGGATCGGCAATTTCGCGAAAGAGGCGGGCGCCACTTATTGTGATTAGATTCTCATTCACATGGGCACGGCCGCATGCTGAGGAGCGCGCAAGCCGCGACGATGGCTGACGGCGCCGGCGGCCAAACAGGCACTCGAGCACATGCACGCAGGCGAGCCTCAATAGCCGCGTATGAATGAAGCGCTCTTATCTCCGGAACACAACTGCTGTCTCAGTTGCACTGACGTAGCGGGCTACGCCCCAGGGCTGGGCAACCCTGCGCATAGTCCATCGGGTAACCGCCAGATCCCCCCGCCCCGGCCAAACCGCCGCGCGCAGGGTTGCTACGCGGGCTGTGCGCCTGCGCAGAAAGCGGCTTGTGGGTCGGGCCGGGCCTAAGCACTTAACGTCGAGCAATCCTTTTTCTCGCACTGCCCTTTGCCGCGTTTGGGGCCACGCCGCGGCCAACGGCGCTCAGATCACGATAATTGAAATATGCACGCGAACCCGTACCGCCGGGCGTCTTTCCTGCAGCCGAGACGCTAAAGAGCGGGGGGTGTCCGCGTTCAGGGCTAAACACTGGCCAGAATGCGGGGCACGGCAAACTCGTGGACCCGGTAATGTGTGCTTCATGCAGCGTGCCTGAGTCCGCCGTGGCACGGCGCCAAACATAAATAGCTGCTTGGGCGGGCCTTTCACGGCCATCGCTCGCGCCTCTGTCCATGCCTCCTCGCCGGACCCTCCCTGCTGCCATTGCCCTTGTCGCCGTGCCGCTGGCCGCGGCGGACTTCGCCGACTCCGTGCAGTCCGTGAGCTCGCTTGCCGTCGGCCTGTCCAGCCAGGTTAATGCATGGTCGTCGCCGCAGGGCCTTATTGCCGCTCTCGGCATCCAGAACGCCTTCCCGACGCTGTCGTCGGCCGTGGCCTCACTCTCGAATGCGGCCGGCTCGATCGCCGATAGCGACGTCGATGCGGCCAGTACGAGCGCGCTCGCGTCGTCCATTGCCGGCCTGCTCGAGGCGCTCTCAAACAAGGCCGCCGACTTCGCGTCTGTTGGCGCAACGCAGATCGTGCAGAACGACGTCTCGAGCCTGCAGGGGCCATCTGTGGCCATTGTGCAGGACATTGTTGATGCGGTGAAGGACGACTGCTCGAAGATTGGCTCGCTCACGGACGCGCTGAACAGCATTGCGAATGGTTTCAGCAGCGCCGACGCAGCCTACTCAATCAGCCCGTCAAGTTTCCCGGCCGTACCATCGTGCGCGGCCTCCTCGTCGGCGGCACCGACGTCTGCTCCTCCTCCTTCTTCCTCTTCCTCTTCCTCTTCCTCTTCCTCTTCTGCTCCTTCTCCTTCTTCCTCCTCTGCGGCTGCGCCGTCGTCGCCGCCGGCAACGTCCGCGGCCCCGACATCTGCGCCAGTAACGTCCGCGGCGCCTGTCGGCACAAAGTTCGCCGCACCCGCGTCGGCCGTGAGCTCGCTTGCCGTCGCGCTCTCGAGCAAGGTCAACGCGTGGTCGTCGCCGCAGGGCCTTATTGCCGCTCTCGGCATCCAGAACGCCTTCCCGGGCCTCTCGTCGGCCGTCGTCACGCTTTCGAATGCGGCCGGCTCCGTAACGGACAGCGACATTGACGCGGCCGGCACGAGCGCGCTCGCGTCGGCTATTGCCGGCCTACTCTCGGCGCTCTCAAGCAAGGCCGCCGACTTTGCGGCCGTTGGCGCAACGCAGATTGTGCAGAACGACGTCTCGAGCCTGCAGGGGCCGTCTGTGGCCATCGTGCAGGACATTGTTGATGCTGTGAAGGACGACTGCGCGAAGATCGGCGCGCTCACGGCCGCGCTGAACAGCATTGCCAGCGCATTCAGCAGCGCCGACGCAGCCTACTCGATCAGCCCGTCGAGCTTCGCAGCCGTGCCGTCGTGCGGCGGCACGGGCCCGACGTCGGCGCCCACGACGACGGGGTCCGTCACGAGCGCGCCGGCGCAGTGCACGTCGACGGTCACGAACCAGGGCTTCCAGTGCTCGGCGAACACGGACAAGTACGGCATTTGGGCCGCCGCGAACAAGGTTATTCATACGCTGCTGAACGACGTGACGCAGGCGGCGAACGCGATTGGGTTCGGTCTGATTGCGGACCTTGCGACGCTGGCCACGACGCTCGTGAACGCCGTGAACGGCGCGCGCACGCACCTGCAGAACCTGGAGTGCCTTGCGCCGAGCCAGGCGGCGGACTTCTTTGCGAGCGTGACGCAAACGATCACGAGCATTACGGACCTGCTCACGGGCCTGAACAAGAACCCCGGGCTGCTGAAGATCCTGCCTGGCGCGCCGCAGGTCGTGCAGCTCGTGCTGCAGATGGCCGTGTCCGTAGTGAACTCGTACATTGCGCAGCTCTCGTCGTTTCTGCAGAAGTTCACGGGGAACTACCCGTGCTCGAGCGTGACGGCCGTGAACAGCGCCATTGGCCTGCTCAACGACGCGCAGAAGGCGCTGAACTCGGCGCTCGGCATCTCCGTGCCGGCGTTCGCGACGGTGCAGGTGACGAACTGCCGCAACCCGACGTCCATCATCACGACGGCCTGCGCCGCCATCACGTCTGCGTAGACGGAGTGTAGCGTGTTTGATAGAGTTTAGAAGGTATAGCTTACCGTATTCACGTTCGTGGGCGGCAGTACTACATGCCTAAAATGAATAGCGGTGTTGTGCCGCGCAGGCGCGTTCGTTGTTGTTACGATCCACTGAGGTAGCCTGAGGTGTTTGATACAAGGGGTTGCCTCCTCCCCGGCGTTCAAGGGAATGAGCGAGTGGGGGCTCAGCGTCCGTGCCGCGTAGCTGCCGTGCAATTCGGAGGTACTTAGCGTCTTAACTGCAAACTACGGGTCTCGTCGCGGCTCGTGCTAGTCACTCGTTATGTAGCGAACCTCCTATTGAGTCTGAGCTGCGATCTGCAAATAGAGTCAGAGTCCCGCCAGTCCGAGACCGGGTTTACTTAGTGCTTCAATTGAGTGCGATTCCAGCGCATAAATAGTGTACTTATATTTTAGTGAAAGCCTTATGTTCAAAGAGGATTCGAGGCGAGGCGGCTTCGCTGACACATTGCCATTTTATGGCGATTCAGAGCCCGCGGGCGGGTTCGCACGCAAGCGAGCTGCCGCGGCCCATTGCGGCGAGTCTTGGGCGCAGCAGCGGCATAATCGGCTCGTTCAGTGGGCGTGATTCGAGCGGCCGTGCGGGCGCGGGCGCCGACAGAAGCTCGCGTGGGGACACAGGATCGAAGACGGGCTCGCATGCGGATACGGGCTCGCATGCGGATACAGGCTTGGACTCGGGCATGGATGTGGAAGCAGGTTCGCATGCAGAGGCAGATTCGGATGCGGAGACAGAGTCGGATTTGGACGCAGAGTCGGATGTGGACGCAGAGTCGGATGCGGACGCAGAGTCGGATGTAGAGGCGGACGCGGATGTGGACGCGCCTAAGAGCCGGCGCATTCTGTGGACGACCCTCGAGCACTACGGCGTGTACTTCCCGCCCGAGTACAAGCCGCACCGGCTGCTGCCGCGCAGCGCGCGCCTCGTCTACGCGGGCGAGCCCGCAGCGCTGCCGGTTGAGGCCGAGGAGATTGCGTACGCGTACGCGCGCGTGCTGCACCGGCCCGGCGCCGATGCGCCTGCGTTTGTGGCGAATTTCATGGGCGACCTGAACGCGGCGCTCGCGCGCGCGCGGCGCGCGCCGCTCGACTTCGCGCAGTGCGACTTCGCGGCCATGCGCACGCACTTTGAGCGGCGCTGTGCTGCGCCGCCGCGCGCGCAAGCCGCGCGTGCGGAACAGGCGGCCGAGCGCTTCCGCTGGTGCCGCGTCGACGGCGAGCAGTGCGCGGTGCTGCACGCTGCGCTCGACGCGCCGGGGCTCCTGTTTGCGACGGGCGCGCACGCACCGCTCAGCGGCCGGTTTGTGCGGCGCGTTAGGCCCGACGAGATCACGCTGAACCTGAGCCCCAGCTTTGCGCCGGCCGTGCAGCCGCCGTACGGCCGCTGGCGGGCCGTTGTGGCCGACCGCACGCAGCTGTGGCTGGCGGCGTACGAGCACCCTGTGCTTGGCCCGCGCCGCGTGCGCCTGGCCGGCCACCACCGCTGGCAGGGCACGCAGCCGCAGCACGAGGCCGCGCGCGAGCTCGGCGGCTACCTGTGGCGCGTGCGCGCCGACTACGGCAAGGACCTGCGCTCGGCGCACGCCGTGCGCCGCGAGGCCGCGACGGCGCTGTGGCTGGCGGACCTGCTCGGCCTGCGGCTCACGGTCTCGCGCGAGCACGCGCAGCGCGACTACGACCTGGGGCTCGCGTCGCTGCGCCGCAGCGGCCTCGGCCTGCAGGCGCCGCACGTCGAGCTGCGCCTGGCCGGCCCCTGCGGCCTCACGTTCGCAAAGCAGTTCGTGCCGCCGCCGCTCGTGTACGCGAACCTCGAGCGCCTTGCCGCGAACAAGGCGCCTGCGGACGGCGTGTTCAGCAGCGCTGGCCTGCAGGCCGCGCTCGAGCGCTTAGCGCAGTACCGCCTCGGATTGACACCCGAAACGTTTCGCGCGTTCAGCATGTCGCGCGCGCTGCAGCTCGCCATCGACGAGTACGAGGCGCGCGTCATCTACCGCTACGTGCCGCGCACGCAGATCGACCGCATCGAGGTGTGCCACCAAATGTTCCGCAAGGTCGCGGCAAGGCTGCGCCTCGTGCCGCAGCCGCCGCCAACAGCCGCGCCAAGCCCGCGCGTCGCGCTCTACGAGTGGGCCGTGTACCGCCTGAAGATGAAGCTCCTGGCGCTGGGCGCGGCCGTCGACGTCGGCGCAACAATGGACGTCGCGCAGTACCGCGCGCTGGGCATGCAGTACGCGCGCGAGATCGAGCCGCGCCGGCGCGTGAACCTCGAGCTCGAGATTGCGGCCGAGACGGCCAGCGGCAGCGTGCAGCTTACGCAGAACGTGACGATTCCGAACGACGCCGCGTACGTGTGGGACCTCATCTGCGACAAGATGCTGCTCATCGACGCGGAGCGCCTGCGCGCCGTGGACCCGCAGCTCGACGTGGACCTCCTTTACGAGCGGCTGGTTGATCCGCGCATTGTTGTTGCCTACGCAAAGCGCCACGGCGTGACCATCCCGCGGCTTGTCCGCAACACTGTGCGCACGCGCTGGGCGTATGCGACGCCGCCGGATTTCCGCTACTAAGGACGGGGGCGAATGGGATGCTGTTTGGACTCGGCGCGGCCGCAGACTGTAATATGAGCCCCCCCAAGGACGGGACTGGTACTGATTATTCGGGCTGTGGAGCGAGCTTCCATTAGGCTGTTTGCGGCCGTGGATTCTGTATATATTTATGGGCATAGAGGCTGCGGAGGCTTTGTAGGTATCGCTAGTAGGTAGTGCCGCTTTAGCAGTCTTCGAGATTTACTCATCTGGTTCACGCAGCAGTGAAGTCTTGTGTGTTAGAAGCAGCGACGAGCTATTTGCGTGATAGAGCGGTGAAGGGCTACTTCGTGTTTAGATTCCGTTTGTAGATACTCCGCGTTTAGGTTCCGTTTGTAGATACTTGCGTTTAGATTCTCGTTTGTAGATACTCGCGTTTAGATTCCGTTTGTAGATACTCGCGTTTACTTCCGTTCGTAGATACTCACGTTTATTCTCATCTGTAGATACTTCGCGTTTATGTGCATCTGATTAAATACTCAAGCCGAAGACGGCTGTAACCTGGGCGGGAAGGCTGCTAGGCGTCTCCGGTGGATTATTTTGAAGTGTGAGCTGTTTCACGAACAGTTGCGATCCTGCTCGTGCCGTCCTTTTCATTATACACGTTTAGTGCGGCACGTCGGGGCTGTGTCCAGGGTGGCCCTGGCGCTTGTACTCCACAATACCAGACGACAGCGGAAGGAAGGGGCAGCGTCGCGCCTAGCGCCTACACAATGTCCTCGAACTCGTCCTCTTCCTCGTCCTCGTCGTCATCGCCGGCGGCCGCCTGCTGCTCCTGCAGCTTGCGGTAGTACGCGTCCATGGCGCTCTCCGTCTGCGTGTCCTGCGCGGCCGCGGCCGGCTCCGCTGCAGCCGGCTCGTCGCGCGCCTCGCGCGGCGCCGGCGCGCCGCCAATGGACGTGCCGACAGTCGAGCGGGCGTGCCAGTCCGGCAGCGCATTCTCCTCGGCGAGGCGCCGCTTCTCGCGGGCCTGCGCCTCGGCCTGCGACTGCTGCTCGGCCTCGGACGTGATGTTGATCTGGAACGTCGACTGCACCGTCTGCGGCAGCCGCGAGTCGGCCGAGCCGGCCACCGTGAGCCCGGCCAGCCCGTCGTCGCCGCCAGCACCGGCGCCGGCGCGCGGCTGCGGGCGCAGCTGGTCCGACGCGGGCGGCTGGTCGGCCATGAGCGGCACCTGCTGCTGCTGCTCGCTCTCAAACGTGTTCTCGGGAATGCTGAGCTCGTCGATGCGCTGCAGCGAGTTGATGAGCGGCTGCAGCTGCTCCATGAGCTCCTGCATCTGCTTTTGGCCCGTGCCGGCGTGCGCAGCCTCGGCCGCGGCCTCGTCCTCGCGCAGCGCGCCGCCGCACACCTCGCACACAAACTGCTGCGTCGCGTCGTCAAATAGGGCTAGTGCATCAATCGTCTCGTAGTGCGTCCCGCACCGCTCGCACACATAGTCCTGCGCGCTGTGCTGGTGGTCGAGCTCCTCCTTCAGCTTGTTCTCGATGATGTGCATCTTCCACTTGATCGCGTCGACGGCCTCCGTGAAGTGGATGTAGTAGAACGTCTGTGTGTACTGCCGCATGCCGGGCTGCGGGCCTTCCTTGTGCGCGACCTCCTTCAGCAGATGGTCGTCCTTCAGGCGCGCGCAGGTGCTGCGCAGGTCCTTCGCCGACACGCCCGTCGCCTGCGACAGCTCGCGGTCGCTCAGCACGTGGTGCATGAGCATGGCGTCCATGACGATGATCGCGCGGATGTCGTAGAACCCGCGCACGACGCTGCGCAGAAGCCCGTGCACGACATCCATGTTCGTGGTGCGGCTGATGACTACTGCGGCGCGGCCGCCCTTTAGTAGGTAGGCGGACGAAGGCCCGGCGCGCGGCTTGCCTGCAGTAGCCAGCGCGGCACAAACGGCTTTTGGCGGGCAACAAAAGACGTTACTTAGCGGGTGATTTATTTAATTGGTGCCGCTTCGCGCCGATTCCTGTCGCTTCGCGTGGTGGCCGAGTAACCTAGACCTGGCCGCCTGGCGAGCCGGCGTTCTGCGCACGCGCACGCGCATTAACGCAGAGTAAGCTTCCGCAATGCGAGCGAGCTGTACAAGTTCGTTAGCGACTGTGCAGCCGCCGCCGGCCGCTTGTTTATGTCGGTGGTTGAGTAACCTAGACCTGGCCCGCCGCCCGCCGCCACGAGTACACATCGGCCGTGCACCATGCTAGACTGCGCAATTCGCGTAATCCGGTTAATTTTGTGAATGCTGGCCACCGTATTGAGCTGCGACTCTTGCTGTGCTCGTGCTTTCGGCGCCCCTGAACCTTTAACATACTTAGCGAGCTTTAACTAGTGGCCCGAAACAAGCGCTTTGGCTTTGCGGGCGTCTTGAGGCGCGCGCTCGCTGCCGCTCGAAACGGGCAGCTCGTGCTCGGCGCGCTGCCACTCGTCGGCGAAGCGCAGCGCGTCGGCCAGCGCGTAGCGGTGCGCCGCCGCGAGCGGGCAGTGCGCGACGACAACTACGGGTGCGGCCGGCCCGAGCTCGGCGCGGACCGTGCGCAAAAGCCGCATTGCGAGCCCAGGGCGGTCGACGGCACTTGCGAGGTCGTCGGCGCGTGTCGTGAGGCGCGCGCGCGCGCCGCGTAGAGCGTTCGGCAGGCCGTCGACGAGGTAGACGTATACGGCGCCGGCTGCGGCACCCGCCGCATCGGCGGCCTCGAAGCGGAAGACGGCGTGCGCACGGCCGCTCGCACGCTGGGCGTGCCGCTCGTGCGCGGGCAGCGCGTCGAGAAGAAGCTCGCGCACGCCGCCGGCGCTGCGGGCGACGCGCTGCGGCGCCGCGAGCGCGACGCGGCGGTCGCGGTAGAAACCGTAGGCGCTGAGCTGCACGCCGCCGGCAACGGCCGTGAGCGCCTGCGCGCACGCGAAGAGGAGCGCGGCTGCGTCCTTGCCTGCGTCGGCGGCGCCGTAGTACACGACGGCCACGCTGCCGCCGCGGCTCAGCGGCCGCGCCAGCGCATAGTCAAGGCCGCTCTCAACAAACAGCTCTGCTGTGCTCATGGGTAGGAACACGGCGTCGAGCTCGAAGTCGCGCGCAGCGACGCGCACACGGCGGCTGTCCAGCACGGCCACGCGCTCGTTCACGGTTTCCTCGCTCTCGGCCAGCGCCAGCTGCGCAATGCGGTGCGCACTCATGTCAATGCAGGTCAGAGAACGCCCCGCTCCGGCGCGCTCTTATCAAAGCGGCGGTTCAAGCGGCGGTTCAAACGGCGGTTTAGGCGGTTCGCTCGTACCTAACCTCGCTGACGAGCGCGCTATTCACGGGCCCAGAACCCAGAGCCGCAGAATTGAGGTCGGCTCAGTCCTTCGCAAGCACTGCTGTTGGCCGAACCTTTTTGCAGTGGAGGCTTCGGCTTCGGCGGCTCGGCCATCGCTCGTCGCGCTGCCGCCGCGCTGCCGCCGCGCTGGCGTCGCATTACGTTTACTCAGTCTGCTACATAAAACCGGCACCTTTTTTGGCCGGCCGCTGCTCGCATTGAGTTTGTCTGTTGCCTGCCCGCAGCGGTGCGCGCGCGGGCCAGGCACGGCCTACGCAGGAGCCTACTCAGGAGCGACCCTCGGCGGCGCTGACTCACACCCAACTTTTCACGATTCGGCGGCTCAGAAGTGCCTTTACCCGCGCGCGCCCGGCCCCGCTCCTGACCTCAAGCGCAATGAGTACGCAAGCCAAGCAGTTCACGCTGAAGACGCCGAAGGGCACAAAGGACTGGGACGGCCGCGACATGGTCGTGCGCCAGCAGCTGTTCGACACGATCACAAGCGTGTTCCGCCGCCACGGCGGCGTCACGATCGACACGCCCGTGTTCGAGCTGCGCGATATTCTGGCGGGCAAGTACGGCGAGGACTCGAAGCTCATCTACAACCTCGAGGACCAGGGCGGCGAGATCACGTCTTTGCGCTACGACCTGACCGTGCCGTTTGCGCGCTACGTGGCCATGAACGGCGTGCAGCAGATTAAGCGCTACCACATTGCGAAGGTCTACCGCCGCGACCAGCCGGCCATGACGAAGGGCCGCATGCGCGAGTTCTACCAGTGCGACTTCGACATCGCCGGCGCCTACGACGCCATGGTCCCCGACGCGGAGTGCCTGTGCATTGCCGTGGAGGTCCTTACGGAGCTCGGCATCCCGGACTTCACGATCAAGCTGAACCACCGCAAGGTGTTGGACGGCATCTTCACGCACTGCGGCGTGCCGGCCGATAAGGTGCGCACCATCTCGAGCGCCGTGGACAAGCTCGACAAGCTGCCGTGGGCCGACGTGAAGCAGGAGATGGTTCGCGAGAAGGGCCTTGACGAGAGCGTGGCCGACCGCATCGGCGAGTACGTGCGCCAGCGCGGGTCCGTGCCGCACATGGTCGCGGCGCTGCAGGCCGACGCCGCGCTCATGGCGAACGCCGACGCGCAGCAGGGCGTGCAGGACATGGCCACGATGCTGCCGTACCTCGAGGCGTACAGCATCACGCCGCGCATCTCGTTCGACCTGTCGCTGGCCCGCGGCCTCGACTACTACACGGGGCTCATTTACGAGGTCGTGACGGCGCAGAGCGCGCCGCCGCCGGCCGCCGCCGACGCGGGCGCGGCCGCGCCAAAGAAGCGTTCGAAGAAGGCGAAGGACGACGATGATGCGAGCGAGCACGTCGGCGTCGGCTCCGTTGCCGCCGGCGGCCGCTACGACCGCCTCGTGGGCATGTTCGCGACGAAGAAGAACGGCGACATTCCGTGCGTCGGCGTGTCGTTCGGCGTCGAGCGTCTGTTCAGCATTCTGCGCGCGTCGCCGCGCTACGAGCACCTGCGCCCAACGGCGACGCAGGTGTTTATCATGGCGTTCGGCGGCGGCCCGCAGTGGACGGGCTTTTTGCCCGAGCGCATGCAGGTCGCGAAGCGGTTGTGGGCGGCCGGCATCGAGGCCGAGTACATGTACAAGGCGAAGCCGAAGCTGCAGAAGCAGTTCGAAGCGGCCGAGCGCAGCGGCTGTCCGCTGAGCGTCATTCTTGGCCAGGACGAGTTTGCGAAGGGCGAGGTCAAGGTCAAGATGCTTGGCCAGGGCGACGGCTCCGACCAGGGCGAGAACGTGAAGCTTGACGAGCTCGTTGGCTATTTGCAGACGAAGCTCGCGGCTCTCGACAGCGAGCTCGCGACGCGCGTCGGTCACATGGCCGTCTAGTTTAGCGCCGGTGCGCTCGTCGTCAGCAGTTGTATATACGCATAGGATAATTTAGGCGCCAGGCCATTTAAAGTTTATGGCGGGTTTGAGGCTCCACTGTAAACGAGGCTCCACTGCAAAAGAGGCTCCACTGCAAACGAGGCTCCACTGCGAACGAGGCTCCACTGCACTCTACACTGCAAACGAGCACTTCTGTTCGCACTTCTGTTCGCACCTCTGTTTGCGAGCACTTCTGTTCACGAGCACTTGCACGGCTCACGCTACGGTGCCCACGCCATGTCTAAAGCACCAGTCCAACACAGCCCGTCTAAAGCGTCGGTTTAAGCGTCAACCGGTACTCGGCACTGGCCTTTAGGGAGCCCACGCAACGGGCGCCGTAAACACGCGCTCGTCGAAGCCGTACTCGGCGCAGTGCAAGTAGAGCGGCCGCGGCTCAGACGCGTAGAGCGGCGCGCCGCACTCGCCGCAGGCGGCGCCCGTGAGCTTCGCCTCGCGCTGCGCCTCGTAGCGCGCCCACGCCGCCGCGAAGTTCGCCGCCGACGGGTCCGCGCACAGCCGCGCATACAGCGCGGCGTCGCCGTAGACGTCGTCGCCGTCCACAGGCATGCCGTGCAGGGCCAGATGCTTGCGGATCTGGTGCGTGCGGCCCGTCACGGGCTCGCACTCGAGCACGGCGTGCTCGGCGTCGCGCGCAACGACGCGCACGCGCGTGAGCGCCGGCTTCGCCTTGCGCCACGCCTCGACAAAGCGCGCATACCCAAGCTTCGCGTTGTAGGTCACAATCGCGTCCGTGAACTCGGCGGCCGTGAAGCTGCGCGGCACGTTCTGCGCGCGCGTGCGCGCAAAGTAGCGCTTCTGCTTCGCGGCAAGCCCGTGCACGTGTGCGGCGGCCGCGGGCGTGCGCGCGAGCACCAGCACGCCGCTCGTCGCGCGGTCGAGGCGGTAGCACGGGTACAGCGCGCCGAACTCGGCGCGCAGCCGCTCCGTCACGCAGTTGCGCACGTAGTTCACGGTCGGGTGCACGGGGATGCCGCTCGGCTTGTTAACCACCACAAACTCGGCGTCCGCGTGCAGAACGCGGCTGCGCGGCACGTCGGGCACGGGCGGTTCGTGCACATGCACGACGTACTCGATCGTGTCGCGCGGCGACACGGCGCGCAGCCCGTCGCCGCGCACGCGCGCACCGGGGCCGAGCTCGGGCACAATGTCGGCCAGCCGCCGCCCGTACCAGCGGCCCTTCGCCGTCGTGCGCACCGTGCGGTAGTAGGCCGCGGCCATGGCCAGTGGCCAGCCAGCGTTTCGCCGCGCCCGCGCCCTTGCCCTCGCTGGCGCAGTCCATGCGGAGGGGACCGGAGGGGACTGCGCAGGCAGGTCGGGCCGACGCGGCTGTCTGTTTTTTTTTCTTTGTTTTTTTGCCCTTGCCGAAAATGTGCCTGTGTTTAATTAGAGGCGCGTGCAGCGGCGCAGCGGCGCAGCGGCGCAGCTTATTCAGGGCGCGGCCGCCGGCGCCGGCGCTATCAGCTAATGCATGCTCGCCGCAACCGCCGCCGCCGCTGTGGGGGGCGGCCTTCGATGCCAATATTTAGATTGTTGTGGTCAGGCTCGGCCGATGGCGCAGATCTGGCCGCACCGCGCGCTGCTGCCGCGGCCAATGAGCGCGCGCGCATAGCGGCGCGGCACGTGGCCGGCCAACGGCGTCTGCGCTTGGTTTTTTGATTTATACAACGGCCGCCTCACGGCCGTGAGAGCGGCTAGCGCGCGCGTCGTTTGGGGCCGGCAGCGGCGAGGACTAGCGGCGGCGGCGCGGGCCCTGCCGCAGCGGGCGCCCGTAGCCACCGCGCGCGGGGCCCTAGCCCTGCGGCCTGAAACCCCTCGCCTCTCGCGCCGGCGAGCCTTGATCCTGCGCAGTGGACGGCGGAGTGGCGCGCAGATGCTGATCAAGTTCCCGCCCACGCTCTCGGAGTACCAGGAGCGGTACCTGAAGGGCCACGTCCAGGACTGGTGCCTCTCGAACGGCGTCGTCTTTGCGAACGCCGAGCGGCCCGGCGAGGGCCGCTGCGTGCCCGTCACGCTCTACCCAACGCCGTTCTCGCGGCACGGCTTCGAGGATGCGCTCGCCGTGCAGACCGCTTACAACTCGCTCTACCACGCCGTCGTGCGGAACCCGGACTTCGTCGTGCGCGAGCTCGAGCAGGCCGCCGGCACGCTCGACACGTTCACGCAGCAATTGCTCGACATCCACCGCCGCACAGCGCCGCGCCGCACGCAGCACCTCACGGGCGGCCTTTTTCGCAGCGACTACATCGTCGACAAGGCGCGCACGAGCGTCGACGAGGGCCGCAAGATCAAGCAGGTCGAGTTCAACACCGTGAGCGTCAGCTTCGGCGCCCTCGCCTCGCGCGTCTCGCAGCTGCACCGCTACCTCGCCGAGTCGGGCAAGAGCAGCGTCCACGGCGAGGTCCCGGAGTCGCGCGCGCTGCAGGAGCTCACGGCAGGTTTGGCCGCTATGCACGCTGCCTACCGCAACCAGGTCTCGCGCAACTCAGACGTCTCGCTCATCCTCGTCATTGTGCAGCCTAACGAGCAGAACATCATGGACCAGCGCCTCATCGAGTACGAGCTCTACGCAGCCCACGGCATCTGCTGCGTGCGCGCAACCCTCGAGCAGGCCCACCGCAAGACGTCCGTCGACGAGCAGAACCGCCTCATTTACCTGCCCACGGGCCTCGAGATCAGCATCGTGTACTACCGCGCCGGCTACGCGCCCCACGACTACACGTCAAGCGCAGACTGGCTCGCGCGCGAGCGCCTCGAGAGCAGCCACGCCATCCAGTGCCCATCAGTGCTCACGCAGCTCGCCGGCACAAAGAAGATCCAGCAGCTGCTCACGGACGAGGCCGTCGTGGCCGCTTTGAAGCCGGACCTCTCGCCAGACCAGCTCGAGCAGGTCCGCAAAACATTCACCGAGATCTGGCCGCTCGACGACAGCCCGCGCGGCCGCCGTGGCCGCGAGCTCGCGTTCGAGGCCCCCGAGCGCTACGTCCTGAAGCCGCAGCGCGAGGGCGGCGGCAACAACGTCTACCGAGAGGACATTCCGGCCTTCCTGGAGCGGCTGCCCCGCGACAGCTGGGGCGCCTACATACTCATGCAGCTCATCGAGCCGCCGCGCATCTCAAACAAGATTCTGCGCCAGGCCGAGCTTGTGTCCGGCCGCATTGTTGCTGAGCTCGGCGTGTTCGGCACCGTGCTTTGGGACCTCGAGTCGGGCAAGGAGCTGCGCAACACACAGGCCGGCTTCCTGCTCCGCACAAAGCTGCAGAGCAGCGACGAGGGCGGCGTCGCTGCTGGCTTCGGCTGCCTCGACACGGTGCAGCTGCCGTCGCGCACGTCCTCGGCGGGCTAGTCCTCGCCCGACGAGCTCGACCAGCGGTGCCACTGCCGAGTACACTGTGCATTTGCAAACTGATCTACGATCAGCGCATTGAACGGCGCGTGGCCCTGCGCTCGCTCGAACACGCCTTGCTGCGAGCGCGGCCCCCCGCTGAGTGAAAACGGTCAGCGTGCGCAACTTATTAAAGTGCGATGCACGGCATGCGGACTCTTGCGGGCCCCTACGCAGCGGCTCGCCATGGCCCCGTACGCGACGGGCTCTTACTCCGCAGCTGAGTGAAAACGGTCAGTCTGCGCTGCAATTTACAGTGCGGGCTCGGCACATGCGGGCTCTTTTTTTGCGGGCTCTCGCGGCCGCTCACGCCGCAGGCCCTTCCGGCTCGTCCTCGTGCCGCGTAGCGTCGGCTACTACTTAGGAACTTATAGAATATGCGACTATAGGATATTATGGCTACAACAATGAGCCCGGCGGTGGCTGGTGATGGCTAGGTCGCCACGCGCGAGCGCACGTAGCTGCGCACGTTGAGCGGCGCGGCCTCGCGCGGCCGCGCGGCGCGCTCGATGCGGATGGCCCACAGCGCGCCGCCGGCCGTGTTCGTGAACGCAAACGCAAAGCCCACAAACGGCACGGCCTCGAGCGTCGCCGCCACGAGCCCGAACGTCATGTACTGCAGCCAGTGGCTCTTCACGAACTGGTCAATGCGCGGCTGGTCCCACGCCTTCAGCTCAAAGTAGCGGCCGAGACAGCGCTGCGCCGTGCCGGGCGCGTCCAGCAGAATCAGAATGAACACGCCAATAACCGGCACAAACGACAGCAGAAACCGCGTCAGCACCATGAACGCCCAGTACGGGAACAGCACCTTGCGGGGCAGGCTCTTCATCCACGTAACCACGCGCTGGTAGTCGGACTCGTCCTTGTGCTGCGGCTCAGCCATGCGGCCCTGCAGAATAAGGATGTCCATGCCCTCCTGCACGAGCACGGCATCAAACAGAATGCGCAGCGGCCGCGGGAACACAAACATCTCGGAAATCCCGCGCGTGATGCTCATGGACTGCTGGAACATGCCGATGAACGCGCCAAAAAGGCCGGCGGGGCCGTTCAACACAAACGCAAACAGCGCCTGCGGCGGGTACAGGAACGCAAACGACCCAATGACGACGGCAATCGTGACAGCAAGCTGCGGAATTGCCAGCAGAAGCAGGTTCCCCCAGAGCACGGGGTGCAGCGCGAAGTAGACCATGCCCTTGAACGGGTAGAGCACGGACGAGTCGAGGTAATTGAAGACAGAGAAGGGCAGAGCAACAAGAGGCAGCAGGCTCATGGGTCAGGATGTTCTGGCTATACGCGAGTTTGTGGTTCGTAGTGCAACGTTGTTATGAAGAAGTCCGTTGTGGTTGTGGTTGTGGGGGTGGGGGAGGCGCGCCGCCACGGGGGGTGGGGAGCGAGGACCCCTTGGGAGCGCTAGCGGCCGACACGAGAGACCCTTGCCGTAGTTTCTCACCTATTTGTGAGTCTTGACCTGCTCACACGCTCCTCACACGTTGCTCACCGGTCGCTCACGCGATGTGCGTCGCGTGAGCATGTGTTCGTGCCGCTGCGCCGCCGATGCATATACCCCCGCCCTATGTACGTCTACCCCTTGACCCCGCATATTCCCCTATCCCTGATATTACGCAGATGGCAGTCCGTTGTGAGGGTTTCGCTAGGTGTGAGGGCTTCTGACAAATCCACCCCTGCGAATTTTTCAAGAGCCATGGGCGGCCACAGACGGCGGGCAGAGTGTACACGTGAGTATTCCCACGTGATGTTCCACGCTGCACGCCTTAGATTTTTCACACCCAACTCCGGTTCTGCTCTCACTCCACAAGGAATAGTCTGCTCTTCGAAGCTTAAACCGATTATTTCAAGACATCACAAATGAAGACTTTGGCAGCTTACCTCCTTCTCCAGGCCGGCGGCAACACTGAGCCCAAGGCCGAGGACATCAAGCAGGTCCTCGCGTCGGTCGGCATCGAGTCCGACGACGAGCGCATCTCGCAGGTTATCTCCGAGCTCAGCGGCAAGCAGGTCAGCGACCTCATTGCCCAGGGCTCCGAGAAGCTGGCGACCGTGCCCACCGGCGGCGCTGCCTCTGCTGGCGGCGCTGCTGCTGCTGCTCCGGGCGCCGCGGCCGAGGAGGCCAAGGAAGAGGAGAAGAAGGACGAGTCCGAGTCCGATGGCGACATGGGCATGGGTCTCTTCGACTAAACTCCGTCTTAATGCAGTATATAGTAATGTATTGTGAGCCTCTCACCTTAGAATTTGCGCGAAACGGCGACGATTCGGAAGTTGGAACGCGCGGGCTGGGCATGCGTAAGCGTACGAAGCGCGGGCTCAAAAACAGGAAGCCTGTAGGACGTGTGTCGTAAGACATTTGTCGTAGGTGGTAGGACATGCGTCGTACGTGACATGCTAAATCTAATTAAGTTCTTTTTAATTGACGGCGCTAGCGAATTGAGCGCTAGCGGATCGGAAATGCGATTTAGCCGCTGCGCGCTCCTTCCAGAGTATTAGCGAGCACTGGCAATTTGCTGGCACGAGTGTAAATCGTCCTCTCGCTAAGTCTGTCGTGCCGCACTGATTTCCTAACCGAGTTCCTAAACTGGTCCTGGCAGGCGGCCGCTCGCCGGTCTTCTGCTGGCGCTGCTCTTATCTCGTGACCAGAATGCGCTGCTTGGTGACGGGCGCGAGCCGCGGAATCGGGCTCGCCACGGCGCGGCGGCTGGCTGTGCAGGGCCACAGCGTGACGCTGTGCTCGCGGTCGGCGGCGCTGCTGCGCGAGCGCGCGGCGGAGCTGCCGACGGCGGCCGGCCAGGAGCACGACGTGTGGGAGCTCGACATGGCGGATCTTGCGGCCGTGGAGGCGTTTGCGGGCGCGCCGCGGCCGGCGGCGAGCTACGACGGCTTTGTGAACAGTGCTGGCGTTGCCGGCATGGGCCTGCTTGCTGCGCAGAGCGCGCGCGCCGTGGACGCGACGCTGCGCGTGAACCTGCACGCGCCGATCCTGCTCGCGAAGACGCTGGCCCGCGCCATGCTACGGCGGCGGCAGCGCGATGCGATGGCGCACCTTCTGTTTGTGTCGTCGGCGCTCGGCGTGCGCGGCGCAGCCGGCTCGGCCGTGTACAGCGCGACGAAGGCCGGCCTCGAGGGCTTTGCGCGCTCGCTGGCCCGCGAGCTCGGCTCGCGCAACATTGCCGTGAACTGCGTGAGCCCAGGACTCGTCGACACGGACATGGGCCGCGGCGCGGCGCCGGGCCTCATTGCGGGCAACCCGCTGCCGGGGCTCATTGGCGCCGACGCCGTGGCCGAGACAATTGCGTTTGTGCTGCAGTCGCGGCACATTACGGGCGCAACGATCCCCGTCGACAACGGCCTCACGAGCTAGTTAGTTAGGGTCAGAGACGAGTTGCTAGTGTACGGCGCGAGCATCGCGACGCGAGCATAGAGATCGGTCGCGTGCAGAGTCAAGCGAACATTGAACAACCAATGGTCAACCAATGAAAATATCAAACAATGGCCAAACAATAGCCAAACAATGGCTAAGCAGTGGCCAAGCAATGGCTAAGTTAATGCAAAGCTAGCGGCCAAGCTAATGCAAAGCTTGTGGCCACTGTTTGGACAACTAATGGTCAACCAATGAAAATATCAAGCAACCAAGCAATTTCCAGGTAATTGCCACGCAATGGCCAAGTTAATGCAAAGCTAGCGGCCAAGCTAATGCAAAGCTTGTGGCCAGGCCAGGCCGGCCGTATATAAACTTTATGAAGTCAGTGAGCGATCGATTGAGGCCCAAACACTGGGAGGCCTAAAGCCCACATGCTTGAAGGAACACTGCCAGTGCTTTTGGTCGAGGTTGTTCGTGTTTACACGCGCCGAACCGCCGCCGCCGGGCCCCGGAACCACCTCAGGGTTGCGTCAATTACTCAGACGCGCCGCAACCACCCAGGGCGGCGCTATTTAGGCTGACCGCCTCGCATGCTGCGCGGCCTGCCTTTGCGCACCTTCCGCCAGCCCGCTTTCTTTGCCTCAATTCGGAACATGCACGTCCAGGCCCTGCCCATGCGCTGGGGCTTCGGCGACAACTACTGCTACATCGTGACGGACGGCGCGACGGGCGAGGGCACGCTTGTGGACCCGGCCGCGCCGGAGGAGATTCTTGGCGAGGTGAAGCGCCTCGAGGCCGCAGGCAAGCTTAAGATCACGTCGCTCACGAACACGCACCACCACTACGACCACAGCGACGGCAACGCGGCGCTGCGCAAGCTCTACGCGGACGTGCCGCTCTACGCGGGGCGCGACTCGCCGCTCGTGACGGTGACGCCCGACGACGGCGCGACGCACGCTATTGGGAAGCACCTCGTCGTGCGCGCCGTGCACACGCCGTGCCACACGCAGGACTCGATTTGCTGGTTCGTCGAGGACACGCACACGGGCGAGCGCGCCGTGTTCACGGGCGACACGCTCTTCAACTGCGGCTGCGGCCGCTTTTTCGAGGGCGACGCAAACGAAATGCTGCCGTCGCTGCGCAAGCTCGCAGCGCTGCCCGCGGACACGCGCGTCTACCCCGGCCACGAGTACACAAAGTCGAACGTGAAGTTCGCTGTGTCCGTGGACCCCGAGAACAAGGCGCTCGCCGACCTGCAGGCGTACTGCAACAAACACGAGAAGGTGACGGGCCACTTCACGATCGGCGACGAGCGCCAGTACAACCCGTTCATGCGCACCGACGACGCGGCTTTGCAAACGAAGGTCGGCGCGTCGAGCGCCGTCGCCTGCATGGCGAAGCTGCGCGCCCTGAAGGACAAGTTCTAGGAATACACTAGCCAGCTCAACACAACCGTTACTACGCTACGTTGCTATGCTACGTCACTACGCTACGTATATGCGGGCGGCAGCGCCGCGCGGGCCGCGCTGGGGCCCCGGCGCTGCCGGCCATTCGCTCTGCCTTCGGTGTCCACGCCGCCGAGCCACGTACACCGGCCCGACGGTTCTATCTATTGCGAAGGGTAAGAAGATGAGAACAGAGTTTGGGCGGCGCGCTCAGTAATAAAGCGCGCGACCAAATGTCACATTTGCGTCAACGGCGAGGCCGGCTTTGTTGACTACCTAAGACGCCCTCGGCATTGAACAAGTAGCATTCACACTTCAGCGATACTAGTTAGCCTCATAAACACACTATGAATTCTGATTCGACGGTAGTAGCTCGTTGCTCTGAGTCCTGCGTCTGCACACTTGTACTTGCGTTACTCAATCAGCATGCACACTGACCACGCTGCATCGATCTACGCACCTGCGACCTAAAACCAAGGCCTAAAGCCGAAAAAAAATCAGATTGCAACAGATATTTGTATATGAAAGCAGACGACAGCCGCGTAGAGTGAAGTCCAGCGCGCACGAGGCAGCTCAGCGCCGAGGTCGGAGCCCGCAACACGGCTATCCATGAACTTAATTACGAAAACACTAAAATCAAAACCTTCGCCAGTACTTAACAGAACTTTGGAACTAGCGCTGCGAATGTCGCGACGCGCATGCTTGCCCGCTGCGCGCTGCTCGCCCGCGCTGCCCGCGACGCAGTCACCTGACCCTCACATAATCGTCGGGCCTGTCCAATCGAGCTACTGCGAAACCGTGCACGACGAGAACTGACAATGGCCGGCGCACTACGCAAGGATGACGCGATCGAGCGCTTCGCGCAGATGCGTGGAAACACGCAGGAGCACTTTCGCATCACGCGCAAGGGCGGCGCGTTCCTCTTCGTCGTGATCGGCCTCCTCCCGCTGGGCATCGGGTACCTCTCGTACCACACGCATGGCCAGATCCAGCTCGCCGGCAACCGCCGCAACCAGCCGCTCATGCGCTCGTGGCCCACGCCCTCGGGCAAGCTGCACCAGGCCGACGCTGAGGAGTAAGCTCAAGGGCCGCGGCCGCTGAGCCGCTAAAGGCTTTCGAGCGCTCACGCGGGCCTGGCACGGGCCCACGCAGGCTGCCTAAACGCCTAAATTGGTCTGCAAAGCTCTGTTTAGGCCTGCAAAAGGCCCGCATTACTCCGCGGAGGCCGGATAAGGCTCCGACGAGGCCTCGAATCGTGCGGCCTGAAAATGTGCTCAGAAGCGACAGGCCCGCCTCGTCGGTAAATGCTAGCATACTTGCGTGCTCAGCTCTGCCTTCCTCGCTGCAGCCGTCTGTCTGCGTGGATCAGAGTCGGCTGCGCAGGTTATTTAATTTAATCAAAATCAATTTTCGAGAACTGCCGCCACAGCCGCGGGCGCTACGCTATGTACTCCAGGCGTCGTGCGCTAGGCTTATCCTTGAGTACTTGAGTTCAGCTATAGACCACAGCCCGGGCGCTCACGAACTACGGCTCACGCCCCTTTCCTTTTGTGATCTAGATGGGGTACTTGAGCCGCCAGTACGATCAGCTGCGCTTCCCTGCTCGCGTATACAAAATTGGGTTACTAAATGTAGGAAAAGTGTCGAAGGAGGGCTATTTATTAACACGCGCAAAGTGCCACCGAAAGTTCGACGGCTCTGAGTCGCCTGATGCATAAGCGCTCCGATCTCGTCCCCCGCAGTGAAGAATGTACAATTCCATCACTATAGCCGTTCAGCTTCGCAACGCGCAATTGTTTCCTTTTTATCTTTTTGCAGAGTGCTGTTCTGTGTCGAGCACGCGCGGCGGTTCTTTATTGTTGATGGACTCGCGCCGCCGCTCGGGCTGTGAACCCCTGCCCCACGTAATCCGTACGGCGTAGCACCACAACGAATCACGGCGTCTCGAAATCCCATTAACACTTCAGCTTTCTTCACCATGCATCAGTCGCTTGTGCGCCCCGCAGTGCGCGGCCTGGCGCCGCTCGGGAGGCGATGGGCCTCGAGCCTGCAGACGCGGGCCGAAATGCCCACGGACTACCCGCTGCCGTCGCAGCAGAAGCCGCAGAACGCGGCCGACTACGCCATGCTGGGCATGGACGCGATTGCGAACTGGGCGCGGCAGGGCTCGTTCTGGCCGGCCACGTTCGGCCTTGCCTGCTGCGCGGTTGAGATGATGCACGCGTCTGGCCCGCGCTACGACAACGACCGCATTGGCCTCATTTTCCGCGCGTCGCCGCGCCAGTCGGACGTGCTCATTGCCGCGGGCACGCTCACGAACAAAATGAGTCCCGCGTTCCGACAGGTCTACGAGCAGATGCCCGAGCCGCGCTGGGTCATCTCGATGGGCTCGTGCGCGAACGGCGGCGGCTACTACCACTACAGCTACGCCGTTGTGCGCGGCTGCGATCGCATCGTGCCCGTCGACGTCTACGTCCCGGGCTGCCCGCCCACGGCCGAGGCCCTTATGTACGGCGTCTTCCAGCTCATGCGCAAGCAGCGCGAGCACAAGATGGGCCGCATGTGGTACCGCAACTACTGAACAAAAAAAAAACGTCAACGCACGGCCGCGCCGCGCCATCCGCCCGCGGGGCCCATATAAGAGGCGGCGCCCGGCCCCCGGTTTTGCAGAATCAGACAAAACGAGCTGGCCCGTGGACGAAGACGTCATGCGCCCCGGCCGCTCGCCAGTCTGGGTACATTTTATACGACTAATTATACAGGACAAACCATAAAGAACATACGCCTGAGCTCTAAAGTTACCAGAACCAGGTTCCGCCGGCCTGAGCTGGCGCTGCGAGTTCGCGGCGGGTCTGCGCAATCTCCGGTGAGCTGAGCGATCAGCCGGGTCTACCATTGTAGGATCACCCATTGTAGGATCATCTGTGTGCGATCATCCATTGTAGGATCATCTGTTAAACGATCATCCACTCTACGATTATCCGTTGTGCTCTTATCCGTTGTGCTCTTATCCGTTGTACGATTATCCGTCGTACGATTATCCATTGTACCATCATCCACTGTAGGATCATCCATTCTACGCTCATCCATTGTAGGATCATCCATTGTAGGATCATTCATTGTAGGATCAGTCTGTGTGCGATCATCCAGTGTACGAAGATTCTCTGTACGATTATCCGTTGTACGATCATCCACTCTACGATTATCCATTGTACGATCATCCGTTATACGATCATTCACTGTAGGATCATCCATTGAACTTGGCAGAGTCGCCAGGCATAAAACGGGCAACGTAGCATACAAATCATACAAATTTTCAATAAATACATAAATAGGGAAGCGTCAAATCTCCTGCTCGAGCACGTCCATGAAGTCCCACTGCGTGTCCAGCTCGTTCGGCACCCACTCAAGCGTGTCCAGGAACTCCTGGTTCGAGTAGTCCACGGACGGGCTGAAGCCGAAGCCGCCGTCGCTGGGGAGCCCGTCATTAAGCTGGTTCAGCGGGTGGGGCTCCTGCGACGGCGGCTCGGCCGCGGGCGGCCGCGCCGACTCGGGCGCGCGTCCAAGCACCATGTCTGGCGGCATGGCCAGGCCGGCGTGCATCATGGACGGGTGCACCATGGACGGGTGCACCATAGATGGCGGTGCCATGGGGGACTGCAGCGTTGCGTCGGCCATGGATGGCTGCGTCGGCGTGCGTGCGCCCGCGTGCGGGCCGGGCGCCGGCGGCATGAAGGGCGGCGCAGATTGCGGCGGCGCAGATTGCGGCGGTGCCGAAGCTGGCGCGCCCATGTGCGGCAGGGGCGCCGAGGATTGCTGCAGAAGCATCGGCTCCTGCTGGCTCGCGTTCGCCGGCTCGGGCTGTCGCGAGGGCGCCTGCTTCGACGCCTGCCGCGGCGTGCGGCGGCGCGGCGTGCGCGGCGGCGGCGGGTGCGCAACCCACACGTGCTGCGGCGGCTCGCCCTGCGGGTGCACGCGCGACGGCTCGTGCGACACGGGCACAACCGTCTTTGGCCGCATCTGCATGTACTGCGGCGGCTGCGGCGGTCCCTGCGACTGCGGCCGCGGGGGCTGCGGCTGTGGCGCGCCGGGCGCTACGGGCACGCGCGCCGCGGGCAGGGCTGGCGCGGCCGGTGGGTGCGGCTGCTGCACGGGCGCCGAGCGCGGCGTGCTCGTGGTCGGCATGGGCGGCATGCTGGGCGCAGCGCGCGGCGGCATGGACTGCGACGGCGGCGGCAGGTGCGGCGGCGGCGCAGGCTGGCCGGCAAATAGCCAGGGCTCGTGCGACGGCGCGTCGTAGAACATTTGGTTCATGTCCATGAGCGGCTCCTGTGGCGGCGCGTAGTGCGGGCCAACGCTATGAGACCGCGACGCGTACGCCGGTGGCGGCGGCATCGGCTTCTTCATGGGCCCGTGCAGGCCCGGGACGGGGCCGTCGTTCGGGCTCGGCATGATCTCCATCTCGAGCGGGCGCGCCAACGGCATGCTCAGCATCTTGCGCGGCTGCTGCGGCTTCAGCTCGACCTGGAACTGGTTCATGGCCGACGACATCTCCGGAATGACGTTCGGCGCCTTGCGCGCCTGCGAGCGCCGCATCGACTGGTTGCTGGGCACCTTGCGCGCCGTCTGCACGGGCTTCGGCAGCGCCGATAGCGGTAGCGGGGCCTGTGCCTGGCTGAACATGCCCTTGGCCGGGCTGCTGTCGCTGGCCGCCGACACGAGCTTCGACGATGAATGCATGCGCGCGGCCGGCGTCGGCGACGCAGCGCCCTGCGCCTGCTGGGGGCCGCGCCCGGACGCGGATGCTACAATGGTGGACGGCGACACGCGCGGCGTGCGCGCGCCCGGTGTCGCCGACTGCTGCGTCGCGGACGCGGCGGCCGCGGCGGCCGCAGCCGCCATGGACGTGCGCCGTGACGCGTCCGGCGGTGGCGCTACGGGCGTGTACAGGGCTGTTGCGGCAGCGGCTGCCTGCAGGCGCGGCGCTGCCGGCGCCGGCCGTGATAGCGAGGGCCGCATTGGCGACTGCATGGCCGGGCTGGCGGCTGCCTTGCCGCGCACGGGGAACGGTGTCGATGGCGCGTGGCGTACGTTCGGCAGCGGCCGCATATGCTGGGGCTGGCCCGGAGCGCCCGTGGACGCAATACGCGTGGCTGGCACGCGCGTAGGCGAGCGCGGCGACGTAGGGAACGGCGGCGACAGCGCGACGCTCGACGACGTGGACGTAGACGGCGCTGGTGAGGGCGGCCGCTCGTGCGCACCGGCGGCCGCAGCGCCGTTTGCACTGCCTGGCGCGCCGTTTGCGCCGTTTGCGCCGTTTGTGCCGTTTGTGCCGTTTGTGCCGTTTGCGCTGTTTGCGCTATTTGCACTGTTTGGCGCGCCGTTTGCGATGCTGGTTGCGCGCTCAGAGCCGGCCTGGTCGAGGTTCGCACGCGAGCGCTTCTGGCGCAGCGTCTGCTTGCTTGTCTTCTTTGTTACGCGTGGCTGGCTCTGCTGCACGCGTGAGCGGGGCGACAGCTGCGGCCAGCCCGGCTCGGCGATGCCGAGGCCCTCGACGGGCGGCGGCGCGCCGAGGAACGTGCTCGAGCCGCTGGCCGCCGAGCCCACGGACGAGAGCTCGGACGTGAGCACGAGCGTCTGCGATGAACTCAGCGGCATGTCGTAGAAGGTCGGCGAGAGCGGGTCCTGGAAGTCGTAGTCGTACAAAAACGGGTCGCCCGGCGCCGTCGGGATGTCGAGGCCCGGAACGTCGTACAGGTCGTGGAAGTCCGGGACGCTGCGAGCCGAGTGCAGGCCGCGCAGGCCCTGGATGGATTGCAGGGACAGGGGCGCGTGCTCGCGGAGGTGCTTCGGCGTCTGCGGCATGGGCCCCGGCGGAATGCTCGGCGACAGCGTGGCCTGGCCGCGCGGCACGGCCATGTGCAAAGCCTGCGCATCGTGGCCGAGCGCGTCGTGGCCGAGCGCGTCGTGGCTGAGCGCGTCGTGGCTAAGCGCGTCGTGACCGAGCGCATGGTGCGGAGCGTCGAAGAGGGCCGCGCCGGTGAACCCGAGCGCGGCGGCCGCGGGGGCCTCCGCTGGCGGAGCGCGGTGGTTGGGCTTCATCAGCAAGAGCGAGGAGCGGTAGCTGCAGTTAAACGCGACCTGTTCGGGATTCCCGGGGGTAGGCCGAGCTGCTTGCGGAGACGGCGGGGCCAAAGAACGAGGGGCTTCACAAGACACTGCTGAGGGCGACGGGCAGCGAGGGCGCGCGGTGTCTTGCTACGGGGAAAACGGAATCAGGCGGACTGTGCCAAAGGAAGCAACGAGGGCGGACAGCGGGCCAGGATTCGGGCGTGGCAGGTCGCTTGTTTACGCGGAGCTCGTGTTTGTTGTTGAGGTGTTGTGGTCGTAGGTGCCCGCCGCAGTGCGTAGTCATCTCCGCGATTCCAGCAACGCTGAGTCAGCCGCGATACGCGAGGCTGCGGGTTGCCCTGCGTCCCTCAGGTTTGAGCTGTGCAGGGCGCGCGCAGCGCGATAGGCCCGGCCAGTTCCCGCAGTGGGGCGCGTTAAGCGCCGTCAAGCCTTACTTTCCTGGCCGGACCCTAAATTCTGGCTCGTGTTTGAGTCGCGGCGCCGCTTGCTGCGTGCGGGCCTCTGCGGCGCTGTTTGGGGCCTATAAATAGCCGCATGCCGCAGGCGCCAGCCCGCACGGCGGTTCTGCGCGCGGCCGCGCCGCCGTTTAAAGCGGGAATAAATTAGGCGGCGGCCCAAACGCGAATTCCGGCGCCCCGAATTGCCTGAATGCGGCGTGTTCGCGGCCGCCTGCGGCCGGCGCCGAGCAGCATTCCGCGCCGATGAGCCCCGATCGCGACGCGATCGGACCGCCCGCTTCGGCTCGTCGGGCCAGCGAGCGGGCCCCTCGCGATCGCAGGCCCCGATTCCGCACGCTGTCGCTTAGTCGTTCGAGCCGCTTCGCAGTGATCCATTGCCGGCCCCACACGGCCGCCACAAGGCCGCATCGGTCCCGGGCGCGCCGATCGCCGTAAGCGGTTCAGGAGCAGACGCAGCGCAGGGCTAAACTACAAATTGGATACAGAACGTAGCAGAGCCAACTGCAAATTAGGCAGCGACGCAGCCCGCTTTTTATTTATCGAGCACGGCTTTATATTTATTGCTGCGCGCATGCCTCATGCCCGAACCTGTGCGCTCAAGCCTGTGCGCTCAAAGCTGTGCTCAAAGCTGAGCGCTCAAAGCGGTGCTACAAACAGGCCTAAACAGCTAAGCGGACTCGCTCTATCTACACTCTTTGTAGCCGCGACCTAGCGCGCTCGGCCGCCCTGTCGCCCTCGCTGGCTAGTCTGGAGATGCCCTTTCCCACGGTGCGGCTTTGCGGCTTCGCCAGCAGCCCGCCCTTAAGTCAGCATGGGCAGGCGAGGAGGTGCTTGCCATCTGAGCGCGCGTCTGTTACTAGCGGCCGAGGAGCAGCGGTATACACGGGGGTTTGCCGTCGCATAGCGTGATCCAGACGCATTCACACGAACACACTGCTTGTGCAGTGAACTAACTACTGCAACTGCACAGGCGGCTTGCGCGCCAGTGTACTTCCCGTTTTGGCGATTCGGGGCGGCTCGTCGCGCGCGCCCTTCCGCATCGCGCCAACGCCACGCTACCCTGACGCCGCTACCCTAGGACCGCCGGGCCCGCTTGCGTCCATATAAGTCTTGGCGGAGGCGATAATGCGTGCACACGCCATTTTCATGAGCTCTGCCAAAACGACCGTTCTCGGCTTCCGCAGCCGCTGGTCGCCCGTCACGCTGCAGGAGCGCACGCTGCCGGCACAGCTGCGGCCGTCGCAGCTGCTCATCCGCGTGTCGCACATTGCGCTGAACCCCATCGACATCAAGCTGAAGAGCATTGGCTTCCTGCCGGTTGCCCAGCAGACGGGCAAGGAGTTCGCCGGCACGGTCGAGAAGGTTGGCAGTGCGCTCGGCGCACAGTTTAGTGCCGGCGAGCGCGTGTCCGTCACGCTCACGAACCCGCTCGAGGGCATTGTTGGCAGCACGGCGCTCATTGACGCGACAAAGCATGCCGTCGTGAAGACGCCGGCCCGGCTGTCCGACGCCGAGGCGGCCGCGTTCACGACGGCGTTCGGCACGGCGTTCACAATGCTGGACCGCACGCCGAAGCGCGGCAAGCTGCTTGTGCTGGGCGGCGCGTCGACGGTCGGCACGTACGCCGTGCAGCTCGCCAAAAAGTACTTCGACTTCGACACGGTCGTGGCCACTTGCTCGAGCGGCTCGAGCGCGTACGTCACAAGTCTTGGCGCCGACCGCACCGTCGACTACAAGTCTGCGGATGTGAGCGCGCAGCTCGAGGCGCTCGACGTGCGCTTCGACGCGATCGTGGACGCCGTCGGCGGCTACGACGCGCTGCGCGTGTGGCCGAAGATCCTGAAGACATACTCCGAGGGCGGCGTGTACGTGACGAACGCAGGCGACCGCGGCCCGCAGGGCAGCTACAGCAAGTCGTTTCTGCGGCCCACGCTGCTCAGCCTGCCGTGGGTCGTGCCGCGGCTCCTGTTCGGGAAGTACGTCGGCATCAACTACCAGCTCGCGACCGTGGCGCCGGGCCGCTGGACGAGCGTCGCGCCGGCGTTCCTCTCGCGAAACGACGTAGTGATCCCCGTCGACTCTGTGTTTGCGAAGGAGGACGTGCAGCAGGCGTGGGACAAGCTCGACCGCATTGGCGCGCGCGGCAAGGTTCTCGTGGCCATGCAGTGAATACCTAATTTTAATAGTAGGGCTTTAGACGGGTTCATTACAGGCTGGAGGTCCACATAGCTCCGGAGCTCGTGGGCTGCTGCGGAGACAGGCAGCTCCAGGGTATGTCACGCGCCGTCACATAGAGCATGCTTCTTGTGAAGTTGTCGTACCTTGACGTGTCTTTTCGTGTCTGTCCTTACAGGCTAGAGGTCCACGTAGCTCCGGGGCTCGTGGGCTGCGGCGGAGACAGGCAGCTCCTGGGTTCGCTCGCGTCTCCACATAGAGCATGCTTCTTGTGAAGTTGTTGTGCCTTAACGTGTCTTTTCGTGTCTGTCCTTACAGGCTGGAGGCCCACATAGCTCCGGAGCTCGTGGGCTGCTGCGGAGACAGGCAGCTCCTGGGTTCGCTCGCGTCTCCACATAGAGCATGGCTTCTTATGAAGTTGTCGTGCCTTGCCTTGTGGTGCCTTATCGTGTCTTGTCGTGCCTATCCTTATCACCATTATCATCTCCCTTATCTAAATTAGCCTGTGCCGCTGGGGGACACCTTCTGATACGGCCTTTCTGTGCCGCTATCGCCCTGTCATCTGGACGTTATCATGCGTCCTTATCGGGGCTATCATGTGCCGCTATCTAATGGCCGATTTCCGCATCTGGCGATGCAGCGGCTTCTAATCTACGCCTTCTTTTTATATTACCTTTTTCATTCGTAGTTAGTTATTTCGTACATATAATTTACAGCCGCGGCGCGCACAGCGCGCGCTTGCAGATCAAAGAAGAGGATCAAAGAAGAGGCTAGTCAAAAGCCGTTGCCGGTAGAGCCGCGCCCTTGCCGCGCTTAGAACCCGCACTGGTTCGGGTACTGGCGGTCCGTCGGCGGCTGCGGGAACAGGTTGTTCTCGATGAGGCGGCGCAGGTCCCAGTCGATGGTGTTCTCCGTCTTGTACGACCAGATGACCCAGCCGCTGCCGCCGTTCTCCCACGCGTCGAGCTGTGCCTCAAGGTAGCGCCGCGTGTCCTGCTTCTGCTCGTCGGACCACTGCGCGATGTCGCTAATGAACGCACACGAGCCGACCGGCGAGTCGTTCTCGTACGAGCCGTCGTAGCGCGCGCCGCGGTAGACGCCGTTCAGCAGCGGCGCGCAGTCCGTGAGCGCCGCGGACCACTCGCCAACGACGTGCCACTGGTTGTCCGTCGCCTTGATCTGCTTGCCCGTGTTGCAGGCAAACTGCACATGCTCGTCGATCGTGCGGTTCAGCTCGGGCACGCTGAATACCTGGTAGTAGTGGTGGTCCACGACAACGTTGTAGTAGTCCGGCGTCTGCAGCCAGTCGTTCAGCATGCCGTCGGGCTCGTACGCGTCGTGCACAATGACGCCCTGCTCGCCCTGCCCGCGCACGGCCGCGTACCCGTCCTCGTAGAACTGCTTCAGCTTGTCGAGGTCCAGCGCGGACCCGAGCGGCTCGTTCACGAGCTCAATGCCAACGACCGTGTCGTAGAACTCGGGCCCGCCGTAGCGCTCGCTGATCGTCTGCAGGACCTGCACGCTCTGCTCCTGGTTCTCGTACTTCGGGTTTTGCCAGTCGTACGTGTCGCGCAGACCCGAGTTGTCGAACCCGTTCTGCGAGCCGGGCACGCCGTGCAGGTCGATCCACACCTTCAAGTTGTTCGTCTTCGCCCACTGCAGGGCCTTGTCCAGGTACGGGACCTGGCCCTGCACATAAGGGTCCTCCTCGCGGGCCAAGAACGCCCAGTACCCAATTGGAATCCGCACGAAGTTTAACCCCCACTGCGCAATCTGCTCGAAGTCGGACTCCGTGATCCACGTACTCCAGTGCTGCTCGAGCGTGCTCTGCGACTTCTCCTTGCCCCACTTCTGCGTAAGATGGTACTCGTCGACGGGCAAGTCGCTCGAGTCGAACCCGGCGCCAAACAACGACGGCACCATGTACGGCTCGAGCACGAACCAGCTGCCCAGGTTCACGCCGCGCAGCTTGTCGCTGCCGTAGTCGAAGCCAGGCACCTGCGCCACGTCGCGCCGCCCCAGCGGCCGCGCCGCCACGCCGGCCACGGCCACGGCCAGCGCCCCCAAACTCAAGCCCAGAATCGATGTCATGTTGCCGCGAACCACCGCCGATCGGCACGGGCTATATATACGCAGCGATTAATTAGGAGGGCAGGGCACTCGACCGCTGGCGGCACGGGGCAAGGTTCGGACGCAGCCCAGCGAGACCACCACGAGCGCCATGTATGCGGAGAATGATGAGCGTGCATCGGGGTTGTTAATCATGCATGCCGAGCCATAGCTGCTACGGGGTGGGGGCGGCGAGGGTGCTCATCTGTCGATCGGCGTGGGAAAGGGCTCGCATGTCACTCGGCCAGAGCGGCTGCCCCAGCACCGGCACGCATTGCCACGACGGCGGCCGGCCACTGCCGGCGAGCTCGGCGTATCTATATACCGGGCAATTAGGTTTGGCCAGCCGGCGTCCGCGGCGCCTGTCCTGCGCACAAACCGCCCCTCGCGCTTAAGTTCCCCAGCCCCGCATCCCCAGACAGCCTGGGCACGGGCTCGGCAGCCTCATTAAGACCGACGACGAGCCAAGCGGCGCTACAAGATGCGGCAGCGCCCATTTGCGGGCTCGACAGCACCAAGATCAACGAACATAGTGCCCACGCCTTCGCAATTGCCGTCGTGACCGCGCCTACGTCGGCCTTCTGACGCACCGCGCATAAGTCTATCTGTCTACAGCTGGCAGCGCCCTCTGCCCTGTGGGTCGAGGGTTGCGTGTGACGCAGCGCTGCAGCGTCACATGCGCGCGTGGTGGGGTTCGGCCGGGTAAGAATAGCAGGCGCTGCGGTGCTGGCCGGCCATGCACGACGGCGCCTCGGAATTATTAGCCACGCCTGTAACTACGTCATTCGCGTACCCCACACAGACGAACACCAAAATAGCTGAGATGCGGCCGTGCGGCAGCTTGGCGCCGGCGCGGCCTTAGATGCGCAGCCGCCGCAGCCGCCGCTCGCCGCGAACTAGGCCTTGGCTGCGCGCGCGAGAGAAAGCCGCTTTCCAGCAACGAGCGTCTCCACGGGCCGTCGCTAACGCCAGGGCGCCCTTAGTCATGCATGCACACGTGCAGATATGTCTTGAGTCTGATCCGAAACGGCATGCCAGGAGATTGCTAAAAATACGGCAAGGCCGCACTTGGCCCGGCATGCCGCGTCGCCGGCATCGCGTGCTCGCAATTGCGACGGCCAGCCGCCGGAGCGGCCGCGCCGCCAAAAAAATGGCGCTAGGCCGCTCGTCGTGAGATCGCCCGGCCTTAAGGCGGGGTATGATGACTAGGCACAGCCTGAACATGATGTAACGGGCGGCGCTCATCCATTTTGCCGGGCCCGGCCGTCTGCGTCGTGGCCGCTGGGCGGATCGCCTTCGTGCTAGTGCGCCGCCGCCTAATTGCCGCTGTTGCGCAAAAAACGCGCTGCGAAAACGCCCTTTTGGCCGGCACCGCTCGTTCGAAACACCGTTTCTGAGCCGCCGCATTCAACACACGGTATGCACTAATGCGTATTTATGCACAGATATCTTTTATCTACATTTTCCTTCGTCTCTGTCTGCGAAACGAGCCGCGCGCAACGGCCGTGGACCATCGCGACCGTTGTTGCTGACTTCACGATGCAAGCAAATTACGTAACAAGTAGCCGCCGGGATTAGGCACCTGTCTGCCAAGCAATCAGTGCGGCGGCCGCCGCTAGCGCCATTATCGCGCGCTGACCCGGCCCGAAAACAGGCCTATCGGAGTTAAGTTCCTGCCGGGATATCTGAGCTTGTACATAGTTTAGCAGGCCTTTTTGTCCAAAGGCTAGATTGGCTGCCTGACACTGTGATGGGCACATACGCGGCGGCGCTCCTAGTCGGCGACAGCAGCCGCCGTTGCCGGTCAAAAAGACTAATTAGCGCCCGATCGAAGTTACGCAAACGTTACGCAAAACGCATGCTCGCCGGTCTACCCTCGCGCTGTGCACGTGCTGTGCAGCTATATTAAATAGTACGGGCGAGCCGGGCCGGCGCTGGCTACCAGGGTGATAATGCAGTACAAAACTTTGTTTTAGTGAGGGGACAAATAATAAATGGCATAATGCAGAGCTTCGCGGCCTCGGCGCGCGGACTCGCGTGAGCGACGCTGGGCGGTGCAGAGCGCACCCTGACAAACGGCGCTAAATGTACGAAACCATTATGCAAATGCTCGCGTACAGATGCACGGTATAAATGTTCGCGTAAATGTTCGCATATAGATGCTCGCGTATATACATATGTATGTCTCCAAACGAGCGCGATTAGCCTTACAAGGAGGGCCTGAGCGCCCAGGACGGGGCCGCTACTTAGCGGTGTATGTCTGCGGCGGCTGCTACCGAATCCGGCGCCCGCCTTTGCTCCGCCATTATCGCTGAGAAATCGGGCGATACGGCAGTTTTCGCTGCAGGCAACCTGTGCGCTGAATGCATGCAGAGCGGTGCTATATGCGATTACTTAGTGACTATACGACTCAGCCTACCTCGACAAAGATAGAGTAGGCGGCCTAAGGAAGGGCTTGCGGTTCATAAAGAATGCCCGTCTCCGTGATTTGCATGCCGCTGTGCGCGCAGGCACGGAGCCGCTATGCGCGCAGGCAAGGAGCGGCTCGCGAAAGTTTCCCGTTTGGCACGGCCCGTGCAACTAGCGCCGCCAGCGCTGCTTAATCACGCGTGGAAAAAAAACGCCTAGCTTGAGCCCGAAAGGCCCTGCGTGTCGGTGCGTTCGTTATTAGGGTCCGCGTCGAGCTTCCACGCTGAGTGGCTGGCGCCAGATTTACCAAGAAGAGACGAGATTTGATGTTAGGGTTAGCTCGACAAACCTTTCGTGCGTAGGCGAGATCCAACGCTATCTTGAGCGCGGCGCGCGCGTGTGGCACCGCTCAAACCGGTCTGAGCGATGCAGGAGCGGGGCCAGCTCTGCTGCAGGCTGCCCGGCTCACGTATGGACACGTATCAGGCGCGAAACTTGGCCGCGAAACGCGCGCTTTGGGCGCATTTATCGGCCCGGCAGGAACCCATGCCCTTAATTGAAAAACCGGCCCCAGGGGAGCGGCACCCCTGCCCCGGCGCATCCCTTACGAAAGCCGAGGAGACGGCGGCGCGAGCGCCCCTTTTAAGCCCGCAGGCGCCGCCGTGAAAAACGTCTTCTGCAACCTTATTGCTGGCGATCCTGTCTCTCCTGGCCTCCTGAATTTGTCTGCGGCCCCCAGCATTTAAACGCGCGCACTAGCGAGATCCGTTCCTTTGAGTTTCTAACCGAAAACCTTCTTTACTCTCCCTACCGACCACCAATCCACTCCTTTGCAATGCTTTCGCTCCGCACCGTTCTTTTGGCCGCTCTGGCCGTGCCCGCACAGGCCGCCGTCGTCACCGAGATCGACTACGTCACGCAGTACGCGTACGAGAACTACGACGTCATTGTGGACGCCAACGGCAACCCGCTGACGACGTCCATCGAGATTGTGTCGACGTCGCCCGGCGCGGCTGCGACGCAGACGTCTGTCTCGACGCAGGCGCCGGCGCCGGCGCCGTCGTCGCACTCGCACGCGTCGCCCGAGAACTACAACTACATCAGCGTGAGCTCGAGCTCGAGCGAGACGCCTGCGCCGGCTCCGCCCACGACGACGAGCTCGAGCACGCCGCCGCCGCCTCCCCCGGCTCCCGCGACGACGTCTTCTTCCACGAGCACGCCGCCGCCGCCGCCGCCGGCTCCCGTAACGATGTCGTCGTCCTCGTCCACGCCGCCGCCGCCTCCGCCGGCTCCCACGACGACGTCGTCGAGCACGCCGCCGCCTCCGCCGCCGACAACGTCCTCGGCTCCGGCGCCGAGCTCGACGTCGTCGTCCGGCGGCGGCCAGTTCTCCGGTGACGCGACGTACTACGATGTCGGTCTTGGCGCCTGCGGCAAGACGAACTCGGACAGCGACCTCATTGCGGCCCTGAACTACGAGCAGTGGGACGGCTTCGGCAGCATGAGCAACGGTAACCCGGCCTGCGGCAAGACCGCGACGGTGCACTACCAGGGCAAGTCCGTGACAGTCACGATCGAGGACAAGTGCCCCGGCTGCAAGTACGGCGACCTCGACCTGTCGCCGGCCGCGTTCAAGCAGCTCGCCGACGAGGGCGCCGGCCGCATCCACATCGACTGGAGCTTCAACTAAAATGATACCCACTTACGACTATTTATACCCTTCTACTTTGTTACTTACGACGAGCGCCGCAATTGCGGCTAAACGCTGAATGGTGGCTTGCCAGATTTAGCAGGCCGCCGCGTCACTTTGGTTGCCGTGCCCGAGTAACTGCGCTGTTTATGCGCCGAATGCGCCGTGCATGCGGAACTGAGACCGGCGTATTCGCGCTAGCCGCACCGCGTACTGCCGCATGTCTATGCTTGCGTGCTCAACCCTTCAACAACAAGCAGTTGTGGTCTAGTGGTATGACGTCTGCCTCACACGCGGAAGGTCCCGGGTTCAATCCCCGGCAATTGTATTTTTTTTGTTTTGGTTCTGCTTTGGTTTGTTTACGCTTGCAAAAATAAGTTTTTGGCCTGCGCGAAGCCAACTTAGAGCCAACTTAGCCAGCTACATAAATACTCCTAAACGTTCTAGCTCTTCTCCTCGCTCTTGGCCTTCTCGGCCGCCTCTAGTTTGAGCTTGTTCAGGAGGTCCTTAGCCGTCGACGAGCGGCGCTCGCGCGTCTCGGCCGTCTCGGCTGGCTCGCTATCGGCCGCCTTCGGCTCCTCCTTGGCCTCCGCCTTCGGCTCCTCCTTTGCCGGCATTCTGGGCTCCGACTTGGGCTCCGACTTGGGTTCCGGCTTGGGTTCGGCCCTTTCGAGAGTCTCGCCGCCCTTCGCGGCAGCCTCCTTCGCCTTCGCGTCCGGCTTCGGCGCTGTCTCCTCGTTCAGCGAGCCGAGGTCGTCGTCGTCGCTCTCGCCAATAAAGAAGGCGTCCGGCTCCGGCTCCGCCGCCTGTACGGGCTCCCACTGCTTGCGCTGCGCAGCCGTCTCGTCGCCGAACGCGTTCACAGAGCGCGGCTCCTTCGGCTCGGAGCCGGGCTCTCGCGCGGCCGCGCGCGGGCCGGCGCGGCGCGGCGGCAGCGGTGGCTGCTCGCGCCCGGCCTGGCGGGGCCACCACTGGTCGCGCGCGGGCTCGCGGTCGTCGTCCGCATACTCGCCGCCAACGTCGTCGTCGTACACCTCGTTGCTGATTTTCTGCTTCAGCGAGCCCCAGAACGACGACACGACCTGCTTCGTGTCCGAAAACCCGCGCTGGAACCCGTCGTAGAGGTCGTCGCCGGCGTCCGTGTCGTCGGCGCGCACGGGCGGCGCAGCGCTGCGCCGCGCACTGGCCTGGCTACTGCGGTGAGCAGACGGCTCGCGCCGTGCCTGCGACTCGGCAAGCCGCCTGGCGAGGCGCGCGTCGCGCTCGATCTGCTCGTTGATGTACGCGGCGGGCCGGATCGTCGTGTCCGTCATGGCGAGCATGCCCGTGAACGCGGCCTCGAGGCTGTTCGACGCCGCCACAAGCACGGCCCGCAGCACGCCCTCGTCGGCCTCGGGGAACGCCGCGCGCAGCTCGGCCAGGTTGCTGCTGAACCCGCTCACGCGGCGCTCGGGCTTCGGCCGCGGCGGCGGCGGCGGGCGCTCCTCATCGGCTGCGGCCGCGGGCTCAGTCTCCGAACCGGCTGCCGCTGGCAGGGCGGCGGACTTCTGCGCAGGAGCTGCCGAGCCGGCGGCGGCGTCTGCGGTCGCCGCGGCCGCCTGTGAGCCGGCGTCGCTGTCCTGCGACTTGCGCGACGCGGACGGTGACGCCGCGGACGGCGACGCCACGGCCGGCGGCTGGATGCCCTTCGGCTCGGGGTCCACTGTCTTCAACTCTGTCGCGCTCCCTGGCTGTTTCCGCACCATTGTACCGCGCCAAAGTCGACTCGGGAACAACAGGCAACGAGGCAGTCCACGCCCTCTACGTGCGCGGGTTAGGGCACGCGTGGGGTGCGCTGCTGCGCGCTGCTGCACGCTGCGCGATCATGCGATTTGCGCGCAGCGGCGATTCATCGTAATGCCTCACGATCGCGCGGCGATAAGGCGCCTACGGCCAAGCTTGGGGTTTAGAAACCATTAATTTGGTGGCCATGGCCATGCTGAGAACCCTGCAGGGGGATGCGCAAGGTATCGGGGTTTGATAAATGGAGATTCCAATAGGCGGGCTGCGCTCTAAAGGCCTCCACCTTTATATTTATTCCCGTGAGTACGAGGGCCAGCTTTTAGTGACCCTGTAGCTGCTTTTGGGGAGGTCGGGCTTGGCCTTTAAGGGATAGCCACAAGCTGGCACGGAGTCGCCAAGTCGCGCCTGCATTCGGACTTAACAGGCTCGCAACCTCGCTTTCTGCTAGGAAGGACGGTAAAGCTAAGTGGTTTTGTTTTATTGCTCTTGCGTCTTTAAGCGCAGCAGCGATGTCCGTGTAAGTACTCGCGTCGGCCGAGCGTGGTTAGGTTAGTTCCGCTTTGGCAGCGCTTGAAGCATTTAGCCGGCGTAAGGCATCCAGAATAGCGTTCCCGCTCACTTCAAAGTCCTCGGAGGCTGTTGTGTGTTAACCGCAAGAGCTCATTCTAGGTGTCCAGACTCTTTAAGGAATAACTCCACGAGGTTCCCGGCAAGCCTACATGTATATCTTGCTTCTTAAGTCAGGGTATAATGACAACGGGCAGGACGTCATCGCACTCGGTGCTAATGTTCGGGCTTGACAAGGCTTGTCCCGACATAACCGAATATTTGCCTTTAAAGATCGAGTAAGCATCCCTAAACTACACTTCGTCGTGTGAATCCGTTTTGTGATCCCAATCCGCGAGTTGCTTTGATGGGATGCTAGCGCTACATCCTGCGCGAGCGTTTGCAACCGCAGAGAGTTAACTGTGGCCCCTTTGAACTTGTGTTCGATGATGTGTAAAAAAAGATTAGAGATACACGGGACTCAATAGAAGTGTCGGCATCGTCGCAGCTCTGGACCAGAGCCTATAAAAAAGTCATTGACTTCGATCACCGACGATAAAGGGCCGTAGTGGTGGCGGCGGCGGCGGGTCCAAGGATGGGGCTTCTTCACAAACGAACCTCGGAACTGTATAAGCTCGTCTGCACAACAGAGACCGACAAGCGGCCGCACCAAAACGAGGCAGTCATCGCAATTCTTCTAAGGGCACGAACTTAACACGACATTGAAATGGAAACGCAGCCGTTTGGCTCTCGTATACACTATAGCCCACATGTATTCTAATGCTTCAGTACCCAACCGGCTCTGAGCAGAGTGCAAATATAGTACACGCACAGTGATCAGCAACGTACTGATAGCCTTAATGCTCCTGTTATTACTATGCAAACGTTTCTGTACAAGAGAGTCGTATGTCTAGGCGTGTGAACTCTCGTAGTTCAATGTTTTCACTGAGCTAGCAAAGCTAGCCGTGGACGGTAAACAGCGTTAGTCCTTGAACAATAAGCCTCTAGAAGGTGCGGCTCACGCTCTCGGCACTTAAAGCCATTAACATAGGAGCCTCGGCGGCGGCCTGAATTTAGGCTGTGTTCGACATAAGCATATCTTTTGACCAATGCATAAGGCTGAGATGCGGATATGGAAGAAGGGGCCGATCAGGGCTCGCTCCAGCGCGCTCCAGCACAGGATCGCTCCAATGCAGCGCTACTGCGCTCAACACATTAGACACATACATAAGGCTCCGCGACGAATCATGGGCTCGCCAGTGGAACCGTGGTTCTGGTGCTGAAGGCTTCAGTGCTGGCCGAGGCTGGCCGATTGCCAGCAAGCCAGGCCGTAGCGGCTGTACTACTATTTTTGTTGTTATTTTTTTTTTTTGGCGAATCCAAACCAGCAGCGGGGTCAGTGCACACATGAGTTGAGCAATAATTATTTTAAACTAGGCTGCCGCCGCCCGCGGGATCGGCTGCTCCGCAGCTGCCCTTTTTGATGGGCCTCGGCGCGCATTCGTACATAACATAAACAGGCTTAGTCCTCCTCGCCGAAGAGCTCCTCGTGCAGAGTGATGCCGAGCTCCTCGCGCGTCTCCTTCAGCTCGTCGAGGTATGCCTTGTACTGCTCCTTTGTGTCGACCTTGAACTTGAGCGCCTCGAACACGCGGCTCGCCGTCGCGTAGTCGTTCACGCGGCGCGCCGCAAGCAGCGCCCGCTCAATGACGGTCGGCGCCGGCACGAGATCGTACGAGAACGCGTTGTTAAGCACGCGCTGCACCTCGTACACATCGTAGGCGTCGTCGAACTCCTTCTCGTACTTCGACGTGAACTCCTCGTACGACAGACTGTCGTCCGTGTAGAACCGCACAGCGGCCGCAGGGCCACGGACACGGGGTGCGAGTGCGCGCAGCGACGGCGCAGCACGGGCAGCAGCGAAGCGAGTGAGCATTGACATTTTCGGTGGTTGCAACAGAGTGAGATTGCAGCCGCTGGATTGGTCATGGCAAGCTCCTGCTTAGGTAAGGGCCGAACTCGAGCAGTACGACGCGCATGCGCGCATGTGCGCGGCTTGTTTCGGGGGCGCGTGCGAGCGGCGCTCGTGCCGGCGGCAGTGGCCCTGCGGCGGCATTCCCGCTAAGGGTGCGCGGCCCGAATCTGTATCTACGCGCTGGCCTCGTGCGGCCAGCTCGGCCAGCCTGGGATCCGGCCTGATGACTACGTGGTTAGTAACAATGCTTCCGGCGGCTAGCATCTGCTCGCCTATTCTGGGGACTCTTAGTGGCTGCAAGTGATGCAGGCCGGGGCAGTGGGGTTCGCGTCATCATGTGATACAGCGGAGGCCGACGTTTGGTGAGGTCCGCCGCCTCGCGAATGGCGCCGCCTGGCGAAGGGCGCCGTTACGGAGTGTCCTTTGGCTCCGTGGAAGCCTATTTGCAAGCCTTCGGCACTTATGCAGTCGCCATTGGCGAAATACAAATCCTGGAATTCGGCTGAATTGAGCTTCATTGAGGTTGAGGGCTGACTTTTGGCGCATTGCCTGGGCGCAACGCCGGCAATGCGAATGCCGAATAAATACAGTAAAAAGATTAAATAAATAGTGAGCTGTGCTCCGCAGTGGCATCGCCACATAGTGTTTCCGGCCGTAAGCCCCTCACGGCGCCGGCGGTGTTGCGAGCCTCGCCGGCGTCAGCTCAGCAGAGCCTGGGCGCGCAGAGCCCGGGCGTGCAGAGCTCGCCTGCACTGAGCTTGCCCGCGATGAGCTGCTTCGTGACGAGCCGGGCTGCGGCGAGCTGGTGCGCAGGCGGCCCTGCATATCGTAGTCGTCGTACTCGCGCCGGCGCGGTATGATCGACGACGGCTGCTCGGGGTCCTCCTCATCGGGATAGAGCTCCCTCAGCTTCAGCCACAGCCCGTAGTTCATGTTGAAATTGAACTGGTGTCGCTCGCCCTTGTGCTCGCCGAGTTGCGCGACCTCGGCGCCGCGGCCGTGCGACTCGAGGTACGCGCGCTGGTTCACGGCCGTGCCCACGACGGGCAGCCCGCGCTCGTTCGGCGCGAGCCAGAAGCGGCCCATGCTCACAAGCACGCTCACGAGAAAGAAGTTCTCCATGGTCTCGGCGAAGCTCTTCTGCTGCAAACACAGCTCGTAGAGCAGAACCGGCTCAAAGTTGTTCGCGGCCTCGAGCTCGCGCAGAGCGCGCTCAATCGTCTGCATGACCATCTGCTGTGCAAGGTCGTCCGAGTCCAGATTCCCGTCCGTTATGTCGGTGGGCTGAGCCGCGTTCCGCACAGACTGCATTTGCTCGCGCGGACCGCTGTGACCCTTGCGGCGCTCCGCTTCGGCCAGCTCCGGCATGGCCGTGGGCAGCACGGCCGTGCCGCCGCCGCGCACGAGCAGCTCGCCCATGTGCTCCAGAAGCTGCGCTCCGGAGCCCTGCTTGTCGGCGCTGTCGCGGAGCGCCCCCACAAACGAGTCCACGGAAATGGCGCCAGGCTTCGCCATGACCTGGTTCCTTGCCCGCGCGAGCACAAGGTTGCTGATGTGCAGAAACGCCTGCTGGTCCTCGTGCACAATCACGCTCGACCGCGAGCCGGAGACGTGCTCCGCGTAGAGCCGGTCAATGTGCTGTAGCGCCGCTTCCACGGCGCCGCCGTCCGTCGTCTGGTCGACGATCGCGCTGCGCAGGTCGCGCAGCTCTGTCTCGTACTCGTCGTAGTCCTGCCGCATTAGCAGCACGATCTCGCGTTCACGGAGCTCGCGCTCCGCCTGCGCTGCCTGCTCCGTACTCATGAACACGCCGCGAAACTCGTCGCGTCGGCAGTCGTCGCCGCTCTTTGTTTCGGGCGTCACGACATGCGGTCATCGCCGTCGCGTCGCAGGTCTCAGACCGGCTGCATGCAGCCTCAGACGCGGTGATTAGGCGCAATCATGCACCGAAATGGGCGGCACAGTCAGGCACAATACGCACAACACAGATAGCTGGTCGTCCAGTGAAGTCATGGGACGCCTGGCGCGGCGGGTGATGGAACAGGTGAATGCGAGCGGAGTGCTGAGTGAGCTTGTGGCACCGCTCGGAGCTACTGGTGCTCGGCGTCGTGTGTGTTAATAATACTGCTACACAGTGGTCATTTTTAAATTGATGAGACAGGCATAAACATTCTATAAATGCTAGTTCGACACTTCAGTAAACGCCTTCTTTGTGTGAGCATAGCTCCGCGTCGCACTGGGCTACCAAATACGCATCATCTCGATTGCCGTTTCCTGCCGCCTGCGGCATTCTTCAATGCGGCATTCATTGCAGGATACCGAGCCTCCGCCTACGTTTCGGCTTCTAGGTGTCTACAAGGCCCCTCGTCCTAGCAGCAGCGCCGCGGGCCCGCATCCGACGACCGTTCCCTGCATATGCCCCGATCGGGTATTTTGTCGTGGTCGGTCCGCACTGCGGCGCCGCCCATCGGCCTCAATGCGGCAACGCGTCCTCTGAATCGCGGCCGCGGGCTGGCCGAGCCAGATCCAGCCACAATGCCGCCGCGCCGTGTATATAATGCTTGCGCGCGCCCGCCGTTACTGCCAACCGAAAGCGCCGAACACGTAGCCCTCTTTCTGCGTAATGAGCAGCAAACTTCTCTTCCTCCAGCTCCTCCTGGCCACCGTCATGGGCCAGGACCTGGCGGCAGCCGCTGCCACAAGCGCCGCCCCGTCGGCCGATGTCCTGGCCCAGGGCATCGCCGCGGGCCTCGCGCAGCCAACATCGCCAAACGAGCTCCCGGCCGCGAAGGAGACGTCCGCTGAGGCCGTCCATGCGACGGTTGCTGTCATGAACGGCGTCGATGGCGACGTGAGCGGCCCGAAGGTGCGCCAGAACCTGTTCCACATCGGCTCCGGCCACCATGTGCAGCCGCACCACCACGCCGACTGCTACGAGCCGCACCCGCACGCCGATCCTTGCTACAGGGACCGCGACCTTGGTCGCGAGCGTGAGCGTGAGCGCGAACGTGAACGCGAGCGTGAACGTGAACGTGAGAGAGAGCGTGAGCGAGAGCGTGAGCGTGAACGCGAGCGTGAGTGCGAGTACCGTCGCCCGGACCCGCGCCTTTCACCGTACCGCGACCTCCCGCCGCCGCCGCCGCCGCCGCCGCCGCTGAGCCCGACCCTGCCCCACCCCGTCATCCGCGGCCCGCCCACAGTGCCCGTCGCAAACGACCCTGAGAACGAGTACCCGGCGCCGTACCTGCGTGTGACGCCGAGCATCATCGTGCAGCCGCTCACGCGCACGCACGTCGAGACGTCCACGTCGACCGAGTACGATGTCTCGACAGAGCTGCGCACGCGCACGCTCACCGAGGAGGTCTACTCCACGGCCACGCACGTCTTCCACCCGGAGCGTACCTTCACCATCGTCGACCACCGCACCTACCTCGAGTACCCCGGCTCGACCATCGACCCCGCAAATGTGCGTGGGCCCGTGCCGGCGCCAACGCCCGTGGGTCCTCCCTGCTGGAGCGACGCTTCTCCGTACGCGCCCTACTACTAGCGCCGCTGCTGGCTCTAATTCGCGTCTATAATAAATATTTTATCGTAATATCACTAGCGCAGGCTCGACTGAAGCTCCACAGTATGGCTCGACTACCAGGCTCCGCGCCGGGGGCTCCGCAGCGGGGGCTTGGCATCTGGGCTCCACAGCTGGGCTCCACAGCTTGACCGCACCTGCCAGATCGAGTACTCATCTTTTTGCATAGCTGCATTGGCCAAGCTCACTCTTGGTGCGTCCATGCCCTGGAAAACCGAGTTTGCACGCTAGCTAGCTGCGCGCAGTGACGGAGGTGACTACTAACCCTACCCTTCGCATGCGAGATGACTTGCTGGGCTTTGTAGATAAGCGCGACCGCTGATAAGGACGAGGAGGACTCAAACCGGGATTAGGACAGAGTAGTCGAGCCACGACGCTGCTCGTGGTAACGAGGCATTGTAAATTTGAGCAGCGGCCGAAGGTTTTGGCGCATGGGTTCTTGCATCTATTTTGCACGGCGCAAATTCGCCCTGCCGGAGCCGCGCATACGAGCTCTTATCATACCGCGTGACATGGTGCGATTGCAGGTCCCCCCGTGAAGGCAAGGGCTCCAATGGTGTCATAGCAGCAGGAAAAAATTATGCGCGATACGATAGCTGCAAATTAGTATAAAGATCGGCCGCATTGGGCGCCAGGCTTTCAACCTACTCAGTCCCAAGCATAGACGCGTGTTGCGATGGCGGAACCTCAGAGATCCCAGTCCGCGCGCGACGAGGCGCACGGTCTCGGCCGCGTACTCGCACCGCTGCGCACGCACTCAACTGTCGGCTCCGACGTGGACCCCGAAGTCAGAGATCACGCGCTCGAGATCGAGCACAAACAGGAGGAAGTAAGGGTCGAGCACTGGTATGACGGCTTTGTGCGGCTCTTTGTGTGGTACCCAAGCTACATGCCGCGCCACGAAAAACTGTTTCTGTTCAAGCTGGACGTCATCATTCTGCTCTATGTATGTGCGTCCTACTTCACAAAGTCGCTTGACAAGAGCAACATCACAAATGCATACGTCACAAACATGAAGGAGGAAATTGGCTTCGGCGGTAACGACCTATCATACGCGAAGTCGCTCTACTCGGCCGGCTACATCGTCTCCATGTGCTTCGGAATCATGTTCGTCACGCGGCCCTGGGCGCGCTTCATGCTGCCGGCTCTCGAGACCGTGTGGGGAGTGCTCACGTTTTGCGAGGCCACCGTAACGACGCCGAGCCAGATGTACGCCCTGCGCTTCCTCATTGGCCTCGCCGAGGGGCCCATTTTCCCCAGCGTCGTTTACACAATCGGCTCATGGTACAAGCGCGACGAGCTATACCGCCGCGTCATGGCGTTCTCCGTGTCGTCCTCGGTCGGCGGCATCTTCTCGGGCTTTTTGCAGACGGCCGCCTACGACCACTTGAGCGGCAAGGGCGGCATGTCCGGCTGGAAGTGGGGTTTCATCATTGACGGCATCTTCACCGTGCCCATCGCCCTTATCGGCTTCTTCTTCTACCCGGGCTCCCTCGAGCAGGCCCGCAAGGTCTGGTGGCTGAAGAAGGACGAGTATGCGCTCGCAAAGCAGCGCATGCGTGAGTCCGGCGTGCGCGGCTCGTCGAAGATCACATTCGGCCTCGTGAAGCGCGTGTTTTTGCGCTGGCACGTTCACTATTACACGGCGTTCTGGGTCCTGTTGAACATCGTTGCTCTGCCTGACGGCACGGGTTTCCCGCTCTGGCTGAAGGCTGCTGGCTACAGTGTATCTCAGCGGAACAACTACCCGTCGCTGCAGTCCACGGTTAGCATTGTTGCCCAGTTTGTTCTGGCGGGCCTGTCCGACACAATCTCGCCCATCTACTTCCTGACATTGACGCAGCTGCTGTTCATCGTCAGCTACAGCTCCTTAGCCGCATGGAACATCCCCATCGGGTACAGGTGGTTCTGCTTCATGATAGTGGGCTTCGACAGTGTGAATCAGGCCATTGTTTCCGGGCAGATCAACCGCTCTACACGCCGCGACGCCGAAGAACGCGCATTTGTCCTCGGATTCAGCGACGCCGTGTCTCAGGCCATGAACATCTGGACTAATATTGCATTCTACCCAACGGACGATGCACCCAGGTTCCATCTCGGCTATATCATCTCCACGGTCGCGGCCATCATCATGCTCTTCCTTCCCATCATCCAGTACTTTGGCGATAAGTGGGACCAGAAGCATTACGCACTCTTCGATGCGGCTGCGCTCACCGACGACAGCAGCATTGAGAGTGGGCAAGCCAGTGAAACGAAGTTGGACGCCACGCAGGAGAAGACGAACGTCGTTGAGGAAACTCACACGCATAGCGATACGGGCAGCACGGGCGCTGGCGTAGTTGAAGTGGCGACGCCCACCGAGGCTGGCGTCAGTCAGAGCCGGTTCGGCAAACTGAAGCAGCGGCTGTTTTAATCTATGATGTGATCTCCGCGGCACTCGTTAATCCGGATATGTGGTCCTAGCCCGCACGAGTCGTTTAAACGAATTTTGATCTTATAACTGAACTAATGCTTAGAATTTGGATGGTGTGACTCGTCCGTACACTTATTGTATGCACTCCTTGCAGTGCTGAAGCCTCAATTAGAAAAGTCGGCGAAACATCGATGAACAATATTTACTCTAAATGGGGAGGTGTTCAGGGCCAGGGCCGGATTGAATCTTTGCAACCCTTCTTTGCACTTCATGGCAAATTTCGATGGCAATGGAAGAGGCAGGGACGAGGAAAAGGATGATCTCTATGCTCTAAGAGAACAGGAGGAGTACTACGAACTGAAGCACGGCAAGCTCGAAACGCGCGGGTATGATCTGGCGTTCTGGCTGTGCAAGCAGGTGGTGATCCTGTGCTTGATTGCCTCGGGACTGTGCATTCTTACATGGAACATCACTCTTTCTCGTGGCTCCAGCCCATCCGGAGGTGTGGCTATGGCATGCGCTGCAGTAGCAGTTGTTGCCGGCTTCGTGGGAGCGCTTGCCGCTATGATACTCGCTTCGCTCATCGTAGGCAAGCGCCTGACGAGCCAATAAGTTATGCGTCCTTCACGAGAGCCCCTGGCCGCAGAGTCTGAGCCCGACTAGAACCCGTGAGGGTTAATGAAAGCCCCCGTGTATTGCTGCTGAGATTATGAGTGCATCTTGGCAAACACGAGCAGTATTTATTGAAAGGAGTCACCGTATTCAGTCACGCTGAGTGGCTGTAATCTAAAGTAGGTCGCTTCGTTTCTGGCCACTTCTTTAATTTCATGTGTGTGCTGCACAAGGAGTATATTGAACTTAGGTTTCATGAAACGCTACATGTAAAGCCTTTGAATGGTGTTTTTTTTTTTTTTTTAATTAGACAATCGACCATTGAGGTGTAGCAGACCCGCTAGGACTGCTCGGAGCTGAGCTCCTCGTGCTTGAGCTCTTTCTCCGCCTTCAGTTATGTAAAGTAAGCAGACGAGGAGGTGGGTGCTGCTGGGCTGGGAAGGCCCGTCATGATGACACGCTTTAGGCACTACCCATCCCGAGTTGAGGCGGTTCACGGTAAAAATGGACAAAATAATAGCAGCGCTGGACGCTGAAGCCTCAAGCGTGCTTGTGGACGCGCGGCAATTGCCCCCAGAACTAACAAAGCTGCGGCTCGTGAAGGCGCGCACGAATCTCGCCAAGTTTCGGCAGTCACTGCCGCAGGCCGTCCAGCGCGATGGGCGCTTTCTAGAAATCGAGGACCGACTTCTGTCCACCGAGTTCGAAATCTCGGCTCAGGAGCCCACTGGTGCCCCCGCGCAAAACCCGAGCCCCGAGCCGCAGGCTCAGAAACAGGAGTCAGTGCTTGACGAGCTGTTTTCGTTGTCGTCCGCGGGCGGCCTGCGACAACGCAGACCGAAGGTCGACAAGATGGAGGTCAGCCAGTACCAGCAAGATCAGCTCAGCACCGACCTCGTCGAGATGGCTGCTACAATCAAGCGGAACGCGCAGCTGTTCCAGGAGAAATTGGACAAGGACGGCGACCTCGTGGCGACCACTGGCGACGCCATGCATAAAACATCGGGGAACATGTCGAACGTGGGCTCCAAATTAGCCCAGTATCGGCGCGAGTCCCAATTGGGGTGGATGTTCTACATATACAGCGGGCTCTTCATCATGCTGTCGCTCGTATTTGGTATGCTCCTGATCCAGGTCTTCGGCAAATGGTAGCCCAAGGCCATTAATTTATTTGATTCTACAAGGGTTTCATAGTCTGGCATTTTCATGCCGTAACGGTTTGGTACACCTGACGGGTCTCCCAGTGCGTCTCGATTATATCCGAGTTCTCAAACTCGAGCTCGGAGTCAAAGGGCAGGTCAACGGGCTCATCCTCGAGCTCAACGACTTGATCAACCACGTACGCAGCGGGCTTCGCGTGTCTCGGGGCTTCGAACTCAGAGTGCGCGACCTCCTCCCGCTGACCACGCGGGTCATCGTCGAATGCACGGCCCTCATGGTCCTGGGCAACGTTGTCTGCCACACGTTCGTCGGCTTTACCTGCGTCAACTTCAACATCCGGCTGAGGTTCGCGCTCCTGCAAAACAAGCTGGCAACGGGCGCGCTGTTCAGTGAGTTGCTTGTTGAAGTCCTGCACGAGCACTACGGCAGCCATCTGGGACTCGCGCAGTGCGACGTTCACGTCATCCATATTGAACTCGTGCTCCTCTACACGCTTGCGGTAGTCACGCATCTTCTGCTTCAGCATCGAGTACTCCTTCCACGACCCGATCTCGTCATCGTCGTCATCCGAGATCTGCTTCGCCGCTTCGACCAGCACCACGTCAAAATAGTCATCTAGTGATTCCAGAGTCACCTTCCGCACGGAAACAAGTCCGTCAAGTACCTCGTTCGCCAGCTCCTCCGCTCGGTTTCGGACCTTCAGCGCCATCTCCGCCATCTCGCGAGATGCAGTCTCAAACCCGGGATACACCTCCTCGCGTGTGATTTTGCGCGACCGGCGGCTCCGCGATTCCAGCTCCTCGGCCATGGCTTGGCTTTCCTTGACGGCACCATCGCCGTATTTGTTAATTTCCCGCAACATTCCCATGATCTCAGGCTTGGCTGCATCCACGTGGCGCTTGGCCAGGGCCAGGCCATCATCCTCCATACTAGTGATGGCGCCTTCAACAGTACGGCTCAGGCGCTTCAGCCAACCCTTCTTCGGGCTGCGCTGCACAGGCGCGCGCGGTTCTGAAACAGGCTCCAAGTCAATAGGCTCGGGCGCCGCAGGCTCCGGCTCGAGCTCCTTCGGCTCTGCCACCTCCAGCTCCGCCTCCAGCTCCGCGGCATCGACAGGTACAACCACCGCTGGCCCAGGCTCAGCTATGTCTTCTTCTGGAGGAGACACGGCCTGTGATACTCTAGACGGCTCCGCCGCGGCTTGCACGGGCGTCTCTGCGTTCTCCTCCTGTACAGTCGGCGCGCGAGCTGTGCTTACGCTCGCAGTCTCGCTCGGCGTGGCGGCAACACTGCCAGCCTCCTCAGGCTCTGGCTCGCCAGGAACCGTAGAGGGTGTTGCATTTGCGGGCTCCTGTGTCGAGTGCTCCGCGGCGCTTGGCGTGGGGTCTGGAGTCTCGGAGCCTGCTGTTGACTGGACGGAGGCCTCGCCCCGACCTTTGCCCGTAGCGAAGTGGGGCTTGGGGCCCTTCACCACCTTGCGGTACTGCGCCACAACCCAGTCGTTATAGAACTGCGAGGCCTCAATGCGCGCCCAAGTAAGCTTCGCCAACCGCACGGCGTGGAACCTCAGAACAGACCACTGCTCCTCGAGAAATGGAAGAGCTTTGGTTTTCAGCCAAAGCCGCGTTGCAGCGTAGCCGCGCTTGGCCAATTCGCTCCCGGCTGCGTGGCCTCGTTTGGTCCAGTCGCACCCGAGAGCAAGCCCATGGCGGGCCCAGACGCGGCTTGCCGCGTGTCCCCGCCGAGTCAAATCGCACACTATACCGGAGATGTGGTCGCGCGCCGAAATGGCGCGCGGTTTGGCCTCCGTTTCAGCCCATACTTGCGCCCGCGCAAGCAGCGCCGGAACAGGAGTGTCGCTGTAGGCCTTGGTGGCCTTCAGAGCCCATGGGTGCGAGCTAACACGCTCGACATAGGGCTGCGCATATTCCTCGACGTGGTGCTTGAGTTCGTTTGCCCTGGTTTGGAGCACAAAGTACGTCTGGCATGGCGCCTGCTTAGCGTGCTCCGCAAGACCGCAGTACTCGCTTGTGTACGCCGGAAGTACCCATACTATACTGTATAGAGTTACCACATAGAGCACGACCCGCAGCACCCCGCGGAGAGTCATATTAGGTGCAAAAGAAAAAGCCAAAGCGGTCTAAGCGTGGGGAACAACAACAAACAAACCGACGACCTGTCAGCGGGTAAGGGTGCAGCTCGCGGTTGAGCTCCGCGTATCGCGGCGCTCCATGAACCGACCGTTTACAGGCTCAGAAGGAGGCTCGAACTGGACGTTACAGATACATATACATAGGTAGCATAGGATCTTTCGAAAAAGTAACCAGACCACATACCGTGCGCAGGTGCTAATCTGGTTCTAGAGAGCAATTGCGTGAGTTGCAAGCGGCTGCGCTTTCCCTCGGCCGCAGATTCCGCGCTCGCAGGATTCGCAGCCTCGGTCAGTGTAAACATAGCTTCTTGCTTGTCGTACAATCCCCGTCCAAAGACTAGCGCACCACGCAGGCTTCTTAATACACCGTGCGCGTGATGCATGAACTAGCTGCTGTTTAAACGCGCGGGGCTGGTTAGGAACCGCCCGATATTGAGCCTACAGGGGCTTAGGGTGTACATCCATAGCCGGGCCCGAGTAACGGCATATGTCAAATGTGGCCGTGTAGAACTAGCAAAAATTAAGCTCTCGTAGTTTCGATGTACTTTAAATGGGATGAGATTGAAGATCACAGAAAGTATAGTACACTTTTGCAGTGCGTGAAAGCGCTCGATAAACTGCGGAAGTAGCCCGGACGTACGAGAAATATTGCGAGCCTGGATAGTTAGCGATCGGTTTGACTTAGTATGGTGAATGTGTCGCCTTGTTCAGGTGGCAATAACCGGCATTGTGCATTGTTGATCTGCATGGCATCTATAAAGGCTTCCCATTCGCAATTGTCTTCTCCATTCATTAAGAGCGAATAGCACATCTGTTTCTGCCATCTCTAACCCATCACGAAAGTGAAGTCTTCTCAACGCGGTGCAAACAGGGATGGCTTCGCATACTAGCAGACTACGATCTATGGTACAAGGTAAAAACAGTACTTATGCGCCCAGCAGTGAGCGGCATGGTTATGTGTCGTATCACTCGCAGCCAAGCCTTGAATATGCGGGGTCAACGCTTTCCGTTCCTGACGCATGTAGTCTGAAGAATTGCATTCACACACCGCCGTGCATGTCTACCCTGCATGATGTGCGTCGCCGAGTGTGAGCCAGCGACCCGGAGATTAGGGTGGGAACCTAATCAGAAAAGTCCCCACCGAGGATTCGCGCTGGTGACTGCTAGGCCGGCCGCGGTTCCCGCGATGAAACAAGCGACAAACGATATGTTCGAGAAGTGCCTGAAGGTGGCGACACCGCACTGTTGAGGAGAGGCAATCGTCGTACCGATCGCGAAAGCGTCCGCCCCCGCGAAACTTCTTGGCGATGACTTAGCGATCGCGGCTCGCCCTGGTTTGAAAGGCACCAAACACCTATGACCCATGAAGAGGTGTCTCTCCAATGATATAAGTACTTAGCGACCCATTAACCTGAAAACTAATCAAGAGTCTCATATAGTGAGTGAGCTAGCTGCTGAGAGTTACGGCAGCACGTCACCACGGCCCTGCAACCACAGTCTAACTGTGATGCTCCCCTAGCCCTTGCATCATATTTCAGCGCAACTCGCATATGCGCGGCGGCCCATTTGCAGGCAGCTTCATGCCCGTTGTCTTAGCGTCCTCGTGCAGGTATGCACAGAGTAAAGTGGCATAGGATGCCCTGAATGCCGCACGCGCGCGGGGCGTTTTGTAGCGTTTGGTAGACGAACGCCTGTCTCTTCCACGCTCGGCTGGAACCGAAGAGAACATACTCTGAGGCGCGACTTTCTTGGTTGTTCAACGGCTACCTATAGAATAACATGGCTATACACCCTTACCTTCCTGATTCTCTAGAACCTGAGATAATTCAAGCGCTGTCTTATCTGGGGTAGGGGTATATCGGCTAAGACTGTGGAGGTTCAACATGTGAGAACAAGCGTCGACTTCGGTCTCTAGAAGACTGCTGGGGACCAAAGTATCCGCTACTCTTCAGCTTCTTACGGTGGTACAGAGGCCGCAGATAAATTGAGGTCATGAGAATCTTTAATCGGAAAACATAAGAGAAATATATAAATATTTGGGTATCAGAGAGAAGTAGTCAGATAAAACTGAGAGAGTAGTATAAGAGAAGAAGAAAAAGAAGAAGAAGAAGAGTTCGACATCAGTGGGAGAGCAAGACGCACATGGCGGCCACTGCACTAATCCAGAGACTGTGTGGCTGCAACGTCCGGGCTGCGTTCAGGGGAATGCTAGAACTAGGAGGTCCCCCGGCGCCTGCACCGCTTGGTGCAGGTCCGCGAGGAGCTCCATTTCCAGTACCTTTACCTGAGGCAGACGCCCGCTGAGTGGCTTGTGGCTGTTCGCTCGTTGACCTTGCCGCAGGAGTCTCACCTGGTCCGTGTGCCGGTGAAGTCGCAGCGCCAGCACCTGCCGAGCTACCTTCCGAAGCAGGGCCAGTTTCCGTGTGGGATGTGAGTGTAGCACCTCCGGTGTTTGTAGCCCCGGATGCCTGGGAACTCACTCCAGTTGCTGGCGAAGTCGCAGTAGCAGGTTCGGCATTACCTGTAGAGCTAGTGAGGGCGACTGCTCCCACGGTTCCAGGAGTCGTTTGGGCATTGTTACTTCCAGCCGGCTCAGCGCTTGGAGAACTTGAGCCGGTGGCTTCAGCGTGGCCTCCGCCGCTAGTCGAACTAGCGCCCGTGGGACCAGAGCTCGTTTCCGTTCCGGTGAAGCTTGAACCAGTACCACCGAATGCTGTGCTTGCGCTGCCCGATTCGATGCCGCTCCCGGATCCAGTGTTCGTTGCGCTGATCCCTGGGTTTCCGGTTCCGGTCTGAGTAGCTGAGGCCTCGCCGCCTCCAGTACTAAGAGCCGTATTATGGCTGTTACCACTGCTAGACGACCCACTGCCTTCACCACTAGTACTCGCACTAGTTCCCGAGTTGACGGCGGTGACAGTCGAACTGACGCCATTACCACCGCTGGTCGAACTGCTGCCCTGGCCACCGGGGCCCGAGCTACCTGTGATACTAGTTGTGCCAATCGAACTAGTACCCTGCGCGGCACCATTGCCACTGGGAGCAGCGCCATTGCCATTGCTGGTCGAGCTGCTTCCAATGCCGCCGGCGCTCGTGCTGGTTCCTGTGTTTACGCCAGTACCAGTGGAACTCGGGCCGACACCGTTACCATTGGTCATTGAGGGACTGCCTGGGCCGCTAGTGCTTGGACTAGTTCCTGGGCTTATACCACTTCCTGTCGAGCTTGTGCCTGAGCCGAGGCCGTTACCACTGGACGAACTGGACGAACTGCCGGTTGGACCATTACCAATACTGGTAGAGCTGGTTTCCGGAATAACAGCGGTGCTAGTTGGACTCATGCCTGGACCGATGCCGTTACCACCGCTGCTGGAGCTGCTGCCTGTGCCAGGGGCATTCGTGCTGGTACCGGGGCTAATACCCGTACCAGTTGAGCTCGTGCCGCTGCCACTACTGGTGCCTGCGCCGGCGATGCTCGAGCTGGTATCGGGGTTGAGACCCGTACCAGTTGAGCTCGTGCCTGGGCCGACGCCAGTACTACTGCTAGTGGAGCTACCGGGGTTAATACCCGTACCTGTCGAGCTCGCGCCGCTAGCAGTACTGGTAGAGCTGCTACCTGCGCCGCCAGTGCTCGAGCTGGTTCCAGCGCTGATTCCTGTACCAGTTGAACTCGCACCGCTGGTGCTGGTAGAGCTGCTACCTGTTCCGCCGGTGTTCGACGTGGTTCCGGGGTTGATACCGGTACCAGTCGAGCTCGTGCCGATGCCACTACTAGTGGAGCTGCTACCTGCGCCGCCAGTGCTCGAGCTGGTTCCAGCGCTGAGTCCTGTACCAGTTGAACTCGCACCGCTGGTGCTGGTAGAGCTGCTGCCTGTTCCGCCGCCGGTGTTCGACGTGGTTCCGGAGTTGATACCGGTACCAGTCGAGCTCGTGCCGATGCCACTACTGGTGGAGCTGCTACCTGCGCCGCCAGTGCTCGAACTGGTTCCAGCGCTGAGTCCTGTACCAGTTGAACTCGCACCGCTGGTGCTGGTAGAGCTGCTGCCTGTTCCGCCGCCGGTGTTCGACGTGGTTCCGGAGTTGATACCGGTACCAGTCGAGCTCGTGCCGATGCCACTACTGGTGGAGCTGCTACCTGCGCCGCCAGTGCTCGAACTGGTCCCGGGGTTAGTACCGGTCCCAGTCGTTGAGCTGCTGCCTAGGTTGCTGGTTCTCGAACTGATTCCAGTGCTAGTTGAACTTGACCCCGGTCCAACGCCGTTACCAGTGCTTGTCGAGCTGGAGGAACTAGACGAACTGGATGCCGCATTCAGCGATGAGGAGTTACCATAGTATGGCCTCGACGAAGTAAGACGGCCGGAAGAAGCACCAGGACCATTGGAGATTGCTGTGCTCAAGATCGGGCGAGTGTTTGCATGCGAGCTCAGACTTCTGCCAAGACCGGTAGATGTGTCCTTGTTGCTCTGGGAGAAGCCAGTCGTAACGGGGCTCGAGGAGGTCTGTCCCGCCGATCCCGTAGCACCGTTTGATACGGCACCCGAGCCAGATACCGTCTTCGATGATACAGTGCCAACTCCGGAAGATCCGAATCCACTACCCGAGACTGCACTTGTACCGCCGTTCGATGCAGAGGCGCCGGAACCAGAGGCCGTGCTCGACGAGGCCGTGTTGAGAGCGGAAGAGCTCGGACCTGACTTGGTCGGGGAACCTGTGACCGACTGCAAACCCGAGTTTGACGCAGAGATTCCAGTAATGGAGCCAGACCCCGTCGCGGATCCACTACCAGAGAGCGAAACAGGACCGGTAGCACCGGTCGAGGGCGAGATAATCGACCCTGCTGCGGTCTTCGAGGGGTTTGTGTTAATACCAGAAAGTCCGGAGCCAGAACCCGTAGAGCTACTGCCCGAACCGGAGCCTGTAGCGCCGGAGCCGGAGGCTGTCTTCGACACAACCGTATTGAGACCGGAAGAGCTCGAGCTCGTTGCGGAAGCCGAGTTCGTGACACTGTTCGACAGCGACGCGCCAGTACCGGACGCCGTCCTCGACGTGCCCGTGTTCGCACCAGAGGACGAGCTGGAGCCCGTGGCGGCAGCACCGCTACCCGAAGGTGACCCAGAGCCCGTAGAGCCTTTCGAGCTGTTCGAGAGCGAGGCACTGGAGCCATGAGCTGTCCTTGAAGCACCCGTGTTCGCACTAGAAGATGAACCGGAAGGTGTAGCAGCACCGCTGCCCGAAGGTGAACCGGAGGCTGTAGTAGCACCGCTGCCCGAAGGTGAACCGGAGGCTGTAGCAGCGCCGCTGCCCGAAGGTGAACCGGAGGCTGTAAAGCCCTTCGACCTCGTAGTAGCACTTTCCGAAAGCAATCCAGAGCCCATAGAGCTGTTCGAGCCGTTCGAGGGCGAGACGCTGGAGCCAGAAGCTGTTGTTGAAGCGCCCGTGTTGACACCGGAAGACGCACTAGAGGTTGTGGCAACACCGCTGCCCGAGGGTGAACCGGAACGGGTAGAACCATTCGAAGGCGACGCACCAGAGCCAGAGGCCACGCGCGACAAACCTGTGTTGGCACCAGACCCAGAAACTGTCCTCGAAGCGCTCGTGCTGACAGCAGAAGACGAGCCGGAAACCGTAGTAGCACCACGTCCTGAGACTGAACCGGAACCCGTTGGGCGATTCGACGGCGAAGCACCGGAACCAGAGATCGTCCGCGACAAACCAGTGTTGGCACCAGAGCCGGACGCCGTCCTCGAAGCGTCCTTGTTGAGACTAGAAGCCGTGCTGGACCCCGTAGAAGCGCCACTGCCCGAGGGTGAACCAGAACCGGCAGAGCCGTTCGATGATGAAGCACTAGAACTTGTCCTCGAAACACCCGCGTTGGTACCAGAAGGCGAACCGGACCCAGTGACAACACCACTTCCTGATACTAAACCGGAACTGGCAGAACCGTTCGAAGATGAAATACCTGATCCCGAGGCGGTCCTTGGTACGCCCGTGTTAGCGCCGGAAGACCTGAAAACGGAGCCACTCTCTGATGCCGACTCAGAAGCTCCTGACACAGCGGCTGTCTTCGAAGAGCTTGAGCTAGCACTAGAAGACACGACAGGTCGAGACCCGGTCAAAGACCTCATAGCGGATCCCGATAGCGAACGAGAGCCAGTGGCACCATTTGAAGCAGAGGCGCCGTTTGAAGGCGAGACACCAGAGTATGAAGCTGTCTTCGAAGAGCCCGTGTTAGCAACCGAAGATCTGGGGTTCGTGGCACTATTCCCCGAAGACAAGCCGGAGACTGTCCTCGAAGCACCCGTGTTGACACCAGAAGACGAGCCAGAACCAGAAGCAGTGACACTTCCTGAGACCGAACCAGAGCCCGTCGAGCCGTTCGAGGGCAAAGCAGAGCCAGAGGCCGTTCGCGACAGACCATTACTCCACGATACGGCACCAGAGCCAGAAACCGTCCTCGAAGCGCCTGCGTTGGTAACAGAAGATGAGCCAGAGCCGGAAGCTGTGGCAGCGCCACTTCCTGAGACCGAAGCGGAACCCGTAGAGTCGTTCGAGGGTGAGGCACCAGAGCCAGAGGCCGTTCGAGACAAGGCACTATTGGCACCAGAACCAGAAGCTGTCCTCGAAGCGCCCGTGTTGACTCCAGAAGATGAGCCAGAGCCGGAAGCTGTGGCAGCTCCACTTCCTGAGACCGAAGCGGAACCCGTAGAGCCGTTCGAGGGTGAGGCACCTGAGCCAGAGGCCGTTCGAGACAAGGCACTATTGGCACCAGAACCAGAAGCTGTCCTCGAAGCGCCCGTGTTGACTCCAGAAGATGAGCCAGAGCCGGAAGCTGTGGCAGCGCCACTTCCTGAGACCGAAGCGGAACCCGTAGAGCCGTTCGAGGGTGAGGCACCTGAGCCAGAGGCCGTTCGAGACAAGGCACTATTGGCACCAGAACCAGAAACTGTCCTCGAAGCGCCTGCGTTGGTAACAGAAGATGCGCCAGAGCCGGAGCCCGTAGCAGCACCGCTTACTGAGACCGAACCAGAACCCGTAGAGCGGTTCCAGAGCGAAGCACCAGAGCCAGAGGCCGTGTTGACACCAGAAGACGAGCCAGAGCCGGAGGCTGTGGCAGCGCCAGTTCCTGAGACCGAAGCGGAACCCGTAGAGCCCTTCGATGGAGAGGCACCAGAGCCAGAAGCTGACCTCGAAGCGCCTGTGTTGGAAACAGAAGATGAGCTAGAACCAGAGCCAGTAGCAGCACCACTGCCCGAAGATGAGCGGGAACTCGTAGAGCGGTTCGAGGGCGAAGAACCAGAGCCAGAGGCCGTGTTGACACCAGAAGACGAGCCAGAGCCGGAGGCTGTGGCAGCGCCAGTTCCTGAGACCGAAACGGAACCCGTCGAGCCCTTCGATGGAGAGGCACCAGAGCCAGAGGCCGTTCGCGACAGACCGCTGTGGGCACCAGAGCCAGAAACTGTCCTCGAAGCGCCTGTGTTGGAAACAGAAGATGAGCTAGAACCAGAGCCAGTAGCAGCACCACTGCCCGAAGATGAGCGGGAACTCGTAGAGCGGTTCGAGGGCGAAGAACCAGAGCCAGAGGCCGTGTTGACACCAGAAGACGAGCCAGAGCCGGAGGCTGTGGCAGCGCCAGTTCCTGAGACCGAAACGGAACCCGTCGAGCCCTTCGATGGAGAGGCACCAGAGCCAGAGGCCGTTCGCGACAGACCGCTGTGGGCACCAGAGCCAGAAACTGTCCTCGAAGCGCCTGTGTTGGAAACAGAAGATGAGCTAGAACCAGAGCCAGTAGCAGCACCACTGCCCGAAGATGAGCGGGAACTCGTAGAGCGGTTCGAGGCCGAAGAACCAGAGCCAGAGGCCGTGTTGACACCAGAAGACGAGCCAGAGCCGGAGGCTGTGGCAGCGCCAGTTCCTGAGACCGAAACGGAACCCGTCGAGCCCTTCGAGGGTGAGGCACCAGAACCAGAAGCTGACCTCGAAGCGCCCGTGGTGACTCCAGAAAATGAGCCAGAGCCGGAGGCTGTGGCAGCGCCACTTCCTGAGACCGAACCAGAACCCGTCGAGCTGTTCGAGGGTGAGGCACCAGAGCCAGAGGCCGTTCGAGACAACCCACTGTTGGTACCAGAACCAGAAGCTGTCCTCGAAGCGCCTGTGTTGGTAACAGAAGATGAGCTAGACCCGGAGCCCGTAGCAGCACCGCTTCCTGAGACCGAACTAGAACCCGTAGCACCTTTTGAAGGCGAAGTACCTGATCCAGAGGCGGTCCTTGATGCTCCAGTGTTGACATTAGAAGAAGACGAGGCCGAGACTGTAGCAATACCAGTTCCTGAGGGTGAACCGGAACCGGTAGAGCCGTTCGAGGACGAGGTACCGGAACTAGAGGCCCTTCTCGACATACCGCTGTTGGCACCAGAGCCAGAAGCTGTCCTCGAAGCACCCGTGTTGACAGAAGACGAACCAGAGCCAGAGGCAGTGCCACTTCCTGAGAACGAACCAGAACCCGTCGAGCCGTTCGAGGGCGAAGCACCAGAGGCAGAAGCCGTCCGCGACAACCCACTGTTGGCACCTGAACCAGAAGCTGTCCTCGAAGCACCCGTGTTGACAGAAGACGAACCAGAGCCAGAGGCAGTGCCACTTCCTGAGAACGAACCAGAACCCGTCGAGCCGTTTGAGGGCGCAGCACCAGAGCCAGAAGCCGTCCGCGACAACCCACTGTTGGCACCTGAACCAGAAGCTGTCCTTGAAGCACCCGTGTTGACAGAAGACGAACCAGAGCCAGTAGCGGCACCACTGCCCGAAGATGAGCCGGAACCCGGAGAGCCGTTCGAGGACGAAGCACCTGAGCCAGGGGCCGTGTTGAAACCAGAGCTAGAAGCTGTCCTCGAAGCACCCGTGTTGACACCGGAAGTCGCACTAGACGCTGTGGCAACACCGCTGCCCGAGGGTGAACCAGAACCGGCAGAACCATTTGAAGGTGACGCACCAGAGCCAGAGGCCACGCGCGACAAACCACTGTTAGCACTAGAACCAGAAGCTGTCCTTGAAGCACTCGTGTTGACAGAAGACGAACCAGAGCCAGTAGCAGCACCACTGCCCGAAGATGAGCCGGAACCCGGAGAGCGGTTTGAAGGCGAAGCGCCAGAGCCAGATGCCGTGTTGACACCAGAAGACGAGCCAGAGCCAGAGGCTACCCGCGACAAACCACTGTTAGTACCGGAACCAGAAGCGCTCCTCGAAGCGCCCGTGTTGGCAGAGGACGAGCCAGAGCTAGTAGCAGCGCCACTTCCCGAAGATAAGCCGGAACCCGTAGAGCCGTTCGAGGCCAAAGCACCAGAGCCAGAGGACGTCCGCGACAAACCACTAGTGACACCAGAGCCAGAAACTGTCCTCGAAGCGCCTGTGTTGGTAACAGAAGATGAGCCAGAGCCGGAGGCTGTGGCAGCGCCACTTCCTGAGACCGAAGCGGAACCCGTAAAGCCGTTCGAGGGCAAAGCACCAGAGCCAGAAGCTGTCTTCGAACCGCCTGTGTTGACACCAGAAGACGGGCCGGAGACTGTAGCAGCACTACTTCCTGAGACTGAACCAGAACCCGTTGGACGTTTCGAGGGCGAAGCACCGGAGCCAGAGGCTGTAGCAGCACCGCTGCGCGAAGATGAACCGGAACCCATGGAGGCGTTCGAGAGTGAGGCGCCAGGGCCGGAGGCTGTAGCAGCACCGCTGCCCGAAGGTGAACCGGACCCTGCAGAGCGGCTCGAGGTCGGCGTACCAGAGCCAGAGGCCGTCCGCGACAAACCAGTGTTGACACCAGAGCCCGAGGCTGGTCTTGAAGCACCGGTATTGGCACCAGAAGACGCACCAGATCCTACTGCAGAACCCGAAAGAGAACCAGAACCGCTTGAAGGTGACGCTTTAGAGCCAGAAGCTGTCTTTGAGGAGCCTGTGTTACCGCTAAATGACTTGGAGCCCGTCGCGGACACGCTGATCAAGGGAGAACCGGAGCCCCCTGACACAGACGCCGTCCTGGAGTTGCCCGTTTCAGCACCAGAAGACAAACCCGAACCCGTCCTAGAACCGCTCCCAGAGGACGAACCAGAGCTAGCAGCAGCAGTAGAAGAGAGAGGGCTTGATCCAGAGGCTGTCCGTGAGGTGCCAGTGTTGGCGCCAGAATGCGCGGGAACAGAGCCCGTAGCCAAACCACTGCCAGATGGCGAGCCGGAAACCCTGGGGCCACTCGATAGCGATGCACCCGAGCTTGAGGCGGTCCTCAACGAACCAGTGTTCAAGCCTGAAGAGCCCACGCCCGAGCCGATTCGGGAACGACTTCCAGAAGCCGAACCTGGGTTAGAAGCGCCGTTTGAGAGCGAGTCACTGGAGCCGGACGCTGCCCTCGACATGCTCGTACCAGAAGAGGATCCAGAGCCCCTCACAGAACCCGAGAGTGAACCAGATCCACTAGCACTGTTTGAAGGTGAGCCCGAACCAGAGGCAGTCTTTGAGGAGCCGGTGATAGCACTGGAAGATCCGGAAACAGAGCCCGTAACAGATCCTGAGAGCGAACCAGAACCCGTAGCGCCATGTAAAGACGAGGATGCACCAGAAAATGTCTTCGAGGAGCCCAAACCTGTTCCCGAAAGCCCACCGGATCCGGTAGCGCCGTTAGAATGCGAGCCACCGATACTTGACACGCTCGCGCTATCACGGGAAGAGCCCGAGCTAGTTATGAAACCGCTGCGGGAGGGCGAGGCGGAACCATTTGAAGGCGAAGCGCTAGAACTAGATGCAATCTTTGAGGAGCCGGTGTTAGCACCAGAAGATCCAAAGCCTGTAGCAGATCCCGAAAGCGAACCCGACTGCGGGGACCTGACAACAGAGCCAGTAGCACTCTTAGAGGAGCCCGTCCTGGCAGCAGATGATCCGGATCCCGGCGGGAATCCACTGCTCGAAGGGGAGCCAGAACCTGAAGTAGCTCTTAATGATGACGCACCGGATACGGAGGCAGTCTTCGATAATCCCGAGTTAGAGCCCGAAGCAGAGGCTGAAGCAGTGCCACTGCCCGAGATCGTAGCACCATTGGAGAGCGAAGCACTGGAAACAGAAAGCGTCTTAGAGGAGCCCGCCCCGGTGGCCGAGGACGAGCCCGATCCTGTCGAGGAGCTGCGGCTAAAAGGCGCACCTGAACTAAGAACTCCATTCGAAGGCGAAATGTCAGAGCCCGATAGTGTCCTCCTCGACGAGCCAGTATTAGCACCGGAAGATCCTAGGACTGTTGCAGACACACTTCCCGAAGACTTACTAGAGCCTGTAGCACCGTTTGAGAGCGAAGCACTGGAGAATACCTTGGACGAACCGGTGCTAACACCGGAAGAGCCAATCGCGGAGCGGCTGCCCGAAATCGTGGTAGATCCGCTAGCACTGTTGGAATGGAGGACTGCTGAGCCTGAAGAGGCAGTACTCAGTAAGCTCATGTTCGGACCAGATGATCCAGACCCTGTGGCCAAGGCCGAGCCGGAGCCTGAGGCACCCGAGTTCGACGCCGTCTTGGATGAGCCTGCAATGGCGCTAGACGAGCCAGACACCGTTACAGAACCCTTGTTAGAACTTGACGACCCCGAGCCCATCGTTGAGGCAGAGGCAGAGGCAGAGGAGCCCGCGTTTGTAGCGGAACCACTGCCCAAAGACGAGCCTGAACGGATAGCACCTGAAGTCCCTGAACCTGTTGTAGAAGCACTTCCCGAAGGCGCACCAGAGCCGGTAGCACGTTTCGACTGCGAGGCGCCTGACGCGACGTTTGACGGACCGACGCTGGCATGGAAAGAGCCAGAGCTCGTCAGGGACCCGCTACGTGAGATGGAGCCGGAAGCACCGTTTGAGAGCGACGCTGCTGGGCCAGAAGAAGCAAAGCCAGAGCCTGCAGAGCCAGAAGAAGCAGATCCAGAGGCAGTCCTCGCTGAGCTCGTGTTCGCACCAGAGGCTGAGAGCGAGCCAGAGCCTGTATTCGAGGACGAGGCTGCCGATCCAGATGCAGTCTTCAACGAGCCCGTGTTTGTAGCGGATGCCGCTGCGGAACCACTTGCCGAAAGCGAGCCGGAGCCGCTGGCACTATTTGAAGCCGGTACTCCTGAGGCAATGCTAGTCTTAGACAATCCCGACGAACTAGGCCCCCTCACATTGCCACTACTCAAGGACAATGCAGAACCTGCAGCGCTGCTTGAGGGCTGAACCCCAGAGCCGAGGGCCGTTCTCGAGGAACCCCTGTTGTCACCAGACGAACCAGTGCCCGTCGCAGTACTACGGCCTGAAGCTTCACTTGGGCTTATGACACCACTCGACGACGCTGGAGCACTAGAGCCAGTCTTCAACGAACCAGAGTTGGCGCTGGAAGATCCCGACCCCGTCGCAGCGCCGCTGCCGGAAAGACCAGCAGATCCTGATGTAGCACTTGAAGTGAGGGCGCTGGCGCTAGACAAAGGCCTTGATGAGGCCGTGAACCCGCCGGAAGAACCCAGACTGGTCACCGCGCTGCTTCCTGAAGGTCCAACGGAAGCGGTAGCACCGCTCGAAGGGGATGAGGGGGTACCAGAACCAGTAGCAGTTTTCGTCGACCCAGCTCGTGAAGTTCGAGATGAGAATGGGGTACTTGAGGCGCGAGACACAGATCCCGAATATATGGTGGAGCAAGCAGTTTGATACACTGTGGAGCTTTTGGGGTTCACACATTTTGCATCCTGGACGTTGCTGTCAACGGAGCCGAGTGTTTGATTGAAGAAATCGGAAGTGGCCTGGATATCTGCGTCCAACCTTTTCAAAGAGTCGCTAACTAGCTGTGCACTAGAGCACGCGTAGTTGCCCCGCGACCCCGAGAAAACTGCCTTCACGTCAGCCGCATACACGTTCAGAGCACTTACTATGCTCTTCAAATCGTCAGCCAACTCATTCGCCGTGTCAGTATTGTTTAGAATGTCACTTTGGCTTCGGATGTAGCCGAGCAAACCATCGCTTGTAGCAATAAGCCCTACCACTCCTTCAATGTAAGGATCGACTTGGCTGGAAGAAATACAGGTGAGCTGTGCCGCGTCCTTAGTATTTTGGACAATGTAGTCTGTAATGGACTGCCAGGCCGATGAGTTTTTGGAGTTTTCACTGAGAGCTGCAGCAAACTCAACCACGCCCTCGATAGCGTCGCTGTTCGTCTGATTCCATGAACTGATGTCAGAGTTACACTTTGTAGCATCAGCTCCTGGTAAATAAGAAGTAGCCCAGCAGCTGGCTTGCGAAGCGCCAGCTGAGCCTGATGGCCTACCAGTGACAGGGTTTCCTTGTGATGTGATAGGGACCTCGGAGGACAAAGCCTTTGAGTTCGACAACGAGTTGGGTGAAGCATTTGAGGCCACCCTGCTTGTTGCCGCCTGTGGTGACGAAGACATCGATGCCTGTGACGAAGACCCCGTATTCGCACTTGGAGCCGTACTTACAGAGGAAGCGCTTGAAGGTGAGGCTTTTGAAGAGGCGATAGCGGATGACGAGGAAGCACCGGCCGTGGAGCTAAGCGAGGACCACGTCACGATTGTCGTGGTGTACGTAGTCGTGGCAGTTGCCTCTGACGTGACCGTGGATGGGCATTGTGTGGAATACACAGTAGACGTACCCGGGTCCACGCAGTTATCGACCTCAAGTACCAGTAGGTGCCCGACCTTCCTGAAGAAAAAGCTGTTGGCGGCATCCTCAGTGTCACGATATAGCTTCCAGTAGGAGTTCTCGAGATTTGCGAGCGTTGAACACGCGTAGTTGCCCTGCGAAGCGCCGATGGTCGCAGCTACATCCGAAGTGAACCCATTAAAGGCATTCACAAGGTCTCTGAGATCAGAGTTCAGGTCAAGGCTCTTTGCAACGAACACTCGCAGCAATGGATTCGATGATACCGTATCCATGAGGTCGTCCATCGCAGACACGACATCGTGAAGGCCTTGGTAATAGGCCCCCGCATTATCAGAACTGATACAGGATGGTATTGGGATTTCTCGGAGATCACTGATGATCGCGGCCGTGTCGTCGTCCCACCTCCACGCGTCGAGATACAGTAAACCGCCGATATCGTCACTGAATGAATTGGTATCTTTAACAATGTTTCGAACTCCCTGAGTCCAGTCGCTGAGGTCAGAGTCACATTGAGTTCCGGAAGCACCTGGAAGCAGTGACGTTGTTACACATGGCGTGAACGTTGTCTGCGTCGAGGCGAACTCATAAGTGGAAGTAACCACGCTCGCCGTAGTGTACGACGTGCGGTCATCTGCAGCACGTTTGAAGGCGTCACCGTTTTGTTGCGGTTCCTTGCCATGGCGAGGCCACAATGGTGAAGCCTCGACCAAGTAAGTGCCGACAACTAAGTAAGCAGTCAATGCCGGCGCGAGACTTAGCATTGAGTACGGTAGTACTAAAGTCTAGCGGCGGAGGTGCAGGTACCGATCCCCCTGTAGGAGCCGCCGCAGCTCTTTATAGGCATGGGCGCGGCCGATCCCAGTGATGATCCGGGAATTTACCTGCAGTGCGGACCGCAGATGCAGATTGCATATGCTTTCCGTTTTGGCAAGGGAGCGCAATGCACAGATCTGCAAGACAACGGGCGCGAGACCGGCAAGCGAGAACCCTGCGTCAATAACGCAACCTACATTTCGGGTCACGTACATCTTGCGGGTGCTGAGGGAGCACGCCGCTGCCGGTCGCCTTTGAGATGCATGCGCCAAGGGTCAGGATGCTGATCACGAACCCTATTATGGACCGCGAATGCGGGCCCTGATGCGGCAGGAATGTGCGGAGCCGGAAAAAGCGAGAAGACGAATTGGGACGCGGCGCGGAGGCTGCGTGGGTCTGTCGATCACAACAAAGTCCTAGCTAACGGCTATTTAGGACATTTCGCTGTAGCACTAGCCGAATTTTCGCAAACAGCTTTTTCTAATTTGGAGCGATTTAGCGATGGGCCTGGACGCGCGGACGATGAGGGACGTACGTAAGGATGCAGCCCCAGCGGCGCATAGCCCACCGCCCTACATGAATAATGCAGGTGAAATCTAAGCGTGCGGATGTAGGTTCGGGTTCCCCGTGGGCTTGAGGGTATGCCTGCTAAATGACCCAAGGGAGCTGCTGCTGGTTGGCTCAGGTGCCGCAGGCCGCAGTGGCACTGGGCGATGGGTTTGTGAGTGATCACAGATGGTTGTGTAGCGACTTTGGCGACAAAAACTCGAGCAGGCAGAGGCTTTACGGAGCACTGACAGGGGGGCCTAGTTGCGGTGGAGCCGTTTAGATCGCGAACGGCGTCGGGTAGCGATCTTGTGGCGATCCCCAGCGCCGCCCGCCCTAACGGACAAACTTTTGGGGAATTTTGATGATCGCCAGCGGCATAGTTGCGAGCCGGGGATGGTTTATGCGCTTCTCTATGCAGCCCTCCCGCGCCGTACGATAGGTTCGTCGTTGCGGCCTACCATGTACCTGAACCTGAGTAACCCTAAATCTGCCCTAATGCATTGCATTGCGTCTCGAATGCGTCATATATTAAATATGCACATCTGATGGCCAGCGATCTCAGTGGCCACGAATCGCCATGTGACGCAAGTGAGCACAGTCGATACTAGGGCGTGCCTCAAAGCCCCGTTGCGGCGCCGTTCGCGCGCGGCTCGCCAAGTAAGTGGGAGGGCAGCTCCCGGAGCCGGCTCTGACCAGCCACGGGCGGCTGCACCTTCTCTGGCTCCCATGTAGCTCACCAAAGCACTTTTTTCCTCGGGCTACAGCTGTCTCAGGGTCATCCAGTAGCCATTATGTAAATGGGATGCATGCCCCCCGCCCTGGATCGGGTTTTTTTAGCAGGACTTACACATTCAGCCACGAGAGACGGCTCGAAGGGTGCCGATCCCAGATCCGTGGTACTGTTAGTGGTCCGGCCCACATGCTCGGGGATCAGCTCGGCTCGCGCTCTCCTGCCAAGGGTCGTCGCCCTGCCCCATCCGCACGGGAGCATGTGGCGATGATGACATGTCAAAAAAATTTCACTCACCCGCTTAGGCACCAAAACCACGCGTTATCTACGTACACAGCTACACCCCACCTAGCAACTATCCAACCAAAAATGAGCGCTCCCGCCCACACTTTCAAGGTCGCGGACCTGTCCCTGGCCGCCTTCGGCCGCAAGGAGATCGAGCTTGCCGAGAACGAGATGCCCGGCCTTATGCAGACGCGCACGAAGTACGCGAAGGCGCAGCCCCTGAAGGGCGCGCGCATCGCCGGCTGCCTGCACATGACGATCCAGACGGCTGTTCTCATTGAGACGCTTGTGGCCCTCGGCGCCGAGGTGACGTGGTCCTCGTGCAACATCTACTCGACGCAGGACCACGCGGCGGCGGCCATTGCCGCGGCCGGCATCCCTGTGTTCGCGTGGAAGGGCGAGACCGAGGAGGAGTACCTGTGGTGCATTGAGCAGCAGCTGAAGGCGTTCAAGGACGGCCAGCAGCTGAACCTCATTCTCGACGACGGCGGCGACCTGACGACGCTCGTGCACGAGAAGCACCCGGAGCTGCTCGAGAACTGCCTTGGTCTGTCCGAGGAGACGACGACGGGTGTGCACCACCTGTACAAGATGCTTGCGCAGGGCAAGCTGAAGGTGCCGGCCATCAACGTGAACGACAGCGTCACGAAGTCGAAGTTCGACAACCTGTACGGCTGCCGCGAGTCGCTCATTGACGGCATCAAGCGCGCCACGGACGTCATGATCGCCGGCAAGACGGCTGTCGTCGCCGGCTACGGTGACGTCGGCAAGGGCTGCGCCATGGCGCTGTCCAGCATGGGCGCGCGCGTGCTCGTCACGGAGATCGACCCCATCAACGCGCTGCAGGCCGCCGTCTCGGGCTACCAGGTCGTGACGATGGAGCAGGCTGCGCCGCAGGGCCAGATCTTCGTCACGACGACGGGCAACCGCGACATCATCACGGCGAAGCACTTCGAGGCCATGCCGAACGACGCCATTGTGTGCAACATCGGCCACTTCGACATCGAGATCGACGTCGCCTGGCTCAAGGCAAACGCCGCGCACCACGACGAGATCAAGCCCCAGGTCGACCGCTACACGCTGAAGAACGGCCGCCACATCATTCTGCTCGCGCAGGGCCGTCTCGTGAACCTCGGCTGCGCGACGGGCCACCCGTCGTTCGTCATGTCCTGCTCGTTCACGAACCAGGTGCTTGCGCAGATCGCCCTCTTCAACTCGAGCAACGCGGAGTTCCGCTCGCAGTTCCCTGAGTTCGAGAAGAGCGGCCCGTTCGACCTCGGCGTGCACCTGCTGCCTAAGATCCTCGACGAGGAGGTCGCCCGCCTGCACCTTGCCCACCTTGGCGTGACTCTGTCCAAGCTGACGCCCGTGCAGAGCAGCTACCTCGACCTCGAGGTCGAGGGCCCCTTCAAGGCCGACCACTACCGCTACTAAGCGCCTAGCTGGCTCTAATCTGAATCTCCTGCTTCCCTTGTTTGTAAAGAACTCGTCCGTTTTTGCTTAATTTGTGCGAGCGCTCTCGCTTCGAATGCCCGCGCCACTCAGCCTCCGGCTACTTACCCCTTTTCCGGTGCGACACTCGTGCCGGCGCTAGGGTCGCGGTAGTATCATTATGCGGTTTCACTGTAGCTCTCATAATTTTACCTGGATAGTGCATGCGCGAAGCGCCCGCGCTGGCGCGCGATGCCCTCCTGTCGTGCGGAGCCGGCTTGCGTGATTTTGGCCGGCAAAAATGCGCAAGCGACTGTCGCGGGTGTGCTGCCGAGCCTGCGAATCCGTTAGTAGCAGGGGCGCGCCCGTGCGGCTTGGCTTAGTCCTTGTGCGGCGTAAATCTTTTAATAGTCCGGTAATTCCGGCGTGGCGCCAGGCAAAGAAGCGCCAGGCCGGACACGGAAAATAGTCTTGCCGACGACTTGCGGCTCGATTGTACTTGCCGCCTTTCGCCAGTATTGGCCGCGAGCTGGAGCTGCGGGCAATGGCTGCTGGGGACGCATATGCGTATGCATCGCGCACAGTCAAATTGTTCACGTGATAATGTACCCTGCAACCGCCGGGCCGGGCTCAGGGGTGGTTCCCCTAACTCCGCATGTATGCGTACGGCGCATGTAGCGTGCATGCATGAACGTGCATACAGGGCGATGCATGTTGGAAAAAGGTATGCTCCCCGTGTCCAGCCGCCGCCGCACGCTGCTGCATCACAGGGGGGTCCGAGGAATGTTCAATTCGGCTCTAGTTTCTGAATGTGGTGCGCTTTTTGGGCGGCTCATGCTCCTCTTGGAGCCTTATCAGCCCGCTAGCGCTACGGCACTTTACTGCTCCTGGTATCGCTGCCCAGTGTATCGCTGCCAGCAATTCGCGACAAACCTCGATTAGCAGCTAGTACTGATGAAACACGCTACGGCGGCTATATGCGCCCTCGGCTAACCCTCGATAACCGTTTCGTAAGTGCATGAGATCAGCAGCTGCACTCCTCTGTCACGATTGGTGTCTCGTAACGAACGTCATCGTTTAAAAATTATGGTCTGGGAGTGCCAACGATAACTGTAGTGCTAGTGTTGCTAGTTTGCTAACTGTTTTTCCGCCGGCTCTTCTCTTTCTATGCTAACGAGTCGTGCATATGGGCTTACATGCCAAGTGGGGAGAATCCGCCGATCATCAGCAATCCTCGCCGAGGCCGCCCGATCGCCCGAATGCAAGTCTCGCGCTCGATTAGGGTGTTGCCGTGTAGTGACCAAGTCGGCCGCTACATTCGCTAGCGGTGCAACGCTCGCGTCGGAGAAATACTAATTCATTCCCATTTTGAGCACCTTGTACGGCGATCAGAGTGCTTAGGCTTGCTTGCACTAGCAACCATCAGTATATAACGTGTTTGTACAGGGAACCATGTCTATTTATACGTCGAGTCGTGGACTGTCGAGTGTTCGTGTATGCGTACACTGCCATAAACTGTGGGCGATCCCTACGAACCTCCCCGTGTATGCATCGTCGCGATATCTGGGCTTATTCTGTGGGCTTGTTATGCGCGGTTAGGCCTCCTGCTATGCTTGCAGTGACCAGGTGCTGTAAAAGAGCATGTTTGAGTCCGCAAGCGCCCGATCACTCGTGCCGGCATCACTGGGCATACATCTCGATGAGCTCGCAGCCACACCATTACAGTCTCACTGCCCAGTATTTTCACTTTCTGGTTGCCTGGATATCTTATTTTTGCCTTATTCTCCCTGCTAATTAAATCAACATAATGCTGAGGCTACACACCTATCGCGTTGGCCTCCGATGGGCGCTCGTCTCGAGTGCCAAGCTTGCGCAGGCTATTGGCCGGCCACGACCAGCGATGCATAACCGCGAGTACCCGATTCGTTGCATGCATGCCGCCCCGATCACGGAAGATTTAGGGCACTACCCGACCTATACGGCCCTGGTCCTTGTAGACGATGTATAGTCTGGCGCTCACTGGAAGAAGCCTTCTGTTCTACTTGTTGTGATGACGTTGTTGGAATAGCATTTTCCTTTCCTATGGCCAGTGCGACCTCTTTATCGGTGCGGAGCCTCCGATCGCCTTGGTTCCGCCTCCGTATATGTATTTTAGTCTACGTCCGCGCCGATCCGGAGTCGCGAGTCCGGAATTCGTCTCTTTGTGGGTAGCTTCAACTAATTGTGAGTCAAACAGATGAGCATGGCCAGCCTATGCTCCGCGTTTGCAGTCTGAGCGAAACTGTAGTATAGCTTTGGACGTGGCCGAGTTTTGAAAACATGCATCTGACATCTGTTGTTTGTGTTCAGAGATAATAAATACGGTCCAAGCACACTGTGATTGGACTGGCCGTGCACGTCACGGCAGAGCCGAGAGAGCGGGAGGCCGCCTCATACAGGTTACTTGCCGCTCGCCGCGCATTCGGCCGGACCCTTGGAGTAAGTGGGTATTCGGCCTGGCCCTTGAAGTAAGTGGGTATTCGGCCTGGCCCTTGGAGTATGACTTTCTGTTCGTGCTTGCGACAGCGCCTTCGTATGTATAAACGGGGACCGTTAGATCTCAAGTACTGTGCGACATGTATCCTGAACACAGTGGGAGACACTGCGGCCTAAGTATCGATCTATTGACTCCCTTCCGGCTATACGCCTGTAGCTCTGCGGCGTTACGGTTGAAGACCGGTCTAAGAGACTCCAGAGCTAGGCATTTGCCGGTGCGGATTGCGGCAACTTTGCTCGGGCAGTACGTTGTCATTGCGTTTGGCACGTTTGCGATGCGTCTGGCGCATGGAGCTCTTGGCGATGAGGTTCCCCTCAGGACGATAGGCACAGCGGAAGTGCTTACCGATGGCTTTGGCGCAGTATTACCGTCGAAGTTCACGCAAACAACGCGGTCCACTCCTAGTTGTCCGGCTCGTCGAGGATCGAGTCGGCGCCGGCCCAGACGACGCCCGCATTACCCCCCGCGCCCCCGCCCCACAAGGATGCTTATCTTTTTCAATGGGGCTTCTAGAAGCCCTGGGTGTGTACACGTTTGGATGAGTCGGCGCGGTTCCCGAGAATTACACTGTTCCAATACTTCTAGCTGTAACTTGCATGCGGAAGGTCTAATTGGACAGGAAATTTGCGACCTTGGGGGCACTTACGTTGGGTGTTTATTCACCTGCGAGCGGGTGCTGCTGCTCCGCTGAATTGCCTTCACGAGGCTCGTGGGGCTAGTAAACCAGTTGTGAAATTCGGACTGTAATCCCGCGGTTGTTCAAGAATGCATTGCTTGGCGCTCGTTTGTTTGGTTTAGTTCGCGTTAAATTTACAGGATACGTCACTTATATTGCCTCGCACAAAGGACATTCCAGATTGAAAGACAGCCACGTTGACTAGAAAAAGAAGAGGTTAAAGACATATGCCATTTATGGCCACGAACGGATCGGTCTTCACACTTTCTTCGGCTCTCAAGAATGGAATATAAGTGGGTTCGAAGCGGCAGGTTGAGATAATCAGACTCCGCGCATCCCTGGAAGCCAGAGCAGACCTCAAGCAACGGTGGTTACTACAAAACATCCGCGGCCATAACAGACTTCGATGTAATACACGGTATTTCCAGACTGGTGGGGCAGCACTGTCCGTCAAGAAAAAGTACTCCACTGCTCCAGTTCTTGGCTCGCAACTAGCGTTTGATAGGAGAATAATCGTCTCGTCACAGAAAACTAGTGATATGCGAGACCTCGGTAGCCTGAGTGTATTTCGGGCAGGGATGTTCTGTGTCAAATCGTTGCGCAATAATAACTACGTCTACCTTTGTCACTTCAAGAACGAGCTCTGAATGTGTGGCATTTCGTATCGAGGGCAGTACTCAAACGATGACTAGGTGAACGTCGAAGTCGAAGTCGCGCGTGTTCGAAGGCGGCGCACTGATACTCGACTCGTCATGTTGTAATGCTTCATGTTGTAATGCTCGAACGAAAAGTCGCCTTAGCTGGGGCTACTGGGGACCCACAGTCGGGTCCGCTGAGAACCCGAACGACAGCACTGGTTACAAAAAGGTGACGCGATCCAGCCAGCGAACATTGTAAAGCACAACCCCGATACCGTAGTGTAGATTGCTTTCACAAAGATTCGTCAATAGTAGAAACGCTCTCAGCCCCGAATCCAGACCACGCGTGCGAGGGTCGTCGACAAGATCAACAAGAAGTACCGAACCCAGGAAACGATGGAATCGAAGATCCATGTGTCGAGCAAGCAGCCTTGTACACACTGCAGCCATAGCAACATAGGCTAGCCGCATCATTACAGGGGTACAGCCGCAAAAAGTCGCCATATCATTCTAACATTATGTACTTACATCACTCGTGCAGCTCGCGGGCCAACATGTCGAACATCTGCGGGCTCACGAGCATGCCGCCGTACTGCGTGACGGGTCGGTACATGCCATTTTCCTGGAAGCTGTACGGCACGATGCGGGCGGCCCCGTCCTCGATCCTGAGCTCGACGGTGCCGAGGATATCCTCGACCTCAGGAATGCGGCCGAAGATGGGTGGGAGCCTCATGTCGTAGATGTGGAAGAACTGCGTGCGAGTCTCTCCCGCGGCCAAGTCGGAGTAGACGGGGCACTCGTGGATGTGCCGTTTGAGCAGCGCGGCTGCGCGTGGCCAGAACTGCGGGTTCTCCGAGAACGCGTCTGGTTTCTGCAGCAGGATCTCGGGCTCGTCGCGCGGGTTCGGCTCGAGCGTGAACGCCGGCTCGAAGGCCGCCTTCTGCTCCGTGGCAAATTGGCCCATTGCGATGCTCTGCGGGCGAGGCGAGAACTTCACCTGCGACATGCCGGCGCCCGTGTCGACGAGGGCAAACGGGCGCGCCCGGCGCACGGACGAGAAGCAGCGCTGGAACAGCATGGGAACGGTGAGGAAGAAACCATCTAGCGGTCTAACCTAACCCGTGTAGACGTGCACAGCGTTGACGAGAAACACGGCGCCGAAGGCCAGAAACAGGGACGCGGCGGCGCTGCTCGCGAGCCCGAGCTTGCTGCGGTTCATGAGAAACACGGCCAGTAACGCAAAGCCCAGTGCGAGCGTCACGAGCGCGAGCTTGCCCTGTGCGGCCAGCGGCACAATCGCCAGCGCCGGCGCCGAGCGCTCCCACATCGTGTTCACGATCTTCACCTGCACGCGGTTTGCGGGCTCATAGTTGGCTTCCATTGTTCTGCAAGCACAGCCTTGAGACAGTCGTTTTTTTCTACGGGATAAACGGCGGCCAGGGTGCTGCTGGTTATGCTGTGCGGGCCCAGAGTAGAGGCTGTGTTGGCGAACGTCGTCATGGCCGAGGCCGCTTGATACGCCTATGCACACGTTACGCCTACTAGCGAACTGCGAATTTGGCCGGTCACGTTGTGGGCATTTTTTTTTTGGGCAGGCGCTGCGCCATACGGTCAATGGCCGCATGTTGAACAATGGCTGCGAATTTCAAATTTCAAATTTCAACAAAAGCGAGGCTCACCGTTAACAATGAAGCTGAAGCGCGCTAAAGCCTACCGCAAGCTCATGACATATCTGCAGTTCAATTTCCACTTCCGGGAACCTTATCAGGTGCTTGTGGACGAGGAGCTTCTTCTTGAGGCCGTGCAGATAAAGTACGACATTGTGGCCGGGCTCGAGCGCACGCTGCAGGGCAAAGTAAAGCCGATGATAACCCAGTGCACAATGGAGCATTTGTACCGGGCGAAGACGCCGCAGGCAAAGGAGGCGATTGCGATTGCGAAGACGTTCGAACGGCGGCGGTGCGGCCACATTCCGCCGGACTCGGAAACGCTCAGCGTGTTCGAGTGCCTCGTCGAGGTCCTTGGGCCGAACAATAAGCACCGCTACTGCGTGGCGACCCAGAAGCCGAAACTGCGGGCCAGATTCAGAGCGATTCCGGGCGTGCCACTAATATATATGAACCGCTCCGTGATGATCATGGAGCCCATGTCGCCGGCGACCGAGAAAATGCGCCACGAGCTCGAGGAGTCCAAGCTCGTGCACGGGCTGAACGAGGTGAAGCACGACGTGCCGGGCGACGCAGCGGCAAAGTCCAGCAAACGCAAGGGCCCGAAAGGACCGAATCCGCTAAGCGTGAAGAAACGGCAAAGGCCTGGCGAAGAGGAGCAGAAGGGCGACGGCAGCGGCAAGAAGCGGCGCAAGCGGGGGAGGAGTGTGCACGCTCATGACGACGCGCACAGCGAGCCCGAGGGTGCGCACGGCGAGAGCGCTCACGACGAGAGCGCGCATGGTGAGAGCGCGACTGGCGAGAGCGCGGGGCCTGGCGCCGAGAACAGGCCGGCACAAGTTTTGGAGGCCAGCACAAGTAGCTAGAACAACTCTATGTAACGTTAAGCATACCTGAATGAAGCGTCAAGCATACCTGAATGAGGCGAACCTCTGTTTGTACCGAAAAGGACGGCGCCGATTAGACTTGGGACGAAAAGTGCAGCATGGCATTGCATAAGGCTGGGCCAGAGTACGCTTTGAAGCCTTGAATTAACCGTTCGTAGATGAGCGCTCAGCGACGTTTGTGCCTGTACGACGTGGCCCGCACGACATGCGTCCCGAAGGCGATCAAATCCACTCTCCAAGTCCAGCCTCAAGACACACTAAAGCAAAAACGTATACGACATTATCAATAAAAGGCACGACCACTACTACGTACTGCGGCGGCGCTTTATGCGCCTTCCGCTCGAAGAGGCCTGCATGAGTGGGCAAGGGCGACAAACATATCGGCGCTGCACAAACCGGAGAAGGAGACGACGATGGCCCTTCGAGTTGGACTGCGCAGAGCCGCGCTGCGGCTGTACTCGACGTCGACGAAGTCGCCGCTTGGTGTGGCCTTCAGCAACGACGACGACGAGCCTGCGGCGCGCTACCGCGCGCAGAAGAACCCCGTCGTGCCGTCGCTGCTGAACCTGCCCACGCGGTGGCTCCAAATGGACGCCGGCCAGCAGGACGACGTCATTGCATACCTCGAGGACAAAATGCGTGGTGACTGGCACGAATTGAGCGCGGACGAGAAGCGTGCCGCCTGGTATATCTGGTTCGGGCCGTGGGGACCGCGGTCGCCCAAAAACCGGCGCGACCTCGCCGATATCTACACGTATCTGGCCGGAATGGTCGGCCTCACGACAGCAGGACTGGCTCTGTACAAGTTCTCTACGTTCGACCGCGACGAGGCCGTGCCGGGCGTGCAGGTATAGTCTCGGCAGGCCGTGCGCCGGCGGCGGAGTGCGCTTCAAAGGTTAGAGATTCACGATGACGCATTTAATGGGCTGCTAAAGCACTATTCTGTACATGATCCCCAGGGTGCTCGGCGACCGAGACTTGCCACGCCCGTAATGAGTATGTAACACAAGATGAGCGACGACACGTAGCTCACTGGCGCAAGAACAATCTCGAGCACGTCTTGCAGAGTGTCGTTTGTGTACGCGCTGTCGAGGTCGCCCCGCATAAACGTTTTCATGATCATTAGACAGAGCACAGATGCCGCACAGACGTCGGGAAGGTCCTCGTACTCGCCAGCGAAGGTGGGTGTTTCATCGTCGCGAACTGGCGGCGTACTGCGCCCCGATGTGCGTCTTGTGCACATCCTGTACGCCGGCGGCGGCCCCGAGGCATCGATCGGCAGCATATACTGAGGATGGTGTACTTCAGCAGCTTCCTGCGGCGCCGTTGCCGAGGTTAGTGGCCGCGTCTGGCCAAACAGAAGCCGCAGCTTCTGCAACATTCGCGCCCCGATTGTCTCTGTAGCTTGCAGTAGTACAATCACTGCGTACTCGAGAATGCTGCGCAGCATAAGAGCGTTTGCGAGAGCAATTGACACACGCCAGAGCCACAAGAAACTGATTCGTAGTAGCTGCTGCAGGCTGAAAGCATCGCAGTCGCGTTCGCCCTCTTCGTCATACGAAAGGATCAACGCCTGGCCGGCCTCAATGGGCTCGGCCCGCGCGTGCTCGCGACTCACATCCGTGGCCACGGCGGTTGACATTGCCAAGGGGTCCATCGAAATTTGGCTAGTCCTTAAAAAGGGAAGCCCGAATTCGCGGCACGGGAATAATCCCGCGAAGTATTTCCGAAACCAGCAAGTAGTGCGGTTTCCTAATCGGGCTCGTAAGTCAGCGGCGCAATAACTGTCGTGACCCTGCGGCACAAGTACCCGCGTGGACAGTGTCTGGCACTGCATCTGCTAGTGTTCGCGAGTCACGTTCGCGCCGCCGCGCCGCGCAGACCGGTAACACAAGGACTGCTCCGGCACATGAACACAGCTCCGACACTGGAGGCAGCTCCGACACCAAACGCTGCTCCGCGGCGTGTCAGATGCTGCTCACAGGCACACCTACGCACCAAAAGAACGGCACATCGTCCAATTAAAGTAGCATAAAGTGGTACAGATCAATAAATACATTCAATAAATAGGCTACTGCGACGCCTTAGCTGTAGCCTCGCGGTCGAGCATAGAGGCTCGCAGCGCGTCGAGCGAGGAGGAGTCACGGGCCGTGTTCTTTTCCATGACGAGGTCCCGCAGCCACACGTTTTCCATCTCGAGCTGCTTTATTCGGGCGCCCTGATCGACGATCTGCTGCTGCATGGCCTTATACTGGCGCTCGAGCTCCTGCTCGCGCATCTTCTTCTTGCTGCGGAACCGCGCACTGGCCGCCGTGTTGCGCCGCCGCTTCTCCTCGCTGAGCATGGCCTTGTTTAGATGCGCGTCGACGTGGTCACTGGGCGACGTCTCGGGCGTCACGTCCTGCACCTGCGACGCGCGGCGCTGCGAGATTTCGGACCACTGCGGCGCCTCCTGCCGCCGCGCGAGCTGCTCGGCCAGCTCGTGGCGTTGGATCGGCGGCGGCCGCGGCGTGCGGTGCGGCGTGGCCGTTGCCGTGGCCGTTGCCCGCTGCGACTGGATCACAGGGTCCACGTCGTAGATGCTGAGGCTGGCCTGCGGCAGCTCGCCGGCCAGCGAGAAGCCCTGCAGGGTCGAGAAGTCGAACGGCAGGGGCATTTGTGCGTCGTGCTGGCTCAGCTCGTGCTGCTGCTGCTCGTGCTGCTGCTGCTCGCGGTGCTGCTGCTCGCGGTGCTGCTCGCGTAGCTGCTGAGCGGACGCCGGCGGCTGCGACTGCGTATATGATGGCCCCGCAACGGGCCCGTTGTCAAGCGGCTGCTGCTTATGAGGGTATTGGATTTGGCGCTCCTGCTGGATGAGAAGCTCGTCGACGGTGGTTGCAATGTCCGTCGAGCGACCAACGTCGAGGTCGAAGAACGTTGTGTTCGTGAACATGCGCAGCTCCTCCTCCTTCTGCTCCTCCGGCGCGTTGCCATCATTGTCGAGCGTGTTCAGGTTCGCGAGATGGTTCAGGTCGCGCGACATTGTGAATAGCGCTTGTGTACGTTATTAACCGTGGGGTATGGCGGCTGCGATACAGCGCGGCGAGGCAATACAAAGCTGATCGGTGATCGGGCAGGAGCAAAGTGACTGTAAACACCGCCCGTTTATAGATGAGGCGCTCGGACTGTGGAGAATACAGGGCCGGGGCAAGGGCGCGTGCGGATTACGGCAATTTAGTGATAAAAGTTTTTTGCACCATCGCACGTGATATTGCGCAAGACCGTAGGCACGGCACGAGCAAGCGCCGGCCGCACAGCGCGGTTGCTGCGCGCCAGCCAGCTTTGGCCGCCAGGGAGCCTATTTTTAGGCCGTGGCCCGCCGGGATATTTAGCGTTCAGGAATGCAGGCCGCCATTCCGGCCAAGCGCCGCCGCAAGCGGTAACTACGTCGCACAGGCCCTGCCAAAATTCGCTGGCTGCTCCTCCGCCCTCCCCCCTAGCTGGGGCGCCAGCACACGTGCCGTGCGCTCGCCTGCCCTGTTTGGTTCCTGGGCGCCGTTCGCCGTCCCGGCGGCGCCAGACGCGCGTCACGTGGAGCCGCGTGTAGGCAGTCGCGTCGGTAGCGGTGGTTTCCACGCGGGACGCACAGGTGCCGAGGCAGCCATTGCGCATTCCGAATGCGGAGACCCAGTCCCGTATGCAGCCGCCGAGCAGCGAGTCTGTGTTTTGTGCGCACTAAGTGCGCACTAAGTGCGGACAATTGGACTACACACCGAAACGAGCATATAAAAGCGGTTCAGAGCGCCAAATAGGTAATTACAGCTATGTAGAGTGAGCCGAACTGAGGAATTTTCAAAAATAAAGCCGGTGACGACGGCGGACGCCTCTGCAGACGAACGCGCCGGGGTTCGAACAGCGCTACGGAGTTCGACCGGAGTTCCAAATGCCTTTACGGCTTGCCACGCGCTGCGCGCCAACTCCCACTACAATCTACATAGTAGAGGCACAGGTGTGGCACAATTATGGCACAACTAAGGCATAGCTTGGGCACAACTTAGGCACAACTTAGGCACAACTTAGGCACAACTTAGGCACAACTTAGGCACAAGTTTGGTAAATGGCCGAGGCGCGCTGCCGTAGTCATCGGCACGGTGTCGAGCGACGGAATGCAGCTTTAGAGCGACTCGCGCTGCTTTTAACGCCAGTATTTGGAGCCCCGTGCCATAGAAGTAATGAGGCCGTATAAATAGGCCCGTGGCGTTTGGCCGCGGGCGGTTTTAGTGTACGCATTAGTCGAAGAAGTCGTCGTCCTCGTCGGCGGCCGCCGCCGCGGGCGCGCCGCCGCGGAACGGCTCGTCCTCGTCGTCCTCGTCGTCGCTGAGGCCGCGGCGGCTGAACACGAGCTTGTTTGCCGGCTGCTCGCGCTGCGAGATCTGGTTCAGCAGATTCACGATCTCGGGCTCGCCCACGCGCTGCCGCAGCTGGCCCGTCTGCGCCATTTGCACCAGCAGCTGCTCGACCTGCTGCGCTCGCTCGGGCTTGACCATGGCCACGCGGTTCAGCCGCTCGCGCGCGTCCTGCGTGCAGATCTGCGACAGCATGGCCGCGCGCATCTCGTCCTTCGCGTCAGGCTTTGGCGCAGCACCGCCGCCGCCGGCACCGCCACCGCCGCTCTTCTGCAGCTCTTTCATCCGCGCTTCGCGGATTTGCCTCAGCTCGTCTTCCTCCATGCGGCAAAACCACGGAACGCTGTATGCAACTTTTCGAGGCGGCCGCTCCAACAGGGGGAGGCGAGGGCGAGGGTTCTAGAAGCGACCCGGCCGAGCCGCTGGCGCCGCGCTCGAGCTATGCACGCCGCGCACGCCCGCTTTCACAACGCTCAAACCGCGCACGAGCATGTACTGGTCCTGGCAATCGCTGCATAGTGCAGGAGTCCACAGAGACCTCTGCGGCGGCCGCGCGATGGCCTGTCCCTCCGGCCGCAGCGTGGCTATACCCCTACCCTTAATAAGCGAGCCGCATTTATGTTCTTGTTCTGCGCTGTGCGCCGCATACACGCACACGATTTGGGATCAGAAAACACGTAGCTTGCCGTAGAATCTCATGCTGTAGTCACTGCTCACGTAGGACCCGAAGGACCGCGCTGCCGACGGCGCGTTTATGACGCCCTCGTTCTCAGTGCGCAGCTTGAGGCTACTTGAAAGTAAGCTCCAAGACTCAGCACAGCGCAGCAGCACACTGTGCGCTCAGCAGAGGCAGACGGGCCCAGCGTGACAGGTCTTAAAAGGGTAAACTAGGGTTTTGACGAGCCGGCCGGCCGCATAAACACAAGCATAAACATAAGCATAAACAGAACTTGCGTATACACGCGGCGAAGCCCGAAGAGTTAGCGGAGGGCGCGCGGCGCTGCGGCCCTCACCTAGCGTCCTGGCCGGTGCCTGAATCTGACGTTTGTCCGCGCGTCGCGAAGACCCATACCCTTACCCAAAGGGCGACGGAACGGCGCTTTTGAGCGCGAGTTCGAGCCGTTCAAGCGCCGTTCAAGCGTCAAGCGCGCCGCCACGGACCGACGAGTCTCACAGCATAACCACGCACCTTCAAAGCAGGTCTGAGTAGCTCGACAGGCGGCCGCGCGGCGCCTGTCTGGTGTATATCCATGTAGAACGCGGCGGCGGCCGCCGCGATGCAAAGCCGCTGCTTTTGCCAGAATTCATGGACGCTGGCCAACGCTCTTGCCTCGCCGCGTTGCCCGGGCCCGCACACACACATGCGCCGCGCACGCGTGGCCGCCCTAAATAGAGTAACACCTAAGACCCACCACCCTACCCTACCGTAACCTTCGGGCCACGAGCTATCAACAGGCATGTCCATGCAGACCGGCCCGACAGAGACGTCTCCGCCGGCGGCGGCCGCGAAGGCGGCGGCGCCGGCTGGCGCCGCCCATTTGGAGGGCCCCGACGTGCTGCAGGCGCTCGAGTCGCCCGCGACGTCCCTGTTCGACTGCATCGCGCTGCTCGTGTCGACGGCCGACAGCGTCGGGCTCCAGTTCCGCATCTGCCAGCGCCTGCTGAACTTCCCAATGGACCAGCTCGGGTTCTTTCTGCCCGAGCTTGTGCACGTCTTCGTCACGGTCGAGACGGAGGCCGCCGCGCTCGAGGACCTGCTCGTGCACCTCAGCCAGCTATCAACACACTTCGTGCTCGTCATCTTCTGGTTCCTGCAGGCCGCCATCTCGGACCTCAAGGACGAGCCGCACAGCTACGGCTTCACGTCGGCAAAGCGCCTCTGCAACAAGCTGCAGTACGTGCTCTTCGCGCCGGGCGAGCTCGGCCTCTACACGCAGATGCACGAGAACCCGCAGCCGGCCGTTGTGCTTGCGTCCATGGTCGCATCGTTCCTCGTGCCGAGCGTCGGTCAGCACATGAAGCCGCTCGTCGAGTCGCAGGGCCGCAAGCAGCGCTCGTCCTACCTGCGCCGCGCCATCGCGCGCGTGCGCGGCCGCCAGGAGCCGCCGCAAACGCGCGACGACGAGAACGAGAACCGCGTGCCTGAGGTCGGCCTGCCGCAGCTCGGCCTCGTCCAGATGGGCTCGCAGCCAAACCTCACGTTCCAGCACCCAAACGACTCGCTCGAGTCGCTGAGCGTCGTGTCGCAGACGCAGAGCATGCCGAACCTGGCTAACAAGAGCGGCGAGTCGCCGCAGACGGCGCTGAAGTCAAACTACTTCCGCTGCCAAACGCAGTTCGTCTACGCCCTCATCGCCATCTCGCAGCGCCTCCTGCAGGTCCCGAAGGAGGCGCGCCAGTCCGCCTTGCACGTCGAGCTCGCACTTCTGAACGAGGACCTGCCGAACGCCGAGGTCGACCTGCCCATGCTGCTCCCGCAGCGCCACGGCAAGCAGAACCGCATCGTCAGCATCTGCGTGAGCGAGACGACCGTGTTGAACTCGGCCGAGAAGGCGCCGTTTCTGCTGCTCATCGAATATATCCGCAGCGACCTCACGTTCGACCCGACAAAGCCGCGCAACCGCGAGATCCTGCGCACAAACCCGAAACTCAGAACCCACATCTTCGAGCGGCCCGCGTTCCGCGCGCCAAAACCACCGCGCCCCGAGCCGAGGCCGCGCAGCAATACAAACCAGGACTCAGAGGTCGACATTAGCGAGGTCTCGCTCATCGAGCGCGAGGACATGCTCGCAGCGGACGCCTTCTACGATCAGGGTGCATCGTCCGCGGGCACGGCCCATCATTACGATCAGCACGACTCACCACACCGCGTCCACGACCACGACCGCAATGATCATTACCACCCGCACTACCACCACCATCACCATCAACATCACCATCGCTCGGCATCGCGAAACCTGCCCATGTCCGAAAGCGAGCTGAACGCGGCCACGCAGGTCCAGGAAACGCAGCAGTTCAACTCGGGCCCCAGCGCGGCGGACCTGGCCACGCAGTGGCGCACGGCATCCGTCATCCTGAACCAGCTCGAGGGCGCTAGACTGCCGAGGGGCGACACGGCGACCATCCGCGAGCGTATTCTCGCGAGCATGCAGGCTATGCAGACGTCGGCCGCACAGACGAAGGGCGAGGCCGGCGAGCGCCGACTCGAAAACGATTTAAAAACGGCCGGTCTCACGTCGACTCAGGACGGCGACGACGACGACCCGAGCGCAGCGAATCTGGGCGAGGACTGGCAGGCCCGTCGCGCACGGATCCGCCGCATGTCGAAGTACGGCGACAACCCGAACTGGGATCTTGTGAGTGTGATTGTGAAGACGGGCGACGACCTGCGCCAGGAGGCGCTGGCCTCGCAGCTCATCCAGCGCGCCTCACACGTGTGGAAGGACCACGAGGTCGGCGTCTGGGTCCGGCGCATGCAGATCCTCATCACGAGCGCAAACTCTGGCCTCGTAGAAACAATTACAAACGCACTGAGTCTGCACAGTATAAAGAAGGCGCTCACGACGGCGCAGGTCAGCGAGGGCGGCGACCCGCGCGCCATAGCCCAGCTGAAGCAGCACTTCGAGCTGAAGTTCGGCTCGCCGCAGAGCAACCGGTACAAGCGCGCCGTGACAAACTTCATACAGTCGCTTGCCGCGTACTCGGTTCTGTGCTACATCCTGCAGATTAAGGACCGCCACAATGGAAATATTCTCGTTGATGCGGAGGGACACATCATACACATAGACTTCGGCTTCATGCTGTCGAACTCGCCGGGCCACATCGGCTTCGAGGCGAACACCTTCAAGCTCACACAGGAGTACGTGGACCTCATGGGCGGCGTCGACTCCGAGGGCTGGCGTCACTTCGTGTTTCTCGTGACGAGCGCGTTCCTGGCCCTGCGCAAGCACACGGACGAGTTCGTGTCATTTGTACAGATAATGGGCACGCACTCATCCCTGCCGTGCTTCTCGGCCGGTCCTGCGGCCACAGCGACGCAGCTCAGGGCGCGGTTCATGCCGGACCTGTCCGAGGAGGACGCAAAGGCCGCGTTCGAAAAGCTCGTGTGGAAGAGCTACAACAGCCTGTACACGAGGATATACGACCAGTACCAGCTTGCAGTGCAGGGTATTTATAGTTGAGCCGCATGAAGCTATCCGCTAGCGGAGCCGCGAACCACTAGCGGAGCCGCGAACCACTAGCGGAGCCGCTAATCACTAGCGGAGCCGCATGTATACATATAAAACCTATACATATTGGAGTCTTGGACACACGCTGCCAAAGATGGAAGACCCAAAAACATTACGAAACAGAGAAAATAACAATAAAATAGGGAAGATTTATCTTTCGATGGGCCGCCTTACACATTTGGGGCGAGGCCAGCGTGCAAATAAAACGACAAAGGCGGCTCGGAGCACCGTCTAGTTTGCCGCGGCCTCATCCGCGGGCCCCGGGCTTGGAGCCGCTGCCGCTGCTGCCGCCGCCGGTGCCGCCGCCGGTGCCTCCGGGGCGGGTGCAGGAGCAGCGCCGCCGCCGGCGCTCGGGCCGTTGTGGGGCAGACTCGCGACAAGCCGGCCGGCTCGCCGGACGCATTTGCGGCCGACGGCAGGTTTTGCGCACACGCGTCCTCGGCGCGTCGCGTGAGCTTGTGCAAGCGGTCCACAAGATCCTTCAGGAAATCGTGCACTGGCACGGGCAGATAGGTACCGATCGTGTGAATGATTGTGCTAGCGTTCGTGGCCTCGGCGTTATTGAGCCGGCGTCGCACACCCTCGCAGGCCGGGTTCTCCTCGGCCTCCTTAATGAGCTCCTGAATGAGCTCGCGAATGTTCTCGCGCGGGTTTAGGAGCGCCTCCGTGACCGGGTTGTTCTCAGCGCCGTCGCCCGAGCTTGATGCGCCTGCGGTCGGCGGCTTCGGCGACGCGCCAGCGCCGGAAGACGCCGGCGTGCCGGTCGGGCAAGCATTGGCCACGGTCGTGTTGCGAAAGAGGTGTGACATACGGCTCATTTCTCGAAGCTGGTTCTGCGTGTGGTGAGGAGAAGAAAACCACGGAACCCGGGGCCGCCTTATGTACTATTTGCAGGCAAGCCCGGCTGCGCACCAGGCGGGCATGCGCATCCCCAGGCATTGTGGCCCGGGCAAGGGTTTTGTCGCGGGCAAATCTCCGCATTCGGCAACCGCGTCCGCATTGAGGAATGTGTGCGCGAATCTGTAGCAAGTCCATGGCGAGTTCGGGGCCTAAAGCGGGGCTGGCCGGCAGTGCTGTGGCCTGTAGCTTGTGTGGGCTGAAGTGCGAGGCGCGCGGCTCGAACGACACGAGGGCCGCGTCTCCGCCTTCGTCCGCGTGCTCACATGACCCGAGTCTTAGCCGTGGATCACGAAACAGTAAGGCTTGAGCAAAAAAAACCCACTGAGCAAATCCGAATCAAAATATGCCTCCCGTTTCGACGACAACGACGCAGGTCCAGGCGCGCGAGCTCTCCATGTTCGACAAAATCAAGATGGGCGCGTTCATGGGCGGCACGGTCGGCGCCGTGATGGGCATGCTGTTCGGCGGCATGACGATCTACCAGTACGGCCCCGGCCCCAGCGGGTACATGCGCACGATGGGCCAGTACATGATGGGCTCGGCAGCAACTCTTGGTCTGTTCATGAGCGTTGGCTCCGTCATCCGCTCGGAGGGCTACGAGGGCGTGCCGCGCAGCCCGCAGGAGTGGCAGTACGACTTCTCGAGGCGGAAGTAAAGAACTGGTCTCGAGGCGTGTGAACGGCGAGCGCACGCGGTAATTAACTGTACATAATGTGATTGATGTCTATGACTTTTTGGTCCGCGCGTCTACAGCGGGTAAATGAAGCTCTCGTTTTCGAGATCCGTCTGGTCCAAGGATGCGACGTGAACAACGATCTTTTCTCCGTTCGAGGTTTCGACGACGCCAGTGTACGCCTCGTCGTGGTTGTTGGCGGCTCGCCGCGCTTTATTGCGACGCGACAGAACCACCCAGACCGCGAATATGAGCAGCGGCGCCACGGTGAAGCTCAAAACGATCTGCACAATCCAGGCCGGGATGTAGCGCGGCGCATCGGTCTCCTGCCAGAGCTGCGGCGAGACCATGTTCGAGACGGAGTAGGCGATGAGGACCATGAAGTTCCGCGTGAGGCGCTTCGAGTACGACGCGCCGGCCGTGGCCGCGGACAGTCCGAATGCGCAGATCCAGGCCTGGCCAAACGAGTTCGACGCAAGCAGAATGGCCGCGAGCAGCCCAATCGAGTTTGAGAGCGGCAAGGCAACGGCCACAATGGAGCCAACAAATGCGGGCAGCTGCGACCACATAATGCAGAAGCAGGACGTGTTTGGCCAAATGTAGAGGGTCAGTGCCGAGAACGCGCACCAAGCGACGCCGTAGCCGGCGCCGGCAACGGACACGAGCGTCGAGTCGAGGCTCGAGACGCCGCCCATGTTCGTGAACAGCAGGTTCTGCTGGTACGGCAGGTTATTTGCGAGCTGCTGGCAGAAGAAGAAGCCCACGAACAGCCACGACACGGGGTCGCGCAGGGCCTCGTAGACGTGCGCGAGCTTGACCTGCTTCTGCTCGATTGTGTTCTGCTGTGTGCGGTGCACGCGGCGGATCGTCCAGACCTTCTCCTCTGTCGACAGCCAGCCGGCGCGCGTCGGATTGTCTGGGTACACGAACCAGATGAGGACGCTGGCCACGAGGCAGAGGCCGCCAATGACGATCTGCAGCACGCGATAGTTTCCAAACGAGACGTTCGCAAACATGCATCCGTAGGCAATGAAGCCGACGGGAATGGGGTCGAGCACTGCGGACGCGTAGAAGAGCGGCATGGCCGTCTCGCGCTCGTTCCGCGTCATGAACATGCCCATTGTCGTTGTCAGAATGGGGATGGACGGCGCCTCGACGACGCCGAGCAAGAAGCGCAGGGCAACCATGCCGCCGAAGTTCGTGGCCACGCACACGAAGAACGTGAGGATGGACCAGAGCACGGTTACGACAAACAAAACTTTGGATAGCGGGAGCTTCTGCACAATCCACGGCCCCGGCAGCGAGCCGACAAGGAACCCGACGTAAAACAGCGTGTTCACGGTGTCGTACTTGTTCTGCGTGAGGCCCGTATGATCCCACAGACCCATGATGGACGAGTACGAGAGCGCTGCCTTGTCCATGTACATGATGAGGTTCACGACGAACGCGAGGCTGAGCATGCGCCAGAACAGTTTACGCGACAGCCGCCGTTCCTGCTGCGGCGTGATTTCGGGCACGAGAGCGTCGTGCTCCTCCAAAAAGGCCACAGTCACGTCGGCGTGTCTTAAATCCACAACGGGCCGACTATCACTGCTGCTCGAGCCCAGATCACTGGCCTCGTTCAGGCTGGCCGAGCCGCTGGCCGAGCCGCTGGCCGAGCCGCTGGCCACATCGGCCACGGCAACACGAGCCTCTTTGTCTTCGCTTCTTCTTGGCCAACCCATGGAATTGGCAATTGTGAAATTTCATTTTGAGAGGCTAATTAAGGTCGGCAAAAGCGCGCGAGCGCAGTGCGTCTTGCGTGATATCAGTTGGCCTTACGTACATGCATATATTTATGTGCAGCGCCGTTGCCGGCGCAGGGGCCCGCCAAGGCCGCGCCCGGCGCGGGGGGGCTAAAAGTCGTCATAAACAAACGAGAGTTGCGTTGGAAAACGTCAACAGTTAATGCAGGCTGCACTGGCGGCCGCGCTGTCGTCGCCGTGCCAGTGATCTGTGTGCAGACTTAGTCATTTCCGCAAACGAGCGGCGCGACGATCATTATCAGTAGCGTACAGCGGTTTTATGCAGGACGGTGATAGCAGATCGGATTCCGGGCGCCGTGCCCTAACCGCACAGTCCACAAGCGAAGACCGGGCGTCAAGAACGCCGCTTTTACGGCCAAAATATAGCAGCTACAAGCAGTGGAATAACGCGTGAAGCCAGAATGGACGCGTAAACTTGGTTGCGTAGCTTGATTGACCATGTTTGTTGTGATTGCGTCCTGCGCAGAGCGCTAACGCAAACATACGGCAGCAGGGCCACGGAATACGAGGTCGCTGCTCAACCGAAATGAGTGCTTAAGGAAACTCTGCGATGTCGAGCCGACTCCGTATCGCCAAAGATACGCCGCTAGTTCAGCGCATTGACACACGAACTCCGCGACCAGCTACTTGTGCCGCACGATCCGGAGTGCTACTATTGCCGATTCCTTGGTTTTTCCTGAGAATTTCGTTCGCATAACTATCCAGCGGTACTTTAGGTGTTCGGTTCAGCGGTTCGCTACAGTCGCGATTTCTAAGTTAGCACTTCTTTCAAATACTCTGGTTACTTCATGGACGGGTGCGACAATTTTCGACTCTTTACAGACGGCGATTGGCCGAATATACTAGGCGGCGAACCTCAAGAGCCTCTGCGTGCTACCCCGCACAGCGGAGTACGACAGCGAAGCGTACAAAGACAGCCGACTAGGCATCAATAATAGCAGGCTAAATACTAGCAGGTTAAAAAGTAGCAGGCTAAAAAGTAAATAGGACAAGTACTAGCAGGTTAAAAAGTAGCAGGCTAAAAAGTAGATAGGACAAATACTAGCAGCAGAATCAGTGGCCACTGGCGTCTACTAGCGCCTACATCTCTATAAACGGTCTTAACCGGCGCCGTGGGTACCGCTCTTCTACACGCCGAATCCGCGGCTCTAGGCACGCCGGACGGAGCATGCCCACCCATAAACCGGTGTTGACAAGGCGAATTATACCACCGCGAGGCCGTGGCGCGGCACTGGCCGCGCATTTGGCCGTGGCCCCAGCCGCCCTGTGCTGGCGCGTGGTTAATCAGCGCCCGGCCGGGCGTCCCAACCTCGAGCATGCGCGTCGCCTTCAATCAGGACTCGAGCTGCGTGGTTGCCGGCACGTCGCACGGGTTCAAGGTGTACAATTGCTCGCCGTTTGGGCGGTTCTTTGCGTCGAGCGAGGATGAGGGCGCCGTGGGCATTGCGGAGATGCTGTTCTCGACGTCGCTCGTCGCGCTGGTTGGGAACGGCGAGACGCCGGCGCACAGCCCGCGGCGGCTGCGCGTTGTGAACACGCGGCGGCACGATGCGAACTACATTCTGTGCGAGCTCACATTCCCGACGTCTGTGCTGCGCATCCGCATGAACCGGCAGCGGCTCGTCGTCGTGCTCGAGGCGCAGATCTACATCTACAACATTGCGAACATGCGGCTCCTGCACACGCTCGACACGGTCGCGAACAAGGACGGTGTTGCCGACATCACGCCCGAGCCCGCGGCCGGTGGCGGGAACTATCTTGTGTACCCGGCCGGCCCGCCGACGAAGCACCTGCTCAGCACGAGCGCGAACGCGGCCGAGGTGCCGAAGCCGCCGCAGGGCGAGATGGTTGTGTTTGACCTCGAGTCGCTGTCGCCGCTGAGCGTCATCCGCGCGCACCGCTCGCCGCTGGCGCACGTCGCCATGAACGAGGACGGCACGCTCGTGGCGACGACGAGCGACAAGGGCACGATTGTGCGCGTGTTTGCCGTGCCGAGCGGGAACATGCTCTACGAGTTCCGGCGCGGGTCGTACCACTCGCGCGTGTTCAGCCTTGCCTTCAGCCTTGGGTCGAAGCTGCTCTGCGCGTCGAGCGCCACGCAGACCGTGCACATCTACCGGCTCGATGCGGAGTCGCGCGTGCGCACGCCGGCAAAGTACGGCGAGGTCGACCCCGATGCGGACGCCGACGCGGACGCGGCGCCTGCAGGTGCGGCGGCGCCGTCGCGCGACGAGTCGCCGCGGCCGAGTCCGAAGGGCAAAAAGCACTGGCTGCTGCGCAAGGCGTGGGAGCCCGCGGCCGGCGCGCGCGACTTTGCGTACTTCCGGCTGCCCACGAAGCCGGGTACGCGGACCGTGCTTGGGCTGGCGCCGCTCACAAACATGGTCTACGTGGCCACGGAGACGGGCAAGCTCTACCACTACAGCGTGAATGTGGAGAAAGGCGGCGAGTGCGAGCGCGTGGCCGAGTACAGCCTTGAGTGAGCCGGCCTTGAGTGGGGCGGCCCCGAGTGAAGCAGCCGACGCGAGCCGGATAGGAAGGCGGCGACTCTGGCCCTAAGTAGGCGGCCTCGAGGCGCCATTGAGACAACTTCGAGGCGACTTCGAGTCTGGCCGCCTCAATTCTGGCTCTGGCGGCCTCTAACCTGGCGTCTCGAGTCTGGCCGCCTCAATTCTGGCTCTGGCGGCCTCTAACCTGGCGTCTCGAACCCGGCGTCTGGCACCATTGAGTCTGGCACCATTGAGTCTGGACCACTGAGTCTGGCGACCCGGAAGGAGCGGCGGCACTGGCCGCATAGCATGTAGTTTTGCCTGCGCGGCCGTAATGGAATAATGATGATACTATGATGTTTAGATAAAGCGCCGGCCAGGCGCGTTAGCGCGCAGGCGCGACAAGCCTGCTCGCGCGCACTTGGAGCCCATGTTTAGAACCACGGCGCTTACTGCCTAGCACCGCGTCCTACCTGTTTAACTGTCACCTACCACTAAAGCCGAATTGCAAACGGAACTAAATCGTTGTCCTGCGCTCTGCTCGGTTTGCATTGCAACATTAGAAAACTGTTCTGGTTGCTCCGAGCAGTCGACATACGCAGCGTAATTAGCACGCACATTGGCGGGCTGCACTACACGCTTCTAAACTAGTCTTAGCGGAAATCAGAATTAAGATGCGCTAAAATGGAGGCGCCGGAACGGAGACTCACGCACGAAGGCTCGTGCACGAAGGCACGCGCGTAGGCGCGGCGTAGGCGCTGCTCCCAGCTCCCAGCGACCCTGGCCCGCCGCGCCGTTTTGTCACCACGTCGACCTCACTACGCACCCCGGACTGCTTGTGACTTTGCATCGATGGCGTCCGTCGACGAGCTGCAGGACGAGCTCGTGCGGCAGAGCTCGGCGCGGCTCGACGCCGAGCACGAGCGCACGCGGCTCGAAGAGCAGGTGCGGCGGCTGCTGAAGGAGACGCAGACGCTGCGCGACGAGACGCAGGCGCTGCGCGACGAGAACGGCGGCCTGGCGCAGCAGGTCGAGGTGATGCAGAACGAGATGGCGGACTTGTCGAGCAGCCTTGTGGAGGAGGCGAACGTGAAGGTTGGCGAGGCGAACCGCAAGGTCGCGTCGGCACAGCGCATGGTCGCCGAGCGCGACACGCTGCTCGAGATCCAGGCGTCGCAGCTGCAGGAGATCAAGCGCATGATGGCGCGCCAGGAGGAAGCGGCGCCGGCGCGCAGCGTGCCGCGGCGGCAGCGGCAGCCCGCATACACGGGCCCGCTCGACGCGGACGCCGTGCTCGACCTCGACGCGTACGCGTCGCCCGTGCGCCCGCTGCTGCGCCTCGACACGCGCGAGTTCCGCGAGTTCTGCGAGATCTTCCCCGTCGAGGGCGCCGCACGCTCGTTCCACTTCTCGCTCGAGGCGCTCGAGGCGCCGGCGTGGCGCCGCTCGCGCTTCGTCACGCGCCTCATCCAGGAGGACATCGAGCCGACGCTGCGCCTCGACCGCGCCGCGCACATGAACTGGCTGACGTGCCGCGCGTTTCTGAACGCCGTGCTCGACCAAACGCTCATTCTCGAGCCCGTCAGCACAAAGGAGCGCCCGTGGGCGCACCGCCCGTCGCACCCGTGCCTCCTCTGCGGCGAGAACCGTGCGGAGCTCATTTACAGCCGCTACTTCTGGGCGCGCACAACGCCCGACGCTGAGCCGCTTGTGCTCGACCTTGCCTGCCTCGCAAAGGTGCGCCTCGCCTGCGAGCTCGTCGGCTTTGTGCGCAGCATCACGGACGCAAAGCCCGGCCACACACAGGAGCAGCAGGAGCAGGCGTGGCGCGAGTGCACGTCCCTGCGCGAGCAGCTGTTCTGGGCCCGTTCGGGCGGGCTCTATCCCGAGTCCGGCGACGATGCGGACGCGGATGCGGACGCGGGCGCTGGCGCTGGCGCGGACGGCGCTGGCGCCGACCCGAGCGGGCACGAGCTACAAAGAGTTCCAGGCGACCTCAGCCGTGTCGGCACGCCGCAGATGGCGCAGAGTGCATTCGCCGTGGCGAGCCCGGCAAACACGATCAGCAGCGCCGTGCTGCGCAACGCCGTGCCGGCGCCGCGCGGCCACGCCGCGAGCCACCTCTCTCACGAGCACGCCCACGAGCACGCTCACGAGCACGCTCACGAGCACAACCAGGAGCCTGCTCAGGAGTCTACCGAAGAAGAGCACGCTGTGCTCTCCGAGGACATGGCGCCGGCCAAGGACATTACTCAGAATAGCGAAGAGTACAATGGGCACGCCGAGGAATATACCGAGCACACAAAAGAACATGCTGCACCCGCCGCTTCGGCCGCTCCGGCCGAGGGTGTATCCTCACGAAGTCAAGTAGACTTAGCCGGCTCGGCAGAGCCCGAAAGCGTTTCTGAAAACGAGACCCGCGCCAGCCCGCTAAGCTCGCCGGCGCAGCATGCGGCGAGCTCTCGGCCCACAAATACGCACACGAACCTGCATACAAACACGCACACAAACAAAAACAAAAATGCGGCTACAAACGCGGCTACACACACGCAAACGGAGTACACTACAAACACAAAATTTAGAGGCGGCAACAGCGCCGCAGCAACGCCGGACTCGGACGCCGAGTTCCACTTCGGCGACGCACAGGAATTCCCGAGCCCGGCCGCAGCGCCGAGCGCCGCGCCGGCCACTTCGCCGCGCGAGACCATGCCCGGCGGCTGGCCTGGCTAGGCACGGCGGCCGCCGCGGTGTCGCAATTTCTTATGTCGCGTGCCGCGTGCCTCCCAACGGCGGCCGGCCCCGCGATTTCTTATGCCGCGTGCCTCCGCTGCGGCGGCGCTAGCGCGTTCTCGTGCCACAAGCACGCTTCCGATCCTTGCCCCACACATCTGAGGCTTAGAGCCGCTTTAAGCCGGAAAAATATGCACGTCTTTTCTTACGCATGCAGGTCACCCGCAGCATGGGGGCCATGCGGAGACACGGGGCTAGGGTCCCCGGGTTTTCATGAGCGCGGGGCAGCCTCGCAGCAGCAGCATCCCGGGAGCAAGCAGGCGCCGCTAAGCGCAGGCTGACATGACGTCGCCGCCCGCAACCTGCCCGCCGGGCTTACCGTGGCGCGCGTGGGCTTGGTTAGGGCGCCAGCGCTGACGGCACGACGCACGACCGCCAGGGCCGCGCGCCGCCGCCAGCGTCGATGAGCGGCGGCACGGCCGCGCGCCCGCGCCGCCCAGTGCGCCAAATGGAGTGGCAAAGTACGTAGCTTAAATTTTGGTTCGCCAGCTCGGCCGCGCCAGCGCCGCCGCGGCTCCGGCTCCGGCCGACCGCCGGGCCCCGGGAGCGCCACACATACGATAAGACCGATTTCTCCTGGGGAGACGTGCGATACCTGCATCTTGGCGCTTATGGCACAAGGCGCACAGAAGTTCCGAACCTCCCAATGGATAATCCAGGAAATATACCACTCACCTAACCCCCGTATGCATATACCCCGCAAAATCCACTGGCGCGAGCCGCACGTGACGGCTCGGCCGGGTGTATATACACGGATCGCCAAAACGCCCTAAAGGAAAAAAAAAAGAACCCCCCTGCGAGCGTATAGTAGAACCAGGCCGTCTGGGTACGGCGCTTGCGAAGATGATCTCCCCCCACATGTCCGACCCTGCAACGCACGCGCCGCGCCTACACTCCGCCCTCGCGCTCGATCCGCACCGCGCAATGGCGCACCCGACGACGGCAGCGGCTAGCCAGGCGCCGCTGCACCAACTGCAGCCTTCACCGAACGGCATCCCATTAGGCGCCGCAAACGGCCTCGGCTCGCTGCAGTCGCTGCAGTCTTTGAACCACCTCGGCGTCGGCGTCGGCTACGCCATGCCCATGCAAATGGCCCCGTTTCGGCCGCTGTACATGCCCGGCCCGGACCCGGCGCCCGTTGGCGTGGATCCGACGCTCAGTGGCAGCAAGCCCGCAAAAGCGGCGAAGGCGCCGGCTGTCGGCAAGCGCATGAAGGTCTCGCGCGCCTGCGACGAGTGTCGCCGCAAGAAGACGCGCTGCGACATCGACAGCGAGAATGACGTTTGCTCGCTTTGTCGCCGCGCGAACGTCATGTGCACGTTCGCGCGGCAACAGCTGAAGCGCGGCCCCGCGCGCAAGCGCAGCAGCCAGCCGCTGCCGCTCACGGGCAGCGTATCGCCGCCAGCCGCACATCGGCCGGCCGCGCGCACGCGCTCGCAATCCACGTCCGACTCGATGCGCCGCGGTAAGGAGAGCCCCATTCTGCCGCCAATAGAAACACTGCTCAGCTACCAGAAGACGATGCCCATCGGCGGCGGCGGCGCGGCGCAGAGCCAGACGGCGCCCATCCCCATTCCGCGGCGCGCACAGCCAGCGGCCTACAGCGGCCACGAGCACCACGTCAGCCCACCGATCATAGACTACCAGCAGCTGCAGCCGAGCCAGGCGCAGCTCAGCCCGACGCAAGCCGCCGGCCTGTCCGAGCCAGCCGCATCGCAAAATAATGGGCTGTCCGGCTTCCCCGTACTTGTCGAGGTCGCCTGCAGCCAGAGCAGCCACGAGGCCGGCCGCGCCGAGAAGGGCGCGCCCGGGTCCGTGCCGTCAACGCTCACGCTCGCGGGCAAGGCATCGCCGCCGTCGTCCGTCGAGTCTGCGTCGGCGCTGGCCGGCAAGGCGCCGACGCCGCCGAACTACTACGACGGCGGTCTGCACGGCGTCACGCACCAGGCGCTCATGGAGTACTATACGTTCTGCCACCCTGTGTTCCCGATCCTGCCGAACTCGATTGCCGAGTTCGACGCCGTGTTCCAGGACGCGGGGCCCATGCGCCAGTGCCTGGTTGCTGCCATTAATGCTGGCACGCGCGGCAGCGTCGACGCGGCAAGCGTGCCGTTTGGCGTCGGCGCGAGCCAGCTCGGCGGCGCCGACCGCGAGGCGCACCTCATGGCCCTGCTCCTTGTCTACATCAGCACGCTCGAGTATACGTGGCTCGGCGCGGCCGTAGCTGAGTGCGCGGCGCTGAATGCTGAGCCGCTGAACCCGCGCACGGAGCGGCTCACGGCGCTCGTCGCCGTGCTCGACCGCCTGAACGGCGTCATCTTCGGCACGCGCAGCCTGTTTCCGGCGGACCTGCACCCCGTGGCCATGCGCTACGCGCCGACGGTGCCGACGCTCATGGCGCTGCTCTCGCCGGCGGCGCCGGCGGCCACGGCCAGCCACTTCCGCACGGCGCCCGAGATCGTGCTGGCCACGCTCGGCCAGCTCGGCTCGCCGACCGGAGCTGCGCCGGAGCTGCTCGTCACGCTCGACACGCTCGCGCCGCAAGTGCAGCGCACGCCGCTCGAGAAGTTCGTGCAGGCGGCGCTCGCGCGGCACCGCAACGGGACCGAGGACAGCCGCGCACAGCCATGAGCAGCGCGGCCCCGCGGCTGCGCGCGCAGCCTCTATTTATCGGCAGCGGCTCCTCAGTAATGTATATGGGTTGTTTCTCTTTTCTACTTTATTTTGCGACGTTAATCTATGACTTGCGTTATGTAGTTTATGAACTAATGAGTTTGGATTTAAAGAAAGAAGCAGCGCCGCCGAGCAGCGCCGCCTTGCATTCCCGTTGGTTCTGTGTTTCTGTTTCTAGCTGTGTTCGTTTTTCGTTCTTTCGTTTTTCAATTCTTTTTTGGCGCTGCACCGCGCGCTGTGCAGCGCGGCCGAGCTGCGCCGAAAATTGCGCACATAATTGCGCACATTCAGACCTAGCTCGCTGTCGGGATTTCGGAGCGCGGGGAGGACCCCCACCTCGCAGCCTTCGTTTTCGTCCGAAAACAGCCCTGAGCTTATGCATGGCCCTGCGCCGCGGGATCGCCGTTCCGAAACCTCGGGCTCCTCCGAACGTCGGCCCTAACACTATTCGCTTAGGTCACCTGCAGGATGATCGTCCCGATGCAGGCTGCCCCCTGCGACAACCCCACATCCCCGGGATGTTCTACACGTGACGCAAGTGCCTGCATGACGGCTGCATGAGACGGGGAAACTCTGCCCCGCATTTGGGGCGCCGAACGCGGCTCCCGGAAGCAGGCGCCCCCTCAGCAGCCAGCGCGGCAGGCGGCCAGCGCGGGCCAATGGGCGGCGCCGGCGGCGTAATTACGGCCGGCTGCTGGGGTAGGCCAGCGGCATTCGCACAATTGTAATTCGTCGCTCGCAGTGCGGCGCGGCGCAGCGCGGCGCTGACTGGGCACGCGCCCGATCGCATACAAAGCCGAGGAGGAAGCCCTTGACAAGCACGCTACGGGTGCGCTAGGAAAAAGTGCGGACCCACTGCGGCCACCGTCGCGGCAACGGCTGCCGCTGCCGCCGCTAATGAAGCCCTGCACACCCACAGACTTTATCAGGACTCTTTTCTTCCGGTCTAGAAACGGTCCGGGCGACAGCCCGGATTATGCGGGCACCCTCGCACCTCATCCCGATCATTATCGTGCGCCAAGGAGGCGCATCTGCAGCCGGCCGATACTGCCTTGCGTCGCAGGCGAAGGAGCCAAGCGTTCGCTGCGGCCAAAGTCGTAGTTAATGTATTCAAAGCCAACGGTGCAAAGGCAAAAATGGACAGAAACAAGCGAGTATTTATGAGTAGAGCATATACGCACAGCTGAGCGTCACGAGTAAATAGCTAACGTCCTTAGAAATACCGCTGGGCGCCTCCGCACGCCGAATCGCACGACCAATAAGGGCACGAAGACTCATGTACGTAGACGGAACGAGCTAGGAGCGAGCGAGCAGCCGTGTGATGGGCCTGACGAGGACGCCGCTGGACGAGCGGCATCAGCACGATGCGCTAACTATGAACTGAAGGCCGACGGGTAAACTAAACAATGGCAAGCCGGAGCCGGCAAGCCGGAGTCACTGAGCCGGAGTCGCTGAGCCGGAGTCACTGAGCCGGAGCGCCTGAGCCTGTGCTCTCGGCCGCGCGAGTGTGGGTGGCCGTTCGCACCCAGCATCGAGCTTTCATCCAACGTGTTTTATTCTTGTTCATTATTTACGGAGCTAAACAAAATGTGAGGCCTTTTGAGGGCCAGCCAGGTACTACGCGGCAGCGCAGCCGAGCGCCGCGTGCGCCAGACGTGTAGCTCACGGCTGCCCTGGGCTCACGCGGCAATGCCGGCCGCATAGCTCACGGAGCTGTCGCTGCGGCTGCGCGTCTTCGAGCTCTGGTCGTAGGCAAGCCAGTCGAGGCGCAGCGGCGCGCCGTGCGCCTCGCACAGCTGCAGAAGCAGGCCGAGCGGCTTCTCGCCGCACACAGTGTTGCCTGTCGTCTCGATGTACTTGCGCCAGGCCGCGGCCGAGCCCGTGGCCACCGTCTGCATGCCCTTGCGGTCGAGCGTCTCGATGGCCCTATAGATGAGCGGCGCCTTATCCGCAAACGGCGTGTAGTCGAAGTAGCGGCCCCAGTGGCAGAAGTCCGTGCTCACGACGAACGCCGTCTTCGGGTCCGCGACGAGCTGCAGGAGCTCGTCGAACACGGCGTCGCCGACGCTGGCCCGCGACGCCGACGCCGCGCCGAACAGCAGCGGCACGACCGTCGCGTGCGGGTTTACGAGCCGCAAAAACGGCAGGTGCATCTCCCAGCTGTGCTCCTTCACGTCGGCGGCCTCATCGAGCTGCGCGACGCCGGCCGCGCGCAGGCGCGCCACAGCAGCATCGTCAACGGCCACGTCGCCGAGCGGCGTCGCGAGCGCGCCAAAGCCCGTCGTGCACAGCCCGCGGAAGTACTTGAAGTGCGACGGGCCCATAAGCACGACGCGCTCGATGCTGGCGTCGAGCGCCGCGTACGTGTGCGCGAGCACGCGCCCGCAGAAGCGGTAGCCCGCGTGCGGGCCAACGCCGAAGCGCCCGCTAGTGCGCGGCGCCGCCTGCTCGAGCCACTCGCCAAGCTGCGCCCGCAGCGGCGCCGGCGCGCTTTCGTACCAGGATCCTGCGTGCGAGGCGGGCCGAATCATCGTCGCAAAGCCAGTGTCGTCGTCAGTAGTGGTTTTAGTGGCTGCAAGGAAGCGCGCGGGCCTGCGGATTTACAGGGAGGTACTGCGGGTCGAATTGCGCTTTGTGCAGCCGTGAGGTGGTGCGGCGAAGCAAATAAAGGGTGCGCAACGCGAACGCGGCAGCAGCGGTCCCAGGCCCCGTAATTAACTAAATGGCCGTTCAGCAGCAAGTCAGCAGGCCCTAGTCAGCAGACGGCGCGGCCATAAACCCATTGCCATTTGGCCTTCGCGGCGCGCGCGGTTAGTCAGTCAGCATGAACGTCGACCTGCAGGAGAAGGTCGTGGCCACGCGGGCGGAGCTGCAGAGCGTGAAGGCGCAGGCCGCCGCCGTGAAGCGGTCGAAGCAGCTTGCCGAGCTCACGCAGACGCAGGTGCATGCGGAGCGGCCCGAGACGGTGTGGCAGGGCGTCGGCAAGGCGTTCGTGCGCGCGAGCCCGAGCGCGTACGACGCGGGCGTGGCCGAGCAGCAGGCCGCGTTCGACGAGCGCCTTAGCGGGCTCGAGAAGAAGGAGCTCTACTTCGGCACGACGCTCGAGAAGCTCGTCATGACGATCCAGAACAGCCAGTAACGCGCGCCGGCGCAGCCTGACCAGCCCGTGAATAGCCGTCAGTAAATTGCCGGTGACTAGCCGGCGCTAATGCCGTGCTGATGCCGAGCCGCAGACGAGCCGATGCCGAGCCGTGGGCGAGCTGCCGAGCCGCGGGCGTGCGGCCATGCGTGCTACATAAGAGGCGCCCGGCGCGAGCGCGACCGGCGCAAGCCCGCCCGCCGCGTGTGTATACAATGCGCATACGGCTCCGAGGCCAATAACGGCGCTCGTTGCGCATGCAGGGCGACCCAAAAGCCGAGTCTATAATAGAGCGAATCCCTGCGGTTCGTGACAGGCAATTCGCATTGTACGAGATAGCCGTGAAACCGCCTGCACCGCCAGCGCGTGCGGCCGCTAAAGAATTCGTTAGCTGTCTACGTATAGAAGCGTGTCTCATTAGTGTCGTAGCAAAAGTATCGACTCATTTCGTAGTGGTTTATTAGTGACGATTGCGCATGTTAATTAGGGCGCGCATGGAGGACGCTCACCGCAGACCCTGAGAGCATGCGCATGCTCCGCTTGTGATTTGAGTATCCTACGCTACCTATCTACCAACAACTGCATACCTATTTGCCACTACTGATTCTGACTGGTGTATCGTTCACGGCCCCGCTGCAAGCCTTTGTCTTCCCAGCACGATCGCTTTACAACGGAGCTCGAAGTAGGAAGTTTGAGCGGTACAGTCTTGAGCAGGACAGCCTTAAGCGGTACAGCCTTAAGCAGGACAGCCTTGAGCAGGACAGCCTTAAGCGGTACAGCCTTGAGCAGGACAGCCTTGAGCAGGACAGCCTTGAGCGGTACAGCTTGCAGCAGGCAGCCTGACAGCGAGAGGCAGAGGCGGAGGCAGAGCTGTGGCCCGCAGCGCTCGCCCAGGCATTAAATAGATTTCATAAGTATTACCTGCTGATCAGAACTAACTAGGCCAATCATGACGGCTCAGATGGCGCTGTACCCGGCGCGGCGCGAGCTAAGGCTCTCCGAAATGCGGCGCACGAGGTCGCGAAACAGGTACGGCAGGTCGCGCAGAATGTCGCCAAGGTCCGTGGGCAGCGAGCCGTGTGCATTCGCGTAGTTCACGTACACGGTCAGTGCCGCGTAGGCAATGAGCCCAACAAGCAGCAGCACAAACAGCCATGTAAAGAACCCCCAGCCGCCGCGCGCGGGCGCGTCCGCCGGCGGCGTCTGGTCCGGCACGCCGTTCTTGCACAGCTTCGGCGTGAACACAACGACGTGCCAGTCCGTCGACGGGGCGCGCCATCGCCACTCATTCCCGCTCGGGTTCAGCTCGATCTTCTCCTCTGGCCCGCACCACATCGTCACGACACCCTGCTGAGCCTCGTCGCCCCACTGCGCGCCGTCGTACGTCAGCTCCAGCAGCCCCGCATTGCTCGTCTCGCCGTCGCCGTCGAAGTACACGGCGTCGCTGTCGTAGAACTCGTGCTCCGTCGCGTTCGCCGCGGGCGAGCCCACGGGAATCGCGTGCGTGAGCTGCCACTTGCGGCCGACCTCCGTCCACTCCAAGGCGCAGAAATGGTCGTCGCCGGCGCACTCTTTTGGCCCTTTTACGGGCGAGCACGGGTTGAAGTAGACGGTTTTGTTCGTGCGCGACGGCGGCGTCGAGTGCAGGCTCGTCGCAATATGGGTTTTGTCGAAGTCCGCGAGCCCGTAGCGCGCACAATCTATCGCCGCCACAGCCGCAGCCAGTCCCAGCAACCGCAACACCATTAACGAGCTAGTCGCGCGGGCGCCGGATCAGCCCCAGGCCTTGATGACTAGGCCTCCCTCCCAACGTTGCACAGACCGCCGCGCCGCCGCACCTTGCCGCGCTGCCCCAGGCACCTAACCCTCGCGCCCCCAATTTAGCGCTCATGGGCAACCGGGCGCCGGCCCCTGCCCTGCCGCTCTTATCCGCGGCGGCGGCCACGGCCGCCAGCGCGCCCGCGCCGCCGTCGAGCCGCCGACTTAAGCAACGCTTGCTATCGGGCGCCGCCCCTACGGCCACCCCTACGGCCGCGCCGCCCGCATTGAGCAAACGCTTATGCAATGGTGCAATTATGCAATTCCTATCTGCGCGGCCGCTCAGCGCCGAAACCGCCCAGATGTAGTGCCATGCCGGGCCGCGAGATCGCATGACCGTGCGGAGGCGAGGGCTTATCGGCGACGGCTTATATGAGGCAGTCGCGATTGCCGAAGCGCCGCGCCGTGGAGTAGCTTGCGCGGTAGACGAAAGTAGACAAAAAAGTAGACGAGAAAAGACGAGACGTAAACGATACGTAAACGATACATTAAAGACGAAGCTGGAAACGCTAGTGATGCGATTCGTAGCAATGAGCTGCGTGCGAGCTGTGCGGCAAGTCGAACAATGCGCCCAGCACGCAGTGCGCCTGAAAGTATGCTTGCACGAAACGCAGAGCCTCACGCCTTAGAACTACCGGCGACTGGCTGGCAACGCCGATACGTTACTGCCAAGGTACTGAATAGTCTGCGTAACCCGTGCCGACACAGTGTGACCAGCCTTCACGCGACCTTAAACACGCAACAGCGAGAACGCGATATGAATGAGCGTCTCGCAGCCACGCTGCGCGGCACGGCCCCAGTGGCACGGCCCCAGCGGCACGGCCTTCGTGGCGGGGGCGCAACTGCGTGGCGCAACCCGTGCCCCGCACGCTAAACAGTGTTGCGGCCAGTACCGCGCCCAGTTACGCGCTCATACAGGCGCGCGAGGCCGCCGCGCGCTCGCGTAGGAGACTCGTACAGTGCGCGGCCGGCCTCCTCCGTTAGCGGGCCGAGCACGCGGTGGCGCGCCGTTGCGAGCAGCGCCCCGCAGACATACACGACAATGAGCGCCGCGACCACGAAAATCGCAAGCCACAGCCCGCGCCACACGCGGAAGCCTGTTTCGGCGTGGCGCGGCGGCCAGTACGGCCGCAAATCGCACGCGCGCGGCGTCGTCACGACGACCGCCGGCACCTCGGCCACATAGTGCGTGTCGATCTCGACGCTCGTGTGGCGGCCGCACTCGAAGCGCAGGTGGCCGTCCGCGTAGAAGTCGCCCCACTCGGCGCCGGCATAAACAATCGTGAGCTCGTCGCCCGTGTTGTAGTGGTGCTCGCGCATGCCCAGCTCGGCGCTGCCCGCAAGCTTAATCGTCGTCCTCTCCCAGCGGCCGTTGATGAGCTCCTCGTCAACGGCGCAGAAGTGGTTGTCGTCGCCGCACGCGGGCACGCCCTTCATCGGCGCACACGGATTGAAGTAAACAGTGCGGTTCGTCGTGAGCGGCGGCGTGCTGTACTGGCCCGTCACTACGTTCAGCTTGTCAAATGCCTCGAGGCCGTACGCAGAGCAATTGAGCGCGCCAAGCGCGCTTCCCACAAGCACGAGAAACCACATTCTAGGGCCCTGCGTGTGAATAAGATCGCCGGTTAATGTCATGGTGTAATGTAGGGTGCTGGGCTTGCTGGGCGGAGGGCGCGCGGCGTCATGCGCTCGCGCCGCCGGCCCGGAGCAGCGCATCGCGCGGGCTTGTGGGCCGCAAATAAATAAACAATTCGCACAAACACAGGCCCAAGGCTAAATGGCGAGGCCGCCGGCAAGGTTGCCGCAAGGCCACGATGCGGCCCACATACGCTTATATGCGGCTCTTGGCGCCAAGACGACGCGCTCAGTCATGCTTGGCGCTCGGCCGCACCGCGCGTGGCCGGTGCGCGCGGCCGCACAACCTTGGCGTCGCGTTGTTTTGCACTCGCACAAGGCACGCGCGGCTCAGAGCCGATCGCGTCTGCACTGGCGCGCAGCTGCACGATAAGCACCGCCGTGGCGCAACCCATGCCCCGGTCCTAAATCTGGTTGCGGCCGGCGCCATGACCCGTCACGCGCTCGTACACATTCAGCGCTCCCTCACGCACAAGCATCGGCAGCTCGTACAGCGCGCGGCCGGCCTCCTCTGCGAGCGGGCCCAGGGCGCGGCTGCGCGACGTCACAAACAGCGCCGCGCTCACATACACAACCAGCAGCGCCGCGACAACGAAAAGGGCCAGCCAGAATGCTCGCCACACTCTGAAGCCGCGCTGAACGGGGCACCGTGGCCAGGGGAAGTTTGCGCCACAGAGCGCCGGCGTGGCGACGCGCACGCTCGGCATGTCGCCAGGGACGTCGCGCTCGACGTACGCGCGAGTCTCGTTGCCGCACTCAAGCGCCAATTGGCCAGACAAGTAGAAGTCGCCCCACTCGGCGCCCCAGTACAGAACGCTGATCTCGTTTGCATAGGCAAAGACGGACGCGTCCATGCCGGCGTCGACGGCGCCCACAAGCTTCACGGCCGTCGTCACCCAGCGGCCGTCGATCTCGGCCTTGTCAATGGAGCAGAAGTAGTTGTTCTCGCCGCACTCGGGCACGCCGGCGAGCGGCGAGCACGGGTTGAAGTAAACGGTGCGGTTCGTCGTGAGCGGCGGCGTGCTGAAGAGGCCCGTCGCCACATTGACCTTGTCAAGCTCCTCGAGACCATACTCCGAGCAGTTCAGAGCGTCATGCGCACCAAGCACGCCAAGCACGCCTCCGAGCAGCAGCAGAAAGCGCATGGCGCAGCGCAGGAGGCTACGATCGTCACGGCGCTGATAAGGTAAGGTTTCGCGGCGCGAGCCGTGATGCCCAGGACTGGCGCCGTTCTGCGCAGGTTAAACGACATTAGCACGCACATATTCAAAGTGCGACTCCCCTGTTTCTTTTGCCGGCCTCTGCAACGCTGCGACTCCAGCCGTTTGCATATGCTCCATTGCGGGTTCGTCGTTCGCGGCGGCAGCGGCAGCGGCAGCGGCAGCGCGAATGGCAGCGCGAATCGGATGTTCAGTGCTTCTTTTTATAAATTTTAGGGGCGCGAGTTAAGCTGCAGGCCGGATCGAGTGATAAATTAATACATAGAAAGTCTCAAGCGCCGCGGGCGTACTTGCCGACAACAACGCAGTGATCACGCTCGTAGGGCTCGAGCGTGAGCTGCTCGAGAGGCTTCACACGCTCCTCGCGCAGCTTCTGCACCTCGCGGGCAAACACGGTCTCGGCGTCGACGGTCGAGTCAATGCAGTTCGCCTTTATACTGATCACGACGCCGCCGTTCTCCTTCAAAAACATGTGCGCGTTGAGGGCAATGATACGCGCCTGGTCGGGCTGCGCAACGTCGGCAAAAACACAGTCAACCATGCCGACAAGCATGCGGTACTTCTGCGGGTGGCGCGCATCCTCAATGATGGGCACGACGTTCGGGCGCTTCTTGGCCATCGAAATAAGGTCGCGGCCGGGACGGTGGCTGAACTCAACAGCGTACACAACGCCCTCGGGGCCGACAATGTCGGCAACGTGCGACACGGACGTGCCGCTCGCCGCACCAAGATACAGGACCTTCTTGCCGGGACCCATGAAGATGTCGTCGAGACCGCCAAGAATGCCGGCGGCCAGCTTCGACCGGAACGGGTTCCACACACGGTATTCGGTCTTGTTGCCGTCCACCTCCGTGGACACAAGCTTCTCTTTGTACACGTTCTCGCCGGGCGTCAGGTTCTTCGTCAGAAGCATGTCCTCCTTGCCACGGCCGATGAAGACACCAGCATGACGATGCGGCTCGACAATGACCTGCGAGCCGCCACGCGCACCACCGCGGGGCGCACCGCGGCCACCACGAGGCGCACCACGGCCACCACGCGGCGCACCACGGCCAGCACCGCGAGGCGCGCCACGGACGCCGCCACGCGGCGCACCACGGCCACCGCCGCGGCCACCACGCATACCGGAGCCACCTCGGGCACCACCTCTAGAACCTCCTCTGCCACCTCTAGCAAACATTGACTTGGGTGTGAAGGTGTTAAGCGATCACGTACTTGGAGATCGAGGAGGGACTTTTTTCGGGCGTATTTGCTAATTTTTTTGAAAAATTATGTGGCCACGTGATGCGCGGCCCGGGCGAGCGCGCATGCGCGCCGCCGCCGCTGCGCGCCACCCTGACGAGCGCTGAGCGATGCGCTAAAGCAGGCGCGCTTCAACGCTAGCACAATTAAAGCCTCGAATTCGGCGGTGTGGCAGGACCGTGTTTGCGTTCGAATTTCTAGTGCTAAGCCGCCACTAACCGGCCCGCTGTCGGCCTGGTTGAGCGTGCGCACGCTGCGAAGCGCCTTGCCGCGCAACCGGCACCAAAACTGCTTAGCCGCAGTAGCGCATTATTTTGGAGACAACTCACTCTGAATAGACGGCGTGCTTGCCGAATGCGCGCGCGCCCATGAGGCGGCGCGGCACACGCGCTCGCACCGCATTCAGCGCCCGGGCTTAGGGCCCACATGACTCAGCGCCAGCGGCGGCGCGGAGGAGCACCTCGATGCGCCTACGACAAATTCAGCGGGCGCCACGTGATTGGCACTTGAGGCACTCGGGCTGGCGGCTGGGACCCAGGAATACCTAGCGACTTTTGGCACCCCTTCGAGCAGATCCACCGGATTCATAGGACATGACTCGTTACAGCAAGACCCCGGTTAACCCGGCCAAGACGGCGTCCTCGCGCGGCTCGTACCTCCGTGTGAGCTTCAAGAACACGCAGGCGACGGCGCAGGCCATCTCCGGCCTGCAGCTCGAGACGGCTCTGAAGTATTTGTCGGCCGTTACCGAGAAGAAGCGCGCTGTTCCCTTCCGCAAGCACCACGGCGATGTTGGCCGCACTGCGCAGGGCAAGGAGCACGGCACGACGCAGGCCCGCTGGCCCGTGAAGTCCGTCGCGTTCCTGACGGACCTGCTTGAGAACGCGCGCGCGAACGCCGACGCGAAGGGCCTCAACACGGAGGAGCTGGTCATCTCCCACATCCAGGTGAACCACGCACCCGCCAACCGCCGCCGCACGTACCGTGCGTTCGGCCGCATCAACAAGTTCAACTCCCAGCCCTGCCACATCGAGATCCAGCTCAGCGAGAAGCCGGAGGAGATCGCCAAGGCCGCGGATAAGCCGAAGTGGCTCTCGAGCCGCACGCGGGGGCGGATCCTGGCTGCTAAGCGTAGCTAGATACTGTTAACTTATAATAAGGCCAGCCTTGGTCGTACATATCATGTCCAGCACGAATAAGTGAGTGATTGAATCGAAGCCTGCGAGTTAGAGCAGCAGTGTTGCTGAGGCGCTTCGAATGGTAACGGCAGCGGAGGGTAGTACTCACGGCCGCTAATGCCTCAGGGCGATTATACCTAGGGCGGTTAAACCTAAGAACCCAAGAGCGGTTCAACCTAAGGGCAGTTAAACCTAAGGGCACTTAAGCCTAAGGCCGGTTAAACCTAAGAACCCAAGAGCGGTTCAACCTAAGGGCAGTTAAACCTAAACGTGCCGGCGGCTAGAACCGGTTGCAGAGCCTGCGTAGATGAATTGGCTGCCGCTGGCGATGCCACTACAGCACAGCAGCCAATTCATAAAGTAAGCTTCAAAAGTGCTAGAATAAATAACTACTGCGCCGCCGCCGCGCCGCCTGCGCCCGCGCCTGCGCCTGCGCCTACGCCGGCACCCGCGCCGGCACCCGCACCCGCGCCGGCACCCGCCACGACGGGCGCCGAGGCGGCCGCGCCCGAGCGGCCGAGCGCCCATAAAAGCGCGACGTGCAGAAGCGCCGCGTACACGCAGAGGCCGCGCCGGAACTTCTCGTCGGCAACGGCGCGCCCGAACACGCGGTAGACGGCCGCGTTCACGCGCGACATGCCCATGGCCGCGCGGTCGATGCCGAGGTCCTTCATGTTCATTTCCGGGGTTGGCTCGTAAAGGCGCGGCGGCAGCGGCGCCGCCGACGGCGCTGCCGCCTGCATGCGGCGCACGCGCTCGTAGAGGCCCTGGTTGTCCTTGCGGATGGCCTCGAGGTCGCGGCGCGTCTGTGCGAGCGCCGCATCGCTCGCGTGGGCCTTCTCCTCGAGCTCGAGCATGCGCGCCTTGTAGCGGTCGCGCTGCTGCGTGATGATCGCCGACACGGGCTGCTCGCGCTGGCCCGTGCGCGGCACGGCCGTCCACCCGCTCACGGTCGAGAACGTGTCGGCCTGGTTCACGGAGCTGAGGTCCTCCTCGAGCTTCGCGACGAGCTGCCGCGACGCAGCAAGGTCCGCCGCGAGCTCAGCGTTCTGCGCGGCCGCACGCTGCGCCGCGAGCTCGAGGTTCTGGTTCGCGAGGCGTAGGTTCGCAGCCTCGCTGCCGCCGCCGCTGCCGCCCGCCGCGCCATCGCCCGCCGCCGTTGCATTCTCGGCCCGGTCGCCGTCGGCCGCGTCGCGTAGCTCCGCAACCTCGCGCCGCAGCTCGTCGTAGTCCTGCTTCACGGCGAGCTCGCCAAGGTAGCGCCGCAGATCCTGCTGCTGCTGCGCGGCCTGCGCCTGCAGATCACGGACCTGCGCCTGCGACGCAGCGAGCCGCGACGCGGCCGCCGCGGCCTCTGCCTCGAGCTCGTCGACGCGCGCCTCGAGCTGCTGCGCGGCCGGCGCCGACGGCGCCGCGGCCTCGCGCTTCAGCCGCGACTCGAGCTGGGCCACGCGCTGCGTCTGGCGCTCGAGGTCCCGCGCCAGGCGCGACTCCTCGGGCCCGGACTCGCGCGCGCCGCTGCTGCGCAGGCGCTCGAGCTCCTGCTGCTGCTGCTGCAGAAGCGGGCTCGGGTCCGGCACAAGCGCAAGCGTGCGGTACACATTCATGAAGCACGACTCCGCAAACTGGCAGCGCGTCGTCAGCGCGTCAATGCCGCTCTGGTACGCCTTCAGCAGCCCGCGCATCTCCGTCAGCTTCTCCGCGTCGCTGAGCTTGCGGAACGCCTTCGTCTTCGAGGACAGCGCCTTGCGCGCGGCGCCGCCCTCCTCCTGGTTCGCGGCAATCTTCGTGCCTTGCTCGTCGAGCACGCTCTGCAGGTGCGCGAAGCCAAGGTCCGTCCAGCTGTCTACCGTCGCCATGAGGTGCGATTAAGGGGCACGCCGCCAGCTCAGGGCGCGCTCGGGCCAGCCGCCGCCGCGCCGCGGTTTGGGCTGTTTACAGGGCAGGGCGCAGGGTCCGCAGCGGCGGGCCTGCGCGGGGCCATCATGGCCGGCGCCCCCAGCGCGCGGCAGCCTCGCATCCCATGTAATAATGGTAATTAAGTGGCATCCATTCGCTAAGTGATCATAGCTTTGCTCAATGGCTGCCACACGGTGGCCTGCGCAAGGATCTCACGTCGTTGCAGTGTGTGTTTGAATGGTTAGGCACGCTCATTAAGCACTCAATAGGCACACTCGTTGTACTCAATTGTGCTCTAAGTTGTTCAGTTGTGTTCAATTGTGTTCAGTTTATTATAGTATGTTAATAGCAGGTTAAATGGCGGGTCAAACGGCGGGTCAAATGGCCAGTGTTCGTGCCTAATAGAAGCGGTCATGTCGACCGCATTGTAAATGGCCGCGCGCTCACACCGTGATGGGCACAATGTGCAGGCTCACGTTCACGGCGTCAGAGCACGGCGCCGCCTCGTTGTCCGCCACATGCACAAGCACGGAGTTCCAGGACGGGCACACAACGGCGTGGGCGCCGCGCATGCGCAGCGTCCACTGCTGCGACGAGAAAATCGGCGCCGGGTTGTACAGCGAGTCGTTCACAAACAGCACCTTCTGATCGTTCAGCTTCACCGTTGCGAGCGGCTCGGGCACAATGAGCAGCTCGTACTCGGGCATGAGCGTCGCCTCAAACAGGTACCCGGGGCTGTTCGGCTCGTTCACGCCAAGCGTGCCGTCCTGATAAATGACTACGGTCTCGCCATTCACGCCCTTGTCGTCGCTGAGCGTGATGAGCCCGAACACGTCGCCCGGAATAAGCCCCTCCGCGCTCGGCGGCGCACTCTTGAGGGCCGGCGCCTGCCGCTGCGCACTGGGCCGCGCCTGCGGCAGCGGCGGCAGCTGTGCTAGTTGCGGCAGCTGTGAGGCCTGTTCCAATGACGGCGGCGCCTCCTGTAGTGACGGCGAGGCCTGCTGCAGTGAAGGCGGTGCATCCTGCAGTAGTGCCGGCTGCGGGTACGCAATGCCAGGCATCGGCACAAACTGCCCGCCGTTCACACGCAGGCCGGCCGGCACGGGCGCGCCGTCTACAGCAGCAGCACCGAGATCAGTTGCGCCACTGCGGCCACGGGAACTATCTTGAACGGCGCGGCTGCCGCCTTCGCGGCCAGCTTGGCCGGCAAAAACGGCGCCTTGAGGACCGGCCGCAATGCGTGGCACGCCTTGCGGGCCGGCCACGTTAGCGGGTGGCGCGGCCGTCGCGGCCGGCGCGGCCGCCGCGAGCGCGGCGGGGGACTCGCTGGCCTTGTCTGCATAGCTGAGGGCTGTAAGGGCCAGGACAATCGCAGGAAATTTCATGAAGCTGGCCCTTTAATAGACGGGCTCGCACTATATATGGCCACAGCGCACAGGTCACTGAAGGCCGCTGCATCACGCAGCAGGCCCTCCAAATACTGCCACAATAGGAAAGGCGTTGGCCCGCGGCGCGGCGCTCGAGTACAAAAGAGGGTCTTAGACCTAGAACTAACTATTACCGCATGCGGACATAGTGCCTTGCCGGGGCAAAACAACCAGGGGCAAACCAGGCCGGGGCAAACAAGGCCGGGGCAAGTGTGCCTACGCGCTGCCTGTCGGCTTCGCGGCCGCAGCCTGCGCCGTCGCAGACACCTGCGCGGCCTCCGTACCGGGCGCCGCGTGGTTCGAGCCCTCGTTCGGGCCCTGCTGCTGCGGCGGCGCGTAGTAGCCCGGCTGCGGCGCGTACGCGGGCGGCTGCGCGTTGTTGCCCTGCGGCGGCGCGTACTGCGGCTGCGGCTGCGGCGCGTACTGCGGCTGTGCGTACTGCGGCGGCGCGTACTGCGGAGCGTACTGCGGAGCGTACTGCGGCTGCGCGTACTGCGGAGCGTACTGCGGCTGCGCGTACTGCGGGTACTGGTAGCCGGGCGACGGGTAGCCGTAGTTGTTCGTGCCGTAGCCGCGGTTCCCTCGAACTCGAAGGGGAACGGCGGGAAGGCGGCAACGGTGGAAACGAGGGCGGCGAGAGTGACGAGCGTGGTCTTCATTTCGTAAAGAGAGGAAGTTCGGGTGCGCATTATGGAGCTGCATTGAGCCGTATTATATAGTCGCTAGGCGAAGCCGCGCCGCGAGCAGGTGCGCGCCGGCTGCCCGCGAGCAGAGCTTATAATTGACTTTGATTCCCGCTGCCGACCAAACTGTGAGCTTGTCTGGGCCCTTTGGCGAAGCGCGGCCGTGCGACACGAGCCGCGCCTGACCAACACGACAAAATAAAAAGCCATGCGGGCTCGGTCATGAACAAATTAGACGCGAAACTTAAGGCCGGCCTGCACAGCGCCCTGCCCAGCGGCTGCAGCGTGCGCACGCCCGCAATTAGGCTCTGCGAATAGTACGGCACAGCGCCGTTAAGCGCAGATGGGCAAGCGGGGCAAAGAAGGCCACACGGCGGCACGCGGCGGCGGCCCTGCGCAGCCTAGGCCCGCATTTGGTCCGATTTAAGCGCGAGCCGCATTAAGCGCGAGCCGCACGGTACACACCCCAAAGACGACGCCAAGCCCATTGCGGATGGCGCCTTCGCCGCGCTCATGACAACATGCATAATCTACTAATTGTTATTCTTTTACGAGCTTAGGCGCCGAGTCCCGGCCGGGGAAACCTAGATCCGGCGCCGCGCCGCTCCGGGCGTTTGCGCAAGCGCTTACTCGAGCGTCTTCAGCGTTTCGTGGCCGGCCTTCGTGTACAGCCACTCGTTGTATGATACGCCCCAGTTCCAGAGGTAGAGGTACGTGCCGACGGGCAAGGCCAGGAACAGGAACTGGCCCTTCACGCGGCGGAACGTGTTGAACACGGCGTTGTAGGCCGCGCCCTTGAAGGGGTTCTGCGCGTTCGGCGCAAGGCCGTAGCGCACCGTGTACTTCTGCTTCGGGGACACCCACCAGCCGCCGTGACCCATGTTTGGCAGTTGCTTTGTGGTTTTTTGAGTTGTGGTGGGAGGAAGACGGAACTTATTAGGATAAAGGCGCGCCCGTGATTGGGGAGCGCGCGTGACTCATCACTTAGTTAATATAGCCACAAGCTACGGTTAGAATGTTTCGGTCACGGGTTCAGCCCCCCCCCCCCTCGGCTACGCGCGTCCGCGTCGTGCCGGGAGCACAGTAGCGCCTACGTCGATGCTTCATGCAATGCCGAATGTAAATAGCTTAGATCGAATACATAGACCGGAGCTGCTGCTTGAACTCCAGGGGCAGGCTTTCAATTATGTCCTGGAAGTTCGGCAGATAATTTTTGTAGCCCTCCAAAACCTTACTCACGAGCTCCTTCAGCGGCGGCGTGGCCGTGAAGTGCGCGGCAAGGACCTTCAGGAACTGCTGGAGGTCGGCGATCTCGAGCGCCGACGGATTCGCGGCCACGACGAGGCAGATGCCCTGCAAAGCCGTGTCCTTCTCGAGCGTCGAGTCGACGTCCATGATGACCTCGAGCCACTTGCCAATAAATATGCGCAGGTGCGGGGCCACGAGCTGGCTGAGGCCGAGGCTGAGGCGGCCAATGGCCGTGGCCGCGTTCGAGAGCAAGGTCGGGCTGAGCACGGCCGGCGAGCAAAGGACCGTGCCGAGGCGCTGGAACAGGTCGTTGAACCAGGGCTCGAGCGAGAACTTGTCGTGCTGCATCGCAATCTCGGCCAGCGCCCACATCGCGTTGTCGCCAACGGGCTCGTACATGACGTTGTCCTCGATCTCGCGCACGTCGATCTGCTCCACAAGCTCGGGCACAAGCGCGGGCAGCGTCGGCAGTAGCTGCGACTCGAAGCAGTAGATGGCGAGATCGCCAATGAGCGCGAGCGCGCTCTGGCGGATCTCGAGGTCGCCCGTCGCAATGCCCGAGCGCACGAGGTCCACAATCGTTGTCTGCGTGCTCTGCTCCTGCGCGGCAAACAGGGGCGCCATGCCCTCGTTGTGCAACGCCTGCACAAGGCCGTCGATCATGTCCAGCGCACACACGACGACAACGGGCTCGGGCGCGTCGACGTTCAGCGGGTCGAGCTGCGCGCGCTCAAGCAGCACGAGGCTCTCGCGCGCGAGCAGCACGCTGCGCTCGAAGATGGGCGGCGCGTGCTCGGCGAACGGCGGGCCCGTGGCCATGGCCAAAAAGCTGAGGCACTCGAGCATGGCCAGCAGCTCGCGGTCGTCGTCGCCGACGACGGCCCAGCGCTGCAGCATGGGCTCCATGAGCACCTTCACGAGGTCCGGCTGCTGCTGCACGGCGCCCTCGACGGCCGTGGCCACGCTCTGCACGCACTCGTACAGCGACAAGAGGTTGTTTGCTTGGTACTTTGCGAAGCAGCTGCGCAGGTGGCTGAACAGCTCGGCCGCGTACGGCTCGAGCGCAGGACCGGCCGCCTCGGCCAGCGTCGACAGCGCTGCGCAGGCGGCGCTCTGCACGCGCTTGTTCACGTCGAGCATGCACTTGAGCACGCCCTCCAGAACCTGCGCGTCGAGGTTCTCGTGCGCGGCGTAGCGGCTCAGCGTCCAGCACGAGATCTCGCGGATGGACGCGTGCTCGTTGCGCAGCAAGTCTATGAGGAAAGGCACGAGCTCGGGCACGAACGCGACCTCGTTCGCGGCGACGCAGCCCTGCGCAATGGCGCCGAACGCGAGCACGGCGCTCTCGCGCACGGGCCACGGCTGCTGCGCGGCAATGCGCTGCAGGAGGTGCGGCAGCACGATGTGCAGCGTCTGCGCGGGCTCACGTTGCGCGAACTGGTCGAGCGTGGCAGCGGAGCACTTGCGCAAGTTCCAGTTCTCGAGCGACGACTCAAAATCGTCGTCCTCGTCGTCGCTGTCGTCGTCGCGCTGGCCATGGCCGCGGCGCGACTTCGGCAGCGTAGGTCGAATATCCTCGTCGCGGTCAGCCTGCGCGCTATCGTCCTCAGCCAAGCTCTCAAGCACAAACACGTCCTCGTCCGAAAAGACCATTGTCTCGAGCACGGCCGGCAAGATGGACGCGAGGTACGGCGCAAGCGTTTCGGAGTCCGCGTCGGACTCGGCCAAAGCCAGCAAGAACTCGGCGGCCTCGAGGGCCACGAACTGCTCCGGCGACCGCAGGCAGTGCAAACAGAACTGCACGACGCCCGTGAGGTGCGGCGCGATCTTGTCCGGGCGCGCGAGGAGGAGCATGCTGAAGGCGCCGCAGATGTTCGACATCGTGTCTGCGTTTGTGTCGCCCTGCGCCAGCGCGAAGCACGCGTGCATGAAGTCGTCGATGTGGATGAGGAACGCCTGCGAGCCGAGGGGCACGAACTGCGTGAGGCAGAACACGGCCTGTGAGCGCACGCGCGGGCTCGGCGACTCGCAGAAGGCAATGAGCTTCGGCACGAGCTGCGACACAAGCGCCTCGTCCTGCGCGACCTGGCCGGCGCTGTCCTCGCAGACCTTGGCCAGGGCGCTGATGGCGCCCTCCTGCACGGGGTCGCCCGCCGCGCTCGCGTCGATGGCCTGCACGAGCTCGGGCAGCAGCTGCGGCCAGCCCTGCAAGCCGGCCTTCGAAATGAGCGTTGTTACGACAATGGAGCTCGCGTTGCGCACGAGCTGGTGCGGGTCAGCGAGTCCCTTCGTGACCATCTGCTGCACGTAGGCGACGGCGTCGCCCGGCAAACGCTGCCAGTCGAATATGAGGATGTTTTTGAGCCAGAGGCCGGCTGTCGCACGCACGGCCTCCGTGGCCGTGTCGGGCAGGGCCGGCGGCCGCTCGACGAGCAGGTACACGAGGTACTGCGCCAGATCCGGCTGCTGGCGCGCGGCCTCAACCTGGCGCCGCGCGTCGATGCGCTGCTGCCGGTGGTCCCGCGCGCCGTTGTTGGACTGCTGGAAGAGCACGGCTAGCGTGCTCAGTGTCTCACTCGCCGGCGTCCACATAGCTAAGGATGAAGATTCCACGCGGCGGCGTCACGTGTATTATAAAGAGGACAGAAATGCGCGGGCGAGCTAAGACCTGCCTCAGCTCAGGCTGGCCGTGACAAAGACGCTGGGAAAGTGTGGGGTCGAAGCGCGGCAAGGCTAGTGCGCGGCAAGGCTAGTGCCTCAGAGGTAAAGCGTTGCAGAGCCTCTATCTATACCTTGTAGATGAGCTAATTACTGCGCGGGCGCGGGGGGGTAACCGTCGTAGCTAGCCGTGCCTGCGTGTACGCGTACGAGCCAATTCGTGGCGCAAAGCCGCCCGCGGCCTTGCAAAGTTGCGCGCGGCCCTGCAAAGTTATCCGCGCCGAGCTGTTTCTGCCTACATGCTGTGCGGAGCGTAATGGCTACACCAGTTAGTGTGTTAGATCGTTTAAGTAGCTGCGCCGGTCGTTAGATCGTTGAAGTAGCTGCGCCTAGACCGCAAAACTAATTAGTACTAAATCCCAATGGTTCGCGGGGTGAGTAGGAACTGCGCCTGTGGCCGAATGCTCACAAATTGTGTGAAGGCAGCTGGCTGCGCTGGTCGAAGGCGGCACTCTGCGCACCTAACAATAGAGTGCGCAAGTGGCTATATGGGACAAATTTAGCCGGCACACTGGTGGGGCAACTTTCGTGTACCGCACCAAAGTAGTCCGTCCCGCCTAGATAGAACTGTCGTGTCTGAGACACGTCCTAGGCGGCATACTATGCTTCTGTGCGTGCACTACCCCGATCGCGACGAACGGTCGTAGAATCAGTCATACAAAGTGCTGGCCACATAGCCGACCTTTTTGGGGGAAGCTGTCGAATGTGGCGTCCCGTGTTTACTGTTACGAGGGTAGGGTGTGCTGAAATGACATGCATGCGCAAACGAGCGCGCGCACGCCTGGGAGCACTGCATTTACAAAAAGCTTGTTGACGAGGGCTAGCGAAGCCACACCTCGGTTCGGCTCGGTGGGCCGCCATGCGCCCCGAAGTAATTATGCCGCATCGGTATCGGCAGCGCCAAACGCCGCAGGCGCGAACGACCTCAGATGACGGGCCTCGGCGAGTCAGGCACTTCGCAGCAAGAATCCGGCTCAGGTTTCGGGTATACCCTCCTCGTAATGCTACGGATCCACGAAACGAGCGCGATCGGCCCTATCGCTGCCATGACGTCAGTCACAAGGCAACGGTCAGCTCTGAGATAAGACGCGTAGGAGGCACGAAGGATAGGCCTGCAGCTGAGCATAAGCCACGACAATCTTTTGCTACTGCCAGTTTTAGATAGAAACGTTTATACATGAACTAGACTTAGTCGGTTTTGTCCTCCCTCAGGGTGCGGCTCGCATTGCTCGGTGCGTAAAACCTTGCATGCGCGACGAACGTGCGCCTTCTCAACGCACATCCCTCTAGTGCAGGCTGTGGTCGCGGTTTGTTGTGTCCGTTAGTCGCCGCATTAATCATATCGATAAAGGCGTGAGACATCTGTGCAGGGCGGGCGTGCAGGTCAACAGACTTTCTGCAAAAAACAAAAGCCCACGCGCTTGGCGCCGTACTAAAAATTTCCCCGAACCGCATGATGCCATTTATTTGAAAATCAATCGGCGCGGCCCTAAAAGCCGGCCCAAATCGCTGCTCAGCGACTTGGACAAAGCTTTTATGCGCCTGCACGGCAACTTACTAACGCGCTGCAAAAGCGAGCTGCAGCCACAACAGGCCACTGCAGCGATCCTTCCTTCCCGTGACCTCAGGGCCGGCGCAGATTTTTGCCGTATCGTTGATCCGCGCCGATCAGCATACCGTTTCTGGCCCGCCGTCATGCACGATACTGCCGCCGATCCCTCGTCGCGGAAATAGCGAATGCGGAACGGCACGCCCCGCCCGCAACCGCCTCGCATAGATAGGCTAGACTAGACTAGACTGGGGCAAAGTCCAGAGTCATGAATTAAAGAGGCATCTACGACTCTAGAAAGATAAGCAAAAATAACCTAGGATAAATAAAGACGTTGTCCGTGATGGCAGCAATCTCGCTGCCATGCAGCCCACACAATTATGCGCCAGCGCCGTCGCCTGGGCCGCCCCGCGGCCGCGGGCTCATGCGCAGAGCGAGCGCGTCGAAAAGACGTCGAGCTCTTCGAGCTCGTCGAGCTCGCCCTGCGCGCGGATGCGCAGAATGTGCTCGCCGCCGTCGTTCTTCGTGCTGAGGCCGTCGAGCTGCAGGCGCGAGAGGCCCGAGTCCGAGTCGAGCGACGACACGAGCGACTCCTCAGAGTCGCTCGAGTCAATAGGCGAGCTGTCGTCGTAGTCGAGCGACTCGAGCGAGCCCATTGAGCTGCGCGCGGACGCCGCCTCGAAGTCGGCGAAGCGCACGCTCTTCCGGCGCTTTTTGTTCGTGGCCGCCTCGGGCTCGAGCGGCGAGCTCGGCAGGTGGATGTTCATTTGCCGGTTCAAGCGGGCCAGCCGCTCGTTCGGAAGCTCGAGGATCTCTGCTGGCACAAAGCCCTCGCAGCCCGTCTTGCCGTCGCGCACAAACCACCAGTACCAGTGCGTGTCGCTGAGGAGCACGACCTCGCGGTCAATACCTACAGACACTTGGCCTCGCTCCGTGCCAATGAAGGGACGCAGCGCGTGTAGAATCATCGTGCTATGCATGTCAAGTTAGAGAGGAGAGGAGAGGAGAAATGGGGGGGGGATGTGTGTCCGGACAAACGAAGTACTGCCTGTGTTTGTTCAGTGTAAACTTCCAGTGTCAGTCCCTAGAATGCCACGTGTAACCAGTAGAAAGCAGTATTTTTTGAGTCCTCCTCCACAATCGCCAGAAATCGGGAATCTCAGTGGGATATATAACTGTTTGAGCCTTGGGTGATTCTGCAGGCTGCAGGCGATGTTGCTGCTTCATGTATGCGTTATGTAAGGTCTGGCGCTGTGCCCAGCGGAGAGGGCGTCGCCCCACGCGTTTTGGGGGCGGCCTCATGCATCATGCGCATCCTTCCTTGCATAGCCCTGACACCCCATGTCCTCTACGGGTAGTCTGCCCACTAGGGCGGATACTAAGCGCGGGCGTTGCTTCTCGCCGCCGATCACCGCCCGATGTGTATCGCATGAGTGCATTTCGCGCCGCACGCTGCGCCGGCCAGACCGGCGCACTTCCGGCAATTTCCGGGGGTCACATAGGTGCGTACGTGTCTGATCGCACTCGTATCCAATGCGGCCGCGCAACTGAGGGGGAAAGGGGGCAGCAGCAAATAATGGCTTAGCTTCGCCCACTCCGCAGGCACTAGGTTTGGCGGCGGGCCCGTGCCCTGCCCATGCCTTTGTTGCGGCTGGGAGGGTTATTATGCTTGCGCGTGTGGCTTCGGCCAGTCGCACGTCACGGCGATAGGGCCACGTGATGGCGCACCTCTGCAACGGACAGCCCACGACTGCACGCGGTCGGCGTCGCCGGCCCACAGCAATCCCCAGCGTTCAATGCAGTAAGTGCTTCCGGATTCCGGATACGCGGGGCAAGGGCAGATCCTCTGCGGGTTCGTAATCGGCGCCTGCGTCGGCGTGGGGCAGCGCATCACGAATCTCAGGCGCCTGCGGGCCGCGCGCCTGTCCGCTCCGCACCGGCCGCCAAATTTGCGGGGCTGCGAATGGCCTGACTGCCGCACATTTCCGCATGATCCCGTACGAGTGCGGCGTGGATCTCGCCGCGGCGCGCCGTCGCAGCGCCGCAACGTGCGCCGGCAACGCGGGCTGCCCAGTACGAGCCTATCGAGGTTTTGGTTTTGGCCCAGCGACAGTGCGATCAAAGCAAGCAACCCTATCGCAGGACCTCGAATCGCAGGGCCTCGTACCACATGGCCCCGTACTGCAGGGCCTCGTACCACAGAGCCGCGAATCGCAAAGCCGGCGCAGGCCCTGCTCCAAATGCGCAGCGGCACCAACGGTTAAAACGACTATCGGAGTAATCTTATCTACGGATTGGGAGGCCCGCCACGCCCGATAGTGGCCTACTCCTTCTTGGCCGCCTGCTGGCGCCGGCGCACAACCGTGTTGTGGTAGATGCTGAGCAGAAACGCGAAGAACGAGAACACGGGCGTCCAGGCCAGCTTCGGTACGTACTTCTGCGCAAACGCAATGAGCAGCGGCGACGACACCCACTGCGAGCGCAGGACGGGCCACAGGCTCGCGCGCACGCGCACGTACACTTCGCGCACGGAGCGGGCGCCGGCGAGCACGGACATCCACGCAATGAACGTCGTGGCCAGAATCGGGTTCACGAGGAGGTTCAGCGCCACAATCTGCGCCACGTTCGTCGCGACGCCGGGCTTCGACCGGCGGAACGCACGCTGCACGAGGTCCACGAGGTAGTGCGACAGCGGCCCGGACACGAGGAAGCCGTACAGAGCCATCTTCGGCACGCGCGGCGACAGGTACCCGTACTTCGCGTCGCGGTCGCCGGCAAGCACGGCCGCGATGAGCTCGGACAGCCCATTGAACGTACCGGACGTGAGCGCCTTCGTGCGCACGGGATGCAGGATCAGTGCTTGCAAGTACGAGGTCGCGAGCGTGCTCATTTTTCGGTGCGCGGGGAGGGTCTTCGGGCGGAGCTGACTAGGGGCGCTGACTATGGCCGCTCGGCGTGAGGAGTCATTCCCGCGCCGAAGGGTACTTTTGATCGCGACCCCACCGCTAAAGAGGCGGGACGGCAGCCGCCGACGCGGTGATAGCGGTAATGGCGCGCGCGCGCCCTGGTAAGCCCGCTCCCGATAAGGCCCCTTGGGAGTATTAGTCAGCCGTGAATAGGCCCGATCGCGGGGCGGGGGAGGGCAGCGTGGCTACAGCGAAAAATGGGCATAGAAGGTGTGTGCATACTCGACGCAGCCCTGCTGCAGTACCCTACACCTGCTGCCATCGGCAGCGGTGCCTCCCACAGGGGTCCCTGCAGGGCGGGCTAAGTGCCCATGATTACGCCGCGTGGGGCAAGATTTGGCACTCACCCTAGTAAGGAGACAAGCCAGCGCTTAGCGGGCTCGCCAAGAGGAGGGCGTAGTGGGCCCATAGTGGGCCCATAGTGGGCGCGTACTGGCTCGCAGCGGGCTCGCAACGGGCTTGCTAACGGCCCGCAGAACCGCGCCCAATTGGGCTACCGCCCGTGCGCGCGCCGCCTAATTGAGCGCGCGGCTGTAGCTTAAATTCCGGGCACGAGCGCGGCGCCGCCAATTGGCCGTAGCCCGTGCCGCTAATGTATACCCCCAAAACGGCGCCCACAATGCCGCGGACGAGGCTCATGGGCCGGCCAGGAGACACTGCATTGCATGCGATGACCGCGCGTCTGCGGGCGCGCCTGTGGCGGCGACGCCGGCTTCGTGCGAGGCGTGGCGCCAAACCTAATCCCGTAGCCAGACCCCAACCACGCGATCGTCAGATGTAGATCCGTTCAGACCTCCCAGGGCGGAACCCCTCCTGACCCCTCTTCATAGTCACGATAAGCGCCACGACACTGCCTGCCGCCGAAATCGAGTCTCGCGCTCGCAGGCGCCGTATACGCAGAGGCGAGCGAACAACGGCAAGCCCGCACGCGCGCGCGCCGCTCACCTGATGCTGACTAACGGATGAGTCGCCATCAGCCCATTTCGTGCGAACGTCCAAACCGCGACAGGCACACGAGACGCGGCCATGGATCTCGACGGGGCGTACGACTTCGACGACATCTCGAATGCGGCGGACACAAACAGTGCGAACGCAATGTTCTCGGGCATGTTCGGCGACTCCCCCGCGGACTCCGTCGGCGCGCACGACGAGCATGGCGCGCCGCCGCGAAGCGCGCCCGTAGACCCGGCCGCCGGCCCCGGCGCGCTGCCGAGCCGCGACGCGTCCGTTCTGCACGACGCGGCGAATCCGCACGCGGGCCTGGGACCCGACTCGCCGCCGCTCGGCCCGCCTGCGAACGACTTCGCTGCCGACAGCGCGGCGCGCTTCAACACGGGCTTCGACGCCGCGGACGAGCAGCCTGCGGATGCGTATATGAAGCTCGGCGACTTCGAGCCCGAGCCAACTGATTTGCACGGCGCACCGGCCGGTCCCATGGCTTTGCACGACGATGCGGACGACTTCGGCCCGCCGAGTGTCGCTAGTGAGCGAGCGACGCCCGCGCAAGAGCCCGGCCAAAACGGCGTCGAAGCTGAGGACCATATGGACCACGAGGATGCGCCGTTAGCGCGCGCCGCGGCCGAGGGCGCATCGACGCCGGCGGCGGAGGCGGGCGCGAGCGCGCGCCCGGGAAAACCGGCGCCCGCGCCGGCGCTAAGCGCCGACGTGCCGAACGACGACTTTGCGGTCGCAGAGACGGGCCACAATGACGCGACGCGCTCGCCGCGTGCAGACGTGAAGCCCGAGCCGAGCGAGCCGCAGCCAACACAAACGGCGCAGAAGGAGCCGCAGCCGGCGGCCGCACCAGAGCCGACGGCCGACCAGGCGGCTACGGACTCTACAGGCGCCAAGGGCTCCACAGGCTCCACAGGCACCACGGGCTCCACGGGCCCGGCCAAGGGCGCGCCCATGCGCGAGAAGGACGCTGTGCCGCAGCGGCACACCGTCGTAATCCCGAGCTACTCGTCGTGGTTCAGCATGACGCGCATCTCGGACGTCGAGCGCGAGTCGTTGCCCGAGTTCTTCACGAACCGCAACCGCTCGAAGACGCCGCAGGTCTACGTGAAGTACCGGAACTTCATGGTCAACGCGTACCGCCTGAACCCGGTCGAGTATCTCACGGTCACGGCGTGCCGCCGCAACCTCGTTGGCGACGCGGCCACAATCATGCGTGTGCACCACTTTTTGGACGAGTGGGGACTCATTAACTACCAGGTCGACGCCGAGGCGCGGCCGGCCAGCGTCGCACCGCCGTTCACAGGACACTGGCAGGTGAAGTACGACACGCCGCGCGGCATGTTTCCGTTCCAAATCTACGAGGGCATGAAGGACCCCGCGCTGCAGCCTATTGTGGCCCAGAACGGCTTGCGGCCATCCGACTCGCGGCCCGGCGCCGCGCCGGGCGGCGAGGGCAGCGCCTCGTTCGGTGCCCACCCCGGCGCGCCCTACGCAGGCGCGCGCGGGCCTGGCGGCCCGCCTAACGCTACTACGGGCGCGACGGGGCCGCGGCCGCAAACAGACGCATTGGGCTCGAAATTGCCGCATGCGCACGCGAAACCGGCCGACCCAAGCTCTCCAGCCGCAGCCGCAACCGCCACAGCCACGCCGTATCCTGCGAACTCACACACAGACGCGCACTCAAGTACGAATCCTCGGGCCACGCCGTCGGAGAACGCTGCGGCGTCGGGCGACGCGACGGCCGAGGCGTCGCCCGACGCAGCGTCCGCATCTGCGGCGAAGGGATGGACGAAGGAGGAGGAGCGCGCGATGCTCGAGGCCATTGAGCGCTACCCGCACGACTGGGACGCCGTTGCCGCCATTGTGGGCAAGGACAAGTCCGAGGTCATTCTCAAGTTTCTGCAGCAGACGGTCGAGGACAAGGCGAGCTCCGAGAACCTGGGTCCGCTCAAGTACAACACGACGCACATCCCGTTCTCGCGCGAGGAGAACCCCGTGCTCAGCGTGCTCGCGTTCCTGTCCAGCCTAGCCGACCCACAGACGGTTGCGGCAGCCGTTGGCCGCACCGTGCGCGCGGCCGAGGCGGCCGAGGTCGCGAAGGCGGAGGCGGCGAAGAAGGAGGCGAAGCAGGAGGCCGGCGCGCCTCGAAAGCCAGAAGGCGCCGATGCCGACGTAAAGGCCGAGGCCGCGCCCGCAGCGGCTACTGGCGAAGCCATGGACGTGGCGGCGGCGCCCGGCGTGTCGCCGAGATCTGCGCCGAGATCTGCGCCGGCATCCGCACCGGCATCTGCGCCGGCGTCTGCACCGGCATCTGCAGACGCATCCGCCCCGGCATCCGCACAGGTATCCGCACACACGAGCCCGCAGCCCACCGTCGAGGCCGGCCCCGGCGCAGAACCGGCCGCGGAGCCCGCGACGCAAGGCGGGCCGAGCACGGGCGCTGGCGCCGCGACTGAGGCGGAGGCTGAAGCTGAGGCTGAGGCTGAAGCTGAAGCCGAGGCCGAGGCCGAGGCCGAGGACGCGCCACTCGGCGACGCCGCGTCGGCTAGTCTGGCCCTCGCCGCGGCGCGGTCGCAGGTGTTCAGCTCATACACGGAGAAGTACATGTATGAGCGATACTTGCGGCTGCTTGAGCTCGAAATGAGCTCGATCAAGCTGCGGCTCGCGAAGTTCTGCATGATGGAGAAGGCGCTTGACACGGAGCGGCGCGAGATGGACAAGGAGCGCGAGCTGCTGTTTCTGGACCGCATGCACTACCGCCAGAACATAGACGAGGCCGCCGACGTTGTGCAAGAGGCGGCGGACGCGGCCGCGCAGGGCGACGCAGCGAAGCTGGCCCGGCTGGCCGAGGTCCTCCGCACGCGCGCGCAGCCCGGCTCGCCGCGGCGGCCCGTGTTTGTGCCGGCGCAGCGGCGCTCGCGCGAGGGCAGCGCCGGCGCGGAGCCCGCCGGCGACGGCAGTGCGGCAAGCCCTGCCGAGGAGCTCCTGCCGCGCTCGTTGCAGACAGGGCGGCCGCACCGCATGTGGACGCTGAAGCCGCGCAGCAGCGCGCCGTCGTCGTGACGGGCTAAACCAAAAAGATATTCATGTACTCCTTAATATTTGTAAATTAGCAAAGCGGCCGCCGAGTGCGGCTGCTTCATCCACGCTGGATTGGTTCACGGAACTGCTTCTTCACGAAACTTGATTGTTTTTCACGGCACGCATCGCTGCGAGCCGGACGGGCCAGACCCTTTTTTTCGCTTAGCTTGCCGCGGGGGCTGCTGCGCTGGCAAATTGCGCGCCATGCCGAAACACAGCGCGACGCACGTCCGCGGAAACGCGCTCCGCGCCAGGGTTGGCCGCTCCGCTGGGGCAGGTGCTCGCTACTGCGCGTGCCGCGGCCGCGCTAGTCGGATTTGCACTACTGGCCTACGCGAACTCCACATTTAGCGAACGACTGCCATATGGCCGAGTCTTTTTTTCTAAGGGCCAGCGGCCGGTCCTAAACAAAAAAAAACCTTCGCGCAGCTGCGCGACGAGAACGTACCCTAACCTGCCTCGCATAGCGAACCCTACACCAGCCCTAATGCGAGGCGGCAATTATTCCCCGCTCAAACGCGCGAAAGCACGTCACGGCCGCGCGTTGGGGCCGCGATAATAGGTAAATGCAATAATATGAGAGCGCACTGCAAAGCGGTGACGGCGCGGGGCTTATTTGGCTGCCGCGGAAGCGACTGTAGGTGGGCCCCGCGGTCTGGCCTTGAGCACGTCTGAGCAGTTTCGAGCGTGCGTGCCTGCACGCGTGCGCCTGCAGCCGGGTAAGGCGCGGCCGTCCTGGCGTTTTGTCCTGCCGTTCATAAGACGCCATGCGCCGGCGGCGGGAGGGACCGCGCCCGTGCGAAGGCAAGATAGCTGGCGATAATCGCGCACTGGCTAATCGCGATAAGGTCACATGCCACGCACGGCGGCCGGAGACGGGCGGTCCTCGGCGGCGCTGCGCACCGCCAGGGCCGCCACATGCAGATGAATAAGCGGCGGATAGTCCCAAATTTAATTAGGGTCGAAGGTGCGGCAGTGAATTTCTCGCAGCTTCATCATCAACTTTCCGGAAGTTGTGTTTGGCAGTGGCGCCAGCGCGGTTGAATTAGACGCCTTGCGACGGCACGCTTAGCCGACGGAAAATTCGCAAGACCCTAGCGGTTGCCCAAAATCCGCAGAATTTGCAACCTTAATTGGGCCAGACGAGAATGAGTCTCGCCTTTAGTATACAGGCCTTAGTGCGCGACAGCATATTTGGCCAAGCCGTGTACCTCGTGTCCGGCCGCCGCCTGTTTAAACCCGAGTTCGAGCAGGAGTCCTACGTGATTCCCGAAAAATATTTGGCCGATGCGGGCTCGCCGCGCGAGTCGCAGCGCGGATCGAGCGTGGCCGAGAAGACGACGCCGGCCTCGCTCACCGACGAAAAGGAGCCGCACGTATTTGCCGACGCTACGGACGCACCTATAATAGTAGACTGGGACGGCGAGGACGACCTTGCCTGTCCCTACAATTGGCCGTTCAGCATGAAGTTCATTGCTGGCTTCATCATGGCCATTGGCACGGCGTCGCTCTACATGGGCGCGGCCATCTTCACGCCGGCCGAGCAGAAAATTGAGGAGCATTTTGGGGCCTCGCGCGTGCACGTTATGCTGGGAATGACGCTGTTTGTGTGGGGGTATGGAATTGCGTCCCTGTGGTTCAGCCCCATGTCCGAGAACCCGCTGTTTGGCGGGCGGCTGTATATCTTCATTATCTGCCAAGTGCTGTTTGCCGTGTTCCAAATCCCGACGGCGCTGGCGAACCACGTCGCGCCGTTTGCCGTGCTGCGGCTGCTGGCCGGGTTCACGGCGTCGCCGCCGCTCAGCACGGGCGCCGCCATCTACGGCGACATCTTCCAGTTTCCACAAGTGTCTTATGCAATGGTCGCCTGGAGCCTTGGCTGCATCATGGGCCCGTACGTGGGCCCGCTTATTGGCGGTGCGTTTGCGCAGCACGACTCGTGGCGCTGGGTGTTTTGGTACTTGCTCATGCAGGCCGGCGGCGTGCTCGTGCTCATGGTCTTTTTATTTCCCGAGACGTCGTCGCAGGCCATCCTCATGCGCAAGGCGCGCAGCCTGCGCCGCCGCACGGGCAACCAGCGCATCCTTGCGCCGGGCGACATTGAGCGCCTCACGCAGAAGCCGAAGCAAGTGCTGAAGTACATTTTTTGGAACCCCGTAAAGCTGACCGTGCGCGAGCCGGCGTTGCTGCTCATGAACACGCACCTCGGGCTCATGTACGGCGTCATGTACCTGTACTTCGAGGCCGTGCCCATCACGTACGGCGGCGTGTACGGGTTTAACTACGTGCAGCAGGGCCTCGCGTACCTGTCCGTGCTGGTTGGGTGCTGCCTCATGTTCTGCATCTACGTGAACTACTTGCGGTACACGCTGCTGCTGCCGACTGTGCGCGGCGAGCACCCGAACCCGTTCAAGGTGTTTGGAAACGGTGCGATTCTGGCCGGGTTTCTGGCGCCAACGGCCATGCTCGTCTTTGGCTGGTGCTCACACCACCGCATCCACTGGGTCGTGTCCATGGTCGGCAACGCGCTGTTTGGCGCGGCGCTGTCGCTCATGTTCCAGGTGTACCTGTCGCTCATTGCGAACTTGTACCCGTCGTCGCAGGTTGCGTCCGCGTTCGCCAGCAACAACTTGTCGCGCTCGCTCCTGGCCGGCGCGTTCCCGCTGTTCGGCAAGGCCATGTACAACACGCTGGCCATTGACGGGTATCCCGTGGCGTGGGGGTGCTCGCTGCTAGCGTTCATTGCCATTCTGCTCATCCCGCTGCCCGTGTACCTGCGGCTGCGCGGCGAGCAGCTGCACGACAAGGCCGTCGCGCGCTACGGCCCGAAGTAGATGCCGCAAAAACACTAAAAGGAACACGATCTATTTATTTGCTAACCTCTACATCTTAAAAACGAGTCTCACAGCGATACTTTGCAACTCGCATAGGCTCAGGCACTTATACTCCCTACACTTATGCTTCGCACGCTTGAACTTCGTACACTTGAACTTCGTACACTTGTGCTTGGCAGTGGGCTCCGGCTGTGACACGCGTTTAGAAACCACACTGTGGAGGGAAAAGAAAGACAAATGGAATGCCATGAGTACAACTAATTGACTCGTATATATGAAAGTAAAGGGTTGCCAATAAGCACTATTTAAGAGGAAATACCGCCACTAATGCGCCGGCACCCGGCATGACGCGACGCGACAGGACGCTCAGGAAGCCATTAGGAAGCTACTCGACAGCATTATAGAGGCGGCGGCCGGCCGGATTTTATGCCCCGATGCATTAGGCCGCACTACACAATGTTCTTGCGCGAGCCCTTGAAGAAGAGCTGCACAATGGTCACGTTCAGCACGGCCATGCCGACGATGGCCAGCAGCTCAATAACGCTGAACCACCACACGCGCGAGGTTGTGGACTGCACGGTCGACTCGTTACGCGAGTTGCGCATCTTGAGGTAGTAGATGCGGCGCGAGATGCTTGACGCGAGGCGGTCGATGTCGGACACGTAGCGCTCCATCTCGTAGGTCGTGTCGTCGCCAGCGGCCTTCGGGGCCTGCGCGGTGACGGCGTTCGTGTCGATGTCGAACTCGAACTGGATCTTCTTGTCCGCGAACGTGGACATCTCGTTCGAGAAGCACAGCTCGAACTCGCCCGTTTGCTGCGCCGTGAGCAGCCACTCGTCGCCGCCCGAGCGCGACACTCGCTGCACGACCGTGTTGTCCGGGCGTGTGAGCGTCGCGTCGATGTCGAACTGCCCGCCGGACATAACCGTGAAGGACGCGTGGATCTTCGCGTCGTCGCGGTGCGCGCGCACGTAGAAGCAGGAGCGGTCGTGCGCAGGCACGTTCACCGTGAGGGGCACGGCCGCGAGCACGGCCGAAAATACTGCAAAAAGCACGCACACGGCGCTGAATACGGACCGCATGTCGACTGCACTTAGTACGTGTCGCGTGGACAAAGGCGGCCCCGGCCCTGACAAAAGGACGCGTGGACCGCGCACGTGACCCGCCCATCTTTGGACTACTTGCCCCGCGCGCGCCGCCATACCGCCGCGCCGAGACGAAGACGAACCCTCGCCCGCAAATGCCCGCTGCACACCGCCATAAACTAAACCGCTGCATCGTGGAGTAATAATCGCATTCCATGAATGTGCATGCGAGAGCGGCGCATAAGTCAAAACAACAGTTAGCTACAATTACTGAAACAGTTTAAGTAGCGCCCCTATAGTTTGGGAGGGATTGGTACTAGCAGCAGGGCGGCATCACAATGTCGACAGCAGCAGCGCGCAGAAACAGAAGCACAAACGCAGCCCGGTGTCGGCATGCAGAGCTCCGCATTCTTTAAAGTATGCTGCTGTCTCACAAATTGCGGCTGCGCATCCCCACTTCCTCATCTTGGCTTCGCCCGCCGTCGGCGGCCGCGCAATACTGCTAAACCGCAAGCAGCCATCCACCCCACCTGCCGCCAATCGTGGACCAATGGACGTCGCGGCGAAGCTGCATTCGTTCGATGCGGACATCCGCTACATGGGCCTCAGCGACATGCAGAAGGCCATCGCGTCGCGCCGCGCCGAGCCGGGCTGGCCCGCGGCCGTCGTGGGCCTGCTCGCAGACACGTCGCTCGAGGTCCAGAACCTGGCCATCCGCGTTGTGGGCGAGCTCGCCACGCTCGAGGCGGCCGAGCTCGTCGGCCTCATCACGGCGTCGGCCGCGCCGCCGACCGTGCGCGCCGTCGCCCTGAAGGCCGTCATGCAGCACTCGCGCGTCGTGCCGCGCGACGCCGTGCAGGCCCTGCTCGCGCTCCTGCGCCGCGACGCCATGTTCGACACAATTGAGGGCGCCGAGGCCGTGCTCGAGCTTCTGAATCATGCGTCGAGCCGCGCCGCCTACGGCAACCGCCAAGCCGGCATCTACGAGTACGCCCAGCGGCTCACGGCGCAGGCCGGCCTTTTGCGGCGGCGTGGCTTCGACATCCTTGCGCTTGTGCTGCCCACACTGTCCGAGGACCAGTGGCGCTCGTTCGGCAGCCAGTTTGTGCACGCGGCCGCAACAACGATGCGCGACGCGGCGGCCCTTGACCTCGTCGGCAAGCTCGCCGGCCGCGTGCCGGCGCCGTGGCTCGTGCCCGAGCTCGAGAACGTGCTCCACATTGCGGCCGCCGCGCCGTCCGACGTCGACTTCTGCGAGGCCGCGCTCGACGCGCTCGCGGCCCTGTACGGCCTCGACGGCTTTGCGCGGCCGCGCGCCAACGCACTGGCTGCGCGCCTGCTCAAGTACAGCGAGTACGGCGAGGCGCAGGACGGCGGCGGCGCAGGCGGCGCGGGTGACAGCGACGACGATATGCAATGGGACGGCGCGTCGGACGACTCGGAGTGGTTCGACGAGTCGAGCCGCGTGCGCAAGGCCGCCGCGAAGCTTGCCGGCCGGTCCGGCAGCCCGCAGCTTATGCAGGCCGTTGCTGCGGCGGCTCTGGCCGAGTCTGACGAGAGCGCGTGCGCGACAATGTACACGGTGCTCGCTGACATGGCGCGCTCATCATCGTCATCGCTACGGCCAATGTCCGCACCCTCCTCCTCAACCTCCTCCTCAACCTCCTCCTCAACCTCCTCCCCATCACCTTCCTCCTCCTCATCATCATCGTCGTCGCCGTCGTCGTCGTCGTCGCCGTCGTCGCCGCCGGAAGCGCAACCGCCGCTCGACGAACTGGCGCAGCGCGTGCTCAAGGACGTGGCCCAGAACAACTGGGCCGCCGCGAACGCCGGCATCAAGATGTTCGCCGCGTGGGACGCAGCAGCGCCCGTCGCGCGCATCGTGCACGAGGCCGCCGCGAAGCGGCCGGCGCTCCTTCACCAGTACATCGGCCTCATCCGCGGCCCCAGCAGCGACGACGTGCGCTGGGTACTGCGGCGCGCGCTGGACGGCGACGTGGCCGCCGTGGCGGAAACGGCCATGCACGCGCTGGAGCTGGCCACGCAGCTCGGCCTCGCGCAGTACGCGCGCGACGCCGCGCGCCTGGCGAAGTCGTCAAGCTCGGCCGAGCCGCTGCGCATAGCGGCGCTGCACGCAAGCGGCGAGCTTGCCACGCCGCGCGACTGGCCCGAGATCGTGCCCGTGCTGCTGCAGGTGCTGCGCGCAGAGCCGGCGCTGCGCGCGGCCGCGCTCGACGCACTCGAACGCGCCGCGACGAGCGGCCTCGACACGGCGCAGGCGCGCGACATCGTGTACGCCGTGAACGAGATTCTGGACGTAGCGGCGACGCCGGCCATCACAGCGAAGGGCTGCGCCGTGCTGTCGAGCCTGCCCGACGCTGTAGCGCCCGAGGTTGTGCGCGCCATTTTGGGGCTCAAGGACGAAGAGTTCAAGACGGAGAAGGCGACCGTGCTTATGACGAAGGCGCGCGCGCAGGAACCGGGCGTGCTCGAGTGGGCGCTAGCGGCCGAGGCCTTGGACCTGCTCAACTTCATGGCCGTTGCGGGCGACGCGCGCGTGACTGACGAGGCGCTGGCGCGGTCAGACGTGCCCGAGGTCCATGCCGCCGCCGCCGGAGCGAACTGGCCCCGGCTGAACGCGCACTACCAGTTTGAAACGACGCCGTTCTCGGAGCTGAGCAGCGCGCAGCTGCGCGTGCTCCTGGCGCTGGCGCAGCGCGGCGCCGCTTGGGACTGGTACTCCGTGCGCACGATGCTCGACGCGAGCTTTGTTGCCGAGGCGGCTCTGAAGGGCTCGATTGTGGGTCTTATGGCCGCGAGCTCCGACGCTGACGATGACGACGACGACGAGTACGTGGCGCGCGTGTCGGCGCTGCCCGAAGACGCAGTCGCGCCGTCGTTCACGGCGTACGCGTCGCGCGCGCGCGACAAGCAGCGGCTGTTTGCGGCCGCGCAGGCGCACGAGCCGCTGCGCATCCCCGCGGCGCTGGCCGCAGCCATTACGTCGGCCGACGACTTGGCCGCGTTCTTGGCCCGCTTCGAGGCGGCGGCACCGAACTTCGTCATTGCGACAACAAAGCTGTTGCACGGAACGAATCTCGTGCACGCGCTGCCGACGCTCGTCGCGTACGCGCGCAATACAAGCATCGACTCGGCGGCGCGCGCCGAGGCCGGCATGACGCTGGCGTGGATTCTGCAGACGGTCGAGGAGGCGCGCACGCCGCCGCGCGCCGGCGAGATTCTGCACGCGTTTGCGCTGGCCCTGAAGCCGCTGCCGGACCAGGTCCAGACGCTGAATATCGGGCCTTTTAAGCACCGCGTCGACAAGAACCTGCCGCTGCGCCAGGCCGCCATCGACGGCATCTACACGTGCGCGGCGCTTGTGCGGCTGCCGAGCTACGGCGACATTGTCGACGCCGTTGTGGACTATGCGCTGGCCGACGAGTACGAGATCAAGATTGTGGCGTACCGCGCCGTGGCGGCGCTGGCCGAGCTCGACGCCGAGGCCGTGCGCACGCGGCGCAACTCGATTGCTGCCCTCAGCGAGGAGGACCTCGCGCGCAAGCTAAAGGACAACGCCGTGAAGGAGGACGTCGAGAAGCAGGCGACGCTCGTTACGACCATCCACGAGCTCGTAAGCGACGCCAATTTGTAGCCTCTAGCTCGGCGGCCCAAGCGAAACGGTTTCTAATTGCTCAGGCGCCCCAAAGCTTGAACCAATAAAAGCATACATACGAGCATATATAATTCGACGAGAACGTGAGAATCGTGGCCGCAAACGCAAGCGAAAAGTTACGATGGACGCGCGCGGCTAGCCTGAGGCGCGCGCAATGACGAGCCGCGTGCGCTTCTGGCTGTGCAGGGTGACGCGCGGGCCGAGCTCGATGGTGATGCGGCTGAAGCCGGCGCATGACAGGAGCTCGTGCAGCTCCGCCTGCGTAAAGCCGTTGATCGCGGCGCCGGCGTCCTGCTTGAGCACGTCCACAAGCACGAGCACACCGCGCGGCCGCAGTCGCTGCCGCAGCATGGCCGCGGTCGCGCCGCGCTGCGCCGCGTCGATATGGTGGAACACGAGACTCGCAACAGCAATGTCGAAGTAACCGCGGAAGCGCGTAGCTGTTTCAAATGTAGGCAGGCGCAGCGCGCACACTTCGCTCGCGTCGAGGCCCTGCAGGCCGCACCACTCATTGAACGCACGCACCGCATCCGCGCTTACATCAACAGCCACTGTTTCGCTTGTGAACTGGCAGAGTGCCGTGGCGATGTTCCCATGGCGCCCGCAGCCGAAGTCGAGCAGCCTAGTCGTTGCCGGCCACTCGCAGCGCTCGTAAACCAATTCGGCGAGCATGGCAAGGCGACGAACCGGTTTAGCGACGCAGACCTAGAATTTCGCTAGCCACAAAGCTCCAGCAGTAGCTCGTTTACGAATGCATGCGGCCGGAACGACGCAATGGATGCGCGCACGCTGCTACGGGCAGCGCGGCCTTCAAATAATAATGATGCCCGCCGCGACACCTAACACGTGACGCAGACCTAGTGGGCTTATGCTGCTGGAAGGGCGGCGGCAAGCTTGGGTGATCTGATCGAGCTCAGGCCCGGCGGTTAGGGCACGAGCCCACGGCCAAACAAAAAACGCGACATCCGCCCCATCTACGCGTATCGACGACATGTCCGTTGCTCTGGAGCGCGCGGCGGATGCGGACGCGGGTGCGGAGCTGGCTGAGTTCGAGCACAGCTTCGAGGGCCTGGCCGACCAATTCGAGCTGCTCGCGAAGGTCGGCGAGGGCACGTTCAGCGTCGTGTACAAGGCGCTCGACCGCACGGTGCGGCCGCCGCAGGTCGTGGCCATCAAACGCATCCACGCGACGTCGTCGCCGACTCGCATTGCGAACGAGCTCGACATTCTGTGGGAGCTGCGGCGCTCGGACCGCATTGCCGGCGCGACGGACGCGCTGCGCTTCCAGGACCAGGTGCTTGTTGTCATGCCCTTCATCGAGTACTCGGACTTCCGCGTCGTGTACGCGGCCGGAAACCTGCCCGAGATGCGGCACTACATGCGCGAGCTCGTCGAGGCGCTGAAGTACACGGCGCGGCACCAGATCATCCACCGCGACGTGAAGCCGACGAACTTTCTGTACAACTGCCAGACGCGGCGCGGCGTGCTCGTGGACTTCGGCCTGGCCGAGTGGATGCCGCAGGCGGACGGGCGCAGCAGCCGCAGCGTGTGTGTGTGCCGCAGCGGCGAGAGCGGGTCCGCCGCGCCGCAGCCCCTGCAGGGCGGGTACCTGAAGCAGGACACGCGCTCGGCGCGCCGCGCCAACCGGGCCGGCACGCGCGGGTTCCGTGCGCCCGAAGTGCTGCTCAAGTGCGACAACCAAAGCGACAAGATCGACGTGTGGGCGGCCGGCATTGTGCTGCTCACGATGCTGGCGCGGCGCTTCCCGTTCTTCAGCTCGCTCGACGACTGCGACGCGCTCGTCGAGATGGCGTCCATCTTCGGCCGCGCCGAGATGCGCGCCGTGGCCAGCATCCACGGCGCCGCGTTCGAGACGAACATCCCGACGATCGGCGAGGCGCGCCACCCGTGGCACCAGGTCATTGACTGGTGCCGCGACCGGCCCGTGGCGCCGTTCAACGAGCGCGACGTACTCGAGCGCAGTGCCATTGACCTGCTCGAGCGCATGACGGAGCTCGACCCGCGGCGCCGCATCAGCGCGGCCGAGGCCATCCACCACCCTTTCCTGGACGTCGGCCCCGCACCACCGCCGAGCGCCGCGCCGTCTGCAAGCGCCGTGCCGCAGCCAAGTGCCATGGGCGTCACTACAGCTGCCGAGTGTCGTGCGGCCACCAATAATGACGCGGCCCTAAGCGATCATGGCGTTAGAGGCGGTCCCGCGCAAGCCCCGCGCAACACAGACGTCACCTTTGCCGCTCCTGGCGCTGCCTTTGCCGCTCCTGGCGCTGCCCTCAACGATCATGGCGGCGCCGCCTTTGCCGATCCGGGCACGGGCGATCATGGCGCACTACTAGCCGACCCTGAAATGGCACGGGCAGAAACAGGCGCCCCGGGAGTCGCCCCTGCTAATGCGGGCTTCCCTGCAGATATCCCCACCGACAGCGGCAATTCCACGAAAAGCCTTGTTGCGAGCCAATGCTAGCTCGCATGTTTTGCATTATCCAACTAATTTATTTATTTAATTCCTCAAGAGCCACCCCGCAAGAGCACTTCTGCAGACTGAGCGCGACATGATTGGCCACCGAAACGCATTCATGGCGCGAGCCCGGCGTATACTGGATTAAGCGGCTGCCGAGGCTGACCTTGTGGAGGCGGCCAAGGCTGACTTCGTGAAGCCGGCCGGCGTGCCCCCCATCGGCAAGTTTCCTACCCATTAAAAGATTGTTATTAAATATCACAACAGCCGCTAGCAGGGCCGGTCTCTATATACACATTTCACAGACGGACCTGCTCGGACGCGTCGATGCCCTTTGCGCCCGTTGCGTCAATGAGGCCCTGCAGAATGTCTGCTTGCTGCTTGTTGTCGGCGGAGACGGACTTCGAGGAGCCGTCCATGAACTCGACAATTAGCTCGGACTTGCGTTCGGTGGGGGGCTCGAACCGTTTTACGGAGATAGGGATCTGCGGATTGTAGAACTGGATCGGCGGCAGGTCGCTGCGCCAGAACCGCTTCGCACCAACGTTCTGCTCGCCGACGAAGCGGTTGAAACGCAGCTCGAGCCGCGACACGTTGCTGGGCAGCCGGATCGCGCCGGGGCCGATTGTGAGCGCGTTGAGCCGCGAAACTTGCCGCTGCACGCCGCGGGGAAGCGTCATTGTCTGCTTCGCCTTTGACAAATTTTTGAGCGTTCGGGGTGGATAAGGCGAGCCGCCAGGGCACGGGACGGGGCAAGGGCGGCTTCGCCGGCGTTGATGGCGGGCGCCCGGCCCCGCGCGCGACTGGCCAGCGCCAGCGCCGCTTGCTTTCGGCCAAAAAGACCGCGCGACCGCCGCCTTGGCGGCAGCATACCACACATCCTCTACTATGAAAGATGCACATCGGGTGCGTTTGTTAGCCTCGAGAGCGCGCCGCGGGCGCCATGCGCGCATGGGCCGGCGTCGCCAGAGCACTAATAAAAAAAGATGAGTCGAGGCTCCTATGTACATTTAATTACTCGAGCGTGAGCTTGCCGCCAAGGCCCTCGATCGTGGCCTTGATCTTTTCTGCGTCCTCCTTGGGCACGTTCTCCTTGAGCATCTTCGGCGCGCCCTCGACGAGCTTCTTCGAGTCGACGAGCGACAGGCCGAGCAGCGTCTTGACCTCCTTGATGATCTTGGGCTTCGACTTCGCGTCGAAGCTCTCGAGCTTCAGGTTGAAGATCATCTTCTCCTCGACGGGCGCCGCCTCCTCCTCGGCGGCCGGCGCGGCCGGCGCCGCGGGCGCCGCGCCGCCCATAGGCATCGCGATGTCCGGGATGTTGAGGCGCGTCTTCAGCTCCGACACGAGCGCGCTCGTCTCGAGGATCGTGAGCTGCGAGATCTGGTCCACAATGGCCGAGATCTTCGGGTCGACGGGCGCCGCAGCCGGTGCCGCCGAAGCATCCTGGCTCTGGAACCGGGCGCCACGGACCACGCTGGCTCGGAGGTGCGCGCGCAGTGGCGCAGTCAGGGGCGTGCAGCGGCGAATCATGGCTAGTGGGTCAATGGATTAACACCTGGAGGGGGTGGAAATTTCAGGGCCGCCGCTGAAAAATCACCTCCCACGCGGCCATGGCCGTATCGCGGCGCGCCGCGGCGACGGGCTGCGTACTAAGAGCCACATATCGTGAAATATGCCGCCTTGGACCAGTGCAGAAAGCCGCCGCCGCCGCCACTCCCCGCCTTCCCGACTGGACCGACCATGGCTGCGAGCTTCCGGTTCTGCCTGAACTGCAACAACATGCTCTACCCGCGGGAGGACCGTGTGAACCAGCAGCTACTGTATACGTGCCGGAACTGCATGTACACGGAGAAGGCGAGCAACCCACTCATCTACAAGAACCAGCTCATCTCGGAGGTGTCTGAAACGGCAGGAGTGACGCACGACCTGGCGCAGGACCCGACGCTGCCGCGCTCGAACGACGAGTGCCCAAAGTGCCACGAGCACGAGTGCGTCTTTTTCCAGAGCCAGGAGCGCCGCGCCGAGACGACTATGATTCTGTTCTACGTGTGTGTGCACTGCGGGCATATGTTCCGCAAAATATGAGGCGACGGAAGCTACGGATCGACGAAAAGGGAACGGTGCGAAAAGGCGCGCCACTTATTTGTGCGCGGCCGCCACTTATTTGTATATTTAACCACCTAATGTGAACTCTGCAGACGCTAGCCCCGAAATGGTTATGGTGCCGAGCGTGTACCGCGACACGCGTCAATGCTGAACGCACGTCAATGCGAGGTACTTCGTAGTAAAGGCACGGCCCGTACAAAGGGTTACACTAGCGATGCGCGAGCCTTATACTCGCAGCGGCGCCGAGTTCCATCGAAAGCTACTCCACGAAAGTTAGATGATTATTGTCGTGTCTTAAGCAACGGCGGCTCGCACGTACGAACGCAGCTCTCGTGCTGTCTAACACAAATGATAAATATGTACAAAAGGCGGCCGTTTAGACGGCGCGCGGGGCCAGCGTGATGAGCTTGCTGAAGCCCTTGTCCTTGAGCTCCTTTGCGACGACGCCCGTCACACGGCTGCCAATGACTTCGCCCGTCTTCTGGATGAGCACGCACGCGTTGTCGTCGAAACGCACGATCGAGCCGTCCGGCCGCTGCGTCGGCTGCTTCGTGCGCACGACGACGGCGTGCCGGATGTCGCCCTTGCGCAGCTTCTGCGCGGCGGCGGCCGTGCCGACGAGGTTTGTGGGGATCGGCTTCGCCTTCTTCACGACGACGACCATGCGGTCGCCTATTCTGGCGCAGTTCTTCGGCGACTTGCGCAACACCTTGATGCACTCCACGACCTGAGCGCCGCTGTTGTCCAGCACCTTCGCCAGCGACTTCAAGTACAGCATTCTGCGAGCCTGTCGTAACACAACGCTGGAGCCACCGCTGATTATTTTTCAGACTCATTAGCCGTACCGCGGCGCGCCGCCCTGGGCAGGGGCACATCGCTCACCCAAGGCCACAAACCAGCAGCCGGCGCAGGCACAGCCGCGATCCGCCGGCTGGGCCGGCTCGACGACCCCACGAACTACTCGAAAATGAGCAGCCAATTTAGGAGTTTACACACAACCACGAGGTAGGCCGATGCTTCTTTTTGTTCTTCGTCCCGCGCACTCGGTAGATCTGTGTGGAGTCGCCGTGCCGTGGAGTAATAATGCCGTTTGTATGCGGTGAACGAGCCGATTTACTAGATTTCTTTATGTACGATTCGTAGGATGTGCAGGCACAGTGACGGGCCCGCTAGCCCGGGGAATTTATGACGCGCTGCGGTGCGCGCGTGACGCGCGTTCTATTTTTGCCTACGCGTTCCCGCGCTCCCTTTATTACTGACTAATCCAAGTGACTTAGCAAAGCCACGCTGCGGCCTGAACATTTTGGAGCCGGCGCCCAAAACACACCTTTTCAGCCTCCGCAGATCCCCCCGACCTCGGCCCATTTGTCGCCGGAAATGCTGCCCGTGTTTTTCGCGTTTGTGGCGCTGCTGCAAGCAGTGTCTGCCCAGTTCCACCTCAGCCTCGACAAGGACACATACAGCGCGAGCGACAGCGTCAAAGTGTCGTGGTCGACGACGAGCTCGACGCTGAAGCTCGGCGACCTGACGAAGGGCACGCTCGACCTGTGTACATGCAACTCGAGCAGCGCATTCCAGTGCTGGGATATCAAGGAGAACATTGACCTCAGCGACAACAGCATTACGGTGCCGGTGTCGTCGTTCTCGGACCAGGGCCCGTCCGGGTCGTACATGTTCCAGCTCACGGCGATCAACCCGGACAAGGCGTCTGAGTACGCGATCTCGTACACGAACAGCTTTGTGCAGATCAACGGCATGAGCGGCCCCGGCGAGGCCGGCTCGTCGTGCCAGATCCCCACGGACACGGATAATAACGTGCCCGGCACGGGCACGGCGTCGTCGTCGACGATATCGTGGACGTCGTACAGTCTACCGAAGAGCTACCAGACAATGAGCTCGTATCTCATCCCGTACACATGGCAGAAGGGCCCGACGCGCGTGGCGCCGTTCCAGCAAACGCCGGGCACGAAGATCACGGTCACGACGACACCGTCACGGCGGTACCCGACGTCCTCATACACGCCGTTCTCGACGTACTTCTTCAACAAAATGATGCCCCTCACGACGCTGACGCCGTCGCCGCAGAAGCCGGCCGTGCAGCAGGTGAACTTCGCGTCGACGCTGGCCACGACGCCGAGCGGATACCAGCCCACGCCAATACTGCCGAGCCTAGCCGTGCGGTCTGTCGCGAACGGCACAGCGAGCCGCGCGCGGAGGCGGTGGGTCGACTAAGCGGCCGCCCTATCTCAGCGGCGGCCCCGCCTCAGCGGCCGCCCTATCTCAGCGGCGGCCCTGCTTCAGCGGCGGCCCTGCCTCAGCGGCGGCCCTGCCTCAGCGGCCGCCCACGCTTGTGACAGTAGCGTTTTTGGACGCACCCTTCATCTCTGTTAGTAGTATTTATAGTTTAACGACAAAACAACGCATAGCCTTTTATTTTGCTGGGGCGCACATACCGAGCCAGCCCCCGAGGCAAGTGTTGCCTGCCAGCTGTCGTCTACCGACTGTCGTCTACGAACTGCCATCTACCATCGAGCGTTTCCAGTAAAACAGAAATACATTAAGTGGATCTAAAGGTTCATTACAGCTCTCGCAAGTATACACATCTACTCCATTTCGTCCTCCTCTTCCTCTTCCTCTTCTTCTTCCTCTTCGAGCTCCTCCTCGGCCTCCTCTTCGTCCTCGCGCTCAAGCTCGTTCAGCGCGTCGTTGATGTCCTCGTCGTTCTCGGCGTCGTCGTCGCTGCTGCCGGCGAACTGCTCGAGCTCCTCGTTCGTCGCGTCCTCCTGCTTTGTCTTGGCCACGAGCCGCTGGCGCTCCTCGCGGACCTTACGCCGTGCGACGGCCTCCTTGCCGAGCGGCGTCGACTCCCACGCCACATCGGCGAGGAACTTGTCGACGGCGGCCTTGTCGCGGGGCCCGAACGCGACGTCGGCGCGCTGCTTCGCAATGTACTCGGCGTTTGTCTCGAGGCGGTCGCTGAGCGCGCGCAGGGCGCGGCTGACCTTTGCGTTGCCGCTCGTCTGGTGCTTCGCGAACCGGCGCAGCGACACCACTACGGGGGCCACGAGCTCAGGGAAGGCGATGGACTTTGTGTAGAGGACCATGGCCTCGACAAACACGTCCACAAACTCCTCGAGCACGCTGTTCTGGTACACGACGGTGCCGACGTAGCCCTGCGGGACGTGCAGCACGGCGTCGAAGTCCGGCTGCTGCAGGGACGACGGCTTTGCGCGGCGCGAAAACAGCGAGCTGTGCAGCACGACCTCGAGCAGCGGCGGCGCCAGCGGGATGTAGACGCCCGTGTGGCGGCCGAGGCGCACGAGGCTGCGCACGAGGTAGAAGCGCAGGGGCAGAAACTGCGGCGACGGCACGAGGCTGATGACCCGCAGCGTGACCTGCACAAGCGGGTGGATGAGCGGGTGCAGCCCCTGGCTCAGCGACACGGCGCGCGACCAGAAGTCGAGCGACTGCACGAACTGCCACGTATAAATAACCTTCAGGTCGTAGTCTGGGTTCTTCGTCTTGTCGAGCGCCGTCTTTAGGTGCACGGCAAGCTGCCGGATCTGCTGGAACGCGAGCTGGTACAGCTGCGGGAACTGCTTCGTGCGGTCGAACAGCGTGGCAAACAAGTTTTTGGCCAGGTTCAGCGACTCGATTGTGTAGCTGTTTGTGTGGGCAGCGGCCTTTACGAGCGCGCCGTAGCACTGCTTCGCAGCGAGCTCGGCCGCGTCGCCGGACTGCTGCAGGCCGCGCAGCACGTCGAACGCAGCGAGTTTTGTGCTGTCGCTGTGGTCGGCGCGACATACAATGCTGGCCAGCGCCTTCACGAACGCCTTCAGGTCGCGGTCGAGCTCGGCGAATTGCGGCAGCAGCCGCTGCGACGCCTCAATCACGCGAATGAGCTGCCGCACGTCGCCGCTGCCGGACTCGACGAGCAGCTGCGTGTACACGCGCAGCAGCTCGCGGAACAGCATCTTGTTCCCGACGAGCGACGCCGCGTCCGGGAAGTACTGCGCCGCTGCTGCGGGCACGGCCTGCAAAAGCAGCGCCCACAGCTTGTCCTGCACGTCGGCGCTCGTGATCTTCGCCGCGGACTCGGCCGCCGCCGCGCGCACAATTGACCGCAGCGGCCGTCCGCTCTTCGCCAGCTCGGCCTCCCACTTGTTCAGCTGCTTCACCGTGAGCGGGCCGGACTCGTCAGCGGCCTCGTCGTCGCCGGCCAGGTACGCCTGCTCCTCGGCCTCGTAGTCGGAGTCGTCCGAGCCGGCCGCGCTTGCCGCGGCCTCGGCCTCGTCCTCAGACAGGTATTTTGCAAAACCGGGCTCCTCCTGGTCGTCAAACAGCTCGACATCCTCCTTCGGCACGTCGAACTGCGGCCCCGCGGGCTTGGGCGGCCGGCTGTCGAGCTGCTTCTTCGTCTTACTAGGATTGTGCTTGCCTACGACCTTCGCATGCTGCTTTTCTTTCTTCTTCTGGTCGATCTTATGGCTCAGATGCTTCTGGCTAAACTTCTTAGCCTTCTTGACTTTCCCCATTGCTCAGAACCAAAAAAAATCCTGCGCACGCAGCTAGTAGATACTACTACTTTTTTTTTATTGTGAAATTGCAAATGCCCACAGCGCGCACCCTAGCCCCCGCACCCACGGGCCTGCCTCCTCCCAGCTTGAGCGGCCCCGTCCTCTTCCCCTATCCCGGCTAAGCTCGCTATTCCGCAGCGCGTCGTCGAACAAGGGCGCGTCGAACAAGAGCGCGTCGAATAAGAGCGCGCCAAATAGTCGCGTGTCGAAACAGCAGCGCCCGCCCAGTAGTGACCCGATCTGCAGTACAATGGAGCCCGAGCATGGCGGCAGCATCACGCCGCTGAAGACGCGGCAGAACCAGCGGCGCATCTCGTCCGAGGGCCACACGCACTCGCAGCGGCGCACGCCGTCCCTGCAGGACAAGCCCATTCCGGACCTCACGCCGCCGCCGCAGCGCTCGCCCGTGGACGGCATTGCGCCCATAAAGCCGCGCCAGGACAGCTTCGGCTCGCCGCTGGCGCCGAAGTTCCGAGAAGACGTGCCGCGCGAGCCCGAGCCGCGCGAACGCGAGTCCGGCTCGTCGCCGGCGCCGGCGCCGCCGTCGCCCCACAAGTAACCAGTCGAACCGTGTACTTAAAACGAGCATATTTATTCCCTGCATTGCGCGCATATAGCCACAGCCGTCTAGCAGCCAGCAAACGCCCGCGGCCGCATAGTGCGCGCATAAACTCGGCTAATAGTAGCTGCAAAACCACGCACTGGCTGACTCGGTGCACACACACTTCGATCTATGTGCTGAGACAAGTAAACTCCACGAGCGCCGAAGCTACACTCTAATCGAACCATAGTAACCGCTTTTTAGTGCTGCCGCGTAGCCACATACAGATGGCCTAGCCACATACAGATGCCTGTATTCCGGAGTTTCTGTAAATGAAAGCCCCGCTTGAAGCAGAGTTCGTAGCGTGTTATGAATGCGTACGGGCCCAACAGAATTGGGCCGGCCGCTCTAGCGTATATACATCGTTAGGACCGGCAGACTTGGCCGCGCCCGAATTAGACATTCGTCGAGGCGTCGACAATGCTGTCCACGGAGAAAGGGTCGGCGCCGCTGGCGCCAGAGTCGTTGTGCACCTCCATGACGCTGATGCGCGCCTCGCCCGTTTTGGAGCCGCCGATCGACGACACGACGTAGTCGCGCGGGACCTGCGACGGCGTGGCGGCCGCGCCCGTCGCGTAGGCGCCCGAGTGCACGCGGTGTGCGTCCTCGGTGAGGAAGCCGCCGAACGCGACGCGGTTGCCGCGGCCGGGCGTGACGCGGCCCTTGGCAACCTTGTGCTCAAGGACGCCCTGCGGCGTGTTGTGGAAGACGCCTGGCGCCGCGTACGTGAGGCCGATCGTCGAGCGCAGGCGCGCCGGCGGCGCCGCGTCCTCGGTCAGCGCCGACTCGGCGCCGCTCGTGAGACCGTGCTGGCCAAGCGCGGCTAGCATCTCGCTGACGCTCGCCTTCGCACCGAGCCGCGGCGCCGCGCGCGCCTTTGCAACTAGCTTCTGGAACTGCTTCTCCGACAGCTGGTCGAGCGACCGCTTCACGGGCGTCTTTGGCGCGTCCCACAGCGAGCGCAGGCGGCTATGTTGAGAAAGCGTGAGCGGCTCGCCAAGGCTCTCGATCTTCTGAATCTTGCGCGTGAACCGCGGGTTGTAGTCGGCGCCGTTCGACGCAAGGTGGTCGTCGAACGACTCGAACGCGATCACGCTCGTGCGCGCTGCGCGCGGCACGGCGTGCTTCAGGCCCCAGTTCCGGCGGTACGCGGACGCGGCCGGCGCCGCGAGCGCCTGGTGCCGCGGCACGTCCTTCGAGGCAAGCCGCTGCGCCACAGAGCTCGGCGGCAGCGAGAACAGCTTCGAGTCTCGCAACAGGTCGCGAAACATGGCCCTCCGTGCTGCTCCTGCGAAACGCGGGTTCAGGCATCGACATTTTTCAGGGGCCGCCGCTGCTGACTGAGACACGGGATACGGGCAGTATGAAGGGCGCTGCATTTCACACCCACATACACACACACACACACACACACCGGCGACTCTTCGTCCAAAGTGTAGCAGTCCCCAAAACATAGGTGGTGGCCCGCCGCCCGATTAGAACTACAAAATTTGTAACTATATGCGCACTAGCGTATCGTATTTTCGCTAGCGTTAAAACATGGCTTCGTTTATAAATATACAGGGCCTAGCTCAGCTGCAGGCGCGGCGCAATGTTCATGGCCATGAGCTCCTGGAACAGGAGCTTCGCCGCGTACGGCAGCTTCATGTTCTCGAGGTGCTCGCCCGTGCCGCACACAGTGCACCAGTGCTCGCAGCCGGCTAGCAGGCCGCACTGCCGGCAGATCTCGACGTCGAAGACGTCGCTCGACAGCATGAGCCGCTCCAACAAAAGCTGCGACGCGCCATAGGCAACAACACAGTCGCGCTCCATTTCGCCCAAACGCAGACCACCGTCGCGGCTGCGGCCCTCCGTGGGCTGGCGCGTGAGCACGGCGCGCGGGCCGCGCGGCCGCGCATGCATCTTGTCCATGACCATGTGCTTCAGCTTCTGGTAGTAGATGGGCCCGAAGAAAATGTACGCCTCGAGCGCCTCGCCCGTGATGCCCGAGTACAGCATGTCCTTGCCGGAGTAGTTGAACCCGTGCTGCACGAGAATGTCGCTCATGTCCGCGAGCTTCGAGCCGCCAAAGCACGTTCCGTACTGCAGCGAGCCGTCCATGACGCCGGCCTTGCCGCTCACGAGCTCGATCATCTTGCCGACCGTCATTCGTGACGGGAAGCCGTGCGGGTTCATAATAATGTCGGGGCACACGCCGTCGTCGCTGAACGGCATGTCCTCCTGGTTCACAATGATGCCGCACACACCCTTCTGGCCGTGCCGCGAACTGAACTTGTCGCCGAGCTCGGGCCGCCGCGTCTGGCGCAGCAGCACCTTAATGAGTGGCAGGTCCTTCTCGTTCGTCGTCATCACAACATTGTCGATGTAGCTCGGCTCAGGTCCCTTGTACGTCATGGGCGTCTCGCGGTACTCGCGCTCGGCGGGCTCGCCGTCCTCGGGCTTCGGCACGGCGCTCTCGCCGCCTACGGGCACGGCCTTGTTGATGTAGACTTGGCCGTTCTCAACGCGCGCACCGACCTCGGCGAGGCCGTCTGTGCCGATGGCGGCGTGGCTGAACACGGGGTTCCCGTTCCCGTCGTGGCGGAAGCTCTCGACGCGGTCCGTGACCGTGCTCGTGTACCGCTTCAGCGTCGTCGTTGCCTTGCGCAGCACTTGGCAGCGGCCAAAGCCGCGGTCGATGGACGACTTGTTCAGCACAAGCGCGTCCTCGATATCATACCCGGAGTAACTCATGACGGCCACAACGGCGTTCTGCCCGGCCGGCAGCTTGTCGTAGTCGATGAGCTCGATCGTCTTTGTCTTCACCATCGGTTGCTGCGGGTACACGAGCAAGTAGAGGAGCGTGTCGATGCGCGTGAACTGGTTGTAGGCGATGGCGCCGATGGCCTGCTTGCCCATAGCACACTGGTACGTGTTGCGCGGAGACTGGTTGTGGTGCGGGTACGGAATGAGGCCAGCCACGGCGCCAAGAATCGTGAACGGCTCGATCTCTAAGTGCGTGTGCGTCTCGTTCAGCTGCGATTCGTAGAGACAGATAAGACTATCGTTCTCCTCGTTACAGTCGAGGTACTCGACAACGCCCAGGTGTAGCAAGTCATCAAACCCAATCTCCTCGTTCTGCAACTTGTCAAGGTGCTCGCGCGTGAGGCGTGGCCGCCCGTTGTCGACAATGATGAGCGGCCGGCACACGCGGCCGCCGTCCGTGGCGATCTGGATCGCATGCTGGTGCTCGTTGCCCCACACGGACACGAACTCGGAGATGCGGTTCGCGCGGCGCAGCCGCCTAAACCGCTCCAGGAACTTGGCCGGGAAGCGCGTGATGCCGAGCGGCGTGCCGTTCAGGTACACGCCCATAACGGCCGGGTCGTTGAACGTTTGGGCATCAACGAGGCAGATCGGCTCCATGCCGAGCACTTCGCAGGCGCGCTCGACGGGCGTCGCGTCAACATCCGTCGTAATATGCGTCATAAGCGCCAGGTTCTTCACGAGGCCGCACGCCTCGCCCTCGGGCGTGTCGGACAGGCACAGCATGCCGAACTGCGACGGCTGCAGCGCACGCGGACCACTGACCTTGCGCGACTTCTCGAACTGTGATGAGATGCGCGTCATCATGCCCAGGGCGCTGATGTACGACAAGCGCGATAAGAGATGCGTGACGCCAGCCCGGTCCATGCGGAAACGCTTCAGAGACCAGTTGCCCGTCGAGATGGCCCGGTTCAGACCCGTCGTGATGTGGCCACCGCCGAAGTTCATGCTGAACAGCGCGTCAAAGGCCTGCACGCGGTTCGGCTTCTTCAGGCTCTTGTCGATGGCCTGCCGGAACTGCGAGTTAAACGTCTTGAACAGGTCCTCAAATAGCAGCGACATGAGCTGGCCAGCAAGCTCAAGCCGCTTGTTGCCGACGTAGTCGCGGTCGTCGACCTGCTGCGGGTCGGCCAGCGCCTGCACGACGCGGCGGGCCATGATGCCAAGGTATAGCGCCTTTTGGCGGAAGTCGGCATGCTCGCGGTCCACGGGGATGTGGGCCACAATCGTCTGCGCCAGCGCCTCGAGGCCCTCCTCAACGACCGTGAGCTTCGTGGTGCCGAATGAGTAGCGCCCGCCCCGCACGCGCTGGCCCAAGTACTCAAGAGCGTCGTGCTGCGTGCGCACGCCGAGCTTTGCCGCCTCCTCGAGGTTCACGGCAAACAGGTCCTGGTACCGCTGGTTGTGCCCGCACACAAGCTCCATGACCTCGAAGTCTGTGGCCAGGCCGGCCGCCTTCAGCACAATCGCAATAGGGATGTCCTCGGACAAAGAGTTGTGCTTGAGGAAGCAGCGGCCGTCGAACGTACGTGCGACGACGTATGTCTTCGACTTGCGCTCGTGCGTCGACGACGTGACGCTCGCCTGCACTACTTCGCGCTCGGCCTCAACAAGAATACGGTTTTTTGAGAGCTGCTCCTGCACGAGAATGACCTTCTCAGTGCCATTGACAATGAAGTACCCGCCGGGGTCGAGCGGGCACTCGTTCATGCTCGCCATCTTGCGCAGGTTCTTCTCGTTGCCCGTCAGCACGCAGCGCGACGACCGCAGCATGATCGGCATGCGGCCAATGACAATGTCGCGCCGCACGACAATCTCGTTGCCCTTCGTGTACTCGACGTCTACGTAGATGGGCGCCGCATACGTGAGGTCGCGGATGCGGCATTCGTGCGGCGTGATGCTCGTGTCGAAGGCGTTCACGTCCTGGCGCGTTGGCGAGCCAATGCGGATATCGAGGTACTTGAAGTAGAACTCGGGGTCTACATCGGACAGAATGACCTGGTTAGCCGCCACAATTTGCCGGATCTCCGTCTCGACAAAGTAGTTGAACGAATCAAGGTGCTGCTTAACGAGGCCCTTCACGCGCAGGAACGCTGGGAGCAGGTTCCATTTATCGTCCAGCGAGTTAACGGGGTCCGTCAGGGACTTGCCCTTGTAGTTTGCCTGCAGAAGATGCTCCATGCCCGCAGTGCAAACCGGCGGCGCCTCAATCGGTAAGCAGTGTCTCTCTCACACACTTGGAAGGCGGTGGGGGGGGCCCAACTGCGCGATGGATTTTTTTCAGGGTCAGAGGGTGCGACTTTTCACGCCGACGCTAGCGCTAGCCGCACCACGGCGCACAGCGCTGAACTCAAAGCCGCATCTCTGCGCCGGAGCCCAAAAGTCAGCGAGGCGCTAACAAGGCGAAACGGGTGACAAAACAGCCGCGAAGGCCGCGCACGTCCGCCGGTACATAGATACCGAGGGTTTACGGTATTATTATGGCGTGCTGTAATAAAAAAATGAGGCGCCGTCGTGTGGTCCCGCCGTTTAAACGGCGCGTAACGTGGCCGCGCGTCCCGCCGCAGCTCTAGCGCGACCGCGTACGTATACCCTGGTCTCTTTATGCACAGCCAGGCTATTTTTCGCCGAAACGGAAAGGCGGTATCCCCCGCGGTTCAGCCTCGGAAAAGGGCTAGGGCACGCAGAAACCCTGCATATCATCGGTGCGCGCGTGCTGATTTTTCTCCGGGTACAGCCGGCTGACGTGATTTTGCATCAGAGGCCCTTGCATGGTATGTGATAGCGAAGTCCTAGGAACCTCGCGTGTGAGGTTAAAAAGGTCGCTATTTACACTTTTAGTGGTGGGGAACACCGGTTCGCGTACATTGGTCCCCACCGCGGTGATCGTTCTGCTTTTGGAGCATCTCTCGGACTCACGTCATATACGGCGCTTTGGACTAAGAGCTGCATGGCGGTCGCCGACGACCGCACACGTGATCACTATCCGCATGCATGACCAATTGTGGTGGTTTGTAAACGGCGGCAAGCATAGGTGAGATTCAACGTTGGTTGATTAGGGTTGTTGTTTATATACTGCAAAGAGGGGAAGGGAAAGCAGAAACTAGTGATCGGTTAATACTGAGGCTGGGACACCGCTTGTGCACGAATCCCGTAGTTCGCAGCTTCTCGCGCAAGCACACGCAGAGCCCCGCTTAGTTAGAAGCTCAATGGCTACTACAGCAGTGCCGCCTAAACCAGATAGTTCGTCTCAGTGGGGTGGCCGCGATGAGGAGCCCGTGCATAAGTTCGTCGACGAGGACGGCTCGTCCGGCTCAACGAACGGTGCTACAGATAGCCACGCTTTTCGTGACGCGCAGCCACCCGAGGACGCGATGCCCTTCGGCGAGGATGCAACGCCCGCCGAAAAGGACGCACTGCGCGAGCAGTTCTCTCAACAATACCTGCATCTCGTCGCAGAGGGGAAGCCACAGCCAGAGTGTCCCGGCGACGAGCGCGACTTCTTGATCACCTGGATCGGCGAGAACGACCCCGGCATGCCCGTAAACTGGCCGTTGTGGACAAAGGCACTCATGTTGACAGATTGTGCTCTGGTAGCACTGTCAACCGTGTTCGGGTCGGCCGTCATTGGCCCCGGCATCGAAGACATAATGGCGCACTTCCACGTTGGTCTGCCCGTGGCCACGCTGAACGTGTCTCTCTACGTCCTAGGCTTTGGGCTGGGCCCCATGGTTTGGGGCCCCATGAGCGAGATGGTTGGTCGCAAGCTGCCCATCGTGCTCGGCATGTTTGGCCTGACTGTATTTGCGTTCGCCTGTGCATCGGCCGCAAATTTCCAGACGCTCGTACTGTGCCGGTTCTTCGCGGGAGCGCTGGGGTCCTCAACGATTAGTGTCACACCTGCAGTCACGTCGGATATGTTTGCCACGAAACAGCGAGGCACAGCCGTCGCGGTTGTGTGCTTGATGATCTTCGCCGGACCGATGCTGGCTCCCGTTATTGGTGGATACATTGCGGCCAGTTTCCTTGGTTGGCGCTGGACGCAATACATCTGGGGCATCTTGTCGGCATTGGGCCTCGTAATGAGCCTTTTCCTTAAGGAGACGTACGGACCGAAGCTTTTGGCGAACCGTGCCGCAGACATTCGTCGCAAGACGGGCAACTGGGCGATCTCGGCGCCGCTGGAGAAGAGCGAGCTTGATACGTCCGAGCTGTTGCAGCGTACGGTTTTGAAACCGATCCGTATGCTTGTGATCGAGCCCATTCTGCTGCTCATCTCTATTTACCATGGCTTCATCTATGGCATCTTATACCTGTGCCTCGAGGCCGTGCCAATTGTGTTTGGAGACTACGGCTGGAAGGGCGGCAATATCTACTTGCCGTACCTGGGCATGTTTGTTGGTGCTGTGGCTTGCAGCGCCACCAGCGTTTACGTGTTCGAGCCCATCTTCCTGAAGAAGCTTGCAAAGAGCAAGTATCCCACGATTCCCGAGGAGCGCCTGATTATGATGATGGTAAGTGGAATCTCGTTTGCCGTGGGCATCTTTTTGCTGTGCTGGTCAGGCGCGTACTTCGTGTTCTGGTTTGTACCTGTGCTCGGCACCTTTTTTATTGGCTTCGGCCTTGTGGGCATCTTTCTGGCAGCATTCAACTACATCATTGATACCTACCTCATTTTGGCCGCATCAGCCCTGTCCGCAAACACGATTATGCGGTCGTCATTCGGCTGCGCATTCCCGCTCTTCGTGCATCCCATGTTCAAGAATCTGGGCACGCAGTGGGCCGGCACGCTGCTCGGCTGTCTGGCAAGTGTTCTGGCGCCCGTGCCGTTTGTCTTCTACTTCTTCGGCGCCAGGATCCGAGCAAAGTCGAAGTATGCTGCGAACTTCGAGGAGCTGGAGGTCGCGCTTTCGCGCCACTCGACGCATCCCTCAATGACGCACTGAACGCGCCCTGCGCATAGTCCGCGCCACACAACCGAGGAAGAATGTCGAGGAAGAGTGCCGCTTTTGTAGCGCTCTAGATATCAAAGGGAAAAAAAAGACGGATTAAAACGATAGATACCTTGCCAACTAGATATACCGCGGCGCGAATTGAGTTAGATGACGATGCAAAGTTAGATCACGAGAGTACGGCGGGCCTAGCAGCTGTGACTAGCGGCACGTTCCCCTGCAAAGTAGCGGCCGGAACCTGGACAATGATGGTACGGCGGCCATATGCGGGTGACGAATCATGCAATGCGTACCAAAGATAAGCCGCCCGCGGCTCTGGCCGATTAAACAGCGTGCATTGGCACGCGGGCTCCCTAGCGCGAACCGGGGGCTAGGGCGCAGAGGCGGCGCACGCGGTCGGCACTGGATCCTTGACGCCGAGGGCACGTGCGCGCTCTCAGCACCTGGCCCGTCGCAGCCAGCAACGTACTTACTCGATTGACCCCACCTCTGCCATTAGCTGTAGTGACCAGGGAACCAACCGCAGGGCCAGAAGACCAGTCCCGTTTGTTGAGTCTGTGGTTTGTGCCTACAGAGGCCCTTGATTGGCCGCAGCAGACTGCGAAGATTGCGTTTTTGCGTTTAATTGATAGACCGTAACCAGCCGCCCATGGGTGAGTTGAAAGTGCATCCTATGGCCCACCTTGGCTTCCACCGCGGCGCCCAAAAGGACAAGGATAAAGAACGAGGTCCGCCTGCGCCCGCGCCCGAGTCGCACGAGCATCATGAGCACAAAAAGCGCGAAAAGCTGCAGCGCGAGTTCCGGGCAATGATCCCTGGCACGCCGGCGCCGTCCGGCACTGCTTCGGCCGCGCCGTCGCAGGCCCAATCGCAGGCGCCGTCTCAGGTCCAATCGCCCTCGTCGTCCCTACCGGGGTCGCGCCGCGCGTCGCCGGCCGCGTCGCCGCCAAGCTCTGTGTCTGGCTCGCGCGCGGCCTCGCCGGCCATCTCGCGGACGGCGTCCTTCAATAGCGTTGTGTCGCCGCCGCACGTTGCGAAGGACGAGGACGACCGCGCGGCGCAGTCGCAGGCGCGCGCCGCGCACGGGCCGGAGGCGAACGTCGTTGTGCCCTACAGCGGCGAGCACCGGCCATCCGGCACGCTGCTGTACACGGCGGGCACGGGCAAGCCGCCACGGCTCGAAGTCTATGACATTGGCAGCGATCGGCGTCAGCACTGGCACCACCTGCGGCCGGCGCGGCGCCAAGAAAAGCTGTCGCGCATGCTGAAGGACCTGTTCAAGCGCGAGCCGCACCATGATGCTGACGGAAATGTGCAAGACCACTCCCCGTCGAGCTCGCGCGCGACGTCGCCCGGCCCGTCGCCGGCGCAAGTCACGGATTCGCTTGAGCGCGACCGCGACGCGGCCGAGGCCGTGGCCGTGGCGTCCCGTGGCGACCAGCCGCCGACGCTGCTGGCCGGCATCGAGTCGCAGTTGCAGAACTCGGGGCGCGACCCTGCGGAGGTGCTGAACCAGCTGCTCGCGCAGCGCAAGGTCACGGACCCGACGCTCGTGCAGCGCTACGGCCAGCTGAGCTCTGTTGTCGGTAAGGGCAGCTTCGGCGTCGTGCGGCTGGCCCAGAAGGCCGATCCTTACAACAAAAATCGCAAGCTCGTTTATGCAGTCAAGGAATTCCACCCGAACCAGGGCGAGTCCGAGTCGCGGTATTTGAAGCGGCTAGCGTCCGAGTTCTGCTTGGCTAGCTCGCTGCATAACGTGAACATCATCCACACGCTGGACCTGCTGCGCGACGGCAAGTCTAAGTTCTGCGGCGTTATGGAGTACTGTGCTGGTGGGGACCTCTACTCGCTCATTGTCGTTGCCGGCAAGCTCGAGCCGCTCGAGGCGGACTGTTTTTTCAAGCAGATCATGCGCGGCATTGCGTACATGCACGAGATGGGTGTGGCGCACCGCGATTTGAAGCCCGAGAACATTCTGCTCACATCGCGCGGCTGCTGCAAGCTCACGGACTTCGGCAACGCGGAGTGCTTCCGCATGGCGTGGGAGAAGAACGTGCACATGTCGACGAACATTGCCGGGTCCGGGCCGTACATTGCGCCCGAGGAGTACAAGAAGTCCGAGTTTGATCCGCGCGCCGTTGATGTCTGGGCGGCCGGCGTTATTTATATGGCCATGTCGACGGGCCGGCACCTGTGGCGCGAGGCGAAGTCGTCCGACGAGTTCTATGGCAAGTACCTCGAGGGCCGTAAGGGCGAGAGCGGGTACGAGCCGATCGAGCGCCTTAAGATGGCGAAGCGCCGCAACGTGATCTATTCGGTGCTGGACCCCGTTGCGAGCCGGCGGCTCACAGCGCGACAGGTGCTGAATTCGGAGTGGGGTCGCGAGATTGCCGTGTGCGAGGCTGGTGAGGGTGATATCATATAGCCCCAGCGCCGCACAAGCCGTACACCGAGCTACACACCTAGCTGTACACGCAGCTACAAACCTAGCTGTGCACGCAGCTACCCCCCTAGCTGACACGCAGCTACACACCTAGCTGTACACCTAGCTGCACAACCCGTTGCAGCGCTTTTGATATGACCACTGCATCGCTTGTGGACTCCCCCTTTTTATACGCGCGCGCGCGAAAGCGAAACGGTTGCCGCGGAGGCGAACCTTGGACGCAGCCTGAGCCCAGGGCTGCTCAGACGGCGTACCTGAAATCGGTCATTGGATCTTTCGTTTCTGGTGCTAGATGTAATTTTATACTGGACTTTTTAAAATGTTAGACGGTCGAGTCGAATGCGACGGGCGCGTACGTGAGCGGCGGTTATGCGAGCGGCCGGCGCCGCAGGATGTGGACTGCGGACTGACGCGTTTCGCCGCCCGATACGGCTTGGCTCGACACCACCGACAATGGAGACGGCCAGCAGCGCCAAGATCTCCGAGATTTTGGGGGTCGTCTACACGGACTCGTCGCTGAAGCACGTTCTGAATGTTGTGGACGAGCGCACGGGCACGTCCGGGCGCCCCAGCGAGCGGAATGTGCGATCGCAGGCCGAGCAGGACTACCTCGACCAAACGGCGCTCATTCTGTCGCAGATGCAGCCCCTGAGCTCGAGCCTCGAGCGGTTGGGCCGGCAGATCCGCAAGGTCGGCGGCGTGCACGAGCAGATGCGGGGCCTGCTTGCGCGCTCGCACGGCGAGTCGGCCGCGTTTGCGCAGGAGGCGCGCTTCCTGGCCACGGAGCAGGCGGCCCTGCGCACGAAGCTTACGACGGCCGACGCGTACATCAGCGCCTTCCACATCTCGGAGCACGAGCGGCGCGTCCTTGAGGACCCGGCCGTGCCGCTGAACGACGAGTTTCTGGCCGTGCTCGACCGCATCAAGACGATCCAGTCGCAGTGCGCCGTGCTGCTGCTGGCGGAGGCGCCGGCCGCAGGTGAGTTTCTCATGCTCGAGACGACGAAGCTGCTGGACAGCGCGTACGCGAAGGTGCGCACCGTGATCGAGGCGCAGCTGCGGCAGGACGCGTCGACGAACCTGCGCAAGTACATGGCGCTGCTCACGGAGCGGCCGCTCCTGTTCAAGTCCGTGCTGCTCGGGCAGGCTGGTGCGCGGCGCCAGCAGCTGAGCGCCGAGTTCACAAGGTTCATTGCCGGCGAGCAGGCGAATGCCGGCATCATGCCTCTGCGGTACCTGGGCAGCGTTCTGGCGTGGGTGCACGCGGCGATTGTGAACGAGTACGAGCACATTAGCCTGCTGCTTGACCCCGGCGAGGAGACGATTGTCGGCGAGGCGTCGACGCAGAAGACGCTTGAGCAGCTTTTGAGCACAACGGACACGCGCGTCATTGTGACGGAGCTCGTTGACTCGGTTATTGCCAGCGTCGAGTCGTCGCTGCGGCAGAAGATGAACGCCGTCATTGTTGCGCAGACAAGCCCAGTTGTGGTGGACGAGCTGCAGAGCGTGCTCGTGTTCTACGGCGACATGCTGGCCAAGTACGAGCAGCCGACGCTAAAGGCATTGTTTGAGCAGCTCGAGCAGTCGTTAGACCGGCAGTTCGAGCACTGTCTGCAGCTGAGCGGCAACGACTGGGAGACGGCCGTGGACGTGGCGCGGTCCGTGCTGAACACGTACGACGAAGGCGTGCTGCGCGAGGACGCAAAGACGCTGGCGCGCCTCGACATTGTCCTTGACGGCGCGCTCGCCCAGGCCCTGCGCGCGACGCAGAACGACAACATAAAGCGGCTGAATCTGCTGGACCTGGCCGTGCTGCGCTTGGCCGGGTTCATTGTGGCGCAGCCGAAGCTCGACGAGCTGCGCCGGCTCGAGGCCGAGTGCGAGGCGAAGCAGGCGTCGCAGGAGGTGCAGTTCATGAAGCGCGCGTCGCACCTCGACGAGCTCGTGGTCGGCGCGATCCCGCCGGCCGAGTTCTTCGCCCAGTTCGACGCGTTCCTAGCCGTCGCGAACACAGATCTGCACGACCACCTCGAGCAGCTGAACTCGCCGAGCATGGCGCACCGCATCTCGACGGTTGCTATCACGCGGTTCATCGACGAGTACGAGTTCGCCGTGAAGGATCTCGACACGCCGCGCTCGGCCGAGGAGATCCGCACTCTCCTTTTGTAAAATACGCGCGCAACCACATGCGCGCTGCTGAACCGCATGCGCGCTGCGCGCACAGCAGGCGCCGGTTGGCCACGGCACACGTGCTCACTAATTACACTACAGCTACGAAGTCCATGATTTCTTAAAGGCCATACGCCGGCTTTATTTATGCAACGGTGAACCGTTCAGGTGCGCCGTAGCTCAAAATCGGGTTCGCTGCCGCCGGGGCCTCTCGGCCTACCTGCACGTGACGTGCATATTTATTGTCGAATGTGGCTCTCGCGCCGCGGCTGCGAGTATGCGCAGCTCAAGGGATCGCGCGCGCCGCGAGTACGCGCCGCCGACGCCGCCGACGCCGAACCGCACGGAGGCTCGCTCGGATATACGCCGCGACGGCCGCGACGGCCGTGATAGCCGCGACAGCCGCGATAGCCGCGACAGCCGCGACGGCCGCGATAGCCGCGATGGCCGTGATAGCCGCGGCAGCCGCGATAGCCGCGATAGCCGGTTTGGCGGCCGCGCCGACAGCCGTGTAGCCAGTCGTGTGGACAGCCGTGTGGACAGCCGTGTGGCGGGCCATGCGGCGGGCCGCGTCACGAACCGCTTTGACACCCGCTCTGACGCCCGCTCTGACGCCCGCTTTGACGCCCGCTCTGACGTGCGGCCTGCATATAAACGCAGCTACGCACCGCAGGCAGGCCAATTCGACGCGCGCAAACGCGCGCGGCCCGACGCGCCGTTCGGCAGCCCGCAGGCGGGCGCAAGCGCGGCCGGCTGCGTCGGGTCCAGCGCCGCCGCCATTCGGGCCGACGTTCTTGCAGCGACGCCGCCGCTGTCGGAGCTGCGCGCGGCACGGCGCCGGTGCCAGAACTGGCCGTGGGACCGCCACGCACGCGGGTACGAGAACGTGAGTGCGCAGGCGCTGAAGCTGCTCGGGTACGCGACGCCGGACAGCACGTACATGGCCGGCGAAGTCCCGCAGGAGATTGTACGGATCAGGAACACGCGGCCGCTCACGGCCGCAGCGTCGTGGTTCGTGCGCCAGGTCGGGTCCACCGTGTACAGCACGACCCGCGAGGCGGCCATCGCCATCTGCGAGGGCGCTGGCGACCGGCCTGCGGCCGTGCGGCCGCTCCTCGAGCTTGAGCGGGCTGCGCCCGCCGCAACGGCCGAGGACAAGGCCACGGACTCGCGCGGCACAAGCGAAGATGGCCGCAGCCGGCGCGACGACCTGTTCAGCGACGTGCGCGCCGTCATTGTGCGTGCGTGTGCGTCGCCGCAGGACGTGGCGCAGCGCTACGGCACGCCGCCGGTGCGCGTCGAGCGCATTCAGCCCCAGGCGTTTGTGGCCCGCTTCGAAGTAGCGCCAACACTGCAGGACGGTGACTCGTGGCTGTTTCCGGCGGCGCCGCGCACGGCGCCCGTAATCGAGGTGCTGAACGCGTTCTCGCTGGCCAAGCCCGACGCGGCCGACGTCGTGCCGGCCATCACGCAGATGTGCGCGCGCCTCGGCTACGGCGTGAGCCGCGTGTGGAGACCCGCACCAAGCCTACCTTATGCGGTGCCGCGCCTCTACATATCGCTGGAGGACGCGCCGCGCGCCCGGGACGCTGCCTCAGCGCTGGGCGAAATGCGCCTGCAGGGCCGGCCGCTCGTCACGGCGCTGAGCTACGCCATGCCGCTGCCATAAATAAAAAAAGAGGGGTTTAAACGTTGAATAAATAGGCGGATGCAAATGCTATTATGGGCGGTTCAAGGCCGACCACTCAGCGAGCTGCTGCGGCACGCTCGGGTCGAACGAGTGGCGCCGAATGAAGTCCCACAGCGATGGCGGGATGTGCTTCAAAATGGCGAGCATGCGCTCCTTGATGCCGCCGAAGTTCAGCGGCGGCAGCTTGCGCAGCAGGGCCGCGGGCTGCTCGCTGGCCAGGAGCTGGCTGCGCATGTCGACGACCTGCGCCACAACGGCCACAATGTTCAGGCTGCACCCGTACGCGAAGTAGAGGTCCCATAGCTGCAGGAGCTCGCTCAGCGGCGGCGTGCAGGCGCTGAGCGTCATAACGGACGCGAGCGCATAAATCTCGGCCGTGAGCAGCTTCTGCCGCAGGCGGCGGTACAGCTTCGGGTCCGTCAGCTCGAGCACAACGTTCACGAGCTTCACGCCCGTGTGCACGCCAACAAGGTCTGGCGTCACGTACAGCGGACAGTGGTTCGAGATAAGCGTTGCAAACATGGCAAACGCCTGCGACTCCGAGCGCGCCACGTACAAAAACGGCGCGCACAGCACGTTCATGCCTTGCACGTAGCTCATGGGCGGCTCCGCAAGCCACGCATACGCATTCAGCACCCGCAGCAGGCTGTCCTCGCGCACCTTCTCCTGGAACGCCTTGTCCGTGGCCATCGTGCGGAAGCTGTCGCTGCGGATCTTCGCGTCGGCCGCGCTCGCGCCGCGCGCAACGAGCGCTAGGTACTCGTCGGCCACGGCCGCAAGGTCCAGCTGCAGCAGAATCGTCCACACGTAGTTCCGGTACCGGCACTCGCCCGTCGCGGCGTCGTTGCTGAGCCCGGCCGTGAGCACGTCGTAGCGCAGCTGCCGCAGGCTCTTCAGCAGAATGCTCGGCGGCTTGTGGATCGACGAGTCGACAATGTCGCGCGGCTTCGCCGGCTTGAAGCCGCCCACGCGGCTCTCGCGCGTGCGCAACCGATTCATTGTCGGAAGCTGCGTTGTTTACAGGCGCCGGCCGCCTCAGTGTTGTTGATTCAGCGTGGCTGGGCGGGGGCAGTGACACTAGGGCAGGAGGGTTCGGCGCGTGGTCCGGTGGCCCAGCGGCCGCCATTTTTAGCTAGCTATGCTTAAGTGGCCCTGCACGCAAACTTGTATCTACAGTTGGCTCTGTACATTGTTGCTGTAGCCCGACCTCTTTTTTTTATTGTAATTCTTATTGTATGCGTGGGCCACTGCGTAACCACATACGAACTCCATACTCATACAAGTCTCTTTATCGCGTACATTACATGGCAAGGCACTCGACCTCTCTAATTATCAGCGAGCCCCTTGTAGCTAAAGGGCTGGAACGCATAGCCCTCTCCCTGGAAATGCTTCGACATCGCCTCGACCCAGTGCAAACGCAACGCGTGCAGCATGGCCGACGTGCCTTCCATGCACACGAGCACGAGCACCGTGATGACGAACCACATCGCAAACAGCAGAAACACCATTATGATGCCCTTCGCGCCGGTCGGGCCGAACGCGTTGCGCAGCGTCATGTTCCAGAGCACCTGGCTCAGCTGGTTGTGCGCGAGCGACAGCGCCCACAGCCGCAGATACGACGCCGTGTGCGAAATGCAGTTTAGACAGAACTCAATCGTGTGGATGACCTGGTGGATCATGATGTCGCCAAACGACTCCATGTGGTGCGGCGCGGCCGCGTCGTGGATCTCCAGCTCGCCGCCCTCGTCCTCGTCTATGGCGAACGTGTGCTCGCTGAGCTCCATCGGCACGTACGCGGCCGTCTGCTGGCTGCGCCGCAGGTACAAGGGCTTGAACAGGAGCAGCCATGGCACGCATGCGAGGGCAACGATGAGCAGAATGATCTGCACAACCGCTTGGCCTCTATAAAGCGGCGGGTCCACGCTGCCGGGGCTCAGAAACATCTTGATGAGCATGTCCAGCAAGCTGGGCGGCTCACTGCCCGACGCAATCCAATCAACGCACCACTTGTACACGATCGTCAGCGCCAAGTACCCGAAAATGGACTGCATGAACAGCATGCCCGGCACAAAGTTTCCCCAAATGTCGACCCACGAGTCAAAAAACCGCGCATTCACGAGCTGGAACCCGAGCGAGTACGTCATGTGCGCGAGCCCGAGCAGCACGCTGAGCTTCATTTTGTAGCTGTTCGTGAACCGCAGGTTGTTTTCGGCGCCGTGCCACGCCCAGTCAATGCCGATCGGGTACGTGCGCGAGCCCACGCGCGTGGCCGCGTGGCCGTTCCCGCTGTCGAACGAGAACGCCGACGAGAAGATGGTCATTCCCTTCGAGAACAGATCGTTGTATATGATGCCCGTGTACATGGAGAAGAGGCCCATCAGAAGCAGCACGTATCGGCCAGCGTACGCCATATCGAAGAGCTCGTCACGGTCCCGCATGCGAGCAATCCGCGCCTCGTTCCAGACCATCACAAACGCGCCCAAAAACAGAATGAACCCGTGGCCGAGATCGCCAAACATGACGGCGAACATGAACGGAAACGTGACGACCGTTGGCAGGCCCGGGTTCACCTCGCCGTAGCGCGCAATGCCGTACACGTTCACCATGGCCTGGAAACCCTCTGTGACCTTGTTCACGGTGTGGTGCGTGGGCGGTGTGCGCGAGGTCTGGATTGTGTGTACGGCCAGCAGCTCGCCCGTCTCCGCACTGAGCCGGGCGAACGTCTGCTGCACCTCCAGAAGTGCGTCCGTCGGGACCCAGGCCTCCGAAATGAGCCCGCGGCGACCCTGGTCGCTGCTAAAAAGATTCAGCGTCTCGAAGATGGCACGCTCCTTTACAATGACAGACTTTAGCGACGGCAGACGCTCGGCCACGGTTTCTTGCTCGATGAGCAGGGACTCGCTCGTGCTGTCCAGCACCTGGAACAGCTCCGAGAGCTGGTCGTTCAGCTGCAGCAGGCGCTCGGCGCGGCGGTTCGCATCGATGCGGATGATGCGCGCATCCATGCTCTCGGCAATGCGCCGAATGCGCTCGGCTGAGCCCTGGCCGTGCGTGTACACAAGAAACACGTCGCGCTCGGCCTTTGCCGAGTGCTCGGCGCTGTAGCGGGCAAAGTACAGGTTCCCGCGCGTAACGCGCCAGCACAGCCGCTCCAACGACAAAGACGATGTAGCGGCAATCGTACCGGCCAGAATTGTGGCCGAGCCGAATGGGTCCGCAATCTGCGGCGCAGCGGCGAGCGGGTCCTCGTCGTCGATGTCGAACTCCGTGTCCTCATCGCGGCCCTCGGCGTCGACGTCGTCATCGTACTGCTGCAGCAGCGGTGTCTCATCGCGCTCAGTGTGGGCCTTCGCACGGGCGCCGCGCTTGCCGAAGAACGTGTCGCTAGCCCGCAGCACTTGGCGCTCCTCGAGCAGCTCGTCGCGCTTTGCTGCGAGCCTTGTGTGCGCCGACACGAGCGCGCTCAGCTTGCGCGCCTCGTCCTCGACGGTTTGACAAGTCTGCAAGACCTCGGCCTGGTTCAGTAATGGCTCAGCCAGGCCCTCGTCGATGAGGGGGGCCGGTCTATGGATGCTGTGCTCGATCTCGCGGACGTGCCGCAGCGCGTCGTCGAGGCGGCGGATCTCCGCAACGAACTGGCGGTGGAAGGCGGACGTGGCCTCGTTCAGGTCGCAGAATTGCACGACGGCGAGGCGGCCGAGCGCGTCCACGACGTCGCGGGCCACGTCAGCGGCAATGTACATCTGCACGAGCGTCATGGGCGCCGCGCGGAAGACGTGCTCCGCCACCGGCGGCGCAGGAGGTGCCGGCTCTTCGGCGCCTAGGTCTAGCCGCTCCATGGCCTCCTCACCATCCATTGTGCACGCACGTCGTCTAGCGGCTCACGGTCCAGGGTGGGATGAGGCCAGTGCGCCAGCCCTAACCGCGATCTTTTGTGAACCTCACGGGGTAAGCTCGAGCCTGCAGGTTCAGCGACTGACTGGCCAGCGCTGCCCGCGCCGCCGCTGCCCGCGCCGCCGCTGCAAAGCTGCAGCTGAGCTAGCGCAAGCGCCCCAGTAGAAGCTCTGGCTTGACTCGCGGCAATACATGTCGCTAATTTAACTAAAAAATACTATCACCTCTTTTGATGCCCCCCTAAGTGAGCGGTTACGAACAGGCATGTAACTAGTACAAGTCCACAGTTAGAAAGCTACTGCTCTGCGAACCTAAGGCAAATTAAGGCAAACTATGGCAAACTATGGCAAACTAAGGTAAACTAAGGTAATTGGGGCCAGCGGCGGCGCAGCCGTAAGTACTCGCTTGCGCAGTGACTGGCGCTGCCTACCACGGCGAGCTGCTCCGCAAGCACTATTCTATGGCGGCGCAGTGTTTAGCCGGCAATTATATCATGCCAAATTAGTGCGGCACTGGGCGCGACGGTTGAGGGCGCTGGCCCGCACTCGGGCTTGCCCGTATTAGTTCTAATAAAAGCCACCACCTGCGCGACCCTAAGCCTCCTTCCTCGGAGCCCAGTATACGTCCCGGCAAGCCAATATGCGCCTCGGCAAGCCGGCAGCTCAGAATTACTGGTCTACGGGGTCTGCTTGGCCAGCCCAGAACTGGCATTGCGGCATTAAAATGGCTGCGCGGTCGTGCGAGTGGCGCGCCTGCTGCGCAGACCACAGTCGCCGAATGCAGCGCCCCTGCCCTGCCCCATCCCTGAATTGTAACTCACCTCCGCCTTCACCTCCGATAGCGTTCGTTTCCGCATGTCCGACGCGTCTGGCGGACGAGCAGCGGCCGGCGCGTCGCCGCCCACCGGCCCGGATGGCGGCTACGGCGACGGCGCGCCAGACGGAATGAGCGCGTACCTGTTTGTAGACACGTTCGCCGTCGAGAAGCTGAGCGCGCAGCCCGAGTGCCAGGTCGGCCGCCGCAACGCCACAATCCACGGCTACGAGACGTACATCATCGAGCAATGGGCCTGCGAGAGACAGGTGAACACGGTCGTCGCGTCGTACACGGGCAACAGCCAGCACGTCGTCGAGGTGCAGGTGCTGTACGTGCCGGCGAACCTCGAGAAGTGGTCGCAGCCCACGTTCACGCACTTCGAGGAGCTCGTGCGCATGCACATCCTGCCGAAGCAGACGCCGCTCGGGAACATGCTTGTCACGTCGCTGTCGAGCCTGCCCTCAAACCTGTCGCTCGTGCCTATGCCACCGCGCTTCGCAGAAGGACGCCTTTGGTTCATTGTGAACAAGAACCTGCGGCGTTTGAACGTTGTGGGTCGTGTCGCGACGGCGGCCGATGTGCCAAGTGACTCCGTCATGGCGAACTTCCGCCGCTCATATTGCACGGCGTCCGTCGTCTCGCCGGGCTACGCCGTGAAGGAGCTCGTCACGCTCATGCAGATCGCGCTCGTGTACTTCGGGCTTTTGAACCCGGAGTTTGTGGACGGTTTTCTTTGCGATTACACGCTAAAGGCGCTCAGCACGTGGTGGAGCTCGTTCGGCAAGCAGCGCTACCACGTCACGCCGCCGCGGCCCACGGACAAGCTGTACATGCGCACAACGTGCGCGGCGCTCGTCGGCGCCGTAACCGGCTCGCGGCAGCGGCTCAGTGCGCTGGGCCTGAAGCCGCCAAAGGACCCGTTCGACGCCGAGAACTTTGTTGAGTGCATCAAACGCTTCCAGAAGCTCGAGAAGCTCACGCGCACAAAATACCTTGACGACAAGACGTACTTCAAGCTTGTGCATGAGACCACGAAGATCAACACTCTCGGCGGCACGAAGGTTTTGACTGTGATGAAGTCGACAATGAAGGAAGGCTTCTCGGGCAAGGCCACGGGCGGCGTCGACGACTGGGAGACGCTGGACCTCGAAATTCTCGCGGCGAACGCGCGTGGCCGCCGCGCTCAGTACCTCTGGCAGGGCAAAGGCTCGCCCTGCGTGCCGCATCTCATCCCGCAGTTCCCCATAGAGAATGTCGGGCCAAACACTGGCATCCCGCAGTTCTCCCTGGCCCAGGAAGGGCTCGATGAGGGCAGCCGGCACAACTCGAGCAGCCATCACCACCACCATCATCATCATGCGCATATGCACGGAGCGCGGCGTCAGCACCACAACCAGGCGGAGATAGACAACCCGACCGAAGACAAGGTTGTCGACATCCTCGACGGCCACAAAGGCTCCGTCGACTCGACGGGCTCGGCGCACTCGGGCGCGTCGCGCGAGAAAAGCGCAAAGCTCACGGACGAGGCGCCGCCGGGGCTCCTCGAGCTCTCGAGCTCGGAGCCGCGCTCGACGCTCGTGAACCAGTTCATGAAGAAGCAGCAGCAGCAACAACAGCAGCAGCAGCAACAGCAACAACCACAACAGCAACAGCCACAACAACAGCCACAACAACCACAACAACAACCACAACAACAGCATCAGCATCAGCACCAGCACCAGCACCAGCAGTCGCAGCAGCCGCAGCACCAGCAGCCGCAGCTCCAATCGCAGACGCAGCCGCTGGAGAGCCTGGGCGAGCCATTCGACGACACTAAGGCACACCAGCGCGCGCTTTCGACTTCCTCAGAACACTGGTTTGCCTCGCGCAGTCCGCCCAAGGCGCCTAATCTGCCTGTGCCCGTTCAGAGCCCCGCCGAGGACGACGGCATGTCCCACCATGAGGTGTCACCCACGAAAAAGCCATTGAGCACGAGCAATCCGCTGGCGGCCAACGAGAAGCCAGCACAGCTGCTCACGCGCGACGACTACTACGTGCACGACCGGCCCGCGCCGCCCGTGCTGCGTCGCACAGCCAGCCTTGGCGAGATCGAGAGCGCCGTATTCCCGTGGGACTCGCTGTGCGCGTTGCCGAAGATCGTGATGCTCTACCACGAGGCGCGCGACCTAAAGCGGCAGCTCACAATGCGCATGAGCGAGGAGCAGGCAGTGAACAGCATGCTCACGAAGGACGCGGTTGAGAACGAGCGCCTTTTGAGCATTGCGCAGCGCAATAGCGTGCTCATCAAGTACCAGGTGAACGCGAGCATGAAGAAAGAGGACGCTGTGCGGCGCCGCGTACGCGAGCTCGAAGCCTTCATGGCGCGGCTCGACTACGAGCTTGGGACGCTGAAGATGAAGCTCAAGGACGTCGAGCAAAGCGTCATGATCTTCTCGGCCAGGGTGGACGGCATGGAGACGAAGCTGGCCCAGAGCAAAGAAGTGCGCGCCAAGCCGTGGTACACGCGCTGGCTGTGGTTCAACTGAGCGGCTGAGGCGCGTGTATGACTTATTTATAAATTACCTTCCGTATTGTACAGTTCTTTCGTTTTGTTTTGTTTTGTTTTGTTTTGTTTTTGCACTGAAGCCACAGAGCGCGCAGGACCTAAGTCGCCGCTTTACAATTATTTTGTGATGGTCCTGGTCGTTTAGTCGAGCTCGCCCAGCAGCCGGTCGACGTTGTCCATGACTCCGGGGTTCAGCACACCGGCTTCCACAATCGAGCTGATCAGCGGCCGCAGCAGCTCCTTACCTCCTTGCAGACGTGCTAGGTTTTGCAGGGCGATGGCGGCTGTGGGGCCGTACACGGGCGGCAGGCGCCGCGCGCGCTCAGCATCGTCCTGCATCTGCTGCGGCTGCTGGTTCATGAGCAGAACCGACGGCGCAACGGCCTTCTCGCGCGGCACGAGGCCCTTAATAATGAACTTCTTAGAGTCGTCCGGCGTCGTCACGACCTTGGCCTGCGCGCCGCGCACGTTCGTCGTGCATGTGCGGATAAAGTCAATGGCCTTCAGCAGCTTCTTGCCCGTGCCGTCGCGCTCGTGCTGCTCGAATAGGCGCTGGTACGACGACCACAGCGATACCTGCAGAACCTCGCCCTCGGGGTCCGTATCGTAGGACGAGCGGATCCACATCGTGGCGCGCTCCGGCTCGCTCATCGTGAGCAGCTCCGACAAAATGTACGGCGGGATTTCTGGCGGCACGACGGGCGCTGGCCGCCGCGTGCGGCGCGGCAGCCGCAGGTAGTCCGTGGGCTCGTGGTCCATGCGGAAGCTGAGCAGGCGCACGAGGTGCTCTGACAGCCAGTTCGGGTTTATGATGGGATTGAGCTGGTCCACCCGCTGCAGGCGCGCTATGTACTGGCAGAGCAGGTCGAGCACGGCCGACATGAGGTCTGTATCATCAATGAGCAGGTACCGCACAAGCCTCTGCATCGTCTCTGCCGAGACTGGCAGGCTGCCGGCATCCTTTGAGTCGTACACGCTAAGCCTAGTCAGGCTGAGGCATGCGCTCACGACCACGGACTTGTCCGTGCTCGTTAGTTGGGCCACGAGGGCCCGCGACAGCGAGGAGTCCGACGACGCGTTTGCGTAGTGGAAACATACGTGCTCGCAGATCTCGAGACACAGCAGCCGCAGCTCTGTGTATATGCTCACTGGCGGGAGCGAGATGCCAGATTCGACGAACTGCACTGTGTGCGGCGCCAGGGCTTTGGCTATGTTTGTGTCGACACACAGGTTCCGCACAATAAGAACGGCCTCGAGGACCTTCTGGCGCAGCCGCAGGTCGTCGTAGGAGTCGTCGTTTTCTGTACGCGCGCGCGTCACGCGCGGCCACTTCAATTGCACAAAGTCGATGACGAGCAGCACGGCCGCGTTGTTGCGGAACATGTCCAGAGACGGCCCCGTTGTGAAGCTGAGCATAGTCGACAGGCTCCAGTCGATCTCCTCCTGTACGCCGCTGCGCAGCGCCATCTCAACGCGCTGCAGCAGGTACGGACCCTTCGCGCCCGAGCCGAGCATGTTACTCGGCTGCCGCGGCGGCAGCTGCTGCGGCGCGTACGCCTGCGGGACGGTGGCTGGTGTCGTCACCGACATGCCCATGGGCGGCTGCATGTTGTACACGGGCGGCGGCGGCATCTGCGGCTGCGGCTCCTGCGGCTCGTCGAAGCCTTGGTTCAAAGGGAACTGGCCGAACTCGTTCATGGGCGCGCCGTCGAGCTGGCCCATCTCGTCGAGCTGGCCCATGTTCCCGAGCCCGCCGAGCCCGCCGAGTTGGTCGAACTGCGGATCGTTCATGCGCAGCGGAGGTCGCGTAGCCAGATTCCGCGATCGGGTTCGTGCGCGGTTTCGAGCCTGCCGGGTCAGCAGCCGTTTGTCAGTGCAGCACGTGATCTAAATGGCCGCGGCGGGGCGCGTCTGCGCGCAGCGGCGGTTCGCGGGCACGAACGGCCGGACACGTAAAGCGGTCGAAGGTTCGTTTTCCTTTTTATTCTTTGGCTAACAATATTAAGATTCATAAATTATGTGTCTTTCGGATACAAACTGCTTAGGCGCTGCTTAGTTGTCTTCTCATCACTTAGCCCTGAGGTCGTTAATTAGCGTGCACATGTCCTTGGCGAGCATTGAGAAAGCTTGGCAAACCAGTGCTTAGCACTAGCATTTTGTATGCGCTTCAAAGTCTATGTCGAGCCCTAAATATAAACAAAACTATATTTTCGTCTTAGTTGCCTCTTCCACAAAGAATTTAAGGAGCTCAGTGCCCTGGTTCTTCTTGGTGCGCCGCCGGTTGATGATGTGCGCGTGCGACCAGCCGTCGAGGTAGACGACGTATTTCTCCCAGCCCAAAGCGTTCAAGTTGTCCATGCGGCACCGCATGCTTTTGTTGAACGGAAGCTCCTCCGTGGCCGAGTCCACGAACGCCGCCTTGTTGTTCAGCACTGGCTGTGGGTACGTGGTTGTGGGGCCCTCCGCGACGTCCGACTCGTCATCACCGCCTTCGTAGTCCTTCGGCGGCAGCGTGTCCAGGGCCGTCTGCGCGTGCGACTCGGCGTCGTGGAAGTCGTGCTCGTCAAACCCAGAAGCGTTCTCGGCCGCGAGGGCCTGGCGCTGTGCGGGGCTGTGCATGCGCGACGCCGACGCCCGCTTTCTCAAGCGGCTGTACTTGAACCGCCACTTTGCAATCAGGAACGGGTAGCAGATGTACGAGCGCACCGACACAAAGAAGAGAAGAAACAGCATGATCGGCAGGACAATGTGGATGGTCATCGTCTTCTTCGGTTTCTCGTGCTTCTGCGGCGGCGCATCGAGATGGCGCGAGCGCTGCAGATCGAGAATAAAGCGGCCCTGCGTGTCGCCGTTATAGCTGTAGAAAGCAAGCTCCGTTTTGTGGCCGTGGTCCTTCACAAACGGCACCTTGTTCGTGATGAACGCCGTCCAGAAGTGCACGCTGCGGTCGTTCACGGCGTTCGCAAACAGGAAGCGCCGCCGGAACCGCTGCAGACCGCGGTAGTACTTCGACTCGGGCTCGCTCAGGCCCTGCAAGAGGCCCCAGTTCCACCGGCACAGCAGCTCGGCGCCCGAAACGCCGAGCAGCACGTTGCCGACCCCGTTCAGGAGCCAGCTGCCGTACTTTGGATTCCACTGCGTCGACCCGAGGTGAGGCGACGCAAACGACGCGTACACAACGGGTGTCACCGTGTCGAAAAAGTCGTTCTCCTGCAGCAGACCAATAAGGTAGCGCGTGTACAGGCCGCCCAGCGAGTAGCCCACAATGGATATGTGCGTGACGGCCGTGCGGCTCTTGGCAATGACGTGCATCAGCTCGTCGTAGAGCCGTAAAGCGCCGACCTCGATGCCGTCGAACGTGTAGAACCGCTGGTTTGAGCTCGCAACGTGCACTTCGTCCGAGGCCGGGATCGAGGCCTCGAGGGCCTCGCGCATTGTCTGCAGGTTTCCCGTGTCGCCATAGAGGCCGTGGACGAGGAACCAGAGATGCATGTCACGGACACCAGCGACGAGGTCTTATCTCGCTGGGTGGCGCTGCCCAGAAAGGTAACCTCTGAAAAGTGACAGTGCCGTCGATCCCAGGAAAGGGGCAGGGTACGGAGAAGGCACATGGAGCAGAGCGGCAGATAACGATACGACAGGCTGCGCCCTGCGATCAAAGCGGCTCTACCATTTACGTACTAGCGAGAAGTAGTTAGAGGCTTCGCACTACGCACCTGCCTGGTTACCCTTTGTGCACCGCCAATACCCCTGTGCAGTGCCGCAGCGTGGGGGACCAGCTTGAGGGCAGCCGTGCTGCAATACTGCGCTTATGCAGGCCACAGTAGGGCTATGCGCGAAGCCGGCCGCCTGTCTGGTGGGCCTCATGCCCAAGACCTTTGTAAATGATATGCTTCATACAGTGGTGAGCGTTATGTACATTGAATTAGCCGCTACCATCGGCGCCGTTTCATGCCCTTTGTGAGCGCGCAGGCGCCCGCCCGCACCGGCGCCCGCACCGGCGCCCGCACAGGCGCCCGCATAGGCGCCCGCACAGGCACCCTAAAACGGGCGCTACCGTTTTACGCGCTTGCGGTCCGGCCCCTCGTCCTCCTTCAGGGCGTAGTACTGCTTCAAGCGCTTCTGGATCGCCTTGATCTCGTCGCGCGACGCCGTGAGCTGCGACCCGAGCCGCAGCTGCGCGCGGCACTGCTCGACGATCATGAGCAGGCGGTCCAGCGACGTGTTTGGGCCGTCCATGGTCTGCGCCATGTACTGCGTCACGACGAACTCGTTTGCCTCCATGAGCGCCGCGAGGGCGATGTGTGAGGGCGTGTAGAGGAACACGACGTCGTTGCCGAACGCATCGACAATGAGCGCCTTCGCCGCGTCGTGCATCTGCCCGAGCTGGCCCACGTCAAAGTCGCCGGACGACTGCATGTCGAGGAAGAAGCCGTGTAATGGATGCAGCGCGTTATGCACGGTCAGCGTAAAGCCAAGCGTTTTAAACAGGACGAACTCGAGGTCGAGGATCTGCTGTGGGTCGACGCGGCTTAGCGCCTCGACAAAGTCGTTGATGGGGATGAAGAAGTTCTCGGACTTCGCGGCCAGAAACACGCACGTCGGCAGCACGAGCCGCGGGTCGTGCTCCATGACCGAGTGCACGAGGTAAAAGCGGCGGAAGTACATGATGCTCGTAGCACGGACCTGCGAGCTGAGCCGGAACGTGTCGCAGAAGCTCTTGATAAGCTCGGCCGCAAAGTAGAACACGAGCTGCTGCTCCTCCTGCTCGTTGAGCTTCAGCTCACCGGGCGGAACCTGCCGGTTCGGCCGCGCAATTGTGGCCGAGAACTGTTCCCGCGTGAACGACCATTGCCGGTACTGCGAGCTGCGGCGGTACAGCTCGGCCATGGGATGTAAACAGCCTTCCGCCCGCTCAGCGTAAATAGCGCCGCGACTGTGACTCTTGGTTCGTCACGAGGCCGCGGCGAGCTGTTAATAGTACAGCAGCGGTTCGACACGAAACGCCTGTCATTTTGGCCACACGGTTATGCTAGGCGAGTTTCTCACGAATGAATCGCCTTCGCAATAGGCGCAATTCATAAGTACGCACCTGTAAACAGCCTCGCATTTGGCGCTCCTGATTACGGCCCAGCCCTCAATTAAGTGCGCCGCACTGAAGGCTAACATCCTCCTCTTTTTAGCGCGACCTCTTCACTCACTATTTAGATGCCTATTTCGATGACTCGATATACTTTCAAATTCTTCCTTTCGTCGGCCTTCCCCACAATTGCAGTTGCCGCTTCGCAGAACCCTGAGATTTGCGCCGTTCAATGCCTCTGGCCGCCCAAAAAAAGAAAGCTCACGCACTCACACATGCGCCGCGATACAGGCCGGGCATGCACACCGACGCCGGAAACCGGCGTTATTTACTTCGTTGCCGTGGCGACTTGCTTGACTGCGTCCGCCCTGCGCCCAGACCCCGGCCCAGCTCCTCGCCCAGCCCGACGAGCCCAGCCAGATCCGCAGGTATCCAGCCCCAGCCCTGCGGCCAAACTCGTCCAAACATCACCCGGCCAGCGCATCTCATGGGCTTTGTTGGCGTGTACCGGGCCGTATACGCCTACAGCGCGGCCAGCGAAAATGAGCTCACCCTCGCCGAGGGCGACCTGCTCTACCTTCTCGAGAAGGCCGACGACGGCTGGTGGACGGTAAAGAAGCGCGTGCCCGGCGCGGCTAGCGAGGAGCCGCAAGGGATTGTGCCGCATAACTACGTCGAGCCGGCGCCGCCCACGGGCGCCGTTGTTGCCCTCTATTCGTACGAGCGCCAGACGGACGAGGAGCTCAGTTTCGGTGAGGGCGCCGCATTCGACGTGTATGCAACAGACGGCGACTGGATCCTCGTCGGGGCGAAGGGCGCGCATGAATTCGGCTTTGTGCCGAGCAACTACGTAGAAACCCGCTCTAGCGGCGGTGCGTCCCCGGCGCCCGCTGCGCCGGCCGCCGTCGCGGCAGCGTCGCCATCGCCGGCCGCCGTCACGCCGCAAACGGCGCCTGCCTACGCGCCGAGCCCCGTCCTCGACGAGGAGGCACCGCCGCCGAAGCCGCAGCGCCCGCAGCGCACGGGCGAGCCGCTCAGCGACGGCGAGGATGCGCCGCCGCGCCCGGGGCGACCGCCGCGGCGCGCGACGCGCGAGCAGCAGAACCGCGACCTGCCGGACGAGCCGAAGTCAGCCCAGGATGCGCGATGGCCCGTAGTCGACATCAATGGCCGCCATAAGACGCCAAAAACGCTCGTGGCCGCGCCGCAGCACGTCACGCTCATCAACGACGACGGCGGCGGCCGCACGCAGAAGTGGGACGTGCACAACATCCTCAGCTACAGCAGCGAGAAGAAACATGTGTTCCTCGAGTTCCACCACCCGCGCGCAAGCCTTGACCTCAAAGTTGCGTCGCAGCAGCAGGCGGATGAGATCGTGGCCGCGCTGGGCCAGATCGTCGGCGCCGGCCGCGGTGGCGGCCTGCAGGAGGTGCTCGCCGCCGCGCAGAGCGCCGGCCACAAGAGCGGCACCATTTTGCTCGACTTCAAGGCCGCGAACAGCAAGGAGCTGACCGTGAACGAGGACGACGCTGTATTTATTGTGAACGATAGCGACAAGGACTGGTGGGTTGTACGCTCCGTCAGCGGCAAAGAGGGCCTTGTGCCGCGCAAGTTCGTACAGGTCGAGGACGACTCCAGCAAGTTTGCCGCACTGTTTAAGGGCCGGCCGAACCGCGGCAAGGCAAGGGAGGCCGCGCGCGAGAAGAGCCGCAGCCTCGACCGCCAGACAAGCCGCCGTGTCGAAGCAGACCGCCATGAAAAGTCCGAGCTGCGCCGCGAGCGCTCGAAGCGCAGCAGCGAGCCGCCGCGCAACCAGCCGGACCCGCGCAAGCTGCGCACGTGGGTCGACCGCTCGGGCTCGTTCCGCGTCGATGCGGCCCTGCTCGGCTGCTCCGACGGCAAGGTCCATATGCATAAGGCGAACGGTGTAAAGATTGCCGTGCCCGTGTCAAAATTGAGCCTCGAGGACATCGAGTACGTAGAGAGCGTGACGGGCGTGAACCTGAGCGACGACAAGCCGCTGTCGGACCGCCGTTCGAAAACAAAGCACTCGCCTAAGGTCAGCACGAGCAGCAACCAGGAGGTGCAGGAGGCGCTCATTGCTCGCGACGACAAGTGGCTCACGTTCTTCTTGGAGTGCGGCATTGAGCCCCACAATGCAAACCGGTATGCGCGTAACTTCACAAGAGACAACATGGACGACACAGTGCTCTCCGAGATCACGGCGTCGAATCTGCGCACGCTGGGCCTTCGGGAGGGCGACATCCTACGAGTGACGCGCAAGCTGAACGAGAAGTTTGGTCGCAACCAGCAGGCGCCCGAGGGCGGCCTCTACTCTGACGGCGGTGTTTTGCGCAACAATACAAGCAAGACACCCGCCGGCGTGGAGGAGCAGGCCTGGAATGACTCGGCAGCGTCCGGCACGGTCTCGCCAGCCGCACAGCCCCAGTTGACGCCGCAGGCCACGCAGCCGCCCCCGCGCAGCAGCCGCCGGCCCTAGCGCAGCAGCCCACACAGACGCAGCCGCCCACACAAGCGCAGCCGCCCCCGCAGCAGGCACAACCCACGGGCGCCCTCGCCGACCTGCTCGGCGTCTCACCCCAGCCGACGCAGCAAGCGTTGCAGGCGCAACAGACGGCGGCGCTGCAAGCACAGCAGACGGCGCAACAGAGTGCGCAGCTGCAGGCGCTGCAGGCCCAGAAGACGGCGGCGTTGCAGGCCCAGAAGACGGCCGAGGACAAGCTCTCGGCGCAGCAGCGCGCCACGCAGCAGCACATTCTGCGGCAGCAAGCGGAGCTCCAGCAGGAGCAGATTCGTCTTTTGAAGCAGCAGCAGGAGCAGCTGCGCAAGCAGCAGGAGGAGCTTATCACGATCCAGAAAACAGGGTCGCAGCTGCAGGCCCTTGGCCCGTTTGCCACGGGCGTGGCGCAACCCTCGGCGTTTGCACCGAGTGCGGCCTCCGTGCTTGGCGCTGCGCCACCGCCGCCACAACCGCGTGGATTCCAGTCTCAGCCTACGTTCCTAGGCGCCGGATTCCAGCCCACGGGTGGGTTCCAGCCCACAGGCGGTGTTCCGCAGCAGGCCACGGGTCCGTTCGGCGCTCAAGCAACGGGCGGGTTCCAACAGCAGGCCACGGGTCCGTTCGGCGCTCAAGCAACGGGCGGGTTCCAACAGCAGGCTACAGGTCCGTTCGGCGCTCAAGCAACGGGCGGGTTCCAACAGCAGGCTACAGGCCCGTTCGGAAGCCAGGCCACTGGTGGTCTGGGCGGCCAGCGAACCGGGCCGTTTGGCGCGCAAGCCACAGGCCCGCTGCAACAGTCGCAGCCGACGGGTCCGTTCGCCCAGCCGCCGCCGCAGCAGTCACAGCCGACAGGTCCATTTGCACAAGGGCTAGTACAGCAGCTGCAGCGAACGGGGCCGTTCGCGCCGCCTGCGCAACAATCGCAGCCGACGGGGCCGTTTAACCAGCCAATGCAGCAGTCACAGCCGACGGGCCCGTTTGCGCAGCAGCCCAGCGGTCCGTTTGGCCAGCCAATGCAGCAATCGCAGCCCAGCGGGCCGTTTGGCCAGCCAACGCAGCAGTCGCAGCCCAGCGGGCCGTTTGGCCAGCCAATGCAGCAGTCGCAGCCCAGCGGGCCGTTTGGCCAGCCAATGCAGCAGTCGCAGCCCACAGGGCCGTTCGCGCAACCCATCCAGCAGTCACAGCCTACAGGACCGTTCGCAAACAATCCTACAGGCGGCTTTGGCTCGCAAGCCACAGGCCCATTCGGGTCGTCGCAGCCCAATCAAACTGGACAGTTTGGCACGGGAAGCTTCCAAACGGCAGGCATGTCGGCGAACTTGCTTGGCAACAGCAGCCAACCAAGCCCCTTCCAGTCGCAGGCCAGTGGCTTGCAGACGGCCCAGCGCACGGGACCCTTCCAATCGCAGGCTACCGGCCCGTTCCAGCAGCAGCAGCCGCCGGCGTTTAGCCAGCAGTCGACGTTTAGCCAACAACAACCGTTTGGGCAACAGCAGCAACCGTTTGGGCAGCAGCAGCCGTTTGGGCAGCAGCAGCAGCAGCCATTCGGGCAACAGCAGCAACCGTTTGGGCAGCAGCAGCAGCCATTCGGGCAGCAGCAGCAGCCATTCGGGCAGCAGCCGTCGTTTGGCCAGCAGCCGTCGTTCGGCCAGCAGCCAACGGGTCCGTTCCAGCAGCAGCCGCAATCAACATTTGGCCAGCAGCCGCAACCAACGAGCTTTGGCGGTCAGGGCATGTTTGGCGCCCAGCAGCCATCGCAGTCGTTTGCAGCGCAGCCGCTCCAGAACCAGGCCACGGGCTTTGGTTTCGGCAACCAGCCGCAACAGCAGCAACAACAACAGCAACCACAGAGCCACGCGAACTTTGCAATGGCCACAGCTAGCAACCCGTTCGGGCTCTAGGGCGACCAAAAACAAAAAAAAAAAACATTTGTAGAACTAATAACAGCCTTGAATTCACCTCCCGCAAAAGGACGCAGGCAAGCGCGCGTTATAAACAAATAAATACTTAAATAGAGATCTCTTCGTCGGCCGCCGCGGGCCGTGCCGGCGCGTCAGAGGCCGGCCGTGCTGGCGCGTCGCGGGCGTCTTCTGTATCCATTGCGGCGCTAGCCGTCTTCTGCTTTTTGTGGGCCACGCCCTTCACCGTTTCCAACTCATCTCGTGTTCCTTCCTGAGCCTGGAGACTGTTCTGCTTCTGCTGCGCGGCCAAGAACCTGGCCACGTCGCGGCCCGCGCCGGCTGCGGCCTCTTCGGACGTGTACGGGCCAAACTTGAGAGCCTTCAGCTGCTTGCGGTGAGGCTTCGACTTTATGTGCGTCTTTAGCGCCAAATCGGACTCGAAGTACTTCGCGCAGGGCACGCAGTAGTGCTGGCCAAGGCCCGGCAGATACTCGTCGAACTTCTGACGCTTCAGCGACTCGATGCTAGCCTTTGACGCAAGGTCGTCATTGAGGATCTGGTCCGTGTTGCGCGTGAAGCGCTTCGTCTTGTACCGCTTGCTGGCCTGCTGTCTGCCCATTGCCGTTCGTGTATACAGAAAGAGCGCCGCTGCAGAGCCGTTTACCTAATTTTTTTCCACCTGCGGATCTAGGGCACGGGACCCTAACCGCGAGACCACACTCGCGGGGAGGGCTCGAGGGGAGGGACAGGCACGGGCTCGCCGTTAAGAGAGAGGAAAGAAAAAGTAAGATGTAGACGCAAGTACAAGCCAAGGCCAAAGCCATATAAGCCACATAAGCCATATGGAGCGAGTTTAGTCGCTGGCGTCGTGGTCGTCGTCCTGGTTCTCGAGGAGGCGCGCGTCCGTGCGCGGCACGACCTTCGCCTTCACAAGCAGGTTATCGATGTCGTTCAGGGTTGTGGCGTTGCCGCCAATGAGGGCCAGCGTCACGAGCTGGTGCACGACTTCCTTGTTATGGTACACGAGCACGGTCGGGCACTGGCTGTCCGGGAAGCGCTCGCTGATCTGGTTGCTCTGGATCTCGACGAACTTCACGTCGCGGAAGCGCGGTGCCACGCGCAGGAGCAGGCCATGCAGAAGGCGGCTCTGTGTGGACTGCGCCGACGCAATGTGCACGACGACGAAGCATGCCGTACTTGCATCCGTGATTTCGGCCGTGTACTCGGCCTTGTTCGCGTACACGAGCTCGCCGAAGCGCTCGCGCGACGCCTGCTCGCGAATCTCGGCCATGCGTTTCTCGCGGTAGAACTGCAGGAAGTCCTCGTCTTCGAGCCCGTCCTCGTCGAGCTCGTCAAGCTCCTCCAGGGAGCGACCTTCGAGCCGGTTCGCGTGCGCGCGCTCGACGGCCTCCTCCATCGCGCTCTCGAGCTCTGCCGTCGGCGACGGTGGCCGCGGCGGCAGCACGCCCTGCTGGCGCAGAATGTCGTTCCACTCCGTGTCCTCGTTCGGGTCCTGCATGGCGCCAAATGTCGTGGGTCAAAAGCGGTTTCTCACCACCAACGGGCCAGGGTTAGGCGCGGGCGCGCAGCGGCGCGAGCTGAACCGCCGCACAACCACCCCACGCCCGCCGCTCGCGAACCGCCGCTACAGGCCTGCCCAGCGACGCTTCAGGGCATGACGCGTATACGCCTACCGGAACAGGGCCTACCAGAGCAGGGGAAACAGGAGCAGGGCCTACCCGAGCAGGGCCTACCGGAGCAGGGCCTACCGGAGCGCGGCGCGGCGTCCGTGGCGGCCGACGTCGGCGTGCAAGTAGTAGACATTCTACCCGTCGGCTCGTCGCGGCAGTCGCAGCTCGAGGCGGCGCGCCGCCGGCTGGCCGAGCAGCAGCGCGCCATGCCGATCACGCAGATCGACGATGCAGATGACGGCGCGCGCCCGCAGGTCGTGAATATGCTCTCGCGGTTCACTGTGCGCGACGCGCACGGCGCCATGCGGTACCTCATTTTCGAGGACGAGCAGCCGGCCATCGGCCTTGGCGCACGGCTCACAATCCGCCACGGCTGCGAGGTGCACCGCGACGTGCTCGTGGCGAGCGCGCGCGACGTGCGCGTGGACGCGCGCGGCACAGAGCTGTCGCTCGAGCAGCAGATCTGGCGCCTTGAGAGGCCGTAGCGCCCGCTAAACACAGGGCTATGCTGCCGTTTTGTGGAGAAATAATACTGACTTGAAAGCCGACAAATGCGAGCCTAGCCCGCCATTTACAGGCTGCGGCGAGGAGCGACGGCCAGAAGCAGACGCTCGTGCTCGCGTTCGAGCTCACGCTCGTGCTCGTGCTCGAACTCGTGCCAGTGCCCAGCACGCAGCCGCCGCGGTTCCGCTGGCCTGCATTTACAGATTGCGGCCGAGCAAAACATGGTACTCTTTTGTAGTTTACTTTGCTTTTTCTTTTTAATCTAGGAAAGGAGCCTCGTCTACGCACGGCACTCAGCCCCGGAGCCCCTTATAGCTGCTGGCTGGGCTGCCGCGACATGTTCAGCGTGTTGCGGCGGCTCAACGAGATCTGCTGCGCCATCTCCGCCAGGTTCACGGCCGACGCGTGGCGGCTGCCCTCGACGCTGCGGCTCGGCGCCGGCCCACTCTCAGCCAGCCCGCGCGCGACGTCCGTGCTGCGCTCGAGCGCACGGCCAACGGCACCGCGCACGGCCGCGTCCTCAAGCACGGCGAGACCGTTGATTGTCGTGCCGGCCGGCGTGCTCACGGCGTTGCGCAGCGCCGCTGGGTGGCCGCCGTCAAGCACCATCTGCGCACTACCAAGCAGCACCTGCGCGGCGCACTGGCGCGCCGTGTCGTAGGGCAGGCCCATTTTGATGGCGCCGTCGATGAGCGCCTCCGTAAACAGGTACGAGAAAGCTGGCCCCGAGCCGCACAGCGCCACGCACACGTCCTGCTTGCTCTCCTCGACAATAATGTAGCGACCCGTTTGCGTAAACAGCCACTCGACGGCAAGCGTGATCGGCGAGTCCGGGTTGTACTCGCCCTGGAAGCTCAGCGCCGTCATGCCCTGGCCAATGCGCGCGGCCGTGTTCGTCGTAGCCCGCACGATGAACGCATTCACCGAGGTGTACTGGCGAATTGTGTCGATGGTCGTGCCAGCAAGCAGGCTGACCAGAACCGTGAAGTGCGGGTAGTGCAGGCGCCCAAGCACCTCCTTCACCATCGTCGGCTTGATGGCCAGCACAACGACGTGCGACTCGTCAATGACGGTCTGGTTGTCGTCCACGATGAGCACCTTCGAGTTCTCGCCGCCGAACTGCGCGCGCAGCCGCTCGCGGCTCTTCTCGCTCTTCACGCTCACAATGTACCGCTTCGGAACGCCCTGGAACTCGGCTGCCTCGGCGCCGCGAATGGCCGCCGACAGCACGGCCGTGCCCATGTTCCCGCAGCCAATGAATCCGAGTGTGTATCCTGTTTCAAGTACCATGCCCGTGTCCTCAATTATGCCGACGTTTAAGTGTGGTGGATAAGCCCGGGGTTGTGTGGGTGCTGCTCCGCTTTTGCCCGCTTGCTTAGCTTAGCACATCATCTCGCACAGCCTAGTCCGCTTGGCCAAGTTGCCTTCCGCGGTAAGGGCTCGAGCATGACGTCACGCGCCTCCCGGCCAGCTTGCCGAAGACAAAGACGCCGTCGCGACCTCGCACCCAGCCTGGCGCTGCTGCCGCCCGCGCGCGACGCGAAAAGCGCCTTACGTTATTCGTAGATACCCGCAGCGGGGCCGCCGCCCACGCCACGCACTGCCGCCCTCCCCACTATTTTTATTTTTTTTAATTACGCACTACATCGCTGCACTACTTACGCTGCGGGTGCAGCCCCTTTTCGGGCGCTCCGCACGCCCGCCCCTCGCAATCGCAGCGCCGAAGCGAGCTCTAGGCGCACGGTGGCTTTTAGTGTACGCATTCCATAACGTTGTTGCTTGTTCAGCAATCAGATCTCCGCAATGTCGGCTGGCTGGCTGCTCGCCGCCGCCGCCCAGGGCAGGTAGGCGGCGGCTATGGACGCGAGCAATCGCCACGGCCCGCCGCGCGGGGCGCGCGCGACAGACCTTCCGCGAAGTGGCTCATGCAGCCGCCCTTCGTTTGCCGGCAAAACCTGCGAACCGGCTCTAATTAGCGGCGGCGGCGGCGGCGGCCTCTGCGTTTGCTCTCGCGGCGGCGTCCATTTATCCGAGACACTCTGCTGATATGGGTCTAGGGTCTGCCGGTCGAACAGCTGACCGAGAACCGTTGGTCATCTTAGCGGTCCCACTGCCCGCTGCTGCTGCTGCTGCGGCCGAATCTGACAACAGCAACCGCTTCGCACGGTTCCTAGGCGAAACGCATCCAAATCGGCAGCCACCGCGGCACAGACCTGCACTTTATAACGGGGGTTTTTGTCTTTCTCTTTTGCCCTTCGTTTGGGTCGACCTGAACGCAAAAAGTACATAACTGACCAAGGCGACCAAAAAAGAATGTCACTCACGCCGGGCGGCGGCTATTTTTATGGCTTGAAACGGCGTCCGTAAACAGCAGTTCGCGTCTCGAGCGCCACAATGGTCCGCTCTGCTAATTAACGTGCCTCGCCGCTGTATCTAACCGCCACTTATTAGCCCAGACTTAAATCATAGCCGCGTAAAAATGCCTTATTCTTCTTTTCTGTTGTGGCTGCGCACCGTTTGTCCAGATAAGTTTGTCTCCTGCGGCACATGCAAGGTTGCTGAATCATGTTATCATTAAAAAACAATGAAAGCCGCAGATGTGGACCGGGACCTGCACGCAGCCGGCCCGGTCATCGCACATGTACGTTTTTATGTTCGGCACGCTGCTTATCTCAAGGCAAAGGGAGAAGGGCCCACGTTGACCCACGCTGTGAGGCGCCAGCGCCGCTAAAGAAGATGCGAGCACCGCTGCACGGGGTGGCGCGAAGTAGCACAGCCCGTGTCGGTCCGGCCGTACGAGTTAGGGTTCTGCAGAACAAAAAACCGCCAACAACCTGGCCAAAATGTCAACGGCATAAACCGCCTAAGGCATACTCAGCCAATGCTGCAGAGGGCTAGTAGTCCCGCAGCTTCTTATGTCGTCCAACGTTTATAAACTCTCGTGCCCTGCTAACCCAAACCCTAGACCCTGCAGAAATCGCTAAACCCTTATTACTCCACGAACATAGACTGTACCCCAAGGATGCATGCACCCATCGCTTTCATTGCTTTTTGTCCCGTCACGGTCGGACAAGGCTTGCACACTGAGGACATCCGAAAGCTGAATACATGCATTCGCACATGCGGCCTGTTCGGACCCATGGCGTGGTTTGCTACTTCCTTTTTGGCTTAAAGAGCAGGCACACCTTTTGTGCAACACTCCCGCCGAATCGCTAAACCAGAGACCAGGGCCTAACATTGTTTTTTGCCGCCGCGGACCCGTGACCCTAGCCCTGAGACGGCGACCGTTTTTCACATAGCAAGCGCTTCACAATTCGGCTAAGGCAGCCCTCTAGCTCGTAGGCATATGAACACGAAGCCTTTCTGGACCACTTCTGGTGCTTGGACGAGCTTTACGGGTATCGCCGCTGTGACTTACCTCTCAAAAACTCGCGGTGTTCCAGGAGTAAACAGGAGGGCGCATAGTCATGCATACGCAAGGGTTTGCGCCTCAATGCTTTTTGTCCTCCTGAAGATCAACATATATAAGGCGGGGGCACTGCACTTTCCAATGTTTGACGGTTACACCTGTGAGTTTCATGAGCGAGTCACCAAAGGCAGCCGAGCTGTCTTCGAACTTCGGCGGCAGTAGTCGCGACGACGAAGCCGTACCATTGTCGAAATACGTGGTTGTGCCGGGAAAGCCGTTCCCTCGTACGCCTGGCGACCAAACCGACTACCTTGTCACTTTTGCAGAAGATGATCCGGAGCGGCCCATCAACTGGAAGATGTGGCGCCGTGTCGTTGCTAAGGGCATTGCTTCCATTTGCATCACGTTTGTGGCGTGGGGCTCGTCCGTTATCGCCCCCGGGATCCCCGTTATTTCGGAGCGCTTCCACGTCGGCACCACCGTGGCCATTCTGAACATCACTGTTTACGTTTGCGGTTTCGCAACCGGCCCCGTTATTTGGGGCCCTACCTCAGAGCTGTATGGGCGCAAGTTGCCATTAGTCGTGGGCATGGCCGGATTCACAATGTTCGCGTTTGCCTCCGCAACTGCAAAGGATTTCCAGACTCTGGTGATCTGCCGCTTCTTTATGGGCTGCTTCGGCTGCACGACGCTTGTGGTTGGGCCTGCCATCTCGGCTGACTGCTTCACCCTGACGCAGCGTGGCAAGGCCGTTTCGGCCGTCATTCTGTGTTTGGTGGCAGGTCCTATGCTCGCACCCGTCGTCGGTGCATTCATTACGCACTCATTCCTAGGCTGGCGATGGACGCAGTACATCACGGGTATCATGGGTGCGCTTGGCCTGTGCATGATGGTCTTCTTGTTCGAGGAGACGTACCCGCAGATTGTGTTGCGCCAGCGTGCGCAGAAGATCCGCAAGGAAACGGGCAACTGGGCCGTGTCGGCTCCGTTAGAGAGCATGGAGCTCGATACGCATGAGATCCTGCATCGCACCGTCTTGAAGCCGTTCCGAATGCTCGCAGTTGAGCCTATTCTGTTGCTGCTCAGTGTCTACCAGGGATTTGTGTATGGTATTCTGTACCTCTGTCTGGAAGCTCTGCCGTTCATTTTCGAGACGCACTATCACTACAAGCCGACCATCGCTTACTTGCCGTACTTGGGTATGCTCTCGGGCGCCATCATCGTCATTATGGTGAACCTCATCTTTTTCGAGCCTCTGACGGTCATCCTGATTAACCGCCGCGGCGGTGGCTTCTACCCTGAAGCGCGCCTGCCGCTCATGATGTTCTGTGGCATTGTGTTCCCAATGGGTATTTTCATGATGTGCTGGACCGGCGCGTACCACGTTCACTGGATGGCGCCCACCGTTGGCGCGGCACTTGTGGGATTCGGACTCATCGGTATCTTCCTGGCGGTCCTCGTGTACATCATCGACACCTACCTGCCGGTGGCTGCCTCGGGCATTGCGGCGAACACCTTCGTACGTTCTGCTATGGCGGGCGCCTTCCCGCTATTTGCTCTGCAGATGTTCCGTAACCTCGGCACGCAGTGGGCTGGTACGCTGCTTGGTTGCTTGGCTACGCTCCTTGCCCCGTGCCCGTTCCTCTTCTTCTGGTTCGGTCCTTGGATCCGCCAGAAGAGTAGTTACGCAAAGGGTGACGACGACGATATCGAAGACAAGATAGACAGGGAAGATATCTCGTTGGAGCACCAGGCCGACCCGGGTGCGCGTTCCATGCGTGAGTCGATCAGCATCTCGCGGACTGCGACCCGCAGGTCTTCGGCAGCGGTTTAGACCAAAAGCATCGGCTTCCGTTCGTAGGGAAGCGTTTAATGAAAACGTTAATTGACTAGTCCTAGCATAATATTTATACCAGAGTACTTAGTTTTAGTACACATAGACACCGATGCTCGGTGAACTCTTATGACAGCCTCTATTTTGTCTTTATTCTGCGCGTTTCAGAATGCCGGCTTCCTGAGCCATGGCTGTGAACGCGCCGTTCCGCGCCAGAAGCTCCTGCGGCGGGCCGAGCTCTAGAATGCGCCCACCGGGGCCCATGACCAAGATGTTGTCATAGTCCAGGATCGTTTCTAAACGGTGGGCAATGCAAAGAACCGAGCAGTTTCTGAATTCGGTCTTGATCGTTTGCTGAATACTCTCGTCTGTAGTCTCGTCAACCGAGGCGGTGGCCTCGTCAAGCACGAGGATTCTGGAATTGCGCACAAGCGCCCGGGCCAGGGCCAGCATCTGCCGCTCCCCCAAACTGAAATTACTGCCTTCGGCGTCCACAGTTGAGTCAAGGTGGAACTTCTCGCCGTCACGTTCGGCCAGTCCTCCGGCTCGGTGCAGAGCCTCCCACAGCTCCTGGTCAGTGCGCTCCTCAAATGGGTCCAAGTTGAATCGAATGGTTCCTTGAAACAAAACTGGCTGCTGTGGGATGATTGCCAGTGCATGGCGCAGCGTCTCTAATGGAACCTCAGAGATATCGACACCGTCAATTTTGATGCATCCGCTGCTGAGATCAACAAGTCTAAAGAGCGCGGATATAATGGTTGACTTACCGGCCCCGGTTCGACCGCAAATGCCGAGCCTGGTGCCGCCCTTCACGGTGAAAGATAGATCGTCCATGGCAAGCGGCAAGTTGTCACGGTAGCGCAAGCAAGCCCTATCGAATTCAACCGTTCCGGTATCTGCAACCCAGTCTCGCAGCTCAGGCTTTTCTTTCGAGTTTCCCTCGGGCTGAACGTCAGATGCGTACTCATCCAGACGCTCGACCGAGTTCAGTTGATTTTCAAACATCGCAAAAAGCGGAAACACATTGCAGAGCGAGTTGGTAATGGAAGGCAAAGTTGTGAGAAGCATACCAAGATCCGACGGACTCAAATGAAAGATTTGAAACACAGCCAGAAAAATGGTAACAAGCCCCAGCATCTCACTAAGGAAACCGTCGCGGAGGGCCATCCAGAAATGCGACCCTTCGTTACAGATGGTTGCGCTAATAACGTCGTCGATCCGATCGTTCAGCGTGTCCTGGCTTTGGGCAATGCGGCCGAATGTAAGAATCACCTCCTGGCCCTCAATATTCTCCGTTAGACATGTCATCACTTTACTGTCGAATAGTTGCTTAATGCGATTCAGTTCGCGTGAAGCAGTTCGATAAAAGGACATCAAAATAAACGAAACAAGCAAAATCGGGATGAGACACACAAGAGACCACGGGACGTAAACAAAGACAACAATGGCCGATCCCAGTAATATGAAAGCCTGCGCAAAGAAGATGCGCGCGAATATCATGAGCCGTGTGTCAAGATTCACGACATCCTCGGTGAAGCGCATCATGATGCGGCCCAGTGGGTTGCGCTCGAAAAACGCCATAGGTGCAGCATAAAGCCCCTTCAAAGCATTGTTATGCAAACGTGATGAGGAAGAGGAGTTCAAAATCGTGACGCCGTTCATGAACGAGATGTAAAAAACGGTGCCCAGGGCTGCGACTAGACAGTACATGCCGATGTTGAAGCCTGGAGAAACGTGGAACTTGTCACTGGTCCACCAGTTTAACACGACGCTGAGCATGCTTTGACTGGTACCGAAGCCCATTGCCAGAACCAGCAACAACGTGAATACCAGAGCACCCGAAACTGTGTTCAGTTGGAAGTATCTGGCGGTAACCATGAATCTCATGCTACCCGAGGCACGCTTCTCTTCGTCCATGCCTGTGAAAACTTCTGTCGTGACCACTGTTCCGTCTTTTCCCTTCTCGGCGGACGTGTCTTCTTGCGCTTCCTTATGATCCAAGATAACGGCAACTTCTGCTTCGCCAACCGCTATACCGGAACGCGCGAGTTCAGCTTCAAATCCTTCCGTCCCGTAAACCGGATCTAAGTCTGCACCGCGCACACCAGCACCAGCATCAGTGGCAGATGCGTTGCCAGATCGGTCTTGGTTACCGGAACCACGGCTAGATAGGGCCGCTTCAGTAATGTGGGAGCGGACTTCTTGAAGGCTTCCTTGGATTAAGTGTCCCTTGCCGTCAAGAGATATGATTGAGTCGGCAAAGTCCAGAAGTTTCAGGTTGTTCGTGGAGAAAATGACCGTCTTCCCGCCTTCCCTAATGAGGTGCATTAACTCGCGGAAAATCATGTTGCCAACTCGGCCATCCATGGCACTCAGGACATCATCTAGCACGATAAGGTCGCCGTCTGCGTATAGACAGCGTGCCAATGCCAAGCGAGCACGCTGTCCGCCGCTCAGTGTTACGCCGTTCTCACCCACTTCGGTGAGGTCTCCATGGAGGAAGAGCGACATGTCGGAGTTCAGATCACAGATCCGTACTACATCGTCGTACTTTTTGGCGTCCCAGGTTTGCCCGAAGATGATGTTGTTGCGGATTGACGTGTTCTGCGACCACTGAGAGAGCACACTTGCCGTGCTTAGACCAGCCGCGCGCTCAACGGTTCCGTCCACCAGCGGTATCGTCTCCACGAACGAACTTAGGAGTGAAGTTTTGCCGCTACCAACCGGACCAACAACAAGGGTGAGAGTGCCTCGCTTGACTGTAAAGCTCACGTTCGAAAGCATGGATTTCAGTGTTTTGACCTCCTCCTTCTCCTTAGGCTCTTCTTCAGCCTTCTTAATGAACGGAATCTTATCTTTCAGGCTGGCCCTTAAGCCCTTCGGTTTCTCTTCGTCCTCCTTTTTATTGTCTGCGGTCGTGTAGTAGCCAAAGGATGCGTTCGACGCCCTGAACACAGTGCCATTAGTCTCGTCATGAAGAGGCGCAATATAAGACGGAGTTTCCGGAAGCCTAAAGAACTTGTCTAGCCGATTCATAGCCACCCAACCGTCAGAAAGGCTGTTCATGGCCTGTGTCATCTGGGCGAAAAGCGGCAAGAACAAGGAAAACAAAGTTAGCGACGGAAAGGCAAGCGAAGGCTGCAGTCCGCGGCCCATTACAACTCGAATGGCAAACGAGAGCGCACCTGCGTACGTCGGAGATCCGATCACTAGGGAGTTTGCCACGGAGACGACGAGCCAGATGAGCCTAATGTAGCGGGTCTCGATAGACCTGACGGCAGAGATAGCCTTGTAGAATGACTGCTCCCAGCCGTAGAACTTGACAATGCTCATGTTCTTTATTGTTTCGCGCGTCAGCGAGACACGTTTGTCCTGGTACGGCATGGACGCCTTGCGCAACTTTGCCGCCAGGACCGACGTGCCCACATTAATGGCCAGGGCAAGCACGAGCAATGCAACGCCGGCGAGACCCGAGACGCCGATGTTGTAGATGAGAACGCCAATGATGGCCCCGAGGTATATCGGGAAAGTGATGACCACACTTATGAACTCGAGCGCCATGGAGGCGCGTCTCGCGTCGCTCGACGAGATGGACGTGATTTTGCCCGCCGTGTAGTCGTGGCGCTGCTGCGGGTTCAGTCGTAGCATTTTGTCGTGCACGGCGGCCATGGTCAAGGTGCGGCTGTTCTCGACGAGCATCAGGCCATAGTACGACGTGTAGCACCCCGTGAACACAGTTAGCGAGTTGAGTATTGAATTCGCAATCGTCAGCCCGACGGCACGGCCGTGGTTGCCATGCCCACCGAGGACGTCAAGGCGCTCGGCCTCCTGGATAAGGTGTCGTGAGAGCACACTCTGGCCAACGCCGGCGCCCTGATCAATTAGCTGCAGGACGAGAACTGTGATGAGCTGCGCCCGCATAGCGTAGAATATGGCCCATATCTCGACGAAGCGACCCGCAGCGTGCCGCTCGAGGTACCTTTTGAACTGCGTGAACCGGTACGACAGGGCATCGCGCTTCGCCAGCCGCGGGATGTCATTCGGCACGAGCACGCGGTCAAAGCCTGTACGGAGCAGCGAGTCAAGCCATGCCCATGTCGCTCGCGAGATGCTCGCGTGCTCGATTTTGCTAGGCGGGCGCTCCTTCGGAACTGGCTTTACTGGCGCCGCGAACAGAAACCGCGACAACCAGTTGTGCTTCTGAAGAATAATGGCATTGTTATCCATGGTTGGCCGAGCACGCTCAGATCCCGCTCGACTCTTAAGTATTTAGTGCATTATGTCGCCATAGCCAAGAGCGGCAGTGTCGTACGGCTCACTATCGCCGTTCCCATCACTACCCTGCAGATTACGTATGCGCGCGCGTCACAGAGATGCATGCAGAGGGGCGTGAAGCAGCAGCCGAGGGGCCGGCCCCAATGAATTGGCGGCTAAATGGTGTCGCTTTCATGCAGAGTTCTCGGATAAGCCGTACGATTTGCTCAGAAACAGGCGATCGGCACACACGTGTGAGCTTGGTCACGCCTTTAGTTGCCACAGTTTTTGCCGGCGCTCGGCGTCCCACGGTATGACTCGTGTACATGGCTTCCCAGGCGCCGAGGAACTGATACTAACCACGACCCTCCGAACTTGGACAACAGCGTACAATGCGATACAGTACCACAGCGCAATGCTGAGCCGACCAATCGTAAACAGCCCGTTGATGACAAGCAATTTCGCCGGATTCCATCATGGTTAGGTTAAAACGCACGATCTGCAGTCACAATGCCAACGACATCGCCTCCTCAGCTGCAGTCATATCGCAGCATAACGTATAAAACCCTGATAAGGTTTGCAATCACATGATCCCTCATCTTTTGATAAGGCAGCGCCAAACCGAACGCAAGACCGTTCGCCATGCGAGTCCCCCGCAGCCCCTCCACAAAGCAAGAAATCCTAAGTGGATGACATGCAATTCCTTTCTGCCTTAGTACCTGGAAACTCGGTGCTAAAATGCTAACTTGCTCCCACGATTATTGCCATACGGGTTACCTTATTTCACTTAAGCGTTTATACTGATGAACTCAAAAACCAGCTCCGTTAGTCGGGGCGTTTCCAAATGCCAGCTTCTTGGGCCATAGCCGTGAATGCGCCGTTCTGCGCCAGAAGCTCCTGCGGCGGGCCGAGCTCCAGAATGCGCCCGCCGGAGCCCATAACCAAGATGTTGTCATATTCAAGAATCGTTTCTAAACGGTGCGCGATACACAAAACCGTACAGTTCCTGAACTCCTTCTTAATTGTCGCCTGGATTGCCTTATCGGTGGCCTCGTCAACCGAGGCAGTGGCCTCGTCAAGCACGAGGATTCTGGAGTCGCGCACAAGCGCGCGGGCCAGGGCCAGCATCTGCCGCTCCCCCAAACTGAAATTACTGCCTTCGGCATCCACAGTTGAGTCAAGGTGAAACTTATCGCCGTCACGTTCGGCCAATCCTCCGGCTCGGTGCAGAGCTTCCCACAGCTCCTGGTCAGTGCGCTCCTCAAATGGGTCCAAGTTTGAACGAATGGTCCCTTGAAACAGAACTGGCTGCTGTGGAATAATTGCCAATGCGCGGCGCAGCGTCTCAAGATGTATTTCAGAGATATCGACACCGTCAATCTTGATACATCCGCTGCTGAGCTCCAAGAGCCTGAAGAGCGCGGAGATGATTGTCGACTTGCCGGCCCCAGTTCGACCGCAGATGCCAAGCCGCGTACCACCCTTTACCGTAAAAGACAAATTATCCATAGCCAATGGAAGGCCCTCGCCATAGCGCAAGCAGGCATTGTCAAATTCGACCGTTCCGGTCTCTGCCACCCACTCACGTAGCTCAGGCTTTCCCTTAGAGGTTCCCTCAGGCGCAATATCAGATGCGTACTCTTCAAGCCGTTCGACCGAGTTAAGCTGATTTTCAAGCATCGCAAACATCGGGAACGAGTTGCACAGCCCGTTCGTAATACTGGGCAGGAGGGAGAGAAGCATGCCAACGTCTGACGGACTCAAACGAAATACCTGAAATATGGCCAGGAAGATAGTGACCAGCCCCATTATCTCGCTGATAAAGCCGTCACGAAGGGCCATCCAGAAATGCGAGCCTTCATTGCACATTGTGGCACTAATGACGTCGTCGATACGCTCATTCAGCAATTTCTGGCTTTGCGGCGCACGGCCAAAGGCAACAATTACCTCTTGGCCCTCAATGTTTTCGGTGAGGCACGTCATTACCTTGCTGTCATAGAGCTGCTTGACACGGTTCAACTCGCGTGAAGCGGTTCGATAAAACGACATCAACACAATCGAGATGATTAGAATTGGGACAAGGCATACGAGGGACCACGGCACGTATACGAAAATAACGACTGCAGAGCCGAGAAGCGTGAAGAGCTGCTCGAAAAACACACGTGCAACGATGATGAGAGTATTATCGAGGTTGACGACATCCTCAGTGAAGCGCATCATGATGCGCCCCAATGGATTGCGCTCGAAAAACACCATCGGAGCAGCGTAGAGTCCCTTCAAGGCATTTTCATGAAGGCGTGACGACGAGGCCAGATTCAGGATTGTAACGCCATTCACAAACGAAATGTAAAATATAGTATTCAAGGCAGCCACAAGGCAGTACATGCCGATGTCGAATCCTGGGGAGTTGTGAAATTTGTTGCTCGTCCACCAGTTTAATACGACGCTTTGCATACTCTCGCTCGTACCATAGCACCCGGCCAACAGTAGCAAAAACATACCTCGCATTGCACCGGAAAGCGTGGTCAGTCCGAAATACTTGGCCAGTACTGAGAACTTCATCCCTCCCAATGCTCGCTTCTCCTCTTCCATATGAGTGAAGATTTCTGTCGTTACTGCTGTTCCGTTTTTTTGATGGGCCGTTTCAGCTGATGCCGAATCACTTCGGGCTGTTTCATGATCCAGTATATTGACTACTTGTGCCTCGCCTACAGCTATGCTCGTTTGCTTCAGCTCTGCTTCAAGGCCCTCTGATCCATAAGGTGATTCAAAGTCTACGACAAAAACACCAGCACTAGCATTTGCATCATCGAGCTCGCTAGCTGCGTCTACATCGTTCTGGCGACGTCCGGACAGAGCCGCCTCAGAGATATGCGAGCGTACTTCGTCGAGGCTTCCTTGCACTAGGTGACCCTTACCATCAAGGGATATGACGGAGTCGGCAAACGTCAGGAGCTTCATGTTGTTTGTAGAAAAGATGACGGTTTTGCGGGTTTTCTTGATTAGGTGCATCAATTCGCGAAAGATGAAGTTCCCGACTCGAGAATCCATAGCACTCAGTACGTCGTCCAGAACAATAATGTCGCCGTCAGCGTAGAGGCAACGAGCTAGAGCTAAGCGGGCACGTTGGCCGCCACTCAGGGTCACGCCGTTTTCGCCAACTTCGGTTAGGTCGCCGTGGCGAAATAGCGCTAGGTCCGAGCCGAGGTCGCACATTTGGACGACCTCTTCGTACTTTCTGGCATCCCAATCCTGACCAAATGTGATATTGTCGCGAATAGATATGTTCTGTAACCACTGAGAGAGAACGCTGGTGGTTGTAATACCTGAACGTCGCTCCATAGTTCCCCTTACCAACGGAATTGTTTCAATAAATGAGCTGAGGAGAGATGTTTTACCGCTGCCGACTGGGCCAACAACCAGCGTGAGAGTACCGCGCTTGATGGTGACGTTGACGTGAGAAAGCATGGTTTTTAGCACTTTTGGCTTTTCCTCTGGCTCCGGCTCTGGCAATTTAATTATGAACCGCATCTTTCCCTTTAGGCCACCGCCCTTAGATTTCTCGCTATCTGCCTCTTCGTCGCCTGCAGTGACATAGTACCCAAACGAGGCATTTGAAGCCTTGCACAAAACTGATTCGTGTTCATCATAGAGCGGAGTAATGTAGAATGGCGTCTCGGGGAGCCTGAAGAACTTGTCCAGACGGTTCATGGCGACCCATGCGTCGGAGAAACTGTTGAGCGCCATGGTCAGCTTAGAAAACAACGGGACGAACATGCTAAACAGCGTTAGAGACGGAAAGGCGAGCGACGGCGGCAGGCTGCGGCCGCTTATGACGCGCACAGCGAAGGCCAGCGCGCCGGCATACGTCGGAGACCCCATGATCATTGCGTCCGAAACGGACATAACGAGCCACATGAGCCTCATGTAGCGCGTCTCAATGGATCTGATAGCAGAAATGCTTTTGCAAAAGGGCTGTTCCCAGCCGTAGAACTTGATAACATTCATGTTTTTCATAGTCTCGCGGATCAGCGAGACGCGCTTGTCCTGATGCGGCATGGATGCCTTACGCAGCTTTGCGGCCAGAATGGAGGTGCCGACGTTGACGGCCAAAGCTGCTACGAGCAGGCCGATGCCAGCCAGTCCGGACACGCCGATGTTGTACATGAGGACGCCAATCACCGCGCCCAAGTATATAGGGAATGTCAAGATCACGCTCATGAACTGCATCGCCATGGACGCGCGTCTCGCGTCGCTGGACGAAATTGACGTGATTTTGCCGGCCGTGTAGTCGTGGCGCTGCTGCGGGTTCAGACGCAGCATCTTGTCGTGCACCATAGCCATCGCCAGAGTGCGCGCGTTCTCGACGAGCATCACGCCATAGTACGAACTGTAGCAGCCACTGAAAATGGCGATGGCGTTCAGGATGGAGTTGCCGATCGTGAGGCCAACTGCACGGCCATGGTGGCTGTGCCCACGCACAGAGTCCAAGCGCTCGGCCTCCTGAATAAGGTTGCGAGACAGCACGCTCTGGCCAATGAAGGCGCCCTCGTGCATGAGCTGCAAAATCAGCGCCTTGAAAAGTTGCCAGCGCATTGCGTATACAAGGGCCCAGATCTCGACAAAGCGCTTGGCTGTGTGCCTATCCAGGTATCGTTTGTATTGCGCAAACCGGTGCGACAAGGCATCGCGCTTCGCGAGCCGTGGAATGTCGTTCGGCACGAGCACGCGATCAAAGCCCGTACGAAGCAGCGGATCAAGCCAAGCCCATGTGGCCCGAGAGATAGGGGCGCTTTCGATTTTGCTTGCCGGCCGTTCGTCGGGAATCGGCTTCACCGCCGCCGACAACAGGAACCGAGTCAGCCAGTTGTGCTTCTGGAGGATGACGGTGTCAGTATCCATGACTTGCCGCAGAAGGGGTCTATCGCATAGCGTACTAGATAAATTAGTCTTAAGTATTCGCTTCCATATTGCCACCGCCAAGAGCTGTGGAGATCGTACGGCGCGTTATCACCATGGCTATCGTTACCCTGCATATTACGTATGCAAGGGCAGGCCAGGTAAACCACTTGCATTGCAGACTGGCATGGGGGCTAGCCGCGACGCGCGGACGTTCGGTTCAGCGGCCAGAGCGTGTTATCTTTGCAATGACATCACATACGGATTTAGCGGGTGCTTCGAATGCATGAATGCTTTCTTAAGCGCTTTGTGACGCCGCCTTAGCGTAGTCGTCTTGGAGGAGAGTGTCCGTGGCGCAGTGCGAAGCGACGGTGTTTCGATCGTAACAGCCCCGGAGTCACGCATAACAATTACATGCAAGAAACATCCAAGTCAAACATTACTCTCTTACTTCTAACGAAGCAATTCCGGTCGCCTCTGCGACCGTAAATGGTTAGGTCAAAGAGCGCCATCTACAGTCACGCTACCTCACATGCCCACGCGAGAACCCCACATCAACGTAGACATGTAAAATATGTTGTGCCGATGCGCGCTCTGCCATCGTGCCAAAGTATTCGTTAAACTACGTTAACTTAGAAGCAGTGCGTTGGTGTGGCACGCATAATACTGCCTCACTACGGATGGATCATTCTTAAATACGAAGGAGCCGCGAAATCCTTAGCAACGGCCGGCTGTCTGTAGCAGAGTATGCAAGTATGCAGAGCGTGTTAGCGAGTCGGTAAGTATCGTAAAATTATGAAATGTTATGCTAATAATTAATGAAGGGGCTTTTCGGGAGCGGCATCTAATCCGACTCGTCCTGAACCTCTTCAAGCACGACTTCGTGCTTCGGGCTAGAGTCCGTGCTGGCCGCGGCCGCGCCTGCTGTAGCCGGTGCACCACCTGCTGGGCTGGGGCTGCGCGAATTCTTCGCAGAGACATCCTTCTTCTCGGCGTAGACAGCGTTCAGCAGCTCCTCGTACTTGTCGGCCAGCGCGACGGATTCCGTCGTGATCTCGTGCTTCAGCTTGCGCTCGTCCTTCGTTGCGCGGACCTCGTCGAGCTTATTGTAGATCTCTTCGCTGCGGCTGTAGCCAATCTTCACAGCTTCGAGCCGCGAGATGACCTCGCGCAGGTCGCCCGTGGGCTTCGCCGTAGAGAGGCGCCCGTACGCATCCTGAAGCCGCTTCAGTTCATCGGCAAGAGCAGTAAGTAGCCCGCTAATTTCGGCGCCGCTGGGCTGCTGCTTCGGCGCCTCGGATTTTGCCGGCTTTGCCTGCTGCCTTGCCTGCTGCCGTTGCTCCTTGCGCTCCTTTTTGGCGTCCTTCTTAGCAGCCCTGCGGTACTCCTTTGTCTTCGCCTTCTTCAGATGGTCAACGGGCGCGCTCGCCTGGCGCTCCTTGCGCCGGTCCTTCAAGCTCGGCGCGTCCTCGCCAGAGTCGTACTCGACAGGGATTGGCGGCTCAGCCGAAAGCACTCGGAAGTCTGGCTCCTCGACGTAGACAGGCTCCGAGTCGTCGCTTGCCGTCTCGCAGGTCGGGCCCTCAAGGGCCGTGTCTGGCTCGAGCACAAACTCTACCGGTACCGTCTCGTCCTCCGCTTCAGACTCGTCCTCCTTATCGTTCTGCCGCTGCTCCTGCTCCTCTTCGTCACTAGACTCTGTGGCAATCACGAACGGGTATGGAGCAAGCGCCTCAATGAGGCTGCGGATAGGGTCGTATGGCTCGCGCTGTTCCTGCGGTTGCTCAGACGCCGCCTTCGACGCACTGGCCTCCTCGCTGGCTTGCGCGCAGGCCGCGTCCAGCTGGGACCGCGCCGCAGCCTCTGCAGACTCCTCTTGCTGGTGCTGCTGGTGCTGCTGCTGCTGTTCATCATAATCATCGCCCTGTTCGGCTCCCTCGAATCGTGCGGGCGTTGGCACCGCGAACAAACCAAACTGCTGTCGCAGCTGCTCCATGACGTACTGCTGCTGGCGCTGTCGCTCGGCTTGCTGCGCCTCAAGGATCGCCTGCTGGCGGGCCTGCTGGCGGCGCAGGTACTCGCGCGCGGCTGCGCGCGCATTGGCCTCGACCTGGGCACGCATGCGGGCCTCAGCCTCGCGGCGAGCCGCCTCGCGGGCCTTTCGCTCGGCCTCGGCCTTGCGGCGCGCGGCCTGGGCCTGCTCGTACTGCTCGCGCTGCGACGTACGCCGCTTAGCCTCGCGGAACGCGCGCAGCGCGTTCAGCTCGTCCTCGTCAAGCACAATATATTCATCGGGGACCTGCTGGCGGGGTGCGCGCGACCACGGCGAGGACCCGCGCGACCAGGGCGACGGTCCGCGCGACTGGGCGAACCAGGCCGGCGCCTCGTCGTCGTCCTGCGACTCATGGCGCGCGCTGTGGCGGCCGCCATGGTGGCGCGACCGCCGCGATCCACCGTGCGGGGCGTTGGCATAGAAGAATTGGTCCGGGTAGAACAACATTAGAGATGTGCTGAGCAACAGAGATGGTTTGCCCCCCTTGCGGCGGGACCCGCCTTTATATGCATCTGCCACACGAGGGGCGAGGGCACGTGCCAAGGGTTCCACAGCAGGCGCGAGGGATCTAGAGACATCCAGAATAAATGTGCATTAGTCATACACTGCGGCGCGGGACCCTGCGTCCTTCACCTCCACGTCGTTAGGCGGCTGCGTAATATGCACCCGCGGCGCGGCTCTGACCAGGCGCGGCTCTAAGCCGCCGACAAACCAAAACAAGGCATTGGCATGAAGTATAGTACAAGTAATTTTATTTATTAAAACACAAAAGAAAAACGGCAGCCTGGCCCGCCAATCCAGTAGCCAGAAGCAAGGTCGTCAAGACATTATTTTTTGGCGCGCCGCTTCGCAACCTCCTTCTGCAGCGTGCCGCGGCTATGCATGGCCTCGAGCACTTCCATGTTCCCGACCGGCGAGTGCGGGCCCGCGAACTTTTTGTCACCGCGGTAGAAGTCGAAGTCCGGCTGCTCGCCGTAGCAGAGACGCGCGCAGTCGATGAGAATGTTCGCCGTGAGCCCCCACACGCGGTCGAACGCGGCGCTGCCCGGCGGTGCCGACGCGGCCGGCAGATCAAAGTGGTGCAGCTTGATCGGGCCGGCCGGTGTCGGCGCGTCGCTCGTGCGGTCGCTGTGCAGGAACCGATGCAGCGGCGCGCTGAACACCTTGTCGACCTCGGCCGCGCTCGCGAGGGCCGCGCTCACAGGCTCGCGTGCCCACGCGACGGACGGCACGACCATGAGCATGCGCGAGCTCACGTACGCGGGCAGCGTGCGCACGTACTCGAACTGCGCTGCGTGCACGGCAACCTCCTCGCGCGCCTCGCGTACGGCCACATCCCAGGGGCTCTCGTTGTGGCTGTCGGCCTTGCCCCCGGCAGGGCCGCGTCGCCTGCGTACGAGAGCTGCTGTGAGCGCACCGTGAGCAGCACGTCGAGGCTGTGTGCATCGCCGCGCGGCGCCGGCGACAGCAGGAGCAGCACGCCGGCGCGCCGCGACAGATGCGCCTCGTCCCACAAGCGGTGCGGATCGGCAAGCTGCATGCCCTGTAGCCTGCGCAGCGCCTTCGGCAGGCCCGCAGTCATGGCTTCAGTAAAAAGGGCAGGCTAAGGACGCGCGTCCGCGCGCACATCGGCGTATCGCGGGTTTCGCGGGGTAATGGCGGCTCGGCGGCCGGTTCCTTTTAGTCATGGGCGGCGGCCCCGTCGCCCAGGTGGTCGTGCGCTCGGCGCTCAAGCAGGCCATACATGGGGAAGGGAGGAGCAGGGAAGGGAGCAGGGAAGGGAACAGGGAAGGGAACAGGGAAGGAATCAGAGAAGGAATCAGAGAAGGGATTAGCAATAAATAGACAATAAATAAATAAATAAGCGCCGGCGCTACGTTGCCCGTGCTACGTTGCCGGTGCTACGTCCACGTCGAGGGCCCGAACGACTGACCTGGCCCGAGCTTCTGCATGGGCAGACGTTTCGCGTCGATGTTGTTCTGGTACCCGACGTTGCCCCACCAGTGCGGGCCTGCCCAGCCCGAGGCAATCGTGATGATGAACATGATAAGCTGCGCAACGCTGAGTCCCATGTCGAGGCCCGCCGACAGCGTGTAGTTGTACTTCGCCCACCAGCTGTACCAGTAGCGGCGGATCCAGTACCCGAAGATGATGCCCACCACGGTCCAGCAAGTGAACCCGTAGGGCACGGCCGGCGGCAGCATGCCAAGACTGTCGAAGAACACGGGCCAGTGGATGACGCGCAAGATGGAGCGCGGGTAGCGCGTGAGCCACAGCCACGCCAGCAGCGGCAGCAGGGCGCCGATCCAGATGAAGTGCAGCACGGCGCCGTACTGCTCGAACACGCGCTTGCTGCCAATGGCGCCCCACACGAGCGACGACGAGTAGAACGTGTGTGTGACGGCGCACGAGTAGCCGCGCGGCTGGTTCTGCGCACACAGCTCGGGCACCTGCAGCTTCAGCACCTGCAGGATGAGGATCTGCACGGTGCCGCCCCACACGAGGCCGACGAGCTGCACGGCAAACACGAGCCGTGGCGCGAGCTTTACGTAGTGACCGAGCTTCATGCTCTCGAGGAACGTGATGGCCACGACGCACGAGTAGTACGTCCACGTCTTGAACAGCATCATGCCGAGCGGGTTCCCGGGCGACGCGTAGCCATACACGACTTCGGCCACAACATTGATGCCAACGGTCATTGTCGTTACGGCCGTAATGAATGCGACGGGCAGAATAAAGAAAAACGCCATGAGCAGCGCCACAACCATGAGCCACACGGACACACCAACGGGGTACCCCTTCACAATGCCGAGCGTCATGCCAAAACAGACAAGAAACTCGAGCGCGTACCACCACATCGGCGCCTCGGGGTAGTGGCGCATGAGCCGCATGTGCACGTCCTCAGGCGACGCGCGGAAGTATTTCATGATGCGCTTCGAGTCGAAAAGCAGCGTGTGCATGAGCGTGGCCGTGCCGGCGGCCATGGACAGGCCGTAGCTGATGGCCGTGGTTGTGGGCATGTACAGCGGCGAGTAGTTGCGGTACATTTTTTCGTCGAGCACAAACCCCTTCAGCACCGCGCTGGCGTGGTACGGCGTGCCGAACCGGTTGTACATGCGCGTGTCTGCAAACGGCAGGTAGTGGCCGAACCAGACGTTTGAGTAGTGCACGACCGTGGACAAGATCCATACAAACACAACGAGTGAGCCCGCGACGTTTAGGAACACGCGCGTGGGCGGAATAAGCGGCGAGCCGAGCCAGCCCGTGAGCTGGTTCCAGTCGAACGTGATGGGGAATGTGCCAAGGCCTGACGCGGCCCCAAACAGTTGATTAATGATGTAGTTGTTCGGCGCAATCCACGCGGCAAACGAGAACGTGCTCATGAACTGCGCAAACAGCCCCGGCACAAAGCTCCACACGGCACAGCCAACGACAACAATAAGGAAGAAGTTCAGGCGCGTGATGCGCCAGCCGTTCGCAATGTGGTTCCACTTGCCGTGCACGTTCGTCAAAAACGTGACGGTCACAAGGTTGTTCGGCCAGATCATGGCCGGTGGATACACAAGCACGCGGCGGAACAGGCCGGCCATGCTCATGCCAATGAGCTGCGTGCTCCAGCACAACAGCAGTGAGAAGAACACGTTGCGGCCGAGCTGCTCCATCTTGTAGAACTGTGAGATCGTGATGCTGATATCTGTGCTGTACGTCTGCGAGGAGATGGCGACCATGACGCTGATGAGCGAGTGCTCCTTTAGGTTGAACGGGCCCGGGTTCAGGCCGTACCAATTTGGGATAACGCGGTCCCACAGGCGCCCGAGTGGCCACGCCAGCATCATGAGCAGAATGGGCGGCACGCTGAACGGCGGGTTGTGCAAGTTGAACAGCGTGTTCAGCACGCTGGCCGCTGTGAGCAGCCCGATGCCGAGGACCCACATGCGCACGGTGTTCTGTGGCGTCTCAGGCCGGTCGTAGTTCGGTACGGCGGCCCGCACCTCGGGGTATGCGCTGTTCTCCTCAACAATGGGCGGCTCGACCTCGATGACCTCGGCTGTGGACTTCGACTTGAGCATGGACTTCGCGTCCGAGTAGTCCACGGACCTCGTCTCCTTGAGGTCGATGGCCGAGCCATTGTCGTCGCTGGAGGCCGCCGGCCGCCGCCGCCAGGCATGTATTCGGTCCGGAAGCCGCATAGATTTAGGGATGGCCAAGGATCGGCGCAGTCCCGTTGACGATCTTGAGTTCTGAGTCAAACCCGTGCCCTCCTCGATACTAATGTGAGTTATCAAAGTCAGAGAGATAAGAGGTAACGCGCGTCTTAGCCGCCGCTGCCGGGAAAATACAGCCCGGCGAAGGCCGCTCCTGGCGGCAGTTGCGCCAGCGGCTTTTGAGCTGCTTAGGCTGCCAGTGCCGCGTGCCGCGGCCTGAATACATGCTCATCTCGAAACCTACTAAGCGTCGGCACTTCTCACGTCATGTCACCCCAGCCCATTACGTTACGCCGCACTGAGCCATCTGAATTAATCCGCCCTCGGCGCCTCGTTACCCCGCATTTCTAGAGCATCGAGGCTGCCAACAGGCCAATCTCATAGCATTGACGGCACAGAGCCCCATGGCATTTGTGTTCCAGCACTAGCAGTACGAACTTGCACTGGCACGGCGCCGCGTAATGCTCCCGCACTTACCCGACACTAACCACTAATATGCTGCGGTCTGGTCACACAATGGCGCCTGCTTCGCCACGAGCCAAGCAGGCCACAGGATTTCTCGTACTGCAGGCTACGATTTTCTGCCGAGCGTCACTTTATTGCTATTTACAAAATATATTTGTCGCGCGAATTAGCCATGCCGCGGCTTATGCGGCCTGCGCATGCTGACCAGCTGCTTCGGCTTTAGACATAAATGTCGGATTACACTACATATGACATTAAGCCCAGTTCTTAACCACATTGCCTCGCGTACCCCTTTTTAACCCGTTTTGGTCTCATTATGGCGCTCGTTTGAGGCCTTCCCTTCGCAGCTCCGAATGCATGCCGCCGCCGCCCGCCCCTACCCATGAATTGACAAACGGCGGAGGACGAGCCTCAGCAGCGCCAGGCGTAAACAATGAAGTTCAGCGTGTGCGCGCCCGGGAAGGTGATTCTGTTCGGCGAGCACGCCGTCGTGCACGGCGTCCCGGCCATCGCCGCGAGCGTCGCGCTGCACACGTACCTTGCCGTCGAGCCGGCTGCGAGCGCCTCGGGCATCGAGCTCGACTTCCCCGACGTCGGCCTGCGCGTCGCGTGGGACGCAGCCGAGTTTGACGCGGCGCTGGCCCTTGCGTCGGGCGACGTGCTCACGGCGCTGGACCTCGAGCTGCACGCGCTGGCCGTGCAGCTCACGGACGCGGCCGTCGGCGCAGACCAGGCGTTCGCGAAGACCGCCTGCGTCGCGTTCTTGTACCTGTACATGTCGATTGCACTCCCGAACGTGCGCGGCGGCTACCGCTTCGTCGTGCTCAGTGCGCTGCCGCTCGGCGCGGGCCTCGGCAGCTCGGCGTCGCTGTCCGTGTGCCTGGCCGCGGGCCTGCTGCGCCTGGCCGGCCGCCTCGACGCGGCGACGCCGCGCGAGCAGGCGCTCGATCTCGTGACGAAGTGGAGCTTCCTTGGCGAGTGCTGCATCCACGGAAAGCCGTCCGGCATCGACAACGTCGTGGCCACGCGCGGCGGCGCCGTGCACTTCCAGCGCCAGGCGCAGGGCCCGCCGCTCATCAAGGCCTACGACACGTTTCCTGAGCTGCATCTCATTCTCACCGACACGGGCGTGCCGCGGCTCACGTCCGAGCTTGTCGCGCGCGTGAACATGACGAAGCAGCGCTGGCCGCTCGTGTTCGAGCCGCTCATGGCCGCCGTTAAAGAGATCGTGCGCGAGGCCGACGCGCTGCTCAGCAACGGCCGCGCCGAGCCGCAGTTCGTCGCCAAAATCAGCGAGCTCATCGAGCTGAACCACGGCCTGCTCGTGGCCCTGTCCGTGAGCCACGCATCGCTCGAGAAGGTCCGCGAAACGGGCGCCCTCCTCGGCATGGGCACGACGAAGCTGACGGGCGCCGGCGGTGGCGGCTGTGCCATCACGATTGCATCGGCCGCGCCGAGCGGCGCCGGCATCGACCTCTTCCGCGAGCAGCTCGGGCCGCAGTTCCGCGTCTTCGAGACGAAGCTCGGCGGGCCCGGCGTCGGCTTCAGCGACGAGACGGCCGCCGATATCGAGAGCCTGCGGCGCCTGCCGTGGCAGTTCTACTGAAGCGGCAATTGCGGCGAAGCGACGGCTCGCGCCGCAAACTCGCGCCTCAGCGAGTCTGTTCTAATTTGAAGGATGCTGCGCCGGCGCGTCTCCTGCCCGTCATCAAAATGCTTGTATATAGTTATACAAAAATGTTAATACAATAAATAGTCGTCATGCGCAAATTTTCATGCTCAGTTTTGTTCCATTTTCTCTTTTTCCTTCTTCCTTTTCAGTGCTTGCCAGGCGGCGTGAGCGGCCGCATCTGCGCCTGCACGTTGCGCAAGACGTCGCGCACAGCCGCCGTCGCAGGCGAATCCGGGTACTCTGTGACAAAGTTCAGGCCCTCGTCGCTGCAGCGGCCAATGCGCGGGTCGAGGGGCACGCTACCGAGGAACGGAATGCCCGTCTCGTCGGCAAGGCCGCGGCCGCCGCCAGTGGTTGGGATGAACACATCCGACTTGCCCTGGCAGTTTGGGCACACAAACCCGGCCATATTCTCGACCAGGCCCAGAATCGGGATGCCGGCCTTCTTGCAGAAGTCGATCTCCTTGCGCACGTCCAACAGGGCTACCTCCTGCGGCGTCGTCACAACCACGGCGCCGTCGAGCCCGGATGGCTTCAGGTACTGTGACAGGCTGATGTGCTCGTCGCCCGTGCCGGGTGGCGTGTCAATGAGCAGGTAGTCCAGCCCATTGTCGCCCCAGTCGACCTGGCGCAGGAACTGCTTGATGAGCCCGTTCTTCTTGTCGCCGCGCCAAATCACGGGCTCGTCCGACGCGGGCAGCATGAACGAGATGCTCATGATGCCCATGTTGTCGTCAATGTACACGGGGCTCCATCCAGCGGCGCTGGCGTGCACCTGCTCGCCCTCGCCGCCGACAATGCGCGCCAGACTCGGCCCGCAGAAGTCGAGGTCCAGCATACCCAATTCGGTGTCCTCGTCCGCAGCAAGCCCCCATGCCAGCAGCGCCGTGAATGTCGACTTTCCGACGCCGCCCTTGCCGCTGAGCACGAGAATCTTGTGCTCAACGTTGCGCATGGCCTCCGTGATGAGCGGAATGTCGGGGTCGGGTCCCTTTGGGCGCGACGAGCAAATCGACTGGTTCGGACACCCCTCGCAGGCCGTGTCCTTGCCGGCCTGCTCGCTCTCGGTGCCGGGACAGTGCGGTGGCGTTTCGAGCGACATGCTTGGCGATCGATAAGCGCAGCCGAATTTGATGGAACTATTGATAATTAATCCCCAGTCTCTTCGTCCACGTGACACCGGCGCTGTGAACGGGTCGCGCGCGCCGCAATCGCTAAATTCGCAGTGAAATTTTACACTACTTTGCCCGCGGCCAGCGGCCGTCTGCTTAAGCCGTAAGGCGCTACTGCCCCTAAAAAATTGGCTAATGTCTAAGCGCGGGCGCAGGCAGCGACCGTTGTTCGTCGGCAGTCGAATTGACGCGCCGTGGCCTCGCGCCCTAGAACAGGACATTAACAGAGTCCTCAGTAAGAAACGTAGAATGTACACACTATTCAGCAGCATTTAGACCGGCGCGAGGCGCGGAAATTAGCGCCAGAGTTCCGCCGGCACTAGCAGCCAGCGTTACTCACCTGACCGAGCCGACGCGACTAGCGCGCGCCCAGGCTGGATCTGCACCTTCCCAGTTCCTTGACTGGTGAGCCCATAGAACATGACGCCCGAGGAGGTTGCGGAGCGGAAAAAGGCCTACTATGTGGACGACCAGGGCGAGGACCTGAAGCGGCGCAGCGCCGAGGACTCGGTGAAGCGATTCAAGTACCTGCTCGGCCTCACGGACCTGTTCCGGCACTTCATTGACGCGCGCGCCGCAAAGGACCCCGAGTTCCAGCGCTTCGTCGACACGCTTCTGCCGGCCACGACGAAGTCGCAGGCGAAGCAAGCCGGCGCGGGCGGCTCGCGGCGCAGCGCGCGCAAGACGGAGAAGCAGGAGGACCAGGAGCTGCTGAACGACGAGGAGCGCGTGGGCGGGCCGCAGCAAACCGTGTTTACGGAGTCGCCCGCGTTCATCCACGGCAAGCTCCGCGACTACCAAGTCGCCGGTCTGAACTGGATGGTCTCGCTCTACGAAAACAACATCAGCGGCATCCTCGCCGACGAGATGGGCCTTGGCAAGACGCTGCAAACGATTGCGTTCCTGGGGTACCTGCGCTTTGTGCAGGGCGTGCGCGGGCCGCACCTCGTGCTCGTGCCGAAGTCGACGCTGAACAACTGGGAGCGCGAGTTCGCAATGTGGACGCCCGAGGTGAACACGCTCGTTATTCAGGGAGACCGCGACACGCGCGGGCCGCTCATTAACGAGCGCCTTTTGCAGTGCGACTTTGACGTCTGCATCACGTCATATGAGATGGTTCTGCGCGAGAAGGCGCAGTTCCGCAAGTTCGCCTGGCAGTACATCGTCATCGACGAGGCGCACCGCATCAAGAACGAGGAGAGCCAGCTCGCGCAGATCATCCGCGTGCTCAGCAGCCGCAACCGCCTGCTCATCACGGGCACGCCGCTCCAGAACAACCTGCATGAGCTGTGGGCCTTGCTGAACTTCTTGCTGCCGGACGTGTTTGCCGACGCGTCCGTGTTCGACGAGTGGTTCACAACGGGCGAGGGCGAGCAGGAGCGCGACACTGTCGTGCAGCAGCTGCACCGCGTGCTGCGGCCCTTCCTGCTGCGCCGCATCAAGGCCGACGTCGAGCACTCGCTGCTGCCGAAAATCGAGACAAACCTGTACGTGCCCATGAGCGACATGCAGCGCCAATGGTACCAGAAGATTCTTGAGCGCGACATCAGCGCCGTGAATGGTGCCGTTGGTAGCCGCGAAAAGACGCGGCTTTTAAACATCGTCATGCAGCTGCGCAAGTGCTGCAACCACCCGTATCTGTTCGATGGCGCCGAGCCGGGGCCGCCGTTCACAACCGACGAGCATCTCGTCGACAACAGCGGCAAATTAGCCGTGCTCGACGTGCTGCTGCGGCGCGTGAAGGAGGCCGGCTCGCGCGTGCTCATCTTCTCACAGATGAGCCGCTTACTCGACATCCTCGAAGACTACTGCTGGTTCCGCGGCTATAGGTACTGCCGCATTGACGGCAGCACTGACCACGAGGTGCGCATCAACATGATCGACGAGTACAACAAGCCCGGTAGCGACAAATTCATCTTCCTGCTCACGACGCGCGCGGGTGGCCTCGGCATCAACCTCGTCACGGCCGACACGGTCGTGCTCTACGACTCAGACTGGAACCCACAGGCCGACCTGCAGGCCATGGATCGCGCGCACCGCATTGGCCAGACGAAGCAGGTGCATGTCTACCGCATGGTCACGGACTCTTCCATCGAGGAAAAGGTTGTGGAGCGTGCGGCCAAGAAGCTGCGGCTTGATCAGCTTGTCATCCAGCAGGGCAGCCGCGGCGAGACAGCTGAGGCCCAGAAGAAGTCGAAGCAGACGTCGAAGGACGACCTGCTCGACATGATCCAGCACGGCGCGCAGTCCGTTTTGGACAAGAATGCTACGACAGGTAAGGACGGCGCCGAGAGTGACGACAAGCCGAAGTTCGACATCGACGCCATTTTGTCGAAAGGTCAGGAGCGCACGCATAAACTCTCGTCCAAGTACGAAGAGCTGGGGCTTGACGAACTGCAGCGGTTCGACGGCGGCGGCGAGACCTACGAGTGGAACGGGCAGGACTACAAAAAGAAGCCGCAGCGGACCAAGATCTTGCCCGTCGTCTCGTCCTACGGCCGACGCGGCGGCGAGAACCGCAAAGAGGACCTCTTCAAGTTTTTCCGCCAAGGGCGGCCCGGCGCGACGGAGGCTGGAGAGGAGAAGCCGCGCACGCCGCGCGGGCCAAAGCAGCTGCATCTGCAGGACTTCCAGTTCTGGCCGCAGCGGCTGTATGACCTGCAGGCGCGTGAGCTGGCCCACTTCCGCAAGACGCAGCAGTACAAATCGACGGAGCCCGAGGGCTCGCTCGACGCGAAGCTCGAGGCCTACGAAGTCGAGCATGCCGAGCCGCTCACGGCCGAGGAGCTTGCCGAGAAGCGCGAGCTCAGCAAGCGCGGCTTCTCGAACTGGAACCGGCGCGAGTTCCTGCATTTCATTGGACTGCTCGTCGCGTACGGACGCAACAACATCGACGAAGTTGCGGCAAACTTCGGCCCGGGCAAGTCCGAGCTCGAGGTGCGTACATACTTCGAGGCGTTCTGGCGGCGGTACAAGGAGATCGATCTCTACGAGCGGTACCTGAGCCAAATGAACGCTGGTGAGGAGAAGCAGGCGAAGATCGTGCAGCAGATGGAGATCGTGAAGGCGAAGGTCGAGAGCGCGCAGGCGCCGATGCAGCAGCTGAAGTTCGACGTGCCGCAAGGCACGGGCAAGCGCGTGTTCTCCGAGGAGGAGGACCGGTTCCTGCTCGTGCAGCTGTACAAGTTCGGGCTCGACGCGCCAATGCTGCACGAGCAGATCCGCGAGGCGATCCGCGAGTCGCCGCTGTTCCGCTTCGACTGGTTCTTCTTGTCGCGGTCGCCGGCCGAGCTCGGCCGGCGCTGCCAGTCGCTCGTGGCCGCCGTCGTGAAGGAGGACGAGCGCAAGCGGCGACGAAAAAACTAGCCGTGCCCAACGTCGCACCCTGCTGCCACAAAATCGTAATTAGCAGCAGAGCTGTACTTCTAGGTTTCTGCGCGTATTCGCAAACAAACGTGCTGCTCTAACGAATTATAAACTATGTACTTTGAACTTCGAAATGTTGCTTCGAATGTTGTCTCGAGCATTTGCAAAGCGTGCGCCGCTCGTTTACGCAGCATATTCTTTAATTGTGCGCTCAATAATACTCTCGAGGGCCAGCGGCGGCGTTGTTGAGGCCCAGCGGTTTGTGACGTTGCCGTTGTGGTCGACAAGGAACTTCTCGAAATTCCACTTTACGCCGGAGAACCCGAGCACGCCACTCTTCTTGGACTTCAAGAACACGTAGACGGGGTCGGCGCCGTTGCCATTGACCTCGATCTTCTTCATGATGGGGAAGGTCACGCCGTAGTTCACCGTGCAGAATTGCGCAATCTCCTCCTCGGAGCCGGGCTCCTGGCCGCCGAACTGGTTACAGGGGAAGCCAATCACAACAAATCCCTTGTCCTTGTGGTTCTTGTAGAGCTGCTCAAGCTCCGTGTACTGCTTCGTGAAGCCGCATTGAGACGCGACGTTCACAATGAGCACCGTTTTGCCCTTCAGCTGCGAGAACGGAAAAGGCTTGCCGTGGGCGTCCGTCGGCTCGAGGTCGTAAAAGGAAGCGGGTGCGGTCATTGCAGCGAAAAGGGTCGTGCCGAATTACCGTTGCAGGGCGAGCCTACACATATATAGAGGGAGGCCGGTCAGCGCCGCTGCAACAACGTTGTCCCTAACCCTGTGGATCGCAAATCACGTGTGCGCGTGTACTGGAGCACGGGATGGGGTTTGGCCTTCACCGTTTTGGTTAGTGCTCGTGCTCGTGCTCGTACGCGTACGCGTGCGGCGCCTCCGCGCGCAGGCCAACTTCCTCGGTCGCCAAATGCATCCAAGACACGCCCTTGATCTCAGCTAAATCCCGTAGCACGTCCGTAACGCTAGCCTGTAAAGTATCCACAACCACGCAAACGGCGTCCTCGCCACCGGCGCCGGGAACGACACCGCCAAGCACGCCATTGACCCGCGACGCCTGGTCCAGAAGCCTTGTTTGGCTCTGCGGCTCTACGGGAACGCCTGATAGCCGCGTCAAATCCTGCAGGTACTTACGCACTTGCGCAATGGCCGCAGCGATGTCTGCGCCTGGCGCGTCCTTAATTGCGGCCGCGAGGGCCATGTTCGCGCCGTGCAGATTAGCGAACAGCTTGTGCGACTGCTCGGGGTGCTCTTTGTGCCATTGCAGAACCTGTCTGACCATCCCTGGCGTTTCTGAGCCCTGGGCTACGTCGCCCATCACAATCTGCAGATGCGCAGGCAGCGCACAGGGCTGCGCCGTCATCTGCCAGGCCTTATTCACGGCCGACCCTAGCGTGCGTGCGTCGAGTTCGGCCGGGACTTCGCTTGGGGAGAACCGCGAGTATATGATGGACCCGAAAATGGCCGTTGCCACGTCAAACCCGGAGCCGACCTTGCGCTGCGCTACAATGTGGGCGATCTGCGCCAGATTATGCAGCACGTTTAAGTCTGTTTTGGCGTCGGGCTTGACGAGCTTGACCATGGCGGCGACAACAACTACGACGAGCGCTGCCGACGAGCCGAGGCCGGTTTTAGCCACCTCCGTAATGGGCCGGCCGTGGTACGAGAAGCGACTCACGCCGCCTGCGAAGTGATTTTGTTTGGCGCCTGCCTGCGAATGAAAGCCCGCGTCGGACCAAATGACGATGCGGCCCTTCGGCGGTTCGCTCCCGAAATACGCGCTCACCGTCTCGTAGCACGCGTCAATAAACGGGTTCGCGTGCGTGCCGGTCTTGGCCGGGTACTCCCACTGCGAGTCGAACTGCGGGCTGCTCACAAGCAGCGATTCTGCGTGCGCCGCGTCCGGGGCAGCGGGATACACTGCCGCATGCATGCGGCTGCGCAGCCCCACACTAAGCGCCGAGTACTCGGGAAAGAGAACTAGATAGCCGCCGGCTAGCAGCGCCTTACCTGGGGCACTGTAAGCAGCCGAGGGCGTGGCCATTTCTTGTGTGTACACGGCCGGGTTATTTACTACTACTGCCTATGTTCGGGTTCGTACGTAACGCGCGCCCACGCACGCACGCACGCCCGCACGCATCGCACATGAGACGCCCGATACGGCTATGATTGGTTGGGCGCCGCGATACGAGCACAGCACAAGGGCCGAAACTCACAGTGTCTAATTGTCATAGCGACGGTACTAAGCGGAAATTTCGCTTCGCGAGCTAGCACATGGGCCGCCCCGAACGTAGCCTGCAGGCCGTCGTGCTCTGCGACTCCTACCTCCCGCGGTTCCGTCCGCTCACTGAGGACAAGCCGCGGTGCCTGCTCCCGCTGGCGAACATGCCTCTCATCGAGTACACGCTTGAGTTTCTTGTGAACTGCGGCGTAAACGAGGTGTATCTTATGTGCTGCTCGCACGCCGACCAGGTGGCCGACTATATCAAGAAGTCGAAGTGGTCGTCATCGTTCGTGCCGTTCAAGCTGAGCACGATCGAGCTGCCGAACACGCTGAGCGTGGGCGACGCCATGCGCGACATCGACACGCGCGGCATCATCACGTCCGACTTCTTGCTCATTTCGGGCGACGTCGTGTGCAATATCGACTTCGATCCTATATGGGAGGCCCATGTGAACCGCAAGAAGGAAGACAAGAACTGCATCATGAGCATGGTATTGCGGCAGGCGTCGGCGCTGCACCGCACGCGCTCGAACCGCACGGGCCTGTTCATTGTTGACAACATCTCGAAGCGGCTCGTGTCGTACCAGAAGTCAGTGCTGCAGAAAGAGGTCGACGTGGACGCAAACGAGCTGTTGCGCATTCCCGAGGTCGCCTTCCGCAACGACCTCATTGACTGCCGCATCGATATCTGCAGCATGGACGTGCCGGCCCTGTTCACGGAGAACTTCGACTACGAGCACCTGCGTGACGACTTCGTGCGCGGTGTGCTCACGAGCGACCTCCTCGGCAAGACAATCTATGCGCACATCGTCGAGGACGGCTACGCGGCGCGCGTCGAGAGCTTCAAGACGTACAAGTCCGTGACGAAGGACATTGTGTCGCGCTACGCGTACCCGCTCGTCGTCGACAGCAACGAGATGCTGGACCAGACCTACGGCTACCAACGCGGCCACATCTACAAGGAGAAGAACGTCATTCTGAGCCAGTCGTGCACAATCGGCATGGAGACGGTCGTGGGCGGCGACACGTCCGTCGGCCAGGACACGAAGATCGAGAGGTCTGTGATTGGCCGCCGCTGCCGCATTGGCAAGGACGTCGTCATCACGGACTCGTATATGTGGGAGGACGCAGTTGTAGAAGACGGCGCGCGCATCACGGGTGCGATTGTGGGTAGCGGCGCCGTCATTGGCGCCGGCGCTGTCGTTGAGCGGAACTCCATCGTGAGCTTCGGCTACGCCGTCGCGCCGAACGCCGTCGTGCCCTCGGGCTCGAAGCTCAGCGTGCACAAGAAACACCACCGGCGCCTCACGGACGGCAGCGAGGCCACGAGCGACGGCGCGGCTGCGTCCGGCGCTGAGTCCGGCGCCGACTCGGACGCGCTCGTGACGACGGACTCCGAGAGCGAGGGGTACTCGGCCGGCGAGGACCTGGCCGTGCTCGTCGACGACCTGTACGTGTCCGACGATAGCTTCTCGAGCCTCGACGGCCGCAAGGCGTCGCACTCGGCGAGTGCGAAGAAGCCACGCCGCAAGTCGCGCACAATGTCTACAACGAGCAACGTAAGCGTCGATGACGCCGACGAGGACGCCGATGCCGACGAGGAGTTCATGCGCGAGGCCATCGCGTCCATTAACCGGTCCATTGTTGACAAGCATCCGCAGGACGTGGCCATGCTCGAGCTGAGCACGCTGCGCATGACGATGAACGCGCCGCACGAAAAGGTCCAGGAGGCCGTCGTCAGCGCCCTTGTCACGCACATTGGCCACCTCATCACGCAGGCCGACGTGAAGGCCGTGACAACAACCGTGTTCCGCACGTGGACGAAGGTTTTGAAGCGCATCACGTTTGACATGCACGGCCAGTCGCGCCTCGCGGCCTACATCGAGCACGACTGCAACGGCATGCTGCAGGGCGAGCGCATTCTGGCCTTCGCGCTCATGACGCTCTACGACACGGACGTCATTTCGGAGGACGCTGTGTCGGAGTGGTGGCAGACGCCCGAGGCCGGGCCGAAGGTGCGACTTCTGGCCGGCCAGTGGGTCGAATGGCTCATGAACGCCGAGGAGGAGAGCGACGACGAGTAGAGCGTCGCGGAATAATCGCGGGAACACGGCCTGGCGCGGGCAAACCTGGCCTGGCGCGGGTAGACCTGGCGGCAGATGGCTGTATATAATATTAAGAAGCTTAGGCCGAGAAGTAGACGGCGCGGCGGCGGCGCGCATAAAGCTATGCATAATCGCTAACCCACGACATTCCACTGGGCTGAAAGGACCCACCTAGCTCAAAACTACTGAGATCTAATATATACTGCCTCCCGCAGATGCATGCGCAGCCCGCCACAGCGACACGGTCGCACTGATCACGACGCCGTCTTGCGGCGCGGCATGAGATTAGGGGCGGGCCGGCGAACGTTCTCTTCCCTCCCACCTCCCCACTTGCCTCCTCGTCGACTGATAGGGGCAAGGGACACACGCCTAGGCGATCCGCCGTGTGTCATCAGCGGGAGCTTGACAGACGCGGCCGCGGCACATCGCCAGGGTATATTTTTAGTCTTCGTTGGCGAGCAAACTGGCGGCGCCGCCCAGCGCGGCGGGAAAAGCGCCCCGCGTCGGACACTGCATCGGCGCGTATTTAGGTTACGTTAGGCACGCGAGGATCCTGCTTGGCGAACTGTGTTGCGCCGGGTCCGCGAACCTTGATCGCCGTGGTTAGGAGCAGCGCGCCTCCTGGCCGGTTTGGCGGTGCGAGAAACGCGTTTGCCGCCCGCCTCCTTCGTGGAACCCTGCGCCCTCTATTTTAGATTAGGTTATAGGTTAGAGCCGGCTCTGGGAGAAGCGACTTACGGCTTAGTCAGACGAACCGCCATATCGAGGGTTCGCGACTGCGACTTAGTAGGTTCAGCCTCTTCCATATCCTTGGTAGGAAGCGACACCCCAGCGCAGCAAACTTTTGGCCCCTCGTCAGACTAAGTGGACGTTGGACGGCTAAGACCCTTGACTGAACGTCTCTTTGCCTCTACTGCGTCGACCGCTCTACTCCCCTCAGGCCAGTAGACCCGCCGTACTCCTGTACTGCCCCCCATCACCACCCCTCACCGCTAAACGCGCCGCTTTGCCGCAAAAGCCGCGACTTACTAGCCCTCAACCACAATGGCCACGAAGCAAGGAGGTGCACCCGGCGAAGGACCGTCTCCGCCGTCGATAAAATGCGTCGTTGTTGGCGACGGTGCCGTAGGCAAGACGTGCCTGCTCATGAGCTACAGCAACAACAAGTTCCCCAGCGACTACGTGCAAACCGTCTTCGACAACTACGCCGTGACCGTCATGGTGGCTGACGAGCCGCACATGCTGCTTTTGTTTGATACTGCCGGACAGGAGGATTTCGACCGGTTGCGCCCGCTGTCGTACCCGCAAACAGACATCTTCCTCGTGTGTTTCAGCGTGACGACGCCGGCGTCGTTCGAGAACGCGCGTGAGAAGTGGATTCCCGAAGTCCGCTACTACTGTCCGGGCGTGCCCTACATCGTTGTTGGCACGCAGACCGATCTGCGAAACGACCCTGCAACGCTGCAGCGCCTCAGCAAAAGCAAGCTCATGCCTATCTCGCCCTCGCAGGGCGAAAAGCTGGCCAAGGAGATGGGTGCCGTCAAATATCTTGAGTGCTCGGCCCTCACGCAACGAGGCCTCAAGGCCGTGTTCGACAACGCCATTGTCGCTGCCCTCTACCCGCCGAAGCAGCAGACGTCACAGAAGAACAAAAAGAAGTGTTTAATCCTGTGAATCCCCATATCAAGCCTATCTAATAACCCTGAAAATAATCTAGCAATTTTGACAGCCAACCATTGCCGGGTCTGTCCAACAAAACGCGAGCCTCTTAGCTGTGCAGATGCCGCCAATTGTCAATAGCGCCAGAGTTATACGTTGGATGGAGGGTCGGCGCTGCGCACTGTACCATTAATAGGTTTGAGCTGCTCGCAGGGCCCACCTAGAATAGTGAGACAGTGCGAGCGCGCATGTGCATAAGGACGCGAGCTCGCGTCTCCAATGCAAATGGTCATACATGGCGGCTAGCGTTGAGTAGAGTAGTATGTGTGGGGTTTAAGGAGGCTAGGTGTGCAAGGGGGCAGGCAGAGGTAGGGCGGATAAGGCAAGGCAGGATACATCAAGGAGCGAAGTGTGCTGGCGCCAAGTGCGAGCGTTCCACCTCGTAGCATGTGTTTCACGTGTATTAGAGCAGACGCAGGAGATGTATGGGTCAGAAAGGATGGTGGTGAGGTGGCCGACAACATTAGGGAGCTGTTTGGCCGAGTCGTGCATTGACGCAGTCCAGGTAGTGCTTGGCCCGGTGCAGTGCGCACTTGATGTCTTCGTAGTCCTCGTGCTCTGCGTCCGTGCAGTCGAGAAGCGTCTGAAGAAACAAAGGGTACTTGCCCAGTCGCTGCACGGGCTTGATAAGAAGACTGTCCAAGGACCACGCCGTCGTAAACTTGGATGCTCGCGCCCCGCAGTGGGCTAGCCAAGCCGATATTTGTTTACTGTTGGCAGTTGTTGCCGCGCTGGCGCACGGCTGCTCGGCGGCCTTCTGCGGGTGCTGGCGAAGGTGCTGCGTGAGCTGGTAGTAGAGCTCGAGCTGCTGCTGGCTGTGATGAATGTAATCTTCGTAAACCTCGTACAGCTGTCCGTTCAGCGCGAGGCACATGGCCTTTCCCACGCGCACGCGCTCGTCCGCAGAGATGTCGTAAGTGCTAATGGAGCCGTCGCCTTGTAGCACTTGAGTCGGCACGTTGGCTTCCAAAATGGCCACAAGGCTCAAACTGATGTCGAGTACCTGCGGTACATTTGAAAAGAGCGTGTCAATCTGGCGTACAGACAGCCCAATGTCGGCGCTCGCGCACATGTATAGCCGCACAACAACTGCCATGTCCTGGGCAAACAGGTACTCAGTGTTGTATAGCTCGCGAATGCAATTATGGCGCTTTCGCATTCGTGTCAGCGACTTTGTATCTTCCACCTCCGGAAGCTTGAAGTAGGGGGCGGTTGGCGAAAGATTGGGCGGCGAGCTCAGTGACGTGATTCTAATGCCGTGGCCGTGGGGCGAAGGCACTACTGTTGGCGTGGACGGCTCGTTCAGCCACTCCTGCGATTCCATATCTGGAGTTTGCGGTGTCTTGGGCACATCTGATCTTCGCTGAATTCGTGAGTGCTCCTGGGACGACGAGGACCGGCTTGTATAGGTGCCACCACTCGGGTGTCTGCTTTTCTGCGGTGACGAGAGCTGGGCATTAATCCACTTCGCCGCTTTCTGGATCTTTAGAGGTGCCACGGAGCCGAAACTTGCCACGCCTTTGCTGGGGCTGTTGTGCTCTTCAGGTGAGTCTGTCAAACTGTGACGCTTTTCCGTTCCGTATACCTCGTAGTCCGTGGCACGCGAGGCCACGGTCGAAGCCCCGAATGAGCTGAACTCCGAATCGGGGCAACTGTAACCACTACTGGCACTGTACTGGCGAACGTGCTCCTTAAAGCCTTTGTGGCCGCGTTCACTCTCCATTTCACACAGCAGAGCAGTCCAGCCGCTGGGCTTTGCCGATCAGAGTATCTTTGTTCAAGTATTTTTTCGGACTAGAATTTAGTAGCCTAACTAAACAGGCGCACATATCATATTCAGTAATGCGGCTCGTGAGAACGCATGACGCATAATATCGATCTTGAATGGTGGCATGATTACTGAACCGATGGGGAAACTGAGTAACTGAGTTGAGCAAACAAGCTTGCATACATAAAGTTAAGCTTATCGGACAGCAGCACCTTCGTTTAGGTTACCCTATCTTATAACCCGCGCGAAGCAGGTTCGTCCTCCGCTTGACGCCGATGCATTCTAAAAGAACGCAGTTTCCTACCCCACATTATGAGCTGCATACCTACGATTGAAAATTGCGACCTTTCTAATTGCATACCCGCCAATGCGCCCAATTAGCCAGAGGTCGATTAGGGTGCCTACCTCTGAAACTCGCGGCCCATAATTACGTTCTCTGTGCAGCACCGCTGCACGTCCACGCGCATGCGTCTTGCCCAGGCCCTTGGTGGGTTTATTAATGCCCTTAGGCGACCCTTTTCATCAAGGCTGACACACCAGCCGCTCTTAGTTACCTGTTTGTACGCATTCGATTAAGTGCGCACGCACTACAGTCGCTGTATAATGGTGAGCTAGAGGCGCGAGTTGCAATTCAGAAACCATTTTCGGGAAGTTGCATTCGAGACCTCTAGCTTAAGTTAGATAGATAGTCAAATAAGTTATTTAGAAAATTACCGCAACAGCCTTTCGTCGGGGGCGTGACTCGGGTTATGCTGGCCCAGAATTCCGCGCGATTGTATGTCGCGGTAGCTCTGGAAGTCGTTCTCGTCATTGAAGCCTTGGTATTCGTGGCCGCGCATGGCCGCTTCTGGAGCCGGCGCGCTGGGGTCTGCGCTATAAATGACGCCCGCTGTGGGGTGTTCGTCGGGCATAATGAGGTTCGAGTGCCGGTACCCGTCCCTTGCAACGTGGCCCAGATCGTCCAATTCGGTGGGCCCATCCTTCTCGGGACCCTCTTGCATAAACAGGTTGCGATCGTCCGTAACGGGCTGGTACCGCGTGTCGGGGTGCGGGTGGAAGATAGCCCACGCGCAGGCGACGATAATGATGATCAGGAACACAACCGTAAGAATCGCATTCATGATGAAATAGACAACGCCAATGATTGAAGCCGCAACGTCCACCTTCTCGCCAAACAACTGGCTGAAGAACATAAAGAAAATAGCGTTGACCACGGAGAATACTGAGATGGCGATGTTGAATCCGTTCGTTTTCTTGTCCATGTACGGACGCACCACACATAGCACAATCAAGTACACTATCTCGATCACAAGAAACACGATGCTCTGTACCTTGCCGTTCGGCTGGCCAAGAGCAATCACTGCGGACTTTGCAAAGTTGTAGAACAGGAACGGCAACAAGAAGTAGTACGCCGACGCCTTGTACTGAACGTACAAAAATCCCCAACGGTTCAACATCTCAGTGTCGCCGAATAAAATGGAAGCTGGGTTGTTGAACATGTGCTTCGACTTGCGGCCAAGGGCAATGACTTTAGTTGACGCGATAGACAACGAAATAAGCAGCACGGCAAACATGACACAAGCCACGACAACAGTGGCGACACTCTCGCGCTCGTGGAACTCCCACAAGCATAACAGGCTAAGCTGCGTGAAGCCAACCAAGAAGTAGCGGAACATCATTCCCTTAGTATACGCCCGGTAGTTCACGCGGTAGCTCTGGAACTTCTCCGGCGCCATTGTATTTGTGCGAACAAGCAGCTCTAGAATCAGTTTCAGAAGTAGCAGTATAGCCACAAGCGCGATGCCGATGAAAATGAAGAACGTGGCCCCGGTCAGGAAGAAGTTCGACAACTCTATATTGGCCAAGAACGACACACGTTTGATGCCCTGGAGAACAAGTGTCTTTCCGAGCAGATTCGGGTCCGTCTCGTCGGTTGTCGTGACATTCGATTGCAGGTCCAGGCGCCGGCGCAGCTGGATGGGCGCGTCAAAAGCAAGCATCCTATTAGAGGACGGGTCGACGGCCGCCCCCAGAGAACGCTTGTAAACACCAACTGAAATCTCGTCCTTGTTGGGAAGGATGTTCGTAGACTTACCTCCTGTAGCGCGGATGTACCAAGTCATGATCTTCTGCATGAACTTGACGCTGATGACGCCCATTGTCCACTCGAAGTTCTGCGCCCACGCAGCTGCGATGGGTGGCAGTCGATACACGGCCATCATGGCAATGACGGCAGTCGCCTGGTAGTACGAGAAAAGCGAGACCGTGTTTGAAATGATGTGCCCCGCCGTGGCAACATTGCCGAGCAAGGTCATCACGCCAGCGACCAGAACACCGATAATAATCAGTGCAAACAGAATCCACGACACGTAGGAGTGCTGGACCGTTTTGCCGTTCGAGAGCTCGGCCTCTACGCAGGCGATACTGCCGCCCTGCTTGTTTCCGCTGGTGTCGACGTAGTAGACCTTTGCGCGCACGACTGCGTCGATATCAGGCATCGTGAAGGCAATGCCAGGCAGATTGAGATAGTCCTTGGGAATCGTGAGGTTTGTCTGCACATCGAACCGCCCGGGACTGATCGGGCAGACGGTGTTCGAGATGGAGCACCCGTCGACCTTTTTTGTTATGGCCTTGATTCCGTACACAATGACTTCCACGTCGACGGTGAAGTTTCCGTCAATGGCGGACGCCAGCGTTACATTGACTTCTACTTGACGCGAGTCGGGATGGTAAATAATGTCGAACTTCTGCGCCGAGAACTCGCTCTTGGCCTGACAGGGCAGCAGAGCCGATGTCTCAAGCAAGCGCTCGCCAAACGCGAGCCCCGCCCACAGCAGTGCCAGGATCCATCTCATTTTCCGCGTAGCACCCCGTTTCTATCCAGCAGAACAGGCTTTGTGAGAGAGTCCCTGCGTTTCAGGTCTTGGTGTGGTAAGGCTCGTGCATATTAACCTGAAACGTGACTTCTAAAAATAAACAAAGTGTGGCTGCCGCGTTTCGTCTCGCGACCGCGATTACAGAGTTCTAGGTGTTAAACAGCTACTTCTGCGGTGAAATGCTTTATTCGTTTTGACCGGCGTCTCCGAATTCACTGCCGACTCGTCCGCGTGCCCGCCCACCGCCGCCCAGGCGGGCAGCAGGGAGGAGTGGTGCTTAATTAGGACACATATGCATCATCACGTTTAGTAAACAATTCAGCTCACGCGACGCTGTCAAACGCGTGTATGAACCAAAACAATGAGTTCAAAGGAAATGTGAAGCAAAGCGAATAGCGAATAAGTAAACGGCCCGAGAAATAATTGCCTATAATGTACGATTGATGATTACAGAGTTTGTTGCGCGTCGTCGCATGCGGCAATGCGCATGCGGTAATGCGCACGCGACAATGTTCGTGAGCATGTATGCTTCGCAAGCTAATCTGAGCAACAATACTTTATAGTAGGCTGGTATTCCTGATTCGTGTAGGATGCAAGATCTAAGTACATTCTTCTTTTTTTCTAAGTCTAGCGCATGTATTCATCTATAGAATTGAGACGAGTTTTATGACCGAATAGAGAAGCTCGGGCCCTCAACCTTCACTGCGGCCTTATCTACAAACTCGTCGCCGGCCGCCACGCGGATCCGCTCGGCCGTCATCGGCGCGTCTATGTTCACCGTCATCGGCAGTCCCCGTGCGGCTCGGGCGCTCTTGATCGCGTCGCGCAGCGCAAACATCGGCGTCGATCCCAAGAACAGCGGCGGCTCACCAATGCCCTTCGACCGGTTAATGGTCTTCAAATGCTTGAAGTCACGGCCTTGCAAGTGTCTGACGTTGAAGTGCTGCGGAATATCGCGGAACCCAGGAATCTTATACGCACCGGGCCCACGCGTGAGGATCGACCCGTTCTGAGTCCACAGAGACTCCTCGATAGTAAAGAGTCCCTGTCCCTGGACAAAGGCACCCTCGATCTGCCCGTAGTCAATGGCCTGGTTGATGGGTCGTCCAATGTCCATGACAATGTCCGTGCGCAGATTCGCCCAGTCGCCCGTCAGCATATCGGCTTCCACGAGGGAGATCGCCACGCCCTGAGTGTAGTACTGGAACATTGGCTTTGGATTGGGGTCCGAATTGTCGAACACATAGCCGACGTCGGGCATCTTGTAGTAGCCGTTAGCGCTGAGATTCACGCGGTCGAAGTAGGCGGCTCTCGCCATGTCGTGCATGGTTGCGGATGCCCCCAGCTTTTCCCGGTACGGCTTTAGCCGGTCATTCAGCTGGTCGCACGCGTTCTTCACAGCCATGCCATTTAGGTCGCTTGATGCCGAGGCTGCCGTCGGCGAAGCGTTCGCTACAGTGTTCGTTGCCGTTTCGCTGATGAAAACTGCGTCGGCTGGAACGCCCAGCTCCGTAGCGCAAACCATGATCATCTTTGTGTGCAGCCCTTGGCCCATCTCCGTGCCGCCATGGGCCAAGAGTATGCTGCCGTCTTCGTAGATATGTACAAGCGCGCCAGCCTGGTTCAAGTGGGCAACACCGAATGCAATGCCAAACTTCGTTGGCACACACGCGAGGCCGCGTTTCAGCCATTTCGACTGCGCGTTAAACTCGTCGACTTCCGCTCGCAGCTTCTCGTAGTTGACTTGTTCCCGCAGCTGCTTCGCCATTTCCGGCACAGTGAAATCGTCACCGAGGTGCTGTAGGTAGTGTGTGCGCCCTGTCCCGTCCATGGGATAATAGTTTATGCGGCGCAACTCCTCTGGGTCTTTCATGCCGAGCTTTTCACTGACCTCGTAAATGATGGACTCGGCCACGAGCATGCCTTGCGGCCCGCCAAAGCCCCGAAACGCCGTGTTCGACGCGAGGTTCGTGCGACAGGGGCGAGCCTCGATCGAGATGTTATGCCCAAAATTGTAACAGTTGTCGACGTGCAGTGCGGCGCGATCAATAACTCCCTTAGACAGGTCCATGGAGTACCCAGCATTGGCGAAGAGCCGCACTTCGAGGCCCGTGAATTTATAGTTCTCGTCAAGTGTCACGCGCCATTTCATGAAAAACGGATGCCGCTGTCCTGACTGGACCATATCCTCGCTGCGACTGAGAATCATGCGGACGGGCTTGTCAAACTTGTTCGCGGCTAGCGCCGACAGCGTCGACGCATGGATAGACCTCGTTTCCTTGCCGCCAAAACCTCCACCAAGACGCTTCACGCGCGCAACTATACGCGACGCCGGGATCCCCAAAGCGGCAGCCGCAACGAGCTGCGTCTCATTAGGATTCTGCGAGCTAGCGTAGATTTTAAACTCGTGGCAGGCATCCTCGGGCACGACGAGCGACCCCTGGGGTTCAAGGTAAAAGTGCTCCTGGGCGCCTATGCGGCACTGGCCCTCGAACCGGTGGGCGGCCGTATTCCACTCGCCCTCAAAGTCGCCGTGTTCAATGTTGCTTTTGATGTCAAAGAAGCTGTTCTTCTCGATTGCCTGCTCAATCGTAACTATAGGGTCGCTGAGGCCCTCGTCGCTGTATTCCACCTTTACGAGTCGCGCCCCCAAGGCAGCAGCATCGCGGCTCGTCGCTATGATGACGCCAATAGTATCGCCAATGTACTCAGCGTTCTCCTCAACAAACAAACGCTCAGGCCCGATCTGCGGGAAAATACCCCACCGGTTAGAGCCCGGAACGTCGCTAATGTCAATCTTACCAACGACGCCATCTACAGCCAGAGCGGCGTCGTAATCCACACTTATGACTTTGGCAAGAGCCTTTGCAGACATGACCTGCACCGCATGGAGCTCGTAGGGTGCGGCAGGGATATCGTCGACATACACGGCCTCACCCGTCACCTGCTTCATGGAGTTCACATGAGGTATGTTCTTGCCGAGAATCTCCTGCTCGTAGTCATTCCGCGTCTCGCGGATACCCGTAGGTTTGATAGTACGTGTGACCTCGAGGAGAGCGGCGTCGTCATACTCTTGGCCGGCCTGCTGCAGCACGGCCTGCGTGAACTTGTAGAAGAAGGACAGGATGAGCGACCGTCTGAACACGGCCATGCCGCCCGGGACACTGTATGGCAGGTTGAACTCCTTGTCAAGAGAGTCCAGATGCTCGCCCATATCAGCCACCAAAGAAGCCACGGGCTTGCCAAGCAGGAGTTTCGAGGACTTGGCCAAGATGGTCATGGGCGCGACTCCACCGTAGGACAGGCGCGACTCGACAATGACGCCCTGCTCGACGCGAGCATAGCAGCACGCAGTTACGATAGAGATATCATCGTCCTTGCGCTTTGCCTGCTTGAATGACCGCACGACTGAACCCTCCTCGGATTCAGGGACAATGATGTGCATGAGCAGTCTTGAACCGAGCTGAGTCTTACGGTAGCCCGTGAAGAAAGGCGAGTCGAAGTCGCCCATGGTCAGCGTGCTCTTCTCCCCCGTGTTTGTGTCGAGGATTTCGAGCTCCGCGTTTGCGGCTGTGAACACGGGATTCAGGTCCGAGATGGGCGACGCCGTTGCAATGTTTCCGGCCGGGGTTGCCACGTTACGGATCTGGCGGCCGGCAAAGTACTTCAGCTGCACAAGGATCGCGTCAAAGAAACCAGAGCGCGCCTTCGGCAGCTTCTCCACGAGCGCTTCGAGCTTGTGCTCGAGTACGGACAACGGGATATCCGCCCCGAAGCGAACGCCCCTGCCCGGGAGGTACTCAAATGTCTTCAATTCCGGCACGTCTAGCACGTAGATGCAGACCTTGTTATCGTCGCCCCTAATCTTGGCCTCGATCTGGAACTCCGAGGCGCCGCCCACGATCTTGGCTGCCGGATGCTCTTTCAGGATAGCGCTGAGCTCGTCCAGCGAGGTTGGCCGGTACCACGTGTGACCGTACTTGTCCTCGAGCTTCAGCATCTCAAACTCGTAGCGCTTCAGTGCTGGTGGGAAAATGAGCTCCGCGTGCGGGTACGCGCGCATGTCCTTCGTGACGGCCTTCTCCGTGCCCTTGCAGCACCCGCCGTCCTGCGACTTACCGCAGCAGACACCTTCGTCTACGTTGCGGCGCTTTGCCGCCGGCGGCGACGGAGACAGCGACTCCGGGCTCGGCAGCGGAGACTGTTTACAGCAGCCGCCGTTCGCGCCGGCCGCGCCGCAGCAGCCGCCGTCATTCACAAACGTGGCTGCCGCGTCTATAATGGGCTTGTATCCCGTACAGCGGCACAAGTTCCCGTCAAAAGCCTCGCCAAGCTGCTCGCGCGTGGGGTTTCCGTCTGTCTGCCGCAGCAGCGAGTAAAGGCTCATGACAATGCCGGGCGTGCAGAATCCGCACTGCGAGCCGTGCATTTTGGCCATGCGCTCTTGCGCGGCGTGCGGCGCGGCGCTGCTGCCGATACCCTCGACCGTGGTCAGATGCTTGCCGTCGAGCGCGATTACGGGCATGAGACACCCATTGACGGCATAGAAGTACGGCTTCTGTGCGTCGGCGTCCCACTCGGCCAGCGTCACCGTGCACGCACCACACCCGCCTTCTTGGCAGCCGAGCTTCGTGCCGGTCAGCCCCGTGGCCCGCACATACTCGAGCACGGTCTGCGTGGGGTTCGGATTCTGCACGACCTGCTTCTTTCCGTTCAGGAAAAACTCTAGTTGTGACTTCTGCGGCATCGTCTAGAGTCCTGATCTGAGCTTTACTCTGCAGAACAGACAAGACCGCAGAAAAATAACGTACTGCGAACCGCCGCGATCTGGAGGCGAATGTGCTCCACTTAATTACTGTAAGGATGATTGGCGTCATCTGACACGTCAAAGATAAGCCGAGAGTAACCTCTGCCCAGATAAGCGGGGACCGTGCTCCGCTCAGCGAGGCCCGCGGAACCCGACGCGACCGCGTCCAAACACCTGTGCACGCGGACGGTGTGGCCCCTACAAAGCAATCGCTAGCCACACACACGAAGCTAGGCCAATTACAATAAATAATACAAATTCCGTAGCCGCCAGGAGACGCGCCTCGTGCGCCGGCGCGCAGCGCGCTGGCGCAGTGCGTTAGGACACATGCGCGGGGCCGCGCGCGGCTCAGGAGTCGAGGGCCACGCCGTGGCTTTCTGCAAGCGCCTTCAGCTGCGACTGCTCCGCCTCAAGGAGCTCTAGATATTCAACACACTTCTCGATCACCATTGCTTCTGATCGCGCGTTGCGCGGAACCAAACCGGGCAGAGTCGCCGTCAGCTTGTCGAACCCTTGCCGGATCGCTTCTCTCCGCTTCTTTTCCGCAGCTACATGGCTCTGCTTGCGTCCCTCAACCGCCATGTGCACATGTCTTTCCAGCACTGGGCTGGAGGTGGGTGAAGTGTCGCTTTAGGCTGACATGTGACCACGGGGTTTGCGAGCGGGGATCCTTACTACGCCGGTGCTCTTGCGAGAGTCGAGGCTGGCTCGTGTGGCATAGGCAGCGTCTTGCTCTGTGTGCAGATGGGCAGTTCAGGAGTCAAGGCCAATCTGCGGGCACGGCATCACACCCGCGTGCGGCTTCGTCGTCAAAGGAATCACGTGCTCAATTTTGACAAAAAAATGGAGGGATGGATCAAAAAAAGAATTCGCACTTGCATTGACTGGGAGTCGAACCCAGAGCACCTGCTAACTAGCCTTCGTTTGGAAGGCAGGTATGTTACCGCTACACCATCAATGCTTGCTTATTAGATGATTGGCCAGGCGCATATAAGTAGTGCAGCAGCGTTTGCGAACTCAACAAACAAACAAGCTATGCGCGCGTGCTGAACAGAGAGCGTTGCCGCAAAAAGCCCCGGCTCGCCAGTCGAGGGTCGCAAGCTCAGATGGCCAAATGTTGCCTTCCGTTTGTTGCAGAGTCGCTGTGATACACAGCTAACGTTACGCGCTTGCCTTAATGCTTTGTGCATGTGGCGGCGGCACGCGCGAACTATGCGGATGCAAGGCAACAACACCAAAGCCGCAGCACAAATATCAGATGATTTAACGCGAGTCAGATACAGTAAATGCAGTCTAAATTGTTATTAGCATAAATAAACCAGACGCACGCGACAAAACGCTGCAGCGCTTATTGCAGCAGCTGGTCGCGGTAGTGGGCCTGGAAGTTCTGGAACTTGCGGCCGCGCGCCATTGCACGCTGAGCCTTCGTGTTCTCCTTCCACTCCTGCTTCACAATCTTGTCTGCAGCCTTCTCGGTCACGCCTGGGCTGCGGTAGTCGATGAGCTTGACTGCCTGCTGCCCGGGCTTCTTCGCCGTAGCCGGAAGGTGCTGCTTAAAGTACCGCTGCAGTGAGCGGTGGCCGGCCGTGCGGCCAGACCCAAGCACCAGATCGTAGCCGTCGATGAAGGGGCCCTCCGAGGCCTCGGAGCTCACAACGCTCTCGCCGTCGACAGACTCCGCGTCAGCGTCATTGCCAACATCTTCCCACTCTTCGTCTTCTTCGGGGAAGTCATAAAATTCAACGAGCTCGAGCTCCTGCTCGTCCGTGTCCCAAGGGATCTTGACGTGCTGCTTGCCGATCATATGCGCGCGCACCGCCTCTAGCGACCGGCCCATGTAGGTACAGCTCAGGCAGCAGTTTCCAAGAGCAACCTTCTCGTTCAGGTAGCCAATGAGGCCGTCCCAGTCCGAGACATGGTCCTCGGCGGGAATGACAAGGCCAAACTTCGTCGACAAATAGTCCACGTTGTCCTTCGTGGTTGGCGACTCGTGTCCGTCCATAAACGACACGTTCGGAGGAATCTCGCGGTAGCTCTTCAGCTTCTGCTTGAGCACGGCGTCGATGTCTTCGTCTGTTGCCTGCGAGCCAGCTCGCTGCTGCAGCGGTTGCGACACGACGTCTTCGGCGTCGGACACGTCCGTTCCGGAGAACTCGGACGGCTCCGAGGCAGAGATAAACTCGCGGGACGGCTCGCCGGCCGAGAATCCGACGCTCGAGAAGCTCGTAGTGCTGTCAGAGCGGTTCAGGCTCACGTCCGCAAGCTTCTCCTGCAGTTGCTCCTGCTTGCGCGCAAAGCGCTCCTGCTTGCGCAGGTCCTTCTTCGTCACCTGCCTCCTGCTCTCGGTTGCCGGCTGAGACTGCTGTTGTTGTACCTGCAGCATCTTCTGAGCAAACACATCTGAAGGAATGGGCGGCAGGTCCGCAACCCGTCGCTTCAGGTTATATCGGTGCCATTCGGTCTTCATATGCTCCCTCTGGTACTCTGCAGCACCAAAAGAGAGACCACATGTGTTACACGTGTAATTCGCCTCCGAAACAGTCGTGGACATCATGGTTCCTAAAGGTGATTGCCACTGTTGTCAATATATATAATTTTCAGGCCCACCGACTATGTATGACAACAGACCAGGGTAGGGTAGGGCGGCTGGGCGCACGTGATAATGACGGTTAGGAGCCGGCAAGCGCTATCGCCGATTGCTCGTGCGCGCATGAGCCGTCTCTGAGCGTGCTTTGGCACCCTGTTAAACTCGGCTAAACTCGACGGCTATTAAGCAAACCCGAGGGAATTACTGCACAATACGGGAATCGAGGGCAATGCGCAGTTGTTGTCATTATTCCGGAATCGTGCTGGGGGAACGGCGATCGCGACGACAATCGCAGCTTCTCTAGCACTAGCACCTTATGATCGTTTTATCCTAAAATGGTGCAAGCAGTTTCTTTTCTGTTTTCCTCTGTCACTGATGGCCCGAGCATAGAAGCGTCAATTGTGATCCTTCAAGGGCCGCTGCAATCAATATGCTGCCTGCATTGCGTAATCTGGTTCTGCGCGCCGAGCCGATAGTCCGCGAACCTCTTCGCGGAGTAATGACAATGCCGCCGTACATTGGAACTACTCGATTGCAACTCAGGCAGGTGCAGTGCAGGCGCAGTGCCTAGATGTAAAGGCCGCTCAAAAGCTCGTTTTAATTAGCCGCTGCACTCTACGTGCTGCTACGAAGAAGCTTGTTCGCGTTACACTAACCTAAGGAAGCCGACTATAATCACGTTTCGGACCAGAATTAAGTAGCTAACATTTGCCTGTGGGCGGGGCCGGTTAGGCGGTGCCCGAAGTCGCGACCAACGAGACGCTTCTAGTGGGCTTCTTTTGACTGGAGCGTCGGGGTAGGGCGTCCATGTGGTCCTGCATCACATGACGCGTTCGCCTTGGTGACACACCGAAAAAATCAGTGACGGCTGTTGATTGTTGACTGCAATAACTGGGAGATAACACGATGAGCGACCAGGTTGAAGACGCGGTTAAGAAGCTCTATCTTGACGAGGAGACTGGCGAGCAGATCTCGAAGACGGAGCTGAAGAAGCGCCAGAAGGCGCGGGAGGCGGCGAAGAAGAAGGCTGCTAAGGCGGCCGCGGCGCCTGCGCCGGCTGGCGGCGAGAAGAAGAAGGCCGCTGGTGCGCAGGACCTCAGCCCGAGCGAGTACTTCGCCATTCGCGCCCGCCAGATCGACGAGCTTCGCAAGACGCACGAACCGAATCCGTACCCGCACAAGTTCAACGTCGGCATCTCGATTCCCGAGTTTGTGGAGAAGTTCAGCCACCTGAAGAAGGGGGAGGAGCTGAAGGACACGAAGGTGTCGATTGCGGGCCGTGTGTTTACGAAGCGCGAGTCTGGCGCGAACCTGAAGTTCTACGTCCTGCACGGCGACGGCGCGCAGTGCCAGGCCGTTGCGCAGGCCCATGAGGGGGAGGAGGCGCTCGGCCCCATCCATGATTTGCTGCGCCGCGGCGATATCGTCGGCATCGAGGGCTACCCGTTCCGCACGTCGCCGAAGCGCGGCGGCGAGGGCGAGCTCTCCGTGTTCATTGAGGACATCAAGCTGCTGTCGCCGAGCCTGCGTATGCTGCCGACGGAGCACTTCGGCCTGAAGGACCAGGAGATGCGCTACCGCAACCGGTACCTCGACCTCATCATGAACAAGTCGACGCGCAACAAGTTCCTTACGCGCAGCAAGATCATCAAGTACATGCGCAGCTACCTTGACGAGCGCGCGTTCGTTGAGGTCGAGACGCCGATGATGAACATGATTGCCGGCGGCGCCACGGCCAAGCCCTTCACAACGCATCACAACGACCTGAACATGGATCTGTTCATGCGCATTGCGCCGGAGCTGTACCTGAAGGAGCTCGTCGTGGGCGGCCTCGACCGCGTGTACGAGATCGGTCGCCAGTTCCGCAACGAGGGCATCGACATGACACATAACCCAGAGTTCACGACGTGTGAGTTCTACCAGGCCTACGCCGATGTTTACGACCTCATGAACACGACGGAGGAGATGATCAGCGAGATGGTCAAGGAGATCACGGGCTCCTACAAGGTCGCATACCACCCGGACCCGCACGACAGCTCCAAGGTGTGGGAGCTCGACTTCGCTAGGCCATGGAAGCGCGTTGAGATTATCCCGACGCTCGAGGAGAAGCTCGGCGTGAAGTTCCCGCCCGGCGACCAGCTGCACACGGCCGAGACGAACCAGTTCCTGCGCGAGCAGCTGCAGAAGATCAAGCTCGACTGCTCGCCGCCGCTCACGAACGCACGCATGCTCGACAAGCTCATTGGCGAGTTCATTGAGGACAACTGCTTCAACCCGACATTCGTGTTCGGCCACCCGCAGATGATGTCGCCGCTCGCGAAGTACTCGCGCGACAAGCCCGGCCTCTGCGAGCGTTTCGAGGTGTTCGTCGGCACGAAGGAGATCGTGAACGCCTACACGGAGCTGAATGACCCCTTTGACCAGCGCCAGCGCTTCGAGGAGCAGGCGAAGCAGAAGGACCAGGGCGACGATGAGGCGCAGGTCATTGACGAGACGTTCTGCCAGGCCCTCGAGTACGGCCTGCCGCCGACGGCGGGCTGGGGCAGCGGCATCGACCGCCTCGCAATGTTCCTGACGGACTCGAACACAATCAAGGAGGTCCTGTTGTTCCCGGCAATGAAGCCCGATGAGTCTCGCGCTTAAGCGCGTTCAGGGCGCTCCGCATTGAAACGCAAGGAGAAAAAGAACAGTATGTTTAAGTAGACCAATCTAATCAGTACATTGCAGTAAATGCTCGCCACCGGCGCACTGCACATTGCGCTCTGCACATTGCGCTGCACATTGCGCGCTGAACGCTGCGCATGGCGCAAGGATGGCCCGACAAAACCACCTCCTGCGCGGCCATAGATCACCTGCCATCGCGCTCAGGACCCAAGGCCCGCCGCAGAGAAGGTCCCGCAAGCACGTGACTATATTCTATGCGTTTCTGTTCATTGGCCGGTGATAAGACGAACAAGGGGGGCGGACCGTGCGCGACGCGCGCTCACCTCAAGAGGGGTATGGCTAACACGCATACAGGTCAATGTAGCCAATACATTGCCACATATTGCCTTAGGGCCTAAGAACCGCCAGAACAGTGTCTATCGCCGCTACGAGCGAATCGAACTCCGGCTATCATAAACTGAATAATGCTGCAGCGCATCTCATTTCCCCAGCCCTTATGCACGCCGAGCCGTACAAATCAGTGAACGGCAATGATTGCCGCCGCGCGTTCCGTGAAACTTATTTCAGACCCACGCAGCCTCTTGAGGTGCGCCAGACCATTGAGGCGAATTCAAGCCTGTCATTCGTATTGTAAATATGGTCGCGACTAGGCCAATTTGGACGTCGCCGTTCGTGCCGCCACTCACGGGGGCACCGTCGTTCAAGAGCTTGCTCGACCGCGTGCCAGCAAAGCTCGGCCTCTATGCTGCCGAAAGCGACGATGATCATGAGAAGTGGGCCGAAACAAGAAGCCTGCCCGAGATCAACGACGCACCAGCCCTGGAGTCCGACACGAAATGCAGCCGCCGCGCAACCATAAAGTTTGTGCGTGCCGACGATCGGCACCCGCTGGCTCGCGACCCGCTGGCTGCACACGAGCCCGTGGCTGCGGCTAAGCAGCACATGGACGTCTTCGCAGTGCGGAAGCATGCTGCTGCGGCGGCAAAGCCTGTGGCGAAGCTCGATAAAAGCAGCCGCGCCGCCGCCGCACTAGACCTTACGAATCTGAAGCCGGTCCACACTGCACCGGCGGAGTCCAGCGAAATTGAGATTGAGATGACGACGTGGCGCCAGAGGCATGTGCCGGTCCGCCAAATCGACGCTCCCGAAATGCCGCGGTTGAGCCGCGACTTTCTGCGCAAGTACATTGCGCAAAGACTCATGTTCGAGCACGGAAAGATCAACGAAATCTCGTGTACCCCTTTACTGCCGCCGCGGCCGCGCGTGTCGCGAAGCCCGCAGTGCACGCTTGGTGTGCGGCACTCGTGGAACAAGACGTTCAGGCGACGAGAGTGGAAGGCCTGGCGCCGCAACGAGCTCTCACAATGACACCTCATATTTTATTTATTCGGTTACCGAGCACAGTTATTTATTTATTAGATCCCCCTAAGTACAGTTTCGTGCAGAACCAAGTGCCGCCGCCGCCAGAACCGGTTTTGCTGAACCCACAGCCTGCTTCCTCACATTTTGTTGCGAAATCTTTTTTTCGCCATTTCAGCAAGCCGCGGCTATACGCGAAACCAAATTTAAACGTTTATTTATGGCACTTTCTTAACGCGGGCCAGCCGCCCACATGGGATGATGTTTTTATTATTACTCCAGGCTGCTCTCGTTACCCTAAGATCCGGGACAAATTCAAACAAATTCGACTGCCAAACGAAACATTTTGTTCGTGCTATAAGGGAGCCACGGCCATTGACAATCGAGAAAGATGTCACGCGCAGACGAGATTATGGGCCTTAATGCCCCTTCTGACGCTGAGCAGGACGTCTACGGGAGCAGCGACGAGGACGCAGGACGCACGGGCCAGTTCACACAGAACCTGAAGAAAAACGAGTCGGCCAGCGATTCGGACGACGAGCCGGCCGCGCAGGAGGCCCCCGAACATGAGGTCGAGGGCAACGACACGCTCGAGCGCGAGCAATTTGTGAAGCCGCTAAGCGAGGAGGACAACAAGAAGCGGCTGCGCGACATCAAGAAGAGCGGCGTCATATATTTATCCAGCATCCCCCCATACATGAAGCCCGTCAAGGTACGGCAGATCCTGTCGCGGTTTGGCGAGGTGAACCGCATCTACTTGGCGCCTGAGGATTCGATTGCGTACTCGAAGCGCGTGAAGAGCGGCGGCAGCAAGCGCCAGAAGTTCACGGAGGGCTGGGCCGAGTTCCGCAACAAAAAGGACGCAAAGCTGGCCGTCGAGTCGCTGAACGGGAACCCAATTGGCGGCAAGAAGCGGTCGTTCTACTACGACGATATCCTGAACATGAAATACCTGCCTAAGTTCAAGTGGCACGACCTGTCCGAGCAGTTCGCGCTCGAGGCGCAGGAGCGCCATGAGAAAATGAAGGCCGAGATTCTGCAGGCGAAGCGCGAGAACCGTATCTTTGCCGATAACGTGGAGCGCAAGGCCACGATCGAGCGCAAAAAGAAGCGCGCCGCCGCGGGCGGCTCGGGCACTTTTGAGGAGGAGCGCCCGCAGGCGTTCTCGCAGCGGCCCGTGAAACAGGCCAAGAAGAATTCTGGATCGAAGCAGGCCGGCGGCGCGAATAGCAGCGCTGATCTGAACAAAGTGCTCTCAAAGGTGTTTTGAACCTTGAAAGGATTGTATATATATAGAAAGACTTTCTAATTATCTTCGATATTTTCCAGTGCGAGTTGTGACGAGCTGCTCACAGCTCAATATGGTCTTCTTCTTCATCGTTTTCGAACCTGTGCTCGTTCACATGCTCACCCTTGGGCTCACCCTTGGGCTCACCCTTGGGCTCACTCTTCGCTTCACGCCTGGTTTCAGCCGCCGCAGCACTCTTAGGTCGGGACGCATCTACCTGCTTCTGGAACTCAGAAACGCGGTTATCGTACTCAACCCACTCGGAGATCTGTCGGCGCGCGCGCGCGAGCTTCGGCTCTTTCGTGAGCGGGTTGTTGCACAAGTCGATTGTCCTTGCCCGCTGGAGCCCTTCGTCGCTGCACCACGTCTCACACCACAGCCACTCCTGCGGTAACGAGAAGATAGGAACCGCGGGTTGCATGCTGTTCGGAAGGTCCTGATCGAGATTGGCCAGGCTTTGGGGGTCGGCCGACAGCCTCTGGTACTGCTGGCGCATTAGATCGCCGACACGTAGCTCGCGGAACCGGTCCAGATCCACGCGGTAGAGCGCACTGATGTGATACTGCAAGCCCCGGTCAAGCAACGTCTGTTTCCAGTAGCCCTGCTTCCAGAACCGGAACGGCTCCATCTCCTCGCGGTCGTCGCCCATGGGCGTGAACGCGTATGGAGCCCCATCCAGGTCTAAGTCGATCAAGTCCTTGAAGTCCGTGCGCACGACCTGGTCGCTGTCCACAAAAATAACGTTTGATAGCTCCTGCGGGAATAGCACGTCCAGGAACAGCATCTTATACCCCCAAATCTCCCGCTGCTTCTCAGTCTGAGCCCGCAACCACGACGGCCACTTATAACTCACAAACTCGTAGTCGAAGCCATTCGCGGCAGCTAGCTCGGGAACGAACTCCTTAAACTTCGGGCTCATAAAGTTCTCAATGAGCCAGAACTTCACACTATGTTTCGTGTGCTTCATGACGCTGAGCATCATGATCGACGCAAACCGCTCGTAGAGATGCCCGCTGGCGATAGTGAATATGTTCACGTCCGCAGACTTCTTCTGTGCGGCCGGCTCAGCGCGTTTGCCGCGCAGAAGCCCGCCAAGATTGCCCCAAAGAGAGCGAGTGGACGACGCCGCCTCGGACGCTGCCGCCGCATCCCGCAAAGACTTCGCAGTTTGACGCTCGGCAGAGCCCTTTACAATGCCCGGCTTCAGCTGCGCACCGCCAAAGCTCGTGACGGGAACCGGAATGCAGTCGGACGTCGTATCGTATCCGTAGAACGCCTTGCCCTCGTCAGCGATGCATACGTGGTATACACCAGGCCGCTCAGCTTGCAGCTGGAAGTAGCCGAGGTTCGCCATGATTACCGTGTCCTTCGACGTTGAGCCGTCCAAATCCACTAAATGCAGCCTCGTACCGGGTGCATCCGGACCCAGCGCAAACCCCTCAATCAACAGACTGCGCAAGCTGTACACGGCGCGCAGCTCATCCTCCTTCACCATGCTGAGGATTACATTGTCAAGGTCGTAGTCGCAGTGCGAGGCTACTGTGAGCCAGCTCGGCGGCTCAACGATCTCGACCGTGTATAACGTATCGTCCTTGACGATGGGGTCCGCGAACCGCGCGTGCTCAAACCGGTTGAACACGCCGCGGTAAAGACGCGTTGGCACGCTGGCGAGCTCAGCAGGCGTCAAGAACACATCCACAGACAGATCAGCCCTTCGCGCGAGCTCGGCGAGTCCTAAAAGTTCTTGCGCATCCGTGCTGGCCGGGTCGACCACGAAGCTGAGCAGCGAGCTCTGCGTATTCTTGCTCTTCACGGAAATGTCCGGCACGTCCGTGCTTCTGATCTGCACGCGGTCCTGCGCCGAGGATGTGAGGGCGGCAATGCCCACACCCGTGATGTCCGGAATACGCTGCCGCAGACGTTGCACGCGTGGCAGCTCACGCTCCAGGAGCATGTCTAAAACGTCGGTTGTCACGTCTTCCGTCAGCGGCACCAAGCGGCCGTCAATAACGAGGGACTCTGCCTCGGCCGGCAGACTTTCTACCGGCAGCGGCGGCTCAGCTGCGGCCGTGAAGACCTTGGGCTCAGTTTTCCTCTCGAACAGGTGAGCGCGCGTGGCCTTCACGAGGTCGCGGCTGAAGCGGAACATGTTGAAGGACTTGTCCAGCAGGGCGCTGTAGAACCGCTTGTCCACGCCCCTGAGCGGGCGCACGACCACCTCGACGCTTCCGTCCTTAGTTGCCCTGGCCAGAAGGTGGTCGAGCAAGTCGAAGCTTGCCGGCGTGGAGAACGCCGAGCTGAACAGGACGGTTTGTTTCGTCGCGAGTGCGTGCGGCGGCGTCTCCGGGTTTGTGAACAGCTGCATGGGCGACAGCGGCCATGCCGCAAACTCCACGGGCCCGATGGGATCAACGAGCGTGTTACGCTGCGCGGCGCCCGTCGCAAACAACACGTCACGCAGAGACTCGTGCTCGAGGTCGACGAAGTCGTCGAGCTCAGCATCGGGGTCAGAGTAGGACTTGACGAGGCTGCGCATTTGCTCTGCATCGTTTACAAAAATGTGCATGGCCATTTCCTGCCAGTCATCGACCTCCACGGCGTATCCGTTCACAAACAGGGCAGGGCCGGCCTGGGCGTTTATGCCGAACCGTTCCATCCACTCGAGGGGGTCGCCCGTTGCAGTAGGCGCTGGGCGCTCGGCGGCCTCGTAGGCGAGCCTCGCCATTTCGAGGGCCTCTTCGAAGTTCTGCGTCTTCAGCAGCGTGACCAGAAACGCCTGGCGTGCATCAGTACCGAGTCGCGCGACGTTGCTCCAAACTGGCGACGGCGACACAAGGCCGATCTGCAGAGGCAGCTGGCGGGCCACGAGGCGGAACAGCGACGCGAGCAGCGCCAGCGTACGCCGGTCCTCGATATTACCGACGAGGACAATCGAGTGCAAGTTGCGGCGAACCGGCGCGAACGGGCCGTCCGACTCGAGCAGTCCTGAGAGTGATGCGTCGAGCTGCGCGTACGGCTTGTCGGCCTCGATGTCGTTGATCCAGCCAACTGCCTCGGGCGTGGCGCGCAGGTCGTAGCGGTGCTTCCAGACCGAGGAATTCGAGTCGGCAATGGGCGCGTCGAGGGCCGCACCCGACACGAGCAGCTCGGGGATGTTCGTGTCTTCGGGCAGGTATCCCTGCAGGGCCTCGACGAGTAGCTCCTCCTTGCGCAGAATTTCGTAGAACGAGAATGCGTCGGACTTGTCGACGAGGAGGCCGTTAATGAACAAGCCATTTGCGCCGAGGCCGGCCTCGGGGTTCGCCTTCAGCTCGGCCTCGGCGTCCGCTGCGGACGCGTCGACGGCCAGCGCGGACGCGTGGTTCGGGAAGTTGAAGCTGAGGTCCTTGAGCAGAGCGAGCTTTTCGGCGTCGGAGCCGCTGGCCTCACGCACCTTCTTTGCGGCGCTGAAGCTGAGGTACGGCACTTTACTGGCCGGGACCGGCCTCGGCGCCTCGAGGTTCAGCTGGAGCTGCTCGCCGTCGAGCTGGCGGTCGTCCACGACGAGGTAGTCTGTGCGCTTCAGATGCAGACCTACACCGTAGCCAGCCACCTCCGTGCCCGTTCGGCTGGCCGACGACCGGTAGCGCAGTACGTACGTGATCTTCTGCTCGAGCGCGAGCGCAAGCAGCGCCGAGTGCCAGTCCGCGAACTCGGGCGAGTCGATGTCCGCGTACAGCACGATCCACTGCGGCCCACTGCCAATGACCTTATCCGTTTCCGTGAGCCCCGGGATCTCGTCCGGTTGTGACGCGGCAAACTGCAGCGCGTACACGTCGGAGCGGTCGCAGCTCGCCGCGCCATCCGTCCACATCACGACGGGGCAGTCCTGCACGGCCGAACCCAGGGCCTCGAACTGCTGGTAGTTCTGCTCAAAGTGCGGGAGCACCGTGCCGAGCTCGTACTCCTGCTGCGCGAGGGCGAGGCGCGTGGCCGACAGGAACTCGCTGCTCTGCACGGTGCTGTACAGAAGCTCGATTTCCTGGATCGAGCCGGCCTGCACGTCGCCCTTTTCACGAGCACTCAGAACAACGGAGAGCAGCGGGAAGTACGACGACTGGTTGTACTGGGCAATTGTTTCGAGCGCCAGAATCGTCTCCGACGGTGTGCGCCATGGCGCCTCGACGGACACGTCGATGGGCTTTGCCCACACGCTGGCCACAATGAAAAGCAGCAGCGCCTTGAACATTCTTGTGTCTGAGTCGCGCTTGAGACTGGGCCGCGTAGAACGAGTGCAGTCAACGTAGCACTTACCGGCTAGTCCTCCAGCAGACGCCCGTACCCTGAAATACTTCCCGCATGCGGGTGGTGACGTGTCTCGCGCGCATGATGCAGCCGCCGCCAGCAGCAGCTGCCGCCGGCACACGCATCGCGCGGCCGTGGTCCTAATGCTGCGCAAATGCGAGCAGCTTGTCGTGCGCTCGGTCAGTTTTAGAACTAGCATAAAAAACTCCTGAATACATACGATAAAATTCCCGCAGTTACTCGGCGCGCTCCTCCTCCTCGAGGTCCGACAGATCGGGCTCGGCCGCAACGCCGCGCTTGAAGAAGGGTTCCATGATGGTCTTGTAGTACGGCGCGTGCGTCTTCGACTTCGGGTTTTGGGCGTTCACCTTGTTGAAGTAGTGGCGGTACACGTCGCCGTCGTAGTTGCCGATGGGCGCGTTGATGAAGAAGTCCGGCAGGTTGAAGCTGTCGGTCAGGCCGATGGCCTGCTCGCGGATACGTCCACAGTACTCGTTCACGAGCAGCGTCACGCGCGTGAGCTCCTCCGGCTTCAAGTACTTGTACTCGAGGAACGCGGCCGCCTCCTCCTCGATCGACCACAGCGCGAACAAGGTTGCGAGGTCCGTGAGCGTCTTCTTGATCTCGGCGTCCTTCGCCGTGTCCGTGATCTGCGCGAAGAACGCCTTCACGAGGAACGAGCGCGCGCCGAGCTTCGTAACACGGAAGCGTGCCTGCGAGAGGGCCTCCCATGCGTTCTCTGGGTCCTGGCCATCCTTGACGAAGGCATGGTACTGCTCAACCGCTTGTTCCAGCGCCTTTTCGTAGACGTAGTTCCAGCCCTCCACAAGCGTCGTCGGGCTCGTGAAGTCCTGCGGCGCGCTCAGCTCAGGCACCGTCTTCTTCAGGTCCAGAGCACGGCCGATGAGAGCGCGGCCGGCGCTGAGGGCCAGAATCGTGTTGTCGCCCTCCCACGTCACTTGCACAGCAAACGCATTCCAGTCGACGAAGCCGTTGTAGGCCGAGTAGCCATGGCCGCCGCACGACTGGCGGCACTCCTCAATGATCTGCAGCGTGCCCCACGTTGAGAACGCCTTCAAACCAGCGCTCAGTGCAAACAGGGCCTTTACCTCGCTCACGGCCTTACCGAGAGCGGCCTGGTCCTTCGTGTTGACGCTCTGTAGGGTCTGTGTGGCGCTCTGGTGCACAATGCCGAGCTGGCGCGAGCCCGCATTCATGGCGTACGCATAAGCGAGACGCGGCAGCAGACGCCGCTGGTGGTATGTGTAGTCGAGGATCTTCGTCTCGACGGGCGAGTTCTGCGCGAACTGGCGGCGCACAGCGGCGTAGCGGATGGCGATTGTGAGGAAGCGTCCGGCCCACGTGTAGGAGTCGTGGACCATGGAGACGCGGCCGCCAATGAGCGCGCCGAGGGCGAGCTGCGGGGGCGCCTTCTGCGTGACCTTGCCGTCAGCAGACACCTTCACGAACTTGGACATGAGGTAGAGGCGCGGGATACGGACGTGGCTGAACTGGACCCAGCCATTGTCGATACCGTCGCGGCCCATCTTCTTGCCGATATCGCCGATGGCGATGCCGGGCAGCAGGTTCCAGGTCGCCGTGTCGCGCAGCGGCACGACGAAGTTGCGCGTGCCGTAGTCCTTGCCGTCGACAATGAGGCGGGCGTAGCAGAGCGTGTGCGTGGCCGTGTGGGCAGCGCCGCCGATCCACCACTTTGTGGCGGCGATCGTCGGCGTGTTGATGATGAACTCCTCTGTGTTGCGGTCGTACGTGGCCGTCGTCTCGAGGCCGGCGACGTTCGAGCCGTGGCCAAGCTCGGTCATGCAGAAGCATCCGAAGAAGTTGCGCAGGCCCGCGGCGCCCTGCGCGACCCAGTAATTGAACTGCTCAGGCGTGCCGCTCGAACGCACGCCACTGAGGAACAGGCCAAAGTGTACACCAATACGCGTGTAGGCGGCCGGGTCGACGAGGCTGACTGTGCTGAGGAAGCGCTGGATGGCCTGCTCGTTGCGGCCGTCCGTGACGAGCTCGGCAATGGCGCCGACCTTGGCCATCGTGCGCTCGCGGCACAGCTCGTGTTCAGCAATGACGTCGTAGTAGTCCGTATTGTCGAATGCCGGCGAGCGCTCGATCTGCTGCATGAGGGTCTCGAGCTCCTCCGTTGCCTTCTGGCCGCCATTCAGGTAGTACGTCATTTCGCGCACGTTGAACTTCGTGCGCTCGCGCTCCTGCGCCATGAGCACGGGCGGCTCTGTGAAGGAGTCATACGTCTTGCCGTTCACGGTAATGTTGCTAGCATTGTTGGGTTCAATCATGTTCGGGGTCGACACGATCGAGTCTGGTCGGGGCCTGCGAATCCCAGCGTTCTTATATGTAGTATTACCGAGCGGGGTCTTCGTGAGCCGCCGGCAGCCTTTCACGGGTAAGGGCGTCTGACGAGCCGAGTGTTTGTGGGGTATGTACAAGTCACGGGGCGTGGCCGCTGGCCTTTTACCGAGGCTGGGCCGCTACGCTGCCACGTGCATGGGCCGCGCGCTAGATGCGCTAATAGCGGCTGCGGAGGCGGCCGTTAGGAGCCACTCAATTCGCCGGGAATAAGCATTCGCGTACTCGCCCCGAAGTACTGCTGCTGCCTTTGTGCAGCGCGATGACGCGGTGGGCCCCACCGCGGGGCCCCGCCGCGTCGCCCTGAGTGGCGGCCCGGCGGCGCTGGGCCCTCGGCTCACACATGCCGGCGGCGTGCTCGCACTCCCCACACTGAAGCACCGTCAGTCGTGTGCAGTACGAGCCGGCTTAGCATGTGGACCGTCAACGCCATTGTCGCCGCCAGGGCAGGGGCGCGGAGCTGAGACACGCATGCCCGGTGCGCAAGGGCTAGGGCCAGTGCGGGCAGGATGACGGTTAGCCACGACGCGCGGGGTCTTACCCGCATGCGGCGTACACGCGGCGTCTACGCGCGAGCGGTGTTCGTGCGTGGCGGCCCGCTGGCTCGTGTTCGAGCCCTGGCCGTCCATAGTGCACTGTGCGCGGCAGGGCCTCGGCGTATGCCCCATAAATGTCTGCATGCTCGCCCGCGTAAAAATTCAGTGACCGGCACTGTGCGCCCGAAGCGGCTCGAAGCAGTGAATGCGGGCCACAAATTGCGCTCGTACTGCTACGGCCGCGGTGCTGCCCTAAAAAACAGCTGGCGTGCTTAAAGTTGAGGGTCCTGCAGCCGAGGTTTTGGGGATCGTGCAGCGGAGGCGTAAATTACTAGTTACGTTTCTACAGATAAGACTTATGTGGCCTAAGGCAGCCGTGCCGAAGCGGATTTCGGCGTAAGCGTGAGGCGATCGCGGGCGGGCGAGCTCCGCAGAGCTGCGCAGCGGCCTGCGGCGAACTCGAAAGCCGCGATGCCGGCAGTCAGTGAATCACTGCCGCCGCCGTAAGTAATTTAAGCCTCCTTGGCGCTAAGGCCGCATGCAAAGCAAGGGCTCGCTATCAACCCCTGCCCTGTCCATGGCGGTCGCGACGCTATATAGCAGCCCGGCACGGTGCGGCTGTAAAGCGGGAACGAATCCGCGTGCATCACCATGGGCATTACTCTGTACTACCTGAACTACTCGCGGGCAATCCGCATTGTGTTTCTGCTCGAGGCGCTGAAGCTGCCGTACGAGACGAAGCTATACAAGCGCAATTCAAAAACAATGCTCGCGCCGCCCGAGCTCGCGAACGTGCACCCAAGCGGCACGTCGCCGCTCATCGAGGACGACGGCATTGTGTACGCAGAGTCCGGGCTCATCATTGAGCACCTCGTCACGAAGTACGGCAAGGACACGGACCTCATCTGGAAGAATGCCGAGGAGGAAAACACAATCAAGTACGCGCTGTACGCCGGCGAGTCGAACATCATGATTGCGGGCTTCATGCTGGGCATCCACGGCGTGGCCGCGGACCGCATGCCGGTCGGGCTGTCGGCCGTGCTGCGCTACGTCTTGTCGACCATTGACGGGTTCTACGCGAAGGGCGCGTTCAGCAAGAGCATGGCAAACCTGCAGAACCAGATCGACCGCAACGGCGGATTCTACTGCAACGGCCGCTTTACCGTCGCCGACATCATGTACCACGGCACGGTTGTGCAGCTCGTGAATCTGCGGGTGCTGAAGGACCTCGACAAGCAGTACCCCGGCGTCGCGCAGTGGATGAAGCGCATCGAGGAGCTCCCGAGCTTCACGGCCGCGAAGCAGAAGGAGAAGGAGCTCGACACCCGTGCCAGCCGCCTCTAACTCTAGTTACGAAGTCAAGTATAAATATATAGTCGCAGCTGCGAGCCCGCTGCGAACAAACTAAGAACGAACTACGAACGAACTACGAACGAACTACGAACGAACTACGAACGAACTACGAACGCACTACGAACTGCTTGGACCCCCTCATCAATTTGTGGCTGCATCGTAAGCCGCGCCTTACTGGAGGTCGACAATGACGTCGGCGGACGTCTCGCCCGTCGCCTGCGCCGGCTCGAGCCACTTCAGCTCATGCTGTCGGTACTGCGGAAATGGCAGACACGCAGTGAGTGCCGCAATGATCGTCGCGCCCATCGCATACACCGTGTAGTTGAAGTTCTGCAGCGCGAAGCCGATCATGACGCTCAGCACCGAGCCGCCGTAGATGACGGTATCCACGACGTGCTCAGACGTCTGCTGGCCCTTGAAGTCAATGATCCCGGCAATGAGCTCCTGGATCTCGCTCTTGAGTTCGTCCATGGCTGCGGGTCTGCGCGGTGCGTGTTCTCCACGTAGGCGGGCCCTGCACGCAGCCATGTGGAGAGGGTCCGCACTTATATGACTAAGCGACATCCCACTGCCCCCGACCTCCCAGGCTTGAGACGCTTACGCCCGTTGCACTGAACCTTCAATAACCGCATTGGCCTCATTGTAGATTCTGCAAATGGGGGCGCTGCTGTCGATCCCAATGATCCCTGTCCAGATGGCTGGCACGGCTGTGGCGAGCTGCCTCGGCGCGAGCCTGAGCTCCGTACTTGGGAGCATGGTCTCAGGCGTATTTGGCGGCGTGCTGAACGGCATTGCCGCGCGCGTGGCGTACGCGACGCTGTTCCTGCTGAACAGCCTCCTTTCGTGGCTCACACTGAGCTCATGGGTCGTGTCGAAGCTCGATTTATTGAAGTACGCCTGTAAAGGCGACGAGTGCACGAGCTTTGTGGCCGTAAACCGCATCAACTCGTCGCTCGGCCTGCTGCATCTCGCGCTAGCGTGCATTCTCGCCTACCGTTACAAGGCGAGCATTCAAAACGGCTGGTGGCGCTCGAAGCTGTGTGCGTACGCCGTGTTCCTCCTCCTCAGCTTCCTGGTGCTGCCCGCGGGCTTCTGGGTCGTGTGGGGCAACTACGTGGCACCGGCGTGCTCATTTGTGTTTGTGTTTATCGGCCTCGTGCTGCTTGTTGATGCCGCGCACTCGTGGGCCGAGACGTGCATCGACCATGTCGAGGAGGAGGCTGAGGACGAGTCTTTGTGGAAGTATGTGCTTGTGGGCTCGACCGTGTCCATGTATGTGTGCGCGCTTATTCTTTCCGGCGTCATGTTCTACAAGTTTGCGCCGCAAGGCTGCAACATGAACCAGGCCGTCATCACGCTGAACATTATTTTTGCCGTGATCGTGAGCGTCGTGAGCATCCACTCCGTTGTGCAGGACCACAACCCGAAGGCTGGCCTAGCGCAGTCGGCCATGGTCACTGTGTACTGCACGTACCTGGTGATGTCGGCCGTGACGAGCGAGCCCGACGACAAGCACTGCAATCCGTGGGCGCGCTCGAAGACGACGCGGTCCATGGCCACGGCCCTTGGCGCCGCGTTCACGTTCGTGGCCATTGCGTACACGACGACGCGGGCCGCGTCGCGCGCCATTGCGGGGAACTCCGCGAACATGGGCAGCAGCATCGCGCTGCCGAGCGAGTCGCGCCGCGAGGCGCTCGTGCAGGCCGTGCGCGAGGGCTCGCTGCCGCAGTCGGCGCTCGACGACGCCGAGTGGCTCGCCGGCGACGACGAGTCCGTCGACGAGAGCAGCGACGGCTACAACTACATCGTCTTCCATATCGTGTTCCTGCTGGCCACGCAGTACACGGCGTCGATCCTGACCATCAACGTGCAGAAGGACCCGCTTGACGACTTCGTGCCCGTGGGGCGCTCCTACTTTGCGTCGTGGGTCAAGATCGGCAGCTCGTGGCTCTGCTACGCGCTCTACGCGTGGTCGCTGGCGGCGCCAGTCATCTTCCCGGACCGGTTCTAACTTATCCAGTCGTATTTATTTATTACCGTAACGTTCACGAACTTTTACAAAAAAGCTTATGCGCCTCGAACACCATATTCGAGGAACCGGCCTTTACTAGCTAACTTCTGCGTACCATACAATTTTGGAATTGCTGCTTTTTTTATTTATTTATTTACGAGGTTCGCCGGCCCCATGGCATGAGATCCGTCGCCCTTAGTCACTACATACATTGGTGATCGGCCGCGCCGCCGTGCTCCAGCCGTCCCCAGCCGTTCTCAGCCGTTCCCAGCGGCGCGAATTATAGCAGAAGCTTCTTGCGGGCTCGAACGCGGCGGCCATGCGTAGCCGCGACTACATTTTTGTGAAGAACCTGGCCGTGAAGGCTGTTGCCGGCCTCGACGCGTGGCAGCGGCCCATCGCGCAGCCACTGCAGCTGTCGCTGCGCATCAACGTTGGCCACCGCCTGAAGCTGCTGGGCCGCACGGACGACCTGCGGCGCACGCTGAACTACGACCTTATTTCGACGGAGGTCGTGAACAAGGTCGAGGCGAACCCGAGCGGGTTCGCCAGCGGCATCGAGGAGGTCGCGCGCACGGCCGCGGCCACGATTGCCGCACATACGGCGCCGCACGAATGGGTGCACGTCAGTGCGAAGCAGCCGCGCGCGCACCTGCGCGCCGCGTCGCGGCAGGTCGACGTGACCACAGAACCAGCGCGCGAAAACAGCGTCACGGAGCGCCTGAACCGGCTCAGCGTTGCGTCGATCATTGGCGTGAACGAGCTTGAGCGCGTGCACAAGCAGAACATTGTGCTGGACCTGCAGGTCGAGCGCGGCCGCGGCGCGGACGTGTTCACGGCGGCGTTCACGGACGCCGTCGTCGCGCACGTCGAGGGCTCGTCGTTCCTCACGCTCGAGTCGTTTGCGAACTCTGTGGCCGAGCTCGTGTGCACACAGGCCGTTTCCGAGGTAACGGTTTGCGCGCAGAAGCCGAGCGCGCTGAACCTGGCCGACGCTGCCTGCATTGAGGTCGTGCGCCGGCCGGGCGAGCCCACGTATGACGCGCCGGCCGACGGAGGTGGCGGCGTGGCCGACGGAGGTGGCGGCGTGGCCGGCGCCGCAACAGACCATTGTGTGTACATTGCGTTCGGCACGAACGAGGGCGACTGTGTAGCGAACATCCAGCGCGTCGTGCGCGAGCTCGCGGCCGTCGGCGTCGTCGTCGAGCAGACGTCCGCCATCTACGAGAGCGAGCCGCTGTACTACACGGAGCAGCCGCCGTTTCTGAACGGCGTGCTGCGCTGCCGCACGGCCCTCGAGCCGCGCGCGCTGCTCGACGTGCTGAAGCGCGTCGAGTACGGCATGTTCCACCGCGTGAAGCAGTTCGACAACGGCCCGCGCACGATGGACCTCGACATCATCCTGTTCGACAATATACTGCTCGAGTCGGACGTGCTCACGATCCCGCACCGCGACATGCTGAACCGCAGCTTTGTGTTATTGCCGCTGCGCGACGTCATGCCAAACTGCCCGTTTCCCGAGGTGAGCAGCGGCGAGACGACGGTCGTGCCGCTGGCCGGCAGCGCGCGCGTGCTGCGCATGGACGCGCGCGGGCAGACGCTGCCGACGGCGCTCATGGCCATCATGAACGCGACGCCAGACAGCTTTAGCGACGGCGGCGACCTCAAGCACGAGTCGGCCGAGCACGTCGTCGCGCGCGCGCGCGAGCACATTGCGAACGGCGCGTCTATCCTCGACATCGGCGGCTACTCGACGCGGCCCGGCGCCGCGCCCGTGTGCGAGGCCGAGGAGATGCGGCGCGTGACGAGCACGATCGGCGCGCTGCGCGAGCACAACAAGGACGTTGTTATTTCCGTGGATACGTTCCGGTCCCGCGTGGCCGAGGCCGCGCTCGGCGCCGGCGCAAACATGGTGAACGACGTGTTCAGCGGCACGCTCGACGCGCGCATCCTCGGCGTGGCCGCCGCCGCCGGCGCGCCGCTCGTCCTCAGCCACGCGCGCGGCACGCCCGCAACGATGAAGTCGCTCGCGAGCTACCCGCACGGCGTCGTCGCCGGCGTCGCGGCCGAGCTGCGCGCGCGCGTCGACGCGGCCCTGCGCGCCGGGTGCCGCGCCTGGCAGCTCGTGCTCGACCCGGGCCTCGGCTTCGCGAAGACGCCCGCGCAGGACATCGAGCTCGTGCGCCGGCTCGGCGAGCTGAAGCGCGCCACAGCGCTCACGAATGGGCTGCCCGTGCTGCCGTGGCTCGTCGGCCCGAGCCGCAAGAGCTTTATTGGCGCCGTGAGCGGCGAGACGCAGCCAAAGCTGCGCGGGCCGGGCACGCTGGCCGTGGCAACGGCGCTCGTGCAGCAGGGCGCCGACATCGTGCGCGTGCACGACTCGCACGCCGCCGCGCAGGCCCTGCGCGTGGCCGACGCCATATATCGTTAGAACGTCTATAAATAAATAAAAAAAAAGTGCGGCGCGAGGCCTAGGACGCGAGATTTGCGGCCGCAAGCGCGGCCGCCGGCGGCGCTTCGTTTGCCACTGCGCCCGATGCTGAGCCCGATGTTGCGTCGTCTGCTACTGCGTCTTCTGCTACTGCGTCTGTCGCTGCCGTCGCACCTGCTGCTGCTTGGCTGCGCTGCCACTCCTTCTCGGCTAGCAGCAGCCATAGGTCCGTTTTGCGGCGCCAGCCCCGGCGCTCGAACGCGCGCGCCGTGCGCTCCATGAGCATGGCCGCCTCGGCCGGCTCGGCGCCGCTGCCGAACACAGGGTCCACGTCGAGAAGGGCCGTGCCGAGCCAGCCCGCCGCGAGCAGCTCGCTGCCGTTCTCGGCGAGCGCGCCCGACACGAGCAGCGTGCACCGCAGCGCGTACAGCGGCAGGTGGCAGCGCGAGTTGTACGTGTAGATGGCGGCGTCGATGTACGCGTTCACGTCGCCGTGGCGGCTGAGCGTGGCCGTGAGCGCAAGCATCTCGTGGATGCTGCCGTAGTGCGCCCACTGCTTGTCGGCGAGGAACGGCTTGCGCAGCGCGTCATACGCGGCGTACGCAAGCTTGTACTCGCCGAGCAAAAAGGCGAAGTCTGCGAGCCGCCGCATCTGCATGTCGAGGTCCACGGCGTGGACCTTACCCGGCGCCGGAATGGACGCGACGTGCGGCTGCAGCTCGCGGCACACGCCGAAAAACAGGTTCGTTTCGGGCCGCGGCGGGCCGTTCGTCACGAGCTTTTTCAGAAACTTGCCGATGCCGAACGTCGCGTTCGAGCGCGCCGCGTGCGCCTCCTGCCACTCCTTGATCACGCGCCGCATGTACGGGTACACGGCGTCGCGCGCGGCCGCGGCCACGCCCGCAGCAAGGTCGGCCTCGCGGACCTCGTAGCAGAATGGGCCGAACTGCGAGTTCACGACGGCAAAGTCGTCGGCGCCGGCGCCGTCGTCGCCGGTCACGAACCACACGCAGCGCAGAAAGTCCGCGCTCATGAACGCCGGACAGTCCTGGTAGCTCTGCTGGTACAGTTGCGTGAGCGCGCTAATCGGGTTCGCGTTGCGGCTGCTCACGACGAGAATGCACGCAACGGGGTGCCCAAGCGTCTCGAACGGCTGCGCGTGGCCCGCGTCGAGCGTGGCCAGCACGAGCGACTCGAGCAGCGCCGTAAAGTACTCGGCGCCGTGCTGTGCTCGGGCCCGGCGCACAGCCGCCTCGACGTCGAAGTGCGGCGCCGCGCGCGCGTCGCCGGCCGCCGCCGGCCGCCGCGGCAGGCGCGGCAGCGCGCACAGGCGCACGCGCAGGCTCGCGTCGGGCAGCGCGTGCACGCCGGAGCCCTCGAACAGCGGCGAGTCGTAGATCGACGTGCACTCGTCGCTCGCGGCCACAACGACCTGGGGCACAAACGATTGGGCCAGCACTGCGTCCATGTCCGCGGGCGCCTGCTCAAAGCGTGCCGTTATGTAACCGCTGAGGAGGCGCGACGATACCCAAGTAAATAAGATTCGCAAAGTAAGTGCGCTTGGCTAGGCAAACGAGAGCAGTAAACGCAACGGGCTCGCACCGCGCTAACTAGGACGCAAGCGTGCTGCTGCCGTGCCCCTGCGGCCGCGCCATTGAGCTGCCTGACGGCCCGCCTCCGCCGGCACACAAATGGAGCAACATTTGCGCAAAAGCAGCAGCAGCAGCAGCAACAGCACCCGCCGCCGGCTAAATGCGATTCAACCCAGCTATTACTGAGTCGCTAAGTCGCGAGCTGGCGGCGCCGCGCGTGCAGCGGCGCTTGGCGCGGGCCGTGCGTGCACGGCCGTGAAAGGTTCGCCGGCCGCGTCGACCCTAACCGCAGCCCGCTATTGACACTACCTGGCGACTTCGATCCCGCTGCACCGCCCACAGCACCGCGCCCACGGCACCGCACCCCGCACCGCACCCACCGCACCGCACCCACCGCACCGCTGCACGGCTCGACTACATGTGGACCTCGTCGCTGGCTGCGCTGTTATGGCTGGCCCCCGCCGCGGCGTGGTACCTGCCCGGCATGGCCCCTACGGACTACAACCAGGGCGACAAGATTCCTGTGCTCGTGAACCGGCTCACGTCGTCGGGCGACGCGCGCAGCGACAGCCTCATTGGCTACGACTACTACCACCCGCACTTCCGATTCTGCACACCCGAGGGCGGCAAGCAGTCGCGCGGTGGCAGCCTCGGCGCCATTCTGTTCGGCGACCGCATCTACACGTCGCCCATCTCCGTCGAGATGCTCAAGGAGGAGTCCTGCAAGTACCTGTGCACGGTCGACTACCGCACGGCCGATGCTGAGTTTGTTGTGTCCCGCATCGTGCAGGGCTTCGAGCAGCACTGGCTCATTGATGGCCTGCCCGTGAGCGGCAAGAACGCCGACGACAAGTACGTGAGCAACACGGGGTTCCCGCTCGGCGTCGTCGTCGAGGAGGAGGAGGAGAACGAGACAAAGGACCAGGCGCTGCTCTACAACCACTTCGAAATCACCGTCGAGTACCACCACAACCAGGCCGAGCAGAAGTACCGCATTGTGGGCGCAACCGTGAAGCCGAGCAGCCGCAAGACGCCCGTTGAGAAGGATGGCTTCAAGTGTAAGGTCAACAAGGGTGAGTCCGTGCAGTTCTCAAGCGACGCCATCGACACGCAGAAGGTCAGCTTCAGTTACTCCGTGAAGTGGGAGTCCAGCGACACACCGTGGGCCACGCGCTGGGACAAGTATCTAAAGGTCACGGAGCCGAGGATCAACTGGTTTGCCCTCATCAACACAACCGTGCTCGTGCTGTTCCTCGGCCTGTTCTGCGCACTAACGCTCACACGCATGCTGCGCAAGGACATCGCCAAGTACAACGAGGTCGACCTTGGCAGCGACGACATCCCCGACGAGATCGGCTGGAAAATGGTCGCCGGTGACGTGTTCCGCGCGCCGCGCCACACGCAGGTCTACTCGCTGGCCATCGGCTCGGGCGTGCAGATCCTCGTGACTGTGCTCAGTACGCTCACGCTGGCCGTGCTCGGCTTCCTGTCGCCGGCGAACCGCGGCTCGTTCACGACGGTGCTCCTGCTGCTGAACACGCTGTTCGGCGGCATCGGCGGCTACGCGAGCGCGACCGTGTACAAGACGTGGGGCGGCACGAACTGGAAGTCGAACCTCGTGCTTACGCCGCTCGTTGTGCCGGCCATGGTGTTCGGCCTGTTTCTGTGCATCAACTTCCTGCTTGTGTTCAGCGAGGCGTCCGGCGCCGTGCCGTTCGGAAGCATGGCCGCGCTGCTCGCCATCTGGGGACTCATCAGCGTGCCCCTGTCGCTCGTGTGCGGTTTCGTCGCGTTCAAGCGGCCCGTGCCGTACGCGCCGAACATGCGCGTGAACCAGATCCCGCGCCAAATCCCGCCGCAGCCCTGGCACCACCGCCTGTGGGCCATGATGCTCATCGGTGGCTTCATCCCGTTTCTGGCCGTGTCGTTACAGCTGCGCTACATCATGCAGGCGATCTGGTTCCAGCGCATCTACTACATGTTCGGCTTCTTGTTCGCTTCGATCTGGGCCATGGTCACGCTCTCGGCGTGCACAAGCCTGCTTGCCCTCTACTTTGCTCTCGTGGCCGAGAACTATAAGTGGCAGTGGCGCACGTTCTGCGTCGCCGGCTCGCCGAGCATCTACATTTTCTTGTACGCATGCTACTACCTCGCGCGCAGCATGGCCATCACGTACTGGACGGGCCGCCTCCTCTACCTCGGATACTCGCTTCTCGCGTGCATGCTCTGCTTCCTGGCCCTCGGAAGCGTCGGCTCCTTAACTGCGTACGTGCTCGTGCGCAAAATCTACGAGTCGATCAAAATAGACTAAAAATGGGCGCCGAACGGGCTGCCGCTTGTTTAATCGCGTGTTTAATACCTAAAAGAAAGAAAGAAAGAAAAATAAAACCAAAAACAAACAAGATCAGTCGCATTTGCGGGCGCGCCGCCGCCGTATGGGGCACATGGCTGCGGTCGTCTCTGACGGGGGGCAGGGCGCCCCTTACCCTCGACGCGTCTCAGGCGATACGATCCCTGATTCCCCGCCAATGGACGAGGTCATTGGCCTTCTGCGACGCGGCGGCCATGTCCCAGAGCGGCTAGTGGGCCAGATATGTGTGCTGGCCCAAGAACTGCTTGCCGAGGAGGGGAACATTCAGCTCGTGCCGACGCCCGTCACCGTCTGCGGGGACATCCACGGCCAGCTGCACGACCTGTTCACGCTGTTCGACACGGGCGGCCAGTGCCCGGACACGCGGTACCTGTTTCTGGGCGACTTTGTCGACCGCGGCTTCTACTCCGTAGAGACGTTTTTACTGCTGCTCAGCCTGAAGGTCCGCTTCCCAGACCGCATCTACCTCATCCGCGGGAACCACGAGTCGCGGCAGATCACGGCGTCGTACGGGTTCTACGACGAGTGCGTGCGCAAGTACGGCTCTGCAAATGTGTGGCGCATGTGCTGCGAGGTCTTTGACTACGTCTCGCTCGGCGCCCTCATCGGCGGGCCGGGCGGCGTCTTCTGCGTGCACGGCGGCCTCAGCCCCGAATTCAACCGCATGGATGACATCCGCCTGCTCGACCGCAAGCAGGAGGTGCCCCACGAGGGCCTCATGTGCGACTTGCTGTGGTCGGACCCGGACGAGTCGCTCGACGAGCCCAGCAATTGGGCCGTGTCGTCGCGCGGCGCGGGCTTCCTCTTCAACGGTGGCCCCGTCCGCGAGTTCCACCACCGCAATAACACGTCTCTCATTGCCAGGGCGCACCAGCTCGTCGTCGACGGCTACCAGAAGCTGTTCGACGACCAGCTCGTCACGGTATGGAGTGCGCCGAACTACTGCTACCGCTGCGGCAACTCGGCGGCCATCCTCACGATCGACGACGAGTTCAACCAGGAGTACAAAGTTTTTGAGACCAAGGACCATCCGGAGCTCGATACTATCGTGCCCTCGAAGCAGCCCCTGCCGGACTACTTTTTGTGATGCCCCCAATGCACAAACCATTGTGTAATGATTGAGCGCAGAAGCATACGAAACAAAAAGAGAAAAAGCAAGAAGAGAAAAAGAAAGACACGAAAACAAAACGCAGCCGCGAAGGCAGAACGCAACCCAGAACAAATGAAATCAAAACTAACATAGAGCACCGCGACCAGAGTGGAAACGCGACGGGAACCTTTGCTGGCAAGTCTCGAACGGTAGCTGAGCCATAATGCGAGACATTGCTGCAAGGCTTCCTCCCTTGTACCATGCGGCATACTCGGTCGCGCACTTATTTATTTACTATTTATTTACGGCGATCTTTGCCGCCACAAGGCCGAACTGCTTCCCGCACAGCACACACACACACGCACCCACTCGGCACGTCATTCACAGAACGTTGAATAAATTATCGGTTTTTAGAAAGGCCAACGGGCGCCACCAACCCCGCATTTACTCCACATTGATTTTGCAGTCGTCTGCGCCGCCTGATGGCAGCCTTATCATACAGCATATGCACGCGCCCAGCCGTATCGTGCCCGCACATGCATCTGTCGGCCGCGGCCCTTCCCTTATCCGGCCGCGATCAGGCCCGATCAACCACGTGGCTTATATCAGCCACTTCCCGTTTCGGATCAGTAGATCACCGCGTCCACGCTGCCTGCTCGCCCGCGACACCATGAAGTACGTCGAGACGCCCGAGCTCGTCGAGCTGGGCAACCAATTGACGCGTGTGGTCGGCGACACGCAGGTCACCTGCAGCATCGAGCTGTACACGACGAAGCCGGCCTCCAGCGACCGGCGGCTCATCCGCACCCTCGACCAGCACCTCACGGACTCGGGATTCATTGTTGAGAGCGCCGTTGCCGGCAGCTATAACGGCTCGTCGCAGCTGTTATCGCCCCCGCTCACGGCCAGCGATAGCCAGCGCCCAAAGCAGGGCGGCGTCTCGAAGCGCCGTGCATATTCAACGCCGTCAGCCGCGTACGTGGGCTCGCCGTTCGGCCCGCTCGACGAGGGCGGCAACATGAAACAGTACGCCTACCTCATCAGCGTGCTCAATGCGAACGACCCCGACCGCGACTTCAGCTCGCTGCACCCGACGAACTTCCACCGACAGCACGGCGACAGCCTCGCCGCAATAAACCAGGCCCTTGTGGGCCTCGGCCTGAACGTGCCGCAGTCGCTGTGGAAGACGATCCAGGCCGAGATCACGCCGAGCGAGTGCAAGGTCTACTCGCTAGAGCTGCCGCAGCAGTTCCTGCAGGACGATGACTCGGGTATCTCGTGGTCCAAGATGTTCTTCTTCTTCAACAAGCGCCGAAAACGAGTGCTGTTTGTCTATATGAATACGCGCCCGGCCGGCTACATGGACTCGAGCAGCAGCGAGTCTGACCACGACCACGGCGTCCTGGGCGAGCTCGAGTAATCGAGCCGCGCCGTACTTCGTGCTTCACGCACAACATGTGCTTCTCAATTTTTTTCTCCCTTCTTCTGATCTGAGAACAACATAGTTGTTTTGCTCGTTCGCAGATAGTCTTCCCCTGAAATGATACCCAATTTCCCACTATGCACTTTTGCTCGGCCGCCGTTTTCGGCCGCCGCGCTTTCCGTTCTCACTTACTAGTTATTCTTTATGATTAGACAGGAGCGCGGTCCGTTTTTGCGCGGCAGCGCCGCAGCGGCAGTGCCGCGGGCGCACTCAAAACTCTGCATCGGATCATATTACTACACTGTAATTCTAGTTAGTTATAAATAAGGCTTGTCAGTCATCAAAATCGCATCGTGAAAGAGCGCGCACGTACAGGCTAATTAACGTACTGCGCGAACCGCCGCCGCAGCTGGCGCTGGACCTGCATCTTCTGGGCGCCAATGAACGTGTCGACCATTACGCGCAGCGCGCGCGTGACGTCGCTCGGCAGCACCTGCTGGCTGAGCCGCATCTTCGCGAACGCCTGGCTGATGCGGATCATGGACTCGAGGTGGCGCACCGTGATCGGCAGCGCGCCCGTGGCCATGGACTCTTCGCGCAGCTCGGCATACATCTGCTCGATGCGGTAGAACTCGTGCTGGTTCGTGAGTTTTGGGAAGCACTGCGTGCGCGCTATGTGGATGATGTTGCGCAGCACGCGCTGCTTGATGGGGCCCTCGTGTTCCTCGTCGTCGCCGGCTTGCGCGTACGGGTCGTGCGCGGCCGCACTGCGCGTCTGCGCCTTGTCGTGCGAGTTCACGACGAACAGAGCGAGGCGCTCGTCATCGGCCGGGTTCACGATGTCGCGCACAACGCACATTATGTCGAAGCGCGACAGAATCGGCTCTGTGAGGTCCACGTTCTGAGCGAGCGTGAGCGACGCGTTGTAGCGCCCGCCGTACGGGTTTGCCGCGGCCAGCACGGCGCACCGCGCCTGCAGGCTGGCCACGATGCCGGCCTTCGAGATGGAAATGGTCTGCTGCTCCATAGCCTCGTGAATGGACGTGCGGTCCGAGTCGTTCATCTTGTCGAACTCGTCGATGAGGCACGTTCCCTTGTCGGCGAGCACAAGCGCGCCGCCCTCAAGCGTCCATTCGCGCGTCACAGCATCGCGCCGCACGCTCGCTGTCAACCCCACAGCGGACGCGCCCTGGCCCGTCGCAAACACGGCGCGCTTCGCCGTCTTTTCGGTGTACTTAAGCAGCTGCGACTTGGCCGTGCCCGGGTCGCCGAGGAGGAGCACGTTGATGTCACCACGCACGACCGTTTTGCCGGACTCCGTGGACACGCCGCCGAACAGGGACGCGGCAATGGCCGTCTTGATGTCGCGGTGCCCAAAGATGGACGGCGCTATGGACGTAATGATGTCGTCGATGATGTGCGGGCTGTTGCGCACCACGGCCTTGGCCTCCATTTCCTCGGCCTCGCTGAGGCGGTCGCTACCGTCGCGCGCCGACTTCGTGATGACGTGGTTCGCCTCGAGCACGGTGCGGAAGACGGGGAAGCCGTTGCGCGCGTTCAGCGAGCCGTCGTACGAGTTCTTGTAGATGCCCGTGATCTCGACGTCGTCGCCGGGCTTTGCCGCGTCAATGAGGTCCCACAGCAGAATGACGTCGCGCTGGCGCGGCAGCCGGCCGGCCGGCACCGTGCCGGGGCTCTCCTGGATTGTGATGCGCTGGTAGTTGCGGTAAACGGTTTTCTCGCTGTTCAGCGTGAACGGGCCGCGGCTCTGACAGTTGTGGCAGAACGAGATCTGCATCTCCGTGTTCGAGTCCTGCACGTAGGGGCCGAGGATTTGGCCGCACTTGCGGCAGTCGAACTTCACGTACTTGAGCTGCGGGAACACGCCCGTGCGGCGCGTGACGACGCCCGAGATGCGCACGAGCGAGTTTAAGTGCGACTCGCGCAGATCGCGCAGGCTCAGCGTGACGGGCAGGTCCGCAATGCGCACGTGAATCTCCTTGAAGATTTCGCGGTAGTTGTGGTAGACGAGCTCCGTGGCCTGCATGGCCACGACGTCGAGGATTTTGAGGACCTCGACTGGCGCGGCAATGAGAAAGCTCGCGAGCACGGCGCGCGACTCGGCCAGGTGCGGGAAGTCGACAACAAGGCTCTCCGAGTTCACCTCGCCCATGGACGTGATGCGCTGGCCGTACACGGACTGGCCCTGCTGGTCCGTGAACTCGACCAAGAACGTGCGGAACTCGCGCGCAATCGTGCGGCTCACGATCGGCTGCGTGACCCACTCGGCCACGCTCGGCGCCTGCACGTCGGCAAGCTCGTTCAGCGCGAGCGGCCGCTCCATAGGGTCGTCTCCGTCGCTGTCGCTGTTGCTGCTCTCGTCCTCGAACTGGTTGCGGCGCCGGCGCCGGCTCGGCAGACCAGCGCTCGCAGCATCGCCCTCGTCGTCGTCCAGAAACTGGCCCGTGCCCTCGGACGCACGTCCGCTCGTGCTCTCGCGGTCGCGGCGGGCGAGGATCGCGTCGACGGCGCGACGGCCGCTGATATCGAGCTCGTCGTGGTTGTCCGCGTCGTCGATGTGGCCGTCTTGCACGTCGTAGCGGTCGAGCACGTTGTTCGCGGCGTAGTCGCGCGCCATGTCGTCGCCAAACAAGTCCTCGCCGTCCTCCTCCTCGGCGGCCTCCTCGAGGCGGTCAATGTCGTCGACCTCGTCCACGTCATCGGCGCGGTCGACCTCGTCAAGCTCGTCGTCGATGCCGACGGGGAAGTCGTCGTCCGCGCGCAGGGCCGGCGGCGACGACGGCAGCGACGGCGCGTTAGGCGAGCTCGGAATGCCCTCGGAGTCACTTGGCGCATCGCGCGCCTCAGCGTAGCCACGCTTTCGGGGACTCTCGCGTGCCATAGTGCAAACTAAGAATGGCCGTAGCTATCAAAGTTTTTTTCCGTGCCCGGGGTGGTAGTGGTGTGGTGGTGGTGGTAATGTGAGGAGAGCGCGCGTACTAATTTACGTGCGTAAATTACATCTTATGTAAAAGAGGGAGGGTTGTGGGTGGTGTCCTCGCGACGCGACGCGTCGCTCCCAGCGCTGGCCGAAACGGGCTGCGTCGCGGTTTGGGCCGCCGGCCCTAATGCGGGCTCCCGAACCCTTAGGCCCACTTCGGTCATCTGCAGGCTCACTGTGCCATAGGGAGCATATTTAGAGAACACAAGCACGGCGCTGCGGCCAGCGCCGCCCGTGCGGCGCAAGAGCAAGCGCGCGTCGACGCGAGCCGCCCATTCGGGCCCAAGTGCCGGGCGCAAGCGCGCGTCGCCGTGCACGCTCTCCTGCTGCTCGAACTCGTATATAGGCCCCATAGCTCTATTCTCGAGCCCGACGCGGTCGCGCATCTGGTTCGCCACGAGCACGGCGCAGCCGAGCTCCGCGCACAATCGCCGTAGCCCCAGCGTGTCGTCGATATCGGGCTCGTCCAGAAACGCGTGGCCGGCCGTAACGAGCGCGGCCACGGAGTCGAGCACGACGAGCTCGGGTTTTGGCCGCAGCTGCCGCACCTGGTGCGCGGCCGCACGCAGCTCGGCCACCGTGCGCACCTGCACGAACCGCACGCCGGCCATGCTGCCGTAGCGAGGCGTGAGCTGCTGCATGCGCCGCTGCACGAGCATCGTGCTGTCCTCGCTGGCAATGTACACGGTGGATGCGGCGGCCAGGGCCATCTGGCAGCAGAAGCACGTCTTCCCCGAGCCGGCCGCGCCGCAGACCTCTGTGATGGCGCCGCGCTGCAGGCCGGCGCCGAGCAGCGCGTCGAGCTCGCGCATCTGCGTGGAGATGGCCGTATTGTCAATGGCGGCTAGCGGCGGCTCGGCGCCGTGCGCCGCAAAGTAGGCGCGGAACGACTCGATTTCGCGCGCGCTGATCTTGACGCGCCGCGCCACGTCCTCCGTCGACAGGCAGAGCACCTCCCACGGCTTTGTGTTTGCGTTCTCAAACTTGGCCAAAAGCGCCGCGTACTGCTCGTCCATTGTGGCTTGTTTTACGTCGTTGTGGCCATGATCGCGGGCGCTGGGCGCTGGGCGCGGGCGAGGACGGGGCGCGCGTCGCGCATAATCACCATCTGCCGCAGTGGGAGCCGGCGACTAAGAACCACACCCGCGGCCATGAACTTCGGCGCCGACGACGAGGAGCTCACGGCCGCGCAATTAGTGGAGCGGCAGCTCGCAATCGAGGCCGAGGCACGCCGTAAGTTCCCCTGGGACCCGAAGGAGTGCACACTGTACCTCGACATTGCGCCGCGGCAGCTGCTCTTCGCGTGCCTTACGTGCAGCCCCCACAACGCGCTGTGCTACGCGTGCGGCCTGCGCTGCCACGCCGAGCACGACATTGTGGAGCTCGACACGAAGCGGGAGTTCCGCTGCGACTGCGGAACGACGCGCCTGCCTGGCTCGTACTGCTGTCTGCGGCGCACGGACGAGGTCGACGCGGCGCCGAACGGGCACCTCGCCTACGGCCAGAACTTCGCCGGCCGGTTCTGCGTATGCGGCGAGTCGTGCCACGACCCCGAGTACGGCGAGAGCGCCATGATCCAGTGCGTCATGGGCACGCGCTGCGGCGAGGACTGGTTCCACGCGCGGTGCATCTGCGGCGTGAGCCGCGCCGAGGAGAAGCGGCGACAGGCGCAGCTGGACTGCGATGGAGTGGGTCGTAGTGACGACACAAAAGTCGCCGCATCAAAGGCCGAGTCGGACGATGAGTTAGACGATGAGGTGGACAACGAGGTGGACGACGAGATGGACGACGACGACGACGATGATGATGATGACGACGACGAGGGCAGTGACATGTCGGCTATGTTCCCAGAACTGCCGGCAGCGTTCGGCGCACTCATCTGCCCAGCGTGCCTGCCGGACGTCGCGCCACTGCGGCAGTCCGGCGCCGTGGCCGCCGAGGTGAACGGCTACCTGTTTCTGACCCGTGACTACACAAAGCTTCTGCGCGCGGACGCGCGCTTCAAGCGCCTGCTCGTGCAGTACCCGTTCTTGGGCGAGCGCGAGGACAGCTACCGCCCGCAGCGCGACGAGGACACAGCGACGCTGCTCGAGGCCGGCGAGCGCGCGCTGCAGGGCGCTGTGCCGCACGAGATGGTCGTGGACGGCATGTCCGCATTCAACCAAATGCAGACGCAGCTCATTGCGTACCTGCGCGACATCGGCAGCGAGGAGCGCGCCATCACGAAGGACGACGTCGAGTCGTTTTTCAGCACGCTGCGCCGCAAATAAGCGGCGCAAGGGTTAAATGGTTAGTGTAAATAGGCTTCTTTTTACGACTATTCTGCGGCAGCGGCGCGGCAGCGGCACGGCGGCGGCGGCGGTGGCGGCGCCTAGCCGATGTTCGTGACAATGCTCTTGATCACCGTGTAGTCGTCGAGGCCGTAGATGGACATCTCGCGGCCGAAGCCGGACTCCTTCACGCCGCCGAACGGCAGCGCGACCTCCGTGATGAGGCCCGTGTTGATGCCGACCATGCCGACCTCAAGCGCCTCAGCAACCTTGTAGGCGCGCGCGACGTCCTTCGTGTAGAAGTAGGCAGCAAGCCCGGCCTCCGTCGAGTTTGCCCACGACACGACCTCTTCCTCGGTGCGGAACTTCGCGAGCGCGGCCAGCGGGCCAAACGTCTCCTCCTGGAACACCTTCGCCGTAGTTGGGTCGACGTCGCGGATGACGGTCGGCGCGTAAAACAGCGGGCCGAGCTCCGCCAGCTGCGCGCCGCCCTGCACGAGCGTGCCCTTGCCGGCGGCCAGCGCATCGGACACATGGTCCTGCACCTTCACCAAAGACTTCTCGTTGATGAGCGGGCCCTGCGTCGACTCGGCGTCAAGGCCGTGGCCGGGCGACAGCTTCGCAACCGCGTCGCCAAGCTTCGCCACGAACGAGTCGTAGACGCCGGCCTGCACAAAGATGCGGTTTGCGCACACGCACGTCTGGCCCGAGCCGCGGAACTTCGACGCCATGGCGCCGGCGACGGCCTTGTCGACGTCGGCATCGTCGAACACAATAAACGGCGCGTTACCGCCGAGCTCGAACGAGACCTTCTTCACAGTGTCGGCCGACGCGCGCATGAGGAACTTGCCCACGCCCGTGCTGCCCGTGAACGTGATCTTCCGCACTTTCGGGTTCGCCGTGAGCTCGGCGCCCACGTCGGCCACGTTAGAACGCGTGGGCACGACGTTCAGCACGCCGTCGGGAATGCCGGCCTCCTGCGCAAGGTACATGAACGCGAGCGCCGTGAGCGGCGTGTCCTCGGCGGGCTTCACGACGGTCGTGCACCCGGCGCCAATGGCGGCGCCGACCTTGCGCGCAATCATGGCCGCGGGGAAGTTCCACGGCGTGATGATGCCGCATACGCCGACGGGCTGCCTAATGGCCTGGATGCGCACATCCTGGTTCGCGGACGGAATGACGTTCCCCGTGTAGTGCGGCGCGGCCTCGCTGAACCACTCGAAGTTCTGCGCCGACTGCAGCACCTCGCCGCGCGCCTCGGCGAACGGCTTGCCGTTCTCGCTTGACACGATCTTGCCGAGATCGTCCGCATTCTCGCGCACGAGCACGGCCCACTGCCGCAGGAGATCGCTGCGGTAGCGCGCCGTCGTGCGGCTGAACGTCTTGAACGACTCGTGCGCGGCGTCAATGGCATCCTGCGTGTCCTGCCGCGTCGCCTCGGCGACCTCGCCAATCTCGCCCTGCGTGGCCGGGTCGAACACCTTGAACGTCGACCTGCTCGTGCGCCACTCGCCGTTGATGAGCATACCCGTGCGGATCAGCTCGGGCCGTGCCAGCTGCAATGCGCGTCTCGCAAGTCCCATTGTGGCTGCTCTGCGGGTATGAATGAGTGCGGATCTCGCCTTTGTGGCTCGCCGTCCCCTATATATGTAGCACTTGTGCGCGCGCGGGGCTAGGGTACGACGCAGACCGGTCGCAAACGCAGTGTGGGGGGCACGAACGGGGTTTCGCAGCTGGTTCTGGCCAGCTGCGGACGGCGCGGCTCGCATGCGCAGACGGGCGCCAGCCTAGAGGACGAGCCGTGGCTGCCGGCCGCCCGCTTCTGCGCACCGACCCGCGCCAGCGGGGTAACGCGTTTACGGCAGGAATAAGCGATAAGACCAAGAGCCAGACGGTTGTTGATAGCGAAACTAAGCTAGCTAGCGGTGACGAATCACGGCGGGCGCAAAAAGATGCGGCGACACGCAGCGTCGCTAATCCACGCCACTCCCGAAAACTGCTATACTACGTGCGATATTGCGTTTGCACGGCGCTGCAAGTCGAAACAATGTTGGCGCTTGATTCAACGTCGAAACGGCATTTCTGGCGGGACGAAGTGTTTGTACAGAATAATAAAACGTTAGGACTAGACTAGCCTCGACAGCGCTGCGAATCAAAATAGCTGCCGCCGTTTTTTTTTCTCTTTGTTCAGTTAGCCAAATAAGCTAAGCTCTGCGCAAGCCCGCGTTGGGCAGCGGCCAGCTCACTCGTCCTTGTCGTCGACCTTCTGCACGTGCACGAACGCGCCCTCGTTCTCGCTGGACTTGATGGCGGCCACGATAGGCGCGTAGTGCGCGAACGCCTTGCGCGGCGTGACGAGAATGCGCGACTTGTCGCCGGACTTGAGCACGTCGGCCCAGTTCGCGAACTCGGCCGTCACGCCGTTCAGGTCGTCCTCGGGCAGGTCGAACGTCTGCTCCGTAAGGTCCTCGCTGCCGCGGCCAAGACGCAACACGACGCGGTTCTGCGTCGGCGAGGGTTTCTCGTATACGAGCGAGCCGTTCTTGCCAAAGATCTGGAACTTCAAGACAGACTCGGCCGCGCCGGAGTAGCGCGCCGACGTGTAGGACCCGAACACGCCGTGGCGCGACATGTTTAGGAGCGCCGTGATCGTGTCGACGGTGCCGGACTGGGGCTGCGCCTGCGTGGCCCGCGCCGACACGCTGCCGATCGGGCCGAGGACCTCCGTGACAAGGGCGAGGTCGTGCACGCCGGCGTCGCTGATGAACCCGCCCGCATGCTGCGGCTTCTGCCGCCACGCCGTGCCGTGGTACGCCGTGAGCCGGAACGGGCCCGAGGCCTGGTAGTTAAACATAATGACGTCGCCGATCTGCGGCAGCAGCTCGCGCAGCTTCTGCGTCCCGTGGTGGAAGCACCAGTTCTCAAGCACCATGACAGGCACGTCCGTGCTCTCAGCGAGCTCGACGATCGCGCGCGCGTCGGCCAGCTCCGCTGCAATCGGCTTCTCAAAGCACACGGGCTTGCCGGCGGCAACGGCCAGCTTCACGATGCCCAGGTTCTGCTCGACGGGCAGCAGCGCATCGATGCTCTCCACAGCGGGATCCTCAACGAGCGCCTCCACGCTGTCGTACACCTTCACGCTAGCGCCGGCCTTCGCGGCAAAGTCCTCGGCCTTCGACTTCGTACGGTTGAAGCAGCCTACAACCTCGAGCTCGGGCGTCTTCGTGATCGCCGGCAGGTGCTTCGTGCTGGCGAAAATCCCAGTTCCAATAACTCCAATCGTCGGCATGTTTACGTGGCGGCTGGGAACAAAGACGATCTCAACTTTATATATATAGCTATGTAACGTACGCGCGAACGGGCCGGATTAACTGCCAGCAAAATGGCTGGGGGCGCCTAACCCATCAGGTCAAGGGTCCAATCGTGAGGGTTAGGGCTCGAGTCTGGGGAAGGCGCGCGTGCGCGACCTCACGTGGAGTCGCCAGCAACGGGAGGGACCTGCCAAGGCAAGGGCCTGCGCTTTATAGCCATGCGAATTGGCCTGCAGCCCTTGCACCGGCTCCGCACCATTGTCACTCGCCACATGGCGCCCGTCACGCGAAATCCACTTCTCGAGACAAGCGCGGCCCTGCAGCCGAACGAGCAGCTCCACCAATGGCTGCGCGACGCCAAAGACGCAGGGCTGCCGCTGCCGACGGTCGCGAGCCTGGCCACGGCCGCACTGCCCTCAGGCCGCGTGAGCAACCGCATGGTCGTAGTCAAGGACGTAACGAAGGATGGCCTACTGACCGTTTACTCGGATTGGGATAAGAGCCACAAGGGCAGCGACGTGAAGTCGAACCCAAATGTAGCCCTCACGTTCTACTGGCGCGAGCTCGACCGCAGCCTGCGCGTCGAGGGCCAGATCCGGCGCATGAGCCAGGAAGAGTCCTCGCCGTACTTCGAGTCGCGACCCCACGAGTTCAAGGCCAGCGTGTCCATCGACAACCAGACCCAGGTCGTGCCTGACCGCAGCGTCATCGAGGCGAAGCTGCGCAAGCTGGACGAAACAGAGACACTGGACATCCCGGACTGGTGGGGCGGGGCCGTCATCACGCCGGACTACTTCGAGTTCTGGCAGGGCCGCGAAGACCGCGTGCACGACCGCCTCGAGTACCGGCTAGACGAGAACCGCTGGGTCCGCAATCGACTAACTCCTTAGAAAACAAAAAAAAAATTCAACAATGAAAAGAAGAAAGGAAAATAGTTGCATCCTCGCCCCAGGCTACTGTAGTTGCGTCTCGGGTACCTCCTCGAGATGCTCGGCGCTGCTGCTTGAGTCGCGCTGAACCTCGCTCAGCAGCAAAGCAGGCTCGCTGGCGCGGCTCAGCACTTTTATGGTCTCGCGCAGCAGTGTTGTCTGGCTGCGATGCTCTTGCATCCGTGACTCGATCTCCGCCGACTTGCGCTGCGCGACGGCTAGGACTTCGGCCGGCAGCTCGGCAAGCCGTGCTACATTGATGCCATTCGATCTTAGTGCCTGCCGCGGCACAATTTTATACAAAAACGTCACGTTCTCGCCGTCCTCAACACAGTCCATGGACCAGTTGCGCACGAGCTTGTTCTCGAACTCGTCGGCTAGCTCGCACAACGACGGATAATGCGTGATAAAGAGTGTGAAGCTCTTCACGTCCTCGACCATAGACTTGAGCACGGCATACGCGATGGCTACACCGTCCATTGTCGAGGTGCCGCGGCCAATCTCGTCGAGAAGAACCAGTGAACGCGGCGTGGCACGCGACAGAATCGTCGAGCACTCCTTCAGCTCGACCATGAACGTGGACTCGCCCTTCATCAAGTTGTCAAACGCCCCCATCCTCGTAAATATAGCGTCCATAACCGAGATGCGAGCGTGCGACGCTGGTACATAGCAGCCGATTTGGGCCATGATCACGATAAGCGCGACCTGGCGCACAAACGAGCTCTTGCCGCCCATGTTGGCTCCCGTGATGATCATGACGCGGTTCTCCGACGAGAACATCTTCACGCTATTAGCGATAAAGTCCGTAGCCTTCATCTGCTCAATCATTGGATGCCTCCCGTCCACAATGTCCAAGCACGGACTGTCGATAATGTCGGGCTTTACATATCCGGGGCGCGACGACACTTCGGCCAGCGAGAACAAGCAGTCCATCGTAGCCATGGCCGAGACCACGCGTCGCAGCGTATCAAAGTGTCGCGATGAAATCTCGTCCACAAAGTTCGCAAACGCTCTGGCGGCTGCCGCATCGAGGCGCTCTAGCAACGGCTTCAGGATCTTTGTCTGCTCCATACTGTAGGGTGCCCAGAAGCGGACCTCGTGTGTCGTGGCGCCTTGCCGCCGCCAGGACGGCGGAACTTTGCTGGCCTCCTTCTTCGGAATGCCAATAACAAACGTGTCTTCCTCGCCCAAAGCGTTTACCTGCTTCAGTACGATGCCCAACTTTTGGCTTTGCTCTTTCAAAAAACGGTCAAAGTCGGAGCGGCAAGCTGCAATTTGCATCTGCAGATCGTCTATTTCAACGAGGTCGCCACTATTTTCTTGACTATTGTTGGACTCCTCAAACACGAAGTAGTCGGCCAGCTTGCTCCCGTCTCGGTCATTCCGAGCACAGGAAGCATTGATCCGCTGCAATAGGGACTCTACTAGATCTTTAGCCTGCGGTAGCGTGGACAGCAATGCTTCGACAAGCGGGCTCTTGACTTTAGCCGCTGAAATCTGCGGTTGAGTCACGGCGCTGACGAGCTCATTGAAGAAGTAGAGACACCAATAGAGCTGCTTTGGCGAAATGCGTCCGTGGAATATCTGCAGCGTGTATCGCTCAAGGTCTGGCATGCGGTTCAGCGCTTTACGCAGCGCCGTGTACAAACCGTTCTTAGATGTCATGACCTCCTCCATAGCCTCAACTCTTTCGGCCAGCGCCGAGCGCTCTAGAAGCGGCTTTCCCACCCAGTTGCGCAACAGCCGTCGACCAAATGGCGTGCTCGTGGCGTCTAGTGTCCAAACGAGTGAGCCGTACGATTCGTATGTGGTTTGGTTGCGGAAGATTTCCAGTGAGTTCAAAGTGTCGCCGTTCAGATACATGGACGACTGCAGCGAGAATGGGTGCATATCAATCGATAGTGCTTTGTCGAGCTTGAATTCCAAGAGATAGTTGTTCAGAGCTATCCAGCACTGACGCAGACCGTCCGGTTGGACTACTTCCGGTACATCTACACTGGCGTCGGTGGAGTCGTCGAGATCACAATGAACAACGCGTACATCCAAAGACTGAATCACTTTCGCAGCGCTCGCAGAGAGCTTGCTTCCTACCAGCAGAATTTCGCTAGGCTGAATGTGGAGCAACCGCGTCTCGAGTTCCATTACCGCACTCGAGTCATCGAACGCGTCAAAAACCGTATCGCCCGTGGCAGGCTGGCAAGCGACAAGTGCAAAAGAGGGCCCTGACTGATGCAAGGCGAGCACATGCCCCGACACGACGCTTGAGGCCGTTAATTCCTCGACCATGGTTCCTTTCGTATACACATTCGTGACCTCGCGGCGAAACGGTCCGCGCTTGTTCTCGCCCAGCGCTTTTAATGCAGATGTTTCGAGTTGCTTTGCTACGGCAACTTTGAGTCCCTGAGCGATGAGCTTCTCCACATAGAACGAGATCCGGTCAATTGGAAAGGTTATGCTCGCAAAGCGATCGTAGAGCGCATCGGTGCGATCTCCAGCATCTTCCAGGGTTCGCCATCCTGAGACGGGCGAGCGGCCTAAGTAACGTGCAGCCTGGTACGCATCTTCCCCAAGAATCTGGTACTTATACCCATTTTGAATCATGAGAATTGCGTCTGTGTTTTGTTTTTTCAACTCGATGAACTGCAGGTCGTATGGCTTCATAGACCGCCTCTGAGCCCCAGCGGCCGCTCGGTTTGGCACGCCGAGCTGTTTCCTGAACCTGTCATGCCGCTGCCGGTGCGTAGAGTCCGCGTAGAAATTGGGATCGGGCTCGTTGCCCCGCGTATAACTGCTCAACAGACACGCCGCTTGGGTTTTACGGACTTTGGCAGGAGGCTCATCTTTTGCAGGTTCGCTTGGCCCTTTCTTTTTGCGAGCTCCTGAGAAAAAGCTGGTAATTGACGCCTGCGCCATGTTTCTTTCGTGGTCCCAAACGAACGCGTCCGTGTGTCATCATCACGACTTAGTGTCTCATCTCTAAATTTGGTGACGCGGCCACGGAATATGGCTCATCACAGCACACCTTTTGCGTTCAGCAGGCTAACTGCCTTTTAAAAAAGACCCCACCAACTTTACTGGTTAGATCTTGTGCAAGCCCGCGACTCTGAGCCCTCCTCTTTGGCCGATTATTCGCCAAATACGCTGGATGACTGCAGGGTAACGCACAGAGTCCAGCGAGACAAATGACACCGTTGTTTGCCAGAGCCTAGGCGTCTCAGTCCATCTTTGGATAAGTAGAGGTTTACGGTACTGAAGACAGACAATTACGTGTCTTCTCGCGAAATATAGACGTCCTCTCGCGCAGGTGGGGCGGCGAGCTCATCACTTAGGGTACTTTATAGTACAGGCGCGCTTGAGGCTCGTGAGGATCCAGCATTTACATATGTATCTTTGTAAACTGGTTCAGGCGCTTTGCACAAAGGCCCGGTTCTTTACATTACTTGGACGCATGATCATCAAAGTGGTTCGAATTAGAGTGGCATTCCAATCTAATAGCTGGTGCAGTAGGAACCAATTTTAAGACTATGAAATTAACTATATATATTCAGGCCTCGAGAGCGAACAGCTTCCTTCGATACCCGCCATTAGTTCGGCTCTGGATGGACATTATCGCCAAACGCAATCTATGGATGAGGCATCGAGCCGAAGCACGTCATGCTTGGCCTGCTGGCGGGCAGCTTGAGCAGCATGGTGGTGTTTCGTCTCAGGCTCGTTGAACAGGTTGACGGGTGACTCGCTGAGTAGCTTGATCACTGGCTACAAAGGCTGAGTGAGTGACCATGCGTCTGGGAGGCCGAAGACTATCGGGCCGATGCAAACAAATGCTCATTTTCTTCACTTCTTCTCACGTACCGTATCGACTGCGCAACGAAGGAACGGTACCCACAGTCAGACAAAAGTCACGCTCTACCATCGTCGCGAAACTGCTGATCAGGCTGTTAAGCCACTCATACGGATACTGGATGAGTGATAAAGCTAACCAGATCGCTTTACTCATTGGAAGTCCAATAGCGCAAATGTTACGCGGCGTTTCCGCCCTCTTTGTCACCTGCAGGGCTCAACCGAGAAGATACTCATACAGTGCCTGTTGAAGATAATACTCACGCCGTTCAGCTCAGAAAACATCAGGATCTCTCAGCCAAATTAGGAAATGGCTGCCACATAGAGTGGCGGCGAACAGGTACATGGCGATTGTTTGAGTGATGATGCCTGGCCACATGCACCCAGTCACCATATGGCCGACATAAACTGGAGGCACAGCAGAAAGAATCCCAAAGACATGCATCGTGGAGGACACAATAGCCTTCTGAGTTGGTCCCGGATCTTCGCGCTTCGTTTCAATGCAATGGCGTGCAATAAGCTGTGTGTACAACGAAGAAACCCGCAGTGGAAATCCCTCCAGCAATTGACATAGGAGCGAGCGCGGCCGCTAGCGCATCCTTTAACCTCCACGAAATTGCATGCACATGTTCGGTTGAGTTGTTTTAAAGTGACCTTATCACTTAATCCTCGTTCTGCACGTCTTCCTGGGTGCAAGTATGTTTCCCGGGTGGGGGACGTGGGGAGATTTTCTGTAGATATTTCTGCCCGCTCCATGTGCGCCATCCCGCATACGCCCTAGCCAATTGTCTACAAACACCTGAATGGCGTGCGTCCATTTCGAGTAGCCTATGTTGCGTGAAGCTCACGGATAATTTAGGCAATGCTGCGCCAATCGCTGTCATATTTCAGCCACGCATATTAGAATTTTATAGTGACCAAATGGCCCGATTCTTACTTGGCTAACTACCTGCAATGGCGTCGCCATTCGGCGTAATCTGGGCACCCAGTTCCTTCGTGCATGAATGCAAGTTGCGGGGCGCCGGCTGTCGACGCGACGAGCACAGGTAGGGTTCCGTAGAAGCAGCGTAGGGCTCGAGTTCGGGCGCTGCGTGTGAGTTGGTACATTACTCCGTGTCTTGTAAATGTTCAATGGACGACGACCGTTATGGACTCGCAAGTCATTAAGTGCACCAAAACTGCTGATGAGGCTGGGCGCGAAGAAGTCAGCGCGAAACGCCATACCCGCTTTGTTTGCAGGAAAAGTTGCGCAGGCAAGAGAGGCAGATTCTCGAGGACGCCATTTGTTACCTGGCTTTCCTGCAGTCTAAATTGCTAATGCTCGTGTCTCAAATGTGATTCTGAAGCAACCATCGATAAAGCCCTAGGATTCGTAGTAATCCCATTTCATGACGGCGTTAGTGTCTTAGTGTATTAACGCGCATTTTAGATTGACACATTTCGATCGCTCTGATTCGGTTTATCATAGCTCTCAACATATGCCTAAATCGCTGCACCTGCTTAGTGGTAGATAGGTACTGTTTAGGGAACATAATGTTGTTGCAAACCTAGCTCCTACCCCTTGTGGTAAAGGGAGTAAGGTCATGCAGTATGCTTATAGTCTATCCTCGAGGTCTCTACAATTAACGGCTCGTCAAAGGGAACTCATAACTACGAGAGAAACACAGATCCCTGCATTGACTGTAGCAATGGCGGATGAGCTCCCCTCATACGAAGACTCCAACATCGGCCCAATCATAAAATTGCAGCTCAACGAGCCACAGAAGACGTATACAGCGGACGACCTGGTTGCGGGGAATATCAACTTTGTCTTCTCGCCGAATCTGAACGAAACTTTTGCCAAAGCGTCTTACTGCCGTTGTTACGTGATTCTGCAGCTCAAATGCGCCTTTTTTTCCCAGACGTACATCTTACGATTGTACAAAAGGCCTTACAAGTGCAACAGAACAATTGCCTTTGAAATTGAAGGCCCTTTTCCTAAGACTCCCATGACCTATGGCCGTTACACGATTCCATTTGCAACATGCCTGAACCCTGCCGCGGATGTGATTCCGCCAACGATGTCTCTGGTCAACTTCACTAATACAAATGGCGGGACAAAATGGGAATTGGCATCATGGATTGCAGGCGTGGATCAAAATGGTGAAGTTGAAGCGATGTATTGGACGGCAGACAGGAAAGAGATCACCGTTGATACTACCCCGAAGACCCGTGTAATACCTTTATCCCTCACTGACAGGTGCATCGTATTAGGGGTCAACAGATACGAGCTCGTGGTGTTTCCTTCACGGATACCTCAGATGCCAAATGTCTTCGATTTGGAATATTGTGTTCGTCCATTATCACGTACCCTGCTTTTCTATAAGATTGAGGCTTACTTCTTGACAGAGTTGTGGATCATGCTGGATGATAAACCGTACATTCTCACTCGCCGTGAGCGCCTTCACGCAGAGCGTCCCCAGCTACGCATCCACGCGGCATTTTCGAGCGTCCTCTCAAACTGTGCTCTCAATTTACAATGGCCGGAACGGTTTACACGATTAAACCAACGTCTGGTTCATTATTTGGTCGTGTATATGTATACGGACGCCGGATGTAGGAAGCATGTTTTTGACGTCGATGTTATGCCGCGTTCATGCGTATAACGTGGACCCGTCTAAGACAAGGCCAGACAGCAGTTGAACTTGTCTGGTTCATACACACTCGCGGGGCCGACACAGTAGCTAAGTAAAGATCGTGGATTCATATGCTCGTTCAGTTAAGCTGATATACAGGTACTTTATATGAGTCAGTGAGCGCAGATTTAAAGCAATCATAAAGCATTTCATGACTTCATTCGGGTCAGATACCATGTCAGTAACTACAGTATGTTCAATTGGGCTTCAAAAAATTATGCTAGGAATAGTCTCTACAAGTGAGCCTTTACTACCTCGGCTTCTATTCTCTCACGGATTGGAGGCTGGAGGTTCACAAGCACGCAATGCTCTTCACGTCCTCTAACTCTCTCTACCGAAATGCAAAGAGTGTGCACCAGATCCACATGTCGTGAGCTAAAGTTTCCCGGCCGTTGGTAAGACATGCTACAGCCCTTCACTGTTAATACCAACGGTCGCCAAACAAGGCCATAATAAGCAACCGACCCAAGAACCTCTTTTCGGGTGAACTCCAGTTCGGTACTGTTCTGTAACCGTACTGTGATGATTACTGCGAGCTGCACCTTAATTTTGCGAACAAACAATAGGCGGTTAGGATCTATTGCCACGTTTACGTCAAACAGGTACGGAGCTTGATGGTACAAAACTGGCATATCAAGCAGCCTGAGCTTGTAGAGTTGTGTATCGAACGTGCGCTGCTGTAATTCCCACTCAGCCTTCCAATTCGGATCTGGTGCTAGCGGATACACAGCGACTTCCACTTCATCCTGCAAAATAAACGAACGTGTATGAGCCCCATGCTCGTTAAACCATTCAAACCAGGCTGAAACCACCCAGCGTACGCCACAATCTGAATTACCCAGCTCCTCTACCCGACATGTTGGCGGAGAATGCTGAATAGTAGCGCTTAATGTGATGTCGAATGGAATCTTGTAAACTTTGGAGGTTTCTATGCCATCAGGGAAGAGAGTTGCAAATGTTCCTAAAGGTTTACTTCGGCTGTAATCTGGGAAACATTCTTGACCGTCCTCGCCTAAGTTTACCAAACATTTCAGCTCTACTACCAAGTCAAATGGAGAGATCCTGAGTGGTTGGCTTGAATTATATGAGGACATAAGGACCTCAACGTTTCCACTGATGGTGTCGCCTACCGTGTAGTTCCGACCTTTTTGGACAACAACAGTAAGTGCATTTGACTTTAAAAGGTTTGACGTACAAGTGCGTAGAGTATTCATTGTGTAACAGAGTAAAATCTACCCCGTCTTTATGTTTGTTGCGACTTGCGGCTTGACGTGTAAGAGACCTGCCAAGTTAAGTAAGTTGTTTGTAGTGGGGGCCTACTTCGATTTATCAAGAAGCTGGATATAAAAATAGTCCGTATGAGCGTACGTTAAAACTGTTTGTATCACACTATAGTGAGCCCAACATCGTTTATCAGTGAGTGGCACAAAACCCCCGAGTGGAACAACCTCCGCGGACCCACGAACAAATATTATTAGTAACCGAGTAAGTGCGCATGACCAATCATGACATTAAAGCGTCGCGGCGGGTCTGTCCTTCAACCCTTCAACACAGCTGGTCTGGCGGAGAGGCGAATAGGATAGGCCAGGTACAGGGAATGATGAAGCAGACTTCATATTTTTTATTGTTCGTCTCAGTTCAGGTCGCGACTTAACCGGTTCTTCATCGGCACTGCGATATCCAATTAACGTACATTTGAATCAGCAAACTGTTCCACTCGGTGGGTCCGCGGAGATTGTTCCACTCGACGGTTTTGTGCCACTCGGTGATAAACGACGTTATCTGTTAACAAAGAGACAACCATTAGACTTTGACCTCAACAAATACATAGGCAACTATTTATAGCCGCCTTATCAAAGAGGTAATTCTAGAACCACTCCCTTAGTTTCCGTACTTGGCGACGTTCGATTAAACCACCGTGATCAATAGCAATTAGGTGCGCCAACTGGCGTGATGCATGATCTCGAGGGGCATATGCAGGGCCAGCCTGATGAAGGATTGCAAGCGAAGTTTGATGAAGACTCGAGTCAGCAGCCCCATTACCGTTTCCAAGAGCGATTCGATTGGCATTTGAACCAACAGCTTCATTGCCAGTCTCAGACACAGTTTCGTTGGCATGCGGAGAGGCATCATGACATTCAAAATCATGGGAATCCGGACTAGCAGCTTCACTGGTGTTTCGTTGGGTAGTTTGGTCAGTAGTACTGACATTATCCTCACTGGAACTTGGAGAAACCGTAATATGCTGACCGCCGTTCCCGTCTCTGAACCCTATGCCGTTGCTCTCCTGATTGCCTGCCGAACCCTGCGTATCGAGGTTAGGCGCGCAGCCTGCAGGTGATTCGGTAGGTCTCTGTCTGCTTAAGGTAGACGAGTTTGCAAGTGCTTCGCTAAGTCGTTCAACATCCGTTAAATAGAGAATCAACTCCATATCCCGACCAATCCACATGTAGTAAGAAAGAAGCACCCCCAGAGCAATGAAGCAAATCAAATAAGCGCCCAGAAACCCTTTAGCTACACTGGTAATCTCGACGCCGCCAGACATATTGACATCAAGGTTGTAGGACGCTGCTGCGTAAAATAGCTGGATAAGGAAAATGCAGAAATAAACCAGCCACCTTTGGATTGGACGGAGATCTTTTCTGTTTTTCGTGGAGGCGCACATGGCCCTCAGCCATATAGATTGAGCGCCGAAGACAATGGTAAGCCCAAAGAGCGTACGGAAAGTATTCGTTTCGAGCTCGGGTCGGCTGGCTTGAGAATTACCCTCATTCACATGCTCGTATGCTTCACGAATCCAGTCCAAGCGTTCGCAAACAAGTTCCCCAGATCTCAGTAAGTTACAATCAACACTGATCATGTGCTCTGTGGCTCTCTCTTATTCAGTCTACGTGACTATAGAGCGGGACGGGTGATCTTGGTCGTCTTTATATAGCCATTGATAGACCCCATACGCTTTTAAAAAGGTACAGTTGTAACGCCCCATGCATGACTATCATGCGAGACAACGCACGATCGTCGCCACGACCCCGTGGCGTAATTACATAATCAACTTTAGAGCGACGCTGAGCTTGAAGTGGAATTCAATATCCGTACCCCGCCATGGTAGTGGTTTCTCTGGCGCTGTAGTAGTCTCAATTACGTACGAGAAATGAGCCACAATGTGGTAGCCATGCTGGCCATAGCGGAGCGCAAGGTATTCGTGTGCATACACACGACTTGTGGGGCGCTTGCTGTCAACGCGACGAAGAAAAGAGGGTTAGGTTGCATATGTATGAGCGTAGGGTTCTGTTTGAGGCTGCATGTGAATTAGCTAGGGCAAGTACATTACTCAGTGTCTAATGAGAATCTGGGCGACCGCTGTGTCTTCGCGAGCTCTCCAGGACACCCTAACTGACGTAGTTGTATACGGAGAAGTCAGTGCGTGGAGCGTAATGATGCGTCAGGTCTGCTTTCGTTGCCTCCCCGCGATTGTGAGGTTTGACGTTTCAGGCGTCACTGGTACAGGCGAGCGAGACCTAACCCCAGTGTACGCGTTGCATAAAAGACTGTTTCCGTACTCGCAGCCGAGGCGTCCGAATTTGGCGGCGTTTCCCCACACGCAAAAACCGCAAACATCTGCTCGCTTTATGCTCGCGAAGCGCTCCAACTCGGCTGCGGTGCAGAGTAGCAGTGACCGAATGCATGAGCAGGTCATTCGGCTACGCAGGGATCCTGCAGGCCTTATTTCAAGGCGCTGACAGGGCTCTCACCTGGTCTCACCTAAAGCATACAAGGAGATGTAGAGTGCTCAGGGCAGTGCAGGCGGTTTTCCTATTATTATCCTCGGCGAGCGCGCAAATGCATGATGATAAGAAATCTAGCACGGCTTAACTATGTGGGACTGAATGATTCGACTCGGCCTATGCTTACACAACTGAACGCGGAAGCGAGGTAGCTGAATACTACGCAAAAGGGTTGTCGATGTGCAATCGTCTCAGGGATGCCGGCATTCGCTAAGTAAGTAGTCATTGACCCATTTCGTTATATACTCATAAAGCTCTCTACGTTACGATGGGGCTATGCTTCAGCTCGGTGGAGGTTTCATTGCCCTGCTTTGCACTCTTCTTGTCACTCTTCTCCTTCAGCTCTGGCCAAGAAGAATTGATCTTCGCCGCGTCGACGTTACGGAAAACGATATCAAACACTTCGTCATAGTGTTTGACGGCATGCGGCTCCATTCCCTCCTTGACGTGCGCGGGCATGTCTTCCCATTCAGCTCGGTTGTCTTCAGGGAACACAATCACCTTGGCGCCAGCGGTCTTCGCAGCAACAGCCTTCTCTCGGAGTCCACCAATCTGGAGGACCTTTCCGGTAAGCGACAATTCGCCCGTCATGGCAACATCGCTCTGGGTTGACATATTCATCGCAAGAGACAGAAGCGACGTGGCCATGGCAATGCCAGCGCTGGGGCCATCCTTCTTGATGGCTCCCTCGGGGAAATGCGTGTGGATAGACGCGTAATCCAAGAACCGGTTGCGAGGGAAGTTGCGTGTCATGAACATCCGAGCAAATGAGTAGGCAATGGATGTGCTCTCGTTCATGACCTCGCCAAGCTGACCAGTCCGGGTAAGCTTCGGTTGCGACTTGAGCGACAACTGCTCCTGCAACACGCTCTCAATGAACATTGGCACACCACCCACCGGCGTCCACCCAAGACCCATTGAGACACCCGGCGGCAAAGTCTCGTACATTCTATCAGAGTTGTGAACCGGAGCCCCAACGTACTTGATCAGATCCTTCGGCCCCACACGAAGTTTATACTGCTCCACTGCGTCTGGGTTCTGGATCTTGGCGTTCTCGGATACAACCTGGAACGCGATCTTGCGGAAGATTTTTTCGATGCTCTTCGTCAAACCGCGAACCCCTGCTTCCCTAGTGTAGCGGCTCACCAAGGTTCCCAACGCATCGGCTGAAATGTTCAGATCAGCAGACATGAGGCCACTCTCACGCTGAGCCTTGGGCGTTAGGTGGTTAACAGCAATCTGAACCTTTTCAGACGGAAGGTATCCAGGAACATTGATAACCTCCATGCGGTCCATTAGCGGCGCCGGAATAGTATCGAGGTTATTGGCAGTGCAAAGGAACAATACACGCGACAAATCCACGGGAACCTCAAGGTACGTGTCCTGGAAGTTCTTGTTTTGCTCTGGATCCAAGACTTCCAATAAGGCCGCCGAGGGATCTCCGTGTCCGCCGTGGCGACCCAGCTTATCAATCTCGTCGATCAGAATTACCGGGTTCTGCGTTTGTGTACGTTTCAAAGCCTGGATGATTCGGCCCGGCATCGCAGCAACATAGGTTCGACGGTGGCCCTTGATCTCGCTAGGGTCGTGCAGGCCGCCAACGGAGAACCTGTCAAACTTGCGGCTCAAAGACTCAGCCACAGATTTGGCAATGGAGGTCTTACCCACGCCGGGCGGGCCTGCCAGGCACACAATCTTACCGTCCACCGTTCCGTTCAGCTTACCGACGGCCAGAAACTCCAAGATCCGGTCTTTCACGTCTTCCAGGCCGTAATGCGTCTTGTCCAGAATGTTGCGGGCCTCGACTAGGTCAAATCTATCCTCACTGAACTTTCCCCACGGCACAGTAGACAACCAGTCCAAGTAGGTACGCACGGTGTTGTACTCACCCGAGGTTGGCTCCAGGGACCGGAATTTGGCCAGTTCTTCATCAAAGACCCTTCGCACGTCAGCCGGCATCTCGAGCTTCTCTATACGTTCCAAAAACTTTTCCGCAGACCTCGACTTGTCGTCGCTGTCCATGCCGAGCTCCTTCTTGATGTACCGCAAATACTCATGCAAGATCATTTCGCGGTTCCGCTGCTCAGTCTGGTTGTTTCCGTAGCGGTAGATACCGTCCTGCACACGCAGATACGTGACCTCCTTCGAGACGAGATCAGCCACAAGTCCAAGCCTCGTAGCTACATTTGTCGTCTCCAGAATCTGCTGCAAAGCGTCGTTCTTAGGAATGAGCGAGGCAGCAAAGTCGGCCAAAAAGTCCGGCTGCTTGAACACGCCACCGGGATTCTGCGGCACGAGCTCACTGAACTTTTCGACCTGCGCCTTAACAGTGGTGCTCATCATGGACATCTCGCGCAAGTTGTCGATGATCTTGAGCGACAAACGCTGCACTTCGTCATCCTTGACGGCATACGGCTCGTTTGGCAGAGCACTGATACCCTTCATGTACTGCACAGTGACCTGATCCAGAGCGGCATTTGTGTCCGGTTCGTCGCGTTCGACAAGATCCTTCTCTTCTGCCTCGGGCGCTGCCTCGACCACTGCCTTCACATTCTCGACCAACTCGCCAACTCGCGCGCGGAACTGAGGATACAGGACGCCATGTACTTGATACTGGTCTGGCACCGAGCTGTGAGCAATCACGACCTGGTCGAGTAGACAGACGCAGCCTACCTGGTGCACGTCGTCTACGTTTGTGACGAGCTGCGTCGTCTTGATGGGTGCCTTGCTCATTACGGCTACGACGCGGTGGTCCCAGCCCTCAGCGTCGCGCAGCTTGCGCACGGCATTTGTGAGCTTCGGGTCCGTGGACATGAAATGCGAGGCCATGCCCGGGAACACGGGGCGGAACTGCAGCTGGATGGGCAGTAGACGCTCCTGCTTTGTGATGGGCGGCGTGTCGTTGCCACCTTCGTCGGCACCACCCGCCTCAGACTCGCCAGGGTTGAACATGCCGCTCTCAGAGCGGCCCTTCTGTCCACGCTTGCGCTCAGACTGCAGGATTCGCTGGCGGCGCTCCGCACTCTCGACGGCCAGATCCTTGCCCCGCGCAGCCGGCGGCGGCGGCGACCACGACTGCCGCGGGTCCTGCTTAGCCGCCTGGCCGCTTTCGTCCTCGGCAGCCTTATCCTGCCTCTTGTCTGTCTTTGCGTCGACCTTTGAGTCCGCAGCGCCGTCGGCCGCGCCGTCGGCGTCCTCCGTCTCGCCATTAACGTTTCCGCCATCCTTCGGGTCGCGCTTCCCCTTTGAATCATTGAGGCGGGCTCGCGAGCTATGAATCTGCCGCGCGAACTGAGCATACGCTAGCCGGTGCGCGGGCGCAGCATTCGAAGTAACGCGGCATCTTTGGAACGCCACTCTACTCCACCTGAACGCCATCATTTGTGGTTAAGTGGTAGAGCTGTGACCGGTTCGCCCTTAGTCACTCTCAAGCTTGACCGGCTGGGCAAGGTTCGTCTTCTGCGAGAGCATCAGGAATACACACGTTACTGCTACCTGAGAGTGCGCTACTAAGACTAAGAAACGTGATGGCCCGCAGGGGAGCGCTGCTGCGGTATAACAGCGCTAAATCTTTACAGCGCAGCGACAGCTTTATGTCAGACATGTAACTGGCGACCGAAGAAGTCAGATTAGAGGTAGAATAAAGAGTGTAACCTGCCTTATTGATATTGCTAATCGTTTGCGCCTCCCTGCTCTAAGTAAACAAACAGTTCAGCATACTTGCGGCAAGATCATGTCGTAGATTGTTAGCGCTATGATCGAGACAGCGTGGAGTCGAACAATGAGCATGATATCTGCTCGCTCGTTAAGCGCCATTGAAGTAATCTGGGGCGTAAACGCCCTTGAATGTGTGCGCCGCGGCCGCGCCACGCTCGCTGCAATCGCCCGACCAGCGAAAATTAGATTATGCGTATGCACAACTACTATGTATATACAAGAAAAGGATTGGCCTATTCGGACGCGCGCGCGCCGTTTGGAAAGAGCTGCTCAGCGGCCGCGAGCACGCTCAGCTCGCCCTGCAGGAGCCGCTCGTTCACGAAGCTCATCGCATCTGGCGCGCCTCTGTGCAGCAGCACGGCGCCCACGAGGGCGTGGATGGTCTTTGCGCGAATTGTGGGGCCCGTTTTGTCCAAGGCCTGCTTATAGAACATGGCCGTTTCGAGGCCGGCCTTTTCGCACACGCTCGACACCGCCGGGGTGCTTGTGAGCAGCTCAAGGGCCTTCTGGTCAATGTCGAAGTTGTTGCCGTTGACGGTCGAGATTTTGGGCGTCGCCACAGGCGCTGCCGCAACGGCGCGCCACGCCTCGACGCGAAACAGGTGCTGCCCGAGAATGGCCAGCTTCTCGTTGTAGGGCACCTTTGCGTGCGCGAACGACTTGTGCGTGACCGCCTGCAGCATGAGCGAGTCCGGGAGCTCGTATGCGCCGAGCAGGCGCCGCACGGGCTGCAGCGTCTCGGCCGTGCCGGGGTAGCGCACGCCCGCCGCCGAGACCATGTACTCCTCGGGATCGCGCCGCAGGCCGCGGGCGCGGCTGCCGCCGTCGCGCGTTACGGACGACGACGTGAACGCGATCCTGCGGACGCCGCGGAGACCGACTTCGCGCAGCAACTGCGGTCTGAGCGTGGCTAGCATGGTCGCAAACAGCTGGATTAGTCGCCGTGGCTCGTGGGGTGCCGGCCAAATTTTTATAGGGTACGGTTAAACGGCGGGCGCGCGGCGGGCAGGCCAAGGTGGGTGGGAGGTTTGGCCTAAATATTTCGCAGTGGGATAAATTTATTTTTGGGCAGTGCCACACCACGCGTAATAAGCTGCGGAGCCGACATGGATATATTCAAGCTGCTTTCCCGCGGCGCGAACATCAAGCAGAAACAGAAGCAGGACCTCTCGCTGTTCAATGGCCAGGCGCCCGCGCCGACCTCCAAGACGGACATTGACCGCCGCGTGAACTTCTTTGCTGCGCCGGCGCGGTCGCGGCCGAGCGCGGACGATGCCGATGCGGACGCCACAGCTGCCGCCGCCGTGGCGCCGGCGGAGCTGCGCATTAAGACGCCCGAGCAGGCGGCCGAGCACCGCGCGCGGCTGCGGATCCGCGTGACGGGCGACGCGCCACTACCCATTGGCTCATTTGACGACCTCGTGAGCCGCTACGAGCTCGTGCCGCGGCTACGGCGGAACCTGGCAAAGATGGCGTTCGAGGTGCCGACGCCGATCCAGTCTGAGGCCATCCCTATGCTGCTCGAGGAACACGACGTGTTGGCGTGTGCGCCAACGGGCTCGGGCAAGACGCTGGCATTTGTGGCGCCCATTGTGCAGGCACTGGCCACGGCGAAGGCCACGGCGAAGGCCACGGCTGCGGCTACGGCTGCGGGCAAACGCGGCCCGCGCGCCCTCATAGTGTCGCCCACGCGCGAGCTAGCGCAGCAGATCTACGAGGTCGCGGCCGAGCTCAGCCAGGGCCTCGGCGTGTCGGCAGCCATTCTGAACAAGAAGCAAATCGCGAAGCTGCGCAACTCGGCCCCCGGTGAGAACAAGAACATGGACCTCGTCGTGTCGACGCCCTTACGCCTCATTGAGGGCCAGAAGGAGGGTCTTTACGAGCTGGCCAGCGTGCAGTGGCTCATTCTCGACGAGGCAGACCGCCTGCTCGGCGACGGGTTCGTCGAGCAAACGGACGAGATCATTGCGCAGTGCACAAACAACCGCCTCGTGAAGGCCATTTTTAGCGCGACAATGCCCATGCCTGTCGAGGACCTTGCGCGTAGCGTCATGACTTCACAGCCGTGCCGCGTGTTTGTCGGGCATAAAGAGGGCGCAGCCGAGTCCGTCGCGCAGGAGCTGCTCTACTGTGGCTCGGAGGCCGGCAAGCTCACGGCCATTCGCCAGATGCTGGCCGGCGGTGCCGTTGTGCCGCCGATCCTCGTGTTTGTGCAGAGCATCCAGCGCGCCAAGGCGCTGTTCCACGAGCTGCTCTACGACAAAGTGAACGTCGACGCCATCCACTCGGAGATGTCGCAGACGCAGCGCGACCGCGTTGTTGCCCAGTTCAAGCAGGGCGACATCTGGGTGCTCATTTGTACGGACGTGCTCTCGCGCGGCATCGACTTCCACGGCGTGAACCTTGTGATCAACTACGACGTGCCTCTCACGGCACAGTCGTACGTGCACCGCATTGGCCGCACGGGCCGCGCCGGTCGCGAGGGCCGCGCCGTCACGTTCTACGCAAACCAGGACACGCAGGTTATGCGGCCCATCGTGAACGTCATGCGCCAGAGCGGCTGCGAGGTCAGCGATTGGCTCATAGCCGCAACGGCGTCCGGCCATAAACACCGCAAGCGCGTGAAGCCCGCAAGCCGGGCCGAGATCTCGACGGTGCCGAAGATAGAGAAACGGCGACGCAAGCAGCGACAGCAGATGATCGAGGCGTCGAAACGGCGCCGCGACAAGGCCGAGCCGGCCGCATGAAAAACCCGTAATATTTGTACATATGAGACTATGATATGGCTTTAGAAGCTTCGAATCCTAGTTTGGCGCTCGTCAGGCGCTCGTCAGCCGGGGCCGCGCGCTAAGCAGCTGCGCCTGGTGCGGCCTCAGAGCTTAAGTGCGCGGATCACACGAGCCTTGACTTGTTTGCATTTTTTACTTTATGCCAACGCTGGATCGCGGGCGTGATCGCGCGCTGCGGGGGGGCTGCTCGGGCGCGCCGCGGCAGCCCATCGGGGCCCACATGGGGCCCAAACCCTGCGGCCCGAGCCCCAGCCCAAGCACGCCGCATGCGCGGCTCGCCCACGTGGGGCCGCGATTCTGGCTCAGTGGCCGCCAATTTCCCGAGCGCTGCAGGTTGCAATTGCGTATCCTATATATATTTATAAGTGTGTGTGTGTAGCTTATGCTCGGGCCGACCCGGGATCGTGCTAAACCTGGCGCGCTCCAGGCGCGCCAGAGGGATCCCTGCGACCGAGGCCCGTAGGTCCGTACATTACAGTCGTCTACTCGGCCGCGGCATCCGTGCCTTTTTCGGTACCGCCGGCATTGCCCTTATTAGTTACACCGTGGGCGACCGAGACCTCTGTGTTTGGAGACAGGTGGAATGGCTTGCGGTACTGCGACGTGATATCGTACATTGCCTGGATAACGTCCAGAGACGCGGTCAGATTTGTTTCCGGCTTGATCTCGCCGAGGCTGTCGTACTTGCTTTGCTCGCGCGAGTGCGCCTCCGTGACCTCCTCCGTGCGCGCGAACTCGTCGAGCGTGACCTGGTCGCACGTCCCGAGCAGGCCGTCCTCACACTGCTCCTGCGGCAGCTCCTTGCTCGGGAAGCAGTAGACGTGGGCCGTGCTCTTGAACTTCGCCAAAAACTTCTCGCAGCTCTGCTTAAACTCCCACAGACGCACGTGGAAGTTGAACTGCCACTGCCCGAAGCGCGGCTTGTTCCACGCCTTGTACTCCTTGCGCAGCATGGCCTTCTCGTTCAGGGGAATGAGCGCCGAGTAGCCCTCAAACATGGAGCGCCGCAGCCTAAAGAACTCGCTCACGCGGTAGAGATGCTTGTTTTTGCACGACACGAGCTTGCGCGCCGGGTTCGAGCGCGCCAGGCCCGTGATGTCGATGTAGGCGCCCGTGTCCACGTCGATAAAGCGCGCGTCGATGACGTTTTTGCCGTTCCCGCGCGTGCGCTGCACGTAGTACGGGCCGACGTCAATGAGGTACTTGCGGAAGCCCTCCTTCCGGTCCTGCGCAATGAGCGTGCGGTTGAAGTCGCGGGCCAGCCGGTCAAGCTCCATCGCCGGCATCTGCACGTCGTGGTCAGCGTCCCAGGGCATGGCCATGCCGTTCCAGAGGTGCCCGAGGAGCGAGCCATGCGCATACCAGTACGTGATCTGCATCTGCTCGGCAAACTGCTGCCAGGCGCGGCCAAGCATGTGCACGGCGGCCGTGTGATCCTCGTGCGACAGAATGCCGCGGAAAAACCGCCAGTCGTAGTGCACGCCATAGCCAACGGGGTCGTCGCGAATCCACACTTCCTCGAAGTATTTGCCGGACTCGTTCACATCCTCGAGCGCGCGCTTCACGGTCAGCGCGTGGTCCTCAACCGCGTCGTCGGCGCTCTTCACAAGCGGGTCCGGGTCCCACGTGAACAGTGTCTCACTCACGGGCGGAAACACTGTGTCAACAAAACTCTGGTTCTTCGCGCCAAGCGCCGGGTTCAGCGCGGGGCCGCTCTCATAGTACTCGGTCGGGTCCGTGTGGCCGTACTGGCGGTGGCGCAGCTGCTTCTTCGCATGCTCGACGCGGAACTCACGCGCCGGCGTCGTGCGCAGATCCTTTGCGGACGGGTCGTCAAGGGCAATCACGCGAAACGGCGCGGGCAGGTACCACTTGCAGTAGAGGCGCGCAATCATGGCTTGCTCCTGCGGCGACGCGTGCTTCAAGTACGGCATCGTCGGGCGCTGATTGAATCCGATCGTGCGCAGGTACGGGTAGAGCTTCGAGTCGAGGTCGCCACGGTCGTACAGCTTTGTTTTGTCGAGGTCCAGCCAGTCCGACCAGTCGAATTCGTGGCGGCCGGCCTCGAGGTCCGCGATGAGCGGGGCCACATCGACCATCTCGTCCCACGCCTCGTCCAGATCGTCAGTGCTTGTGAAGCCCATGGACGAACGCGCCGCGTCGGCCGCCGTCTTGGCGCCGTCGACGATGCGCGACGACATTTCTGAGTCGAGCCCCGAGTAGAGCCCCATGCAGAGCAGGATGACGGCCAGGGCCAGCAAGAGCCGCATGACCAGCCGGCGGAACATCATCGCGAAAGTGTCGTGCCTAAGCTCGAGCCTCGGGTTTAACAGAGTCTGTCTCCTGCTTGTCGTGGGTGGCAGCGGCAGCGGCCCGTTGGCGCCCGCGTTTGTACTCTCATCAAGGCAAGGGCTAAGGCAAGGGGCGGTAAAAACACGGATCTCGCGGAGGAGATTTATGCGTGGGCTAGGTACTCACGTGCAGAGATGACTACAGTCGGACCTGGCGAGAGCCATCCTCAATTGCGACGCCGCCAATTGGCCGCAGGAAACACGCGCGGCCGGCAGGGCGCACCGACGCACTGGCCAGCGGCGCGGCTGCGTGCGCTTGCCGTGACGCTATTGCTCGTCTTTTGCCGCATATTCATGACCGCAGGTTCCTTTGCACGGCCTAAGGGTCGGCCTGAAGGGAAGTTTCGGGACGGGGCGCTTCGCGGCGAATATCACATGCCCACTATTCACACGATAGACATAGTTTACGAATATGTATGTAAGAAGGGGGGAGAAGCGGGGCTGAGGACGATAAATAGCACCCATCAACTACGCAGCTACTAGGATTTACGATACGAACCGCCAGGCTTTCGGAGCAGCCACCGCTTCCCGAGTCAGAGACCACCGCACGCCCCTTATCTTCCTCGCGTGGTCTGCCACGCCTGCGCGTTACAGAAGTGCAGGGAGCCGCATCGGCGAAACTTGTTCAGGGCACGGGCATGACAAGATCATGATAAGCTCAGCCTCTTTCGAATGCAATCAGAACATGCACTGCAGTGATGCATGTCACTGACCGCTGCTGCATGCGGGGCCCGCACGACCGAGGCACATGCCTGACCCCAAATGTGAAACGCGCTAACCGCCGGCGGCTGTAAATATGAAACACAATCGGTATCGCATGATAACACCAGAGACACTATTGTGGGAACCACTGTTTAGACACCAAAGAAAAAGAGCATTATTACTTCGCATAAAATATTCGTCGCTAAACCGCACCCCAGCGGGGGTGGGAACAGAAGGCTCGCTAGCGCGGCCACTACTCAACAAAGGCGCGGTTCCGGATCCACTCAGTGAGCATCGCTGCCGCCTGCTTGCCCTTGTCGTGCGGAACCATGTGCCCCGCGCCGTAGACCTTCAGCCACGTCAAGTGACCGGCCGTCTTTGACTCGCCCGCGGGCTTGCCATCCACACGCCACGTCTTGACGTGCTTGTCGTTGAACTCGGCGTGGTCTGCGTAGGGCAGCCGCTCGAGGAAGCGGTAGACGCCCGGCCACGAGCAGATCCAGTCGTAAGCACCGTCGTACACAAGCACGTCAATGCCGGCCTCGAGCATGTCGACGACGTCCGGCGCCTCGTTCTTCGGGCCGTCGTCGGCCAGGGCGAACTCAAACCCAACCTGGTTCGAGCAGCCCGTAAAGTCGTCAATGTCCGAGCCCACGGCCTCTATCACCTCGGGCTTGCGCATGAAGTCGTCGATGTAGCTCACCTCCGGGTAGCAGTTGTCGCCACACACATCACTAATGTCGTAAACGTTGCGGCCCGTCTCGATGTACGGCTCCTGCAGCTGCGTGCAGTAGAGCTCCGCGGCCGAGCACACAAGATACGCGTACCCGGACTGATAGCACGCCTGCAGGAGGGCCTCGCAGCGTGGTACCTTCGTCCACAGGTCCTTACAAGTCTGCTCCTCGAGCACGGCAGGGTACCCACCGTCGCCGCAGGCCATGGCCACGCTCGAAAACACTTGGTTCGCCGGATCCGTAATGGGGTTGCCAATGAGCGCGGATGTAAGGTTGAATGAGCGCTCAGGATGGTTCAAAATCGCCTTGCCAATGGCCGGCAAATACTTGCCCGCGTAGCTCTCGCCCGAGATGTGGAAAGGCTGCTTCGAGTACTGCGGCAGAGCATCGAAGAGCACCTCAAGGAATGCGTAGACATCCTCGCCCGCAACGTGCGAGTCGGACACGCGGTGGCTACTGTACGAGTAACCCACGTTCACGGGCTGGTCCAGGAAAATGACGGTCGCCTCATTGTTCCATGCGTTCGGGTTCGGCGTCGTCGTCAGGTTCGCGTTGATGAGGCCCGGGCCGAGCTCGAAGAACTCGCCTGTGGCCGATGAGCATCCGGGCCCACCATTCAGCCACAGCACGACGGGGTCCTCCTTCGGGTTGCTGCGCGACTCGTACAGCCAGAAGAAGAAGTGCTTGTCCTCGTCGAGGATGTCAATGTAGCCCGAGTATTGCTGTACCGTGTCGATGCCGAGCTTGCCGGGGTCCTTCAGCCGCAGCTCATAGTTCGGGAACGCTTTATGGCGGTGCACGGTGTGGGCGCCAAACTTGCGGTTCACCTTCTTTGGCGGCGGGCGCGAGTTCACGGGCGAGTTCGGCGGCTGCAGCTTTGCCAAAACGCGCTTCGGGTTCGTGAGCCATGCCTCGTCCCAGGCCTCCTCAACCATTGCCTGCGACTCGGCAGGTAGATCCACATGCGCGCCTAGGCCGAGGGCCTTGTGCGCAAGCGTGAATCCGGACACGGAGCCCGCGTGCAGATCGTCACCAAGCACGGCCTGCTCGCGGCCAGCAGCCGCAGTAGCCGCAGCCACGAGGGTCGAAAGAATTGTAGTCCTCATACTTTACCGATTGACAAAAGACGTGCGGTTCAGCAGCGGATATAGGCGGGGTGGGCCGCTGCGGCGCTGCGGGCGAACTTATAGGCCCGCTGGACGAGGCAAGGGTTGAGTACCCAAGCGCACCGGAGTGACACGGCCTTTACCTTATCGCCGCCATTATCACATGCATAAGCGCCGTGCGAGGGCCTCGAGGGACCGCCGCCATCACGGTTCGCAATGCTGCGGAAGCGCTTGTACTCGCCGCCGCGCTGCAAGCCGTGCTTGCATCGCACACGGGCTTGCATGTTAGTGCATATGCGTGCCTGACTACTGCGCGGCGATCTCGACTTGTCTGATCATGCCGGTTATAATGGAAGCACGCTTAGACCCTTCGTTTCTAGGTGTAGTGCGGACTGCGGTGGCTTTTAGTGGAGCATTAGGCATGTGCCGGCCGGCCGGGCTGTGCACTTAGCACGGCGGAAGGAGCACGAAATTTTAGGTTCTTGAGCTGCCTCCGCGCCTCGTAATCTGCAGCAATTGAACGAGCACTCTGCGGGGCTAGTCCATGAGGCGAAGCACTGTTCATTCAAATCGTAACGAGTCACGCCGCTCGTGCCTAACCTAGAGTTCAGATCAAACAATTCAGTATCTGCGTATTCTAATCCAGAGGTTTATGGTTTATATGATTGAAAAAGTGGGTCCAGCATGTGGTACGCTGTCGTCCCAGTGGCTGCATCTAGCGTGCACAGCGCTCTGGCATGTACTGCCGGCTCAGGAAGAAGTGGTGGGGGACAACCACAGAGGCGCGTGCGTCAGCAGCCGCAGCGACCACAGCGAACGCACGGAAGTCCGGCGTACGCATTTGCACACAGCCAAAGACTTCAACTGTTAAAGCTCTGAATTTGAAATTGCGTTATTTTAGCTTCTGCTCTCTCGTTAGCCCGCTCCTTAGTATTGATTAACGGCGCGCCCAGCGCGGGCACTACATAACTCTTCAAATCACAAAACAAAAGGGATGCAAAGCGCCACTCTGTTGCAGAAACCACCCTATGCCGGCGATTCTGAGCGCATTTACGCGTAAGGGACCGTGCGACGCGCCCCAAACACTCGCGCGCCGGCCTGCGAGCTCGACGACGGCATTTTGGCGACGTAGGCGGATCTCGTGACCCGTGACCGCCCCAACGGCCACTCACCTAATCTTTCAGCACCGGCTCAAACTTACCCGTACAAACAAAAACCCCCAAATATGCTTTTCCGTACGCAGCTTAGCCGGGCCGTTCGTCCCCTTGCGCAGGTGCCTCGTCGGTTTGCGTCGTCCGTGACTGTGCGTGATGCCATCAACGAGGGTCTCGCCGAGGAGATGGAGCGCAACGAGAAGATGTTCCTCATGGGCGAGGAGGTCGGCCAGTACCAGGGCGCTTACAAGGTTACGCGCGGCCTGCTCGACCGCTTCGGCTCGAACCGTGTCGTGGACACGCCGATCTCCGAGATGGGCTTCACGGGCCTGTGTGTCGGCGCGGCCATGGGCGGTCTCGTGCCCGTGTGCGAGTTCATGACGTTCAACTTCGCGATGCAGTCGATCGACCAGATCCTGAACTCCGCCGCGAAGACCCACTATATGTCGGGCGGCTCGACGGCCCCCATCAATGTCGTGTTCCGTGGTCCCAATGGCGCCGCCGCGTCGGTGGCCGCGCAGCACTCGCAGGACTACACGTCGTGGTACGGCGCGATCCCGGGCCTGAAGGTGCTCGTACCCTGGAGCTCTGAGGACGCGAAGGGCCTCATGAAGGCGGCGTGCCGTGACCCGAACCCGACGGTCATTCTCGAGAACGAGATGCTCTACGGTGACAGCTTTGAGGTGAGCGACGACTTCCACAAGCCGGACTTCGTCACGCCCATCGGCAAGGCCAAGATCGAGCGCGAGGGCAAGGACGTGACCATTGTGACGTACTCGCGCAACGTCGGCCTGTCCCTGCAGGCGGCCGAGGAGCTGAAGAAGGAAATTGGCGTCGATGTCGAGGTCATCAACCTGCGCACGATCAAGCCCATCGACCTCGAGACGATTGTGGAGTCTGTGAAGAAGACCGGCCGCGCCGTGTCCGTGGACTCATCGTTCCCGGCGTTCGGCTTCGGCAGCGAGCTGTGCGGCCTGCTCATGGAGTCGGAGGCGTTCGACTACCTGGACAGCCCCGTTGTGCGCGTTACTGGTGCTGACGTGCCCACCCCATATGCGCGCCCGCTCGAGGCAATGGCATTCCCCGAGGTGCCTATCATCAAGAAGGCCGTGAAGCAGGCTCTCTACATCGAATAAACTTGTTTCTAGATGCTGGCGGCGACCGCAGTCTCGGGCCCTGCATTTGCAAATAATAACTTAGATACTCTGCAGGGCGACTGTGGAAGCTCTTCAAAAATAACATCCTCGATCTTAAACATCTTTTCTTTTCCTTTTCTCTATGCTCTCCTCTCCTGTTATGTGCGACGAGTTACTGGGGCAAGTGTTCTTTGGGCCCTTCGTCTCTTTTTTCTACATTGTGTTCTAACTTCATAACAATTAGTCTCACATAAACCGCTTGTTCCGCCATGCCTTTGTCGGCATGGACTGCAGCCTTTCCATGGTACGCCGTAGGTACGTGCTGAAGAGAACGATGCCAGTGCAAATGCAGATGATGTTCATCACGTAGTACCCGTCGTGGTCTATTTCGCACACGCCGCCCTCGGCCTTGCACACGTCCTTCAGCGCCATCGAATGACAGTCGCGACCAGTTGTTGAGCACGTTGCTTTTGTGAACCAGTCGACGCCGGCCAGCACGACCACGCGCGGCCACTGGCCGCCGAGATTGCTGAGTGTGTTCAGCACGGTCATATACGTGCCGCCGATATCCGGGTCGGCGATGCGCGTGTGGAACGCCGTGACGGAAACGAACTGCACCGTCGAAAGAAAGGACCCGATGACGTGCACGAGCGTCACGTAGGCGAGGAACGACGTTGTCAGTTTTGTCTTCGGGAAGTAGTAGACCTGCGACATGGACACGCACGCGAACAGGAGACGCCCGACGTAGGCCCAGAGCCAGGGCCGCAGCGGCTTCGCGCCCGACGACCACTTCGCCGCGTAGTAGCCAAAGATAATCTCGAACGGGAAGTCGATGAGCACAACGAGTGCGAGGTCCTCCTTTGAGAGGCCCTTCTCCAGCAGCTTCAGATTCGTCACGGCTTCAGCCGCCTGGAACGCGATCTTCGCGACAAGGTGCACCGTGACGAGCGAGCGCATGTTCGGCAGCTTCAGGACGCTTTGCATGGTGCGGTAGATGCCAGCAACAGACTCGTCGTGCACCTCGTCGGCCGAGTCGTGCTGCCCGCCGAACATGACCTGCAGCGTCACCACGAAGTACACGAGCGCGCACCACAGCAGGTAGCCCTGCAGCGTGACGAGGCCGCGCGTCGGGTCCGGCACGTTGCGCACGTACTTGTTTGCGAACTCGGGCGAGCTTAGCGCCAGAAAAACGGTGAAGCTCGTGAAGTAGCCTGTGTTCATGCCGATCGTCTGCGCCGTGCTTGCATACGAAAGCGCGTCGTGGCTGAGCAGCGTAAGGGCCCAACCGTCGACGGCAATGTCCTGCGTGGCCGAGCCGAACACGAGCGTGCCGAACATGAGCGTGAGCGTCGTGAGCTTCGTGGCCGCGTTCTCCATGAGGTCGGTCACGCACCAGCTGAGAATGAGCAGCACAAGCGTGCTGAACAGCTGGATGGGCACAATCCAGGACCGCCGGCGGCCAAAGTCGCGCCAAAAGTACCCGTCTACGAACGGGCTCCACAGCAGCTTCAGGCTGTACGGGTACGACGCAAACGTGAACAGGCCGACCTGGCTGTACGAAAGACGCTCTTTCAGGAAGAACGGGATGCTGCCGAACGCCAGGCCAACAGGTATACCTTGCACAAAGTACAGCAGCGTCAGAAAATAGAAGTTGCGGCGGTCGCGGCGGCTCAGCGAGCTTAGCGACAGCGACGCCTCGCCCGCGTCAAGCGGGCGCTCGACCTCCGCCACGGGCAATTGCGGCGCGGCGCCACCCTCGCGGAACCGCTGCAGCTCCACAGACTCCTCTGCTAGCCTCATCCGCACGCCCGTCTCGCCGGCAAAAACCCAAGACCAAGCCGTTTGTCGACAAGCCGGACCAGGGCTGCTGCTGCGTGTGCTTCTGCCTCGCGACGTCATTTGGGCAAGGGTTGTACAACGCTGGCCGTGGAATTCGACGCCATGGCAGCAGCAGCGCCAACGAGCAAGCGGCTCGCGTTCGCGGTATGCATAAGGTTTCTATATATATATTTCTTGTACCTTTGAAGCCGCGTAATCGCGACCTGTACATTGTTGACATCACCGGAGCAAAGGAGGTGCGTAGGCGGGTTTGCCTAATGGCGCACGACAGCACAACGCGAGCTACAGAGTGGCGCGGTCGTCAACGGCGAACCGCTGCGAAGGTGACGCAGGTGTTGGCGCCGACGAGGACGTTGGCACGGCCAGCTTATGTTGCGGGAACTCGGGGCGGTGCGCGTTCACGCCGAACAGCCAGCCCCAGCTCGCGCGCTCGCCGATAAAGTACACGGCAAACGCCTCGGCGAGGCCAAACGCAAGGCCCGACAGGTTCTCGCTAAACGAGTGGAAATATGTGGCTGTGAAGAACAGCATGACGCCCCACACGGCCAGCAGCAGGAGTGGGCCCTTCGTGCTCCACCGCAGCGGCCCGCGCGACCACACGTCCGGCAGAATCTCCATCCACAGCACAATGCTCGAGTGCACAAGCAAGAAAACGTGCCCACTGGCATCATGCCCGCCGCCCCAGAACCCACCTAGCTGCTTGCACAACCAGCTCGTTTTGAGCTCGGCCGGCGGCGGCACGGGCAAAAGCGCGCCACCGGGCCCGGGCGGCTCGACGTCGGGCAGCTCAATGGCGCAGCTGCCGCCCGTGAGCATGAAGATGCGGTCCATGAGCGGCGGCCCGAAGAACCACTGCGCGAACAGCACCCACCACAGCGTGGCGGCCACGTACCGCGCCACAACATGGTACGCAGCGGGCCGCTTCAGCGAATGCGGTGGCGTGTTCCGCCGGCCTATGTACGACGCCCAGAACACAAGCGTGAACCAAAACCAGCCGCGCTTCACGAGCGCCTGGTTCAAGATATTCGACTTGCGCGCGAAGTAGTGCTCGTTCTGCAGGCCTAACGCCGTGTACGCAGCATAGCTGCCAGCAATGACAATGGTTACGTACAGGCCAATTACAGCCAGCTGTGCTGACCGCGGTGCCTGGTGAATCTCCGACATTGTATCAGCACCGTTAAATTTCCAGTGGTTGCTCACACCAACTGGGGTTTGTGGTTTAGGTGGTGGCACCGATTAATGGACTGGGCGCACGTGCTCAGAATGGGGGGAGAGTGAGATGCAAAGGCCACCATATTGTGGAGATCGCCGTATCCTGGCGCTAAACCCCGGGGGGCCTTCTGACTCAGCAGCACTGATCTCGCGAGCGCGAACTTCAGGGTCCCACCAAACGGTACGCTCCCGCGTCGCAGACACCAACGGTCGCCCCTCAAGATGGACTTCATCAGCGACGACGGCGGTGCACGACTAGGGTTCGATGAGACCGACGATGTTATTGCAAATGAAGAGTTCAGCTCGTGGCTGAACACGCAGCTCCCCGGCGCGTCGCAGGGCCCCGTGCCGCAGCCGCAGCCGTCCCCGCCGCCGCGCATGTCTGCGGCGGGCATAAACCCGCAGCACGCGCCGGGGCCCGTGCCACTGCCCGGAAGCAATTTGGCGATGGGTCAGACGCGCAAACAGTCGCCCGCGCCGCAGATCTCGCCGAAGACGCAGTCGGGTACGCCAAACCCGTACAATGCCTGGAAGAACAGCGGCAATCCGCCTTCCGCAGCCGGCCCGCCGCGGCAGTCGCCACTGAACGGTGGGCCCGGTTATGACGGCTCGCTGCACGGCCGTACGCCCTCCGTCGCCGCGGAAATGTCCCGCTACATGGCGCAGATGCCGAGCCAGCGCATGATGCAGCAGGGCCCGCAGCAGGGCCCGCAGGCCGGCCTGGGCATGCCGCCGGGTATGCAGAACCCGCAGGCGGCGGGCCCGAACGGCGCGGGCCTGAATGGCATGGATGGCCTGGCCATGCCGAGGGAAATCCCCAGCCGCCAGGGCGCGCCCATGGGCATGCCGCACGGCATGCCGCAGATGAACGGGCCGATGGGCCAGCAGGGCCCTAATATGCCCCAGGGAATGCCGATTCGTAGCGGGTCAGCGGCCTCGCGCATGCACCCGAGCATGTCGCCGGCACCGCAGCACCGCGCAAGCATGATGGGCTCGGCAGGCATGCCGCAGGGCGTGCCGGGGCCACCGGGGACCCCTGGTGGGCCTCAACCGACGAAGTTAGGCCCGCAAGGTCCGCAAGGAATGCCCGGTGCGGGACCCATGGGGCCCATGCCACCAAACCAGCCGCAGATGTATCCATCCCCGGCTATGCATGGTCAAGTGATGAACGGTAATATGCAGGACGGCCCTATGCCATACGGCCCGGTGATGCAGCCGGGACACGGGCAGGGATCGCCGGTAATGGGAGAGGCCGTCATGTCTCCACGAATGGGGCCGCAGATGCCGCCCACCATGTTCGGGGCTGGTCCCCAACCCCGCATGTCTGCGGCAGGTCCCGGCTCGGTTGGTCCCAGCACTGCGAATGTGGCCGCTGCGCGCAGAGCCAAGAGGCGTACGACGTCAATGGCTTCGAACGGTGCTGGTCCTGGCGCAGCCCCAGGTCCGGGGCCGGCCCAGTCACCAATCAGCATGGCTCAGTCCCCGCGGCCAACGCCTACGCCAAACTCTAATTTCCCACCCGGCGTCATGGGTCCACAAATGCCACAGGGTCCTCAAATGCCACAGGGCCCTCAAATGCCACAGGGCCCTCAAATGCCACAGGGCCCTCAAATTCCACAGGGCCCTCAAATGCCACAAGGCCCTCTACCCCATTCGCGGCCGATGTCGAGGCCGGGGTCGCGCGTTGGCGTGCAGCAGAGCCCGAGCGCCCCGATGGCGCAGAGCCAGTTCCCAACTCCTCAGATGCAGATGCAGCCGCACCCCGGCCAACCGGGCTCTGTCGGGCAGGTCATGATGCAGGGACCGGCGCCCATGGGCCGCGCGGGGCCTACGCCATCCGTCATGCCTCCACACGGCGTTCCAGGGCCTCAGGGACCTCCGCAGCAGCCTGGTCCCCGCGAGCGGGAAGCAGCGCTAACTTGCATGTGTACGCGATGCCGAACGAAGTTGTTCGCCTCGCCCTTATCGCCCTCTCGCTGTACACTCAAGTGCACAAGTTCGGCCCGCAGAGCATCGCCATGAAAGAGATTGTGCGCCGAATTGACTCGTTCCCGTCATTGGAGCAGCGCCGCATGGTCGAGAAATTCGAGATCTCGCGCGGCGGGTCGGTCTCAGAGCTCTCAAGGCTGCCCATTTCGCGCGTACTAGCGCCGATCTTTTGGCGGACAGTGGCTGAATGCTACAGTCAAATGGGCATTGCGCCAATCCCGCAGAGCGTGTCGCTCGGCGCCAACGGGCCGCAAGTCCCGTTGTTCCCGCTGTTCCAAGCCGTGCAAGCTCTCGGTGGTTATATTGACACGACGCTGACCGGCCGCTGGCCCATTGTTTTGCGCATGCTTGAAATCCCGCCTCAGGGATCTCTTTCACCCATCGAGATTATATGGGTGTACGCGACGGCTCTGCTTCCGTTCGAGGTGTATGCCTCGCAGCATGAGATTGCCCGTCGTCAACTAGTATCGCAACTCGGTCCGCCTCGCACGTCGGCGGCGGTTGCAACCGCCGCAGCTGCTCAAGCCGGTGCTGCTCCTACGCCGGTTCAGAACCAGAGACCAGGCACGCCGGGGTCGGCTGCGAATGGCCCAGGCGTAGGTGGCGAAGGTCCTGGCCCCATGGGTCCAGGTGCGGACTTGAGGAATCAGGTACAACGTTCTGCAACGGCTCAGCGCATGCGTGCTCCGCCAACCCAACAAGCGCCTGCCATTTCGCAGACTCAAGTCAGGGCTCCGCAGCGCCGTGCGCCACCAGGGATGACACAACCAGGCATGATCCCTGCGGCTCAGGCAGCAATGCAGCGCGATGCCCTAGCGGCGCAGCGTGCGCAGATGGGTGTCTCTGGAGACCAGGTCGGCGCGTTTGGACCAGGCGGCCCTGGCGTAGCACCTCCAGGAGCAGGGCCTCAATTTGCCGGAAGTGATCTCGCGGCGCGCGCAGCCAGTGTGGCCGGTATGCCGAAGCCGATGATGAATGGGGGCTTGCAGGGAATCGCCCGGGGTCCCTACATGGACTCTCCTGCGTCAGGTCCGGGAGGCCCGATGCACAATCGGCACTCGCAGGGCCCGGTTGGTGTTGGCATGCCGGGCACTGTGCCAGGGGCCCCAATGGGACATCCCAATGGTCCTGAGGCGGCTTCAATGGCTAGTCGCCATGCCCCTGGTGATATGCATGCCGCAATGCCGCCTAACTCAGTGGGCGCGGCTATGCAGCAAAGAATGCTCTCTGATAGCATGCATGCGGGTACGCGCCCGCCGACTGCCGGGGGAATCGATGCTAATGCGGCCGCGAAAAGAGCGGCCCTTGCCGACGAGGAAGGTCGCAAGCGATCGCGTATCGGTGGCCCACGGTTTGGAGAGCAGCTGCGTCGCGAAGCACAGGGTAAAAATACGTTCAGCGTTTTGTCCGAGCACGGCCAGTACTTGTTACAGCGCAGGCACTCGTCAACACATGGAGGCCGCAATGTGCGTCTTTTGTCTGCTCTTGGTAATGAAATTGAGAACTGGCGTCCGGATGTGGCCTTTCCTCTGGATCTTGGGATTGTTGACCTCCACGCTGTGACCCGCAGTCTCGCCAGCCAGCATCCAGCCGAGGTTCGTCAGACACTTGACAAACTTATCGTTGTGAGTGCGAATCCTCGAGTCCACGAGTCTTTGCAGCACTGTCCTCGCTTGCTCGCGAACCTGTGCAAGCTAGTAATGAATATGATTGATCAACTCCTTGCACCAGCAAGTGAGAGGAAAATCCTCCATCCTGCAATCAGCAGCTCGGACGTCGAGATCGTGGAAGATGAGGCAAAGCTGCTCGCTCGCGGGTCCAAGGGCCTCGCTGCAATGAATGACGCTCTGAAAAAGTACAAGCGCGAAGGCCAAGGCGAAGTCGTGATTGAGGTTGACTCGCAGACTGGTGCCGAGACAGGAAAGCGTTTTTCGCGTGGCGATGGGAGTCAGAATGGTGCTGCTTCCAATGGCTCTGACTCCCCATCGAGTAGACCTTTGGAGCCGTCGCGCCGTCCGTCTGCTACAACTTCGGCAGAAGAACCGGACCTTGGCCAGGCCCAAGATGATAATGCGGATAAGGACAAGCCGTTCTACTTCCCTAGCTATGGTACGAGGTACCAGCGCGTCGAATCGGAAATTTGCACACTGGAGAAACCGCCTGAGGAAATGAGTGGATTCTTGATGACGTCGCTTTGCGACAGATTGGTCCTTGCTACATGTGTCTTGCGGAACCTATCATTTTCGGAGACGAACCGGCCCGTGATTGCGCGGAAGCCGGAATTCTTGCAGCTTCTGTGGCGCGTATTGGATGTTCTGGGCACGCATGAGAAAGTTCTGGACTGCGAATTGCGCACTATGGATCTGTGCAAGGACCTCTTGACAGTTTTGGGTAACGTTGCCTTGTATATTCAGCTTCCCAACTCGCGCGAGACCCTCAAGTTGATGCTGTTTCTGCTCAGCTTCGCTCCGGTTGAATCACCGTTTACCGAAAACGGCGAGCTCAAGCTAATGGACTATGACATAGACGTGCACCGGTACCTTCCGAACGCGATTGATGTCTTTGCCAAGATCGCACCGCGTGAGACCCCCAATCGGCGACTAGTGGAGGAGGTACTGCTAGGCACGAGCGAAGATCCGGGCTACAAGGAGCTGATTAGTAGATGGCTGAAGGCCCAGGGAAGGTCTGACTTGTACCCCGCTGAGCTCCTGTCTCGCATGTTTGCATTGTCGATTGCCATGATGCCATTCACACACTTCCGTCCGCCCTCTCGCGATATTGACACCCGTCAGCCGTATCTGTTGCAGGCGACTATGGCCGCAGAATTGTTGGTGAACATGATCCCGGACGATGAGGATGATCACGGCGTCAATGTCGCGCTTAGCTGGCTGGAGAGCGTGGAGCACTTCGGCGCTCGCATGGTTCGTACTTTGAATTTCATGGGTATGGTTGTCGTCAACCAACCTGAAGTCAATGGAGAGTACATGCGCCCTTTCGCCAAAATCACGCAACGAGGAGTCAATGTGGTGCAGCGCTTGTTCAAAAAGGCAAAGCGGTCTCCAGAGTTCAATGGTTCTGGTATTGTTCCCACAATTGAGCATCTCCTTGGTGGCCTCATGGCCGCGAAGATGGACAAGGTTGTAGTGAAACATCTGAACGCGCTTTACGATGAAAGCACGCATCTGCAGAAAGAGTCTGCGGAGACGCCTGCAAAGCAAGCTGCACCGGCAGTCAAGAATTGAAGACATGATGATGATAGAAGAAACTGCTCTGAAAGAAAGAAGCAAAAGCAAATTAAATTAATCTATGCCACCTGCAGCAGCGGCTTAACCCGGTCATTCAAAACCTCGCTGTTAGCGCAGCAATAATAATAATTAAGTAGCTGTGGCCGCTAATAATTACACTGATGATGCCCTTTGATATGTTTCGGTTAGAAACCGGTAAAGCTTGCCGCCATTTTCTGGGCCCAAAATGTGGTCTAAATCCGATCGCGGAAGATCGCAGAGTTCCATGAAAGTGGTAACGCGCTTCGACAAAAGCATAGCGTTCTGCGGCGTGATTCCAGGAAGAGCTTCTAGCATTCCCAGCGCGACCGAGTCGAACAGTACTGTCTGGCCAGCCTTCGCGCACTCCTCGGGATCAGGGTCCTCTTCAAATTCTTTGAGACCTCTGAAAATGGAGGCAGTGTGCAGTGGAGACGCACTCCAGACTAGCTTCAGTTTCGGAAACCGCAGAAGCAAGGTTGCAAGGTTTTGTTGAATCTCGCGCTGCACACCAGCAGACGTGCGCGAGCGAATATCTTTGAACGGCTCCATTGTGAAATGTGACAGGCTGTCGAACTCGATGAGGAGGATGGCGATTTTGTAGTGACGGAACATGGCCTCACATTGAGAATAAAGTCGTCCGTCACGGAAGCTACCGATCAGATCGGTTACACTTTTGCGCTCGACACACATCTTGGGCGTTAAGATATAGTCACCCACGAGTAAAGTAACTGGGATGATCTCCATTTTGGACTGAAAGATCAAGAACGGAAGCGCAGACCTGAACTCACGCACGTCAACAACAATACGCTGTTTCTGCGAGGTGACATAGTTCCTCCGCGACCCAAATACAGCTCGGGTATTGCTCTCGGGATCCTCATCAGCATCGCGCAATGTCATGGGCATAAGCCCCTTCTCGCGAATGAGTTTCGTAAAGGCTTCCTTCTCGCGACGCATGGCATTAAGGTACTGAAGCTCCTCCACCGAGCGTTGGTAGTAGACGAAATGAAGGTTCACTTTTTTGCCGCCTGCCGCATATCGCTCGACCTCACGCGTAAAAGGCAGATCCGGATCGTACATTACGACCTCGTCGGGCTGGAAGTTCATCAAAGAAGCTTGCCCGTTCTCGTAAGTCGTGAACATGAGATTGAGCGGGTGCTCTTTATAGGCAAACTCCAGGGTATGCGAGCCCATTAATAGCTCGGTTCTATTTTCATCGCCGTTCTGCTGCTCGCGGGCTTCGGTTTCTTCATCAGTCTGCTTGGCTTGCACGGGTTGCTCAGAGTCTGATAGTCTGCGTTTTTTGGATGCCGTCCCCGACTCTTCAATGGCATTTGGCGAGTGCAATTGCATCGGAGACGAAGGCTTTGGCGTTGCTGACGGCTCCGGTGTTGCTGACGGCTCCGGCGTTGCTCGCTCAGGTGTTTGCGAGGCGACAGCAGAGCCGCCGCGCACGCGACGCCTACCGGGCCTGTTCTGGTGCTGGCTCTTTGCCTTGGCTTCAGCTCGCGCACGCGCAGCTTCTTCCTCGGCCTGTCTCAGCTCAGCCTCTAAGCGCCTCTCTTCGTCTTCGCGGCTGTCAACACGCTCGTCGGGCTGAGCGAGGTACTCACGGAGCTCCAGCATAGACCTCTGAGACCTAAACACGAGCAGAACGCGGCGCCCCTCTTCAGTGTCGCGAAGCAGCGCTCTGATATGTCTGAATTTGGCAGGCCAGGCACCAATGACGGCCGCATGTTTTGCCTCCGCATATAGCGCCTCAGCAGCTGGTTGATCAGTCCACGGCTGAGCAGTGTCCCTGCGCGAGTAGTCCAAATGCTCCCAGAAAGTACGAGCATCGAATCTCGTGAGCGTGTCCAGCAGCTGCTGAAGCGTGGAAAGGGAATTTGCACTCTGGCGCCCCTGGTGCGATATCTGGTGCCAAACGCCCTCCAATGCCACACGAATACGTCGGTGGAGGTCCGGTGCGCCCAGCAGTGCTTCGGCCGTGACCGCTGCATCCGCTTGTACTCCGCCACCCGCACCGACCGGGGCCAAGAAGTCCATATCGAGATGTGGCACGCGCCGCTTAACGTCACTTAACACAGCTTGCATAAGCTCAGCTATAAGCGCTTGCATGCGGCGTACGGGCTCGGGCTGCTCGACAATTACCTCGTCCACTTCGAGCTTCGGCATGGACTTATCCACGACCACATGGAACCGAGGCCACAGACTGATCGTACGCACACCAAGGACGCGCAGCCGCAGTGGGAGGGCAAAGCTGCCACTAACGATGCGCTCAGGTGCATCGCTGAGGGCCCGAATAAACGCAACGTTGTTACTCTGCCGCAGCAGCTGCAGCACAAAGGCCGTCGACGAGTGCTCAGCCACGCGCTCCGCATGCGCCACAACAATGCCGCTCACAGAGCGAGCATCAAGCACTCCCGTGAGCATATCGACTACTGCAATCGGCGCAGTAATGGAGTACGTGCCTCCCTGGCTGTAAAGCCGCGCGCGTTTAGCAGCGGATACGCCAAAGTCGATGACCTCTTCGCCTTCGGCGCCAGCTGGATTGAAATCCTCTAACCGCGAGCCCAGAATAAGCACGAGCGCGCCTGGTGAGGCCTGCCGCACCTTCGCGAGAAACAATTGCAGCACCTCGCTGAGCCCTAAGCCGCGGCCCAGAACTAAAAGAAACTCAGACTCGAGCATGTCTCTCACAATCGCACGCATATACTGAGGCACACCATTAAAGAGCTCGTCGGCTTCGGCGTCGAAGTCTTTAAGAATCGTGGCCAGAGCCACGAGATCCGTTGGTGCCGGCCCAGGCGCAAGCGCCGGACTCGCATCTCTCGTGATAACTTCTGTAGGGTCATGTACAGGATCTAGCGGAGCATTGATTTTCCCTTGTTCGAGTTGACTGACGGGCTCGCTTTCAGACACGCTCGGCTGCACAGTTGCGCCCGTGGGCACGCCCTCGTCCACAAACAGTGCATCTTCTTCTTTGGGGAGCACGTCCTCGCGTTCTCCATTCCCACTCATATTTCGGCTGATGCTTGAAAACGGTGTACCTCAATTTCTACGGTGGTGCCTCAATTTCTACTGCAGCACTCAAAATGGGCAGCCACTCTGCGCATCAACGCAGCCGTCTCGGCAATCTAGTCGACTTGCGCTCGGCTTGCGAACCGCGGTTACTACATGCGCTCACCTCCTCCGCGAAGGCCGCCTTTGCACGCCGTTTGCCCAGTGTTTGCAGGTATATTGCGCGCTTTAGAGTTACAAAAAGCAGTCTTCAAGTTTTGATAAATATCGGACAGCGACTTCGCGCCTCTAGTCAATAGAATACATGTATTAGTGCTCGACAATGAGCTCCTCGCAGCCCCAGTCTTCGTAGCTTCCGTCCGGGAGGTATCTTCGTACAACCAGCGGAATCTTGCGCTGCGACAGCTCCTTAATGGCGATCTGTAAAGGGTCGGTCTCGCCCTCAAGGTCTACAAGGACGGGCGCGTTCATGGAGATCTGCAAGGCACGCGTGCCCAGAATGCGCGCGCGCTCGTACTTCGTCATGTAGGGCGTCGTCGTACGCTGCTCCTTCGGGATCGCGAGCTCCTGCTGCGTCTTCAAGCGCTGCCCCGGCACGTTGCCCTGGCCGCCTGGCACCACCTGTCTGCCGTCGTCCGCAAACTGCGTCTGGTCCTCGTCGTCCTCCTCGACGTTCGCGTCGCTGAAGTCATCTTCGAAATCGTCGTAAGCGTTCTCGAATCCCTCGTTCAATCCGGGCTCCTCGTCAGACATTTTTCACGCGGCTGCAACTGGATGCCTACAGACCGGTTCACCGCTGGTTTCTGAAATTTGATCGCGCGCGCATACCCGTATCCAGTGTGTTTATCACGTGATTTTGGCGAAGGTGGTCTTCAGCGGTTAACAGCTTCATCACATGCGGCAGCGGCCCTGGATTCATCAAAATTTCACGGTGGGAGACATGAAGCCGAGGCCGCGTCAATTCTGTGGCGTGCCAGGATGCGGCAAGAGCTTCGACCGGCCCGCAAAACTCGCCGAACATGCTCGCACCCATACGGGAGAAAAGCCATTTAATTGCTCCACCTGTAGCAAGGCTTTCACAATGAAGAAGCATCTGCACGTCCACGAGTTGAGCCACCTCGACGCGAAGGACAAGCCATTTGTGTGCGAGATATGCGGCATCGGACACGTCTCCAAGCAGCACCATACGCGCCACATGAAAGTGCACGAGCCCAAAGGCGAGCACAGCTGCGATCTCTGCGGAAAGACGTTTGTGCAGTTGAAATCATTCCAAACGCACTACGAAAAACACGAGGTCTGTGACAAACCGGGCTGCAACAAGGTCTGTCGGGACAAAAACCACCTAATTGACCACACAAACAAGTACCACTCGCAGCGATACCACTGCGGGCTCTGCTCCGGAAAGTACAACACGGCGGATGAGCTGCGGCAACATACGAAGGACTCCCATAAACCTGAACCAAAGCCGGTAAGAATACCGCAGCCGTCAGAAACCGTGGCGTTCATTACTGGCTTGGACTACGAGGTGCGGCCGCTGGGATGTCCATACACTTGCGGCAAGCGGTTCACCAGAAAGTACGATCTGGACCGCCACTTGAACACACACAGGGACCCGCTGCCTGAGGCAAAGATGGTCTGAGCTAATCTTATTTATTCTAAGCATTGTACGTAGTAGAGAACATGACTTATAGGTATCGACTCCAAGTGCTACGCGGAAGGAGGATTGGGGGGGGCCAACCTCTCCACTGCAGGTGCATGTAGTGTGGTGCCCCTGCCCTCAAAAAAATTTATAAGCCTTAAACATAACGGAGGCTTGAAATTTTCAGCTCTACAGACTCGGCCACCATGGTGATAGCCAAGCGAAAGAGAGAAGACGAAGGCGCTTCGCTCTTGAAGGATGACGTGGCTGTGTCGCGGCTCGACACGCCCTTCCCTCGCGGCGGCGGCTCCGAAATCGCGCCAATTGAGATAAAACGCGCCGAGGCGGAGGCCGCGCGCGACGTCTACAACGAAATGAAGAATGCGAAGAAACCGAAGCGGTCGGCAAAGACGGCGGCCAAGCCCACAAAGGACGTGCAGCGGATTGACCCGCTCGTCCTTTCAAAGATCAAGGTCGGCACCATGATCCTGGGCCAGGTCGTTGACGTGCACCAGTCTGTGGGCGAGCTAGTGGTCTCGATTCCGAATAATTTGGTTGCATACTGTCCCACGGAGTTCCTCGATCCCTGCATCGTTGGCAGTTTTCTGCGCTTCGTAGTCACGAATCTCGGCGAGGCTCCGAAGCGGCGTCTTGAGCTGAGCTTTGATCCGGAGCTCGCGAACCAGACGCTGAACGCTACGGAACTGACCGAGGGAATCGCCATCCAGGGCATTGTCGAGAGCGTTGAGGAGAAAGGTGTGGTGCTCAATCTGGGGCCTTCGCTGGGCCTTGGGTTCCTGTCCGGTGGTGATTACATCGAGGACCAGCCCGTCCTCGCATTTGTACAGAACGGAGAAAAGCGGATTAAGCAGCTCACATCGTCGCCTAAGGCGGCCGTCGCTGCGGTCCTTAGCCAACCGGCGCTTACGCCGGGTTCGCTCGTTCAGCTCGCGCCCGTCGAGCGTCAAACGCCGTTGGGTAATGTTTACGAGCTTATTAGCAGCACAACCGGTACTTCCGACGCAGTGCACTCCCTGGGCGACATTGAACGCACGCCGGCCGTTCGTGTCATTTTCAGCTACCCTCCCACTCAGATCAACGGCGACCGCCAATTAGGTGTGTCTTTGCGACCGCATATTGTGTCTTTGGACGCTCGCGAGCTCGCCATTAAGCAGGGAGACAAGCTGAAGGTCACGGTCGAGTCCGTGAAGCCATCGGTTGGTCTGTTTGTGAACATCGCTGGTACAGACACGCACGGATTTGCGCACATTTCGCAGCTGCAGTCTGGAGAGGTACAGCTGGAGCAACTGCCGAAGTTCGCTGAAGGCACGGAGCACGAGGCTCGCGTGACGAGTGTCTCTCCTATTGACGGCCTTGTGTATCTGTCCCTTGATCCTGCCGTGCTGAACCAGCGCTACATGAGCATCGCAGACGTGCACATTGGCGACGTCGTTGAAAACGCCGCCGTGGAGCGGTTTCTGCCTAAGGGCGGCGTGCTTATTCGCCTCAGCAAGGGCATTATTGGTATTGCGAACGAGCAGCAGCTGAGCGATGTTCCGCTGAAGAACCCTGAGCTCAGATTCAAGCAGGGTCAGCGTGTCACAGCTCGCGTACTCGATGTTGACGCCGAGCGCAACCGCGTAGAGCTGACACTGAAGAAGTCAATTGTGAGCGACGAGGGCCCCATGCTTCTGGGTTACGAAATGGTCGAGGATACAGTCGGCACTGTGTTCCGTGTGAACGAGCGCGGCGCAAAGTTGCTTTTCTTCGGCGGAGTGAAGGGCTGGCTCCCGGCAACAGAAATGCTGGAGACAACCGCTAACCCCGAAAAGCTGTTTCGCGTTGGCCAAACCGTCCGCGTGCGTGTCCTTGAGGCCGACGCGTCCCGCGACCGGCTTATCGTTACGGCCCGGCCCAATTCAAATCTTGGTGAGCACATTGGCGAGATTCGTGACGGCACCGTTACTGCCCGTGTGAAGGGCGAGGTTCGGGTGGACCTTGGCGGTGAGCTGGGCGAGGTTGCTCTGGTGGACAAGCCAAAGGTTAAAACCGGCGATGAGCTCCGCGTGAAGATTTTGTCTGAGAGGCTCGCCACGAACGACGCAAGGCTGATCGAGGCAACGCTGCCGCGCGACGTGAATGATCTGAACATTGGTCAAGAACTCCCTGGCTATATTTCTGGAAGCCAGCCCAATATTGGTGCCTTTGTGAGCTTTATGGATCAGCTTACTGGTCTGATCCCCGCTAATGTACTTGGTGATTCGACCTGGCCTGCGGTGGGCACGATTCTGGCAGTTAAAGTGGACAATGTCGACTTCAGCCGCAACCGGTTTTATCTGTCGCTGCCTGACACTGGCAAGACTGTTTCGGCCACGATCACGGCCGTGAAGCAGACGCAGCTCAACATCTCTGTGAATGGACAGCAGGGCCGCGTCGACGTCTCGCAACTGTTTGCGTCGATGGACGACATCCGCGATCCCAAGCATCCGCTTGCCGACTTCCAGGAAGGCCAGAACCTGGATGATCTTACCATTGTCGGTAGGCATGATGCGCGCACACACAAGTTCCTGCCGCTGTCTCATCGCGGTGGTGTGCATGCGCTTCTCGAACTCTCGCGCGTGCCCCCCGTGCAGCTGTCCGTAGGTATGAAGGCGTTGGCATTTGTGAACAATGTTTCCGACGACGGCGAGGCGCTTTGGGTCTCCCTCTCTCCGACCGTACGTGGCCGCATCTCGCTTGTGGACCTCACGAATGATACGGAACTGTTAAAGGATGTGAAGGGCAACTTCCCTATTGGCTCGGCTCTTGAAGTTACCGTGCTCAAGGTTGGCCCGAAGCTAGTGCTGACTGCTTTGGACGGCGACAGCAATTTGGCTCTTGTGAGCGCTGTTGACCCCTTCAAGCTAATGGTTCGCCTTCCCTACCACAAGACCGCGGATATTCCTGGTCCGGAGACAGGTGATGTGCTCGAGCCGCTTGAGTCGAAATTTGAGCACAAGCAGATTGTAAAGTTCCGCAAGGTGGGCTCGCGTATCACGCTTCGCACTGTGGACCAGCCCGAAATCAAGGTTGGTGCGGTTTTGCAAGGTATTGTGAAGAACGTTGCTGCTGGTGGTGTGTTTGTCCTGATCGGTGCTGGCAAGATTGGCCGTGTCCAGATCGGCCAGTTGTCTGACTCCTACCTAAAGAACTGGCAGGGCTACAAGAAGGCTGGTGAAGTAGTGAATGCCAAAGTGTTGGAAGTGAAGTCTGACGGCAAGATCGAACTCTCGCTGAAGCCCTCGGTGGTGACTGGCAAGAAGCAGCCCAACATTGACAAGGTCGATGTGGGCAAGAGCTACAAGGGCCTTGTTCGCCGCATCGAGCGCTTTGGTGTTTTTGTGGACTTTGCTGGTGTTACTGGTATGTGCCATGTCTCTGATATTAGCGAGCGGCCCATTGCTGACCTGTCCCGCGTGTTCAAGGTGGGTGACAGTGTTAGAGTGAAGGTGCTGGACAAGAATGAGGAGAAGCAGCAGATTGGTCTTGGCATGAAGGCTTCATACTTCGAGGACGATGAATCAGACGTCGAAGGAGACGAGGCTGAGGACGAGGTCGAAGAAGATGCACAGATTTCGGACGATAGCGCTGGCGAGATGGACGTTGATGAGGAGGACGCCGCCGCTTTACTAAAGACATCTCGGGACCATATGATTTCGGCCAGTGATTCGGAAGATGACGATGAGGATGAAGATGAGGATGAGGATGAGTCTGATGGCGAATCCGACTCGGGCTCAGAGTCAGTGCTAGACTCCGAGGTTGCGTCCGATTCTGACTCCGATTCTGATGCTGCGTCGCCCGAAGCTGAGGGCGACGGTCTAAGCGCTGGATTCAACTGGACAGGAGACATTCCCGAGCCCGAGGCGGCGTCAGGGTCCGAGTCTGATGGTGATTCAGACGACGACGAGCCGCGCGTGCGCTCGAAGAAGCGGAAGCAGGGCGAGTTTGTGAGGGACGAGACTGCAGCGATGCAGACGCGGCTGCCGCAATCGGCGAAGGACTTTGAGCGGCTTCTTGTGTCGAATCCGAACAGTTCGATGCTGTGGATGAACTACGTGGCGTTCCAGCTGCAGCTGGGCGAGATTGAGCTGGCCCGCAGCGTAGCTAGGCGCGCGCTGTCGACGATCAGCATCCGCGAGGAGGAAGAGAAGATGAACGTGTGGGTGGCTCTGCTGAACTTGGAAGTCCAGTTCGGCACCGCAGAGACGACCGACAAGACGTTCCGCGAGTCGCAGCAGCTCATGGACTCGCTGACCATGCACACAAAGATGGCGAGCGTGTTTGCCCAGGCCGGCAAGATCGCCGAGGCGCGCGAGATCTACAGCCGCGCGTTGAAGCGGTTCGGTGCCGACGATCTTAATATCTGGCTCACGGCGATGCGCTTCTACTTCAAGGACGGCGAGGACAAGCAGGCCGGCCGCGCTTTGGCCGACCGCGCTCTGCAGCGCCTGCCGCAGCGTCTGCACCGCGACTTCACGACGCAGTTTGCCCTGCTCGAGTTCGAGCTTGGCGACCCTGAGCGTGGACGGACCCTGTTTGAGGCGATGCTCGCCTCGAAGCCGCGCCGCGTGGATGTGTGGAACGTGTACATCGACCAGGAGCTGAAGCAGGGCGACGAGCAGCGCTGGTCTGGCCTGTTCGAGCGCGTACTTGCCCAGAAGATCACAATGAAGCAGGCGAAGTTCTTCTTCAAGAAGTGGATCAAGGTCGCCAGCGACCAGGAGTACGTGAAGGCCCGCGCCAAGAATTATGTAGAGTCCCACGAGGACCAGCACAAAAGCGACGATGAGTAAATAGTCGCAACTAGAAGAAGCCAGATTTATTATTATCATGAGATTCAATTAGCACCGTTGGCCGGTCAGCGCTGTATGCGTAGCACGCTTCAGCCGCCAGCTTGGCCCTCTTAGCCTGCTCTCGCAGCTCTTGGCCCACTCGGCCAAGGCGCGCGCGCGCCTTACGTTCCTCTGCAGACACAGATGTGCATCACGTGCTTCGACTTGCGCGTCGACGCGAAAACCACAAAAAGGAACACAGGTAAAGGTAAACCGTTCGTCCGCGTGCCGCTGTGAACATCTGCTCCCCGTGGTTGCCGCGACATCCGGGTCCCTCAATTATGTCGAAGCCCTCGCGCACGGCGCTTGTCCGCTGGGTGAATGAGACTCTGAGTCTGAACTACTCGAAGGTGGACGAATTCGGCACGGGAGCCGTGTACTGCCAACTTCTCGATTCCATTTACGGCGACGTGCCCATGACGCGCGTGAAATTCGGCAGCCGTGCGTCGTTCGACAACGAGCAGAACTACAAAGTGCTGCAGCACGAGTTCCAGCGCCACGGCATCACGCGCGCGTTCGACCGGCAGCGGCTCATGCAGTGCCGCCTGCAAGACAACCTCGACTTCACGCAATGGCTCTACTCGTACTGGCACGAGGTCGGGCACCTCGCCGAGTACGATCCCGTCGCGCGGCGCAGCGGTGCGGCGCAGTCCACGGCCGCGCGCGCGCCCGTCCTGCGCGCGGGCGGCAGCGTCAGTGCCAGTGCCAGTGCGAGCGCGCCGGCCGCCGGCCGCAGCCGCGGCAATAGCGCCTCGTCACGGCCGTCGCGCCAGAATTCTGTGGCCAGCTCGTCACGCAACGGCTCTCATAGCAGCGCGCTGCCGTCGAACGCGAGCAGCCCCGTGCAGCTGTCTGGCCCGTTCAGTACGCCGCGACCGGCTGGCTCGCTGAACAGCCCCGCGCCCGAAATAATGGAGGTCGCCGTCCCGGAGGTGCAGAAGATTGTTGCTGAGAACGAGGAGCTTCGCCAGAGCGTTGACATCCTGCTCGCCGAACGCGACCTCTACTACGAGAAGCTAACCGTGGTTGAGGATCTCGTGAATGCGCAGGTCGACGAGCTGTATGCGAAGTGGGGCGACGACGCGGCCATGGAGCGCGAGGCCGACAGCTTTTTTATGATGATGCGCAGGCTGCAGGGCATCCTCTACTCGCGGCCCGAGGGCTTCGAGCCGCCAAACCAGCTCGAGGATGAGCCATTCTAATGTTTTGTAGAGTTGTAAGTTAATGAATTTTGCATGTTTGTTAAGGTTCAGTGCAGAGCTGTGAGGGCACTACGCGGGGTAATTAGTTAGCGCATGTACGCGTGTGCCCGCGAGTACATGGTTGTACTTCGAAGATGCATATGTGATAAGTAATGAAGAACATCTACAAAAAGCTCAAACAGGCACAGCAGGACGGCTCCTGAAAACAACTTACACAGCCTGGGGTCTGCACAGAGCCTGTCATGAAGGAGGGTAGGCACCAGAGCTAGTCATTGCGGAGGAGCATGCAATACTGTTGTGTAATCCTGTTTAGATGGTTCAAACCTATATGGGTTGCCAGTAAGGGGCCATGCAGCTACGGTTATGAGCGCGCAGGTTCAATCACAGGTGCACGTCGGATTTGCCGAACTGAACAGGCACTGAATTCGCCATTCAGTGGATCGAGGCGATGGGCCTTCAACAAGATCAGCTGGTGGCCCAGTGGATTAGGAAATCCGTGATAGTTTAATGGTTAGAATTTCCGCCTGTCATTACAACTGTAATCCAGGCCGCGGGAGATCGGAGTTCGATTCTCCGTCACGGAGTATTTTTGGCCCATTAGGGGATTTCTGTGTTTGATTTGTTTTTTGATTTTTTGTTAAATTTATTTGTTTCGTTGTCAGAGGTACGGTCGTTAGCATGTCATTAATAGAATTAAGCCCATGTGCGTTGCATTGCCTAAGGCCATAACCAGCTCGTCATTAGTGGGTACGACCGTCTAGCCAGACAATGTAAAGACAGGAGCCTTCATAATGAAGTAGGATACGAGCGCGCGCAGGTGGTGCCCGGACGTCCATTGTGTCATTTTCTCGTCGACCTCGTTCTGCGCGACGAGAATTGCGAATGTGTAATAGCGGCGGTGCGCAAGCATGATTTGGTTCGCGAGCATGGCCAGTGGCATTTGGAACCACATCTCCATGGGCAAGTAGGCCATCGTGAAGTAGAGGGCCACCGCGCGCTGCAAAAACTGTGTCATAGTTTCCTCGCGGCCGCGCTCGAGCTGCTGGAAGGCGAGGATGGCCGGCATGCGCGACGAGGAGCGCTGGATCTCGCGCGACGGGTATTGCAGAACCTGGAAGAAAGCCGACGGCGCCAGCCTCAGCAGTGGGACGTGCGGCCACAGCTGCGAGCGCAGGCCCGCGTCGAGCGAGTGCGTCAGCGCGTACTGGTGCTTGCGGGCGCTGATGAACCGGGCCTTTTCGCTGCGGTCGTCGCGCAGGTACACGCTCTCAACGCCGCGCGTTGCCATTGACTGCCGCGCCGTGAAGTACCAGCGCATATAGGCCCCGTTGTCGAGCGAGTTGCAGCCAATGATCTCGAGGTACGTGATCTGGAGCTGCGCCTTCTGCAGCGACTCCTCGGCGGGCAGGCCCTGGCCGCACAATGGCGGCTCGAGCGTCATGAACAGGTCCGTTTTGTCCGTGAAGCTGTCGACTCTCTGCGTGTATGTCGGCGACAGGTCCATGGCCACGGCGCTGCTCGGCGACCGGTCCTTTTGGCCGAAATTGGCCGCCTGTAACAGCGATCTTTCATCCCGAGCATCCACATTCCGCGGCTCAACGGCCACGCTTTCGGGAGTGATCATCGTTGGGCACAACGGCGGACGAGCTTCCGCGAGGGGCGAAAGCAGCTCGGCCGCGCCGGCACTATCGTGGGTTAGGGCACCAGCCCGGCGCGATCGGGTGCAGCGCCACGGCGCAGCGCCGCTCGTGCGAAAGCCGCCCGCCATGGCCGCCCGCGATAGAAGCCCGCCATGGCCGCCCGCCGTGGAAGCCCGCCATGGGACACAGGCGAGGGTTCATTAGATTGTTAAATACTACACTACTAGCAGTGCCGTGCTGTTTTCTAATTTCACGCGCAGGCTCACTCCGTACGTTAAGACTTAGCCTTAGGACCTAGGACTTTAGGCCTCAGACTTCTGACTTAGGGATTCGTACCCCAAGACTTAGGAAGTAGTCGGCTCGAAAGTTAAGGGGCCCAGCAGTAGCAGCTGCGGCTAACGGCGATAACATTCGTGCCTAGGATGAATGGCCGTAACTGGCTGCGGGTCTTAGGAAGGCACTGCCCGGAGGCGACGAGCGCCGGCGCATGCTGAGGTCAATAGAGCCCCATTTGAACGCGGCTATATGTCGGCGTTTTCGGGACGGTGCTGCCCCGCCGAGCACAGAGCCGTAAGTAGGCTGGCCCTTTTCGAGGAGCTGATACGATTCGGGCGGCGTGGGCATGAGCGCCTCCTCGACTTGCACGTAGGCCGTGGCGCTCGTGGCCAACGAATGGCTGCGAAAGCTCCACATTCAGATCAGCGGCGTGCTGCGGCGCCGGGCCGGGACTGGCTGCTTTTGTGGAGGGCCGAGTTGCGCAGCAAGTAATCTATGTCACGCAACTCGTTTAGACACGCGTGCGGTTCATATAACCTTAATTTTGCAAGCGCGAGCTGAACATCTGCAGTTTTAGAGTAAGACGACTAGCCTAGTGCGAGCGACTAGGTTTTTAATAATGAGCGGCTAAGATGCCTTGTCATTTCGGGTGCTAGCGACAAGGCTAGACATCGTCAACAATCATTGTCTTGATGCCCGTCGACTTCGGGTCGGCGGCCTTTGCGAACGCCTCGGCCGCGTCCTCGATGGCGTATTTGAAGGACACGAGCTTCTTCACGTCGATGACGCCGTCCTCAATGAGGCGGATGCCGCGCGGCCAGGTGTTCGCGTAGCGGAAGAGGCCCTTGATCGTCATCTCGTTGAAGCTTGCGTGCATGAACGGGATGGTGATTTCGTCTTTCCCTACACCAATGATCTCGCACACGCCGCGGAACTTCAGCGCAAAGATGGTCGTCGCAATCGACGACTCGTAGCCCGTGCACTCGAGGGCAACGCGCGGCTTCACGCCCATCACGTCGACGACGCGCGCAGCGACGTCTTGCGGCTTGTCATTACGGTCCGCAAGCACAGGGTGAATGCCCGGAATGAGCTTCTTCGCGAGGTCAAGGCGCGCCGGGTTCAGGTCCGTGATGGCGAGCGGCGCTGCGCCGGACGCCTTCGCCAGCAGCGCGCAGATGATGCCGATGGGCCCCGCGCCGGCCACAAGGACGGGGTCGCCGAGCTTCAGCGTGCTCTGCTCGACGCCGGCGAGGCCGACGCTGATGGGCTCGAGGAGCGCGCCCTCCTCGAACGAGAGATTGTGGATGTTGTGGCAGAGGCGCGCCGGGTGGTTCACGTAGCGGCGCAGCAGGCCGTCGTAGGGCGGCGTGCTCTTGAACTTCACGTCCGGGCAGCCGTTGTAGGCGCCGGACAGGCAGAGCTCGCACTTGCCGCAGCTCTCGCCGGGCTCCACGGCGACGCGGTCGCCGATCTTGAGGTGCTCAACGTTCTCGCCGACCTTCACAACAATACCCGCACTCTCGTGGCCGAGAATCTGCTCGCCAAGCACGACGGCGTCGCCGATGGCGCCGTCCTTCTGGAAGTGCACGTCGCTGCCGCAGATGCCGGTCGCCACAATGTGCACCGTGCAGTCGTCGGGGCCAGGCTCGCCGACATCAGCGCAGGGCGCCACATAGAGCTCGTGCTTCGGGTTCGTGAAGACACCAATGTTCGACATGATCACACTAATTTTTCAGATGCAAGCTTCGTGTGGGGCGTACCCCGGATTCTTAAACGGCCGCCCGGGCGCACGCCCTTACCCTGCGCAAAAAAGCGGAGTGGGCGTGACCAACGCGGCGCGGCGGCCGCCCGGATTAATGCGCGGCGCAGGACCGCCGCCCGGCGTATACTTAATAATAGCCGCGCGAGCCGCCCGCCCATGGCGCGCGACGGTCGGCCGCCGCCGCCGCCGTGGCACTAACTCTTTCTAGTTCTACATAGCACACCGCAAGGCCTCACGCTTGCTTCAGCAACTGGCTTAGAAATACGCACTCGTGCACCTCGTCGGTCTCGCCCGTCAGAACGACGAAGCGCCGGCTCTGAAACGGCGTGCGCCGGAAAAACTCGCCCGGCGCGCACCACACGCACGCGGCGGCTATGCTCGTTTCCGCGCGCGGCGCGTCTAGCGCGTCTAACGCGTCTAGGGCAAGCACGGGGTCAATGCTGGCCAGGTCTGCCGCGAGGCGCGTGCGCTGGCGGGCGCGGCGCCGCGCCCGTGGCCGTGGCGGCGGCGGCGGCGGCGGCGGCGGCGCGTCGTGGGTGCGCAGCGGCGCTGCGACAACTGCGCGCTCGGCGATCTGCTCGAGCACGAAGCTCTCGCGCGGCAGCCCAAGCGCGAGCTTCAGCGGTCGGAACAGCGGCTGCAGGGCCGCGATGCGGCCGTACTCGGCTGTGAACACGGCCGGCGCAATCGCCGCGACGGAGCGCATGAGCACGCTGAAGCCGTAGTCGGCGAGCCTGAGCGTGTCGCCGAACAGCGCGTCCGTATCGGCGTCTGCTGCCCCTGCGCCATCTCCCCCTGCGCCGTCCGCCCCTGCGCCCCCTGAGTCGTCTGCCCCTGAGTCGTCCGCGTTTGCGCCCGCGTTCGCATTATGAGCGAACTCAAACGCCACGCGCAGGGCCGTGACCTGGCGACGGCCGGCCGTCGCCGGCGGGAACGTGCTGCCGCGTGCGAACGTGACGCAGAACCCGCTGCGCTCCTGCTCGTACATGGGCGGCTCAATGTCGGCGGCCCAGCGGGCCACGAACGCACCGGCCACGAAGCAGCGCAACAGGTTCTCCACAAAGTCGAACGCAATAACGCGGCCGTTTGCGCGCACGTCTACGCTCAGCACCCACTGCACGGCCGTCGGCGTGAGCGCAGCATCGCCGCGCGTGAGCTCGAGGCTCGCGCCCATGCGCATGCATTGCCGCGCCGTTTCTGCACACAGCGGCGGGCTTAAGCGGTACTCCATGCGCGCGTAGTGGTGGTGGGGGGGAAAGGAAGCTCGCTGCCATTGTTTGTGGCGGCGGAGGCCTAGGGTTCGGCCGCCCTCGCCTCGCGTCGCGCGCACGCCGCGCGCAGTGCGCGAGCCGGCCATAAGAGAAGACGATAAATAAGCGTTTCATAAAATACATTACGGATGTACAGCGAGGTCGGGCATGGCCAAGATGCACGCAGAGTCGACGCCGTACATTCTGCCCTCGGCGTCGACGCTCCACGCCTGGCGCGCGTAGAGCTGCAGGCTGCGGCGGTAGACGCGCGGCGCCACGCGCGCGCGGAGCTGCGCCTCGAGGTGCCGCAGCACGTCGGGGTGCACGGGCCGCGGCGCGTCGCGCAGGAACGTGCTGTACAGCGAGCGCAAAATATTCGCCTGGCGGCGCGCGGCCACGGCGTCGCCAAACACGGTTAGAATGCTTGCTTTAGACTCCTCGGGCTCGAACACGAGCTTGCGGCCGTTTGCGCCCGTGCGCACGTTGTGCGACCGCAGGAGGCGCGCCAGCGTCCAGAACGGCGCGCCTGCGCCGCGCGCGTCCTGGCCGGCCTGCTTCTGCTGCGCGTGCTCGGCAAACGTGCGCGCGCTCGGCGCGGCCGCGTTGTTCAGCTTGTACGCGACGGACGCGTGGTCGCCGAGCAGCGGCGGCCGCAGGAGCACGCGCTTCAAAGGCGACTCCTTGACCCCGTACTGGGCGAACGCGACGCCCAGCACTTTGCGCAGGTGCTTCGCCTGCAGCGCGGCCGCGCCCTCGGCCCAAGCGACCTCGCGCTCGGCGGCGTGCCGTACAAGCGCCTCGATTCGAGCGCTGTCCGTGACGTATTTGTACGCGGCGAACGCGTGCTGCGCGTGCCGCTGCAGCTGCGGTTTGGCCAGCGGGTCGCACAGCCGCGCCAGCGCGCGGTGCAGCCGCCGGTACAGACGCAGCACTTTGGGTCTCGTTCTGAAATTGATGTAGTGCGGCAGCTGCTCGGCCCGAAAGAGCAGCGACTGCGGCGCAAGCATGAGCCGTTCGCAGTCGCCAGGCCTGCTCCCCGCCAAAAAAATCCTTTGTAACCTAGGCGCTAACCATTACAAGTAGTTATGTGCGGAGGAGGTTTCGTGCTGCATGGCGCCGAGCGAGCGCGGCTCGAAGCTGCAGGGGCCGCTAATGCCCAGAAAGGCACTGCTTCTGCGTATTTCCTGCAGGCGTGGCCCCCCTAATGCAATGCAAATGCAGATCCCATTGAACGGCCGTGCCGGCGAATTGCCTCTTCATCCGGCCGCCGAGCGACTCTAGGCCCGACGTGGGCGGGGCGAGGCTTCTTATCGCGGCGTTTGTAAATAATCCCGCAAGCTCATAATTGCCCACGCCGGGGTCGCGAGCGCCGCTTATCTCCGGCGGCCCCACTATCTATGCTTGTGCTTACCTACACTGGCCTCGGTTTGGAACGCCCAATCTCGAAAAGAGAACAGGGCCAGGGTCGATCGCAGCTGCTGCGACGGCGGTACATCGATAAACCTGACAAAAATAATAAGTAAATAAACAAGCGATCCTCGATGGGGCCCGGCCGCGCTACGCGCACAGGCGTTTGTCAAGTACTTTTTGGCAAAAGGGACCGAGGACGTGCGCGGCCACGGCATTTCGCGGCAGGGCCGGCGCCGAGAAGACGCCGTTGTGGAGCGCGCTTTGGGCCTGAACCGATCCGCACGCCGATGACAAACGGCCGCTTGGTCGCATATGAGCAGGCAAGGGTCTTTCTAAAACGCACGAGTCGAGGGTTCGCTGCACGATGATGATTTGACGATAGGCAACGACCCAGCGGCTCGAGCGCCGAGGTGCGTCCACAATCTCGGCTTGGCCAGTTCAGCGATATGCGCTACGGGCCGATTTGGGCTCTAGCGGCGGCCGCGGCGAGGCCGCGCGCTCGCAGGACCCGCAAATAAAGATTGGGTTCCGGCTCCTCGAGCTGCGGACGCAGTGCGACTGGCGAGAGGCCCATCGCGCAAGGAAAAAAAAAAAAGAGATTGGGGCATACGGCGGTAGACTGGGTGCGAGATCCTCGATCCTCGCCCTGTGCTCAAACGGCCCTACTTGCATGCATGCGCTCATCATGCATACGGCCTCACGCAGTGCCTCACGCAGTGCCGATCTCTTCGCGCGCACAGCCAGTATATAAACGCGGCCGCCGAACGGCGCCTCGGACAGACGTGCGCAGATCAACATGACCTTACTATCCGCATCACTAGCGCTCGTGTGCGCGCTGGCCTCGGTCGAGGGCTACAAGCCGCGACACCAGCGGCGCGCGCGGCGCAGCGTGAGCGAGCCCGGCCGCCACGAAGTGTTCAAGTTCGACGACGCCATCGAGCCGAAGGCGGTTGTCGTGAGCCTGTTCGAGCCCGAGATGGAGGTGTGGCACGAGCACATCGACTTCGCGCACAACATCACCGTGCCGGGCCTCTCGCCGCTGTTTCCGCACGTGTACTGCACGGAGGATTATGACCTGTGCAATGTGGTGACGGGCGAGAGCGAGATCAACGCGGCGGCCACGATCACGGCGTTTCTGGCCAGCCCCGAGTTCAACCTTACGCAGACGTATTTCCTCATTGCGGGCATTGGCGGCGTGAACCCGTACTACGGGACGCTGGGCTCCGTTGCGTTCTCGCGCTACGCCGTGTCCGTCGGCCTGCAGTACGAGATCGACGCGCGTAGCATGCCCGAGAACTGGACGACCGGGTACTGGACGCTAGGCTCGAAAGTGCCCGAGCAGGCGCCCGGGAACTGGTACGGCACGGAGGTCCTCGAGCTGAACACGAACTTGCGGGACCGCGCCGCGGCGCTGGCGTCGACGGCGAACCTCAGCGACGCGGCCGAGGCGCAGAAGACGCGCGCGCGCTACGACTACGGCCCGGCGAACCTCGGGCCCAGTGTCGTGAAGTGCGACGCGGCCACGTCAGACGTCTACTACACGGGCTTCACGCTCGCCGAGGCGTTCGGAAATATCACGAGCGTGTTCACGAACGGCACGGGCCGCTACTGCATAACGGCGCAGGAGGACTCGGCCGTGCTCGAGGCGGCCATGCGCGCGGCGCAGTTCGGGCTCACGGACTACTCGCGCTGGGTGCTCATGCGCACGGCGTCGGACTTCGACCGCGCACCGCCGGGCGCGGACCAGATCAGCTTCTTCGAGGTCGAGGACGCCGGCGGCTTCGAGATCGCCGTGCAGAACATCTACAAGGCCGGCTCGCCGTTCATCGAGGATGTGCTCACGAACTGGAACACGACGTACCGCAACGGCACGTACGCGCCGCAGAACTACATCGGCGACGTGTTCGGGTCGCTCGGCGGCACGCCCGACTTCGGTCCGGGCTCGGCTAAGACGCACCACTACGTGCAAGCGTAATTCTACCCTGTGATATCCCTAAATTCTGGTCCTGTTTTATTTACTTTTCTGGCTTCTGTGCCGTTCCTTTGCCCCCATTTGATCCCTGTACCCCATAATAAACAAACGAACCCAAACACACAACCGCCCGCCAACCCTGCCCCAAATTGGGAGTGGTGGGCCCACCACAACACCGCTCTGAAGCGCCTTGCAGCCCCACTAGCGAAACGGCCCTTTTTTGCCGTCCAAATGTATTGCGTAAAAAAACAAGAAACAGGTAGCTAAACATTGATGCAGGAGTTGTCTAAACTATTTACTGTTCGTTCGCCTGCGGGTGGGTGCGCCCGCAGCCGAGCCGAGCTCACTCCCGTTGTGGCTGCAGCCCACCCATGGCCCTCCCCCCACCACCACGTGCGCGGCACTGTGGAAGTAAGAGACGCACTCAGCAAGCCTCGGCCGCGTCCTACGCATGGTGTGCGTTAGTGGCCGGCCGCACTCGACTTAAAGTTTCTTCTGCGGCTTGTTGGTTTAGCCCTACACTGGCTGGCCCATGGCGCTCACGGCATTGCTGCGCAAGAAGGCGGCACGAGCCACATGTGTGTGTGTGTGTGTGTGTGTGCACATCACATGCGCGCGAGAACGACACGCGGTAGTGGGGCGCGGGTTTGCATGTGGGGTCGGGCTAGGCTTGGGACCGGTTACATAAAGGGCGCGCGGGCTTTACGCAAGCGAGCGTTATTTTGTGGCACTCGACTGCTACATAAACAGCAAAGCCCGCCGGGGTGCGAATTGGGGCTGAGTTTTGGGGTCGAGCCTGGAGTCAAAGCTTGGCTTGAGGCTATGGGCCAGTAATGAACTCGCTGCGATACTTGGCCTCTTCGCTGAGCTATCGTAGTTCGCCGGACAAAGAGCATGTGGCCACCACTAAACCAAGCATAGCCGATGCGCAGGAGGACGAGAAGCCGGTCGCGCGGGCGCGGCGGCAGGGAAAGAGCCCAGAGCGGCGCCGGGCGCGGCGCGCAAGGGACGCTGACGCGGCGACGCCGCCGCCGCCGGCACCGGCGCCGGGGCTCGTGTGGCGAATTCTTGGGCTGCTGCTGCCGTTTTTAGTGAAGCAGGCGCGCGACGCGCCGCGGCGGGACCGCGGCGGCGAGCGCAAGCACCGGCAGACGTCGTCGACGGCGCTGCCGCCCATACCGCGCATGCTCATTGCGGCGAAGCGCAAGACGCTTGTGCTGGACCTCGACGAGACGCTCATCCACTCGATGACGCGCGGGAGCAGCAGCCTTGGGCCGAGCCAGATGGTCGAGGTGCACCTTGCGAGCTCGCAGGTCAGCTCGTTCTACTACGTGGCGAAGCGGCCGCACTGCAACGACTTTCTGCAGGCCGTGCTGCAGTGGTACGACGTGGCCATTTTCACGGCCAGCGTGAAGGAGTACGCGGACCCGATCATCGACCTGCTTGAGCGCGACCTCGGCCTGCACCAGGCGTTCAAGCGGCGCTTCTACCGCACGGACTGCATCCCCGACAGCAGCGGTGGCTACATCAAGGACCTGAGCGTGCTCGGCGAGGACCTTGCGCGCGTGATGATTGTCGACAACTCGGCCGTCAGCTACGTCTATCAGCAGGCGAACGGCATCCCCGTGGAGGGCTGGATCTCGGACCCGTCCGACCGCGCGCTGCTGCACCTGCTGCCGCTGCTGTTTGCGCTGCGGCACACGATCGACGTGCGCTCCGTGCTGTGTCTACAAAACTGCGGGGCATTAATTTCTACATAGACAGGCGTGCGGCGCTCGCGACCCGCGCTTGGAGCGCCCACACATCTGATAAAACACGTAACTCCTCTTCCTCGGCGCGCGCCTCGCTGGCGCTGACGACGCTCTGCAAGTCGCCGATTTGCGCGGCCTTGCGCGCGCGGTGCAGCGCGCTGCGGCGGCACAGCGCGGCGAGCCGCGCCTGCTCGGCCTGCAGGGCCAGGTTCAGCTGGCGGAACGCGTCAAGGCTGGCCGCACTGGCTGCACTGGCTGCGTCGGCCGCGGCGGCCGCGGCGGTTGCGTTCAGCTGCGGCTGCGTCTTCACGGCCTTCGCGCGCGTGCCGAAGCGCAGCGTGCTAACGGTCTCGCTTGCGTGCTCGAGCGCCGGCGAGCAGTGCACGATGAGACACGTGCGCGAGTTGCCCGCGAGCGAGTCCTGCAAAATGCGCGTGAGTTTCGAGTCGCGGAATGGGACGTGCGCGAGGTCGGCGCCGCCGCCCGTGCTCGTGCTGTTCGACGCGAGCGCGTTCACGACCATGCCGAGCGAGCTGAGGCTGCGATTAATGTTCGACGCCTCCTCAAGGAGCTGCCCGCGCGCGCCCGTCTTCGCAACCTTCTCGGAGCCGGCCAGGTCCACGAGCAGCAGCTTCGAGTGGGTGGCCGCGCCCGTCACGTCGACAAGAAAGATCGAGTGGCTGCGGCTCGAGCTTGTGTTCATGTGCGTGGCCGCAACGCTGCGGTTCCGCGCGCCGCGCCGCATCACGCCGTACACGTCCTGCGCGTTTGCGACCTCGACCTCGGCCAGGCCCTTCACGTAGAAGCCGCCGCCGCCGTGCGTCTCGTGCACGCGCAGGCCGGCCGGCGCGGCATCGCCTATTAGGTCCTTAACTTTCTCGTTGTAGATTTCGAAGTGCGCGACCTTGATTTTGTGCTCGGGCCGCCGCTGGGCGAAGAGGTACTCGACCATGCGCGGAATTGCGCCGCGCGCAGCACCGTCGGCCGCGAACTCGGGACCCATCATCGTGTGCGACTTGCCGGCGCCGGTCTGGCCGTACGCGAGCACGCACCCGTTATAGCCCTCGAGCACGCCCTCAACCGTTGGCCGCACGGCCGTCTCAAACACGTCCTGCTGCGTCGACTGCGGGCCAAACACGTGGTCGAACGCAAACGTCTGCTGCACGCCGTCCACGTCGACCGTGTGCGGCGTGTACTGGCGCACGCAGGACGCGCCGTCGTGGGGCCGGAACCGCGCGACGACCTTTATGTTCGAGGACGAGGCCGGCGCTGCGGGCGGCCGCGGGCTGGCTCGGCTCGGCGGCCGGGCGGACAGCCTGCTCGAGCTCCGGGACGGGCCATCCATGCACTACTAGCCCGAAGTTGCTGGCGATTGCGGAATGGAAAACAAGTTTAGCGAGAACGAAGAGTCTAGGGCTAGGTCTAGGTGTGGATAGGGGAGGCCCGGCGCGCGCGTCGTGCGTGCGTGCGTTTGTGTCCGTGCCTGTCGTGGGTACGGCCGGTTGAGCGCCAGGGCAAGGGCGAGGGCTGTGGCGGGTAGGCCGGCGCCGCACTTAGGCCCCGCGCAGCTCGTAGCGCGCGCCGCGCAGCCGCTGGATCTCGGCCTGTACCTGCGCAAACCAGTACTCGAGCAGAATTACCGTTAAGGCGGCGACGGCCGGCAGCAGCCACAGCGCGTCGGCGCGCTGCCACGGCGCGAGGCGCCGGTGCGCGTGCAAAGCAATGAGCGCGCCGAGCAGCATGTTCAGCGAGCGGATCACGCGCGCGCGCGGCCGCTCGGCCCGGCGCAGGTTGTAAACGGCGGCCGTGAGCGAGAGCAGGCACATGAGCGCCAGCTTGGCGTGCGCGCGGAAGTGGCGCACGAGCAGGAACGCCGGGCTCGGCGCGAGGAGCACGGCGCTGAACACGGCGCGGTAGAACCGGCGCTGCGCAGCGGCGTCGCGCTCGAACTGCTGGATGAGCTCCTCCTGGCCCTGGTCGTCGAGCACCTCTGCGGGCTGCAGCCGCCGCCGGCGACGAGCCTGTCGGTACGGAATGTCCATCACGTGCAGAGAAAATGGCGGCGCGGGCTAACTAAATAAGAGAAGGCAAAGCACATGCGCCGGCGCTAAGGACCATGCGTATAATATAACGGGCATGCAGTTCGGGGAGACATGGCTCCTCGTAGCACAGGCTAGGTAAAAGCTATGACGTAGTTTGTTGTACTTATAGTGCTCGTGCGCTTATTAGTTTCTCTGCATGTAGTGCTGCGGCGCGAGCCCTCATGTCGGCCGCGCTGCGCAGCGACGCTGGCCAGGCCGCACGCCGCGCCTACTCTTGACTTTGGCACGGTTATGAGTGTTTAATACAGGGTGCGGGCACCGCGCTCTACGCGGCGGCCGCGCTTTTTCAGCTCTTTTTGCAGGTGCGCGGCAGGCGCGGCGGGCGCCACGGCGGGTGTCACGGCGGCGGCGGCGGCGCCTAGCTTGTCGGCAGGCGTGCCGTGTAGATGACGAACGGGCGGTAGTCCGTCTCGACGAGCGCAGCGTACTCGGCCAGGTCCGCATTGTCAGAGACGGCGCGGCCCTTCTTGTCGCGGGCCACGGCGTTGCCGCCCAGGAAGCCGAACTCCTCGACGAGCTTCGCCTCGGCCTTCTCGACGGCCAGCTTCGGCACAAACGACGCCGTCACGTACGACGGCGGCAGCCCGTAGCGCAGGACGCTTTCCACAAACACGCGGATGATCTTGACGTGGCCCCACGCCTTGATGATGTCGCTAAACGTGACGGCCGCGAGCTTCTCGAGCTCCACGCGCAGGCGGCGCTCGGCCGCGCGCACGTCGGCCTCCTCTTTGCGCTGGTCCTCGAGCTGCTCGCGCTGCTCGGCCTGGCTCGACACGGCCGGCACGTCGCGCTGCACCCAGCGCCGCTCGCGCGCCTTCGTCTCAAACTCGGACGCAAACTTGCGGAACACAGTCACGCTGTACAATACGTGCGTCGTGTCGCCCGTGATCTTGTGCGCCGAGCGCGGCACGACCATGGGCGCAACCGTCTCGTAGCTGCCAAGGAAGTCCTTTTCCTGGCTGGCCGGCACAACCATAAGCAGCGACTCGAGATTCGGCGAGTCGCGCACAAGGTCCGTCGGCCGCACAACCGAGTCCAGCGCTCGCACGGTAAGGTCGCCGCTGAACTTGCGGTCGAGCGCCTGCACGCGGCCCTTCGCCTGCTGGTACGTCGTCACGCGCCCGCGCAGGTCCTGGTCCGCACTCGACGCCTCCTGCGACAGAGCCGCCAGCAGCGAGGAGATCGCCTTGTCGGGCCGGTACTTCGCTGTGTTCCAGCCGAACTGCTGCAGATAGTGCCACGCGTCGCGGCCGTCGACCTTCTCCGCCGCAGCCACCTTCGCTGGCGCGTCGAAGATGCTCGTGATCGACTCGTGCACCTTTAGCACCGTGCTCTGCAGCTGCCCGTCGAGCTTCGCGACCTCCTCGCTCTGCTGCACGAGGTTGTCGAGGGTGCCGATCTTGAGATCCGGCAGCGCCACGCTCGCGACGCCGTGCTCCGTGCCCAGCGTCTGCTCAATCCATTTCTTGAGCCGCGTCTCGGGCTCGCCCATCGACCCTGGCGCCGCGCTCGACGGGAGCGACAGCAGAATAAGCGTCGTCATCGAGTCGCCGAAGCTGGGTGTGCACCTACCTGATAGGAGTGTGCTAATATGCGTGGCTACTGCCGACTAAGGGGCACACCCGCAGTATGGGGAAGGCGGCCGCCGCCCGCTGTCCCTGCCTGCACCCTGCCATGCAGGGAGAGAAAAATAAAGCAAGCATAGCACGGGCACAGAACATAGGCCAAACAATTGCCGTGTCGCAATCGGCCGCTACGGCCGCGTGCAAGCGCAGCAGCATGGAGCTCAGGCCCTGCTTCGGGCTGATTATCACGTGTGCGCGGGCAAAAATTATGGCCCTGGGGGAGAAGGATCCACCACCACACATTGTAAACAAAAAAGACCGATGTGGCGATGCGGCTCTCCTTGCCGGCATTGTCGCGGGCGGTAAAGCAGGCGAAGGGTGCACGCTCGTCCGAGGTGTGGCGGCTCGCCGATGCGGCGCGCAGAGACGCAGACCGCTCGTGGTCGCGCAAGACGGCGGCCGTGCTTGAGGTCTGCGTGCGCAACGAGCCCGCGGCCGCGTCTACGTGGGACGCCGTGCGCCTGTTTGCGCAATTGCCCCCCTGCCACGCCGACGTGCGGCCGTTACTGCCGCTGCTGCAGCGCCAGGCCGCGCAGGCGGGACAGGCGGCCGCCGTGCGCAGTGTCGGCGACCTCGCGGCCGCACAAGGTCTCGCTGGCGAGCTTGCGCCCGCGTTCCGGCACGACTACTTGCTCAGCGTTGCCGGCGAGAACCCGTTCCGCGCCGTGCAGCTGTGGAAGGCGCTGCCGGCGGCGGCGCGCAGCGCGCAGACGGGGATCTGGCTGTACATAGCCGCGAACCAGATGGCCGCGGCCGAGCGTCTCGCTGGCGAGTGCGTCGCGCAGGGTGCGCCAGTGCCGCCGGCGCTCGTGCGCCGGTTCGTCGAGCAGTACGCGCGCTTGCGCGACGCGCGCGGCGTGCAGAAGTGGGTCGATGCCTGGCAGGCGCCGGCGCCGGCCGACGTGAACTGGCTGCACCACATTGTGGGCGGCAGCGACGCGGCGCTGCGCGCCGTACGCCTGCCGCCGCCGCTGGATGCTCGCACGCAGTTCCCGGCGCGGCGCGCCATTGGAGAGCGCCTGCAGCACCTCGTGAGCGCCGTGAACGGCATCCTTGCCGCAGCGCCTGGCTTGTTCGACGCGCGCGGCGTGCGCGCGGCGTGGCTGGCCAGCATTGAGGACCCTGGCCGCGCGACGCTTGAGGCGCTGGCGCTGCAAATCGCGCGCGCGCGGCCGGCCGCCGACTGGACGCGCGTGCTGAAGCTCGTCGGCTTCGCGACGGGCGCGCGCATTTGTGAGCTCGCACGACCGCTGCCGCCGACCGCGTATGCGGCCGTGCTTGCGCGTGCCGCCACGCACGCGGAAGTGACGCGCGTCGTCGACCTCATGGCTGCCGAGCCCGAGGCCCTGTACACGCCGGCCGTGCTCAGTGCCCTCGCGCAGCGCAGCCCGGCCATCCTTCTCGAGCTGGCCCTGCCGCCCGAGGCGCTTGAGACGGTGCTTACGCCGCACCATCTTGGCGCACTGTGGCGCGCGGGGCCCGCGGACGACGTCGTTGCGTGGCTGCTCCCGCTCACGCTAAAGCACGTCGCCTGCGTGGGCCTATTTCGCAGCGCCGGCATCGCTCTGCTGCAGCGGCGGAAGTCGCTCGAGGCGGCGCAGCTCCTCTACGAGTTCGTCGTTGCGCAGCGCCTGCGCCTGGACGCGCGCGTGCTCGAGAGCCTCGTGCAGGCCACGCGTGGCCGTGCTTTAAAGGCGCAGAAGCTGCCGCGGCCGCAGCCCAGCGGGCTCAGTGACGAGGAAGCGCATGCTGAGTACGCAGCCGTGCTGGCGCGGCTCGGGCTACCGCAAAACTCGCCGCGACGACGCGCTGGCGACAAGGCTGAGGGCGGGCTTCCTTGAGGGCGGTTTGCCGTATCGTGCCGGCTGGCCCATAGGCGCGGCGGCCGGTCTGCCGATGAAGCACGACGAAGACTAACGGCAAAAATGCGGACGTGTAGATGCGTACCTAATTCTGTGTAATAATAATGAGAGCCGCAAGCCGCCTCAAAACTTCTGTAGCGCGGCTCAGCTCTTGTGCAGGCGCATCCACTTCGGCATGGCCTTTTTCAGCGCGTCGCGCTTACGCGTCTCGGGCGTCTCATCGGTTGGCGCACGCTCAGGGTCTGCACGGTCTGTGCGCGCTTCACGAGCCTCGCTGGCCTCGCGCGCGTCTCTCACGGGCCGCGCCAAAGCCATAGCTGCGTCGTTAAGGACCGGCTGCGACGAGCGCGGCGCGCCGAGCCACGCAAAGACGAGCAGCGCTCGGCTGCCAAAGTGGCAGTCGTCGAGCAGATGCTGCGCGGGCTCGAGCGTAAACTTTGGGCTCATACTCTTCAGCGCAAACGGTTCGTCCGGCGCGCGCAAGTATGAGCGCACGAACGCGTAGACCTGCTCGCCGCGCTCGCCCTTCTCGAACTTGCCCTCCAAAAAGCTCTGATCCGGCAGCTTCACGCGGATCGTCGTGGCCATAGTCGGGCGCTTCTCGTTGCGCATGCGCTCGCGCGTCTCCTTGCTCACCATGGTCGGCTCAGCCTGCGCCTTCAGGTGCGAGTAGTACGAGCGGAACTGCGAGACGCCCATTTCGGGCGGCTCAGCCGCGTCGGCGTCTGCGTCCGCGGACCCCAAACGCCGCTCGTGCTCGACGACAACAACGGCGTCGCGCGGCGCCTTCGCGGCGCCAGCATCGCGCGCAGGGCCCGCCGCGGCCGTAGGCGCCGAACCCGGTGTATTCGCAGCATTCGACGCATTCGCAGCATTCGGCGCTTTTACAGCGTGCGGCGGCTGAGCACGCGACGCCGACGCTGACGCCGATGCCGATGCCGACGCCGACGCCGGCGCCGGCGCCGACGCGGCGCTGTTACTGGCGACTGCGAAGAGGAGGCCGCCGGCGCCACCGCCAAGGCTGCGCAGCTCGGTTGCCGCGTCCGCGCGTGAGCTGCCACCGAGCGTGAGCGCCGTGCCATCGAGCCCGGCCGCGGCCGCTACGTCGCCGACGGTCGCGCCGCCGGCAAACGTGCCGACAAAGTCCGTCCCGCGGGGCACGCGCACCTTCACGCGTATGGGCGCCTGCGGGCTCGTGTTCAACCGCACGAGATCGACGTGCGCATTGTTCACGAGCCCGGCAAACCGGATGGGCAGCGTGAGGTCCAGCGCTTTGCCCTGGCGCGCGAGGCCATGCTCGGCGGCAGCGAGCCCCAGACCGTGCTCGCCGGCGCAGACCTCGTCGCGCACCTGGCTCAGCAGCATGCTCGGCGTCACCGGCACCTTAAACCGGCGCGCCCCGTACACCACAGTCAGAGCAGTGGCCATGCGGTTCGTGTGCGACCGTTTCGCGTGCGGGAGTATGCGCGCGGGCTTAGGAAATCAAATGACCCAGCGCCTCACAGCGCCTCGCCCTCACAGCGCCTCAACACCACCGCCGCAGCCACTTTCACAGCGACCTTCGCGAACAAGCGCAGCATGGCCGTACTGCTGAGACGCGCGGCCGTCGGCGGCGCCGTGCTCGCGTCCGGCACAATTGGCTGGACGCTGGGCGACGCGCGCAGCGCGCGCAGCGAGCTCGCGCACGAGCAGGCGCAGCTGCGGAACCACCCGTGGGTGCGCGACTACAAGGCGGCCCTGCGCCGCGAGGGGTTCCAGGATGTTTCCGAGGCGCGCCGCGTCGTCGAGTCGCGCTTCCAGGTCCTGCACCGCACGCACATGTTCAGCACGGCCATTCTGCGCGGGCCGCACCGCTTGAACCCGGAGGGCCCGCTCACGCTCAAGAACATGGAAACGGGCGAGGTCGTTGAGATCTTCCACCTCGGCGCCGAGCTGCGCCGCAAGCAGTACTTTTATAGCGCGTGCGCGACGATGTTCGACGAGTGTCTCGCGTTCACGGCGTTCCCGCGGCTGCCGCACAAAATCGGCGTCACGGCTTCGCTTGACCTCGCGCAGACGCGCGCTATGCCGCCGAGCCCGCACGAGGAGGCAGGCCTCGTCGCGCTGCACGCCAAGCCGACGCACAGCTCGGGGCGCAAGTGCGGCGCCGAGGCGCGCCTCTACGAACTCACGCGGCGCGGCGCGGGGCCGCAGCTCGCAAGCGCACAGGCGCTTTTCGTCGAGCCGTGGTGGGGGAAGTACATTGCGCGGCTGCTCTAGCCGCGGCGCAGCTGCGCAGCTGCGCAGCGCGTCGGTTCGCTATGCCTAGACGTGCATTATCTAACTATGCTGAAACGTAGACAGCGAGCGGCGGGGTCGGAGCTGAATATTGCTCGGCGCAAATCCCAGAAACGCTAGGTCCCGCGCGCATTAGTAGTGCAGTCGCCATGGTGACTGGCTACTTTGCCGGCAGCGGCACCATAAATTATCAGTGCTCCGCGGCATGGCGCCGGCTCGCCGCTATTAGCTACTGCTCTATTCACGAATTGTCCTACTGTACATAGCCGCCTCGCTGTCGAGCGGGCTCACTGCCGCTGAGCCGACATTTATGTCTCTACATACTGGGCCACGGCCTTGGGAGCCCGACTCGATTACCGCAACCGCTGATGCTGCCGAATGGCGTGATGCCGGCGGCAAATGGTGGCTGGCACGGGTGGCCAAATGGCTGCGAGTGCGGCCGTTATCTGGCCCGCACTATCTACAAACCCTAGCGCTCCGGGCAGGGTGCGGCTGTTGTCATAATTCGCGCTCGGGATTGAGAACAAAAGCATGCGCGCGTGGTAAGGGCCGCTGCTGCCGATGCGCGGCAGAACTACGGGGGCAAAGCCCGAAATACGGCTTGGTTTTTAAAGTGCCGGTTGCTAGGCGCTTGGCTCGGAGCCGGCGCACAGGCTCGTGCTGCAGTGCGGGAGCGCTTATCGCCACGCGATCGAAAAGGCTGGCTCCCAAGATTAGTACCTGGGCAGGGGCATGCGTGTACGGCACAGCTGATCGCCGGTTTATAAGTAGATAAGCACAAGTGTCTGCGCGGGCGTCTGCCAACCTACACACGACACGATGGGCCTCGACAAGCTGAACCCGTTCAAGAAGAGCCAGAAGAGCTCGCTCACGCCGCCTGAGGACAACCTGCAGCCGACGAAGTCGACGAGCTCGATCTCGGCGTCTATCCGCTCGTTCGGCGACAAGGCCGAGGAGTTCATGTCCAAGGGCCAGAAGCCGAGGCAGCTGTATGAAACGAAGGACGGACACTACGACCCGAACACGCTGCCCATCAGCGTCACGACCGCCGGTGGTGGCCTTGGCGGCGGCGCCGGCATGTCGCCAGTCCTCTCGAACGGCGCCGGTCTGCGCTAGGCGCGGACTCGTTTAATTGCTGGGGCGACCCCGCCCGTCTAAGCCATAAGTTATAGGACCTAGCTAGTGTTAATTGAGTGTACCTCGTTTTGTCCCATGCGACACCTAGCCCCACAAATCGCCTATGCGCATTCGGTGCGACGCGGGCGCGGTTTCGCGCGAGCGAGCGCGCTAGTCACGTACTAATCAGAACTCCGACTCTCGAGGCTACTGCTGACTGACCGTCGTCTGCTTTCCTGGCCTTTTTTGAGCCACACCGTATTGTGGCGCAAACTGCACATCAGTCGCGAATTGCAGCTCTAGGACGTCGTCCTACATAGTTTAGAACGCAGTGGAGGTCTTCCTAGCTGCACCTCTTCTCAGTAATAAATAATCACAGCTTTTTCACAAGCCGTATACGCTCCACTATTTAAGCATTATTGCTAGGGACTCCACGCTCAATTCAGCTCCACGCAACCACAGTCTGTCCGCCGCTCTTGCATAAGTATACATTCACTGAGATTCCTACTACTCTGCAAGCACAACTGGACTTGTGACTGCAGCTACCAGTCACACGCGTAGCTCTGGCGGTGATTAATGGCTCCGTCTTGCGATCTCCCTTTGCATTGCAGCTGTAAAGCACGGAACACGAGCCTTCGATAGGTGCCTCGTTCAAGCCCTGCATCTGCTCGATGTCGACATGTCCTTGAAGTACCACCTGTGGTACGTCCTACTAGGCTTCTTAATCTGTACATTCAAAGCCAGCCCAGCGTTGTAGTCTTCATAGGCTGGAGGGCTCACTGATTTCATTCGTGCTTGGCGAGGGGGCTTACTACTTGAGGTCGCTAATTAGTGAGCCCGATTTCTTCACGATTATATTACCTTAACCACTGACGCCAGGCGGCCGTTAGTGGAGTCTCGGGTTGCACCGCTTTGCTTTACTGCCATACTGCCGTCAATGGAATCAGCCTTAAATTAACGTAGAATACAGCCTTCTTGTTTTCATTCGAGATTCACAAATAGGCTGGTTCGCGAGCAGGATGCATGGTCATGGTCACGACTGTCACCGCTCGCATGCGCATGCACATGCACATGTAGAGCGCGACTCGTGATCGCCTTCCCCTCATGTCACATGCGGCATCACATGCTCGCTATGGGCACGCGCGCAGGAGCCGCAGCCGCATACGAGCGAAAATACGCTCAGGGCGTGCATGCGTCTAAATCGCGCGCTGGGGCTAGCCATCTCCCAACCCGCATCCGGGCGCCCCGCCGCTTGGACCTCCGTACGCGACAGCCGCCTTCCGCAGCCCTTGACCTGAACAGCCGTCCCTTGCACTCGCAGCATAGCTTGGCAGACTCGCCAGGAAAGCACCTGCGCGCAGTCAAACGGCTCCAATGCAGGCCCTAGCAGCAGCTGTACTGGCCAGCTTACACCAGCTTGCGGCGCATGCCGTGGCAATTGCGCAGGCCGCCGTATTCTGGATGGTTCTGCGCCCCGTATATCGGCTGCAAACCTTAGTGCTGCGCACGTCGCGCCGCGCGTGGCGCCTTGTGCTGGCGCCCCTTGCTGTGGCTCTGAGCCTGGCCATGCTGCTTGGCTTCCTGTTTGGCTTCGTGCTGTCGCAGGTTGCCGTGTACCTCGAGGTGTTTCCAAAGCGCCGTAACTCCGTAACAAGCAAGCCCGCGCTCGAGATTGTAACGCCACAGCGCCGGTCAAAGGAGTGGGACGTGCTGTGGGCGCGCAAGCAGCAGACGCTGCGGTTCGAAGAGAACCCACCGGCCGTGTCCTCGCCGCCGTCTCTCGAGCCGTCGGCCGGACAGCCTGCGGATGACGAGTTCGACTGGAAGAACGAGTCGAGCGTGCCTTCGAGTGAAGACGACAGCGACTACTTTGGCTTTACGGAGGGCGAGGAGGCCGCAGCCGAGCACACGTCCACGCGGCCGACCAGCGCGGCCGCGTCACCGAAGTACGCTGGGCCCGTCGGTATGGGCTTCTATGCGCAGTTCCGCCCGAACACGTCCGACGCGACGGACGCCGTGCTTGACAACGTCGACGACGACGGCTACGCGTCGCCGGGCCGCTCGCGCTCGAAGTCTGAGATCACGCTGCGGCGCCGTTCCGTCGGCTCGCCCCTGAGCTCGCCGCTCACGACGCCGCCGCTCGGCTCGCCGCTTATTTCGCGTTCCATGTCACGCGTCCACTCTTTGACGCAGATCTCGAACCCGATCTACGAGGAAGACGAGGCCTGAGTCCAGGCCCGCTTATTTATTCGAACCCCCCACCGGCCTGAGGCTGCTGCTGTCCTTTCCGAACCGCATCTTGTACGAACACAAGCCGCTTCGCAGCGCAATCCCTACCAGGTCGCATAATTCACGTTACTCATAACTTAACACTACCACTATGCATAACTTATTGTCGAACTCAAACTTAACTAACCACGCAGGCCATCACCGCTTTCACTGGCAGGTATTCGTTTATCTGCAATTGGGCTGAGAGGGCTGTGCAGTGCGGAAGTCTCATGACCGCGCGCTGACAACAGGCTGCTGCTCATAAGCTCGCCCCCGCCGCATTGAGGGTGAGCGTGGCTGCTAGCCATCCTTCGCGTGCTGCTCGCATGGCGCACGCATGTAATGCAGGTCTCGCGGCATAGCGTCATCAATTTCCTTCGCGCGGCATCGCGCGGCCGTTAAACATCGCACCATGGCACGAGGTCATGCACAGCGTATGCCATCGGGCTGTGCTGCTTCGCGCAATAAACGCCGCTCCGAACTCAGGGCCATAGTCACCTTATTTATGGCAAACGCAGAAGGTCGAGGTCGCGACTAGTGAACGAGCCTGCGAGCCCGTATGCTAGCCGCTCAGAAGCTGCCTTTTAGGGGCGGCGGGGGTCCGCGCCGGCCGGTCATTCGAGACTAAGCTGAGGCTCAATTCGACAATGCGGCGCTCTTTTGTGTCGAAATAGTGAGCTTGCACGTCACTAAGAAGCCCCTCCTAGTTCAGTTCAAACCGTCCCGCGCACGGCATGAGCGGTCCAGTTGCCCGTGTATATTTTTCCGTGAGCGTTGCTTGCGAAGTGGGCAAACCCGGGCTTTCATGCGAGTTTTCTGCACGATAGCCCTGCAGGTCGCCCTCCGCGGTGAGCCCTGCCCTCACCCTCGCACCTTATCATGCGACACGCGATTGATTAGGATGACTAGCCGCTGGTAATCGCGCGAGATAGGGCGCCATAGATAACAGGTAAGTGCATGCTATATAGGGCCGAGATAGGCCATTCATACCCGTCCGCTCTCTTACGATCTGCTATGACGAAAACATCCACGACATTGAAGCACAATGTGGCGGAATACTTCAAAATGCTAGGCCGTGAGACGGCCATTCCCCGCTGGATGGGCAATAAAAATGCCGGGCAGGTATCCTCTGGATCGTTGGAGCCGAGCATCCGCTCTAAAAAGGGTGCTGAGGCCACGAAGGTCACGACGCTCAGCTTGCACGACGGAAATAGCGATGTTGACCCAGCCGGGACCGTTGACGCCGCCGGAAGCGTGTCCCAAGTGCCTAATGAGGAGCCAGGCCTGCAGCCCGTGAAGACGAACAAGGGTCTTGGTGACTACTGGGCCGTAATTGCAACGGGAGCCGGACTGTTCAGCGACGGGTACGTGAACAATGGCGTCGGTATGGTAATCACGATGATCAAGACAATCTACCCAAAGGAGGAATACGCCAAATCGTCTGCGCTGTCGAACATTGCGTCCATTGCATTCGCTGGCACCGTAGTAGGCCAGCTTGGCTTTGGCTTGCTTGCGGACCACTTTTCGCGCAAGGCCGGCATGATGATTTCAACGACGCTGCTTATCGTGTTTTCCATTTTGTGTGCCGGTTCGTGGGGCGTCGGTGCACCACAGAACCCGGGCGGCATGCTAGCAAACCTCACGGTTTGGCGCGCGATGCTCGGGATCGGTATTGGTGGCGAGTACCCGGCCGGCTCTGTGGCGTGTGCCGAGACTAGCCAGAAGCTCGGCGCTGGCTCGCGCAATCGATGGTTCATCTGGTTTACAAATTTCATGATCGATATGGGCTTTGTTATTAGCACCTTCGTGGCTTGGATCTTATTGTATATCTGCGACGTGCCGAAGTACGCGACGGTCGGCCACTCGCATGGCCTTGGCACAGCCTGGCGTCTGCTCATGGGCCTCGGAGCCATTCCGCCAATGATCCTGTTCTACTTGCGCTTAAAGTTCAAAGAAAACGAGGGTTTCCAGCAGAACAACTTCAAGCGTGCAAAGACGCCATGGTTGCTCATTTTGAAGCGTTACGGCCCGCGCCTATGTCTCGTGAGCCTGATTTGGTTCATCTATGACTTCTGCGCTTACTCGTGGGGCATCTACTCGTCCCAAATTATCAGCAGCGTTGTGCCCACGGGGCCAAACGGCATCCCAAACCTGCATACAACTTTCGGTTGGAACGTCCTGTTCAACGTCTTCTACATTCCCGGCTCGTTCCTAGGAGGCCTTAGCAGCGACTACTTTGGTGCGCGTCTTACGCTCACTGTGGGCACGCTGCTGCAGGGCATTGTAGGCTTCATTCTTGCTGCCCAGTACGAAACTCTGCGCAAGCATATTGGCCCGTTTATCGTTGCCTACGGCATCTTCATGACGCTCGGCGAGTTTGGCCCTGGTGACCATACTGGGCTTGTGTGCTCAAAGACGTCAGCCACGGCCATCCGCGGCCGCTACTACGGCATTGCCGCTGCCATGGGCAAAATTGGTGCCTTCGTCGGTGGCTACGCGTTTCCGGCCATTGCCAATCACTACGGTGGTCTCGATAACTTCAACGCGCAGACAGTGCTCCTGTATGTGTCCAGCGCACTTTGCGTGTTTGCTGCGATTCTCTCCATGTTTATTCCCGAGATCAGCCAGGAAGCGATTGCCCTCGAAGACATCCGCTTTCGGATCTATCTGACCGAGAACGGGTACGACGTGGACCAGATGGGCGTCGAGTACGACTTCGAGAAGGCAATAGGGGATGCACCAGCACCTGGCCGCATCTGATGCAGCCTAGACCTCGCACTAAGCCCGGCCTCCGCAATTCGGAAAACGGGCCACACTATTTATTCTTTTCTTCGAATCCAATCAATTAGTTAGTCCCTCAAGCCTAGAGTATAAACAGTTGCGAAGTAGCCCTCTACGATGCGAAGCAAAATGCGTGCCGAGCTTCTGGCGTCGTTCATCTTTGTCAAAGTCTCAACCAATTATGTAGAATGGTCTTTGAAAGTACTAATAGCAAGGGTTGGTCGATGTAGAAGACGCCGCAATTGGCAACGACACTAATAGGTCGGGTCTCGTAGGCTCGTCAGCTGCGGGCGCGAAAACGTGGCCTACTGACCTGGTCTGGGACGGGCGCGTAGCGTCAGGGATGCAAATGACGTACATGTAGCCCGTATATGCGGACCTGTTTTAGTGGGGGCGGCCCAAATTCTTGCGTGAAACAAGATGCAAGAAGGCGAATGCGGCGCGTCAACTCGCGCAACTAGAGGCTCCGTCACTGGCAGTAGCTTATTTATGTCCAGGACCCCCTCTCTGTACTGTTAGGTTCTGCATAAATAAATATCTCTACTTATTCCGCTTGTATGCAATCGTCGCGTAACCGCGGGATTGCCACACGAAATCTGACCGCAGCTCGCAAAGCCATGTACCGACACATCGATGTGGCTGTAAAAACTCTAAACTATCGCCATGCACAATGCCGACCGCAAGTGATCTGCCCTGCTCCTTTGCGGCGGCCGTTATCTGCTCGCAACTAGGCTTAGGCGGCCGTGCAGCTGAATCCCATGACCGGGCGGTGCCACTGATAAGGTGTTGACGTCACTGTGCGCGCTATCCGGTTTATTAGCCCAATCCGCAAGCCGGCTGGCTATCAGAATCGCTAGCCGGCTCGCTAGCCGCATCGCTAGCCGGCTGGCAAGCCGAATCGCTAGCCGGTTATCTAGGTAAGCGGAGGATACTGGCTGGAGGCGCCACGAACAGGTCGGGTGGAGGAGGGGGCGGCCTGGGGCCGGCTAATGCCGTGCGCACGAGTATTAAGGGTGCCGCCGAACGCACGCACGGTGCGGCTCCGTGACTCGGCACGGCGAGACACCCCTTGCACTTAGCCCTGCATCGCTCTGCGACCAGCACATTTCGCTAAGGTACGGCGAGGCTTTGCGCGGCCAATCCAGCGCACAAACCCTCCCACGAGCGCTGCTTCGCGCACATGCACCGCGCGTCACCAAACCCAGCCTCGCCGCGTCTTATGCGTGGAAAAACGCAAAATTTGAGATCGGCCTCGACGGGCCGCAAGCGCGACCGAGCCACAAGCGCGGCCTGCTCACCCACCCGCTGCCCTCCCGTATATCTGGCCTCTATGGTCCCGAATATCCTATTTAACATCTATTTACCTCTAGCTGTTTCGTATATGTCCCCTGTGTAGGGGCATGCGTGATTGCCGCACATAATCTGACCGCAACGTGCAAGGCCCGAATTCCATGCCGACGCGGTAGGGGAGCCCATGCACGGTGGGAAGGGCTGCTGCAGCCACGGCTTCGTGAAAAAAAGTCACACGATACCGGGTGGTGCCTTCCCCACTGATAGCGCTGATATGACCCACGTGGTGCACGATAACTGCCGCCCTTACCATGTGCTGCCCCCCACGTGGCTCGATAGATAGGCCACGAGGGCGCTGCGTCGGCGTGCGTCGGTGTGCCGACATCTCTGTGCCGCGGCGGGCGCGCCAAACAAATCTCAGTGCGCGCTCACATATGCATGAAAATTCTGAAATTGCAAGTCATAGCAACACGCAAATACCCGCTTAGCTAATAACGCGCGCGGCTCTCTCATTAGCGATTCAGCTACCCCAGCACGCTTCTCACAAGGCCGATTAGTCACAAGCTCATCAGCGGCTTGAGAGTGACCCTAGAGACCGCGTCCAATTAGGGCCACTCGCCAATCACAGTGCTCAAAATCAACCCCTCATGCGAGTGCCTGCGTGACAGCCCTGCATATTGCGCTTTACGGCGTGTCCGTGCCCTGACCCTGGATCGCTTTTGTGCGCGCGCTCGCCCCCCTCTCAGGCTGGCACGTGGTGCAGGCTAGGCTGACCAGCGGCCTGCATTCGCGGAGATAGGCGCGTGCTAGATACTGCAGCGGAGCGCAGTCTATATAAGATCGGGGTCGGACTCTGGCAAAACCGACAATTTTTCACTCTGGAAAAAAAGTTCCACGATGGCGAAGAAGAACTATGTCGCGGAGTACTTCAAAATGCTAGGCCGTGAGACGGCCATTCCGGGCTGGATGGGAAATAAAAACGCCGGCCAGGCGCCCTCCTTGTCGTCGGACCCGAGCATCCGCTCTAAAAAGGGCGCCGAGTCCACGAAGGTCACGACGCACAGCCTGCACGACGGAACGAGCTACGCGAGCCCGCGCCTGGGCCTGGGCGAGGTTGACACGCCAGGAGACCTGTCTGACGAACAGGATCTGGAGCCCGTGAAGACGAACAAGGGTCTTGGCGACTACTGGGCTGTGATTGCAACGGGCGCCGGGCTGTTCAGCGACGGGTACGTGAACAATGGCGTCGGTATGGTAATCACGATGATCAAGACAATCTACCCAAAGGAGGAATACTCCAAATCGTCTGCGTTGTCGAACATTGCGTCCATTGCATTCGCTGGCACCGTAGTAGGCCAGCTTGGTTTCGGCTTGCTTGCGGACCACTTTTCGCGTAAGGCCGGCATGATGATCTCTACAACTATTCTCATTGTGTTTTCCATTTTGTGTGCCGGTTCGTGGGGCGTCGGTGCACCGGAGCACCCGGGTGGTATGCTTGCGAACCTTACGGTGTGGCGCGCAATGCTCGGTATCGGTATTGGTGGTGAATACCCGGCCGGCTCTGTGGCGTGTGCCGAAACTAGCCAGAAGCTCGGCGCCGGCACGCGCAACCGGTGGTTCATCTGGTTTACAAACTTCATGATCGATATGGGCTTTGTTATTAGCACGCTCGTGGCCTGGGTTCTGCTCTACATCTGCGATGTGCCAAAGTACGCGACAGTCGGCCACTCGCATGGCCTTGGCACAGCCTGGCGCCTGCTCATGGGCCTCGGCGCCATTCCGCCAATGATTCTGTTCTACTTGCGTTTGAAGTTTAAGGAGAACGCCGAGTTTCAGCAGAACAACTTCAAGCGCGCGAAGACGCCATGGCTGCTCATTCTGAAGCGCTACGGCCCGCGGCTGTGTCTCGTAAGCCTGATTTGGTTCATCTATGACTTCTGCTCGTACTCGTGGGGCATCTACTCGTCCCAAATCATCGACAGTGTTGTTCCTACGGGCCCGGATGGTGTGGCAAACCTGCACACGACGTTTGGCTGGAACATTCTGTTTAACGTCTTCTACATTCCGGGCTCGTTCCTCGGGGGCTCAGCAGCGACTACTTCGGTGCGCGCATGACGCTCGGCGTGGGCACGCTATTGCAGGGCATTGTTGGATTCATTCTTGCCGCCCAGTACGAGAGCCTGCGCAAGCACATTGGCCCGTTCATTGTTGCCTACGGCATTTTCATGACGCTTGGCGAGTTCGGCCCTGGCGACAACATCGGTCTTGTGTGCTCGAAATCGTCGGCCACGGCTATCCGCGGCCGCTACTACGGCATTGCCGCTGCCATGGGCAAGATCGGCGCCTTCGCCGGCGGCTACGCCTTCCCGGCCATTGCCGACCACTACGGCGGCATTGACAAGTTGAGCGGACAGACAGTGCTGCTATATGTGTCCAGTGCGCTGTGCATTTTTGCGGCTATTCTGTCTATGTTCATTCCGGAGCTCAGTCAGGAGGTTGTTGCTCTCGAGGATATTCGCTTCCGCAACTATTTGGCCGAGAACGGCTATGATCCGGCGCAGATGGGTGTTGAGTACGACTTCGAGAAGGCTGTAGGCGAGGCGCCCGCGCCCGGTCGTGTCTAATGCCTACGGCCTTTACACGTGGTCCCCACAACGGTGGTGCCAACCAAGAACGGTGGTTCCCAGAACAATGTGGTTCCGAGAACGGCTTTTCCGAAAATGGGCTGAGCTCCCCCTATTTATCTTTTCTTTTCATGTCATCCTTTTTAACGTTCACAATGAAGCTTTGTCGAGCGCCTGTTGCATGTCGCTCGTTGGCTTGTGGTGGACGCCTAACTTACATAGAGTTTCTATTTAATCACGATTCCTCGAAATTCATTGGTTTTGGAGTACGAATAACGTGCCTATCCAAGGATGGAAAGTTCCGCCATTCCACAAAATACAACAAAACATGTCTGTGGGTTTATCGGTCGCCAGACAGTGACTGTATGCAGTACGAATCCTGAGGTATGGATCCCGAAGTATGAATTCCGTAGTCTGAAGCCTCAGGTACGAATTAGAGAGGGGGCGCTTGCGGCACAATACCTCATAATCAGGAGAGCCAAATGCATCGGGTTGCAGTCTTATGTGCATGCAAAAACACTCATATCAGGTCTGCACGAACGCCGAAAAGGTATTGTTGTATCTACAGGGGCGCGGCCGCGATTGGCCAGGGCGACCATGCCGTACAAGGGCAATAAGTTCATGGCCATATCTAGAGCATGTTAGGCTGAGACTGTCGCGCAAGGGGGACATGGTTCATCACCAGCACGGGTTCCATGCCCTGGTCCATGAGCTCTCTGTAGACGCGCTGCGGATGCTGGTCGTCCTTCAGCTCGTAAAGCTTGTCCACGGAGCGACAGTGGAAGCATAGGCGCCAGTTTGCAGCGTCCTTCACATCCATGAACGTGTACAGAGCAGCAGCTAACACCTTTGGCGTGCGGTCCTCAGGGCTCACCTTCATGCTTTTGTTGTGCGTGTCGTTCTGCGAGCCGAGAATCATTGTTCCATTGTGCGAGTACTGCTGCAGCACAATGGAGGAGCGCGACGGCGGCAACGCCGGTGGGCTGAGCGGCGTCGTAGGCGAGAGCCGTGCGGTCGGGCCAAATTGTGCCGTTTGCGGCGAGCGGGCGCTGCGCTTGTGCAAGTTATGCGTGCTGTGCGAGCCGTGGGCCATATGTGTGAAGTACGAGTCCTGGCCCGTACTCATGGGCGAGACATTCTTGACACGCGCACCGGGCGTGCCGTTTGGCGTGGGTAGCGGTGTCATCTCCTTCAGCTTGCGCGAGAAATAGGTGCGCAGCTTCGCGATCTGCTCGGCCTGGTGCTTGTTGTTCTCGTCCAATTGCTGCTGCAACGCGGCGATTGTGTCCTCGAGCTGGCGCTGCGTCTTTGCGCTGGCGGCGCTGTCCTGCGCACCGGCCGTAGCCGACCGCTCGAGCGCCGCCTCGGCCTGCGCCGAGAAGTTACTCTTCAGCGACGACGAGCGCGCCGCCGACGCGAGCTTCAGCAGCCGGATGCGGTGCCCCAGGCTCGTCACGCCCATCTCCAGCAGGTCCTCGTGCGTGAGGTCCGCAAGGACGTCGCTGCGCACGGCGTGGTCGCGGAACCGCCCGAGGTACGCGTCGAGGCCGTTGCTCGTGAGCAACTTATCCACGTACGCATCCCCAGTGGTGCTGGACATTGCTTCGGATGGGGTTCTTGTCGCACGAAGGTGATCCGAAAACCCAGGCAAAGGCTCGGGACCGGCAGGGGGGAGACGCAAGTGCAGAAGTACGTCGCAGCCGCTGGAAGCGCGCGAGGCGGCCACCGCTACGGCACTTACCCGCGGCGGGTCCTTGTCACATGACCATGGGTGTGCCTATTCAGGTGCGCCTATTCAAGCGTGCCTATTCAGCTCGCACGACTGTGGCCAGCTAGCTAGCCGGCCAGTCGCACGCGCAATGATGGCGGGTCCCCTTCAGTAGCGCAGTAAACTCAATTGGGGTTGTATGGACCGGTATAGTGGGTCTCGACGACCTGCTAGATTGGTACGGTTCATTAGGCCTCCCCTGGCTCGCCAAGCCTGCTTCGTGAAGGGCGCGCCGAGAGAGCAGCGGCACAGCAGCGCAGTACTGCAACTAATAAACTGTGTACTAATTGGCATAACCGTAATGGGTCAAATTATTGCTTCGCAGGTTTTCTACTTTGCGTCCGGTCTCCGCGCTAAGTCCTCACCTAAGTCCAGACAAAACCGGCCACATTTCAGGGCCCTTGGTTGGCCAGGACCAGTACGCTATTATGTTGCGACGCAGTGCCTACCCAGATATTCTCGGAAATACAGCCCGCGTGGCGCAGCGCTGCGGGCAACGCGGCGGTTCGGGTGCAAGCGCCCTTGCCCTCGGCGCTATCCTCGGTTCTGACGTGGTCAGCCATGCCTAACCTAGCCACCACCGCTCGAAACCACACATAAACGATGCCCGCGCAGCAGGACGACGCAGGCTTCCGCGCCACGTGGGAGAAGATCCCGTATATGACGCGGCACCTCGGTGTTGCGGCGATTGCGCTGTTCTTTGTGTATGTGGTGAACCCGTTCTTCGCGGCGGCGTGGTTCTGGCAGCTGCCCGGCGCGCGCTGGTGGTACGTGCTGCCGTACGCGACGGCGCCGCTCAGCTACTCGGGCAAGAACTTCAATGGGCTGATCACACTGTTCATGTTCTGTTCGAGCCTGCAACGGCTCGAGCTGGGGCCGCTCACGAAGCGCAGCGACGTCGCCGGCTATTTCCTATTTGTGGCCGCGGTGTTCAACGTCGTGGGCCCGCGCCTCGGTTTCTACGCGTTTCTGAGCGGCATCAGCAGCGCGCTCTCCTGGACGCTCGCCCAGGAGGCCCCCTGGGAGCCGACGATGCTTGTTGTCGTGCAGGTCTCACAGTGCTACGTGCCCTGGGCGAACGTGCTCATCGGCTTCGTGGTTGGCGGCGTGCGTGGCGCCTACGAGCCGCTGCTCGGCATCCTTGTCGCCCATGCGTACATGTTTTTCACGGAGCTGTTGCCACGCGCGGGCGGCCCAAGGCTGCTCAGCAGCAAGCCGCGCTTCCTGGAGTGGTTCGACGGCGTTGAGGAGAATGAGCGCAAAGCGCAGGCGTTCGGCCGCGGCCGCAAGCTCGGGAATCACCGGTAGACCGCCGCACCATTGTTCTGTTTATTTATTAGCTAGTGTATTAAGGCATATCACAAAGCGGGTCTGGCACGGCTAGCAGGCCGCCGAGCAATCTCACGGCTGGCACGGTCTGTGCCGCCACGATTCAACTGCGCGCGCTTGGCGCGGCATTACAATTGAGGCATACAAGCGCGCGCGCGCGCGCGCACGCAGACACACACACACGCACACACACGGGAGCGCTTGCGCCGGCTCCGGCGGCGGAGGAAGCGGAGATACGGAGAAGGCGGCCGCTACTCGGCGCGTAGGTCGGAGCGGATCGGCGCCTCGAGCGGGTGCAGCTGCATGAGGTACGTGATGGCCCACAGCAGGTAGAACATGGCCAGCGTGAGCACGATGCTAGAGCGCCACACAGTCGTGTCCTGCTTCGGCGCAAACCGCCAGGACAGCAGCGAGAGCACTACGGTAATTACGAGCCCCAGAATCACCGTCCAGCCGCTCATAGCTACGTCGTCAGTGGCCGCTCAGCGCCGACGCTGGCACCGCTATAGGCGCACGGCGGTGGCACGTGATACGCTCTGCGCGACGGGGCCTAGCTGCGCAGGCGCCCACAGCCGCCGGAACCACTGGTAAACACGGGCGCCTGCTGAGGGCTGCCGGGCTTGCATGATCCCGGCCTACATCCAGCAGTGGCTACATACCCAGTTAGAACAGCTCCGCTACACGAATGTCCGTCAATGCTTTGTCGACATATCACAGGCCCTTGATGCGGCGCCGTGGCTGAGCCCGCGCGCAGACACGCCGCGCGCCGGCGGACGCGTCCTCATCTGTCTGCAGGGCATCCTCGAGTCGCACCAGGTCGAGGTCTGGGTCTCTACGGCGTACCCGCAGGAGCCCTCGCTTGTGTTTGTGGACGCGCAGCCGCGGCCCGTGCCGCCCGGCCTAAGCATTTCTGAGCTGCTGTATGTAGCTACGCAGCCACCGTCGCTGCCGCCGCCGCCACCGCCGAAGCCGAAGCCGAATCCAGAAAAGTCTGCACCTTTTGCGGCGCCCAGTGCGCCAGCGACGCCCAAAAAGCCTGCGCGCGCGCCGGCCGTGCCGCAGAAACCGCCGAAGCTGTCCGCCAAGCCGGCGACCGGCAGCAATGCGGGCGGTCGTGCTGCGCCGCCACCGCCACCGCCGCCACCAAAGGGCCCGCCTGCATCTGCGCCTCACACAGCCTCTGCTCCGCGCCTGCCCACGCCGACACAGTCCTCGCGGCCTTCCTCTCTGCCGCCCGTGCCGGCAAAAGAGGGCCCTGCATCGCCTGGTTCGCTGGAATCGTTGCGTGCGGCACCCGCCGCTTCGGCAGAGCACCCCATGGGACGGCCGTTTGCCGCACCGCAGCCGCGCGGCCCCTATGCACAGAGCCCCTCTCCTAATATATCTGCGCGCGCTCCTGCGACGGGTGTTCCTGCGCCTCCGCAGTATACATCTGTGTCTCCCGCACCTCACGCGAGTACAATTGAGTCCCCAGCACTGCACTCGCGCACTCCGCAGGCTTCTGCGCGTCACACAAGCACACCGCAGTCTTCGGCGCGTCGCCCGAGTACAGCTCAGTCTCCTGCGCCTGCGATTGACCTGCTGAGTCTCACAGACGCTCCGCTCGCCGCAGTGTCCGGCGAGAGAGCGCAAACGCTGGCGCGCCTGGAGCGCGCCCTGCAGGAGCAGGCGGCGGGGCTGTACTACCAGAGCCAGCTCGACGCGCAGCAGCTAGCAGCGTCGTCGCAAATGCTCGCGCAAATAGAGACGGCGCTGGCGCGTGAAAAGGACTCGCTCCTGCGCGCGAAACAAGTGTTGCTGCGCAACATCGACGTTCTCGAGCAGAGTACGGCGCGTGCCGAAGAGCTCACGCAGCGCGCTGCCGCACAAGCCCCTCCAGAGTCGATTGCAGATCTCGTGCAGGTCGCTGCGAGCGACCGCGCAGTCGTGGAGGCCGACAGCGGTAGCCGCGCCATTGACGACCTTCTGCGCGTGCTGCCGAAGGCGCTCGACGCGGGCTCCATCTCCTTGCACGTGTACTTACGGCTCGTGCGGCAATACGCTCGCGAGCAGTTCTCGCACCGGCATGCGTTGCTGCAGCGACGGCCGCAGCCGCCAAAACCGCCGGCCAAGCACTAATTCAGACCTTGCATAATGGACCTTGCAGTGTAATGTAGCAACGCATGTTTGCGTAAACTATTTCATTCGTAAACTATTTCATTCGGAACCGTTTATTTAAGTATTGCCCAGTGGATTACCAAGTGTACCGCTGTTTAACATCGTGCTACTTCGACTGCACTTGTGCTGAGCGTCCTAACGAGCCGAGCTGCGCATAGCGGTTCCCTGGAGATTACGCTAGCTAAACAGGCACCATACGCAAGCAAAGCGAGACGGCCGCACCACAAAGCAAGACGAGACAAATACCACGAAACGAAAACTACGAATTAAAGAAATCTTTGCTGATGAGACTCTAACTAGAAGGTGTTTAGCGGTGAGGAAGATAAGCGCACGGCCGTACTCGGCAACAGCAAGCACAGAATATCGTTTTATGAGCGCCCGTGTTATTTACTGTATAGCCACTTTCAATCGCAAACGAGCCGGAATTTGCCGCAGACATGCCACCTCGCGGGCACGCCTATTACTGGCGGGCCCATCTGCGCGCAGGGAGCCCATGCATAGAAATTATTTTGTGCGCTCGCTGAGGTTAGGTCAAGTCTTTAGTCACTTGGAAATTTTCAGACGCTGGACGACAACAAATTTTGTTCATGGAGCACACGATCAAGCCGGAGAGCACGGTGCCGCCCGTGGACACGAGCCAGTGGCCGCTGCTGCTGAAGGATTGGGACAAGCTTGTTGCCCGGACTGGCCATTACACGCCGATCCCGGCCGGCAGCAACCCATTGAACCGCGACCTTGCGTCGTACGTCTCGACGGGCGTCATCAACCTCGACAAGCCTGCGAACCCGAGCAGCCACGAGGTTGTTGCCTGGATCAAGCGCATTTTGCGCGTGGAGAAGACGGGCCACTCGGGCACGCTCGACCCGAAGGTCACGGGCTGTCTCATTGTATGTATTGACCGCGCGACGCGCCTCGTGAAGAGCCAGCAGGGCGCTGGTAAGGAGTACGTGTGCGTGCTGCGTCTGCACGATGCGCTGAAGGACGAGAAGGAGCTCGGCCGCGCGCTCGAGACGATGACGGGCGCGCTGTTCCAGCGTCCGCCGCTCATCAGTGCCGTGAAGCGCCAGCTGCGTATCCGCACGATCTACGAGTCGAAGCTGCTCGAGTTCGACAACGAGCGCCAGCTGTCCGTGTTCTGGGCCTCCTGCGAGGCTGGCACGTACATGCGTACGATGTGCGTGCACCTGGGCATGCTGCTCGGCGTCGGCGGCCACATGCAGGAGCTGCGCCGCGTGCGCTCGGGTGCCCTCGACGAGAACGACGGTATGGTTACGCTGCACGACCTGCTCGACGCGCAGTGGATGTACGACAATAGCCGCGACGAGTCGTACCTGCGGCGCTGTATCCGTCCGCTCGAGTCGCTGCTCATTGGCTACAAGCGCGTCGTTGTGAAGGACAGTGCTGTGAACGCCGTGTGCTACGGCGCGAAGCTCATGATTCCCGGCCTGCTGCGCTACGAGCAGGGCATCGAGGTTGGCGACGAGGTCGTGATCATCACGACGAAGGGCGAGGCGGTTGCCCTCGGCATCGCGCAGATGTCGAGCGTCGACCTCGCGTCGTGCGACCACGGCATTGTGTCGAAGATCAAGCGCTGCATCATGGAGCGCGACACGTACCCACGGCGATGGGGCCTTGGCCCCGTGGCCCAGCGCAAGAAGCAGCTTAAGGCCAGCGGCAAGCTCGACAAGTTCGGCAACACGAACGACGAGACGCCCAGCGAGTGGAAGAAGGACTACGTCGATCTGTCGAACCAGCCCGGCGTCGACGCGAAGCCCGTCGCGCCCACGCCCGCTGCCGGCGCGCCGGCGGCGGCCGCAGCGGCCGCGCAGGCCGAGGCCACCACCACGGCGGCGGACGTGAGCATGAACGACGCCGGTGCGGCCAGCTCCGACGACGAGAAGAAGGAGAAGAAGGAGAAGAAGGAAAAGAAGGAGAAGAAGGAGAAGAAGGACAAAAAGGAGAAGAAGGAGAAGAAGGACAAGAAGCGCAAGGCCGACGACGAGGACGACTCCGACGCCGAGGGCGAGAAGAAAAAGAAGAAGAAGTCGAAGCACGACTAATGTAACTCTAACTAACTAATTGGATCATGCGTATAGCGCGCGTTCGCAGCGAGCAAGAACTAGATTCGAATCGCAGGTCAGAACGAAATGAGACAGCGCTTAGCGCGCGGACGCAGCACAAAGGCAAAAGTCCGGCAGAAGCTTGTCCTGCAACTCGCTCGAAACGGCATTAGTGGTGGTGCTATAGTGGTGACGCTAGTGGTGGTGCTAAAGTGGTGATGCTAATGGTGATGCTATAATGGTGATGGTGTAGTCGTTATAGTGTAGTCGTAATGCTGTGCAAGTGTTAATACTACATGGATAAATAATTAGAAGTTCTGCTCAATGGCCGCCTTCTGTTCTGGCGTGAGCGCCGTCGGGAACTCGACCTGCAGCTCGACCTTTAGGTCGCCGAACTGGCCCGGCGACTTCGACTTCGGCATGCCGCGGCCCGGGAATGTGAAGATCTGGTTCGGCTGCGCCGGCCGCCCTTGACTGACCTTCAGCTTCTTGCCGTCGAGCGTCGTGACGACGCGCGTGAAGCCCGTGAGCGCCTCCTTCAGCGACAGCTTCAGCTTGATCTTGAGGTCGTCGTCCTCGCGCGAGAAATCCGGGTCGGGCTTCTCCTGGATCACAAAGATAATGTCCTGCGCGCTGCCGTCGGGCTGCACGTCGCCGCGGCCCTTGTACGTGAGCTTCGTGCCCGGCTTCCAGCCGGGCTTGATCTGGACCTCGAGCGTCTCGGACTCAGACTGCCCATTCAGGCCCCGCCGCCTTAACTTTAGCTTCTTTGTTGTACCCGTGTAGAGGTCGCGCAGCGCGACGCTGAGATCAATTAGTTTTGGTTCCACGGGCTCATGCATGCGCGCGGACTTCGAGCGCCCGCTGCGGCCGCCACGGGGCATGCCGCCCATGCCACCGCGCCCACCGCCTAGCATTGACGCGAACGGGTCGTCGTCCATGTCACCGCCGCCGCCCATGCCGCCGCCCATGCCGAAGGCATTGAACAGGTTGAACGCGTCGGCACTCGAGAAGCTGCTGCCGCCGGGCCCGCCGAACGAGAACGTCGTGCCGCCCGGCATGCCGCCCGTGCTGAAGCGCTGGCCGCCGCCAGGGAAGCCGCCAGGGAAGCCGCCCGCGCCGGCGCCGGCGCCAGCGCCGCCGGCGCCAAAGTCGGGCATTGGCACCTGGCCCGTGCGCGCCGCATCAAGGCCATACTGGTCATACACAGCCCGCTTGTCCTTGTTCGACAGAATGTCATATGCCTCGCCAACGTCCTTGAACTTCTCCTCGTCGCCCGTCGGCTTGTCAGGGTGGTACTTAAGCGCCGCCTTGCGGTAGCCCTTTTTGAGCTCGCTCTCGTCTGCCGTCGGCGAGACCCCTAAAAGGTCGTACAGCTTTGTATCCTTTACCATTTTCGAGTGGTCAAATGGTGCACGGTAACTGAGTAAGATTGCTGCTGTCGAGATGCTCCCTGGTTATATACGCCCTACATGAACCTGGGTGGATGCAGGGCACATGTATAGTCAGACGCCCAGCTGGGAGCTTGCCGCGGGTTCTAGAAAGTTCGCGAACTGGTACGCGACAGGCCGCGCGCGCGCGCACTCAGCAGTGCTCTGAGGCGAGTCTGCGCCCCAATAGCTCACGGAATGCGTGCGGCCGCTGGCCGCGGCAAGCACAGCGCGCCAGGGCCGAATATGGGGACGCGGCCGATAGTAGTGTAGAGCAGCGACCTAACCCCCGTGCATGACTGGTGGACACATGCATGAATTCATAGTGCTGCGATTCGCGTGCCTACGGCGAAGTACAGAGTCGAGGCGCTCGCGGACTAGCTATAAATAGAGGCGAATGTAAGGTATGACTGCCAAAAAAGAGCACGAGTGTGTCGCTTGCAAGCTGTGAGGCTGCAGAAGTGCCGCAGCACATGTAGACGCCGCGTCGCTGCCGCCGCGAAACCCAAAGAAAAAAAAAGCGAGATTGAAAAACCGTAGACAGCCATTGAGTCCTGGGCATGCAGCTAAGATGTAAGTCGGAGTTGAGGACGCCTCGCATCCTTGACGGCGCCGGCCGTCATCGTGGCGCCCTGTCGCCGTCAATGGCGGTACGTAGTAACCGCCTTATTAGCACCTCCTCGTGCTGATTAGCACCTCCTCGTGCCGGTAGCTGTGATCGCCTTGGACCACACGCCGCGTCTTGGCCAGCAGCAGAATGAGCGACGACATGTCTGTGGTGCTGTGTAGCAGCGGCTACGACCAGATGATCAAGTTCTGGGAGGCGCTCTCGGGCGTGTGCAGCCGCACGATCCAGCATGGCGACGGGCAGGTCAACCGCATGGTCATTACGCACGACAAGAAGTACCTGGCCTGCGCCGGCTCGCATACGGTGCGACTGTACGATATCAAGTCGAACAATCCGAATCCGGTCATGACGTTCGAGGGCCACAAGGGCAATGTCACGGCCCTGGCCATTCAGGCTGACGGCAAGTGGATGACGACGAGCAGCGAGGATGGCACCGTAAAGGTGTGGGACATGCGCTCGCCATCGATCCAGCGTAACTACCAGCACCATTCGCCCGTGAACGACGTCGTCATCCACCCGAATCAGGGCGAAGTCATCTCGTGCGACCACGGCGGCAACGTGCGCGTGTGGGATCTTGGCGAGAATACGTGCACGCACCACTTGATTCCCGAGGAGGGCGTCCCCGTGCGCAGCGTCAGCGTCGCCACAAATGGCACGCTCCTCGTCGCGGGCAACAATTCGGGCATGTGCTACATGTGGAAGATGCAGAACTCGCGCGACATTACGTCGCTCACGCCCTGCGTGCGCTTCCTCGCCCATTCAAAATACATCACGAAAGTGCTGCTCAGTCCTGACGTTAAGCATCTGGCCACCTGCTCCGCGGATCACACCACGCGGATATGGAGCACAGACGAGAACCCGCAAATGGAGGCCGTCCTTAAGGGCCACCAGCGCTGGGTCTGGGACTGCGCGTTCACTGCTGACTCGGCCTACCTCGTAACGGCCTGCAGCGACCACTACGTGCGGCTGTGGGAGCTGGCCACGGGCCATGTTGTGCGCCAATACAAGGGGCATCACAAGGGCGTCATCTCCGTGGCGCTGAACGACATATAGACGCTTCGGGCGGTAATGACGTGTATGACTATGGAGCTAGAAGCTAGCAGGCGGGCCGGCGCGGCGGCTTGGCGACGCCGCGCTGGCACAGAAAGGCAGGCCTTAGCCCCGCTGCTACGTACCTGGCGCTAACGCTAGTGCTATTGCTATTGCTATTGCTATTGCAAACCATTGCTTAAATTAAATTTTTGGTTCGCTTCGTTTCGCGCGCGCGCGCCCGCACTCGCGCGCACTCGCTCAGAAATGGCTGTATCGCGAAACGCAGCCGCGCGCAGCGGCTGGCTTCCTACACGTGACGCCGTTCTGAAATTTCAGTCTTTGACCAGCAGCCATGGGCAAAAGCAGTAAGGACAAGCGCGACAAGTACTACCGCAAGGCCAAAGAAGAGGGCTGGCGCGCGCGATCGGCCTACAAGCTGCTGCAGCTGAATGAGGAGTTCCGCTTCCTCGACAACATCACGAACGTCGTGGACCTGTGCGCCGCGCCGGGGTCCTGGAGCCAGGTCCTGAGCCGGTGTACGCCAGCCGAAAGCAAGATTGTGTCCGTGGACCTGCAGCCCATCTCGCCCATCGACGGCGTGAAGACCATCCAGGCCGACATCACGCACCCCTCAACCGTGAGCCAGATCCTCAGCGAGTTTGGCGGCATCAAGGCGGACATTGTCGTTAGCGACGGCGCGCCCGACGTCACGGGCCTGCACGACCTCGACGAGTATCTGCAGGCGCAGCTCGTGTACAGTGCGCTGCAGCTGGCCACGGCCGTCCTGAAGCCGAATGGTACTTTTGTCGCGAAGATCTTCCGCGGCCGCGATATCGACCTCATGTACGCACAGCTCGGCCGCCTTTTCACAACAGTAACGTGCGCAAAGCCGCGCTCGTCGCGCGGCTCGAGCCTGGAGGCGTTCATTGTCTGCCAGGGCTACGTTCCGCGGCCGGGTTGGGACCCGCTCGCGCTCATTTCGAAACGTGTGTCCACAACTGACTATTTCGACCAGATGCTGGGCCCCGCCGAGGAGCGCGTCGTGGCGCCGTTCCTTGCCTGCGGCGACCTCAGTGCGTACGACAGCGACGCAACCTACCTGGATATGGACGACGACTACGTGAGTTTGGACCCCGTGCGCTCTCCTGTGGCACCACCATACAAAACGGCCCTCGAGAAGAAACGGCAAGGGTTGCTTCGGCGCGTTTAGGCGCTCGCTTAACCGCTTATTTATTATTACAATTACAGTTGCTGAGTTCTAGCGTGACGTCTCACAAAGCCACCTAGTTCGCCAAAGGCGTTTCTGCCGGCGAGCACTTTCCAGCCTTGCTTCATTTACACTAGCGCCGACCGCGAACTTGCTAAATACTATACACATTCTATGCTTTGCTGCACGCGAAAGTCACTGACACAAGTAACGCAGCACCGTGAACGCGTGAGGCCTCATTTTGGGCCGTGGCTCGACAATGTGAGTAATAATGGACCGCCACATTTGAGACTCGCTTGCGTTTGCAGCAGCGTTTGCAGCAGACCTGCTAAAATTACCGCGCCCGCGCTGAACTGAGCTGCATCGCGTGGGCTGCTTGTTCAGGCCAGGTCAGAATCTACAGATGCACGCCGCACTACGACGTGGGCCGCTGATCCCTCACTGATCCTTCAACGCCCTGACAGATGCGCGTGAGTCGATGATACTCGGTCTGGCATGCATAATCGCCGCGTTTATTTCCAAACCCTGAACATATTTTTAGAACTGATGCCGGTACGCGCATTCCGGGATCATCGTTCGTCCCCCGCACAGGCGTGTACTCTCTCCATCAGTGGCGCCGCTCCATCAGTGGCGCCGCGTCCGAGCGCGCCCGTCGTGTTCGGCTGTTTCAGACCATATGGAATCGGCTGATCTCAGACTCTATCGTGCCAGTCGTTTGCCGCTGCGGCCAGTCGCTTACAGCTGCGGCCAAACCCAGGTGAATACAAGACTTCCCGTCCGATCAGTCCTATTTAAACACCTGAGGGCCTTACCAAGTATTGTAGTGGGAGACCATACGAGAACAGAAGGTGCTGCAGTTACTTTTCTTTTCTTTTTTGCTTTGCGACTTTTCTTTTAAAGTTTTTTAATGGATCCTCTTTCTTCACAAAAGGGCTCTATTTCAGCTGCCTGCAGAGCCTAGTCCAGAAAACTTGATCTCGTTTCGCAGAAAACTTGGCCGAACCCGACAATCTAGACGCTATTCATGCATCTTAATCGCCTGTCGATCCAAAGGGCAATGCTATCTAAAACTATGGTCATAAAATATACACCCAGCCGTAACCTTATTCAACGGCTCGGCTAACGGCTGAGCGCTTCCCTTGATCTTTTTTTTTTTTTTTTTTCTCTGCCCCGCGCGGCCACGACCCTCGATCTGTGCCGCGGCGACCACTAATCGGGGCCGCCATGTTAATTGCTTTCCCCTTTCGGCTGCAGCTCATTTATGCTTAGTCCATAATCATGCCGTTCCCTGCAGGCCGCGCAAGGTCCGACTGCTTACTCAACGCTTATTCGATGCCGCAGGGGCTGAGATGGGGGCGTGCGCTTCGGGACTCTGTTAGGGTGAGGTTCCTGAAATTGAGAGCCACCCTGTTTCAGATGAAGTCACTGGGCAATTGTGGCGAGCTAAGAGCCGCAAGCTCTGTGGGGCCAGGCACGGCCTCAGCTCGAGTGACCGGCCCCCTTAGCGCCTTCGAATGCAATTGCCGACTTCGCGACCGGCGCAGCTTCCCGCGTGCTGTCACGTGCGAGTGCATGTTTATGCGGGATCCATTCCGGCGCAGCCCAGCAAATCTGCTTAACGTGACGCGTCGCACGCCGAGAAGAATCAAAACAAGAGCCTAACCCTGCGTCATGCCAAATATAGGTCACGGGCAGGGTGCGAGGGCGCCAGGGGGGATATAAAGACCGCGTAGCCCCACCCTGGGGTGAGATTGGACTGCTCATCTATTGTTCGACGAAATGAAGTTTTACTCGAGCTTGACCCTTGGCGCCTCGTTTGTGGCGACGGCCTTGGCCGCGTCGAATGCGTTCACGGCCCCGCTCGGAAACATCACCGTCCTTGCTGGCGGCACCCTCGATATCACCTGGACGAACCAGTCCGGCAGCACTGTCGACCTCCTGCTGAAGCAGGGCGACGCCGACAACCTTCATACCGTGGCTACCATCGGCTCGAATGTTGCGAACCAAGGTGGCGTGGCATGGACGGTGCCGAAGGACATCAAGACCGGCGAGTACGCGCTGGAGCTTGAGGCCGACGGCCAGGACCCGAACTACACGAGCTTCTTCACGATCATTGGCGAGAACACGACGAGCTCGAGCTCCGCGAGCGCGAAGACGACCACCACCGCCGGCGCGCTGGTCGCGACAGGCTCCAAGAACGCCTCGGCGGCGGCTGCCACTGGTAATGCGACGGTCGGCCGCAACGGCACGAACAGCACGAACGCGACGGCCGGTGGCAACAGCACGGCCGGCAGGAACGGCACGACTGGTGCGAACTCGACGAGCGTGGGCGGCGCGAACTCGACGAACGCGACGAACTCGACAAACTCGACGGGTGCCGGTGTTGGTGGCTCGAACTCTACGGCGAACTCGACCGCTGTTGGTGGCAAGAACGGCACGAGCACGTCGTCCGGACCCGAGTCCGTCGGACTCGGCGGCATCGGCGGCGCTGCGCCTACTGGAACCGGTAGCGCCGCCTCGTCGGTCGGCGCCGGCTCGTCGCCTTCGTCGACGGGTGGCGGCCGCGCCGCTTCGGGCTCTGCCTCGAGCGGTGCTGCTGCGTCCGGCTCGGCTGCGTCTAGCTCTGCCGCGTCCGGCTCTGCCTCGAGCTCGGGCAGCGCGAAGAACGGCGCCGCAATGGCCTCGTGGTCGGTCTACGCCGTCACTGGTGCTCTGGGCATGGCCGCTTGCTTCCTGGCTTAATCTACTTTGTATTTAACTGTTAATTCCAAAATCCTGTTTGTATATGCTTAATATCCCCAGCATCTGTCAATCGTTAATATATATACTCTAGTAATTGGCTTTTTTAGAGAAGTTCCTTGCTTGCAATGAGTCGTCAAGATAGCTAGCTGGCCCTGGGGACTTGGCGACTCATATTGCCGCACGCTCGCTACACATCTAGCTTCGTTTTGGAGATTCTCATATAGTCGTCGCCACTATGGCAGCAGCCAAAGTAGTGAGGCAAAGACACAACACTGTTTGGCGAGCCGCGACTGTTCCCCTGAGATGCTTTACGATGCGTAATGCTCGCGGCGTTGAGACGTATAGCTCAAGAACAGTGCCTTTCAGACTGGATCGGGTGGCTCCAGTGTAAAGTATCGAGAGGCTCTAGCATGGATTGCCGCTCAACTATACAGTTATGGTTATCGGTAGTTATTGTGCATCCGCCGCACCGCGCAGACTGATAATGGCTTTAGTGGTCAGCCTCCGCATGCTGGGTGGAAAACTAATCTAACTAATCTTCTTGTCGGTGGAGCGCCCGGCGAGGGGGCGTAGGGCTTTGTGTCAGCAACTGAGGAGTTGAAGCCTCTAGCGCTCACGCCGTGCGCCCTAACCTTAAACACTCGCCGCGTCATGTGACAGGTCTGGCAGTGACCCAGTCCCCAGACAAATTCATTACGTGAGGTCCCAACTCGACGCTGTCAGCTGGAAAAACCATTAAGCGTGCAACTTTTTCCTGCTTTTCATCTTCATCAGCATAATGTCGACTGCGCAGTCCGCCGTGTTCCCCCCCGAGACGCTGCTGAAGAAGCGGAAGAATGCCGCTAAGATCGCCGAGCAGAAGGCCCAGCAGGCTGCCGAGCGCAAGCAGGCTGACGCCAAGAAGCGCGAGGTCATCTTCGCTCGTGCTGAGAAGTACGTGAAGGAGTACCGCGACGCCGAGCGTGAGGAGGTCCGTGCCAAGCGTGCCGCCCGCAGCAACAACGAGGTTTTCGTGCCTGCTCAGGAGAAGCTTGTGTTCGTTGTGCGCATCAAGGGTGTGAACAAGATCGCTCCGAAGCCCCGCAAGGTGCTGCAGCTTCTGCGTCTGACGCAGATCAACGCCGGTGTCTTCGTCAGGCTGAACAAGGCCACGGCCGAGCTTCTGCGTGCCGTCGAGCCCTGGGTTGCGTACGGTTACCCGAACCTGGCCAGCGTCCGTCAGCTCATCTACAAGCGCGGCTACGGCAAGATCAACAAGCAGCGCATCCCGCTTACGGACAACTCGCTCATCGAGGAGTCCCTTGGCCAGTACGGCATCATCTGCATTGAGGACCTGATCCACGAGATCTACACCGTGGGCCCTAACTTCAAGCAGGTTAACAACTTCCTCTGGCCGTTCTACCTGTCGAACCCCAACGGCGGCTGGGGTGTTCGCCGGAAGTTCAAGCACTTCGTTGCTGGTGGTGCTCTTGGCAACCGCGAGGACAAGATCAACGCCCTCATCAAGGCTCAGAACTAAATGTATTTAACGTCAGGATCCGGCCGAGGATCGTGAAAAATGATTTAACTCTAATTTTTTCGCAGTTTTGGTGGTTCCCTTGCGCACGTCAACGGCGCTGTGGTATCACTTGTGGTGGTGCCCGTGCACTATCACGCCTGAGGAGGACGGAGGGCGGGCCCACGCTTTTATTAGATAAACTGGCCAGATCACCATCTCCGACTGCGAAGTGCCCATTAGGACTGCACGCAGTGGGGCGGGATCAGCTGGGCGCGCGCTGACGGAACCTCGGCGGTAAGCTCTGGTGGGGTAAGAAGACTCGGCACCGGATACCCCTCACCCCTTGCCCCGTAGGCGGCACCCCGTTATAAGCAGTGAGCGATCCGCAGGCACACGCGCCAGACTCCTTAGACTGAAGACGTGAGAATGAGCGTGTATTTCCCCATTGGCTCGGATGAGCGCTACGTTATTTACACTCCGCACGAGGAGTACCACTTGTTGGAGTTCAACACCCCACCGGACAACAGATTCAACCCGGAAACGATTCCGGCCATCATCGAGGCCATCACATACATACAGAACGAGAGGGAGCCGCTGCCGCTCATCACAACATCCACATCGCCGAAATTCTTCTCGAACGGCCTCGACTTTGAGCGCGCTATTGCGACGCCGAACTTCTTTCCGGAACTATACTACCCGCTCATGCGCGTCTTCCTCGAGTTCCCGTGGCCCACCGTGGCGCTTGTGAACGGCCACGCGTTCGCTGCGGGCTTCATGATTGCAGAGTGCCACGACTACATCGTCATGAACCCGAATAAGGGCTTTTTGTGCATGAATGAGCTCAAGTTCGGCGCCCCGCTCATGGGGCCTCTCATGTCCATTTTCCGCGCGCGGTACGGCGGCCAGGTGGCTCACAAGATTGCTCTGACTGCTCACAGGTTCACGGCTCAAGAGGCGCTTGAGCAGGGACTCATTACGGCGAAGGGCGGCCTGCCCGAGGCTCAGCAGATTGCGAGACAAGTCGCGGACTTCGCCAGATCGCCGTCCTACGGCTCAATCCGCAAGGAGCTGTTCCGCGAGGTCATCACTGACCTTTTGAGCTACGAAGAAGATGAACAACTGAAGGACACGCGCCGTGAGCAGTCCCAGGCGTTCTATGACGACGTTATCCGGAACTATAAGTCGAAGCTGTAAGACGTGCGCGACGGCGCCAGGGTTCAGTGACTCCGCAGCGCCTCCACGTCTTGCGAACTAGATGTTTAAAGTGTTTAACAGACTATTTAGAAGGTTTGGCAGGCTCAGTACGTCGTATGCGCCAATTTGGTCGCTCAGCGATCTCGCGCTCAGTGTTTTATGGCTCCGTTGGGTCGAATCCCGTCACTCGGCATTACCGTTTCGAGCTGAGCTCGTGCCAACATCGCCCCTTTATTTCCGCTTTTGGAAACAGAACCGAGACCTGGGCCCCTGCGCGCAGCACTTAATAGTTCCAGGCTGAAAGGTACGCGGACTACTTTTCACCAACTTAGTGACACGATGGACGAAAGCGAAGTTAGTTTGGAACAGCCGCCTGTGCCATTGAGTGCGCTACTCCACGAGTCGGCGCATTGTGATGAGGAGGCCCTTGCCAACAACACAGGCGTACTCACGGTAGGCACCGCCGGTTTCAGCTCGAGCTCTACTAGCAGCAGTGATACTGCAGATGCAAGCGCTGCAGCTAAAGTTGGTACCGATGGGGCGGCCCTTGAAGACACGAACCTGAGCACGATGGGCACTGCTGCATCCGATACGACCGAAACGGGTGCGAAAGTAGACAACGCAAGCGCTTCAGACTCTGAAGCTATCCATAAGACGCTCCCCAAGGTGTTTTCTAGCATTGCACCGTCAAGCTGGATTAACCCCAAGGGGTATGTGCCTCTTGGCTCTCCGCCTCCCTTGGCGAGACCGGCGCCTATCTTTGGCCCAAAACCGAGCACTGCGACCGGTTCGCTTCTCCATGTCGGTGATAATCGAGATGAGAAGCAGGACCACAACGAAAAGTCTCCTGACTCTGTGAACCTTGACGTTGCCAAGACTGAGGGCAAGACTGAGGGCAAGACTGAGGGTGGGCCGCGTGCCTCATCACGCAAGGAGGTGCCAAAGAAAAGCGAGCTCGGGGCAACAACAACAAGCTACGCGGCTCATGCAAAAGACTGGTCTATCTCGGAGCTTTCTTTTGACTCGCCAGGCACAGTGCCGCTCTCGACCACAATTGAGCGCGGCGACACGGCTTCGCCTCTGCCGGCCTCTTCAGCATCCGAGAACTCAGAGGACTGTTTGGTGAAGTACACGGTACCCGCTGGCAGTTTAAGTACGCTGCCTGAACAGCGCGAACGCATCGCGCACCGTAATGGGGTCTCATTTACGCTGATGGTCGCGGGCGAAAGTGGATCTGGCAAGTCTACATTCCTGCAGATGCTTTTAGGTGACTGCACGAGAACACCTCGACAAGTATCGCGCCTCCCTGGGATGAGCCATGCCTCTCATTCGGGAGTCGTGAAACCTATTGATGTCCACCGCACAACTGAAATCGAGATTCACGAGTGTGTGGCAGAGGAGAATGGGTTCGAGGCGCGATTTACTATCGTGGATACGCCCGGATTCGGCGACTACACAAACAACATGTATGCGTGGGTCCCCATCACGAACTACATTGACTCGCAGTACCAGCGATACATGTGCGGCGAAGAGCAGCCTCGCCGCACAGAGCTCAAGGACACGCGCGTTCATGTATGCGTGTACTTTCTGCAGCCTACTGGCCACGACCTCCTTCCGCTTGATATCACAGCAATGAAGGAGATTGGTAGCCGCGTGAACCTCGTTATTGTCATCGCGAAGTCAGATTCTTTTACGGTGAGTGAAATTGCTCATTTCAAGCAGACGGTCCGAGCCTGCGTAGTGAAGCATGACATTCCCGTGTTTGCCGTAGACGACGAGAGCCCGAGCTGGCCCTACGCGCTTGTAGCAAGCACGCAAACAGTGCGGGCTGCGGACGGGCGCGAGGTACTCGGCCGCCAGTATGACTGGGGCACTGTGGAGATTGACAATCCCGCCCATAGCGACCTGCCTCGTCTGAAGCAGGTGCTTATGGGCACAGAAATGCTGAACCTCATTGATACGACGCACGAGCAACATTACAAGAAACAACGGCGGAGCCTGCGGCTGCGACGGCTCGGCCTCGCCCTCCAGAATAGGCCCAATGGTGCCTCTGATGTGCAGTCGCCTCTCTTCACGCCGTCGTTCGCGGCGCCGAAGTTCAGCATGTTCAGTCCCCGCGAATCGCCGGTGCAGTTGAACCTGAAATCGCCGGTGATCGAGGTCAAGCCAACGACAGAAAAGCAGCCGATTGACGAGCTTGCTCGCCGAATGACGGGGCTCGAGATCCTGACGGCTGTGTCGCCCTTCGGCTACCATTTCTTGGAGGAGCAACGCATTGAGGAGGACCTTTTGTACAAGCAGCGCGTGCGAGGAATCACGAACCAGTTCGGTGTAGTCCTGAAATTCCAGCTCAAGCGCTTCGAGCAAGAGGCTCGCGAGCTCGAGAAAAAGGACCAGCAATTCCGCGCTGAGCTAGATGAGCTCGAGGCCGGCAACCGGCTGCTCGAGCAGCGCATTGCCGAGCTTGAGGCGGCTAGCCCGCGCCGGCGGCGATAAACAAATCCGACTCACTGGCTTGTGTCCGGTTCGAGCTCAAGATCATTGTGCTTTCCAGTTTTAAATTTTCCTTTTTTTCCCCCCATCGCGATAGCCTCACAATATAACCGGCGACTATGACGAGTTTGGACGAGCCGAGAGGGGCCAATCACCGCACGTTTCCTCGAGCTGAGGATAATAAGCCAGGGGTATCTATCTACTCAAGTCTATGTTATGTATTACTGTTAATAAATTAGATGCAACTATGAATATCAATTAAATAGGGGCAAGCAGACGGGATTTTGGGGCTATGGCCGCCCGTGGGTTTCGGCGAACGGCATATTTGGAGTCTGCAGCGTACCCTCGCGCTGCCACCATCGTAGGCGCAGGACCTCCTCAAGAGCCTCCGACAGCCTCTCCATTTTGACGGTGCTGCTCGGCGGGGGCGCCTGTGTGATTTGCGTGAGCGGCGCCAGCGGCGAGCCGCTCGATGTGTTGCTGGAAAGGCTGGATGTGCTGTCGAGAGAGTCGCGTCTGCGCGGAGTGCGCGAGCCCGAGGACGCCTCAGACTCCACGGCGCCGTGCCAACCATGCATGTTTCGCAGACTCTGCGACACCGACAGATAGTCGAGGTGGGTTGGGAGGTTCTGGCGGTGCTCAATGAGCTCGATTGCGCACAGAAGGTCCTCCTCCGTGATGGTATCGTCCTGGCTGACCTGGACGTTCTCTTCCGTTGAAAGCAGGGGATCGCTGCCCTCGCGCGTCACCCATGCGTGTTCGCGGACCTGCTCCAGCGAGATCCGCGTGGTTGGGTTCTTGTCGAGCATGCGCCGGAACAGGTCCTGCAGAAGGGGCGGACACAAGGGCGAGATTTCGGGCTCGTCAGTTGTGATGCGCTCGTATAGGGTCGTCACGTCGCGAGCCTCGAAGGGCAGGCGTCCGTGGTACATGTAGAACAGAAGCACGCCCATACCCCAGACGTCGGCCTTTCGTCCCGAGATAGGCGCGCTCAACGAATTTATGGGCGGCGTTGTGCGGTCTAGATTGAGCGCCGCCAGCTCGGGGCTCATATATGCGGGCGAGCCGACCGGGCTCTGCACAGAGTCGCCGGACGTAACGTCGAAGATCTCCGACACACCAAAGTCGGCGATTTTGGCAACGTCGTTCTCGCCAAGCAGCACATTATCGGCCTTGATGTCGCGATGACAGACACCACGCGCATGCAGGTACTCTATGCCGAGCACGATGTCTCTGAAGTAGAGGCGGCATTGGTCCTCATCGAGCGGCGCCGCCTTGCCGTCGTACTCGGATTCAGGGGGCATGATCGTGCCGTCCGGGCACCACTCGAGCACGAGCACAAGCGACTCGGAGGACGGGTCGTCGAGGACTTCGTACAGCGTGACGAGGTTTGGGTGGTCCAGTTTCTTCATAACGGCGACCTCTCTGCGGATGAGCGAGTTTGCGTCGAGCTCGGTTTTGACGCCGCTGAGCATCTGCCGCCGCAGACGCATAAGTGCGGCACGGTTCAGCTTTGCCAGGCGGCGCTTCGAGCACTCCTTCAGCGCGTACTGCTGGCCGGTTGGGTCGACGGCCAGGTACACCATGCCGTAGGCGCCCCTGCCGACGACACGCGTAATTTGGTATTGGTTGATGGCTTTGCCGCGGGCGTCCTCGAGCACGCTCACGCTGCCCGTCTCCTTCACATGGTGCGGTTCGGGGTTGTGCAGGCGGAAGCGGTGCCGCGCAGGACTCAGCGGATTCATGGGCAGCGAGTAGTAGCGCTGCAGCGAGGGCCGGCTGCTGCGCAGCAATTCGGGCCGCCCCGTGTCGGCCGTTGAGTTGCGTACGGTTGGCGGCCGGAATGGCTCGCTGCTGCGCGCGGCACTCGCCGCGTCGCGCCGCTGCTCTGGCGCCGCGGCGTCCAGCCGTTCGTCCGGCGTCACCGTCAGCATGGGTGGTGACGGCACCGCAGTAATACCGGGATCAGTGCCCATCCCTGGCGTTGACGCGATTACTGGGAAATGCAGGTTTGCGCCATGGGTTTTCGAAGCGTCGAGTATATTTGACCCGCCGCAGCCCGAACCCTGCCCTGATGATGACCAACGCTAGTTATGGCTGTGGGGGTTTGCCGTGCGCGCAGATCTCCCCTATTATGGCTCTTTGTCCCCCACGTTCTGGCACCAGGCCCTAAGTGGCTGTCCACTCATCGCGCGCGCACGCCACACAGGCAGAGGAACCCTGGCCGGCGCGGTTGGGGGAGGGCCTCCGATGCAGGACCTTTCCTGATCAGGAAGCCTTCTCGGCACTGCGCCTTGTTTCTGAAAGCGGGGAGCGTGCCGCGCGCGCGCGAAACGCTGTTCGAGCCGCTGCTGCGGTTCGTATCTCCAGAAACGTTAATGCTGGTTATTGGGAGCTGCTAAATTTAGCACGCTTACTCCATTTTGTTGTTTTTTGTTTTTCTGGGGTCCTGTTCAGTTTTCGCTTATGCCCGCCAGCCACGGCTGTTCCTCACCCTAACTGAAGAATTCGCGTGCGACGTCCCGCACGCACCGGCATGCGCAGATGTCCTCCCAAAGTGGTCCGAGATCCGCTGCTTAGAGCGCTTTTGCCAGGTGCGGGGTCGGTTGCGCAGGCCGCGAACGAGCTGCGCTGGCTCCGACAGGAGCTGCCGGCGTCGCGGCTGGTCCGCGCAGTCACGCTGCGGGGCAGGTATGGCTACCCTCTGCAGTACCTGCTCGGTAGCCAGCCGTTCGGCCCACTCGACATTAAGTGTCGTCGCGGTGTCCTTATTCCGCGGTGGGAGACGGAGGAATGGGTGTCGAAGCTGAGCGCCGTTGTGCCGCCGCGGGCGAAGGTGCTCGACTTGTGCACAGGCACTGGCTGCGCGCTGTTTCTGCTGGTCCACTTGGGTGACGGTGTTAGCGGCTGGGGCGCCGACGTGAGCCCTAAGGCGCTGCGTTTGTTTGACGCGAACCGCCGGGCGCTCGGGTTCGCGGACGCGACTGAGGCCGTGCACCATGATATCTATGAGCCATTGCCCCAGGCATGTCGCGCGGCCGACGTCGTAGTCGCAAACCCGCCCTACATATCGGCCCTGCGGGATGCTGAGCACTCCGTTTCGTGTTTTGAGCCGCGGCTGGCGCTCCTGGAGCAGCCAGGTATCTACGATGCCCTCATTGATCGCGTACTCGAGACGCGCGCTGCGCGCGCTGTGTTCGAGGTGGGTAACAAGCAGCAGATCAACGCCTGCATTGAGAAGTTCGCTAGGGTCGGCTGGACCGCGCACGGCGAGAAGGACGCGGCCGGGAACTGGCGCACGGTCTGGGCATCTAATGAGTAGCTAGCTAGCTTAATTCGTCTTTCAAAAGTTATAACTTAATTAGTTCTATCCACAAGTGCGGGCCGGCTTTCTATAGGCAGCTGGTCAGGGCGGCACTCAGAACGGCGCCCCGAGCGCCGACCAAAGATTATTATTATGTCTAGTTATGCCTCTTAGCCATGCCTCGAGGTTATGCCTTGTGGCGATGCCTTGTGGCGATGCCTTGTGGCGATGCCTTGCGGTGATGATTGCGTCTAAAAGATATGCTCTGAATTAGTCCGTCGCCGACTCGGCCGCCGGCTCGGAAATTGCCTCTGAACCCACTTCGGAGACCTCCATCTCTGAGTTGTCGTTCGCATCCGTCTTTTCTTGGGGTGATGCCTCCACTTTTCGCTTCTTGCGCTGAGCACCAACGCCCATAGCATGCACAGTCGGGCACGGGAACACGCGGATGGCGCTCAGAATGTACCCGCTGTAACCGTACGAGCTCATCATGGGATGCATGCGGCCAGGCAGGGTCTGGTATTTGCGCACGCGCGTCTCCATGATTGTCGGGCCCAAGAAGCGCAGGTCGTTCTTCAGCGCGAGCGTGAGATCCACAAGGCTCTCTTTGAACTGGCTGAACACGGCTATTTGCGCCGAGCCCGTGACAAACGGCACGAGCCGCGGAATTAAGTCGCAAAGGTCCAGCGTGGACGCGACAATGAGGCCGTCGAACTCGGCGTTAGTCGCTTTATTCGCGATCCACTGCCGTTGCTTCTCGCGGTAGAGCTGGCGATAATACTGCCCGCGCTGCGTCGACTTCAGCGCCTTCACGTCCTTCTCGACGAAGCTCGGGCTCTCCTCAGGACGCAGCAGGTCCAGCAGATTCACGAGCCGCACGAGCGGCTCGCCAGCGCTCAGGTCCTCCTTCGGCATCCAGTGCGGGAAATACTTCAGTCCGTCAACGTTCGGGTGCTCGTTTTCGTGCACAAACGTGACGGACCCGCGGCCGTTCAGGCGCTCGAGGATCGCCGTCACGACGACGGACGGCGTTTCGTCCACAACAAGATAGTGGCCACCGGGGCGCACGTTCGCAAGCGACAGCAGCAGGGCCAGGCTTTCGGGGCCCATATTCATGACGCGCGAGCTGTCCTTGTCGATGTAGATGTCAATGAGCTGCGTGGCCGACAGCGGCTCGGGCGTGAACTGTTGCAGGTACTTCGCCTTCTTGCGCTTCAAGTACTTCTCCTTCGAGAACTCCGTCTTCTTGCTGAAGTCCTGGTGCGCCTGTGTAATGCGGTCAATGATCTCGCCGCCATTGAGGCCCTGCTTCTTGAGCTCTTCGATCTCGGACATCGTCAGCGTGTTGTTGCCCTGGAAGTCAATCTTATCGCCGTCCATTGTTTGCTCCTCGACGTCATTCTCGGCGCTGAATTCAGGCGGCTGCGTCGGCGAAATGGTCTTGTCGGCATGGATGTCGAACGTGTAGCCGAACTTCTCGCCGATGAGGTGGTCGGCCATAAACGTACCGAACTTGCCAAGGTTCACCATTGTGTGGGGCACGAGCTGGATGATCTTGTGATTCTGGCTCGGCAGACGCACCATGAGCCATTGGTCCGGCTGAATTGTTCCCGCCATGACGCAACCGGATTCGCAAACGCCGGAGATCCGTGCCGGTATTGAACACTCAAAACTAGGTGGTGGATTTGCTTATATAATTTTTTTCTTGAAAATGAAATTTCAGTGAGCCCTTCCAATACTGCACTACCACCACCATCGCACCTGGTCTAATTGCGAAGCGCTAATCAGAAACAATGGGCCGCAGAGCAAAGTCGAAGCAGGAGGATCCGCCCACTTTGGAGGATTTCCGTGGTGAAAAGCGCGTGCACAGCGGCGGGCTCTCGAAACGCGGCAAGAAGCGGGTGAAGAAGAGTGAGGCCAAGAAGAACGGCACTGCTGCGCAGGCCAACAGCGGCGACGAATTGGCCGAGGCACAGGCAGAATTGTTCGACAGTGATGCGGACGACCGTCCGAAGCCCATGTTCAGCGACGACGAGGACGCAGAAGATGACCTTGAGGGCATGAACGCGGTGACTGCACAGCACTTCCTCGACAGCGAGGCCAGCGAGGACGAGGGCGCCAGCAGCGACGAGGACGACGAGGACGACGAGGAAGTAGACGAGTTCGACAGCTTCGACGAGTCTGAATCTGAAGAGCCCGCGGGCGAGGAGGAAGTAGAAGAGTTCGAGGGCGAGGCGTCTGGCGATGAGGACGATGCCGAAGTCGAGTCCGGTGCTGTTTCAACGGCGGACCTGCGGGTGCGAATCATGGAGACGGTCAAGATTCTCGACAACCTCTCCGAGCTCGGCCGCGGCAAATCGCGCACGTTCTACACAGACCGCCTGCTTAGCGATATCTGCAATTACTACGGCTACTCGCCGTACATGGCCGAGAAGTTCTTTCTGCTGTTTTCGCCCGCCGAGGCCATTGAGTTCTTCGAGGCCAACGAGGTGCCGCGGCCGGTCGTCATTCGCACAAACACGCTCAAGACGTCGCGGCGAGACCTGATTCAGTCGCTCACGAAGCGTGGCGTGAACCTGCAGAGCCTTGGCAACTGGACGAAGGTCGGTCTGCAGGTGTTCGAGTCGCAGGTTCCCGTTGGCGCGACGCCCGAGTATCTGGGCGGCCACTACATTCTGCAGGCAGCATCCTCGTTTTTGCCCGTTATGGCTCTGCAGCCGAAGCAGGGTGAGCGCATTCTGGATATGGCTGCTGCGCCTGGCGGCAAGACGACATATATCAGCGCCCTTATGAAGGACAGCGGCGTTGTGTTCGCGAACGATAGCAACAAGTCGCGAGCGAAGAGCCTCATCGCGAACATTCACCGTCTCGGCTGCACGAACACGATTGTGTGCAACTACGACGCGCGTGAGTTCCCGAAGGTGATTGGTGGCTTCGACCGCGTGCTGCTGGACGCGCCGTGCTCGGGCACGGGTGTCGTGTCGAAGGACGCGCAGGTTAAGACGAGCCGCACGGAAAAGGACTTTTTGCAGCTCCCACACCTGCAGAAGCAGCTCCTGCTCTCGGCCATTGATAGCGTGGACCACGAGAGCGAGGGCGCGACAATCGTTTACTCGACATGCTCGGTCATGCCCGAGGAAAACGAGGCAGTTGTTGACTACGCGCTGCGCCGGCGGCCGAATGTGGAGCTTGTCGACACGGGGTTGCCCATCGGCAAGCCCGGCTTCACGAGCTACCGCGGCAAGACATGGAACCCGAAGGTGTCGCTGACGCGCCGATACTACCCGCACACATATAACGTCGACGGCTTCTACGTGGCAAAGTTCCGCAAGACGGGCCCGACGCCGAAGGTGCAGACGCCGGCTGAGGAGCGCATTGAGGACAACTTGGCCGAGCCGTTTGCCGAATTCGAGAACCAGGAGGACGAGGCTGCCATTGAGCAGAGCCTGCGGCGGTCGCAGCGGCGCAAGGGCCACAAGCCCAGTGCGCCGAAGCCCAAAAACTAAACTAGCCACTGGCCAGGATAGCCTGTCTTTCTACATATCTATTTATGTCAACTACAGACTGCGAAACAGCAGCTTCACAAGATGAGCAGCTGCTATATACATATAGTGCGTACAATTCATCCGCAGGCTGGCTTGTTTGGCGGTAGTATACGTGAGTCCGTTTATCCTAAACTAAGCGCGAGTTAATCCAACTGAGCGGCTTTCTTGCCACGAGCAATTAAAAGGGAACTTCTAAAACTTTTAGCAAGTGCTGATTTAATTAATGGTAGCAACTGTTATATAGTATGCCATTTTAGCTGCAATTTGTGGCCCCACGATGATTCCTAGTTCTGCAGCGGCCGCTCGTACTGGCTGTTTTGGTGGAGGTTTTGTCGGCCCCCTTGGTTTGTCATCATCATTTTGATCACAGCGACAAGAGGATGTCTGAGCCCGAGGTGCAGAACGGCGCGGTTGCAGAGCGCTCTTCGACGACAGGAGACTCACCTGCGGCGCCACAAGAGGACGCGAGCCAGCTCTTTGCGTCGCAGGTCTATCGCGTGATCATTCCGAGCTATGCGCAGTGGTTCGACCGTGACTCGATCCACGAGGTCGAGGAGCGGGCTCTGCCCGAGTTTTTCTCGGGGAAGTCGCGCACAAAAACGCCGGAGACCTACCGCGAGTTCCGCGACTTCATGATCGATACATACCGGCTGAACCCGATCGAGTATTTAACAGTTACAGCATGTCGGCGCAACTTGGCCGGCGACGTTGCGTCGATTCTACGCGTGCATCAGTTTTTGGAGCAGTGGGGGCTCATCAACTACCAGGTCGATCCAGAGACACGGCCGTCGGTGTTGGGGCCGCAGTATACGGGCCACTTCCAGGTGACATTAGACGCGCCGCAAGGCCTGAAGGCATTCCTGCCGGCCGACCTGAAGCAGGAGGAGGCGAGCGGCGAGAACGGGCCGCACGATGCCGGCGTGAAGAGCGAAGAGGGTGGCTTGCCCAAAAACCTTGTGCTGCGGCGGTCGATTTACGACACGAGCTCGGACGCACTCGCGCTCATGGAGGAGCACCAGCGGCGGTTCCAGGCGCTGACGACGCGACAGTACAACTGCTTTACGACGGGAGACGACGTGACGAAGCTGCGGTTCCACAACCTGCAGTCGAAGCAGGTCATCAGCGCGACGGCGCTGAAGCAGGGCCTGTTTCCGGCAAACTACACGGCTGCCGACTACATCAAGCTCGAGCAGACGCAGCAGGACCTGTCGACATGGACGGACGCCGAGGTGCTGCTTCTGCTTGAGGGTATCGAGATGTTCGATAACGACTGGGACCAGATTGCGTACCACGTCGGCACGCGCTCGCGCGAGAGCTGCTTGGTCAAGTTTTTGCAGCTGCCGATCGAGGACCCGTACCTGAGCACGCCGCGGCCCGAGCCGCAGGGCCCTACGCGGGAGGCAGAGCTGCTGGCGCAGATCAAGACGTCGCTCGAGCAAAACCCGAGCCAGCTGCCGCAGAAGGCGGCCGCAGCCGTTGAGGAGACGGAGGCGAAGGAGCGCGCCGCGTTCAGGCGGCTGGCCGAGACGGAGCTAAAGAAGCTGCAGCTGAAGATGGAGCGGTTTGAGCAGCTCGAGAAGCTGCTCGATGCGCAGCGCCGCGAACTCGAGACGGGGCGGCTCGAGCTCTACGCGGACCGCCTGTCGCTGAACAAGCAGGCCGACCAGGTCTGTGCAGCGCTGCGCCGCGCGACGGAGGCCGAGGGCGCCGAAGCTCTCGAGCTTGCGCAGCAGGCACGGCAGCTCGCTCGCGAGTCGCCCAAAATGGCCACGCAGAGCCGCGACGCCGAGGACGAGGACGAGGGTGCATTAACGAGCCTGCGGCCCGTGAGCGTGAACGAACCTTTGACGTACAAGTTCTGGTCCGTATAGGCACCTGTTTTACAACAAGAATAAAAAAAAAACAACTAAACTAACCCTGTAATATGTATGTGCTACGCAGAAAGTAACGTCTGTCGCTACCCGCAATGCAAGCGCTCACGCTCACGCCTGCGCCCACCTCCACCAGCACCACCAGCACCACCAGCACCACCAGCACCATCACCCCGAGCACATGCACTCGCCGCAACTGTGCGCCACGTGACACGCAGGCGGCCACAAAGGGAACCACTCGCCCCAGCACCGAGCTTCTGTCTAACCACATTTTCAATTAACACACAAGCAATGGGTGTTCAGGTCCAGCAGCTCTCTCCCGGCGACGGCAAGACGTACCCGAAGGCAGGCGACACCGTGACAATGCACTACACGGGCAAGCTCGAGAACGGCAAGAAGTTCGACAGCTCGCACGACCGCGGCAAGCCGTTCCAGACGCCGATTGGCGTCGGCCGCGTCATCCGCGGCTGGGACGAGGGCGTCCCGCAGCTGTCGTTGGGCGAGAAGGCGCTGCTCACGATCACGGGCGACTACGCCTATGGCCCGCGCGGCTTCCCCGGCCTCATCCCGCCGAACGCGACGCTCGTGTTCGAGGTCGAGCTCCTCAAGATCAACTAAGCTATCTGTTCGTATACGTACATTAACCCCTCCGGCTTGTCTTTGGCCGTGCACTCAGTCTGCACTCGCAGTCTAGATTCTGATGTAAGGCGCGTGGCCCGTCTGCTGGCGGCGCCGTCGCGCCTTATTCCTCGCTTTTTGTACTCATCTTCAGTCAATTAGGTGCCGCGCAATTCCGGTCTGCATATGTGTAGCTATTGCTAGCCCTGGGCCACGCTTTGGCGAATGTCGAGTAGCTGAGGGCGCGGCGAATAAATTGCTGAAGCGCTAGCAACGCCTCTAACTACTAAATACGGGTCCATTCGCGCCAATCATGTCAATCGCAGGAAGCTCCCAATTAGGTTCATCGTGGCCCACATCGGTCACACTGTTTACTCTCCACGCACGCATATCCATTTAAGGCTCGCGTGGTGCGGGTCCTTGCCCTGATTCCACCAACCACTCTAGCACTCCGGTTCAATCTCGAAATGGACGGGTACAATATGAGTACAATGCTGAAGCGACTCGAGGCCGCAGCCTCGCGCCTTGAAGACATTGTTGTGTATGCGGAGAAGGCCCCGCGCCCGGCCGCAAACTCCGTGTCCCTGTCGCCGAAGTCCGAGCCCGTGGGCGACACCTCGCGCGCGGACTACGCGTCGCTCGCGCACGCGGGCCAGCCGAAGCTGCCCACGCACGCGGCTGCATCGGCCGCACCTGCTGCGGCCGCACCGGCTGCGCCGCAGAACAGCGCTGCCGTGGCGAAATTGCGCGAGCAGGCGGCGCAGCTCAACGCCTGGGTGGAGCACAGCGCGCAGATCGACGCTGGCGTGGCCGAACAGGCTGCCGCGTTCCGCGACGCCGCACACGAAATGGTGAAGATTGCTGAGCTCGCAGGCACGCGCGCGAAGCCCGAGCTCGCCGCGTTCGCCGAGGTTCTGGGCCCACTGAACACGCAGGTCGCGCGCACGGACGAGTTGCGCGACGTGCACCGCCGCAATATGAAGGTTTCGAACTTTTTGGCGACGGTGCCGTCGGGAGCGCCAGCGCTCGGCTGGGTCAGCATCGAGGGCAAAGGCCAGGCGGCCGCGTTCATTGCCGAGATGCGCGACAGCGCCAAGTTCTACGGGAACCGCGTGCTTAAGGACGGCAAGGAGCACAAGCCGTGGGTCGACGCCTACATTGGCTACCTCGAGTCTCTGCGGGCAATTGTGGAGTCCGAGTTCCCGGAGGGTCTTGTGTGGTCGGCTACGGGAGGACCAGCGGCGGCGCCTGCGCCCGCTGCGCCCGCCGCACCCGCCGCTGGCGGTCCGCCTCCGCCGCCACCGCCGCCGCCGCCGTCGGCCGAGCAGCTCACAGCGAACCTTAACAAGTCGCCAGCCCCCGCAGCGCCGAGCAGTGGCGGCGGCATGAACGGCGTGTTCGACGAGCTGTCACGCGGCGAGTCTATTGCATCGAGTCTGAAACCCGTGGACCGCAAGGCTCTGAAGTCGACGAAGCCGCCCGTGCCGAAGTCGACAAAGCCCGGCCACGCTGCGAGCAGCGCCGCTGGCGCGGCTTCGAGCGAGCCGCGCCGGGCCAAGAAGAACCCACGCGTGGAGCTCGTGGAGTCGCGCTGGCACATTGAGGACGTTGAGGACCGCCACGACATCGAGATCCAGGCGTCGATGGGCCAGAGCGTGCAGATCGACAATGTGAGCAACTGCACGATCAAGATTCTCGGCAAGGCCACGACATTCTCGCTCTCGCGCAGCAAGAAGGTTGGCCTGCTTGTGGACACGATGGTAGCAAGCACGGACGTCGTGAACTGCTCGGACTTCGGCATCCAGGTCACAGGCACGCTGCCGTCGATCATGATTGACCAGAGCCAGCAGGGCTCAATCTACCTCAGCGAGGCGAGCCTTGGCGTCGAGATTTTCACGTCGCAGACGACGGCCATCAACGTGAACATTCCCGAGGGCGAGCCCGGTGCATACCGCGAGGTCCCGCTCGGCGAGCAGATTGTGCACAGCGTTGTGAATGGCGGCGTTCGGAGCACGGTCGTGAAGCATGCTTAAGACAAAATGTAGCAAAACTAGCTAGTGAATCTAAGTCAATCTCGAGCCAGCCATAAAGCAATGAATATACAGAGAAATACAGAGTCTTGCTGGCGCAAGCAGAACGCGTTCGTAAAAGCAGTGGCGAAGTAGAGAGTCATTGGAAAGGTCGTTCTATTGCTGCTATTCGATATAAATTAGAGCGCGCAGCGGGGCGTTTTTTGCTATATACACTAGAGTTCCTCCACCTTCGGCAGGTTCTTCCGCCGCCGGAAAACGTACCACAGGTACGCGCGCTCATGCATATCGAGGTTGAACGGCGAGATGACCTCTGAATGGTTTGGCCGCGCCACGGGGTCACGCAGGTACACGGCGTGGCACGACTCGAAAGAGACCTCGATGTGGTGGGGCAGGATGGCGAACGGCGCCAGGAACTGGCGCGGCGTCCACGGCGTGAACCACGTCTTCTTCGGGTCGGCAAGGCCGTACAGCTTGCCTGACGGCGAGAACGGCAGGTTCACCTTTGTTGTCTGCGGGTCCGCATCCTCGGGCACAAGCTCCTGCTTCGGCGGCAGGCGCTCGACCCACTTCGCGTCGTACGGCTCAGCTCCCTTCGCGAACTTGGCCAGGTACGCCTCGCGCACGCTGTCCTGGCCGGCCTTCACGAGGTCCGCGACGTGCTTGCGCACGTCGCGCCGGTTCGGGCCGGGCTCGACGTCCTCGGACTTCTCGGGGAAGTACTTGCCCGCGACAGCAGCGGCAGCAGCCGCGTCGGCCGCCTCCTCCTTGGCCGTGAGCTCCTTGATGGCGGCAATCTTCGCATCGGCGATCTTTGCGTCGGCGGCCTTCATGGCCTTCGGCTCGGCCTTGAACTGGCCGAGCAGAACCTGCTCGAGCACGCGGCGTGGCTTCAGCTCGTCAAGGGCCTGCTGCATCTGCTGCTGCACGCGCGCGTTGTGGGCCTCGACGCGCTTCTGCTGCTTCGCCTCAAAGCGCTCACTGAACACAGTGTGCCGCTTGCGGTGCTGCTGCCGCAGCGCCCACATGCGCTGCGGGTGCTTGTGGCAGCGGTCAATGTACCGATTGAAGCGTGTGATGATGCGGTTTGTGAGCTTCACGGCCTCGGCCGCGCTCGGCTTGGGGCGGCCGAGCGCGTAGAGCACGCGCCGCGGGTCCACGCTGAACATGTCGCCCGGCCGCAGAATGTAGCCCGGCGAGCGGATGCGCACACCGTTCACCTTCACGCTGCCGCGCAGCACGAACACGGCCGCCTGGCGCACGCTCGACGCAAACAGCGCGCGGAACACGGCGAAGTCGAGGCGCCGCTCGAGGCCCACGAACGTCTGCAGCGCGTACGGCAGATTCTCCTCCGTGCCCTGGCGGCCGGCCGTCGCCTGCAGGGGCGACACAACGGGCAGCTCGCCTCTGAAGTGGTTCTTGAACTGTGTTTCTGTTAGGCGGTCGCCGTGGTAGCTGCGGCTCTCCTGCTTCGCAAAGAAGACTTGCCGGTACTGCGTGGCCAGCGAGCGGTTCTTGCGCCAGGTCAGTGCATTATACACGTTCCATTTGTCAAAGCTTGGCCGGATCCGTTTCCGGGAAAGCGAGTTCGGCACGGCCAGTCTGCGGGTCATGAGCGCCGAGCCTTCCTGTGCGAGCCTGCGTCGGTGGGGCCTTAATTTTTCAGATCCAAAAGTCACACGCGGCACCGGCACCACCACCCCCCAGTGGGAGCATACGAGCGGCTGCGCTCGCTACTCGGTAAAGCTGCGCGCCTAGCTAATAGGCTCTTACGGTTCACAAATCAATTGGATAATGTAGAATAAATTGTGGAATACGGCCCATTGCTGATAATATTGAGGTGTCGTTGCGGTCATTGTAGCTCTACGCGGCTTGTCCGCGCCGACTCGTGTCCAAATTAAATTCGTCAATGTGTACATGCCAGAGTCGACTCGTTAGATGTTTAGTCTTTGACCTTCAGCCTTTTTGCTTGTTGAAAAAGCTTCATAAAACGGATCTTGTTTGTCACGCCTAGTGTTTGTGCTTGCAGCTTAGCGTCTTCAGCCTGACACACACAGACTGACATATGCAGTCAGATTGGCCGGCACAAGGTCAACTAGGCCCGCACAGGTAGTGCACGTCCTAGTTTGTTTTTTTAGAGAACAATCTGCAAAGTTCAATTATTTATGCTCTATAAACCGGAACCTAAGCTTGTATGCGCAAAGAGCGCCAGCGCGGGACGAATCGCGTCCTCGGCGCCGCACCTGATACGTTCAGCATCGGCGGGCATCGACTCGCGAGGTTCATCCATGGCAATCCCGCTGACCGAGTGGCTGCCTCCGGGGCCCGAGGAGCCATCGCTCGTGTGCAAGAAGGACCGAAAGAGCCCGATAGTGCTCGACTTTGGCAGCTGGCAGACGCGCGTCGGGCTGGCCACGGCCGACGCGCCGGCACACACGTTCGCGACGCGCGCGGCACGGTTCCGCGACCGCCGCACAGGCGAGATGCGCAGCGTGGCCGGGAATGACATTTTGCTCGACCCCACGGCCCGCGCGGCCGCGCGCTCGCCCTTCGACGGTCCGCTGCTCACAAACTGGGACGCGGCCGAGACAGTGCTCGACTACAGCCTTGAGCTGCTTGGCTACGCGCCGAAGACGAACCCCGTCGTCGTATCCGAGGCGCTGCTTGCACCGCACCTGCCGCACCGTACGATGCAGGAGCTTCTGTTTGAGGGCTACGATGTGTCGGCGCTCGCGTTCGGCGCCGACGTGCTTGGCGGCGCGCGCCACATGGGCCTGCGCGCAAGCGACGGCCTTGTGATCAGCATTGGCAATGAGGCCACGCACGTCGTGCCGTTTATTGGCGGGCGGCCGCTCACGCAAGACGCGCGGCGCATCAAGTGGGGCGGGCGGCACGCGGCCGCGTTCCTGCACGAGCTGCTCATTCTGAAGTACCCGACGTTCCCGTCGCCCGTGTCGACGCTGCAGGTCGAGCAGATGCTGCACGACTTCGGCTTTGTGTCCACAGACTACAATGCGGAAGTGCGCGGCTGCATGGACGTGGCGCGGCTTGGAGAGCTGGAGCGGCGCATCCAGGCGCCGCTGCCGCCGAAGCAGGCCGGCGAGGATGCCGAGAAGGCGGCTCGTCTTGCTGAAAAACGCCGTGAGAGCGGCAAGCGCTTGCAGGAGCAGGCGGCCGTTGCGCGCGAGCAGCGGCAGGCCGCGCAGGAGGAGCAGATCAGCGCCCTGCAGGGCCTTGAGGCGTCTGGCGACATTGACGCCGTGCTCACGGCCGGGTTCACGGACATGAACGACCTGCGCAAGACGATCAAGCAGCTTGTGAACACGCTGAAGCGCGCGCGCGGCGAGGAGATCGACGACCCGCCGCCGGAGACGTCGCTTTTAGACACGCCCGATGCCGAGCTTGACGCCGAGGGCATCAAGGCGAAGCGGCGGCAGCGGCTGCTGAAGGCGAGCTACGACGCGCGCCAGCGGCAAAAGGCCGAGAAGGCGGCGCGCAAGGCCGAGGCCGCGGCGCAGGCGAACGAGGAGGAGCAGTGGCGGCAGCGCGACCTGACCGGCTGGGCCGAGACGAAGCGCGAGCAGCTGCGCGAGATTCTGGAGACGCTGCGCGAGCGCGAGCGCCTGCGCAACGATCCGCGGCTCAAGTTCAACCTCGCCATCGACTCGGTTGCGTCGAGCCGCGTCAAGGGCCGCAAGCGCCGCGCCGACGAGGCCGAGCTCGAGAACCTGGAGGACGACGAGTTCGAGGAAGAGCGCGACCTCGAGGCCGAGGCAAATGCGCTACAGCTGCAGTTGCTCGAGCACGACCCGACATTCAGCCTCGACGAGCTCACGCCGAAACCGGACTGGAAGCAGTCTGTCGTGCACAAGTTCTTGTGGGGCGCGCACCCATTCGACGAGGCCGACACGGAGCAGCACTACCAGTTGAACCTGAACATCGAGCGGTTCCGTGCTTGCGAGCCGCTGTTCCAGCCCTCTATCACGGGGCTCGACCAGGCTGGCCTTAGCGAGGTTGTGGCCGACCTGCTCAAGGTGCACCCGCAGCTCTCGTCGCGCATTGTGCTTACGGGCGGCGCCAGCAAGACGGCCGGCCTCAAGGAGAGGCTGCTTGCGGATCTGCGCAGCGCGCTGCCCGTTGATGCCGACATTAACATCGTGCGCTCGAACGAGTCCGAGCTTGACGCGTGGCGCGGCATGGCGCAGTGGGCGCGCGAGCCGCATGCGGCCAGCGCGTTTGTGTCCCGCAAGGAGTACAACGAAAACGGCCCGGACTACTTCAAGGAGCACGTCTGGGGGAATCCGTACCACTAGGCCAGGCGCGGCCACCCCAAAAGTGCAGAAGAGACGCTGGCGCGTCGCGAGTACGCTAAGTAAATGTAAGTAAATGTAAAGTAGCATTGCGCAGTAGATATGAAAAATAGGCTTGTGCCAGTTACAATCAGCAGAAGCATGAGAAAATAAAGCGTTTCGTAAAACTAGTGTGAGAAAATAGAAAGCTTAATGAATTAAACAACGAAGTTGCCAAGTCTGTCTTCATTTAGCTAGCGGCCGGCCGTTTCGTTACGTGATGCGGCGAGCGCGGGGAAGGGAGGGCAGGGAAGGGAAACGGGACTCGCGCTCGCTGCGGCGGCCTCAGCGTTGTGGTGGCAGCTGGCGGGACAAATGGAGAAGACGCATCTCGCCATCATTGAGTTTCTGGCGCACAACTGCGAGGAGGACATTGCCCGCACGTTCTATGACGAGCTCGACGAGAAGCCCGAGTTTGATTTCGACGAGATATTCCGGCGCAAGGCCATCCGCGAGGCCATTGAGGCCGGCGAGCTCGCGGCGGCGCGCGACCTGCTGAACGGGTACTACCCGACGCTGGCCATCCAGGTGCCGAGCGTGCACCTCGACATTCTCATTGCGCAGCTCGTGGCCGCGATCCAGCGCGACACGGCCGCGCTCGACGTTGTCACGACGGCGCGGTCCGAGATTGTGCCCGTGATTGAGCGGCTGCCGAAGCCCGCGGACCGCGAGCAGCACCTCGACACGCTGAACAAGGCCATGAGCCTGCTCATCCGCGCCGACACGGACGCAAGCGACGTGTGGAGCCCGACCAGCATCTACGTGTCGCCCAAGGCGCTGGCGCGCAGCATTGAGGAGAGGCTTGTGGACTTCTCGGGGACGCGGCCGCGTGCGCAAACACGGCTCTTCGACGACCTAGTGCGCATCCACATGTGGGCGTTCGAGAAGGAGACGGACGCGACCATGCGGCAGAGGTCGACCTAAGTATCTATTTATTCACTAGACTGTGTCAGGTCAGCGCTTGCCCTTCTTCTTGTTCTGCGCCTTCTTCTTGCGGGCCTTTGCCGAGTTCGACGCGGACGGCGCGGGCGAGCTCGCCGGCTGCGCGCCGGCTTCGGCCTCGGCCTCTGGCGTTGGTGGCTGCGCTTGTGCGGCCTGCTCCTGCAGTGCTGGAGCTGCGGCAGCTGGAGCTGCGGCGGCTGGGGCTGCGGCGGCTGGCGCAGAAGCTGGCGCAGAGGCGGGCGCTGCTGGTTGTGCGGGCGTCTGCGCCATAGCAGCGTCAATGTCCTTGTGGTACTTCTGCATGCGCGCAATCGCATTCTTGCGGTGCTGGCGCTCCTCGGGCGTGGTAACCTCGACGTCGTCGAGGGAAATTGTCTTCGCCAGCACGATCTCGTTCAGCACGCGGTTCTCCGTCTCGCGCTGCTCGGGGTCCGCCGGCGGGCCCTCGTTCACGAGCTTCGAGATGCGCGCGCCGAGCTCTGTGTCGACGCTGCCGACAATGGCGTCGATGCGCTCATCCACCGTGGCCGGCGGCTTCGCGGCGGCGGCCGGCTTTGGCGCCTCGGGCTGCACATGCACGGCCAGCACGTCGCTGCCGTCGCGCACGCCGTAGTCCTCGAGCGTGGCCTTCATGTTGCTCAGCTTGCGCTGCGGGTCCACCTGGTAGAGCGCCAGCTCTCGCGGCGGCACCTGCAGCGCGCTGGCCAGCTTCGCGCGGAAGCCGTGCAGCGGCACCTGCTTCTCGGCATCATAGTCTTCGGGGCTGAACGTGACGCGCAGCTTCTTCTTGTTGAAATGCACATTCACTTCCTTGATTGCCGGCTTGCGGCCAAACAGATTCTCGAATGCAGACCACATTCTTTCGCAACCGCGCACCTCAAAAGGTTCTTTGTTGTCTATGGGGCTGCTCGTGCTGCTTAGGGATCAACCGCACCGCCTGTAGCTGGCCCTGGCCCCATATAGCGTAGCATAGCAGGCCATGGCGAGCTTCGCGAGCATGTGACGGTGAGCTCGACGAGTAGAAATAATGCTGTGAGTTAGAGCTGTAAGATAGCAAAAGCAGGTGTTCTAAGGCGCCCGCGGCCGCGCAAAATTAACTTAAAACTTGCCTGCGCCGCAATGGCTTCTAGGCGCATGCTTCGGCTCGAGCACTCCTCGCCTTTGGGTTACTGGCCGTAAAGAGTAGCTAACGGCACTGGGACGTTAGGCGTAACTCGCTATCGTGGAGTGAAATTTCCTCATTCTCAAAATGGTTGCCCGTGGACCTGAGCCCGTTGCCGCCGAGCCCTCGACGTTCCAGTACCTGAAGGGCGTCCTGACTGGCCCCGCCAAGCCCGTGTTTGTGAACGGCGCGCTGTTCATTGCCGGTGTTGTGTTCCTGCAGTCGTCGCTCGCCGACTTTCTGACTCCCGAGCTCTAAGCCGGCTCCTTTGCCGAGCGCACCGCTGCTTGTAGCGCTGCTAGCTGCCGCCGCCGCGCGCTACAGCCTGCTCCTGCCGTAAGGCTCTAAATATGCATATAAGTATTTTACAGGTTTCATGACGGACCTCCTCCTTCTTCTTCTTCAGCGCCTTGCTGGGCTCAGAAGCCGTTGCCCATTTTTACGGTAGCACCTAGTACGAAAACACTTCCTCGACAGTTTTAGCTACGTTCTCTAGCACCATAACGGCCGATTTACCTATTTAGAGTAGCGACTCCGGGCGCTAACCGGGCAGCACAAGCCTGCGTCTTGCATACAGCATACTGCGCAGCCGTGTACGGCTGCTTATCACTCGACGCCAAGTTCTTGCGCAGAAGGCAAGCATAGCACATATCATTCGGATCTGGGCCGCCAGCGCTCAAAGTAAATATCGTACGGTCACAACTGCTCACCCACGCTTGAGCGGCCGACCTAATCAGTGCGGCCCATACCGGCTTCACTCGCGACTCTATGGGGACTTATGTGGGCGCCCCTGTATTGGTCCCCCCATAGAGGGGACTCGGCGACTGGCTTGCTCAGCTCAGTCCGAACCTTAGCTGCGCACGAGTTGGTCAAACGCCTCGCCAAACATCTGCTTCAGTTCCTTGTAGCTAATAACGATACGCGTCTCCGCGTTCTCCGACGTGAGCAGTACGCTCTCCTCAACGCCCACGTCCAGCTTGTTCAGCGCGACAAGTGCGTGCGCCAGGTTCAGCGACGGCCGACCCTGCGCCGTCTGCTGCTTGAACACGTAGTTGCGGAACAGCGACAAAGCGTAGCGCGGCGATGCCGGGTCCGTGTCCGTGTCCTGCAGTGTGAACTCGAGCTTCGCGAGCAGGCGCACGAGGCGCCCGTTCTCGAGCTCCGTCGAGAGCGTCGCCTCGAGCGAGTCCGTTGCGGCAAGCGCCGCGTCCATTATCTGCGTTGCGTGCGGCGCGAGAAGCTGCTCCGCTTGCGTGCGGTCAGCGCTGCGAAGGGCCGCGATGACGTCGCCGAACACGGGCGTTGGCGAGCCGACGGCAGCGGCACTGAGCCGCTCGACGAGCGCGCCCAGATCGCGGAAGTCCTGGGCCTGCGCCTCGGCGACGTTAGTCTCCGGCGCAAGCACGTCGCGCGCGCCCAGCGAGCCGAGACGCACGCGGTCGTTGCTCGTTTCAAGCACGAGCTTCTCGTTGACGGCGCCGCGTGCGGCGAGCTGGCGCCGGTGCACGACGTCAAGGGCGCCGAACAGTTGCACGGCGATCGCCCACACAGACGCCTCGCTCAGATCGCGGCGCTCGACGCGCTCGGCGAGCGGCTTTGCCAGCGGCCACCACTCGTACACGACGACGAGACTCTGCGCGGCCGACTCGGCCGCGACGGCGGCGGGCAAAAACGCGACCGTCGTGAACGCCTCAACAACGCCCACAATGGCGCTCGAAACCACGCGCTTCCACTTGTTAATAGCCTGCAGCGGGTGGTCGTGCTCGTTCGCGGGCTGGAAGTTGTCGATGCGCAGCAGGCAGTACGTGCGGCCGTCCGTGTGCGACACGGCCTTGTAGCGGTGCGTCGGCTGGCCGAAAAAGTGCTCGTCCTTCGCGCCCTTGCCGAGGTCGAGCGGCACGAGCGAGTGGTACACGTGCACAAACTCGGGCAGGTTCGACGCGGGCAGGACTTGCAGCGTTGCCTCGTTGCGCTCGAGGAGCTCCTTGCGCAGGTCTGCCGACACAAAGAGGTCCTCGACCGTGCGCTCGTGCGGGGCCAGCGACAGGTCGTGCATGTGCACGCGGTACGGCGTCGGCGCGTACATGTGGTACTGCAGCGGGTGCAAAGGCGGGTGGTAGAGGGCCGCGTACTCAAGCGCCTCTGTTCCGGCACCGGCACCGGCGGCACCTGGCGGCGCGCCCGCAGGCACGCCCGGCGCTGTGCCCGCGGCGGCCGACGCGAGCGCGGGGCCTATTGGCGTGGCGAGGGGCCCGTGGCGCGGCGTGGGGCTCGGCGAGGACGGGCCGATGCTGGGGCTGAAGTTCGACTTCGGATTAAAGCGGCGCGAGGCCGGCGACGCGGCCTCGGCGGACGCGCCGGCCGGCGCGCTCGCGGGCGCCGAGTTTGTGCCGTTCATGACGAACGTGCGGCTGGGGTTGAAACGCGCCTTGGATGCTTGCTTGGAGCCGTTCCATTTAGGCGAGCCGTCTACATCGCGGCGGGACATCACAGGGTTTCCTATTCGCGACGGAACGCAGCACCATGCACCCGGCCAGCTTGCTGCTTTCGACGGGCACGTAAGAGAACAATTATGCTTCGCTTCCTGGGCCCTACCACGTGACGCCGCCGCGAAACGGGAGGCCTGGGCTTCACACCCGACCATCACCACGCACACAGGAGGCATCGCATGCGGCTGGTTCCAGCACAAATGGGGTGGCGCACGCATTATGCGAATTCCGCTGCTCGCTAGCTGGGCTGGGCTGGGCTGGCGTGGAATGGAACCTCGTGCTTAGCGCCTTTACTGCCCTCACTGCTCAGACTACTTACTTATCTTGTACTGTGTTATCGATACTAAACCTGCTGCCTCATGCCAGAAGCTAGACTGCCGGCAAGTCCAGCGCTGTCGCGGCGTGATTCGCCAGCCTGTCCAGGCGCTTCTGCAATGGCCCCAATTGGCCGCACGCGTTCGGCCGGTTTTGTAGGCCCTGCCTGCACGTGAGGCCCCTTTGTGCGGGTGGGACCACAAACCACACGAACCACACACCACAAAGCACGAACCCCAACTGCAGCGTCTAAGGCCTCATGAAGACGCTTCTCGTGACAGGAACAAGCACGGGCATTGGCGAACACATTGTGCGCGAGCTCCTTGCCCAGTACAAGGACGTGCGCGTCATTGGCGTCTCGCGGCGCGCGGCCAGCGTGCAGGACGAGCGGTACGCGCATGTGCAGGGCGACCTCACGACGACACAGGCGCAGGACGAGGTCGCGCGTGCAGCAGGCGAGCGTCTCGACGGTGCTGTGTTCAACGCCGGCATTCTGGACGCCGTCGCGCCGGTCGCGTCCGTCGACATTGCCGCGTTCAAGCACGTGTTCGATGCGAACCTGTTCTCGGTGCTGGGGCTTGTCCAGCGCCTGCTGCCGGCCCTGCGCGCGGCCCGCGGCAACGCCGTGTTCGTCAGCAGCGGCGCCGCCACGAACGGCTACTACGGCTGGGCTGCGTATGGCGCCTCAAAGGCCGCGCTGAACCTTGTTGTCCAAACGCTGGCGAAGGAGGAGCCGAGCATTGGTGCGCTTGCTGTGGCGCCGGGCGTTGTTGACACGGACATGCAGGGCCTTATCCGCAGCTCGCATGTGCCGTCAATGGGCAGCGACGGCGCGAAGTTTCTGGAGCTGAAGAAGGCCGGCAAGCTTGTGGACCCGCGCGAGTCGGGCCGCCTCTACGCGAGGTTGGCGCTCGGCTTTGATCGCGGGCTGAATGGCAAGTACCTACGCTACGACGACCCCGCCATAGCTAGCTAAAACCCATAGGAGCCAATCAGCGCGCCGGATCTTGCCACATGGTGCGTGCGTGTGCTGCGAGCCGCCATATGATTACCGTGCGCCCCTGCCCTGCCCGCCGGCGCCCCAGCTCAGTCGCGAACCCGCGCCCTGGCGCGGACGATACCCGCTTGGAGCCAGGACAGGGCCCGGCCATATCTATATCAGGGCAAGGCTACATGTGCCAGAGCCGTAAAGGCGACTGTGGAAGTTCGAAGTTCGGAAAAGATTGTTTTGGGACGCAGCCGATAGCAGGTGCGACGAGCCTTGCCCCCGACCGATGGACTTCTTCACGGACTCGCAGTGGGAAAACAGCCACCATGCGTACGCAGCGGCCGCCGTGTCGCAGCACGTCGACCTCGGCGCCGAGCCCGCGCGCTCGCCGTCCGTGCACGACGCCGCCGACGGGCAGCGCTCACAGCACGCCGACGCGTCGCGCCTCACCGCGTCGTCGTCCCACGTGGACGACTACTCGCATTATTCCCAGCATATGCCGCCGCAGGACCAGTCGCAGCAGTACCACGACATGCTGCTGAACGACCAGTTCCTGTCGCCCGAGCTGTCTCTGCATAACACGCCGCTGCTGTCGCCGCACGCGCTCACGCCATTGCCTGCGTCCGTGCCGCAGGACTTCACAATGCCGCCGGCGGCCGTGTCTAGCGCGCACCTCACGCCGCACCGCCGCATGTCCGGCAAGGTCTCGAAGCAGAGCCCGCCGATGCGGTGGCGGTCATCGAGCCTGCCCGAGGACGAGTTCCGCCTTGGCGACGCCGCGCTCGACGAGTCCGTGAGCGTGGCCACAATCATGGACCTCGCGCCGCGCCCGCAGGAGGATCTCGACGAGCGCCTGCGCAGCGCCATTGCCGCGACGGCCGCGAGCTCGCAGTCGTCTTCACGGCGCACGTCGTCCGTTGGCAGCAACAGCACGCGCGTGACGCCGCGCATCCGGCCGCGCCTCGGCAGCAGCGCGGACCCGTCGCCGCTGCTCGCGCCAAACAACCCCGGCATGAACGGCAGCGGCGGAAGCAGCAGCGGCGGCGGCGGCGGCGGCGGCGGCGGCGGCGCGCTCGAGGAGGAGGTTGACCAGGCGTTCTTGAAGTCGAACTACCGCAACCTCATGGACGGCACGCACAAGCACCTGAACTTTCCTGCCGCAGACCGCCTCACGAACGAGCTGCGCGCGAAGAAGACCGTGCACAAGCTGGCCGAGCAGGAGCGCCGCAACCGCATGAACGTCGCCATCTCCGAGCTCAGCGGCGTCATGGGCGCGCAGAGCGATAGCTCGGGCGCGTCGAAAGCGGCCACCGTTGAGCGCGCGACGCAGTACATCCGCAAGCTCGTCGAGCGCATCCGCAAGCTCGAAGAGCGTGTCGCCGAGCTCGAGCAGACGCCCGCGCCGACGCCTGCAGCCGCCAACTCGTCGCCGGGCCCGCCGCCAGCGGCAAAGTAATTCTCCATAGCGAGCTAATACGACGAAGAAAGGATGTCTAGATCGACGCGCTGCGATGAACGTGTAGCGTGGACGTGAATTATGTATATGTATAGTCACCACCTTTTAACTTGTTCCTTTTCCTTTTGAAATGGCACGAGAAACGGGTGGCTCTAAGCAGAGGAGGACGCCTCGATGAGCTCGATGCCGTACTCCTCCTTCAGCTCCTTGCGCAGCGGCGCAGCAATCTCCTCCGTGACGGGAGCGTAGATGCCGGGCTGCTTGAACTGGCCGCGCAGAACCTGCTTCACGGCCACGGCACAAGGCACGCCGACGGTGCGCGCCATGGCCGAGTAGCCGTTCGGCGAGCCCGTAGGGTCGCCGTTCAGGCACAGCGTCGACGTGCGCACCTCCTTCTTGCCGTTGCTCCACTCGATGCCGAACTTGTGCTGCAGCATGACGAGGTCGCGCTCGCCCTTCTCGAACTGCATCTTCTCCTCCAGCGTCGCGCACAGCGTGTCCAGCGCGTTGCCGCGCGGCGTCACGGGCTTGTTCGAGAACATGTCGAGCCACTGCAGGCCGCCAACAATGCGCTGCTCGAGCCCAGACTCGGCGCTTGCCTTCAGCGACGGCGCCTTCGCGTTGATCGCCGCAAGCAGGTCCGCCTCGGAGCCCGACTTCGCGCCAATGACCTGCGCGAACGCCTCGTTCCAGGGAATCGGCGACTTCAAAAAGTCCTTCGGCGTGTCGTCAAGGAAGCCGAGGTCCACAAGCACCTTCACGAACTCGGGGAAGCCCTGGAAGCGCAGCGTGCCGCGCACGAGGTCCTGCGCCTCAGGAATGCTGTAGCGCTCCTTGTACGGCGTCGAGTCGCGGTTCGGGTACGCCACAAACGCGTAGCCGGGGTAGATGTAGTACGGCTTCGCCGCCTTCATGAGCTCGGGGCCGTCAATGTCGACAATCTGACCATCCTTGTAGAAGCGAGCCGCGTTGCGCAGCGCCAGCAGCACACCGCGCGAACTCCACGAGAACTTGTACCCGAGCGGGTTGTTCGAGTCCTCGGCTGCGGGCAAACCGCCGCAGTACGAGAGAAAGGACGTGATCTTGCCGCCTTGCGCGTGCACCTCGTCAATCGTCTTCACCGCATAAAGGTGGTCAATGCCGGGGTCGAGACCGATCTCGTTCATCACGACAATGCCCGCGTCCTTGACCTTCTGCTCGAGCTCGAGCATGGCCGGCGACACGTAGCTCGTCGTCACGACGTGCTTCTTGTTGCGGCACGCGCTCTCAATGACCTGTGCATGGTATGTGTAGGGGATGAGCGAGATCACTAGGTCGTGCGCAGCAACGGCCTTGTCGAGCTGCTCGGCGTTGTCCACATCAACAGACATGGCCGCCGCGTGCTCGCCGGCAAGCGCCTGCGCCTTCGACAGCGTGCGGCTGGCCACCGTGAGCTTAATGCCCGGCGTAGTGCTCAGGATGTCCACCGTGGGCTTCGCAACAAAGCCGGAACCAAGAAGAAGTACAGACTGCGTCATGGTGAAATATGTGCAGGAAGAGTCATTTCGCCGCCGCCCACGGATCTTCAGTCGAACGCCGGCACGTGATGCACCGAGGTATGGCCTCTGCGGCAGCGTGGAGACATCGGTCGCTGGCGCTTATCTTAGTAGGTAGGGGGACCTTCTGTCCCAGCGGTGCACTATTACCGCATTGGGAATGGAGGATCTGCCCACCCGCACCTCGCTCAATGTCGGACGCACTACTGGAAAGACAGGCCCGAGTCATTGCAGACCTCAAACTCCGTAGGTTCATGGACCTGCGCGACCATCTTCTCGATGAGATCAAGCTGAAGCAGCAGAACCCGCTGCGATCGTGCCAGCAGATCGTAGACTTCGCCGAGCGCACTCCAGACCCATTCAAACCGGACATGCGCAAAATCAAGGTCTACGAGACTTTCTGATGGCTTATCCCGGCGCGGTGAAGCTGCTCGCGCCACGCACAGCAGGCGCGCTCGACGCCTCCTTGCCTTGATTAGACCCTATACGACTTTATGCGTAGCCCAGTACGAATTATCTGAAACGGCAGAGACAATCGTTGCAACTTTGTTGTACTTCTCGTTTGAATAGTCTTCCAGTTTTGAATGGCTTTCTTTAACGCCCAGCTTGCTGGTGGTTCGTCGTCTCAAGTCTCTGCTGCAATATTATCCGATCCTCTAAGAATACGATTGCTAGTGAACGAGTCCACTAGAGCGAGTACGACCACCGTGAGCCTGACGTTTAGCGGCTCGGCCCAGACAGGGGGTTCTCATTATAAGTCATTAGTTGCTAGCCTATGAAACTCGAGGCGCCTTTACTACTTCGCCCGTCGTCCAATTTCAAGATTTTGGCCACGTTCTGGGCGCACACATGTCTATCGTCGCCGGAACTTGCCACGATTATTATTATTGATTTTCAGCCGCTTGTAGTTGTCCGTCGGCTTGGCCATCGATGGCAGATCACTGTTGTTCACTGGTCGCATCGTCATTTTCTTCGTCTGGCGCTTGGGGCCCTTTCGCACGCGGCCTGTCCACTCAGCTGGTTCGGCTTGTCGCGGTGCTGCAGCCGGCTCTGTAGACGTGTGGTTTCCAGCAGCTTCTCCTGAGGACGGTGGCGGGGCCTCGAGCACAAGCTCCTGCTGACCCTCAACGTCAAACTGTAGATTCTGAAGCTCTGAAGCCTCCTTTACGAGCTCACTAACGGACTTGGAGCGCACAGGCTTCCGCTTCACGAGGGGCGAGTCCCCCGGAGCAGGAGCGCCGCGCGATGGTGACGACATGAGGTTGAATATGTCTGTGCGATGCATGAAATAGTCAGGCGTGCGCTTGCTCATAGGTGTCTCAGCCACTACTTGGCTCCCGCAGGGCGTTTTGGGCGTCTGCGCCGCGCCCGGGGCTCCAGTTATGCGTTTGGACGGGGTTTTTGGCGGCGAGAGCTCAAGATCAAAGAGACCGAGGGCGCGGCCCTGGAACTGCGGAGTCGGGAATATCTCCGTGACTTTGTTCCGGTGCGGCGTGACGGCGTCGTCCGCGTCCGTGTCCGTATCTGGATCCGGTGCGGCCCCGGCGGCCCCGGCGACCTCCGCGGCCTCAGCAGGCCCCTCAGTTCGTTGCGCAACCTTAACTGGTACTGGGTTGATGGGCTTGCGCTTTTGCGGAGTCAATGGCCCCTGTGAGGCCTCTGTTTGGGCGCGCTTCGCCGCATGGTAGCGTTTATACATGTCCCGAATCGCCGCGTCAGCACGAATATCATCTGCAGAGGGCTTGTGGCCATGCGATTCAAAGAACGAGTGCTCCCAGCGCTTTATAGAGTCCCGCAGATCGCTCATCTGCTTCTTAGTAGGCCGTTCAGTCGCGTCGGGCGACGACGCGAAACTCAGATGCGCATGATCACATAACAAATTATAGGAACGACAGCGCTGGCAGTATCACGCGGTACCACCCGACGAGCGAGGAAGAGCTGCTGCGATCCGCGCGCCATTGCGACGCATTCACGGGGCGGGAAGTGTGTCGCTGGCGCATGCACATTCGAAACGCCCCAGTATACACCAATGCTCTGCACCAAGAGGAGTTGCTGTTACGGGGCTCCCACATTTCAAGTTGCAAAGAGTTGGCCGACTTGCGAGACGACTTTGACGTGCTGGACCTCACAAACAACGATATAACCCGGCTGACGGGCGAATGCGGCGACCGCAAAAGACTGTCGGGACTACTGCTTGCCCATAATAAAATAAGCCTCGCTGATGAGGATTTCGGCGTGAAAGTACCGCAGTTAGAGATGCTGTCGCTAGCTCATAACGAGCTTTCCGACATTAGCCAGCTCGAGTTCCTGCGGCATCTGCCCCGTTTGCAGCATCTAAGCCTAGAGGGGAATCCGCTCACAGAAGCACTGCCGGACTACCGCGACCGCATCGTGGCAATCCAACCCAAAATCCGGTTTCTTGACTTCGAGCGCGTGCGTGAAGCAGACCGGCAGCGCGCTCTGCAAAAGTTCGGTAAAGCAGAGGCTGCGCGAAGTGAGGAGTCCAATGAGACACAAAAGCAGCGCGAAGCGCTCTTGGCGCGGCTTGAGACTGCGACGGACCTGGCTGAAATCGACGCTATAGACAAACAGCTGGCCGCGTTTATGGACCGCGACTCCTAGCTAGCCCTGGCTAGAAGCGCGTTTAAATAGTAGATTAACGACGTTAAGAAGCCCTTCCTGCACGGCAAGAGCGTGGCCGTCGACCGCCGTGTTCAGTTCCCACCGCAGGCCGCGGAAACACAGCGGGCACGCGTGGCCGCGATTTGTGGAGAGCCAGTAAGGTGCTGACCGCGTGCCGCATTCGGCGCACCGCAGCTTTTTGCGTGCCAAGAGCATGCCCGTCGACCCGACGACGAGAGCAGTGCTCGGAGCGACGCCGCGGGACAGGCTCCAGCGCCCCATGTTCGCGGCTCTCTGCGCCCGCTCGGCTGCCGTGATCATACCCTCGCGCTTCGACTGTTTACTAGCTCGCACGTATTCCTGGAGCACAGTCAGATTCGTGGAGGAGTTCACGTAGGACATGGGCTTCAGGTCTGCATGAGAGGACCCATGGCGCGCGCAGCGAATGACTGGGCGCGTCGGCGTCACTGACTCAAGGAAGCCAAAGATGTAGCTTTGCTCGGCAGCACAACTCACGTGGAATGGTTCATCGCAGATGTCGCAATGAACGCAGACGCCGCTTTTGGCCCCAGCAACTGCATTATTCCTGACGGTCGCGTTTACAGCTTCTGCCCGCGCATCATTCTGCAGCTTCGGCATCCCCAATAGGCAGATTGTACACTGCTCGTTGCTGGCGCGGCGCGTCTCGTCGCCCAGATCTATACCATCGAGAGCAGCCGGGTTTAGGAACGAGATTCCCTTTATCCACACCGCGCAGCGAAGGTGACACCAGGTCCGATCAACCGTTCCCTTGAGTACATCGCCAGCGCCGACATCTTCGCCGTTTAGCCAGTGGATATAATTTGGCGGCTTCGGTGGGCACGCCGCGCAGAAATAGGATGTGTCCATTCCCAAGCCGCTCCGCCCATTAACACAACAGTCACAGATCCATGGCCCCGAGCCGTCGAAGCGGCCGGGGCCATAGCAGGCCGTGTGCACCTTTAAGCCGCAGGAAGCGCACACGTGTTGAGACATAGAAACATCTAACTGCCCGCAAACAACACAGTTCTGCGCCGCACAGTCAGGCGGCGAGTCCTCACTTATGTTGCTTAGAAAGTCGTCGTCAACTGATGCCAGAGTCATCTGAAGCAAATTGTTCGGCCGCCGGCGCGGCGCCTGAGCCCCCGATTCGGCCTCGCTCTCGTCCCGCGCTTCTTCAACCGGCTCAGTCTTAGTCTCCATCGGTGTCTCGGACCGCTGCTCGAGCGGCGATGGCTGCGGTTCCTCGGCATTAGGCTCGTCAGTAACCGGTTCTGAGGGTTCTCGTTTCGCCTTCTTGCGCGCTGGCGCCTTCAGGGGCTTACCCATAGCCTTTGCTTCGGCCTTTGCTTGCCTCGCTTCTTCTCGCTTGCGAGCTAGCGCCTCTTGTTTCTCCTGCGCAGCAACGCGGCGCTTTTTGCGGCGCTCCTCCTCCATTTTCACGGCCTTGGCGTCCTCCACAAGCTCAGACTCCACATTCTGGCCCTCGTCTTCGAGTTCGTCAACGCGAGACGCCGGCAACCAATTAACCTGGTAGCGGAGCCACAAGCGCGCGCACCGCGTGCAAAGGGCCTTTCTCGTGTCTGCGCTGTTGGCTGGGACCGGCACATACCCAGGCAGATGTTTCCATTCGCCAGCGTCCTCAGTCAGACACACGGCGCACTGTACGTTCGTGGCCTCTGGGTTTGGATCGGTTTCCCAGAACTCGTTGTCGACCGACGTGACAGCCGAAGCAGGTCTTTGGCTCCAAAAATACTGAGACAGATCCGCAATGGGTTTTGTCTTGACGGCTCTAAATACATCGTGCCACGAGTTCATCTGGAAAGGATTCATGGCGGCCTCGAATGCCTTTTTTTCCACGGGCGTAAGCTCCGGCTCGCCGATCGAGCGCCGCGTGGCGCGTGAGACCTCCACAAGCGCCTTGTTTTCGTCGCCACCGTTCGCCGTAAAAACCTTGCAGCACGCGTCAATGAAGTTCAGGTTATGAGGCTCCACGTCCAGCTTCGATGCATAGTTAGTCTGGCACGCACGAACAAAGTCTGCAATTCCCGGTAACGGCAGAGACATCTCTGTGGCCGTCGCGTCACCTCCGCGACCAATATATCCCTTCGGCATTTGCTGCACCCACGGCAGCGACGTGTCAACAGACCACAGGTCCTGGCCTTCCTCGGCCTCGAGGAGGCGCAGCTTTTGCGACTCCCCCGACGCAGGATTGTGAGCGGCCATCGTGTAGTATACAAGCGGCTTGCCCGGCCAGTCTGGCACATCAATGTGCCGGTCCAGCGCCAAAAAGCCTTCGGCGCTCTCTGCGCGTACTTTTGGTACGCCTGGTTCCGCCGACAAGGTCGCCGTGGCCACATGCAAATACCTGAAGGGCCACTCATTGCGGAGAGCAAGGATCTCGGGCGTCGCCTCTGCTCCGGGGCTGCCACTATCGGTTGGCGGTTTTCGTTTTCGTTGCGCCTCGCAGAGCTTTTTCGTATGCTCGGGCGGCACAACAACGCTGGACACGCTCGCGGCAATGGCCTCGAGGGCCGGTGCATTCAGCGACTTCAAAGAAGACGCAGGAATGATGTCGTAGACGCGGCGCGTGACGGCGTCGAACAGCTGCGAGACCCAGAACTGCGATGGCCGGTCGCAGTAACGACCGAGATTGCGCAGCTCGAGCTTATTTGCCACGGTGCACTTTCCTCGGAAGTCCGTGAGCTTGCACACGCCCGTCTCGAACGTCGCGAGCAGCTCGCGCGAGTTCGCGCCGCGCTTCGCGACCTCTGCGGGTCGATAGAGCCAATTGACGCGCGCCTGAAGCGCTTCGTTCGCCCCGGCAAAGGACACGATGCGTGCTATTCGGAACGCGGCTGGCGGCGCGTAGTTTATATCGTCGCGGTGGCTTGGCGGAGCCACAGGCGCGGGCGCTACGAAGACGTAGTCGTTCTGAGCGTAGGTTGTTTCGTCCTCCAAGGTGACCTTTGTGCGATCCTCGTTCAGCGTTAAGTTGTCTGTGCTCGGAATGGGAATGCGGTCTGAAGTATGGGCCTTGCGGGCCCAGTTTATGGGCACATCCTCGATTTTCTCGGGATGGGCTGCGCGTGATCGTGGCGCTGCTGGCCTGGGCGCGGGATCAACGACGTCAGTCTCCATTTCGGACTCCATTTTAAGCACTTGCGGACCGTCGCTCGACGGGCCTCGAACGCTGCCGACAACTGGCACTGCCTTTCTCGAGCCGATAAATCATGCGTTCAGCGCTGGACGCGATACTGCCAGCGCTGCGAACCGCGCGCGCCGGCAGCTGGGCGCCGCGAGCCTCGCTTCTTCGCCGGCCGGCGGCGTGAATAATCGGGCTGTCAGCACTGCCTGATACGGGCACGGGCGAGGTGTGAGATAGTGAAATTTTAAGCAGTTCCTTCCGACCCCAGTTTCGACGACCTGTGTGCGCTAGGAAGCAATAATGTCGATCAATATTCGCAGAGACAACGATGACCCGTTCTACCGGTACAAGATGCCGCCCATCCTGTCCAAGGTAGAAGGGCGCGGCAACGGCGTGAAGACGGCCGTCGTGAACACGAGCGATGTGGCGCGCGCACTGAGCCGCCCGCCGTCGTACATTATCAAGTACTTCGGGTTCGAGCTGGGTGCGCAGACGAGCATTAACGAGGAGACGGACCGGTACCTCGTGAACGGCATCCACGACAGCGGCAAGCTGCAGGACACGCTGGACGGGTTCATCTCGAAGTTTGTGCTGTGCGGTAGCTGCAAGAACCCGGAGACGGACTACATCATTCACAAGAACGGCCTTATTGAGAAGGACTGCAAAGCGTGCGGCGTGAAGTCGACTGTCGACCCGCAGCACAAGCTCACGAGCTTCATTGTCAAGAACCCGCCGGCCAAGTCCAAGAAGAAGGGCATGGCGAATGCGGGCGCCAGCACGAGCGCGAACGCAGAAGACGAAGCGGACGAGGGCCAGCAGGAGGAGCGCGACAGCAGCACGCTGTCGCGCCGCATTAACGCCGAGGCGGCTGTGCTGCCGGCTATGCGCAACGACGAGGAGGACGAGGAGTGGTCCGCCGACGTGAGCGCCGAGGCCGTAAAACGCCGCCAGAAGCAGGCCGAGAGCGCCATGGCCTCGCTCGCTGTGGACGAGGGCGACGCGCTCGACGAGAACGTGTACAACGAGTTTGGCGAGTGGGTCTCCTCCGAAAAGCCGAATGACGTCGAGATCTTCAAGCGCATGTCCGAGCTCGGCATTGTGTCGAGCTCCAAGGCCGTGCAGGTGCTCGGCCAGGCCCTGTTCACGACGGATATTGTGAAGGAGCTTGTTGAGCATCAGGGCCTGCTCACGAAAATCGTGACGTCCGAGAAGCAGGAGAAGGCTTTCCTCGGCGGCATTGAGCGCTTCATTGGTCTCGAGCACCCGGACTTGACCAAGGACGTGCCGAACGTTCTGTTCAAGCTGTATGACGCAGACATCATCAGCGAGGAGGTCGCGCTGCGCTGGGGCACAAAGGCGAGCAGCCGCTACGTGCCTAAACCCGTGTCGAAAAAGGTGCGCAAGGCCGCCAAGCCGTTCATAGACTGGCTCGAGGAGGCAAGTAGTGACGAGGAGGACAGCGAGTAAACTGCATTTCATGACGACGACGTATGCTTCGAGGAAGCGGGGCTATGAACACTGGGGCCTGGCTTCCTCGGTGCTTAATTCTTGAGTACACGCGATTAAGATCAATAAAATCTTGTAAGGACCTTGACGAGTTTGAGCCGCCGCGCGCGCGCGTCAATTGGGGATGCGAGTCCGATTTAGAAGTCTATTTGTACATCAGGAGGATTGTATATATCTATACCTTTCTTTGTTCTTACTTCACCAGTGCGAATGCTATGTTTAGAATCTGTTTTTCTGTTTCTTTTGTTGTGCGAGCGTTAAGGCGTGCATTAAGGCGTGCATTAAGGCGTGCGTTAAGGCGAGCGTTAAAGCTTGCGTTAAGACCGGCCGTGGCCGCTACTCCACGGAGCTCGGGATGGCCGCTGCGCCGTCGCCAATTGCGGATTCCTGATCCGGCAACAGGACGGCGAGGCCGACCTCCTCGAGAAGCCTTTTGTGCTGGGGGATGCGGGCGCCCGGCTGCAGAAGGCACATGCGTACCTTGTTAATGGCGACTTGCCGCTCGACGGAGTTAGACGCCAGAATCGTTGTGAGCAGGCGGTACATGAATGTTGCTCCTTGGCCGCTCTCGTCGTCCAAGAGCCGCTGCAAAAGCGGCGGCACGCGCTCAGCCAGCGGCTCCAGCAGTGCGTCATACACCTGTTGGGCCGACGAGCCCGCAGCGAGCTTCAGGACAATGTTCGCACCGAGCTTCGACGTGCACATTTGCACAAGGTGGTGGGGCACGAGCTGCGCAGCAACCAGAGAGTGTGTTTTGGCATGCATAGCCCGGGCCGCGTTAGCGTCCTCCGAGCGGCCAAAATTGTCCAGAAGCCACACAACAAGCAGGTTACCATTCGGGTTGGCTGCCAGCATTGTGATCTGCTGCACAATCATCGTCGCCACCAGCCGCTGCTGGCGAAGCCCTGAGTGCTCTGACTCGAGCACGCCGCGAATCGCGCGCGCACCGAAACGGGACGGAGCGATTTGCGTAAGGGAGGCCGCAATGCCGCTGTACACGAAGTCGCTGTACGGAGGCCCGAACTTGAGGCAGCATTGCACGACGTAGTTGCCGAACTGGTCAAGCAGAAGCGCAACGAGGTGCGGCTTAATTGCGCGCTCGACAATGGCGTACTGGCGCGCGCCCGAGGCAAGGTCGATCATTTTTTGGACGGCCCATGTGCCGTTCTTGTGCATGCCTGTCGCAGCGAACACGTCAATGAGGCGGCGCAGCATCATGTCGCGGATGTGGACGGCGCTGCGCTCGAACACGAACTGCACGACGGTGTTGCCGATGTAGTCCGACGCGAGCGACGGCAGCTCGCGCATCATGTCCAGCGCCAGTTCATGTACCTCCTTCTGCGACAGGCTCTCGGGACGCCGCCGCAGGTCGCGTAGCACGGCCGCCGTGTACGAGCGTTCCGAGAGCTCGGGATCCGCAGCCAAGAGCTCACTGAGCGGCCGCACGGGCTCGTTGAAGTCGGCGGACGCGGACCGCTGCAGAAGCGCGATGTCGGCGCTGATCTCAGACACGTCTGCGTTCAGCGCCTGTAGGATATACGCCACAGAGATTGGGGGCGCCGGGGGCGATGAGGAGGAGTGAGGTCGTGCGGTTGGCACGGGCGGCACGACCTTTGCGAAGGCAACCTGGCTCGGGCCGTTGCCCGTGTACAGCTCGGCCCCGTTGGTGGTTGCCTGCGCCTCGATGGCGTGGGCCGTGCTTGTGAACGCGATGTAGGCGCTGCGCTGCGCCGGCACGACGCGCGCCGTTTCCAGTCGGCCAAAGCATCCAAAAAGACTGTGTAGCGTATACGGCGTGGCCTGGGCCGGCACGTTCGAGACCCAGAGCGCCGGCGTAGGGGTTGGGCTGAAGTCGCCGAGCTGCACGACGTAGCCGTCAGGCACCTGCTCGTGCAGGAGCTGGTGCGCCTTTCCGAAGCGCCCGAGCGCCACCTGCTGCTGCGGCGGCGGCGCGCCACCGAACAGCGTCTGTGCGCGCGGCCGCGGCGGGCGGTTCGCGAACTGCGGGATCTGCGGCGCTGCCCAGTCGGCCTGCCCATCGAGCGTGTACGAGCGGATGCGGTGCGGGTTCGCCGTCTTGTTCATTTCGTGCGAGAAGATCATCATTGGGTCGTTCACCATTGTCGCGTCCGGCGACGCCTCGCTCGACGACGACGTCGTAGCCGCTGGCGGCGGGCTCGTGGAGGGCGCCGAGCCGACAGACGTCATCGACGCAACGGAGCCTGCCGAGCCCGCGGCCGAGCCAACAGACACGGGTGTGTTCCAGATGCTATATGGGGACAAAGCAGACGGGCTGCGGCCGAGCGAATGCATGGACTCCGAGCGGGTGCGTCCGGCTGCCGGCGCGTGCAGCGAGTGGCCCGGTGGCGCCAGGGCCGGCACCGGCACTGCCGGTGCTGATGGCGCTACTGGCGCTACTGGCGCTACTGGTGCGGCTGGCGCGGCCAGCGGGCTGCTCGTCTTGAATCCCGGCGCCGCAGGCGTCGGCCCTAGGAGCGTCGTGTGCGGGGAGCCGCGGCGCGCGTGCTGAGGCATGGGCGGCAGCGGCGGCGTGCGGCGCGGCGTTGTGGGCTGCCCGACGGCCGAGCCGCTGGCCGGAAAGCTGTCGTAGACAATGTCGTTTCCGTCCGGCGAGATGAGGGCCAGCGAGCCGAGATGCGGGTGCACGTCGGACGCGTCCGTGCTGAGGCTAAGCGGCGGATTTTGCCGGGACGGGAGCCGCGACGGGAGCGTGCCAGCGCGTGCCCGGCGGGTGCCCAGGGGCCCCAGAACGGTTTCGAGCTGCTGCGCCGACTCGCCGGCCGAGGCATTTGTGCGGCGCGCCCAGATCGAGCCGTGGTCGTCCTGGTCGCGGTTCATGCTACAGGCGGGCCGGTCAACCACTTGTACCAAGCAGTACTCAACAGGAGCTCGTGAGGTTACAAAGTTGCCTGCACGGGGTCGGTGCAGGGAAATTGGGTGCCGTGCTGACTTGTCGATACACGCACGCCGAACGCGTGTCGCCAGACAGGGCGCCCGCCGACTGTCCGTATGGCGCGGTCGCTTAGAAGGGTGCGAGGAGTCCCGGGCTAGGGCCGCAACGCTGGCAGCCTACAATTGGCTACTTTGGGTGGGGCCGCGTAGGCCGCACAACGAAGTCCGGCGACTCTAAGGCACAGAATGGGTGTGCTACGTTCTGGTGGTGCGCCTGCAGCTTGGGAGACGCGTGGGCCAGCGACCGCCCGACGCGTCACGGCGCGGCCCTGCGCCGCGACTGGCCAGCCTAACCGTCGTGGCAAGGGCTTGGCGCGGGGCTGGGGCGCGCCCGCGTTGGCGAGCACATGACCCAACGCTCAGCCCTTGCGCGCGGGCCAGTGCGGGAGGGGCCGCCGCCGCGCGCGCATGCGACCGGACACGACGGGGGCGACCGAGAACAAAACAGACCCATTAGCCGTGTTTAGGTAAGTCCCTCGCCGCTAGTCGGTTGTGACTGCACCGAGTTTCGCAATCGCCTGTCATTCATGCTGCGTGCGCGAGCGTGCTGCGGTGGGTTGTTGAGCTGTGGCGGTGGTGAGAGGATGGGGGTGCAAGTGGAAGGCACGCATCACTGCCCATCGCTGCGCGTGCAAAGCTACGGCGATTATGAGTAGCGTAAGTAAAGTAGTATTTGAGCGGCAATTATGACGTGGGGTATAAACGCACGGCGATCGCATTGACCGAGCTCACGCGCATGCTTCACCGCGCTGTACCCAATCAATGGCCTTTAGTGAGAACGCAATCCCTATGCCCGAAAACAGGATTCGGCAGGATAGCTGAGAGCATCGCGTTGAAACGCTAACATAGCGCGATCACGCTTGTTCTAATCGGCGCACGCGACTCTTTTGTTGTTTTTTGTGGGGATGCTTCTAGCCTAACCCGCCAGTCCCGCCGGTTGCTCCACAAGCACGCACTATTCCACGATACGGCGTATTATGGTTCTGCGTTGAAGCGATGCACGTGATGATGGGGCGGGCGGAAAAACCTCGGGACTCTACATAACCGTTACGCACGAGGATAAGCTCTCGGCAAAATCAAAGAAAAAAAAGCACTGGCGCTGCACGCGGCGAGCCGCGCCGGTGCCAATTATTTAGGTTATATGCACAATATGGCTTTACATGGCATAGGATATTTTTAGTAATTCTTAATATTAGCTGTAGCGGACTTATGCATGAGATGCCGCACTTTCGGGCCGATACTGCTAGCCGACGTAACCTGCCGCAGGCGTGGCGTCCCCTGATTGGCATGGAAAGAAACGACCGTTATTTTTTTTTTTTTAATTTTTTTATTTGCAACGTTGTGTCATTACAGTTAGTGTCATAGAGCGAATTGTGAACATGGGCTCTGATGACCGTAATGATGCTATCAGTATCGTACGAGCAAGATAAGGTACGTAGAACGAAAGCATAAGCCCCGCGACTTCGCAACCCACACGGCGTGGCCGTGTGGGTTGCGAAGTCGAGCCGTGGCTCAAGCGCTATCGCTCGACTCTGCCGATGAGCCACTGTGGTTAGGAGCGCTCGTAGTCTTCGTCACCACGCGCGGCACCCGTGCGCTCGATTGCGGGGAATTTGGGAGATGAGTGTCGACGAAGGTCCTGCGCCGGCCTTAGCATTCCGTAGACAGCAAGCTCCATTAGTCGTGGATGGCGAGATATGACGCAAGCACTGCTCTTTAATTATTTGGATTATGCGCTTAATTCGTATTTGGCATGCCCTGGCTAGCCCGAATATTATGCGGACCAATGCAATGAACTAGACGGCACGGTCCAGTGCTCGGACGGCTCGCCTACAAGGCGCCGGCGCCAGCGCTCGTATGCAGGCCCCATTTAATTTTAGCCGACACCCGTGTTTTTTGCTTTGTGGAAAGGGGGATTTTCCCGGCAATTTTCCGCATGCGACTAAGAACCTCCGCAACCGAGCCGTTTGGTTTCCCCGCTAACGCGTGCCCGGGTCCCGCGCGCGGGCTGAGCCGGGGTCCACCTTCGGCAGGTACTGGGTCCGGGGTACTCACTAAAGGGGTGCCCAGTGGGGTACCCTCCGCCGCTAGGGTGCAGATGTCGTAACTTACGAAGCTGCTGATGCCACGCACGTGGCCTGTGATGCAAGGCATGTGTGGGGTTTGAGTGCGATAGGGGCGTACAGGGTAGGGACGCGGGTCCCCAAAACACAAAAACGTGTGACCCGTGCTACGCAGGCCGCATGGCGTGAGGATTAGAAATTATTCGCCATGCGCGCCAGCGAGCGTGCCAGCGTTTGCGGCCGGCTCGCAAAAAAGGGCCGCAAGCGCCTGCGGATTCGAAATGCAATGACAACAGGACCAATTCATTTGCCGAAATAGCCCGCAATTGTCCTGGAACCTGTGCTTGCGCACCGGCGGTGCGAGCACCGGATTTTTCACAGCCGGCTTCGGCCCTAGCCCAATCTTGCGCGATTACGTGCATGAGCAGTGACTCACGCATAATTCGTCATGTTCGCGAACAAGCACATGACTATCACGGCCTCACTACGCCTAAATGCATATATATACTGTGAGCAGGTTCCGCCGAAAATCCCCAAGACAGTGCCAGATCCCCACCCCAAGAGAATAGATTTCGGAGAGAGACATTCGCAATGGACGCATTCTTCCCAACATACTGCTGCGTGTGCGACAAGACGCTGCACGACTTCAGCGACCTCTATTGCTCAGACGCCTGCCGCTTGCACGACTCGTCGCCGCGGCTAAAACGCAATCTAGCAAGCAAGCAGAGGCCGCTCATGCTGCAATACCCATCCGTGCTGCTTCAACAGCACACTGCGCATCATCGCGGCGGCCTGCACGCCCGCGACGACACTGTGCCCATGGACGTGCACGCCATTGAGCACGACCACGAGAACCTGAAGCTTCACCATTCCCATTCGCATAACTGTCATATCCACATGGAGCCAGTAAGCCCACCATCAGTGGCACCGGAGCTCTCCGTGAGCGACGACGACGACATGAGCGTTTACAGTGTAACGGACATTCCGGCACTATCACTAGACAGCCGAGGACCATTGTCATTGTAGATACCGCGGCTGGCCCCTTATTTATCTCATCATATTCATTTACACCATTTAATGCCTCTCATGTCCTTCACTGCTCAGTCTAATTCGTTTCGAACGCCGACCGGCCTCACTGTCGACGCCCGAGCGCCGCTCGCCGTCGAACCTCCGTATCGCGCGTCTAACCTCCGTATCGCGTGCGACTTCCGTTTTGCGCAGCTGAAAAGTTACCAACTGTACGGCGCGCTACCCGAACCCTGGATCTCAAAGTGAGTACCCGTGAGTACCGGCAGGCTGCGGTGCAGCTGCCGCTGCACTGCACGCGACGGCAGCCTCACTGCGTGACGAGCGCGTTGAGCGCTTTGCACCGCCGATAAAAATGGGCGCTTGCGGTCCGAGTACGTGCCCCAGAGGGCCCTAAAAAAGCGGCCCAGCTCGCATTGAGACGGGCAATACTTCTAAATATCTATTTAGATATTCTATTCATTCCTGCTACGGGAACAGCTACTTTTGCCGCTCGCGTTACCGTTGACTCCCGCCCCGCGAGTGGGCGGGGGAGTCCGTGGGACCCGTGGGACCCGTGAGACCCGTGGGACCCGTGCTTCCCAATCTGGCTATTTATGGCCGATTGACCTTTTCCCGTAGATCCGGCCTCCCAGCGCTACGAAGCGTCAAGTCGCCGCCAATCTGGGGCCGCATTTACTAGAATAAAGATTTTAGGTACTTACTTCCTTAGACGACAGTATTAGCGTCTCTAAAGCAGTGTCTTTTTTTTTATGCCAATAGACGCAGGCCCGACGCGGGTGCTCCAACCTCGGTGAAGCCAGTGATCGTGCATAGACTTCCCTTCTTGTCTGCGTGGTATTTGGCCTTTGTGAGCGGGTCCTGCACAGTGGGCTGGCCCTCGTAGATCGGCGTGAGCGTTGCAGGACAGATATCGAAGTCGGCGAACATGTCGAAGTCGATATCCACGGCATCGAGGGTCCGCGCCGCATCCCAGCGCGCCTTGTTCTTGCGCATCTTCTCGGCAGCCGGCCCGCTCGTGTCGACCTTCAGATACGCGGCAGCAAAGTGGCTGGCCAGCGAGTAGTTCTTCGCGTTCGCCGCCTGCACGCTAGCCGTGCGTAGCGGCAGCACTGCGTGCGCAGACCGCAGCTTCGGCTTCGTGAAGTATGCCGCAAGCTCGAGGTTGCGCTTCACGTCGTCGCGCGGTAGCGCTCGTCGTCGCAGCTCGATCGAAAACGCCAGAATGTAGTTCTTGCACGTCTCCACAACACGCTTCACCTCAGCCTCCTCCTGCTCCGTCGTGACTGCCAGCGTGACCGCAACATGCAGCACGGATCGGAACGTGTCGATGGCCAGCTCGAGCTGGTTCGCCTTCACCTGCGCATATGCCTCGCTTAGGAGTGCCTGCAGTCGGTCAAAGCCGGGCACAAACGGCAGTTTGTTGTCTCGCAGCACATAGTAGGAAAGCGGCGGCAGGCCGTCGTGTCCAGGGAGCGCCAGCTTCGACGCGCTGTATACATCAATGAACCTCGACTTCAAAGGGCCGAACTTCACCACGCCGACCTGCCGATTAAGCAGCTGCGCCGCCGTCTCAAACGACCCCGCCGCAATGTGGTCAGCCGGCACTGTAGAGTCGCGCACCCACGCATCGGTGGGCGCGCCCTCAGAAACGGCAACAGGCGTCGCACCCGCGCTTATCTCAAGGTCCTCGTCCTCGAGCTCGTCGTCCAAGTCCCACTCGTCGCCAATGTCGGCCGGCGACTCAAGCGAGATGTCGGCCTGGCCCTCAGCCTTCGCAGCCTCGCTTCTTGTGCCGATCGACGCCGACTCGTTAATGCTCAGCTTGGCCATGTCCAGGATGCTCACACTCGCCTTCTTATGTACAGGCCAGTTTGCCGTGTGGGTTTCGTGCGAAATGCCGACCAAGGAATCCTGCGACAAGTCGGAAACTGTGACGTTGATCTCGGATTTCTCCTTGCCGGCCTCCTCGCGGATCTGCTCCGCTTCGTCTCCAAGACCCTGGCTCTTGGCCAGCGCATAAGCCAGCGGCGCGAGCCCGGCCTGCTGTAGAAGCTCAACGCGGTTCTCTACAGAGTTCAGGAACAGGCTGATCTGGAAACGCGACGAAGCGTCGCCGCGCTGCATGGCGACCTGCTCGAGGCGCTGCAGCCGGCTGCGGTTGCCCGTAGCCAGATACATGAACGCGAGCTTGTCGAAGTCACGCTGCCGCTGATAAACGTCCTCTACAAGGTCGTGGTTACCCTGCTCGAGCGCGGCCGCAGCGAGAACCTCATCGGCCTCAGCCGACTGCAGGGCTGCCGCGGCCGAGGCAGCCACATCCAAATTCCCACTTTCCACAGCCAGGTCCAGGCGCGTTTGCGGGTCCTGCACGAACTCGAGAGCAATCTCGGGATACCCGCGCTTTTGCAGATAGGCAATGATGCTCTGACCCACGAGCTGAGACGTTTGAATGAGGCGCGAGACCTCGGCGAAGTTGTGCGAGATAAGCGCCAATTTGAAGCGGTACTCGGTGGGGTCGATGCGGATGGTCTCGACAGTACCGTTGCGGCTAAGCGCCGTGACGTTCGACTTCTCCACGCGCGCCACATATAAGGTCTCCTGTAGCGTCCGTAGCACACCGCTATCGCCATTGAGCAGCGCGTATTTCAAGTGGTTGAACGTAGAGTACACGAGAATCGGCAGGTCCTGGTCCCAGGCGACGCTCTTCACGCGAATGGTCTCGAAAACCTGCGTGACCTGCTCAAGCTGTTTTGTGGCGACCGTGATGTGATGCTTCGAGCACAGCGCTACTTGGCTGCCGTTCGGGCTCCACACAACGTACTTCACGCCGGCGGCATTCAGCTTGGCCACGACCTGGCGCTGCTGGATATCAAAGAGGACGACGGATTTCGCGCCGAGCAGGAGCACGTGGCCTTGGCTGGCGGCGCCAATGCGCTTCGTCTCGATCGGCAGCTGGATGGACTTCGTGCGCGCATTGTCCATGTCGCGCAGCTCGAGCGTGTCCTTGGACACGAGCACGGCAAAGCGATTGCGCGTCACGAACTGTGCCTGCAGGCCCTCGCCCTCGACAGACTGGCCGCTGCCGAGCTTTGTGAGGACGTAGCTGTAGCCGACGTTCGGGGCGCCGAACGTCGCGAGGACGGCGCGCTCGGCCGGGTTATAGCTGAGGTCGATGGAGGACGCGTATGGCTTCGTGACGTGCTTCGCGAGGGAGGCCACGGCATCGCCCGACGCGTCGCGCACAACCTTGTCGCGGCCGATGTACATGAGATCGGGGTGCGTGACGAACGCGGGCCGCTCGCGCTCGAGCTTGAACACGATAGCGCCCGTGTCGAGGGCAGCACCAATGAGGTTCAGCGTCGGGTGGTACCAGAGCCCCCAGTAGCGGGCAGAGGCGTCGGCCTTGGCGCGGGGCCGCGCGATCGTGTGCACGGGAATGCGCTTATTGAGGTCCCAGGTTCGGATTGTCTCGTCCACACTGCAGCTGACAATGAGGTCCTGGTAAGGATCAAAGGCGCAGCCCGTGACGTCGTCGCGGTGGCCGCGGCAGGTATCGATTTCCCACGCGCGGGACTCGGACATGCGCCAGACCTTCAACGTACGGTCGTCACTGGCCGTGACAAGCAGCGGCTGCGACGGGTGGCAGGCGACCCAGGTCACGGCGCGGTCGTGGCCCTGCAGAACGAACTTAGTGACGACCTCAGTGCCGAATATGTCGTCGTCGACGGCACCCGGGAAGCCCGGAGTGCCAACCGGCGGCATTCCGGGCATGCCGCCCGGAAGACCACCCGACAGCGTGCCTGGCAGGCCCGCGGGCATGGTCCCAGGCAACACGCCCGCAGCGCTATGGCGGCGCTTGAGGCCGCTGATGTCCCACACGCGCACAGTGGTGTCGAGACTGGAGGAGACAATGAGGTCCTCTGTGGGGTGGAACACTGCGCAGCTGACCCAGTGATTATGGCCCGTGAGCACGGCTATCTCCTGGCGCGACTGCCAGTTCCAGATGCGGATAGTCTGGTCATCACCAGCGGTCACGATCCAGGGCAGCTCCTTGTGGAAGAACGCCGTGCGCACGTAGTCCTGGTGACCCTCGAGCGCGAACAGGAGCCGGCGCTCGCTGAGGGACCATACGCGCACGAGCTGGTCATCGCCGGCCGAGACGAAGATCTGCTGCGTCGGATGCACGTCGAGCGCGCGCACGGGGCCCTGGTGGCCCTCGAAGCGGTCGAGGATGGCGCCCATGCGGTAGTCCCAGAGCTGGATCGTGGACGAGAAGAGCCCAACAAGAACCCACGGCCGGACCGGGTGGAACGCCACGGCCTTGGTCCGCGTCGAGCGCGACTCGAACTTGGTGAGCATCTGCATTTTTGCGGCCGAGGGGTGTTGTGGAGGAGGATGTGCTGTTCGAAGTTGTGATTATTGTCGTGGCTGCTGCGTCACGTGACGAACCGACACGCGTCGGATGCCTGGCGCGGGTCACCACGACGACAAGCTTGCCTGCGGGCCACAATAACGCCGCGGCCACGCGCTGAGGGCGCGCACGAACCAGTAGTACGAAGGCCAAATCGCAATAATTTTTTTGGGCGTTGTGTTGTTCCATGACGCCACGCTGCAGCTCCACAATAGAGCTCTGCCACAGTGTGTATTAGGACTCACAAAACACAGGCATTGCGAGCAAGGCTGCGTTAATAGCTCATAATTAATTATGCCGCTAGGGCTGTGCTTGCAGGCTTGAATTGCTCGCTAATTGCGGCCGCAAATAAGGGCTATGTAGAGGGACGAAGTGCCGCGATAAGCGATAATCTAATCAGGCCTGTCATAATTGTGTGGCACGAAGCCCAGGCCACCGGCGTGAAGCGGGGCTCGTGCCAGGGCTCTCTTTGACCCGCCGACGAGCGTTTAGTTCTTACCCCTTACAGCGCAGATTACCCGTGATTGAGGCGGCCCACGCAGGGTGGCAGCAGCGCACCGCCCGCGGGATGGGAGAGGGCCCTAGCCCTGAGACCCTCGGTGATAGTACTAAGAGAGGGGTCACCGTTTAGCGTCGATTTAGCGGACGCCACGGTAGATGGTGCAACGAGACGTCCTGGCCGGCCGCGGCCCCGACGAGCTGCAGGGCCTGTCGCGCTCGACCAACCCCGAAACGTTAGCCGACATTGAGCCCTATGCGGCCAGCAGCACCTTTGCGCTCTACGACACGTACGAGCCGTTCGAGCCCGACGGCGGCGCCGAGTACGACCCGCTGTCGAGGCCGAGCACGGCGCAGTCGAGCCGCTCGCAGACGCCAGACAACACTGACGTGGACGATAATGCGCTGGCGGACCAATTCGAGAAGATTAGTCTCGGCAGCGCGAGCCCGCCCGTGCGGGCCAGCCGCGCCCACGGCGCGCGCGCGCCACGGCCGCGCTACGTGCACATCAACGACCTGCCCATCGACATTATGCACGAGATCCTGCATTTCCTCGACGGCACGAGCGACCTACTCGAGTTCATGCTCGTGCAGCGCCGCTGGTTCGGCCTCGCCGTGCCCCGCATTTGGTCGCGGCCAGCCACGGGCAAGGGCGAGGCGTTCGAGAAGTTCTGCGCCGTGCTGCGCCTGCCCATGGTCGAGCAGATGCATCCGTATGCGCAGCACATTGCGCGCCTCAGCCTCACGAGCATGGGCCCGAACCTGCGCGACGAGCACCTGCACGCCATGACGCACTGCACGAACCTGCGGCGGCTCGTGCTGGCACGGTGCAGCGGCGTGTCGCCGCGCGCCGTCGAGCGCGTGTTGAAGAGCGCGCGCGGCCTGTGGATGCTGGACGTCGACGAGCTGCCGATCGACGACGCGTTCCTCGCCTACATGGCGCTGTGCTGCCCGGACCTGCAGGGGTTCTACACGGACAGCAGTTACATTACGGACACGGGCGTGCGGGAGCTGGCGCGCCTCGGGCCGTCGCTGCGCCGCATCCGCCTCAAGCGGTGTAACCCCGTTACGCCGAAGGCGGTTTTGAAGCTTGCGCTCGCGTGCCCGAACCTTGTGGACCTCGACGTCGCTGAGCTTGACTGCTTCACGAGCCTTGGCCCGCCCGTGGAGCGCCGCCGCGGGTTCTCTGACAAGGACCTGCAGGACATTCTTCTCCAGTGCGAGTCGCTGCGCGTGCTGAAGATCAGCGGCTCGCCGCGGCTCAGCGACTATGCGCTGGACCTGCGCGGCCTGCGGATGCTGCGGCTGTCGAACCTGCGCGAGCTGCACATCTCGTGTAGCCCGCTCATCACGGACGTCGGCGTGCTGCAGATCACGAAGGCGGCGCCGCGCCTGCGAATGCTGAACCTGAGCCGCTGTCTCCAGATCACGGACCGCAGCCTTAGCCTCATTGCACAAGCCTATGGCCCGAACCTGGAGTATCTGCACGTCGGCCACTGCATGAATATCACGGACCGCGGCGTGATCACCATTACAGAGCACTGTCCGCGGCTGTGGTTTTTTGACGCGGCGAATTGCACGAACCTGACGGATCACGCCATTATCCGCCTTGCGCGGCTGCGGCACATGCGTCGCATTGGCGTCGTGAAGTGCATGGGCATCACGGACCAGAGCGTGCTCGCCATCTCGAAGAACTTGCCTGGCGTCGAGCGTCTCCATCTGAGCTACTGCGGCGCCATTACACAGTACTCGATCACGCGGCTCCTGGACCGGTGTCGGCACATTGTGCATCTGAGTCTGACGGGCGTGCCTGCCTTCATGAGCGAGGATATCCGGCGGATGGCACGCTCGCCACCGGAGGACCTGTCCGAGCACCAGCGCCAGGTGTTCTGCGTGTTCAGCCAGAAGGGCGTGCCACAGCTGCGCAAGTACCTGCTCGAAGTGTTTATGTCGCCCGGCGTGAACGGCATCGACCAGGTGCGGCGGTGGGCGCAGCAGCACCTGCAGCAGATCCGCCGCGTGCACGGCGCAGAGATACCCATTGATCAGCTCGAGCCGGCCGTACTCACGGAGATGGTTTGGCGCATACGCAACGCGCAGACGAACCTGCCTGGCCCGGGCGAGCCGCTGCGCGAGGTCGACGAATCCGAGAACGAGCGGCTCGATACGCAGCAGCCCTGGACGAACCCAGATATGCTGCCCGTGCGCGACGGCCTCGTCAGGGACGGCAATGTGCGGTATGGGCCTAACGACCGCAACCACGCCGACGTGCAGGCCGAGCAGACGCGGCTCTACAACGAGATCATGGCCTTCAACGAGCGCATCTTCATTCTGAACCGCCATGCTACGGGTGGCGCGCACGCAGGCGCTGAGGATGGCGCCGACGCCGTGTGGGTCCGCGAGCGCGGGCCGCTGCCTGAGCCCGAAGTAGAGCTGCCGCGGGAGCCGCGCAGTGCGCCACAAGGCGAGCGCCCAGAGCCGCGCACGGAGCCCCATGTCGAGGCGCGCGGCGACGCGAGCAATGCGACGGCACGGCCTGGTGCTGCGTCGGTTGCTGAGCTGCGGGAGCGGCGGTTCCGGCTCAGCTTCCGGCCGCGCAATGCGCCGACGGGGCCGCTCGAGGGCACAGAGCTGCCGCCGCAGTGAGCTGCCGCTGCAGAAATCTTGTGCTGCCGCGAGCTTGTGCTGCCGCGAGCTTGTGCTGCCGCGAGCTTGTGCCACAAAAAGCTCGTTCCGCTGCGAGCTTGTGCCGCCGCTTATTTATTATTGTATTTATGAGGTCCATGCGACCTCAACTCATTTCGCGGGCCGCGCGCTCATCATGCGCTCCGCGACTCACGCGCGCTGCTGCGATTCCACGGCCATCGCGAAGCGCTTATGCGCGCCATAATCGCCGTGTGAACGCAGTAGCTAGAACAGCAGGAGCGCCTAAAAAGTAACTATGCCTTATCTTTTTTTTTTTACTTGATCAATTAGCCTCAGCCCAACTTTGCGGACGCGGATATAAGCGCAAGCCTCGCGTCGATCTCTCGGGCACTGGCGCTTCCTGTAATCACTATGTCTTATTTGAGCGCGGCCATTTACTCGCGCTGCGTGTTCCGCTAATAGGTTTACGCGGGCGCGTCGCGTGCTCACCTGACCCTGCTCCATGCTAGGCGCGACCCAGCTAGTGTCGACCCTAACCACATATGGGCAGGCCGCGACACCCATTAACTAGGCGTCTCCAACTCTCAGTCCTTTGTGTCGAACCGCGTTCATTGCGACCTGGAAATGAGCGGCCACGTTCCGACGGAAGCGTGGGGCAGGTCCGCCGAGCAGGAGAACCCGCACCAGGCGCTCTCGGGCGAGCACGCACTAGCCGTGGCTGGGCCGCGACGCGTGCTCCAGGACGTCTCGAACAAGCAGCGCACGCCGCAACCGGGCGCAGTGAAGCCCGAAGTGAAGCCCGAAGCGGCGCGCGTAGCGAAGCGCCGCGGAAGCGACGTCACCGCCAGCGAAAAGCGCGCACGCTGTAGCTTCGTGCGCCGCATTCCGCTCGTGCAGAGTGCGCCCGTGCGCATTCTGAGCGACGACGCGGCGGACGACGCGCTTGATGACGACAAGGAGCCGCAGATGTGCGCCGAGTACGTCGACGATATCTACGCGCATCTGTATGAGCTGCAAGAGCAGTACATGGTCGACCCCGCGTACGTGCGCGCGCTTCCGCCGAGCCTGAAGTGGTCGGCGAACCGGCATACGCTCGTGAACTGGATGGTCTTGCTGAATGCACGCTTCTGTATGGTTCCCGAAACGCTGTACCTGTCCGTGAATGTTGTGGACCGGTTCCTTGAGGTCGAGGCGGTGCCGCTGGAGAAGGTGCAGCTGCTCGGTGCGGCGGCTATGTTTCTGTCGGCAAAGTACGAGGAGGTTGCGTCGCCGAGCATCAAGAACTACGCCATTGCGTGCAACTCGAACGAGGCTGACGTCCGCGCCATGGAGCGGCGCATTCTCGTGGCGCTGGACTTCCGCCTGAACTACCCATCGCCGCTGAACTTTCTGCGCCGCATCTCGAAGGCCGACGACTACGACCTGCCCACGCGCACAGTCGGAAAGTTTTTGCTCGAAATCATGCTCGTCGACGAGCGGCTCATGGTGTTCCGCCCGTCCGACGTGGCCGCGGCGGCCATGCTCATGGCGCGGCACATCCTCGGCATGCCGTCGTGGACGACGAACTTCGTCTTCTACTCCGGTGGGTGCACGGCGGCCGCGCTCCATCCGATTGTAACCATAATGCACGACTACCTGGCCGGGCCCTGCGAGCGCACGGACGAGGAGCTGATACGCAAGTATGCGTCCAAAAGGTTCATGCGCGCGGCGTCGCGCGCAACGCAGTGGGCGCGTGCGCAGGAAAGCCCGCTGCCCCCGCTGGCATAGCCGGCGCTCTCATGGCTGCTGCTGCGGCATAATGCTCGTGACGCCCAATGGCGTCTCTGTGAGTGCGGCCCTATTGGCGGTGACTGGCGGCCCTATTCTGCGAATATACGGCTGCCGCGGCGCTGCTGGCCGTGCTGATGACTGCGTGCAAGACGGCGGCGCAATGACCGCGTAATGACCGGCGGTCTCATGAGATGTATTTATTTATGAATGCTATAATTTCGCAAACCGTTTTCTGAGCTGTGCCGTGACGGCCGCTATGTCCCCGAGCCCCGTGCGCTGGCCCTTTCCGAACAGCGTCGCCGCGTACGCGAGCCGCTCTTTCAGCGTATACTGACCACGAATGCGCTTCACAAGCTCAGGGTCCAAGCTCAAACTGGACGCGCTCTTGCCGCGCACGACGATGTGGAAGTGCACATGGTCGACGACCTGGCCGGCCTGCGGGCCGTTGTTCTGCACGACGTTAAAGTCCGTCGCTCCCGTCACGTCGAGCAGCGTTTGCGCTACGACCGGCAAGGCGCGGCCGAGCGCGGCTGCGTCCGGCGGCGGCACGTCCGTGAGCTTTGCGCAATGGCGGCGCGGAATAACGAGGACGTGCGCCTCAGAAACGGCAAGCGGGTTCAGATCGAAAAACGCGAGCACGTTCGGCGTCGACCACAGAATAAGCTCGGGCTGCGTGGCCTCAATGGAGCAGAAAATGCAGGCCTCGTCGGCCATGGTGCGTAGGGCGGCGCCGCCGCGCGCGCGCAGGACGGCCCTTAGGCAGTGAGGGCGGGCCCCTACCCTAGACTCGACTCGACGTAGAAACTGCGAAGCACGAGCGACGCGGCTGGTGCTGAGGACGGGGCTGCCACGCCGACGGGGATGAACGTGGATCTAGAGAGCCTCATCAACAACGTCGGGGCTACGCGGGCCCGCCGCGCGCCGACCGCGAACACTCACTCGGCGAGCCAGCAGCTGCGGCAGTGGTGGACGGCCGAGCGCGCGGCGCCTGTGCTGCTTGCGTACCAGGGCGAGCTGCTCGAGACGGTCATGGCCGAGGTCCGTAACCTGATTGTATCCATCGAGGAGACATCTGTGGCGCTGCTAGAGGGCGCCGACAGCGCGGCGTCGGCAGGCGGCGACGTAAAAGTAGAGCTCCTGCTCGTTGAAACGGAGCTCGAACGTGTGAAGTTCATTGCCCGCGCCTATAAACGCACGCGCCTGGCCAAGATCGACGCGCACCCATACTACTATCTGCAGAACCAGACGGAGGAGGGCCCCATGAGTAAGGACGAGTGGATCTACTGCCACCGCCACGCGGAGCTGCTCGCAAACCACTACGACCACAGCTTCCTCGGCGTGCTGCCCGAGTCGCTGCAAGACCTCACAGACACGACGGGCAATGTGTCCATGATTGAGGAGCCGGACCTGGACAAGCCTGTGGCCGTGCGCGTGCTCCACGACATCCCGGCGCCCGTGCCCGTAGGGTCCGAGCAGGTCGAAATGGACAAGGGAGGCATTTATTTATTGCGGTACTCGGCCGTCGCGGACCTCCGCGACAGCGTCGAGCTCATCTGATCTCACTCCGCGCTACAGCGCGAGCCGAGAACTAATTGTATTTGCACATAGACACGCGCGCATTCTGCCACGCCGTGATGTACTCTAGCTTTCATGTAGTTTAGCTTATTGCGGAGTAGTTCCTAATGCCGTCGACTCATACTGGAGCCTACTCATACTGGAGCCGACTCACACTGGAGCCGAGTTCAAAGCCCACTAGCAACTTGTGCCAGAGGCATAAGCCTCCTGCGACTTCGGCGCATATACAGCTCGAGTTATTCTTAGTCGACTATTTTTTGCTGAGCTTGCTTGTAACTTATTTAGGCAGCTTAGTGCATTGACTCGCGGCGGAACCCCACATATATATCTTCGTAGGACGTCACGTTATTTACGCCCGCGACACCGATCTCGAGCACCGCCGGCCGTCATGGAGGAAGATCGCAGGCTCGTTCCGCGGCGGCTGCTCTCGTTCGACGCGAGCCAAATGTCGTTTTCGCGGCTCGGCAAGGTCCTCTACTCGGGCTCGCACCAGGGCGGCCGCACGTCGAGCCGCAGCAAGCCCGAGCCCGCGTCGAACATCTGCACGTCCGTGTCCTACCGCAACCAGGCAAAGCCGGCCTACCTCTGCCTCGCCGGCCACCCGGACGCCCACCTTGCGGCGGCCGTATCGAAGGACAATGTCGAGCTGCTTGGCGTCGACGCAACGGTCGTCTCGTCGCTGCGCACGACGAAAATCGGCCAGAAGTACTTGCCGACGGCGGCGCAGTGGCAGGGTAACCGTCAGTGGAGCCACTTCAAGGCGGGCTACTTGGACGGCGGCGACCAGCCCGCCGGCGGCGACTCGCCAACGGCCAACAACTCCGAGACGCTGCGGCTCATTGTCGCCGACTCGGGCGGCATCTGCCGCGTCTATGAACTCGGTTCGGGCTCTTCGCTATCGCTGGCCCAGACGTCCATGAGCAGCGGCCGCGCCATTAACTCCATCTCGTTCAGCACCGCGCAGCCGAGCACGCTGGCCACGGCCGTCAGCGACGGCTCCGTGCGCCTGTGGGACCTGCGCCAGGGCATAAAACGCCCCACGGCCGTGTTCCAGCGCCCCGGAGACATCGCACGCGAGGTCCAGTTCCAGCCCGACAACGAGCACAAGTTCGCCTGCATACACGACTCCGGCGTTGTGCAGCGCTGGGACACGCGCCAGCGACACAACCCGGACTTCCGTATTAGCGCCCACCAGCAGGGTCTGTCTCTGGACTGGCACCCGCACCTGAACTATCTGGCCACGGGCGGCCGCGACCATCTCGTTCAGATCTGGAACATGAATGTGGGCAACGATGTCCTTAGTGGCGCAAGCGCGCCAGAAATGATCATCTCCACGCCGAACTCTGTTTCGAAGGTTAAGTGGGCCACGACGCTGAATGACCCACTCTCAAAGGCGTCTATTGTCACTAGCGGGCGGCCCATCGACAGCAACAGCACAAAGGGCATGTACTCGTGCTGGTCGCTGGACCGGCCCTGGATCCCGCAGTACACGGTGGAGGCCCACAGCGACGCCGTGACGGACCTCTGCGTCGTGCAACCAACGACCGTGTGGAGCGTTGGCCGTGATGGTGTCTTCGCGCAGACGGATCTGCGCTACGAGCCGAAGGTCGCCAAGAATCTACCACCCGTCCTCGTTGACTGGCCTCCGTGGGACATTGCAGTAGTCTCATTCCCCGGCGGCGGGTCGTCTCCAAGCGGCGCAGATCCGAGCCCACGCAGCTCTCAAAGCCGCATTAGACCGCCGCCTACACCAAATGGCTCGCACGAGCCGCTGCAGCGCAAGCACAGCTTTATCCCAATGCCGCCGCCGGGTATCCATACGAACCTGAGCCGCACGATGTCAATGGCAAACTTGAGCACATCTCCGTCTTCGCTGGCGCACCAGCTGCTCAGCACAAGCTCTAACTCGGTCTCAAGCGCCATGGGGCCGGGCCAAACACCTCAGACGCAGAACGCTGCGCCGTCAGCGGGGTCAACAAGCGCGCAGACTCCGCGCTCAATTACGCCCGGAACCCCTACGGGATCGCACACAGGCACGTACTTCCAGGGCTTAGGAGAGCCGTCGCAGCAATACGTCATCGAGATTGGGCTGCCGTTCTCCTCGGATAAGACGCAACAGGGCATGTCTACTGACCTGCACTATGCACGCGAGCACGGCCAGAGCCACGCGCAAGTCTGCACCATGAACTCGGATGTGATGGTCAAGTACTGTCTGTTCCAGTTCTCGGAGGTGTGGAAAATGCTGGCAGTTGCAGTTGACACCTGTGAGAAGACGTTTCTGATGACTCTGACTGATAAGGATGAGCAAGAGCTTGCCGAGAAGTGGTTTTCCGGCTTGAATGTAGACCTCGCTATCGTCGTTGATGATCTCATGACGCCAGCGGCTGCCATTGAAGTGCCTGATACTGGAACTGTGTCCGAAGATGCAGAGACGGCGTCGCTCGAAGATCTCGAATGGGGGTCTGCCGTGAATTGGGAGGGCGGCTCGTCTCTACCCCGCAGCGCCACCACAAACCTTAGCATTGATGAATCCGACGCATCGCCATCTAAATGGAACACACTAACCCAGGCAAATGCGCGGAAACGTAGTGGCGGTGCTGGCAGTGACACCCATGCAATGCGGCCAAGAAAGCCTCGCCCTCCCGCCCACAGGGATGCTTTCCATGCGTTGCGGGACCGCTATCGACAGCATGCAAGGCAGCAGCAGATGCCGTGGGACTTTCTACCGTTACTGCGTGATATGCTGTGGCGGCTCATCGAAATGGGCTCATACGTAGCCGCCGTATCCATCATCCTCGTGTTCCGCGAGTACGCATACGCTCTCAAGGACTTCAAAATTGGCGAGATTGTGGAGGCAGCCCTTCTTGTCCTCAACGGCACACGCTCGTTCCTAGCTGCGGCGCGCATTCGCAATGTGATATGTGATGACCCTGACCTTTTGGAGGCGGGCATCGACCTGAGTTCACTGCTCGAGGACACAATTGACACGCCAGACACTGTTTGTCATCGATGCCAGCGTTCTTTGAGTGATAATATTGCTTTTTACGCCCGCAACAATGCCGAGGTGGGCTTCTGGTACTGCTCGCGCTGCCGCGAGCTGCTCGACGGCTGCAGCTACTGTAACGAGCCCGTGAAACGTTTGGCGATCGTGATGCTGGCGTGCGGCCACCGCTCACATCTGCATTGCTGGGAGCATTGGACTCAGAAAGAGGGCATGAACGAATGTCCTGCTGGGTGCGGCGAAGTGATTTGTGCTATAAAAGCGGCTGCTGCTGAGGCTGCAGGCGAGAAGCCCTCGCGCTCGCATGACGGGTGAGGGTCCGCGCCCACAAGGGTTGACACCTTCTACCCTAAGCCTGTATTTATTAAAGTTTTTTTTTATTTTTTATTTTTTTGGTTTTTGTGACAATCTAGATCGGATTGCAGTGACAAGCACTGCTCTAATTTGATGACCCAAGGCTCGCGCAGCGCAATTGAGTCTACATGAAGCCCGAAAGTGCGCCTCAGTCATTAATTCCAGCAAAAAGGCGGAAACAGTCTCACAGCGGTTCGAAACAAGAAGCGACTTCGGACGCCGTCGCGCAACTTCCTAATACGCTCACATTGGGGCTCCTCACAGATTCAGAGACCGATGCGTTGTCGTCGGGTATAATTGAGGTCGGCGGGCCATATTGGGAGCGCATTCTCGCCCTGCATGGGCCGCACGGCACCCGGAGTCAGGCACTGAGCACACGACAGCCACACGAACTGTGGAGTGCCGTGAGCCAAATATATTGCCGCTTCGTTGAACTTGGGTCTGAGCCCCTACCGGAGTGGCTTCGGCTTGCCGCAAAGTCACTGACACTGCAGCCGTGCGGGCTGCGCGAAAAAGAGGTTATCCAGGCTGCGTATGACGCATACGGTTGGCAGGACGATGAAGACAGTGCTCTAATTGATTCTTTGAAAGAGGCCGGAGCGCCAGAATGGTCGCAGGTTTACGCTGGCTTTGTGCGAAGACTGCCTGAAACGAGCCGCACGCAGCAGCAAATGGAATACAGGGCAGTCGTGCTCCATCGCTATCACACATTTTACCACGGCACGGATATTCCCAATGGCCTGGCAAGCTTGCGCACGGCGAAGCTCAATTCGTTTGGCGTGCCCTGGAATCTTGCGTGGTCCGAGGAGGAAGACGCCACGCTGCTTGAAGGCATTACGCAGCTCAAGGGGCCGTATTGGGCTAAGATTCTTGCCATGTATGGAGCCAGTGGGACTAGTAAGCGCACGTTGGCCGCGAAGTCCGAGATTGAGCTAGCAGAACGGGCGCGAGAGTGGCGCACGGCCGCCGCCGGGTCGCGAAGTGAAAATATTAACGATGACATTCTTGAAAGTCTGGAGTACTTACAGCCAAAGGGCCTGACTGCCTCTGGATACCCGACGTCTCGCGGCTGGAGCGATGATCAGGACAAGGTACTGATTTCGGAGCTGAAGCGGCTGAAGGCGCCGAATTACAACGAGATTTTGCTTCGACACGGCGTGCACGGGAAGGTGAGCGAGCGTTTGGCGCCGAAAAACTATGCACAACTGCGTGGTCGTGCGCTCAAGATTTATGAATACTGCATGCGAGAGGGGAAGCCGCTCCCTGAGGGGTTAAAGTATGCGAAGCGTGGCACCGCCGCTAAATAGCTTGAAACGCTGTTATGAGGCTGTTATGAGGCTGTTATAAGTCTTCTAAGTTATTTCTTTGAATGCTGTGTCGCACAGCCTCTATTTGCGCTGAGCGTACTAGCTGTATAATTTTACTGACGTCATTTAAGAAACTGGGGCTCCGCATGCGCGTATGCACACCCTCGCCCACGACATGCATCGGAGCCATGAAGCGCACTGAATACGCCGACGACCCCTTTAAGTGAGTCTAGAGCCGCCTATAAAAATCGCAATCACATTCGGCATTAACTATAGATTAGCGTCCTCGCCAGTGTTCTCATTAGCAGCATTACTGTCCCTTTCGGTTTGGTCCTTCTCCCCATCCATCTCATTAAGAGAAGAGCGCACGCCCTTCAGCATTAGGACGAGCGAGAGCATGCGCTGCTCCAGGTACGCGAGGTCCGCATGGTTCTCATTGTTTTCGGCCTCGAGCTTCTCGCAGCGAGCCATGCAAATGCGCTTCTCCGTTTCCAGCGTCTGCGCCCTTGTGAGCAGCTCGCCCTCGCGCGCGCGATACTGGTTCGCAAACGACTCTATGAGCGCGGCCAAGCGGCGGTCGCGCTCGTCGCGCCCGATTTCAATGAGCACGAGCGCCTCGCGCAGCAGCTCGAGCGGCTCCGAGGGCGGCGGGTCCGCGCGTTTCGCGTTGTGTTTTTCGACCGTCTTCATTTTTACGAGCTCCTCATACAGGAGCTTTATTCTTTGGTTCACGTCCTTCGGCTGCGTCGCGTCGCGTGTGAGGTCTGCAATTGTGTCCTCGAGGGCTTCGCAGCGCTCCTGCAGCGCCTCGTAGTTGCTCTGCAGTACGAGAGCCTCGCGCTTGCGTATTTGTATTTGCTCCATGGACTCGGTCTTTTCCTTCAGCTCCTCGACCGTCTTCACGAGCTTCTGGCCGAGCGAGTGCGTCACGTACTCGAGGCGCACGCGCTTCGCCGCCTCCAAGGCATGCTCTTGCCGCAGCCGCGACATCTCGAGCTCCAGGGCCTCGCGCTCCTGAGCCAGATTCACATGCTGGTACTGCAGGTTCCGGTAGAGATCCCGCAGCTCAACCGTCGCATACAGAAGGTCGCGGTCCTTTGATTCGGAGCTCTCCTGGCTGGCCCGCAGCTGCTCGAACTCCTCGCGCACAAGCTTGTCCCGCACGCCGAGCATGGCGCGCGTGTGGTCTGCACTCACGTAGACCTTCTCATCGAGCGCCGCAAGATACAGGTCAAGCATTGTCGTGAGCTTCTCCATCTGCAGGTCGCGCGAGCCCTGGGCGGAGCTCATGTCGCTTGACGACTCATACCCCGTCAGCTGCTTGAACAGGGCGTTCTGCTTCTGCATGTACTCCTCTCTGGACATCGGCAGCTTAGCCTGTGCGTACGGCCACTCTTCTGGCGGCTTTGTGGACGTCGATTTGCGGCGCGGCAGGCTCACATCGAGCTCGGCGAGGTACTCGTTGATATACCGCGACAGCGCCTTGCGGTTCGCGCCGGACGGAGCAGCCACGGGCACCGTCGTGGACTTCGGCCACCGCGACTCTGTGAGCCCGCGGAACTTCTCGAGCTCGTCCGACATCGATGGGTTCCGGGATGCCTGAACTGTTTCACCTGTGTGTGCTTCCTCTGCTAATTAATGTCACGTGGCGACTGCCCGCGAGGCTGGCGGGCGCGACGACGATCAACCGTGGCAGCTTAGCGGCTGTTCGAAACAAAGCCGCCGCCATAGCTGGAGCGTGTGAACGTCTGTAGCAAACCGTAATGTAGCTGCTCAATTTGGGCCCTCTATTACAGCACTAGGAGTCCAGAGCTGGCGAACAGCTCGGCTAAGCAGCTGTGCGCAGAAACCGCTAGACTAGCCCGCAACCCATTCGGCTCAATTCGGCACGAAATGAAGTTTGTTAAGTCTGTTTTGCAATAGCCGCTCTCTACAAGCGCGGGTCGCGCCGTAACGGTTCGCAGCGCGCGTGTGACTCAGCGATTGTTTACTAGCTAAGCGGTGTCGCGCCAGTCCGTCGCGCCAGCCAGTCGCCATGTCGAGCGACGTGCGGTCCGAGATCGAGGCGCGCAAGGCGCGCCTGGCGGAGCTGCGCCGCCAGCGTGATGCGCACCTGCTCAGCGGCTCTAATGCGGCCCCCGAGCCCGCGGCAAAGGGTACGCAGGCACTGTCGCTCGTGCGCGCGTCGGCGCCGCTGATTGAGGTCGCCGCACCGTTTCTGTACGATCGCGTCACGCAGACAGACCCGCTTGTAAGCGAGGTTCCCTCTGAGGCTGAGCCCGAGGCCCGCAGCGAGCCCGCTGCGGCTGCGGAGCTCGAGGCAGAGCCCGCGCCGAGCGGGCCGAAGCCGTTTTCTATAGCCGAGCCGGGCGACAGCGTGCCGCCCGAGCTTGTGCGGTTTCTTGACGATGCGTGGCGGGCCGTGTCGCGCAGTGAGTCGGCGCTGCGGGCCGCGCCCGTACGCGACTACACGGGCGTGGGAAGGGCAGCGACGCAGCGGCCCATGGACCAGGCCGAGTCGAATAGTGGGCTGTACCGCACGGTCGAGTTTGGCAAGTCGTCCATAGCGTTTGACTGGTCGCCATTCTTCGAGGACCTCGCCATTGTGGCCGGCGACGCCGACACGCGCGCGTACATTTGGAGCACGGACGCGCCCGAGCACCCCGAGTTCACGCTGCGCGCGCCGACGACGATTCGGTGCCTCCAGTTCTCGGCGCAGAGCCCGCACCACGTCTACGGCGGCGGCGCGAACGGCCAGGTGTTTCTGTGGGATCTGAAGGACCTCACAAAGGGCGGCGGCCGCTACGACCACCTGCCGCAGCTGCGCTCGCCGGCCGACACGGCTCCCGTTGTGTCGCTGCGGTTCGCGGCCGTGTCTAATTCGCTTGTCAGCCTTACGGGCGACGGCGTGCTCTGCGTGTGGAGCTCGGACGTGCTGAGCGCGCCGCTACACCGCCTGTCGCTGGACGACGTGATGCGCGCCAGCCTGCATACACTCAAGATCGGCATTGTCGTGCCCACGGCCATGGCGCTCTTCCACCCGCCGGACTACGGCTACGGCCTTGGCTACGGCACGGGCCTCTGCGTCGTGGGCACGCTCACGGGCCACCTTCTGCGCGTGCCGTCGTCCGAAACGGCTGCGAGCCATCCTTTCACATGGCGCCACGCGGGGCCCGTCACGGCGCTGTCGTTTCGGCGGCTGTCATCCACGAACAATGAGGACGGCTCGCGCGGCACGTTTCTGCTCAGTGGTGGCCTTGACTGGAGAATCCGTTTGTGGTACGTGCCGCTCGACGAGTCAGAGCCGCCCATCGAGTCGCTGTCCCTGGCCATCGACTTTAGCGTGCGCGATCTGCAGTGGCACCCAACGCTGTCGACGGTGTTTGCGGCCGTCGGCGACGCTCAGCTGCAGCTGTGGGACCTGTCGCAGAGCACGGCGCAGCCGCAGCTCTCGCTTGTCGCCGAGGACGCGCAGGAGCGCACAGTCGTGCGCTTCGGCAACCACGCGTCGCGCGTTGCCGTCGGCGGGCCCGAGAGCAGCGCGGCCGTGTACAACTATGCCGAAAAGCAGTTTAGCACGAGCGGCGAGTCGTGGCTCGCGTCGCTCGTATATAAATTAAATTAAAAATTAGGCGAGTCGACTACAGCTGCGTGATGGAGATTGGGCCCCACGCCGATTCCTGGCGCGCGTCGACGCGGCCTTTTGCCGCAAGCATGAGCACCTCAAGCAGCGTGTCCGCGCGCGCCGCGGCCGTCGTCGCCACGGCATCGAAGGCGACGTGGGACCCCTTCTTCTTGAGGTGCGAGCGCAGGACGGCCTGCGCCGTGGCGGCGCCCTCCTTCAGCGCCTCGGCCGTGTCGACTGCGTCGGGCTCGTCGATTTCCGCCGAGCTTTCGAACTCGGACGCGATGCGCGACACGTCGCCGTCCGAGCCGCCGCCCATGTCCACGTCCATGTGGAACCCGTCGTCGAACCCGTCGTCGAACCCGTCGCCAAGCCCAGCGTCGTCGAGCTCGGGTAGCTCTGCATCAGGCGTCTCTTCGTATAGTGCGTCTGAACCAAGACTGAAGTCGCCGCCGCTGCCGCTGCCGAGACGGCGCCGCTTCATCTCCTCCTGTACGAACGCAGGGTCTACAAGCCGCTCAGTGGCGTCGTCGAGAGGGATAAACTCGTCGTCCGCGGCCGGCTCCGGGTCACGGCGGCGCGTAACGACGTTCGGGCGGCGCAGGATCTGCGCCGACGGCTTTGTCGGCCGCACAATGGAAATGACGTCGTCCACGGGCGCGCCGTGCCGCCGCGTGCTGCGCTTCTTCGGCGCCTCTTCGACGCGCGCTGCCGCCGGCGGCGACGATGACTGCCCAATATGCACGTTCAGCTCGTTCTCGTCGCGCGGCGTGTGCGGCGGCGACGACGATGCGGCCAAGTCCGAGCCGAAATCGAGCCCCTCGTCGCTCGCCGGTATTGTGGGGAAGTCGTCCATGCCGCCAAAGTCCGCGTCGGGCCCGGCATCGTCGTCCGCACCGAGATCAAGCGCCTCAAGCGCCTCAAGCTCCTCCGCAGACCGCTGCGGCACTTCCTCGAGCACGTTATTGTCGTCCAGCGCGTCCGCCGAGCGGTCTTCACGCACGATCGCGTCAATCGATATATCTTCAGGCGCCGTCTGGTTCCGGCGCGCAATAAGTGAGTCCGGCAGCGTGAGGTTCCCGAGCTCGAGACCCGTTTCCATGGGCGGCGCCACGCTGCGGGGGCTTCTCGCGATCTCGCCGCCGTCGTTCACGCTGATCTGCTCCTTGAACGTGTTATACAGCTCGCGGTTCGCCTCTTTTGCATCCTCGAGCGCCGAGTCCGTGCTCAGGTCCAATACGCGCGATAGCGCATGCAAGAGCGCGCCCGCAACGGGCAGCGGCAGCTCGCTTCTTCGTAGTGCGTCTATGGCGCCATTGATATCGATGCGTGACACAGCCTCAGGTGCGAGGTCCTCCTTGAACACGGCGTGCTCCCAGAGCTGTGCCAAGGGCCCGTCGTTTAGGTATTCCATGCTCGCCGTGAAGTTCGTGCGACGCGACGCGTGCGGTGTGTGTGATGAGGGCCAATTTGGGGTAGGGGGAGGGTGGGCTGATCACGTGTACATTTCCCACGAGCGCGTCGCGCGATTGCTCGCTCACGAAATAAAAGCTAATAAAAAAACAAAACGAGCGGCCGCTATTTTCTTTATTACAGCAAGTCGTTAGTACATCTCTACATAAAAAAAGAATAGATTAGAGGCCCGTACCTCCACTCGCCTGCGTGCTTGCCGAGAGGGGCTGCGCGCCACGCTGGTCCCTTATATCGTCGCTCTTCACGACGGTGTTCGTAATGTGGGGCTCCTTGTCAATTTTCTCGCCCCGCACGAGCCGCTCAATGTCTTCTTTATCTAGGGTCTCGAACTGGATGAGGCCCTCGGCCAGGCGCTGCAGCTCGAGGCGCCGCTCGCTTAGCATAGTGCGCGTGCGCTGCTCGGAGCGCAGCAGCATGTCGCGGATCTCCTCCTCGGCGAGATGCCGCGTATCTGCAGACCAGTCCTGCCACGAGTCGCTCAGGTTCACAGGCCCGATCTTGTCGCTCATGCCGAAGCTCGTGACCATAGCCCGCGCGACGCTTGTCGCGTTCTGCAGGTCGCTCGAGCACCCGCTCGTCACGTTTTCAGGGCCGTGGATCATCTCCTCGGCCACCTTGCCGCCCATGCACACGTCGAGTCGCGCCAGAAGCTCGGCCTTCGTTTGGTCGTACTTATCGAGCTCCGGCAGCTGGAACGTGATGCCAAGCGCACCACCGCGCGGAAGGATCGTGGCCTTGTACAGCGGCGTCGCACCAGCCGTGTACAGAGCCATGATGGCGTGGCCCGCCTCGTGGAACGCCGTGTTGCGGCGGGACTCCTCTGTCATGACCATGGACTTGCGCTCGGCGCCGAGCAAAATCTTGTCCTTTGCCCACTCGAGATGCTTCATGCCGACGGCGCGCGCACGGCTCGACGACGCGTAGATAGCCGCCTGGTTCACGAGGTTCATGAGATCGGCGCCGCTGAACCCGGGCGTGCCGCGAGCCAGGTTCATAACGTTCACGCTGCGGTCGACCTCGATCTTCTTTGTGTATAGCTGCAAAATGTCCGCGCGGCCGCGCACGTCCGGTAGCTCGACGTTCACCGTCTTGTCGAAACGGCCCGGGCGCGTAAGCGCCTTGTCGAGGAGCTCAGGGAAGTTTGTAGCCGCGATGAAAATAACTCCCTCGGTCTGGTTGAATCCGTCGAGATCAACAAGCAGCTGGTTCAGAGTCTGCTTGGAGTATGCCTGGTCCTTCGGGTTTCGCTTACCTCCGATAGCGTCGAGCTCGTCGATGAACACGATTGCCGGCGCCTTCGCGCGCGCGGCGCTGAACAGCTCGCGCACGCGCTTCGCGCCCACGCCCACGTACAGCTCGTCGAACTCAGAGCCGCTCATGAAGAAGAACGGCACTCCAGCCTCGCCGGCGACGGCACGCGCCAGGAGCGTCTTACCCGTGCCTGGCGGGCCCGTCAGCAGCACGCCCTTCGGCAGCTTGCCGCCAAGACCCGTGAACTTTGCCGGGTCCTTCAAAAACTCAACGATCTCCTCAAGCTCGTTGCGCGCCTCGTCGCAGCCGAGCACATCCTTGAAGCGCACGTTCGACTTCTCGCCGCGCACAGCCTCCATCTTCGTGTTCGAGCCGGGGTCCATGCCGCCCATGCCCTTGAACATGCTGGCCGAATCCGACAGGAAGCTGATGCCCGCGGCAATGACGTATGCGGCCAGGGCCATAGGTATGAGCCACTTGATCCAGCGGAACAGAATAGCCAGCGGCGTCTCCGAAACAACCACGTGCACGGGGTCCCTTGACGTGCCGCGGAAGGCGTTCAAGTCCTGTACGCGGCCAAGCATGTTGCTGGATGCGGGCGCTTCTGCAGCCATGGCTGCGCCCTCGCCGGCTTCGAGCTTCCGCGTGTCGTAGTGAGCAGCCTTGTCGGGCATGTTCAGGTCGTGCAGGGCCTGCATATACAGGCGCTCTGCCTCTGCGTTGCGAGCCACGCCCGGCGTCTCGAAACGATGCACGACAAGCTTCGGGTAGTGGCTGTCGAGGAGATCCCTGTAGAGGGACGCCTGTGCGCTTGCGTCAGACAGCTTCGCATTTGCGAGCTGTTCCTTCTGCGCGAGCTGCTGGATAGTCGTGCCTGCGACGGGGGGTGAGCGCGCAAACAGCCCGGAAAGACCGAATATACGGCGGTGCGGAACGGCCAGCCCGCGCGCGCGGACGGCCGCCCCGAGGGGCCGCTGTAGCCACTGGGCTCCGAACCGTCTCATGTGGTTTCGGGTAAACGTCGGGACTGCGAACGGTCTGCGAACGGTCCTTTAGGTAAGAAGAGGCAAGACGCAGGCTGCCACACCGCCATCGGCCGTCACGTGTATGTTCTAGAACCTGGCTCGACCGCTAAACGACGGGCCGCAGTGGCGGTTTGTGGCGTAACAGGGATTGGCGCGCGCGCGGCCGTGCAGCAGCCGTGCGCATTGCGCTAGCGAGCGTAGGTTCTGCGTGCACACCGCACGAGTTCGCCAGGTCTTGTCGCGGACTGCTAACTAGCTAAGTGCACGCCGAGCAATTGACGTTTCTGAATTTTAACCATATTTCTAGGCGGTGCTGGTGCACTAACACTATGTTTGCACTTCGGCCTCGCAGCTATGTGTTCTTTCACGCAAGACAAGGCTGCTCGAACCCGCAGGGCGCGCAGCGGTCCCAAACACCATCGTGAAGCGATGACAAAGTGGTGCGAGATTTGGGTCTCACCTCGCGGTTTGGCGCGCTCTTGACAGAACATGGACGTGAAAGCCACGAAGGAGTGCATGAAGGAGCTCGACAATGCGGGGAACCCCGACCGCATTGTCGAGGTGCTCACGAAGCTGAACACGCAGTTCAAGCCGAGCGAGCAGCTGCTGCGCGAGACGCGCATCGGCGTCGCTGTGAACAAGCTGCGCTCGCACAGCGACACACGCATCTCGTCGCTCGTGAAGCGCATGGTCTCGTCGTGGCGCGACCAAGTGCAGCAGCAGAAGCTGAAGCAGCAGCGCGGGCCAAAGGCGAAGGCGGCGCCGGCGGCGGCGCCGCACTCGCCCGCAAAGCAGGCGTCGAGCGAGGCGAGCGAGGCGCCGTCGCCGCAGACAGTGCCGAAGGGCAAGCGCGACTGGAAGACGGACGGCGTGAACCCGAACGTGTACCAAGACTCCGTGCGCAACAGCTGCATCCAGGTCACATACAACGCGCTGGCGATAGACTCGGACCAGCCGCCACAACGCGTGCTGCGCGCGAGCAAGGACGTCGAGGCCGCCGTGTACGTGGCCGAGAAGGGCACGACGCCGGCCTACCGCAACAAGATGCGCTCGCTATTTATCAATCTGAAGGACCCGAAGAACCCGACGCTGCGGCAGCAGGTCGTCATTGGCGCCATTTCGGGCGAGCGCCTGCGCACGATGAAGCCGCAGGAGATGGCGAACGACGAGCTGAAGAAGCAGATGGAGGAGATCGAGAAGAAGAATTTGTTCAACGCGCAGAGCGCGCAGGAGCAGCACGCCACAACGGACCGCTTTACGTGCGGCAAGTGCAAGGAGAAAAAGGTGTCGTACTACCAGATGCAGACGCGCAGCGCCGACGAGCCGCTCACGACGTTCTGCACGTGCGAGGTGTGCGGCAACCGCTGGAAGTTCAGCTAAACACGGCGACGCCATAGACGCATGGTCCCGAACGAGTTGACGACTTCCCTGTATATTAATGTGCTGAACACGACTTCTAGCCAATTTGAATCAATACCGTAAACACTACTATCTAAACCTAGAGCCACAAGTTTATAAGAGGGGGCGGGCGGAGGCGGCATCTCATAAGAAGACACATGCAGCCAATTGCTATCGTATCGGCCGCGTGCCGCACTACCTTAGTTGTTTATTTGAACCTTTTTCCTTATTGTTGTGCTATTTAACACCACTTCGTGTGTCTAGCGCCTAGCCGCGCGTTCTGGGCCCCGGCGGTGCGGCCGCCTCGGACGTGCATAACCCTCCGCCTCACAGCGACCCGAGATTGACAGACGCCTTCACAACCGGGCTCGCTCAGCATGGCCGCCGCGTACCGCCTGAAGCTGGGGCTGGAGGTGCACGCACAGCTGCAGGCGCCGCAGAAGCTGTTTTCGGCGGCGCCGCCGACGTTCCAGGCGCCGCCGAACTCGCGCGTGTCGTTTTTCGACGCGGCGCTGCCGGGCACGCAGCCGCGCCTGAACTGGTCGTGCGTGAACCTGGCGCTGCGCGCAGGCATTGCGCTGAACGCGCAGATTGCGCCGCGGTTCAGTTTCGACCGCAAGCACTACATGTACCCGGACCAGCCGAGCGGGTACCAGATCACGCAGTTCCGCGAGCCGTTCGCGCGCGGCGGGCACCTTGATCTGCTGCCCCGCGACTTCACAAGCCAGTCTGGCGCTCGCGCCGCCCAGCGAATACGCATCCACCAGATCCAGATGGAGCAGGACACGGGCAAGACGACGTACAGCGACGGCGTGTCGCTCGTGGACCTGAACCGCGCGAACACGGGCCTCATCGAGCTCGTCACGCAGCCGGACTTCGGCGCCGCCGAGGAGGCGGTTGCGTTCGTGCGTAAACTGCAGACGCTGCTGCGGCGCCTCGGCGTGTGTAGCGGCGAGATGGAGACGGGCGCCATGCGCGTGGACGTGAACGTGAGCGTTGCTGACGACGGCGGCCGCGACCTTGGCGAGCGCTGCGAAATCAAGAATCTGTTCAGCACGTCCGCCGTGCGCCATGCCGTGAAGGCCGAGTTCCGCCGCCAGGTCGCTGAGCTGCAGGCCGGCCGTGCCGTCGAGCGCGAGACGCGCGGCTGGGACGGTAAGACGACGTGGCGCCTGCGCAGCAAGGAGAACGCCATGGACTACCGCTACATGCCGGACCCGGACCTGCCGCAGTACGCCGTGCCGCGCGCCGTCGTCGACGGCGTGCGCCGCCAGCTGCCCGTGTTCCCGGACGTGCTGCTCGACACGCTGCTCGCGGCGCCGTACGGTGCGAGCGCCGTCGATGCGCGCACGCTCGTCGAGCTTGATGGAGGCGCCGAGTTCTGCATCGCCGCCGTGCAGACCTTCCTGCGCCGCGGTGGACGGCCCGCGTCAGCGCCGCTCGTGAGCAAGTGGCTCGTGCACCGCTGGCTCGGCCAGACGCCGGCGCTGCCCGCGTCGCCAGACCGGTTCGTCGACATCCTGCTTGCCGTGGACTCGGGCCGCGTCACGACGACAACGGGCCGCCTCCTCCTAAAGCATGTCGCGCAGGGCTATGAGGGGCCAATCGACGCAATCATCGACGAGTTCGAGCTCGAGTCGCCGCAGGGTACCGCCGCCGACACGGGCGGCCTGCACGAGATCTGTCTCGAGGTCGTGCAGGCGCACGCGGACGTTGTCGCCCGCATCAAGAATGGCAAGAAAAACTCGCTCGGCTTCCTGCTCGGCCAGGTCATGAAGGAGACGCAGGGCACCTTCAAGCCGGCCGACATCAAGTCCGAGCTGCTGCGCATCATCAACTCATAAGCTCATTAGTCTGTACATAATAATAAGAATCGATTAGCTTTTTTCAACGACTGAGCCGCTTCTGCGAGTCCGCAATGAGGAAGGCCACGTCGAGGCTCTGCGTGACGCTGAGGCGCGGGTCGCACACCGTTTGGTACCGCACCGTAAGCTCCTCCTCCTCAAGGTCCTGCGAGCCGCCAATGCACTCCGTCACGTCGTCGCCCGTGAGCTCGAGGTGCACGCCGTTCAGCCGCGAGCCGTTCTCGCGGTGGATGGTGAGCGCCTGCGTGAGCTCCGAGACAATGTCGTCGACGTAGCGCGTCTTCAGTTTCGTCTTCGCCGACGTCTTCGTGTTCCCGTGGCACGGGTCCGAAATCCACACGACTCGGTGGCCCGATGCTTGCACAGCCTTGATCTGCGCAGGCAGCTTCTCGGCCACCTTGTCGGCGCCGTAGCGCGTGATGAGCGTGATGCGCCCATCTTGCTTGTGCGGGTCCAGAATGCCGAGCAGGCGCACGAGCTCGTCCACTTCCATGCTCGGCCCGACCTTCACGCCGATCGGGTTCTGCACGCCGCGGAAAAACTCGACGTGCGCGCCGTTGATCTGCCGCGTGCGGTCGCCAATCCAAATGAAGTGCGCCGACGTGTCGTACCACTTCTGCGAGCGCGCGTCCTGCCGCGTGAGGCACTGCTCGAACTCAAGCATGAGCGCCTCGTGCGCCGTGAAGAAGTCGACGCTGTCAAGCACCTTGTTGCTATCGCCAATCGTCGTCATGAACCGCAGGCCCTCGCTGATCTTGTCCACAATCTCCTCGTAGCGCTTGCGCGTCGCGTCGAGCCGCACGTGGCTCAGATCCCACTCCTGGGGATGGTGTAGGTCGGCGAATCCGGCGTCCAGGCTCGCGCGAATGTAGTTCAGCGTTGCTGCTGAGTGGAAGTACGCCTCAACAAGTCGCTCGGGGTCCGGCGTGCGCTCCGACACGTCGAAGCCGTTGATGTTGTCGCCGCGGAAGCTAGGAATCTCCTTCCCGTCTACAACCTCCGTGAGTTTCGACCGCGGCTTGGCGTACTGGCCGGCAATGCGCCCAACGCGGCAGATGGGCAGGCCCGTGCCCCAGATGAGCACGAGCGACATCTGCAGAATGATCTTCAGTTTCGCGTCGATACGGTCTGCATTGCAGTAGTCGAACAGCTCGGCGCAGTCGCCGCCTTGCAGAATGAACCGCTCGCCGCGCGCGGCCTCGGCGAGCTGCGTCTTCAGCGACTCGATCTCCTTCGGGTGCACAAGCGGCGGCAGGCTCTCAAGCTTCGATAGCGCCTGCTCCAGCTTGTCTGCGTCGTCATACATAACGTCCTGCGTGATGGGCTTCGACTGCCAACTAGCCGGGTCCCACTCGTGAAGCAGCGGCGGCTTCACGTTTACGCCCTGGTCTGACGACTTGGACCGAATGCGCGCAGCATTGCGGGCGAACTCGCTCGGCTCAGGCCGAACTGGATCCTCTATTATTATCTTAGGTTCTCTGGGCGTCGTGGACATGGTCCTTAATGCTGCAGAGTGCTGCGGTTCAAAGCTGCGAGATAATTTCAGGGCGGCTGCTTGTGACTCTTTGGCGGCCACAAAATGTCCACACTTCTCCAAGATCTCCGAACCGCTTCGAAGTCACGGGAACATCGCCACAACATACGCCTAATGCTCGAGTCGGCTCACCGACCACTAATACGTGTCATAAATCCTGCGGCGCCAATGTTCTCTTATCTAAGCGACGTTCTAGAATGGCCCAATCACAGTGCTCTTATTGATGTGTCGTGTCGGGTGCGGGCGGCCGTGCGAGCCAATGAGCGGCATTGCATATCCCACTTGTGTCAGAACCAGAGGCGACAGGAATGGGTTGGGGTCCGATCTGCAGCCTCCGCTTTAATATAAATACACATCTGGTAGCGCCAGATATCGCTCGGTACAAACAGAACACTTCTCACTCTAGAACATCATCAATGGTTTGCTGCAAAGGATTGGATGCTGCTGCTTGCGACTGTGCATCCCAAGCGCGCTGCTCCTGCAAGGCGCGTCCCGCCGGCCAGTGCGACTGCAAGAACTCGCCGGCTGAGAACGCCGCGTACGCTGAGCCCTGCCCGTGCGGCAAGCGCCCTATCGGCGGCTGCAACTGCAAGGAAACCACCGGCCTTCGCGACGGCGAAGTCGACTTCACCGACTACCACTAAAGCGGTTTTTTGGTGCCTTATTTATTTGTCAGTTAACTGGCGTAGTTCCCTTGCATTCAACTTGTATTTGTAGATAACATTCAATGTTTCTAATTGCCTATGAACACGCCTAACTACCAAGCAAAAGTTTGAAAGCTAATCTCTATAAGAAGAGGGCGCACTAGAGCTATATTTTCCACTTTTAGCGACGACGCTAACGAGCGAGCGCCCTATTCGTGGAGTGTTATTGCTGAGCACTGTAGCTGCTGAAACGCGAATAAGCTGTTCCCGAATAGCATCACACGATCTACGAGCATTCATCATACAAATAAAATAAGGTTAACGAGCCACAGCGCAAACTTGTCGTACCCAGCTCTTAAACTGCCACTAGCGACTAGCCATCGCAGCACGCTCACCATCCCATCAGCCTGCCACATATCCCGGCAAACTTCTGATGGAAACTGACTGCTAATAGACCCCGTTTAGCCGACCTTTCCCCAAAACTGCACTCTTGCCCATTGGCATCATCGTATCCAGCCCTTCCTCTCCGAGCATGCGTGCGGCTGAGCGCATACATCGAGCACATTATCACCCGCACTGGCGGATATACGCGGCCCCCCGATGCCCAATCACGGATAAAACTTCATCATCTTGGCACGACGTCATTGGCGCATATGCGTGCTCGGACCATCAACAGCGCTATCAGGTGCCTGCACATCATGCCCCGCCTGAAACGCAGCCCTAGATCACTTGTCATGTGCCAAGGAGCCGCTGTCAGGGGGAGGGCTACTAGGGTCCCCCCGATGTACTGGTAAGTCTACCGAGACAGTACAGCCGCCGCCTATCGCACGGAAAGTGTACTTTTGAATACCGACAGGTCCGGTCCCTGGGCGGCGCGCGGTTGGTTCACCGGCAACACCATCGTCGTTGAGGCGCAGTCTCAGCAGCGAAGCTCTAAATGTGCTTATCGGGCTAGGGTATCGCCTTAGCGCCAAGCTAAGCTGCCGTCCTGATCTCGTCATTGGCGCTTACAGCGGTTTTAAGTGGTGATAAGACATTATCGGCGCTGCCCTGAAACCAAGATAGGGCTGATGGCGGATCTGGAAAAAAGGGTCCCGAACCTTAACGTTCCGCCAGTGGGCCCAGCGACCGCTAGTGACTCATTTTGCCCCTTGGGGTGTTAATAACCACCGAGTGTGGCGTTCGCAGCAGTCAAGCAGGTTTTTCAAGGGTATCCTGACAGGGCTAGGTTGACAATCAGCTGGCTCTTCGGCACGCTCGGCTCACGCCGTAAGTTGCACTGATCGGGTAGGGGTTCGACTTATTAGGGCATTACTGCTGCAACATTACGAGCATGAGCTGGGTTTGAGTCTGAAGGCCACCGCCTGGCCTGTACGTGCAGGGGTCAGTGGGGCGCATATCTTTTCGATAAGTCGCATGGCGCGATAGCGCCGATAATGACATTAATCTCGCAAACTCGTGAATAAGTGCTCTTGCTGCGCAAAAACGTTGCCCACTTGGCTTCGTTGCTCGCTCATATGACACTTGGTCAGCGGCACTACCATAGCCGCCGAAATCGCAATAGACCAATGGTCCCGCCTTGGGAATACTGCTGACCTAATAGTACGCCGGACAGTGCAGAATCGAGCCGTTCGGTATGTAGTCAGCGGCCAGCTGATCAGGTAATTTTCAGGCCCAGGTACTTAAAGTCGCACCTTCGAAATCTGTGAATTCGTGACCGCCTCAAAAACCGAAGTTCACCAGATCGATCGCAAGTTTCAACACTGGTAAGTTTCGATCATGGGATTATTTCACAGAAAGAACGAGAAGGTCCCTGTTGAGGAGAAGACTGCCTCATATGAGGGATCTGACAGTTCCGGGTTCGCCGTAACCGGCACTATCACTAAAGATGAGATGGGGAACCAGCTCACGAATGTCGAGGCGGGCATTATTGCTGCGAACGATGACGACAAGCACTCCCGCAATCTGCCGTACCTGCAGTATGTGCATTACGCCAGCATTCAGCGCGACTACGAGGAACGTAGGGACTGGGCCGGTTTAGAGGCCGAGCAAACCGGGCAGCTTAGCGATCCGCACAGCAACCTGAGCCAAGCTAAGCTCGAGTCGCAGAAGGCGCTGCGCCGTGCGAACTTTTTCGCCGTGTTCTTCCTCATCACAACCGACATTCTCGGTCCCACGAACGCGCCGTACGCTATCGGCCAGCTTGGACTCGTGCCTGGTATCATTCTGTACGTCGCATTCGGTGTGTTTGCCGTACTCGGTGGTTGGCTGCTGAATTTGTGCTTTCTGAAGCTCGACTCTAACAACTTCCCGCTGCGCACGTACGCAGACATCGCTGGTCGCATTTTCGGTTCCTGGTCGCGTTACTTCATTGCGGGCCTGCAGTTCGTGCAGATGATTCTGAACGTCGGTCTCATTATTCTTACCTCTGGGCAGGCTCTTGCTCAGATGATCAAGTCCACGGCCGAGAAGCCGAAGTTGTGCTTCTCCATTCAGGTCCTCGTTTGGGCATTGCTGGGTATGATCATCGGCCAGATTCGGTCTCTGCGCGACTTCTCGTACATCGCCAATGCGGCGGTGTGGATGAACATTGCCATTTGCATCATTACAATGGTTGGTGTGGCCAGCGGCCCGCCTAATTACGACGCGCTCGTCAACGGTGGTCTCATTACGGCTGACCAGGTTGGAGACCCTGTTCAAGTGCTTGCATGGACTGACGTTAAGCTGATGACTCGGATTCAGGGTGTGTCGACGATGGTGTTCGCGTGGGGTGGTGCCACCATTTTCTGCGAGGTCATGGCCGAGATGAAGCGTCCGAAGGATTTCGTGAAGGGTATGATTGGCGCTCAGTCGCTGATCATGATTGTGTACATCACGTTCGGCATTTTCGTGTACTGCTACCAGGGCCAGTTTGTCGATAACCCGGCGAACCAGGGTATCAGCCAGTATAACCTGCAAACGGGCGGCAACGTTCTTAGTCTGATTTCTGGTATCCTTGCCGGTGCCCTCTATGGTAACGTCGGACTCAAGGTTCTGTACCAGGGTTACGGTGTTACCGATTGGAAGTTCCCCGCCCTCGACACCAGACCTGGCATCTTGCTGTGGGGTATTCTCGTTATCGTTTACTGGGCTCTGGCATTCATCATTGGATCTGCCATTCCGCAGGTTAGCAACTTGACGAGTTTCGTGGGTGCGCTGTGTATTTTGAACTTCTCATATACCCTTCCGGCATTCTTCATGCTCGGAATGATGATGAAGGATGACGCAGGTGTCTTTGACGAGTACCACCCGGAGGATGCGAGCGTGACGGCCTACGACAAGTGGACGCAGTGGGGCCGCTGGAGGCGAGCCATGTTTGGCGGCGGCGCCCTGCGTGTATTTGGTAAGCTGTTCTTCCTCGTGATGGCGCTGGCGTCTCTGTGCACGTCGGCCCTGGGCATGTACGGCTCCATTATGAATATGGTCACGGCCTACAGCCAGAGCAGCAGCACATCGTTCGGCTGCAAGCCCACGGCTTAATTGAACATTTCAGCTACATACATACGATTCCATCATGATTTTGACTTCTCCCTTTAGCACCTTTCTTTGAGATAAGATTTTGAAAGCAGAATAGACGCGTGGCGAGTTTTCGTGCGTTTAGGCGCGGCATCCCGCTAAATCGAGGGTCAAGCCCGCTTCGGACACAAGACAAAATGAAGACACAAAATGAATGTAGTTTGTAGGTGCGACGAAGTTGGACTTAAATACGGCTACATAAATTTGCTGGCAACGACAAATACAATAAGTAGGATGAGGACGGCAATGATTGCGTACGAAATGAGCCGGTTCGCGGCCATGCGCCGCGCCATGCCTCGTAATGTTCGCAGGCTCTTGTCCACATACGTATCGGCCTCCGTTAGCGTGCTGCGCGAGTTCACGATCTGCTCGCGCTGGCTGTTCAGATCGTTCAGGATGCCGGCGCCAATGGCCTCTGTCTCGTTACCGACGCGCTGAGCGTCACGCAGGCGCTCACTGCTCTGCTCGAGCCGCTGCTGGCTGCTCAGAAGCTGTTGGCGCTGGCTCGACGCCTCGTCGGAGAAGGCGCCGTCGCCACCGGCCTCGCGGTCGCCGAACAGCTGCGCGCGCGACGCCGACTCCGAGAGCTTGCGCGACTCGCGCTTCAGCTTGTCGACATCGCTGCGGAACCCGCGGATCTTTGTGTTGTACGTAGACCGCTGCGCAGTCGGAATCCCCTGGACCTCCACGCCCATGCGGTCGAGGATCTCGTACGCCTCCTCAATTGAGTCCTCGATGGCCGACGTCGCGGCGCGCGCCTCGCTCGGCGACTGCTGCGCAAATTGAGCCGACTTCAGGGCGTCCACCTTGTCGCGCAGCTCGTTGTACACATACTGGAAGTCGTTCTCGTGATTTGCGAGGTACTCGCTCGACCCGCCGGCGTACGAAATCGACATTTACAGTGGTGTGCTGCGTAGACTTGGCCTTTGGGCTCGATAGAGCGGGGCGAGGTCCACTGCACTGCGGTAGGCCGTATCGTGTGCAGCCAGCCATCGCAGTCCCGTGATGGTCCTGGCACAGTGAACTGAGCTGACCTGAGCTGACCTGCCCCCTGTATGGGGAAGTCGCCCGCCTGCCGGATCCTATTCAGAGTCCCGTGATAGGCTACTGCGTGCATGAGAGCTTTACGCTGGTCACATTTGTCGGCCACAAGAAGGCTGCGTCCGCAGCTCCCATGCGTAGGGATGGTGCTCTCCACCATAGCTTAGCTCAATGGCCCGTCATGGCCGTGACTGAGGGCACTATACGTGCGGCTGAGGCCGTCGGGCCGCGCCGCCGCTGTGGCGCTGCCCGCCCTTAGTCACAGCAGCCCAGGGCCGATGGAGGGTCTAGAGAGCGCCAGGCGCCTGTGCGTATCGCGGCGTCTGAAAATATATTTCGTTGATCGCGGGTGCGCCGCTTGTAACCGATCTGAACAGATCTCGAGCCGATGTTCCGATTCGCGCGCCGATTGCAGCCCGCCGTAGCGCGGGGTGCACTGCGCCCCACAATTCTGCCGCGGCCCGTGGCGCCGACGCCCCAATATAGACTGTACCATGCGTCTGCACCGCGCCTCCATGGGCATGTACATAAACCAAAGCCCGGCGAGGAGCTGCACGTCACATTCATAACCAAGGACGGGGACCAGTACCCGCTTGAGGTGGCCGCGGGCGACAACCTCATGGACATAGCGCAGGCCAATGGCCTGGACATGGAGGGCGCGTGCGGCGGCAGCTGCGCGTGCTCGACGTGCCACATCATTGTTGACCCGGACTTCTACGACAAGATGGACGAGCCGTCTGACGACGAAAACGACATGCTCGACCTTGCGTTCGGCCTCACCGAGACATCGCGCCTCGGCTGCCAGGTGAAGATGACGCCCGAGCTCGACGGCATCCGCGTGGCGCTGCCGGCCATGACGCGCAACCTGCAGGCCAGCGACTTCCAATAAATAAGGTACTATAGAGCAGCTACATACAAAAAAAGAAGAGACGTGCACATAGACACTTAGCCCATGCGGATCATATCCAAGAACTTCTCCTTCGAGATCTCGTCCTGCTTCGTGGCCGCCTGCTTCGTGCTGCCCTCCGTGCCGGACGCCGCGACCTGCGCGTTGTGGATCGCATTCAGCAGCTTCACGACGCCGCGCTGCGCCGTGCGCCGCAGCACCTTCTCGTGCTGCATGAGCTCGCCGGCCGCGTCGGGGTCCTTCGGCACGAGGTCCGGCACATGCGCGCGGTCCTTGAACTGCTGCTTCTCGGCGCGCAGCGCCCGCTTCGCCCGTGCCTCGGCCCGCGCCTCTTCAATCTCCTTCGCCGTGCGCTTGTTGCGAATAAGAATCGGATCGGCCGCGTCGTGCGCCTTCACGCGCGACCCCAGAATCGCGTCCATGGCCGTGCCGAAGCCGTCGCCCTTCTTAAGGCGCTTCGGCTCGGGTACCTGCTCGGCATCCTCGTCCTCAGACTCGTCCTCAGACTCGTCAGAGCTCGCCTCCTCATCATCGACGACTTCGTCGTCCTCAGACCCAGATTCCGACTCCGAGACGGAGCCTGCCTGTGCCGCGACTTCGGGACTGCTCTCTGCAGAGGAGTCTGAATCCTCTTCGGCGCGTCTGCTCGGTGCTTTGACGTCGCTCAATTTTGCCTTACTTGTCCCTCGCAATGCCATTTGGATGCACAGGTTCTGTTGTGAAAATATAGTAAGTACGATGCGCGCATTCTGCCAAAAAAAATATGTGTAAGCAAGACTGGCCGGGCACGACGAGCTGCGCGACTTAGCGCGGGTCATAGCACGAGAGTTGAAATAAAAGCCCAATTTGAGACGCAGTTTGTGTGCGTTGTGCTATTGAAGAGCTGTACTCTTGTCCCACGAGCCGTTTAGCAGATTTGCTCCAGTGATGGTGTCTGACCCATACTCGCCCTTTTTGGTACGCGGCTAACCGTGAGTCTGGCTCAAACAAGGTCTGAATAAATAAATATATGCTACTGCTGCAGAACTAGCCGCTTCTCGTCTTGCTCGAGCTCACGGATCGCTTCCAACCGCCGGCTCTGCTCGTCGTACTCACCAACGCTATCAATAGACGGCAGCACCACCTCTTTCAGCGCGCCCGGCGTTGACTCGAGCTGCTGCCACTCCTCACGGTAGTTCTCTAGCGCGTACTCCCGCACATGCGTCTTGCGCTGCGGAAGCAGCGTCCAATTGTACAAGGACTGCAGAATCTCTCCACTAATTGGGATGTTGTACGTCTGCGGCGCCGTCTTCACAACCTCCAAGGCTCGCATGTAGTATCCGTGATAACAGTTCGCAATCACATACTGCTTAAGGTTCTCGGCCGTGGGCAACAGCCCGAACCTCGTAGGCATTTCGGCCCAGAGCTCGTCCACGGCTTCGAGGCCGAGCGCGCCGCTGAAGTAGTGCAGCATTATGGTCATCGTCTCGCTATTTGGTCCGTAGATGCCGCCGCGGGGCAGAGCCAGCGCCTCTGACCACAGGTTCGCTAGCTTATGGCTGTCCTCGAGCGCAGAGTACGCCGCCAGCATGCGGTTCAAAATCTGCGGCGTCATTTCATTGTTCAGGTCCATGCGGAAGTAAGTGTCCAGCTCGTGCACGCCTTCCTCGTAGCGCCACTTCGCGTACTCGGCAAACAGCATCGTGTACATCTCGGCGCCGGGCGGCCTAATGCCCTCGGCCGCCTTGACGCGCGTCCGCAAGTGCCGGAACATGACGTGGGCCACGTCGGGCCGGCCGAGATCGCAGAACTTCTGCTGCAGCGGGTAATACGACTCGTACGGCAGCTTGATCGTGCAGTTCAGAATGCCGAACAGGTTCCACGCCTTAACATCGTCCGTGCACGTCATAATGTGCTGGTAGAACAGGTCGTAGATCTCCCGAAAGTCCTCGAACCTCAAGTTCGGCAGCTCGCCAAACTGGTCGATCAGGAACAGCCCCGCCGGCGTCGACTCTCCATTGCTTTCCTCTAAAAACATCTTCAAAAGCGCCATCTGCGCCTCATACGACAGGGGCCGCACAAAGACACCGACGCGCTGGTACGTGTCCATAATCGTTTGGCGCGGAATGCTCGGAGTGCGGCACATGGCGACGAGCAGGTCGCTCAGCACCGCAGTGTGCCGGTTGTCGTCAGCATTCCAGTCGGTGTTACTCTGTACAAACAGCTGCCGTGCGCGGTCAACCTCAAGAGACTGCAGCGCGCGGCGCATGAGGATGGCAGTGGCCGCGGCGTCGGGGCTAATGTTCAGCTCCTCGCCAAAGAAGTCCACAAGCTTGCGAATTTGCGCCTCGTTGCACTGCGCCTTGTCGCTAGCCGCCGTGAGCACGCCGTGCAACGTCGCTGCATCAACGTGCTGCGGCGGCATCTGCGCAAGAACCTCGTCCTTCAAGGCCTGCACGGGCGACTCGGCCCGGTAAACACTCCATTGGCAGAGCACGTCCCACGTCTCTTTCGTGTAGTCAGTGGCAGCCGACCACTTGTTGCGGATATCGGCAACAACGGCGTTCCCTGTGGACGCCGGTTCTTGGAAATGAATGCAGGACATGAGAAGTAGCTCGAGTACCTCGAGGGGCGTTGCGTCGCCACGCTTCGCGAGGCACAGCTGCAGCACCTTCTCACCGCCGTTAGCGCTCGGCTGCGGGCGAGCCGCTGCCGCGGACTGCGCCGGCAGCTGTAAAAACGCGTCCAGAAGCATAATGGGCACCTCGCTGGGGATGTCGAAATGCGGGTTCTTGAAGTAGAGGTGCACGGCCAGCCGGTCCAGGCACTCCGCAGATCCCGTCTCCGAAATAAGGCTAATTGCTCGCGTCAGAACCGCAGCCGATGGCTTCGGCTCGCTCCACGCTTCTATGATTGCAACTAGGCTCTGGGCGTCGGGTTGCGTCTCGGCGGTGGCATCCAACAACTGCGTGACGACCTCGTCAGTTACTGCATTCGCATTGTCCCTGAGCAGGGCGCTCGCCAGTTGCGCGGATTCGGCTAAACGCCCGTTCTGGCGCAGCAGCCGGAAATAGTCCAGGCCATTCCTTAGACGGTCTGCGGGCGCAATGCGCGAGTGCCGGTAGATATCCAGGTAGAGCCGCGTTGCTAATTCCAGCTGCGCGGGCTGTGACGCCACGGCGCGGAACACAAGCTGCAAGTTCTCGGCGGCAAGCTCGCCCTTGTAGTTCGGCGTGTGGTCCAGCGTCTGCGCAATGAGCCGAAACACAGAGCTCGGTATTCTGGAGTCCTTAGGAGCATTGTGAACGGACGCGGCCAGACTTACTAGCGATTCCGTGGGCGCGGTCTCTATAACACCCGACTGCTGCTGCGTTTGGAGCGCCGTCCGCAGCGCCTGCGCCGAGCTCACAACGTCTGCCGGGGACTGCGACGCAGTGCTTGTGATCTTCGCCCGGCGGCCGAAGCTCAGAAAGCGTACGCCTCGTCCAACGCCGGCTCTCATGACTCGAGTCGCTGCACGCAGTTAGCGAAGCGCGCCGTTTCGTGCTTCGGCTGAGGGGGGCCCTTCGCCCTCTGAAATTTCGGCGATCACGTGGTTGCGTGCGCGGTTGGGATGGCCCGCTTCCTCTTCTTCTTCTTCCATAAGCACGGCCTCGCGAGACGCGCATTATCGATGTCGAGCCGCATGAAGCATGCGCTATCAGATCAGTGTTTAAAGAAGAACAGCAACGATTAGCATACTACAGGAAAACATACGAATAAATATTAGGCCAGATGAGAAGAGAAATGCTCATGCAAGCTAGTTGAGGAGATCGTCCAGCAGCTTCAGCCCGTTATTGTGCTCCGCCAGCAGCTTTTGTTCCTCAGGTCGGGCTGCAGAGTCCCGCTTAGTATATTTGGCGCCGAGCTGTGCTGGGAAGTCAAGCGGAGTCGCCCGCTTCACGCCGCTCTCGATTGGAAGTGCGTCTTCAGGGTGAGACGCGTCGCTCGGCTCGGCTTGGACTGGCAGGGACGGTGCGACGGTTTCCTCGTCGTTCAAAAAGTTCGCCTTTAACCGGTACATGGGGGCATTCAGTTCGCCGATCTCCGTCGGGTTCATTTCTGCAAATAAGTCGAGGTCCGCGGCCGTGAGCGGCTCACTGCTGCTGATCTTGCGGTGCTTCAGCGTCACGAGCTGCTCGACAATGCCGCGCAGGTAGGACTCGACGCCAAGCAGCATTATGTCCGTTGTGCCGGCGCCAATTCCGTCGAGGAGCCCGTTCTCGAGTGCGATGCCCAGCATGCGCGTGCCAACCACTGCGTCGTCCGGGATCTCGTAGCTCTCCGTAGCCAGCGGCGCATCGAGGCCCTGGATGATGTCTTGGGCCCAGGTCAGTGGCCCGCTATTACGGCCCGCATGCAGACTAGAGGACGGGTCCAGCAGCGAGCCCGCGGTCGCATTAGGAGTGGCTTCTTTTTCCTTCGCGGCCGCGTCCTTCGCGTCCTTCGCGGAGCCATTCTTCGCGCTGCTTTTGGCAGATGTGGGCGTAGGCGGCTGCGCCGACGCTGCGCCGGTACCATCGCCCTTTTTGAGCTCTTCTTTCTCGCGATGTGCATGCAGGTCTTGCACGTAGGGGACGTGCGGTAGCATGGCCTGGCGCGTCGCAAACACGACGGATGGCGGCGGGTATACAATAGGCCGCTTACCGGTCGGATTCGCGTGCTCCTTGGCGATGCTCTTGATGCGCTTGCGCTCGCGGCCGGGCAGTGACAGGATCTCGCGATGTAGGTTGTCGTTCGACGAGTCAACAACGGCATACCGGCTCTTACCTCGGGCCTTTGTGCGCCACTCGGCGAGGCTCGATTCTGTGCCCGGCGGGAGCTCCCGGCAGGCGCTCGCCAGGAGCGAGAGTATGAGAATGTTGTGGTTGCGGATGCCCGTGTTGTTCATGCCCAATGAGTCCTGAAGCGTCCGCACAAGCTCGGCACGGGTAAGCTTGCCCATAAGGAAGTGCGTTAGCGAATCGCGGTACTTGTCCCACTTAGCCGCCCCGAGCTGGCGACGGAACTCGTTCATCAACGAGTCCACGTCGATGCGCGACGTGTCTTGGAAAAAGTGGGCCGTAAGCAGTTGGCTCGAGCTGTCGACTACCGCCTCGGGTCGTGGCGACGCCGACACAGAGCCCGGCTCGAGCTGCATGCCATTCATCAAGTGTTGACACTGAAGTGTAGAGTGAGTGTTCAGCCTTAACCGTCCCACAGTCATCCCACACATGTGTATGACTAATGCGCGGCTTTTTGGGCGTGGCGACGCCGCGAGCCAGCTAGAATGTAGTTAGCCCGCGACACTATGTGCATACACCTATTTAATTTCAAGTGCCGTCACTCAGATGTATCTTTATAACTGGGTTGTGGGTTGTTTCATGCTCCTTGTTCTTAAGTGCGGTCGTGGAGCTTGTGGAGTGTAGTGTTTACCGCACCGCACAGCTCGTATCCGGAGTCGGTTAGTTAGCGCTCATGGTCTTATTCTCATGCACTCCGGCAGCCGTTTTGTGAGATTCTGTTCATTAGCGAACAGTGTTTTCGCGGACACTGCATCGTATATAGGGGACCGCCATGAGGCAGGCGCATACGGTGTAGTAGGACCGCCGTACCCATGAACGGCTCTGCTGACGATATATTATGCGTGCCGCACACATAAAGGGGGTCACCGGGCGCAGTGCCGCCGCGTGAAGAGCTCGCGTCATACCGGTCAATTAAGGGTTGGGTTTCTGCAATGTAATGCAGGGGTGCTCCGCGCTGCGGCTGAAACGGCATCATCATGTTTAAGACATTTTTTGGCGATGCATGTCTCACTTCTGTTGCAACCCTTGTGGCCGGGGACCCCCTAGTTTTACACCCCTCTAGTCGTTTAATATTTGCTCTGTTTTTTTTGTCTTGTGTCAGCCCGTTTCTGGTTCCAGGCAACGAGTCTTGGTGCAGCGTCGTAGTCGCTGTTCCCTAATATGATTCGCATCTTCTGCGAGCCTCGTGAGCTTGAGCACGAGGCATAAACACTTTACGTACTCTGCACTGACTGACCCCAGGACAATCAGGAGGAACCCCATGTGTGACCTAATTTACTTGCATAATCCGTGAACCCCCAAAATAAATATATCTATGACTATGTACAAGCACGCCGCACAACTATTTGTCGGCGCCTTTAATGCGTTTCTCGACCATTGAGAGTCCCTTTAGCCTCACGAAAGTCTGAGTTTTCCAGAACTCGGCCGTGGCCAGCCGCTCCCTTAGATCGTCAGCCATGTCGCGCGCGTACTCCGCCGGGAAGAAGTCTCTTTTCACGGAAAGCACGCCGTCGCGCACGAAGTTCGCCACCTCGCTGCGCAGGGCCATGAGGTTCTCGTTTCCACCACTCCACCGCGCGCGGAACTCGGCGATCTGCGACGAGTTCAAAGGGTCGCCGAATGCATACACAATTGGGTTGCGCGACCCGTAGCCGAACGCGCGCTTCACGCGGTCCTCGGGGAACACCGTCTGCAGCCCCTTTCCGTAGATGGGCACGACGAGCGGCGGCTTTGGGCTTGCCGGCTCGAGCACGAGGCGGCTCACGCCCCAGTGGAAGTACCGCAGCGAGCCGTCGTACGGCTCGTAGGGCTGGTGCACAAAGCCCTCGGGGAAAATGTGCACCCATTTGCCCTGCGCCACAAGCGAGACGGCTGCGTCCAGGGCCGGCTGGTCTGGGCCGCGGCCGAAGCGCTCGACGCTGAGCGTCTGGCCGAGCGAGAAGAACAGGCTGTCGAACTTGTTTTTGAAGCAGATGTCCCGCGCCCCGAGCGTCCAGCGCATGTGGCTGGGCCGGCCGAGCGTGTACGGGTCGAGCGTGCCGCCCCACACGAGCGGGTCGTCCAGAATGGAGACGTGGTTCATGACGGTGACGAGCCCGCGGCGCTCGTAGCGCGCCTGCTTCACGGCCTCGTCGAATGCCTCCTTATTATGCACGGTTGTGCGATGCCAGCCGCGCACGAACGCCTTGGCGAGCATGCCCGTGGCGAAGATCGTGAGCCGCGACAGCAGCCGCCACGCGGCCGAATTGCGCGGGTACATATTCAGGAACTCGTGTCCCCTGCGCAGCACGTCATGCAGCGGCGGGCCATGAGCTGCCATGGGCACACGAGCGCACCGCCGTATAAAGCCAGAAACCGCCTGCAAACGGCGCGAGCTTCTTTGCCTGCGCGCGCCTAAATTTCCCGCCTGCGGTCACGTGGACACGAGGCCGGACAGCAGGACGACCTCCCACCTCCCTCCCCCCCAGCGTGTGCTCCCAGCGCCCCCAGCACAGCACCTTCTTGTCTGTGCTACGCAAAGCCTGAACGGGGACGCGCGCGCACGAGAGCATTGCACCGGCCTCTGCACGAGCACCTAGCATGGAAAAGTACTCGCGCTTCCGGGACGAGGCGACCGGCATCGCGCCGTTCCAGCAGCCGCGGCCGAACTCGGCGTCGTTTAACTGGTTCGAGACTTCGGCGAACTTCGTGTTCAGCGTCCTGTCCGTGCCATTGGCGCTGCTTGGGCTCGTGAACTACTTTGCGTTCGCGAAGCTGCTCCTGCCTGCGGCGCTGGCGCAGGCCGTCCTGAACTACACGGTGCTGCTGCCCCTGCGCGTGCTCTACGTGACGTTCACGTACGATGGCGAGCGGCGCGTGTCTGTGCGCAAGCGCGCGCGGAAGCACGCGGCTCCGGGCGACGTGCTTGTGTCGAATTTCCAGTCGCCGCTGGACCCGCTCGTGTACGAGTCGCAGCAGCGCTGCGTGTTTGCGTTCGCCACGCGTGACGGCCTGTTCGAGCGCGTGTCTGCGTTCGGCACGGCCACGCGCGCGCTTGGACTCGGGCTCGGCCGCGCCCGCGGCGTGTCGCTGGCCGAGATCTGCGCGGCCGCGCGCAAGGCCGGCGCCGTCGTCGTTGTGTTCGCCGAGGGCACGACGACGAACGGGCGCGGCCTGCTCACGCTGAAGCACACGAACTTCCGCGAGATCGCGGCCGTCGAGGGCCACGTCTTCACGGCGGCCATCCGCTACGCGCCGGGCTCGACGGCGTCGCCCGTGCCGACGAGCATCGTCGCCTACGTGTGGCACATTGCGCGCGCGTCTTGGTGGTACATGGCGTCCGTGAAGATCAGCGGCGAGGCGCTCGCGAAAAGCACAATTGCAAAGGACGAGGTCAGCAAGAGCATTGCCGGCCTCGGCCGCCTGCGCCTGCTCGGCGACCGCCTCGACGTAACGGCAAAGAAGGAGTACTATCTGCTGAAGCAGAAGAAGCGCTGATGGGAGACCGCCGAAGGAAGCCGCCGCAGCCGCCGCGCCATTGCATAATGCATTCCGTCTACGTAGAATACAAGCTAGACACTAATTTTTTGCGACTGCGCGTCGACAATGGCCAGGACTGGCGTTTACGTTCTTCAACGTTCTTCATTGTGCAACACCGGAGCCCCTGCAGGGGAAGCCCTCCTCCTCCCCCCGCCGTTTCAGTATTGTGGGGTTCCGCCAAGCAGGCCTGTTTCGGAAGGCCCTCGCGTCGTCCCGTGCGCTCCCGCGATACACTCACCGCTCGTGCCGGGCATTTATTTATTTGGTTAGTCAGTTTAATTGACACTGCATGGTCGCGCGCGCATGTCCCGCACAGGGGAGCGTCGCTTCAGCACGACGCCAGCACACACACAAACAAACACGAGCCGAGACGGCGGCGATTAGGCGTTTAACCGGCCGGCGCCGCCTAGCTAGTGCGCGGCTCCTGCGTAGGGCCTGCCTGCTTGCGGCCGGCCGCGAGGCTGCATCAGCAATAGTGATTGAGCGCGCATAACCCTAGACGCGGCGCCTAGGCGCTCATGCAGGGTAGCCGCGACTGCTGGCCACAGCCCGATTTAAGCGGACAGCGCCGTAAGGGACGCGGCAGCGCGGGGCCGCGGCACGATATTCCGCTTCTCGTGGCGGCGCAGTACGTATTGATGGTGTCCGTCGTAGCACGAAAAGGAAGCGGGGCTCCGTGCGCGCCACGCTCGTTTCGCGGGCTTTGCGCACTGGCCGCAGATCCCGCCCACGAGACCCTCCGCAGCCATCGCCCCATCAGCGGCACCCGCGGCCCGCTTAGAGGGCGGGTAATCAGGAAGCGTCGGCATATAGCATATCGAGCGCTGCGATCAGACAGACGTCGGGCGGTGTTTAGCATACCGCAGAAGCATAACAACAGATAATACGCATAGTAAACGCTATTTATACGTATAGAAAGTCGGAGATTATAGGCACACGCGGCTCTTGCGCCCGTGCGCTGCGGCGGCCTTAGCAGCGGCGCATGCCCAAGCCGCGAATTCGCGGCCGCGGACCCTGCTGCCCACGCTTGTGCCCGCCGGGGGGTACGATTAAGGTGAGGCCCTGTTTAATTGGATTGCACTAAAAGTCAGTTTTGTCAACGCGTTTCGCGTTGCATTCCGGGTAAGACAGTCCAGGGCGAAGGGTTCTGCGCGCTAGGTATGGGAGATGCCCCGCGTCAGTGACGAACGGGTAGCTCTGGCGCGTAGAGCGTAGCGGGATTTGTGGGCTAGGGCGCCAGGGCGAGGGCCGCAGGCCAGAATCGCGTGTCAGTAGAAAGGAGCTTCAAATTACGCTCACAAGGGGCCCTGCAGGGTCGGGTAGGGTAACTTGAGCCGATGAAATATATATACTCGCGCCGGGCATGGCGGTTGACGATGCGTGGTAGACCTGGTCGATTAGTCGAAATGGATGGTTCTCGGTTGGTCTCGCGGGCGGTGTTCGAACATAATCTGTCGCAACAGACTGCCGCGGAGTACCAAGATAGCATCCTCGAGCATATGATTGCGATGGAGAAGGCCACACGGCCGGACCCGGCCATGATCGACCAGCAGCCTGAGATCGGGTGGAAGCTGTGGCCGTTCATGGTCGACTTCATGGTCGACATGCACAAGAAGCTGGGGCTGGAACCCCAGACGCTGTTCATGGCCGTGAACATCGTGAATCGGTACTGCGCGCGGCGCATTGTCTACAGTAAACACTTCCATCTTGTCGGCTGCACGGCCCTGTGGATCGCGTCGAAGTACGAGGACAAGAAGAGCGTCGTGCCGACGCTGAACGTGCTCAAGCACATGTGCCAGGGCTACTATGGCGAGGAGATGTTCGTCATGATGGAGGGCCACATCCTGAACACGCTGGACTGGACAATTACGCACTGCACCGTCGACTGCTTCCTGAAGCACCTGCTGAACGGCAGCACAACGCCGCTGCTCGGCGCCCTCACAAACTACATTGCCGAAATCACGCTCTTCCATAAGGTGTTTGTCGGCAAGGACCCGCACATCGTTGCGAAGGCCATCCATGCATTCGCGTTGCACTTACTGAACTCAAACGTCGCCATCAACGAGACGGACACGCGTATCCAGCACTGGATCACCATCATTGCCGACCTCATCCTCACGCCGCCGCGGTCCGTGCTCGAGAAGTACCGCCACGCCGGTGGAGCCCACTCCGTCACGCGGGTCGTCGACGGGTGGGTCCTGCGCCGCCAGCGCCAGGCCCAGGAGGAGGCCGCCGCTAAGGCGCGCGCACAGGCCGAGGCCGAGGCCGCGCGCCTTGCGCAGCTGCAGGCGCAGAAGCAGGCCGCGAAACCACCGCCGCTCACCATTCTGAGCCGCCAGTCGTCGGCCGCGTCGCTGCCCATGACACCGCCGCCGTCGGCCGTGCGCTCGGCCTCACACGCCAGATCCATCGACATATCCGGCGGCAACACATCGAGTGCCTACTCGTCTTCTTCCGATTATACCCCGCCCAGCAGCGCGTCCGTCGGCCACTACAACGGCCCGTACAACGGGTCGCCCCTCACGCAGGACTCGTACTCGTCGCTCACGTCGCTCACGTCAATGAGCTCTGCGGCGTCGAACGTGTCCCTGGGGTCAATGGCTCCGCCGCGCGCAATGGGCATGCTCGAGTCCATGTCGAACTCGCCGCCAACAACGCCGCTTAATCCGCCGAAGCCTTTCTTCCGCGTCTAGTGCGTATAATTTATTTATCTTTCTCCCCAGCAAGTGTGCTGGCGAGGGCCTAATACGGTACGTTAATTGCTCTGCAGCTTTGTGCATTATGATGGAGCTGCGCCAACTAGAAGCCTTTAACTCGGCGCGGCCAGCCACAATTATTTGCCCGCGCGGCCCTAATCAGCGCTTCGGACCTGGCTAATGCGCTTCAGGCGTGCGCATTCGTACAATGTCCGCCCGGCTTACATTGGCCGCGCCGCGGTTTCAAGCCGTCGCGCTCGAGGATTGCTGGCTAATTCTGTTTATAAAAACGTTAGATTTATGCATCCGGCCTGTGATTACCGCTTGCCGAAGCTGTCTAGCGCGTAGGGCTTGACAGCGTGTAGGGCCTGCGCATGCACGCAGCAGGCGCTTGCTGGCTACACAATTGCTGGCTCTATTTCAACATATTGCATACTTCGTGCGGCTGCGGAGTCGAATTGGCTGGCTGTGCCGCATATTTTATACGATTAGGCTGCGCGTGTGAGATTCCCCGATTGGGCGAGGCCCGCTAGCGCGTCGCCTTTTTTTAGCTACGAGCCTCGAGGCGCACCGCATCGCCGCCATGCATGAATATGCATGGGTCCGCCGCGCTCGAAAGGGGCGGTGCGCGCGTAGCGGTCACGCGTGGCGGATTACTCACGGGCGGCCGGCTCCTCGCCTCAGCCGCGTAGCCCAGCTGCGCGGGCCACCCCTCCAAGGCCCCCTTGCAAAAATAGCACAGCCCGTAAGCCGGACTGCTGAGAGTATCGCGTAAATCCGAATCCCATTCTGGCTTTCCAAAAAATCCTTAAGTGTAGGTAACCTTCGTGATCCGGTAGAACATCCATGATCGCGGCCCTGCTCTCTGTACTTGCGTGCACGGCACCCGCTGTTCTCGCTCAGGGCCCCGGCGCCGGTCAGGTCAACGGCGGCAATCAGCAGACGACGGGCAGCGTCTACACCGGCGAACTGCCGACGACCGTCGTCTTCGTCGGCGGCCCGAGCGCGACGGCGTCCGTCAAGAACGGCCCTTGGCAGGACATCGAGCATCTCGAGGGCACCTGGTCATCGAAGTCCATGATGGTCATGACAGGCCCGGACTTCTACGACCCGGTCGACGAGCTGCTCATCGAGCCGGCGCTGCCGGGCATCTCCTTCAGCTTCACGAAGGACGGCTTCTGGGAACAGGCCATGTACCAGGTCACGGCCGAGCCCACGGACCCGACGTGCGCGACGGGCGCGCTGACGTTCCAGCACGGCACGTACAACGCCTCCGGCGGCAAGCTCACGCTGACGCCGTTCGAAGACGACGGGCGCCAGCTCGTGAGCGACCCCTGTAACCAGAGCAAAAACTCGAGCGAGTACGTGCAGTACTCGCAGCAGCTCAGCTTCAGCAAATTCGAGGTGTGGGTCGATCTATATTACGGCCGCTACCGCCTGGATCTGTTCCAGTTCGACGGCACGCCTATGGCGCACATGTATCTCGTGTACCGCCCGCCCCAGATGCTGCCTACGGTGACTATGAACCCGGGCGCGGCTGCGGCGGCCAATGCGTCGCTGAACACAAACTCGAAGCGCGGCGTCGACGACAGTGTGCGCGAGCGCATCAAGCGCTCGCTCATCAACCGCTCGCGCACGTCCGCAACACGCGTGCCTGAGCACTCGCGCCTCCACAACACCCTTTGGTACGGCGGCGTTACTTTAATGGTTGCCGGTGCTGCGGGCTGGCTCTACCTCGCATAGTCGAACTGCCTCATTTGCAAAAGCGTTCATGCTACCCTGCTTTGCATTTCCTGACCCCGCCCGTCTTCAAACAGCCTGACTGACCACCGGCGCGCGGTTGTCCGCTCAAATTTTGGCGCGAGAGCTGTCGGTTCGTACTGGTTTGACGGCTTGCGCATCCGGTTCATGGCCAAAAATTGCTGTCCTACGCCCTGCGTCCTGCGCCCTGCGTGCTGTACTCTGTGTACGATATATACACCAACCACGGCAGTTTTTCCGTAACTCTTATACTTACATCTATCATAGCTACTCTCAGCTTTACTATTTATATCAGCAACCACATGCCACTGTTTCCGTAGCTTCCATAAATACAGCGTGACATTATAAGTCTTCCTTCTATTCAGGACCGTTGCGCGGCATTGCTTGGTTGGCTTTTGCTGCTTCAAGACACGACATTCTGGAAACTGTCGCCAACGCACTCTGTAGAATCTGTGGCGCATACGTGCTCATTTACGCGAGCTCGTCATTATCTATCTACACAGGTTCGTCACCGTCCACTTATATATATACAAGGAAAAGAAAAAGTGCGTGGCTACATTTTTAGCGCAGACCGAGCTTCAGCTTGATTTTTGGCGGCTCAGCTACGGCCGGCTGCGGTGAGGCGGAAGCTGTTTCCGTCGCATCATGGTCCGAGTGCTTGCGTTTCTTGAGTACGCTACGGTACCGCGCCACCATTACAAAGTCTTGGCGCCGCCGCATCGAGAGCTCATACATCGGCGGCGTCTTCATTCGCACAATAAGGCTCGCCTTCGGTTCGTAGAGCAGCTCACACAGCTCAAGAAGCTGCCGTCTCGCCAGCGCACCCGTGCTTTGTTCTCCCAGCGCTTCCCAGAGCCCGCGTTGCAGCGGCTCGACTCCGCCAAGGGTCGAGCGCAAAAGCGGAATGGCGGTTCGGATGGACGTGCGCGCCAGCGCCTGCTGGCGTTGCCGCATGGGATCAATGAGCCCGCCACGGTACTCGCCATTGATCCCAATCGTCCCGACCAGCTTCACAAGCCCCTTCAGAATTCCGGCCCGTACGGCTCTAGCCGGATCGCTGACGGCCGTGTTGAAAATGTAGCGCATGACCGCCGGATTGCGGTAGGCGCCTAGATCCAGCAACGACTGAACAGCTGCAATGCGGATCTCCGGCGCCGAGTCTGGCTGCGTGGCTAGCAGCAGTTTGTCCATGCGCGGCTCGCCAAAGCCAGCACATATTAGCAGCTCGTCCATGCGCAGAGCCGTGGTCGTGACTATAGAGTTTCGCGACGGCAGCCAGCGGTCCAGCCGCTGGCACTTGTCGATTTCCCCAATGACATCGGCAATAAACTGCCGTGACTCCGGGTGCTCGAAGTCATCGGCATCGGGGGCCCCGAACACGAGAAACTCCCCCGTCTCGCTGTTCAGTGGCCGCAGCGTGTTCGCCACGGCTTGAATGAGGGTTGCAATATAGAAGCTGTCCGAGTAGTCGTTCTCTGAGTTCTCGTTATAGCGAACAAGATCGAGGAGAAAACTGCACACGTCGCGCGGACATTTGCCCGTGGCCTGGTCTCGGATCATGGAGAGCGCCAGCGGGATCGACTTCTGCACAAAATAGTTCGCAAAGTCGTCGAAGTGGTTTGCGCGCGGCAGAAGTGAGTCTTTGAAACAAAAAAGCTCCTGAAACACCTTCATTAGATGGAACTTGCCGAGGTAGTCAAGCTGCGGCACTGCGCACTTCGCGAGACAGTACGCAGCGGCCTCGCGCACGCCATAATAGTACCGCGAATCCATGAGTGTACGCGTGAGGATGCTTGAGTAAATCGGGTTTGGCTGCTGGCGGCCATAAAACAGGATCGACTCGTACTGGGCCACGACGTCACGGTCTTGCTGTAGCTGCGACGCGTACATATAGTCTGGTTGGCCGACAAAGAAGCGGCCGATCCACTCTGAGTCGGCGTCGACGCGGACCCATTCAAACGCCTCATTGAACATCGACTCGTCTTCCTCGTTGTCGCCCCAGTCCGACAGCCGCCACTCGGCGGCCTCGGCGTCGGTCATTAGCACATCGCCAAGACAACTAATGAACTTCTCGTCGGAGCCGCTGTTGCCACTGGCGCCGGCAGCGGCTTTGCGGAACTTCTGGGTTCGGCGCAGCCGCTTGTATTTCGTGTTATACTGAATGTCGAGCTTCGTGAATGTTTCTCGCAGATCCACGACGTGCTCATACGGAGTTCCGTCTGCCTCATGAATGCGGATTGTCATCGGCCCTGTAAAGCAAGGCGGGGCTACAAAGTCGCTCTGCAGCTGCGGCTCAGGTTCTGCAACGTCACCAGCCATTTCGCCCATAAGTCTCATGTTTTCCTCTTGTCCGTCGGGACCATCTGCAGCTCCACTTTCAGGCGCAGGAGTTCCCGCCGCTGACGGCGGCTCCTGCTTGAACGGCGTGGCAGCACGCGTGCCCACAGCATCGTGAGGAGAGCCGCCGCGAGCCGCGGCAGCGGCCTCGGCCTTCAGGTGCATGTGTGTAATAGCCCTGTCCAAGAACGTGTCGTCGCGCAGAACCTCTTCGGGGAGTTCGCGGCTATGAACCTGGCCAATGCCCATTTCAATGAACATGCGCTTCTTATTAAACCTTTGCGTCACACGGAAGATCGGGTACCCCGGTGAGTAGACCCATTCATCGAAGAATTTGGCTAGGCGGTGATGAGCCACTTTCTCGCACTGGCGCTGGAAGTGCGACGCGCTGAGTTGCGAGTGCAGGTCGCCAGACATGGACTGCAAAAACAGTTTCGTCAGGACCCGCGACACACCAAGGCTGCGGTCCGTTTTCGTCATGCGACGGTCAAGTATGAACAACACGAGCGGCGCCTTAAGGCGGATAAACGCCAGATCATCTGTGCACAGAGGAAACCTGAAGTGCGGCTCGCCAATTGGCGGTCGGCCCACGTCCTCTTTGCACATTTCGTCGTTTGCTTTGCGGATGCGGAAGCGGTACTCGTTGTTGCCCATGAGACGCCGGATAAATAGCTGCGTCATGAACAAGGCGATGCCCTCCGTTACCCACAGGTCAGACCACTTCTGTGGCACAATGTTTACGCCGCACCATTGCGCGGCAATCGCGCGCACGAGGATTTCGGGGTCCGAGAATAGGGGTTCAATGATGTCTGGCGGGAACAGTAGCTTGTCGCTGCACAGCGTCAAGGCACATGCATCCACTACGGGCAGCTCGCTCGGAAAGTCAGCGACAAAGCATATGGAGTACGTTCCGTACGGGAAGAGCCCAAAGTCGCGCAAAAAGTAGTCGACGGCGCGCGTGATTGTGCGACAGCAGTAGGGGACCATCTTGGCCTTGCTTGGCAAGCAGAAGGCAACAATGGGCAGGCTCTGAGAGTCAGCACCCGTGTTGCCCGTTCTACCCGAGTCGCGCGCATCCAGAACCTGCGAGCGGTCGTTCGCGTTCTTTTCTTCGCCGGACGTTAGAATAACATGCTTGAAGGGACCTACGGCAAAGCCGACGTGCTGCGACGAAACGGGGCTGAACACCTCGAACTTCACGATCTTTTTCATTTCATCAACAGGATCGGGCTCCTCGTTTGGCACGGCATTGTTGCACACTACGACGAGCTCCGTGTCCGGGTCCGACACGTCCAGCAACTTCGGCACGGAAAACTCCATCTCCCACGTACTTAGCGACCACAAGCCGTCGACGCAAGGCAGCCAGCACGACGTAGCACGTCCCAGCGGTGAGTGCGTTGTGTAAACGTGGGCCTCCTTTCCGGCAGGGTCGACGAAATTGAGGCCGTCGTTGTCATTGTCCAGGAGGTGGTACATGATGCGGAGCGTGAGCGGCTCGTAGGTCTTCTCCTTCGTCGTGTGCGAGGCAATAAACGTGTTCTCGTCTGGCTCCGTGATCTCCACGGACTCGGGAATGTCGATCGCGAGTTCGCCAGGGCCCTCGCCGGACTCCTTGAACAGTGGGCCTAGCTTTTTCTTGTATAGCGTATGGCTGTGAGCGTCCCAGGAGCGCGGCCGCGAGGGTGGATCTGAGAGCATGTCGAAGTGGTCGAACGTCGTTTCAATGCCGTTCACAATGCACTTCTCGATGCGCATGCGGCGCGCGTCCAGCACGATCTGGCTGAGGTCCAGGGCCGTCGGCATGATGGTGAGCTCGGTCCAGCCCCGCAGCATCTTGCGGCGGACGTCCACATCCACAGCGACGCGCTGGTGGGCCACGCTGAACCCGCGGACCGAGGTGCTCATGGCTGATTCTGCGGTGCGGCTAGCTGAATTTCGCGGTCCACACAGGCAGATGACAAAGCCCGGCCGGCACCGTTGAGCACTCCGCTAGACGTCTAAGGCAAGCAAGAGGAACCTAAAAAAACAAAGCGCCGATGGCATGAATGGCGCGTAGACTTCATGCAATTGTTCTAGAACGTACAAAGGGTTATAGTCGTACGATTGCCACGCAACATCGCCATGTAGCCGAACCGAGGATCTTTCGTAACGCGCTGGACATGTACAGCCTTGTAAGCAGCTAGCGCGCACGACCGAATGCATTAGTAGCATTGCTTCGCATACGAACAGCGAAGGTGCCGCCAACGCCGGAGTATAGTTCGGTTACCGCCAACAGGTGCAGTATCTTTAGCAAGTCCCCTAACGTGAACTTGACGCCTGACTGTAGTCAGTATCTAAGCGACCTGAGAGCTCATCGGCACTTTAGCCGACGGCCTGTTTCGTACACAAGCTTACATATATTAAATACATGTGGGCTAGCGAGTGAATGGGCGCCTCATAGGAAATAAGAGAGTGTCGCTAGGGGGCCAGCAGCCAGTTCCATATGTCGGTCGTTTCAATTAGAGCGGCGAGAACTAAGGCGAATGCGGCTCCACCCGTGGCGAAGTTAGTCACCTATCTGAGGGCAATTGAGTCCGTAAGTCCGTAAGACTTGCGTGACTGATGAGCGACGGGCGGGAAAGAGCGACGATCAGCGCCGTGCTGTTGACTCCTATCGTGGCCACGCCGCGTGAGCCGTCCCGTTTCGGCGGGCGCGCTCGGCATGACCCTTGCCCGTGCCTCCACGTCGCCTTGGATCAGATAGGGAGTGCGCAATAGCTGTAGCAAGCGGGCCGCTGGCGACAATTCCTGAGCACGGCCCGATTTGCATGGTGCCCTGCGACCTCATGACGAGCCTCACCACAAGATACAAGATGCTAGTCAACCCAATTGAGGTCTAGAGGGGCGTCTCAACTCAGTCATTCGCTCATAAGTGTGACATAACGCGCCCGCGCAACGTCATCGCGCCCTTGCCCTACCCCAGTCAACGGGCCACCCAAACCTTCGAGTTCACGTCCGGCTACGGTGGCGACCATCAGCCGGCCACGATAACGCATATCTTTGAAGCGGCTTAAACAAAGACAATCCGCAGGGCTTAAGGCCGACCACCCCGGTTTCGGGACGGCAATCCGCAGCTAGTAAGAAGGGCTAGAGGGGGCCCATCGACCTTGCCGCTAACGTCACCTGATGTGGTGCGTTATCGCTCCCTGGGCCTCTGCCCTTATGATGCGTCTCAGCCACTAGCCGGTTCTGGGAACCGTGCCCTGCTACCCAGGGTCACCTCCCGCCCCCACCCCAATCCTATATATACCATCAGCACCCCGACACACCAACCATCCCCCTCCATCGCAACCTTTCCCCCACTCACCAATTGACCTCTAAATGGTGAACCCAACCTTGCTACTGAGCGCGCTGCCGCTGGCCAGCGTGGCCTCTGCCCTCTACATACCGCATGACGATGATCCGGCGTTCGCGAAGGCGCCCGCCGATGCGCCGGCAGACGTCGCCTCTGAGGAGGCGCAGGCGCACGCGGCGAAGCAGCTGCCCCGGAAGAAAGGCGGCCGGCCCTCGCGCAAGGGCTGCAAGCACAAGGCGCAGACGCTGCCCGTGGAGCTCACGCGCGGGGCCGAGGCCTACAACGACGCGCAGCGCGCTGGCCACAGCCAGCCTGAGCTGAAGGGCGTCATTTCGCATGCCGACGAGAAGGACATCATTCCGGACAGTTACATCGTTGTTCTGAAGGAGAACGCGCCAAAGACGGCGCTGGCCACGAACCTCGAGTGGCTGCTAGAGACGTCCGGCGTGCAGCTGCAGAACCTGCTGCAGCGTGGCGAGTCGCACCCGCTGGCCGCGACTGAGACCGGCTTCGACATCAAGAAGGTTTACGACCTGGGCTCAGAGTCCGAGGGCGCCGTCTCGGCGTTCCGCGGCTATGCCGGTAAGTTCCTGCCCCAGGTCGCCGAGCTGCTTGCTGAGCACCCCGACGTCGCGTTTGTCGAGCGCGACTCGAAGGTCCACACGCTGGCTCCGAAGGAGGAGGACCAGGCGCCGTGGGGCCTCGCGCGTGTGTCGCACCGCGACCCGCTCGGCCTCTCGTCGTACAACAAGTACCTGTACGACAAGGAGGCTGGTGAGGGCGTGACCTCGTACATCGTTGACACAGGTATCTACGTGGACCACGAGGACTTCGAGGGCCGCGCCGTCTGGGGTAAGACGATGCCTGCCGGCGATGAGGACATCGATGCGCACGGCCACGGCTCGCACTGCGCTGGTACGATCGGCGGCAAGAAGTACGGTGTTGCGAAGAAGGCGAAGCTCGTTGCCGTGAAGGTGCTCGGATCGGACGGCTCTGGCTCGATGAGCGACGTTATTGGCGGCGTTGAGTACGTTGTTGAGTCGCACCGCGCTGAGAAGAAGGAGAAGAAGGACAAGCTGAAGGGTTCGACGGCGAACATGTCGCTCGGCGGCGGCAAGAGCCCGTCGCTCGACATTGCTGTCAACGCAGCAACAGAGGCCGGTGTCCACTTCGCCGTGGCCGCGGGCAACGAGAACCAGGATGCTTGCAACGTGTCTCCTGCCGGTGCGAAGGGTCCCGTCACCGTGGGCGCTACTACCGTGAAGGACGAGCGTGCATACTTCTCGAACTACGGCAAGTGCGTCGACATCTTCGCTCCGGGTGTGAACGTGCTTTCCGTCGGCACGTACTCGCCGTCGTCGTCGGCTATCATGTCGGGCACCTCGATGGCGTCGCCCCACATTGCTGGTCTGCTCACCTACTTCGTGTCGCTGCAGCCCTCGACCGACTCGGAGTACGCCATTCGCGGCGAGCTCACGACTAACGAGCTGAAGAAGCATCTCATCTCCTTCGGTACGCCGGACCTGCTCACTGATCTTGATGCTGAGTCCCCGAACGTGCTTGCCTTCAACGGCGGTGGCAAGGACATCTCGGACTTCTGGTTCACTGGCGAGCAGGATAGCGACGACGAGGAGGACGAGTCGTTCCTGGAGAAGATCGGCGAGAAGCTCGAGCACGGCTACGAGAGTGTTGGCGAGATGGTTGAGGAGCTGCTGGAGGGGTCGCAGGAGCTCATCTCTGACCTGTTCTAAGCACAGTGCTTGATTGTCATCAATTCATTTCATTCCTATTATTATTATTATAACCAGCACCATTATATTATCATGAATTATTCACCTTTTTAGAAAGAAAAAGTATTGCAGCAGCAGGCATGAGGATGAGTGGCTTGTGTAGGTGAAGGAGTCAATGTGAACAGGAGCACGACGCCAGTGGCTGCAACTGCCCTCACTGGAAGCAAGTGCGAAACTCATCTCTCTCACCCGCGCCGGCCTGCCGTCTTATAAATGGCTTGTCAACAACAAAACGTTTCACAGTCTTACTATGCATGCTGGTAGTGTCCTTGTAGTGCCCTCTGAGCGCTTTGATTAGGATCATATTATGGTTCAGACCGTGCTGTGTAATTCTTTTTGCTCCGCGTAATGCGGTTTACATGGGTGTTTTTTATGCGCAGGCCTGCGGCGCGTACAGCTCAACTCAGATGGCATCATTCAAGTTGTCCTCGTTCAGCGAGTGCTTCTCGAGGAGCTTGTTGATATTTGTGACGATGCGCTGCGTCGAAGAGGACCGCGAGTTACGAGGCCGCGAGTGGTGGCGGCCGCGCGGGGGCGGGCGCGGCTCGAACACGTCGTCGAAGAATTCGTGTGCGTCCTGCTCACGGTCGTGCCCGAATGTGTGAGGGCTCACAAGTGAGAGACCCGTGTCGTTAATGAGCTTCGCCACGAGGCCGGTCCAGCCATTCTGGTGCTTCGTGCCAAGACCGCGGCCAGTGTCCGGGTCGAAGTACTCGTGGAACAACACACCCTCTTCGAAGTGCGAGTCGTAGTCGAACAGGTCGTTACCTCCGTTATAGGGCCGGCGGTTCGAGCGCTCATCGCGCGTGAACAGGCCAATGAGACGATGCTGCAAGTTCTCGGCGACCTTTGCCAGGTTCATCTCGTAACCATTTGGCGCCGGGTGGCGCACCTTGAAATCCTTGCCGTAGAACAGGAAGAAGCGCTGCAACGCCTCGATGAGCAGGAAGTTCGTGGGAAACCAGATCGGGCCACGCCAGTTCGAGTTGCCGCCGAACATGGGCAGCGTCGACTCGCCCGGCTCATAGTCCACGCTCCACGTCTCGCCATTCACATCCATGGAGTACGGGTGCTCCTTGTGGTACTTCGACATGGAGCGGATGCCGTACTCGGACAAGAACTCCTCTGGGTCCAGCATGCGCGACAGAATCCGCTGCAGCCTCTCGCGGTTAACGAGCGACAGAAGCAAGCGGCCCTGCTCACCGCGATCGCTTAGGCTTGCAATGTTACGGCTCGAGAGCTCGGGGCGGTGCTTGACGAACCACTCGACGCGGCGCGCAAACTTGGGGAAGCGCTTCAGGATATCGGCATCGAGCGTCATCGACGCAAACAGCGGAATCAGACCAACAAGCGACCGTACGGGAAGCTTCAGCTCGTTGCCCTCGCCCCAGCTGATTTTGTCGTAGTAGAAGCCGTCCGTCTCGTCCCACAACCCGGCCTCATTCGAGGCCTGAGACTCGCCATCGTAAGACATGGCGTCGGCGATGAACAGGAAATGCTCAAAGAACTTGCTGGCAATATCTTCGTAGACCGGGTTGTGGCGCGCAAGCTCGAGCGCGATGCTCAGCATCTGCAGACAGAAGAAACCCATCCAACCAGTGCCATCAGCCTGCTCAAGAGTACCGCCTGTGGGCAAGTCCTCTGAGCGGTTGAAGAGGCCGATGTTGTCGAGGCCCAGGAATCCACCCTCGAAGACGTTGCGGCCACCTGCATCTTTACGGTTGACCCACCACGTGAAGTTCAACAACAGCTTCTGGAACGTGCGCTCCAAGAACATGAGGTCCTCACGGCCGTACAGACGGCGTTCCATCTTGAATACGCGGTAGCAGGCCCACGCGTGGACGGGTGGGTTCACGTCGCTAAAGTTCCACTCATAAGCCGGCAGCTGGCCGTTCGGGTGCAGGAACCACTCGCGTAGCAGCAAATCGAGCTGCTTCTTCGCGAACTCGGGGTCGATCATGGCCAGCGGGATGCAGTGGAATGACGAGTCCCACGCGGCGAAGAACGGGTACTCCCATTTGTCGGGCATCGACAGAATATCGTCGATGTGCAGGTGGCGCCACGCCTCGTTGCGAACCTTGATGCGTTCCGGCGGCGGCGGCATGGCCGACGTAGGGTCGCCCTTCGCCCACGGCTCCCAGATGAACTCGTAGTACTGCTTGTTCCAGAGCATGCCAGCAAACGCCTGGCGCTGCACGGCGCGCAGCTCATCCGACAGCGGCAGCGGTGAGATCTTGTAGTAGAACTCATCGGCGTCATCCATGCGGTTGTCTATGGTTTCGTCAACCTCCTCCTCACTGAGCTCCTTCGTGGGCTTCTTGTTCGTGAACTTGAAGCGCACGACGACGGACTTGCCGCTCGGAATGTCCTCGAAGTGGTAGTGGGCGCCGACCTTCGTGCCCTCCTTTCTCGGGTTCACAACGTTCTCTTTCTGGTTGCAGATGTGCTCGTGGAACGCGTCCTTCGTGTACTCCGAGGCGTTTACCTGGTCCTTGCCCCACAGCTTCACCTTGTTGGACTCATTATCGGTGAAGAGCAGGTCCGGCCCGCCAACGAATTGAGCATAGCGATTGCCAAGTCGGAAGTGCTTCGTCTCCACGACGGATTTGTCCGACTCGCTCAGGTTCAGGTGCGGCTTCTCTCCCGCATCGGGATCGCCCCATCCCCACACGTTGCGGAAGAACACCTGCGGGATGATGTCGAGCGGCGCCGCGTCCGGACCACGGTTGTATGCGGTCACACGGAAGTACAGCTCCTCGGCGTTCGTGTCGGACTTCGCCGTCTCAATGTAGATGTCCCAGTAGCGGTTGTCCTTGAAGATGCCAGTGTCGACCAGCTCGTACTCGCGCTCGTTACGCGACCGCTCGCCGTTCACACGCCGCAGCTCCTCGTACGGGAAGCGCTTCTGCGGATACTTGTACAAGTAGTTCATGTACGTGTGCGCGGGCGTGTTGTCGAGGTAGAAGTACTCCTCTTTCACATCCTCGCCATGATTGCCCTCCGGGCCCGTGACACCGAACAGACGCTCCTTCAGGATATCGTCTGTTTGGTTCCAGAATGCGAAGTTCACGCACTCGAGCGCGTGCGTGTCACTTACCCCTGCAATGCCGTCCTCGCCCCACCTGAACGTGCGCGCAGTGGCATCCTCGTAAGTGAAGTAGCTCCAGGCGTCGCCATTCGACGAATAGTCCTCGCGCACAGTGGCCCACTGGCGCTCAGACAGGTACGGCCCCCAGCGTTTCCAGTACGCCTTGCGTTTCAGATCCTCGTTCAAACGCTCCTCCTCGCGCGTGAGATCATCTACAGCCGGTGTCGACTCGCGCGACGACGGGTTCTCCGTTCCTTCTCTGGACGTCTCGGTCGAAGCCATGTGTGTCCAAATGGTCCGGAAATATTGAGCTCTAGCCTTTATATTCCCTCCGGCGGGGTCGGGGTATGGGGGCCCGGGGTAGGGGGTCCCGGTGCCATGCATATCAATCAGCCGGGCTACAGCGAGGCCGCCCTTTGCTACCTACCTGGGTAAGCCGTATCCAGAGCCCTAGGAATTTGACGCAAGCGAGAATCTATAGCGCGTATTCAAATCTTACACAAGGCTTCGTGCCGTACTGCTTGCAACCTCTCGTACGTACACGACATACACGGACGGTGTTGTGTCGGTCTTCGCGGGGCGGAACAATATAAGCTCCGGTCCGTAGGTGCTGCCTGTCGCCCCATACACTCGAGCGTCGCTGGGCTAGGTCCCCCCACATTGAGCGATTAATTGATGTGTCACCCTCTCCTCAACCCTATGCCGCTGCAGGCTGGCCAAGGGTTCGAGGCTCCACGTTAACTGCCTAGGTGATGCGTGGCTACGCGACTTGTTACAAACCAGTGCTGCAGGCATAAGGCCAAATATATGCGGGCGCCTATTGGTTGTGGGGCGCCGTGCCAAAATTGACATCGCCTCATGTTGGTGTCTAGCACGCGCGTGCTCGGAGATCCCGCAGCGACGTGCTGCTACATACGCAACCGCGGCCAGCTGACGATGATAAATACGACTTAGATGAGGTACTTGAAGGCGGCCAAGATGGCCGCTAGAGTTCATTCACTTGGTCATTGCATCGGCAAGAGAGGTGCCGTACGTAGCCACAGAGCGAGGCTTCATTCAAAATGCGCCTCCGCAAACTAAGCTGTGGAACACTCACAGCCATAAAGGCACTAACTCAACACGCTTTCGTACCGACCTTACATTAGCGCATGCAAAACCTGGACCCTGCATAATCGCCAGGCGTTACGCAAATGATACTGATCGTTGAGTGGTTGCAGCCGGATTTCTAAGCTGCGCTAGAGCATATATGCGTAATTCTGCAGCAGTCCCCTGCGAGTGAGCAGGTTTACGGGGCCGAGCATGGGCCGCTGCGAATGTGCCCCTAAATATAGCTGTATATATATGCCGCAGTGACTAATCCGCCGACGTCGCCCGCTTGTTTCACCACAACAACACGTGCCGCGTAGATGCACTGCCGGTTGTTTACATTTCGCGTCGTGTGGCGCGCCCGGTCCTGCTAGCCTCAATAGAAACGGTTTTGGAGGCGGCGCAGCGATGGACCGCGTCTTCGAGAAGTCGCAGCCTGCGTCTCCGAACAGTGCGAGGCTGAAGCGCATGCTGCTGGGCAAGCAGAAGCGCCCGCAGCAAGAAGAGCCACGCTACTTCCCCTACGGAGGCGGTGGTGACAATATTGACGATCTGGCGAGCCAGTTCAACAGCTACGAGCCCGAGGAGCTCATGGTCGATACGCGTGTTCCCCTCGAGGAGACGTCGCTGAGCGTGCTGAAGCGCAACGCACGCAGAATCCTCGTCAAAGGCTCGAAATACGACGTGCCTGAGAACCTCGTCCCGCCGAACTCAAGGAACTCGTCCTTTGACCCGCCCTGCCGCATGGCCATGCCCGAGCCGGCCAAGGAGCCGGCCGCTGCGCCTCGGCTGCCAACCCCAAGTATCGACGGGTTCGCCCTGCCGCCCATGCCCGTCACCATGACACAGGCTGTTGACTCCGTTCGCAGCATTGCTCGAGCCACCGTTGTGCTGCGGCCGCTGGACACGCTGGCAGACTTGGGCGGCGATGCCTCGGTCCGAGTAGCTGTCGCTGCCGCGGAGCTGTGGCTCCTTATGCTCGCCCTGAATGTAGCGGCTCAGGCGACGCAGCTCTTGTGTGCACCAGCGGTCTGGCTGTTCAAGCTCTGCTTCTATCTTGTGAAATAGCCTTGCCTTTTCGCGCTCAGCGTGGCGCGTGGCCATGGCGCGCTTATACGAACAGCGGTGCTAACTCAGAACATAATGGCAGAACACAAGCTTTAGTATCATTGCGTTGGTAGTTCATGGCGTGCGTTGTGACTCACGTAGACCTTGCCAATTTTGTCTGTACTCATCAAGTATCCAGGAAAGCACTTCGCGCGGCGCGGCATCGAACACGCGACTCTAGTAATAAAGCTCGCAATAGCATAGACGCGAATCCATAATAATAGCACTATCAGGGTTAAATGATACTGGACAGCTGTAGTTTGAGCTAATTGGGCTGCCCCTCAGGTTGGGTTTGCCCACAACTAACCATGGAAAAATTCGAGCACCCCCGCTCAACATTACACCTACTAAACCTGGCCTAGAGTGTTACGGCGATGCCGCTACTAGCGCTTTCGGCCCATGCATACCGCAGTTGCCAGATGCCCGCAATTCGCAGGTAGCCTCCAGGCACCGCTGCATCGAGTCGGGGCTAGGGCCGCCTCGAGGTCGATTCCGTCTCCAAGCGATTCCGCGGCTGGGCCAGCAGATGGCAGCATACATTCTGCCAGGCGCAGTGGGGCAGCTCCTCACAGTCTCCGAATGGAATGAGTATAATGTTCTTGTCTATGAGTCCGAGTCTGGCGAGGTCATTGTCTGCAATGACGAAACGCTGCTGCAAGTTATTTCATTAGGCCCCTCGGCACGCAAACAGGAGATTCGCGCCGATTTCAATCCCGAAACTGGGTCCATCGCGATTTCTACAGGCGAGACTCTTATTTTGTATGAGGCCATTCAATCGTTCGGCCAGTTGCCGAGCTGGGTTCTGTCGTTTACGGCTACGGATGTGCCTGCGCGGAGCGTGGCTTGGCTTAATCGCGACCAAATCGTCGCATCCACGACTAATAATGACTGCCTTGTGTGGAGCGTTTCCGAGTTGCGCGTTTTGTGGTCGGAAAAGCTCTTGGCCCCGTCTACGGCGGGTGCTGCAGTCACTGTGGAGAGCGTTCCTGGCGCCAGTGCCTTTGCCACTCACGATTCGAGCCCCCTTGTGAAGCTCTGGAAGCGCAAAGGCTCCGCATACGACTTTTCGTATGTCCCGCATAGTGCGAACGTCGCCCTTTGTTGGTTCGCATCCCCAACCGTTCTCGTCACCATAGCTTCTCATACAGTATTCCTTTGGCGAGTTGCGGCGGCGTCTCTTATTGCATCTGTTCCTCTGTCCAAGGACGTGGACAGGCCTTTAGTGGCGGCGACGGGTCCCGAGTTCGTTTATGTTGAAACCGCGTCGCGAAGCGTTTGGCAGTTGGAGCTCAATAAAGACGGCAATGGGCCACATGCGAGTGAATGGAGCGGTCGTTTGGAACTTGGGTCGGCTGAACTGTGCTCGGCTGAACTGGGCTCTGGTGGTGCGCCGCTACTGTTTACGACTTCGCGCCGCATCTACTCAGCACTGCCCGCCGCCAAAACTATCGTAGTGTACGACTTTGCGCCCCAGCCCACGAGGCTCGGAAGCTTGACCGGCGTCATTGAGGGTGGTGCCAAATGTCTCTCCTCATCCGCAAACACAGTGCTAGCTGGAGCAACAGTACTAAAGAGCGGGCATGCTCCAAGCGTTCTCCCAAGCAGCAATGAGATTGTGCTGAACTGTGTCGCGAACGATTATTCTTTGGTTGCTACGAGCAACTTAGAGCTTTTGTGTTACCGGGACGGCGCCAGGCTCTGGAGTCGCCAGCTTGACGCCCAGCCCCTTGCATTAGCCAGCCACGAGTCCCTCGTAGTGCTTGCATACGCAGAAACGCTCGCTATCCTGAACATTGAGGCAGGCAAGACACTGCTCGAAAGGGCAATACAAGCAGACGCCGTATCCGTATGCAAGGCGAAGCTATTATTGCGCTTCAAAAGGCGTCTATCACTATGGACTTTTACGTCGTCTACAGCCACGCAGGTCGCGGAGCGTGAAGTGGAGGACGACCGTATGTTGACCGCGGATCTTGAGCTGGGCTCAGATCTCGCCGTGGCCGCTTTGCGAGGCGAAAAGACCGTGCTCCGGGTTTGGTCCGCCACAGACTCACTTAATGATGTCGCGTCTATTGAGCTCGGCGACAACGTTCTCTGCTTGAAATGGTCGCAGGACACGCACTTCTTAGCCGTGCTCACTGCGAAGAAGGTATTCGTGTACGCAACGACGCGAGCCGAGCCCCTTGTTCAGGTCGGCGAGGGCGGAACCTTTGGACTGAATCCAACCAGCTTGGCATGGACGGCGGACTTGCACCTAATACTGTTCAATGGCCAGCAGCTCATTTATCGCCGACCTGCTCTTGATGAGCTGGGTAGGCGCCTACTGGGCGATCTTGGACTCGGCCACGAAAAGAAATCTCTAGTAGACATCCACACAGCAGTTAATGCGGACTTGCCTGTCTACCACCCAAAGGTAATACTAGCATTTGTGCTTGCCCTGCGGCCCTCTGTTGCCTACTTTGTTCTCGAACGGCTGTGGCGAGCTCTGCGGTTTGCGGATACGACTCCAGAGGGCGTGGCCCTGCTTGATCCCCAGCTGAGTATGTCTGCGACTGAGCTGATTGATGCCGCCTCAACACAAGGCACTCCGTCATGGCCTGTACATGAGTTTGAAGACCGGCTCGACAAGTCTCGCCCGTTGCGCGTAGCTGAGGCCGAGAATGTCCTTCTACAACGGCTCGTGAGAACAATAGGCGACGCGAAGCAAGCCCAGCAGTTGGATAACTTTGCCATTGCGTACCAGTGCTTGTTATTAGAGGATGGTGCAGAATCGCCGGCGCGCGTATATGCGTGGCTGTCGCAATCGAAGCCCGAGCTGCTTAGCAGCATCGACGCATCCACGGACAAAAATTTAGCATTCTGGCTAGACAGTGAGGCGCTGGCCGACATCACTGAGCAGCGAGCGAAAGTGCGTTTTGCGAAAGAGCGTGAGCCGACGGCCGTGACGCTTCCGTACGTGGCGCTGCGCAAAATGAGCGTGCTCCTGACGCTGTGGAGAATCAGCGCCGGGCATCCTGAGCGCGAAAAGACGCTCAAGTTCCTGAGCAATGATTTTACAACCGAGCGCTGGCGCCTGGCCGCGCACAAAAATGCCTACGCCCTGCTCAGCAAGCACCGTCCTGAGTACGCGGCCGCCTTCTTTCTGCTCGGCGATTCCGTCACGGACTGTTGTCAAGTTCTCGTGAGCAAAGTGCGCAACTTGGAGCTCGCCGTGGCAGTGGCGCGTCTCTACGACGGGGATGCCGGCAAGGGCGTGCAGGCGCTTGGCGAGCGGTGGCTCGGCGACGATGCGTGGCTCAAGTTCTGGTGCGCGATGCTCACGAATGCGGACACGGCAGAGGTGCTCGACAAGTTCAGGGTAACAACGCTCTGTGACCCCAGGGCTGCGTTTATATTTGTTGACCAGGGCGGCCAGTTTGACGAAAACGTGAAGACGCAATGGAAGGACGCGCTGCGCCGCCGCGGCTTTGGCGAGCTTGTGTGCAGCGTTCTTGTGGACCCTCTCGAGCCGAAGGCAGCCCCAGCTCGCGCTGATGCCGGCCCCACGCAGAATCTGGACAAGGGCTCTGATACAGGCGGCCGCACGAAAGACGAGGACCCGTTCGAGGGCCGACCGTTGCCGGCGCACCTGAAGCCCGCACCGGCGGCTCTGCAGCTCGAGCCAGACATGAGTGCGTTTGGATTCTAGGTAAAACTAATTAGGCATTATTTTTGACCTGGCTAAAGTCGAGCTCAGGATGCATTTTCTTGAAGTTCTCGAGTGTCCGCTGTCTTTGCAGCTCGTCGCTCGTTGGGCGGCCCTGCTCCTTCTGCTGTTGATCGAACATCATCTTCTCCACGGCGGCGCGCGTGTCGGGATCCAGATCGCTGAGCTTCGAGTTCTCGGGCTGGATCTTTGTGACGTCGATCTTCGGGTCTGTGACGAGCACATGCGGCCACCATTCCTGTTGGTTTTTTTTCTCAAGGGTTAACACGAGCTCCTTCGTGTCGTCCACGCACCAAGTGGACTCCTCGGCGTTAATTGGCGCGAACAACTCGCCCTCAAGCAGGGTTTCGCCCGTGGCCTTGTTTTTGGCCGCGACACGCGTGCGCTGAAGCTCAACCTGCAGAAGCTTAGCGCGCGTGCCAGGCGGCACGGCTACAGAAACGGTGACGTCCTGCAGCGTTTGTTTAAACGAGCGCTCGGCTGCCATAACTGGAGAGCGGGGGAGAGGAGTGCCGACTAAGGGAAACAACCCAGCCGCGTCAAGCCCAAAACGCAGAACTTTGAGCACTGCGCAACGTGTTTTGCAATTAAGCATGTCTCGCGGACGCGAATTGACACGGCCCAAGCGCCCAAAATTCGTCACTTATCTGTGACTCGCATTTACGAAGGCGGGCGCCATTTACAGAAAGCTCTAGCTAGCGACCCGCGCAGGCGGCTAATTCAGCCGACGCACATCCAGTCGTTACGCAAATTTAGTTCCCATGCACATTCAGCAGCCGCGCGCACGCGCGAACGCCGCGTCACGAACGTTGCCCAAAGCCGTTGCCGGCGGCGATCAGAAGCGGCAGGTTCGTCCGGGGCTCCTAACGGCGCGCACGTGATCCGGGGCCTGAAGTAATGACCCGGCCCCCCAGTTGGCACCAGCTCAAGGTAGAGCCGTGCGCAAGTCGAAAGCCCCGTCTGCAGCTCTCGTCCGCAGGTCCACCGCGCGCTTCCCGACGAATTGAGAGCCGTGGCTGCTGGGATGAACTACTCCACCGAGGCGTCTCCGCTTGCGGGCAGCGGCGCCGTTGCTGGGGACCGGCGATCGCACCCGATTTCGGCCTACGCAGCAGCGGCGCGCGCGCCGCCCCCGCCACAGGCGCCCCCACAGGCGGCGCCGGCGCAGGCGTCGCAGGCGCCCCCTCAGTGGTGGGGCGCCGATGGAATGCTGCAGCCGGGCCAGCGCGCGCCGCAGGGTCCGCCCGTCTCACAGGGCCAGCAGCGCCAATTGCGGCACAACCACCACATGTCGCTGCCGCCGTACTACTACGCGAGCCAGGCTACGTCGCCCAGCCCGCAATTCGCCGTCGCGGCCCCGGAGCAGGCTCAGTACGCGGTCATGCCTGGCGCAACGGCCTACGCGGCGCAGCCTGCTGCCGGCGCTGAGTGCTATGCGCCGGTGCAGCCGCTGGTGTCCCAAAACATGCAATCGCAAGGTGTTCCGCAGGGCGTTCCGCAGGGCGCCTCGCACGGCGCATCTCTGAGCGTCCCGCAAGTAGCGCAGGGCGTGCCAATGATGCCACAGATGGTCGCACAGAACGCGCAGAGACAGGTTCCGCCGGCCGCGCCAGTTTCCTCGCAGGGCATGCAGTACCCAACTTATCAGGTCTCGCCTGCACCAGCGCAAGGAACACACTCACCGGCCATGGCGCTGTCGTCATTGTCCGTCACGCCGAGCGGCGTGCCGAACGTGCAGAGCGTGCCGAACCTGCAGGGCGTGCCGAACGTTCAGGGCGTGCCGAACGTTCAGGGCGTGCAGAATGTACAGGGCGTGCAAAATGTACAAGGCGTACCGGGCATGCAGAGCGTGCAGCAGTCGCTCGTGCCGTCTGTGTCGCCGCACATGACGCCAGACTCGCACTCGCCGCAGCCACGGCAGCCGCCACGCATTCGACGCGTGCAAAGCTGGGCACAGCTGAAGCCCGTCATCGTGCAGCACCCGAAAAGCCGTCGCGCCATGCCGGACGGCGGCTTCATGAGCCCGCTGCTTGCTCTCACAACGTTTCTTCCCAGTACGTATAGCATCTGCGACCCAACCTTCCAGTACAGCCAGGCAAAGAACCCGCGCCGCGTGCTCACGGAGCCGTACGAGGCGCAGCTGAACAACGGCTACGACAATGCTGAGAGTGACTACATTTTGTACGTGAACGACATTCTCGGCAGCGACGAGAACCGGCGCTACCTGGCACTGAATCTACTCGGCAAGGGCACGTTTGGCCAGGTCGTGAAGTGCCAGAACATGGCCACAAAGGAGGTCGTGGCCGTGAAGGTCATCAAGAACAAGCCTGCGTACCTGAACCAGAGCATGATGGAGGTGTCCATTCTCGAGTATATTCAGCAGAATGTCGACAAAACGGACTCGCACAACCTGCTGCGGCTGAAGGACAAGTTCATGCACAAGGGCCACCTCTGCCTCGTGTTCGAGCTGCTCAGCTCGAACCTGTACGAAGTGATCAAGAAAAAGCAGTTCCGCGGCCTCGACATCAACGTCGTGCGCACGTTCTCGCAGCAGCTCCTAAGCTCGCTCTCTGTGTTAAAGGGCGCGCGCCTCATTCACTGCGACCTAAAGCCGGAAAACATTTTGCTGAAGCGTAACGACGGCACGGCAATCAAAATCATTGACTTCGGCTCGGCCTGTCACGAGCGACAGACCGTCTACACATATATTCAGTCGCGGTTCTATCGCAGCCCCGAAGTAATTCTCGGCCTGCCTTACACGTCCGCCATCGATATGTGGTCGCTCGGATGCATTGTGATCGAGCTCTTTTTGGGTCTGCCCATCTTCCCGGGGTCCTCCGAGTACAACCAGTGGAGCCGCATAGTGGAGTCACTGGGCCTGCCGCCGCGGTGGATGCTGGACATGGGTAAAAACACGAGCAACTTCATGGTGCAGACGCCGCAGCGCGAGTGGCGCATGCGCACGATCGAGGAGCAGAACCAAACGTTCAAAACACACGAAAAGGAGTGCAAGCAGTACTTCGCGACCACAAATATCCGCGACGTCATCATGAGCTACCCGCTGCCGCGCAACAACATGAGCAAGGCTGAGGTTGCTGAGGAGATGCGGCAGCGCGAGGCGCTGTCGGACTTTGTGCGCGGCCTGCTCAATTTCAACCCGTTCGAGCGCTGGACGCCGCAGCAGGCGCTCATGCACCCGTTCATTTCGAACCAGCAGCTCGTGGCGCCGTTCTCGCCACAGCCGGCGCCGCAGCCCGTGCCAGTTCCGCAGATGCAGATGCAGCCGCCCAGCGTGCCCGGCCAAGCCATGGACGCTACGGCCGCGCCCGTGGACGCGGCAGCGGCGCAGTTGCAGACGCCGTCGCGCTACCGCAATGCGCAGGCCATGGCGCACGCACAGGCTCACGCGCAGCAGCAGGTGCAGGCCATGGCGCAGGGCCAGCCGCCGGCGCCAGCCCAGTCTGCGGGCCAGCAGCAGTACATGCCCGTGCAGTTCCCCGTCGTGCCGCAGCAGAACGCGAAGCCGAGCGGCGCGCCGCCGCCGCGCACGGTGCGCACGCGGCTCATGCCGCAGCCGCTGCGCGGGCGCTCAGCGACGATTGGCCAGGTCGCGAACATGGTGCCCGCGCCGATCCAGCAGGCGGCGATGCGCGTGGACCCGAACCAAGTGATCCGCAGCCGCGACTCCCCAGCATACCTGCCTCCGCCGAACTTCTTCCCTGGCGTGTAGTCCCTGGCGTGTATTCCTTGGCGTGTAGCGCCAGTCGCGGCCCGCGGCCGGCCCCCGTCAGCGAAGCGCGAAAGAATGCGCGCGCAGCAGCTGCGGCGCTGCCATTTGCATAATTCATACTCATTACATTGAACATACGGAACGTGAATATGTATTACTGAACGACAATTTGAATCTCGTTGAGCTAACCAGACATTGAACACTGAGCATAGGGCCCAGCGCATCTGCTGCGGGCGCGGCTGTTGCACGCTTCTGTGCTCGGCGGCTCGTATGCACTGCGTCGTCACCCCATGCCCACCACGCGCAGGGGGTACGGGTATCTCCACGGAGGATCGTAATCACGCCCGCCCTCCGCTTATCAACGGCCTATAAGGAAGCCGCTTAACCGCACAGTATCTGCCGGCAAACAGTAGGCATATGAAGGTTGCAGCGGTGCTTGCTGCGTGCGCGGCGTCGGCGTACGCGTTCGACGACGAGGCGACGCTGCAGGCGAAGTGGGGCTCGGACTGGCCGTACATGGGCATTGCGACGTTCGCGCATCTGCCGACGAGCCGCTGCCTTGTCGAGCCGGAGCAGGCCTTCGACGTGGGCATCATTGGCGTGCCCTTTGATACGGCCGTGTCGTACCGGCCCGGCGCGCGCTTTGGCCCGCGCGCCATCCGCGCCGCGTCAATGCGCCAGTACTACCTGCGCGGCTTCAACCCGCGAGCCGGCATCAACCCCTACAAGGACTGGGCGACGATTCTGGATTGCATGGACATAAACGTGACGCCCGTGGACAACAAGCTTGCGCTGGCGCAGATGACGGACGCATTCACGAACCTGCTCGAGCACCCGACGGTGTCGGCCCAGCACGGAAGCGTGCCGCGGCTCGTTGCGCTCGGCGGCGACCACTCGATTGTGCTGCCGCACCTGCGCGCGCTCGCAAAGCACCACGGCCCGATCAGCGTCATCCACTTCGACGCACACCTCGACACCTGGCTGCCGACGAAGTACCCGTCCGGCTGGGACCAGAGCCTGGGCAGCCACATCGACCACTTTACGCACGGCACGATGTTCTGGATGGCCCACGAGGAGGGGCTGCTCAGCGATACGTGCATCCACGCGGGCCTGCGCTCACGGCTCAGCGGCACCGACTTCGGCGACTACCTCGACGACTCGAAGCAGGGGTTCGCGCGCATCACGACAGACGACATCGATGACCTCGGCGCCGCCGGCATCCTGCGCAAGATCCACGAACGCATTCCGAAGGATGCGCCCGTGTACGTGAGCGTCGACGTCGACGTCATTGATCCGAGCGCCGCGCCGGGCACGGGCACGCCCGAGGTCGGCGGCTGGACCACGCGCGAGCTTATTCGCCTGCTGCGCGGCCTGTCGGACCTGAACATTGTCGGCGCCGACGTCGTCGAGGTCTCGCCTGCGTACGACCACGCCGAGAACACGGCGCTCGCGGGCGCGCAGATTGCCTACGAGATCATGACGTCCATGGTCATGGGCCGCTCGGCGACGGTGCCCGAGGTCGACCCGTCGCGCGCCGAGCTTGGCCTGCCGCCGCGGCCGTACGGCGTTGTACCAGCCGCAGAGGGCGTCGGCACCAGTGCTGCTGCTGCTGCTGCTGCCGCCGCCGCCGGCCACAGCGAGCTTTAAGCTGGACCAGTACACGAGGTCCGCCCGCTCGCCTGCCCGCTTGCCTGCCAGCTTGCCTGCTCGCTCGCCTGCTGGCGCGTTAAGTTTCGTATCGTTAGAATTCATTCTGCTACTTAAAGGGTCATAAAAAACATGCAAAGATCAGTGCTCGGCCGCTGGCGCCGGCGCCGCCTGTACGGGCTGTGTCCACACGACGTGGGTGCCGCGCTTAGCCACGAGCCCCGTGCTGGGCAGCTCGTACTCGTCGAGAATGCGCAGCAGCTTCTGCTTCAGTGCGTCCTGCTCCTGCGGCTCAAGCGCCGTGATGTAGCTGCGGCTCATCCAGTACCGCCACAGAAACTCGGGCGACTCAATGACGGCGTCGTACGCGAACTTGCGCTCGCGCATGGGCTCGAACAGGTCCTCACAGCTCTCGAGCACCTTCACCCAGTTCATGTGCCGGTACTGCGGCACGTCCATGTCGTAGGTGTACATGAGATTCGTGATGCGCGCCTGCCAGCCATTGGGGTCCATCGTCGCGAAGTTCTCGTAGTTCCACACAAACACGAGCGAGCCGTGCGGCCGCAGCACGCGGCGCAGCTCCGTGAGCGCCTCGCGCGATGCAAACCAGTGGAATGCCTGTGCTATGTAGATCGTGTCGAAGCTTGCGTCCTCGAACGGCAGCTGCGTGCTCGACGCCTGCACAGCCGGCACCTGCGGCAGCTTCCGCTTGAACGTCTCAAGCATGCCCTCGCTCGGCTCAACCGCCGTCACCCTCACTGTCGTCGGCAGCGCCTCAAGGAGCTGCGCTGTGAACTTGCCCGTGCCGGCGCCAACCTCAAGTACGTCGTGGCCCGCGCGCTTCGCTGCGGCGCAGGCAACTGCCTCGGGCGGGTAGTTCGAGCGCACTGCATCGTACAGCTTGTGGTTCGCCGTGAACGACTTCTGGCTCACAGCATGGACGTTTCGTAGAGGAGCGCTTCCCGACATTGCGCGCACTAGCAGCTTGCTAATTGGTGGTCTCGTCGTGTTCAGAAGTAAACGCATCGCCGTTGATCGGTGTTGTTTGATGAGAGGCGTTAGTTCGGCGTGTGGGACTGCGTATAAATGGGTGCGCTGCGCCCTAGCCCTTGTAACGTGGGGAAGCCGCGGTCGGAGAAACTCGGATGCGAACGAGCGCGGCCGATGCGATCACCGGATTTTTGCTGGGGCCGGATTATCCGGGCGCGCAAACTCGTGCTAAGACGGCCGGTAAAATATTGGAGTAAAGGGCGAGAGAGTAAAAAAACAAAGAAAACAACTCCAATCCACAAAAAGGAGAAAAAAGCGAGGCTACCAGGGCTCGAACCTGGAATCTCGTGATTCGTAGTCACGCGCCTTACCGATTTGGCCATAGCCCCTTTTCTTGTGTATCTACGAATGTGTATCCCTTCTTGTAGGCTCAGCGTGTCGTTACGTCACGCCTGTAACGCGACGGGATTCCGTGCTACGAAAGAAATGTTTGTGCGGCCTTATATATATAATGTTGCCGGACCCCTTTAAACAAGGGGTCCTGCGCAGCCATGCCTACAATAGACACATTTAGCGCGACGAGCGCCGTGTCCGCCTTCAAGACTGGTGCTCACGTGCGTGAGATGCGGGCAAGTCCGTATGGCGTGCCCTGGGCAGACAAATCACGATGCCGCGAATCTGCAAAGCTAACCAATGTCGACCGCAGAGACGCCGAAGTTCTTCTCGCAGCCGTTCAGGTTCCTGCGGTACGCGTCGCACCAGCGGCCGCACATTGTGCTGTCGTTCATTCTCGGCATCTCCGGCCCGCTCGCGGCCCTGACGCTCTACTCCGCGCGCGAGAAGTACCTTTACAAGGACGCTCCGCTCATTCCGGTGTCATACCCGCTGCCGGGCAAGCGCAACCCGAATCTGTCCGGGTACGACGACTAATTTACAAAATGCCTCCCACGGTCGGCATGGCCGCGGCACGTTTGCCTGTTCAGTGAATCCATTTAGTTAGGTATGTACAGTTTGTGTTTAGAGCGGTAACCCCGACATTCCAGGGACCTATGTTGGCGCTGGGCCCGACCAGTTCTACTAGCGTTAGCCGTTTTGCCCAGCTCTGGCTAGTTCTAGCTGCTCGCGCTCTTGCCGCGCCGAGGCCGGCCGCTTAACGGCAATTAGTGGCGCATTTCGGGTGCGGCCTGCGTCCTTCTATTTACCACTTGTAGTTCGCCGTCTGCACGAAGTCCTCCTTGATCTTCCAGTTTGCGAGCGGGAACCACAGCTTGCGGTCGAGGCGCTGCTTTATGCGGGCCTGGCGCGCATCACCCACAGCCGCCGGCTTGAGCACGGCCTTAACATGCACATTTGGGTGCGTGATCACGCCCGTGCGGCCGCGGCCCTTAGCCTGCAGCTGCTTCTCGTCCTCGCCGTCCTTGCCGACCCAGATTTGGTCCACAACAAGCTCCTCGGGCCGCAGGCCCAACTTACGCGCGTCGTCCACGCCGCGCTCCAGCATCGCACCGATATCGCGCGCCATGCGCCGCGCCGAGAAGTGGCACTGCGTGATCGCCTGCTCGAGCGGCATCTTGCGGAACATGCGCAGGAACATGTACGTCTTCTTCCACGACGACTTGATGCGGAAGCTCTTTACGTACACGGACGGCTCGAGCGCCCGCTGCTCGTCGCGCGACAGCGACAGGCGGTACTGCTTGCCGTCGTGCGCAATCACTTGGTTGTTCACAAACGTGCCGTTGTTCTGCGCGAGATTGATCTGCGCCAGCTTCAGCTTCAGCGGCGAGAGCAGCGTCTCGATGCCCTGCGGTGCTGGCTCGAGCTTGTCCTTCACCTCAGGCAGACGGCGCAAATCCGCGTTCGAGTTAAACGCGGCCTTCTCGTCCTCGGCCACGGGCGCCTTCGTCACGCCCTCGTAGAAGGACCCGGCGCCGCCGCTCTGCAGCCGCACGCCCCGCAGAGCCGCACGCGCCGGCGTGACCAGCCGGGGCCGGATGAGTCCCGCAGACGCAAGCAGGGACCGCATTCTACCGAGTATACTTTAAATAACTTGCCGGCGAATGCTGCTAAAAATTCCGGCAGCGACGCTTAGACCCCCATGTCAGCCAGCTCGCCAAATGCAGTCACGTGTGCGGCCGCGCGGTACGGCTAGCAGGACCCTCCCTGCCTGCGGCGAGGGCGCCTTGGCCGGCGCGTCCACCTTCCTGTTCGAATCGAACAAACCTCCCCCCATCCCCCATCCCCTTCGACCAAACACGGGTTTGTTGCGCCCCAAAGCCGTGCGAATCGAAAAATGGCGTCGGCCGTGTCGTTTCTCGACAAGAAGGGCAAGCCGCTGCTGTCCCGGAACTACCGCGGCGATGTGCCGATGAGCGCCATCGACCACTTCCCCGTGCTGCTCATGGAGGCCGAGGACGAGACAAGCGTCGTTCCGCCCGTGCTCAGCCACGCTGGCGTGAACTACACGTATCTTTCGCATAACGACTTGTACATTCTTGCTCTGAGTCGGGGCAATCCCAACGTCATGGAAATCATGCTGTTTTTGCATCGCCTCGTCGACGTATTGACCGGGTACCTGAAGGAGCTGGCCGAGGAGAGCATTCGCGATAATTTCGTCGTTATCTACGAGCTGCTCGACGAGATGATGGACTACGGCTTCCCGCAGACGGCTGAAACAAAGATCCTGAAGGAGTACATCACGCAGCAGCGCCGTATCTTCCAGCTCGTGAACCCGGCGCTCGGCCGCAAGACGCCGAAGCCGCCCGTGGCCGTGACGAACGCCGTGAGCTGGCGGTCCGAGGGCCTCACGTACCGCAAGAACGAGGCATTCCTCGACGTCATCGAGTCCATCAATATCCTGTGCTCGCCGTCGGGCCAGGTGCTGCGGTCCGAGATTCTCGGCAGCGTTGTCATGAAGTGCTACCTCAGCGGCATGCCCGAGCTGCGCCTCGGGCTGAATGACCGCGTCATCTTTGACCACCTCTCAAACACGGGCGCAAGTGAGCCGACGAACGCGCGTAACAAGCGCGCCATAGAGATGGAGGACGTGAAGTTCCACCAGTGTGTACGATTATCCCGGTTCGAGTCCGACCGCACAATCAGCTTCATCCCGCCCGACGGCGAGTTTCAGCTCATGTCGTACCGGCTCAGCACGAACGTGAAGCCGCTCATCTGGGTCGACTGCAAGGTGCACAAGCACCCGAACTCACGCATCGAGATCGTGGCCCGTGCGCGCGCGCAGTTCAAGGCGCGCTCGACGGCGAACGACGTGCAGATCGTCATACCCGTGCCCGAGGACGCCGACAGCCCGCGCATCCGCGTGAGCGGCTCAAGCTACCCCGGAACGGCAAAGTGGAAGCCCGAGCAGTCGGCAATCATCTGGAAAATCAAGCAGTTCGGCGGCGGTAAGGAGCTGAACCTGCGCGCTGAGCTCGGCCTGCCCATTGTGACGGCCGACGAGGAGCAGGCCAAGCGCCCGATCCAGGTCAAGTTCTCCATCCCATATTTCACGACGTCGGGCATCCAGGTACGATACCTCAAGATTGTGGAGCCGAAACTGCAATACCAGAGCTGGCCCTGGGTGCGCTACATCACCCAGTCCGGGGACTACGCGATCCGCGTGTCGAACGAACGCTAAAAAAAGTATCCATTGCGGCAACGCATCGCCACTGTAATCATAACCTATTCTAACCCGGTTCTGGTTCATGGGCACGACCTAAAAAGATAGGGCATGCGGCGGCCGCAATCATCGCTAGTAAAACAGCAGGTCTCTGCTCGCACTCGCACTAGTCGCACGTACAGATGGCGGCCGTATCCGCCGCACGGCTCCACCAGTCCTCGCCGCTGAACACTTAATGCAAGTAGTACAATTTCATGAGTTGTATGTCGGCGGGGGGCAGTTGCGCATAGTTAGCGCGGGCCTGCTGCGCTAGCAGACGGCCGCTAGCAAATAAGAGAATGTGACATTGAAGGTGTTATGAGTCTAATTTGTTAAAAGTTCGTGCAGGCTAATGGCCCTTGCAACAAGCCGGCAGTTAGTGGGAGAACAGGTCCTCGCCTCCTGTCCTCCTGTCGTAACCGCCTAAGTCACAGTGCCCAGTGAAGCGCAGCAGTCACCAAGAAAGTCGTAGATCGTAATATGAAATCGTAACGTCGTTAAGGCCTCCCCACTACCTACTGAGTGTCCAGGATGCGCAGTACTTTTGCGATGCTGTTCACCTCCACTTGCGACCCGCGCGCGTTAAGGGCATCGACTACTTCCCCGAGGTCGGCGCTCCCGAACCGCGGATGTCGCGAGAGTGTTTTGTAGGCAGCCTGCGCAGGGATGTAGGTTCCCTGGATGCCGGCCGGCGAGCGCTTCGACGAGATGGCCGAGCAGAACAGCGTGAGCATGGGGTCGAATCGGCACTGTGAACAGTTCTGCGGGTTGCCCGTGCACTCGCCGTCGTTTTTCTGCTCTGGCTCCGTTTTGATGAGCACCGGCGCGGGCGGCGCGCTGCCGGCCGCCACAGCCAGCGCCGGCCCCGCCGCGGCGGCTGACCCCGCGGGCGACCCCGCGGGCGAGATCGACGCCGACGAGAACGAGCTCAGCGGCGAGCCGAGCGTCACTGTGTCGATAGCCACGCCGGCCTCCTCACGCGCGGCCGACGCCGCGCAGATGCACACGCTATTGTCCGTGCAGAACCCGCAGCGGTCCTTCGGCGTCGGCGGCAGCGTCACGGCTAGCGGCCGCCCAACACTCGAGCGGCGGCGCTGCGAGAACATGGACGTGAAGTCCGTTTCGAGCGACTTCTGCCGCCGGCGCAGCGGCACGGGCGGCTGCGACCACGAGGTGTTCACGAGGTCCAGTGGCGAGGATGTGGGCGGCGGGTTCACGCGCACGACGCCGGGCGACTTCGGCGACTCCGGCGACGTGTTCGACCGACTCGGCCGGCGGACCTTCGGCGGCGAAATGCTCTGCTCGACGGGCAGCTTCTGGTCCAGGACGTGGTCGAGCAGCTCGAGGCCGACGACGTCGGCTGATGTCTGCGGCACGCCGAAGGGGCTGCCGAGGGGCTGCGACTGCGGCGGCGAGCTCATGCCCAGCGGCGACGCACCACTGCTGAGCGGCGAGATGGCCGCGGGCGACACGGGCTGCGGGCTCGTGGGACTGCTTGGCACAATGGCGACCTGCGGGAACGCAGCGATGCTCTGCGGCGTGCGCGGGTCGGCCGACGTTGGAGGCGAGTGCGAGGCGTTCACCTTTTCCTTGCGCAGGTCCTCAATCTGCTGCTGCATCTGCAGCTGCTGCTTCTCGAACTGGCGCGCCTGCTCGGCGAGCTGCGCCTCGAGCACGCGCACGGCCTGCGACTTGCGCTCGCGGAACGCGCGCTGTGCTTCTCGGTTCTGCGCCTTGCGCCGGCTCGGCGGAACCTCGCTGCTCGGCTTGCGCCCGGGCTTCGGGCGCGGCGGAATCACGTAGTTGCGCGAGATACTTAGCTTCGGCTTCTCCGCTGCGTGCACGGAGCCCTGCTCGGGCATGAGTGGCCGCGGGGATGCCGGCGGAGTGGACTTCAGCATTATAGGACGAGGCGATGCGGCACCCATGCGGCACAGACTCTGGTCGGAGGAGAAGGTGGAGCGGAAATGACAGAGATTGATTCGATAGATTATGCGATAGGGGAAGAGGCTTGATGAAAATGATACCCGCGGCTAGGGTACTGACCGGCATCGGTTCGCGAGTACGGCGGCCAAATAGGACCAATCCCGGCCCCCTAGCGGCGCCAGGGTCAGTCTGCAAGAGGCTAGCCGGGTTTCAGTCTCACTTGCTAGGCGCACAAACGCGCACCCTCGCCGCGCGCCGGCGCCACGCAACGAACTCAATTGGCCGCTCGCAGCTGGGCCCTTACCCACCGTCAAATGGAACGGGCTGCAGACGAGCGGCGTCACGTCATCATGGCCGCGCCCTTACTGGCCAGCGAGCCCCCAGGCGTCTCGGCCTTCGAAGCCTCCTTCGTCCGCCGACGCAGCGCGGGCCGGCGTGCTGTCGAGCTGAATGAAAATGGCGGCGTTTCGAATAGCTCAAATTTTCAGTCTAATGCGTATTGCACGGCCGCCTTAACCTTTATAAGAGTAGTAGCTAGTGAAGCGGCGAGTCGCGTCTTTTTGCAGTATGGCTCGCACCGCTTCGTACTGCGCGCGAAGCACGCGCCGCCGCAAATCGTCGTCTTCAGCTTGTCGTGTTCTGCATTATTAGTGATTTACTTCAGGAGCGAGCTCATGTGACTCTGCTCTGAAACCGATGCTGTTCTTCGGCTGCCAGAGGCTCCTACTAGGCGCGACCTGTCGACCGCGCGCAGCGCGCATTGCGACGCGAGTGCCGTGCCGCACTGCCGTGTCGCGGGCAGCCAAAAAGGTCGCCGGCGAGGGGCCGCCGACGCCGCAGCAGCGCGCCGCGTCGCGGTTCCCAAAGTTCATGCAGCGCTACGCGGACCGCATCGTGAAGGCGCCCGTGTCCCACATCACTTCCTTCCTCATCGTGCACGAGCTCTCGGCCATTGTGCCCCTCTTCGGCATCTGGGGCGCCTTCCACTACATGGACTACACGCCCTTGGGGCTTATGCCGGACTGGGTCGTGCAGAAGGGCTCGTCGTTCATTCGTGGCATGGCCGAGCGCAATAACTGGGCCGTGCTGGCCACGGCCGAGCGGGGCTCGGCCGCAATTCTGCAGGGCGCGGCCGCGTACGGGATTGTGAAGGCGCTGCTGCCGCTGCGGCTCGCGTTCTCGCTGTGGGCGATGCCGGGCTTTGCACGCTGGTTCGTCATTCCGGCCACGACGCGGCTCGGCGCCGTGCTGCGCAAGCTCCGCAAGCGGCCATGAGTCACCCCGTCATGAGTCGCACCACCGCCTACGACGGCCTGCATTCACACAGTGCTATGTCTAATGATGAGTCTTTTTTTTTTGTAGATACCCCTTGGCTGTACAGCGCCGTTCCTGCTCTAGTTCGGCTAGCGTGTGCTCAAATGCAGCCCCGCCTCTAAACACATGCTATAGAATACGCCTCTTTGGGCATATAGGTGGCGCGGCGGGCCCATCTCAAGCTTCACGCCGCCGGGGCCCATCACCAGCACCTCGTCATACTCGGCAATCGTTTCTAGACGGTGAGCAATGCATATTACGGTGCAGTCAGCGAACTGAGTCTTTATTGAGCGCTGGATGTGCTCGTCCGTTTCCTGGTCCACGGCCGCGGTAGCCTCGTCCAGCACTAGGATCTTCGCGTTGCGCACGAGCGCCCGCGCCAGCGCCAGCATTTGACGCTGCCCTAGGCTGAAATTTGTTCCTTCGGCCTCGACTCGTGTCTCAAGACTCATGTTCTGGCGCCCCAAAAGCGGGACTCCTGCTCGCTCTAGGGCGCTGTTCAGCTTCGTGGTATCGTGCTCTCCAAACGGGTCCAGGTTCGTGCGGACGGTTCCTTGAAACAACACGGGCTGCTGCGGAATGACTCCGATTGCCTTACGAAGACTGCGGAGCGGCAGCTCAGCAATGTCCTGCCCGTCAATAACAATTTTGCCGCTACTCAGCTCCACAAGGCGAAACAATGCCGAAATCGTTGTCGTTTTGCCAGCGCCAGTCCGGCCACAGATGCCTAGTTTGCGGCCGCCGTGGACTTGGAACGATAAGTCGTGCAACACGTCGGGCAGGTCGGCCCGATACCGCAGCGACGCCGACTCGAAGCAAACGTTTCCTTGCCGCGGCCTCCAATCAGCCAGCTCGCGGTCCTGCACACCCGTCTGCAAGCCTCGGTGGTCCTCTGCCGCGACACTAGTCGCGTACTCGTCAAGGCGTTCGACGGAGTTCAGCTGGTTCTCAAACAAGGCGAGCTGAGGGATGAGTCCTGATATGGAGAAGCGTACTGTCGGTAGGATCGAGAGTAACATGCCGATCTCTGACGCATTCAAATCAAAGATCTGAAAAATCGCGAGGAAAATTGTGACGAGGGTCAGAATCTCACACAGAAGCCCATCTCGCAAAGCGACCCAAAAGTGGCTGGCCTCATTGCACTGCATCGCCGCCATGGAGTCATCGAGCCGCTCGTTCAAAATGCTTTGGCTCTCCTCCGTCTGTGAAAAGGCCACAATGACCTCCTGTCCGTCTATATGTTCGCTCAGACAGGCCATGGAGCGACTGTCGTACAGCATCTGAACTCGGTTCAAATCCCGAGACGTAGGGCGATAGAATGCCATGGCCGTCAGTGCTATGGCAAAGATTGGAATCAGGCACACGAGAGACCACGGCACGTAGACGAAAATCACTATAACCGAGGCCAGAAGTGAGAATAGAGACGTGAACGACATGCGCGCAAATCGAGGAATACCCGTGTCGAGATTGGCCAGGTCTCCAGTGAATCTCATCATGAGCCGACCTAACGGGTTCGTCTGGAAGAACGCCATGGGCGCATGGTACAGACCTTTCAGAGCCGCATTATGGAGCCTCGTGGATGACGCGGTGGCAGAATAGCTCATCAGGCTCGTAAACAGACAGAAAAAAACGCCTACAAGTGCAGCAACGAGACTATACATGCCAATGTTGAATCCAAGGGGTTTGTGGAATCTGTCACTGGTCCACCAATTGAGAACAACGTTCGACATGGACCCCGCGCATGCGTAGCCCATAACCATGAGCGTCATAAGCGCAAAAATGCTGAAGCCCCACCACGAGTTCAAGCGGAAGTAGCGAACAAGCACCATGTTGTCCACGCTTCCTGTGGCCCGCGCTTCGTCAACAATCTGTCTACTCGTCTCAACGACAACGCCGCTGTTCTTCTCCGGGTCATGGGTGCCAGAAGCTTTGTTTTCGAAGCGCGCATCACTATGGTCGATGTTTTTGGGCGCCGATCTAGCAAATGTTGTGGACTCCGAGGCATCTTGACCCTCTACCTCCTCCTGTTCAACGGTGCTCGGATGCACATACGGCGGGACTGTTGCATTCTTGTTCTGGCTTTCTACCCTCAGTTCATTATCGCCACTGACCTTCGAAAGTTCAAGTGCTACGTCTTCTCGCAAGGCTAAGTCACTAGATGCCGACTGTGTGCAACTTCCCTGACCATCCACATAGATGACGGAGTCGGCATGCGGCAGAAGCTTCAAATCATTTGTTGAGAGCACAATGGTCTTGAAGTTCCGCACGAGTCCCAGAAGTTCGTCAAATATATGATTGCCGACCTTGGCGTCCATTGCACTGAGCACGTCATCGAGTATTACCAGATCAGCATCGGCGTACAAGCAGCGAGCTAGCGCGAGACGTGCCTTCTGACCCCCGCTTAAAGTGACACCGTTTTCGCCCACCTCAGTTAGGTCACCGTCAACAAATTTCGAGATGTCTGACTTCAATTCACACATTCCGATGACCCTTGCGTACTTGTGAGCATCCCACTCTTGGCCAAACAAGATGTTGTCTCTCACAGTAGCATTTTTGGACCAGAGTGACATGACACTGGAGACGCGCACCCCTTGGGCGATGGCCACAGACCCGGCAGATTTAGGGATCGTATTTATGAAACAGCTCAGCAACGAAGTCTTGCCCGAGCCGACTGCGCCGACGACCAATGTTAGTGATCCGAAACGTATATCCGCATTGACATTTCTGAGTACGGTTTTAGGAATCGTTTTGGCAGTCCCCGGCTCTGCATCGCTGTCGGCATTAGAATCGGCGTCGCTTGACTCGGCGTCGCCTGAGTCGGCATTCTCGCAATTCGCATCTTTGACAAGCCACGTAAAAGATGCGTTACGCACACGAGCGGCAACACAATCCCCCGTTTCCGTATGCAGGGCCTCGATATAGACTGGAACCTCCTGGAGCCGAAAGAATTGGTTAAGTCGTTTCCAAGCAACCCAGGAATCGGCAAGCGCTGACATGCAAACGCTCATGCGATCAAACATCGGCAGGAATACTTCGAATAGGGTCAGCGAAGGAAACGCATCGGACGGCTGGATGCCACCGCTGATAATGCTGTGGACACTGAAACTCAAAGCACCAGCCAGTGGCGGTGAGGAAATTAATACAGCAATGCTGAAGCCATCGGACATCCCGAGGAGTCGTATGAAGCGCGTTTCGAGTGACCGCGCTTGTTTGATCATTTTGAGAAACGACTCTTCCCAGCCATAATACTTGATAATGTTCATGTTCTTGAGCGTCTCGCGCGTCAGCGATAGACGCCTGTCTTGGTACGGCATAGAGCGTTGGCGTAGGGTCGCTGAGACAAGAGACATTAATGTGGAGACGAAAAGCGCCACGAAGAGGAGGCCCACGCCAGGCAGCCCCGAGACGCCAATGTTATAAATGAGGATGCCGATTGTTGCACCCAGAAACAGGGGGAACACGAGTAAAGTATTGATATTCGTCAAGGGCATTCCTGCGCGGCGACAATCGTTCGAGCTGAGGGTCGTGATTCTGGCGGCCGAGAAGTCGTGTCTTTGCTGCGGACTCAATCGTAGCATTTTGTCGTGTACGGCGGCCATCAGGATGATACGCGCGTACTCCGATAGCATGTAGGACAAGTATATATTGAACAAGTCCGAGACTATCGATATGATATTGAGTGACGAGTTCGCGATCGTCAACCCCACAGCGTACCCGTGGTCGGCCTGGCCATGCAGATCTTCGAGGTGCTCGGCGCTCTGAATTAGCTTGCGCGAGACGACGGTCGTGCATACCACGCAGGCGGTTGCGAGTACTTGCATCAGTAGGCTGAATACGAGGTCCCCGCGCAGTGCGTATATAACGGCCCACACCTCCATATAAGCCGCATTATGACCTTGCGAGTGCCGCCGCAGATACGACTTATATGCAGTAAAGCGCTTTTTCAGGGAATCTCTCGTGGGCACCAGCGGGATATCCTCAGGCACGAGCACGCGATCATACCCGGTTCGCATGAGGCTGTCCATCCAAGACCATGTAATTCGGTTGAACAGGCCCTTGTCTTGGAGATTTGGGGCGCGCTCATCTGGAATAGGCCTTATGTGCGACGAGAACAGGATTCTCGAGACGAGATTATGTTTTTGCGCTATTATGGGCTGCGTAGCCATCCAGATGAGGCGCCGTGTTCTATAGCGAGATCGCGATCTCTATTTCGAGGCTATCTGTGTTAAGTACAAAGCGCTGCTCGGCGTGAATCGGCTTGACCCGGTGTGGGGCAAGGGACGAGGCGCGGCAGCGAGATCATCTAGCTGTCGTCATCATCATCATCATCATCACCCTGCATGAAGGACGCGCTGCCGATGCTCTCGATGCTCGCGCACTAGAAGGGATCAGATGGCAATAGTCTAGCGTGTGTACTCAGTAACGCTATATAAATAGCCTTTTTATTTAGCCTCTTCGTTTGGGTCTTCGACGAACTGTTCGATAAGCGATCTGCCCGACAGCGACGAGTTTCTCTATGCATATAATAACGTCGACCAAGATTTAAGATCGCATCCTGCTCCACACTGTGTGTGCACTAACAAAATTGTTCCGAAACACGTAGGCTTTTCGTGCTTCCTTTTCCATGCGGTTACGGGCCTTTATGCAGATGGTTCGTATTAGTTGTACATTTCCAATTCAGTGGAGCTCGCCAGTATAGAAGTAGTAGTCGGAGAAGTCGTGTCGCTTGACTGGGACATAAACGCACCCGTCGCGGCCCAGCCGCGCGCCCGTGCTGCCCTCGGCGTCCACAAGCTCCCAAAATTCGTGATTCGCGCGTCGCACATTGAGGCGCGAGCCAGCCATCTTCAGCTCGAGGCCCGGAAGCGGTGGGCCGAGGACGACGCCTGGGAGCTTCGCTGCTGAGCGGTAGTCTCCAATGACGGTCTGGCTCAGAGGCAAGCCATCGTTCGGTGTGTAGACATGCACGACCTGCGTGCCGCTGAGAACATGCAGGCTCGCAATCTCGCTGTTGTCTAGCCACTGGTACGGGTTTCCGCCCGTTTCCGTGTGGATGAGGCGCACGGGATGGAACCCAGGCAGCATTCCGTTGCGCGTGAGCGCGCCCTTCGCGAGGCGGGCCCGCCGCACACCGTAGTCGAGCCATTTGAGGACGTTAAAGTCGTCCGTTTGCTTCACGAGCGTGCGCATGGCCTCGTCGTCACTAACCAAAACTGTGGGCCGCACGCGCCGCAGCAGCGTCTGCGCGCTCATGAGCGGGCCGACCTCGGCAAAGGCAACCTGTGCCTTTGCGCTGAGCGCCGTCAAGATGGCCACGAGCGAGTACACGGTGAGCGGTCCCGGCGCCAGCAGCACCGTGTCGGCATCGCACCAGCGGTGCTGCGCGCCCAGCGCCGTGAGCTGGCCCGCAATGGCTACGCCGAGATCGACCTGCGAAATGTGCTGCTTGCCGACGCGCATAGCATCGACGGACGTTGGCTCGGCCTTGCGCCCGGGTGGCGCGTCTCCCTCGGCCGTGTGGCCGAACAGAGGCACGAGCACGGACGTGTCCGCGTCCTTGCGGATCATGATCCCACCCACACCATCGGCGAGACGGAAGTCTGCTTGGTAAAGCACGGCGTCGTCCGCGTCGCCGGCTGCCTCAGCAGCGTCATCGGCGGCGGCCGCGTGCACGGGCGCCATGCGCGGCACGCGGCCCGAGAGCACGACGGCCAGGAACGCAATGAGCGCTTCAACGCTGACGCCGAACGACATCTTGATCTCGCCGCCGGCCGGGTGGCCCGCAATGGCGTCCTGGATGCGCGCCACGAGGAGCGGCAGGTTCTCGATGGGACGGATGCTGCCGGCCTGCGACACGTGGAGCAGCCGGAACGAGCCGACCTCGTCCCAGAGGTCCACGAGCCGGAACTGGTTCAGCGGGCGCATAGAGCCGAGCAGGGCGCGGCCGTGCTCATTCGCCAGCGAGCGGTAGACGGCCGACTCGCCCGGCTCGTGCGTAGAGCTCAGCGACGCCTGGTGCGTCACGAAGTACGGGTCCACATCCTTGGGCGTGAGCTCTATGTATAGGTAAGCCCCGACAATGGCCACGAGCAGCAGAATCCAAACCAGCATGCGGCGGTTTCGGCGCTCGACGGGGGTGTGTCGGTTTGGGGCAGCGCCCGTGTGTGCTGGGTAATTACGCTGGGTAATTACGCTGTTTAGGGTTGGCTCGGCGCGAAGACGACGCACGGGTTCGTTTGGGCAAGCACAAGAGCATTCGCGGGTAATCTTTACGAAGCTAGCAATCATGAACGAGGTCCTGTTCTCAGACTTGGATAGTAGCGCATATCGAATTACGGAGTTATTAGCATGAAGCTTTACATGCATTGAGAGGCGGAGAAGTCATCATTAGGGGCTTCGCCGTTCACACGGCGGCTTGCCACGACGGCAGAAACGATGAGGAGGCAGGTATGCGTAGCCAGGCCGTACGCGGGTGCCATATGCGGGTGCCATATGACTGGCTCATGCCGAATTCGCGCCGCACGGCTGCGAATAATGCGCCAGGTAGCGGTTACTCGGGCTGAAGCGCCTCAACTTGGGATAACCGGTCACAGCTCCTGCGGCAGCAAGAAACAGCAGTCTTAGGCCGTCACGTAGTACCTGCTTTCGTCCGTGATGGACGCCTCGGCGCGCAGGTTCACGACGGGTGTGCGGCTGCGGCCGCGCGTAGACGCGACGTGGCCCTTCGCGATCTCCTCGACAATGCCTGTGGCCAGCACCTGCAATGTGAGCGGGTCCGAGCCGAGCGGCAACAGCACGTCGGCCTGCTTCTTCGTGTCCTCGATGTAGTCCTGGTACTCAGGGCGGCAGTGGTCGAGGTAAGCCTGCAGCAGATCCGACAGCTGCATTCGCTGCTGCTCAAACGTGTCGCGCATGATCCACTGCGACAGACGCGTGTCTGCGTCGACGTCGAGGTACAGCTTCAGCCCCGACCGCGCGCATAGCTCCGCATTGTAGAGCGCATAGTTCCCGTGCACAAAGACGACGAGCGCCTCGCCGGCGGCTTCGAGCTCCTCGAGCTCGTCAAGGTCCGCAAATAGCTTCGCGAAGTCGATGTCCGGCGCGTACTTTGCGCGCTGGTAGTCGGCGAGGTCGATCGAGCGCGTCTTCACGGCACAGACGTTCGCGGCCTCAGACTGCACACGCTCCATGAGACCCTGCGAGACCGTCCGCTTGCCGGCAGCATGGCCTCCGGCCACGAGCGTCAAGTACATTTTCACTTAGCCGCGCGACTGCTGCTGCTGCTGCTGCTGCCCAACCGTTGTCGTCGCCCACCGCTGGGCCGTAGTAATCCATGAGTGCGGTGGGCAAGGGGAATTTTTTTGACGGGCCGAGCGCTGAAATTTGTGCCTCGCCATTCGCCGCCAGCCGCAAGCTCAATGCTATCGGACTTGGAGGCGAGCGAGCTCGCCGTCTCGGACAAGGTCCCTGTGGCCCGCACGTTCGAGGAGATGCGGCTGAAGGATGACCTGCTGCGCGGAATCTACAACTACGGCTTCGAGGTGCCGTCGGCCATCCAGTCGCGCGCGATCACGCAGATCATTTCCGGCCGCGATACGATTGCGCAGGCGCAGTCCGGCACGGGAAAGACGGCCACGTTCACGATTGGCATGCTGCAGAGCATCGACGCGCGCTCGCGCGACGTGCAGGCGTTTGTGCTGAGCCCGACGCGCGAGCTGGCCGTGCAGATCCAGCAGGTCGTGCGCGCGCTCGGCGACTATATGAAGGTGCAGTGCGCTGCCTGCGTCGGCGGCAGCCGCGTGAACGACGACACGAAGAAGCTACAAAGCGGCGGGTCGCAGATCGTGTCCGGGACGCCTGGCCGCGTGAAGGACATGATCCGGCGCCACTTCATCAACACGCGCCACACAAAGATCCTCGTGCTCGACGAGGCGGACTCGCTGCTGGAACAGGGGTTTGCGAAGGACATTAACGAGATCTACCGCGTGCTGCCGCCGCGTACACAGGTCGTTGTCGTGTCGGCAACAATGTCGCCGGACGTCATTGCCATGACGCGCAATTTTATGACGGACCCCGTCAAAATCCTTGTGAAGCGCGAGAAGCTCACGCTGAAGGCGCTGCGCCAGTTCTACATCAACGTCGACGCCGAAGAGTGGAAGTTCGACACGCTGTGCGACCTCTACGACACGCTCACAATTACACAGTCCGTCGTCTTCTGCAACTCGCGGGCAAAGGTCGACTGGCTCGCCGCGCAGCTCAAGAAGGCCAACTTCGCCGTCACCAGCATGCACGGCGACATGTCGCAGAAGGACCGCAACCGCGTTATGGACGAGTTCCGCCAGGGCACGTCGCGCGTGCTCATTTCGACCGACGTGTGGGCGCGCGGCATCGACGTGCAGCAGGTCTCCATCGTCATCAACTACGACCTGCCCTTCAACCGCGAAAACTATTTGCACCGCATTGGCCGGTCCGCGCGGTACGGGCGCAAGGGCGTGGCCGTGAACTTCGTCACGCGCGACGACGAGGACGAGTTCAAGCAGCTGCAGAAGTTCTACGACATCAAAATTAAGGCCATGCCGGCCAACGTTAGCAAATATATGTAAGAATAATACTCAGCCCCTGGAATTACCCACTGGAAATACTTGCAACATGCATGTTTGCGGTTTGCGCGCGCGCGGCGGCGCGACGTTGTGGTAGTGGCGTCATCGGTCTAGGGCTCGTCTTTTTTTTGTTTTTTGTTTTTTCACAAACCGTTGAAAAGAACGCAGCATACGGCTAAGCTGACAGGGAACTTATGAAGGCATTCCAATGTGGGCCATTGTTATTAATTTGCCCCTGCAGTTAAGCCGTCTCTTCTCGTTGCCAAAGCAGGCATTTGTCTGACACAGCCCACTTCAATTTTTCTTGCTACTGCAATGGGAGCTGTGTCGGGCCAGCCGCCGGAGATTGTGGACCTCACGTCTCACGAAGAGCCTCCTCCGCGCTCGCCACATAGCCACGCCGATAACGCGACCGCAGGAAGGCCAAAGCGCAGGCTGTATGTGTCGCTGTTGGACGACGGCGAGGCCGATGCTGGCGCCGCCACCGCCGATGACGAGCCCGAGGTGATTGAGACGCATAGCGTGGCGCGGCGACGGCCCGCAAACCCGACGAATCCCGCGCGAATAGGCGACTTGCCGGACGCGCGGCGGCAGCGGCGGCCGGCGAAGACGCGCCGTAGCGCTTTTAATGACGACCTCGAGGTCGTGTCTGAGCGGCAACTCACGCCGCAGGACCGCCTCCGCGAAATCCAGGAGCAGCACCGCCAGGGCAAGTCTGTGAACCCACACCAGCGCAGCGGTGGCAACGAGCAGAGCCCGCAGCATCCCGGCAGCCTACCCGGCTCGAACGCGGCCATGCTATATACCCAACACCTACTTGGCGGCCCGCTCGGCCCTATCCGTGGCCGCCTTATTGTACCGCCGCGGCCGCACCATCAAGCGGCACGCCCGCGCATTTGGCACACGCGCGCCCCGCTCGCCGCACCCGTGCCGCTGCCGGGCCTGCCCATGAGCAACCTGCACGAATCGCTGGAACAGCGCGACTACGAGCAGGCGCTGCTACGGAGCCTCGAGGAAACGTCGCGCCGCCGCGAGATCGACCGCACGAAGCTCATATTGCCGCCGCCGGCCACGCCGGCGCATGACGGGTTCACGCGCTCGCTGGCCGTGGCCGAGCCGCTCGTCTGTGTGCGCTGCGAGCGCGAGCTTGGCAAGCCCGACCCTGCTGAAGATGGCCTTTCTGCAGAAACAAAGCTGCAGCACAACAAGGTGTTTGTGCGCGGCTGCGGCCATGTGTACTGCGGGCGGTGCACTTACGCCATGCGGCTGCTGCCGCCGCAGAAGCGCGCGTGCCTGCCGCAGTGCCGCCAGGTGTCTACAAAGAAGCGGCGCGTATTCCGTGAAGTGTTTATTTGAATGGGACGGCGTATTGACCTCCCTCGCATCGGCCCTGTCGCATTGTTTATTTATGACCTGTATTTATTATTTATTCGCCGAGCTGTGTGCCCTCTTCCTGCGGCGCCCCGCCGGCCAAAAATAATTCGCTTAAAGACTTCTTCGCTTGAACGCTTCGCTGAAAGGCGGCGCTCAAAGGCGGCGCTCAAAGGCGGCGCTGATACTCAGCGGTTCGCCCTGCAGTGGGACTTAGTCAGCGTGTTTGTTTACTTTGGACGTGCATCACCACGTCTAGTAAACAAGACGAAGCCAGACCCGCCGGTCGCCTGTGTGGATTGACTGGTCCCGCATGCACGACTCGAATTTCAAGGTCTTTGTGCGCTGCCGCACGAAGAACCCGGGCGCGCCGCTCGCCTACGACGTCGCGCCGCCGGCGGACCTTGTACGCAAGGGCGCGGGCAAAAAGTACTCGTTCGACGGCGTCTTTGGCGCAAACCAGGACCAAGCCGCCGTGTTTGAGGCCTGCGCCCTGCCGCTCGTTGACGAGTTCCTGCGCGGCTATAATGGCACCATGTTTGCCTACGGCCAGACGGGCACGGGCAAAACCTACACGATGACGGGCGATTGCCGCGCGCCGGACGCGCCAGCAGCCGGTATCGTGCCGCGCGTGTTGCACTCCGTGTTCAGTAAGCTCGAGGAGTCGCAGCGCGAGGAGTGGTCGCTCGAGCTGCGGTACGTCGAGCTCTACAACGAGGAGCTGCGCGACCTGCTCGACCCGAGCCCGCCCACAGCAAAACAGCGCGGGTTCAAGCAGCTGCGCATCGCCGAGAACCAGCTCACACACTCGACCGAGGTCTTCGGCGCGACGAGCCATGCCGTCACGTCGTGCGCGAGCGCGCTGGCCGTCATCCGCGGCGCGCAGACGCGCCGCCAGACAGCGGCAACGGCGCTGAACAGCGACTCGAGTCGCAGCCACACCGTGCTCACGCTCGTGCTTGTCGTACGCGAACCGGTGAGCGGCATGGCCGTGCGCTCGAAGCTGCATCTCGTGGACCTCGCCGGCAGCGAGAGCGTCGCCAAGTCCGGCGCCTTACGCCAACGCGCCGTTGAGGCCGGTGAGATCAACAAGAGCCTGCTTGCGCTCGGCCGCGTCATCGAGGCGCTCGTCGATGCCGAGAAGGCGCCCAACAACAAGCCGCGCTACGTGTCCTACCGGGCGTCGAAGCTGACGCAACTGCTGCAGGACTCGCTCGGCGGCGCCACAAAGACGAGCATGGTCGCGACGGTCAGCATTGCTGCGCAGGACGCGGACGAAACGCGCAGCACGTTGGACTACGCGCTGCGAGCAAGATCGATCAAGAACCAACAGCAGACGGAGGTCGAGCTCCTGGATACACTGCCCACTATCAAGGAAATGAGCCGGCGGCTCGAGGAGGTGCAGTGCGAGCTCACGGCGCAGCGCACGCGCGACGGCTGCGTCTGCATCTCGACGGCGCGGTTCGAGCAGCTCGCCGCGGGCGAGCAGAAAGCGGCCAAAGTGCTAGCGCAGCACGAGACGGCCACGAGACACGAACGCGCGCGGCTCGAGCAGGTCCAGGAGGAAAACGCGCGACTCGAGACGCGGCTCGCAGCGCTCACGGCAGAGCACCGCAGCTGCTCAAACGCGGCCGTGACGCACACACGACTGCAACAAGCAGTCACTAATTTGAGCAACGCCTCTCACAAGCACGCAGTCATGACCACTGAGACGTGCGAGGCGCTGTTCGCAAAGCTCGGCGAGCTGCCGGCCAAGCTTTCCGCGTCAGTGGCTGAGCTGCGAGCCACGCTCCAAAACCCGGCTTCGAGTAGCATGGCTCATCTGCAAACGCAGTGTGACGACAGCATTCGTGATGCAGTCAGTGCTCGTAGTGCTGAGTGCACCGCTCTTGTTACTAGCCTTCTGCAGACGGCGGAAACGCAGCTCACGGACTCTATGACGAGCCTAATGACCGCGTGGCAGAAGTCCGCGCAGGATCTGCACCGCCCGCTGAAGGACGCCGCTACGCTCACGGCGCATCTTGCCGAACAGATCGAGAATATTCAAGAGCGGGTTGCTCAGGAGCAGGCCGCAAATACCGAGGCCGTGGCGCTGGCGCGCGACCTCATGGCGCGCGAGCAGGCGCATGCGCAGGCCCTGAAGCAGCTGCAGGAGGCGGCTCAGGACCGCCAGGCGCTTACTCGACGGCTCATCGACTCGGGCAAGGCCAGTAATGCGCAGCTGCCGCTGCTATCAGCGAGGACTACATCGGCCGGTGAGTGTGTGGCGAACATTGCCGAGGTGCTAAAGCACCCAGAGCCCAGCTTCAATTCAAGCGCACCGCAGCAAGGGGCTGCACCGCTGGCTGAGCTGGCCAGCCAGATTCCGAAGACCATTACTGGGCAGTTTGGCCAGCTCGAAAGCGACGTCGCTACGCGCGTGGATGCCGTGCTTGCGCACTACGGCGAGCAGGTGCACCTGCCAGAGAGGGAACGGCTCAAGGAGAGCACGCGAGCGCTTGCCGGGTTGCACACGAACGTTAAGCAGGCAGTCAGCCAGTTCAAGCCTGAAGTCACTGGCCTCGCGGCCAAAAACACCGATATAGCGCTGGACATGGCCAAGTTCCAGCAGCAGGCCCGTTCAATGCCTCCGAGTCCGCAGCGCACGGCCATGACAAGCGGGCGCAGCCCAACGCGCAGCCCCACTCGAAGCCCGCAAAGGCGCGCCGCCGTACAGCCGTCGCAGGGCAGTCCGCGTAAGCCGAAGCCGCCACTAGGAGGAGGTATGGAGACGCGACCACGTCCTGGCAGCGGCCCGACGCAGCGGGTGCTCGCACTCGGCCGCCCGGCCAGTAATGAGGCGAGGCCTGGGGTTTTGAAGGATATTGGGAACCAAGTGAACGCGCAGCTGCGCATGTCCGATAAGCCACTGCTCGCGCCGTCTCAGCAGTTTTTCGAAAGCTCGCGGTCCAGTCTAAGCATTGGCCTCAGCCGACCCGCACCACGACCTCAACTGGAAACAGCACTGAGTGCGCAAAGGTCTCCGCGGCGCGGCGGATCGCCGCTCCAGAAGCGCACTAGACATGGCTAGGCAGCGGCGCTCCAGAAACCCACTAAACATGGCTAGGCAGCGAGCTTCTGTCGTGCCGCCAGTTCGTCCTGCATCGCGACAGCTTGATTGTGGTTGGGGACGCACTTATTTATTTCTATTTATTTGTATTGTTACATTAATGCTTGCGAATCTGGATGTGTTAGCTATCAGAGGTATTTTTCATTTTCTCCGCAAGGTTCACTCAGATCAGGTCTGTGAATTAAAATGATTCATCATGCTAGACTTACCGTTTGGCATGCACGCTCGCTCGGATATGGTCACTTTGGACCATGGCGTATGCGTGACTCGAAAACTGTCCGAGCCAATATCACCATAAAAAGCGCGTAGAAGAAGAAAGACTAGAGTTGTGAGGGCTCGTCGCTAGTTTTGAGTGCACTCTTATAGCAGTATAGCGTGTGTATGCTTACTGGGCATATGTAGTGACTTTCCGTGAAGGTCTAACTAACTGACTCCTAAAGCCCCAAGTCAAGTCGTTAACCTAATAAAGTGGCTTTTATTGGGCGCAAGTTCCCCCAGTAGGTAGTAGCAATATAGAGCAAAAAATTGAAGGCCTGCGCGGGCCGACTAGATCAAAAGATGCGGGGCTTTCTTCTCGCCGAGGGACCCGCAATGGAATTGCGTATGGGCGCCGCACTCCGCAAAGCGTGCAAGTGCGGCGTGCCCATCTCACGCAAGACTAGCAGATATGACATCAAATGAGAACCCAGATAATACCGCAGGGATCTTCGCGTGCATAAGAGTCACCGCTTGGCAGCGCGCGTGGAGAGAGCTCGGCGGCGCGAATGACTTGCCTCTCAGCAAACAATTAGGTGGGTCGGCATAACCCTCGCCTTACCCCGGCCCTATTCCAGCTCCGGGGAGATCGGTTGTCGTATCCGATCAGGACAACGTGGGGAAGGCCAGTCGAGGGCAATATTCACGACGGAATGCGCAGCTTTAACTGCTGGCGTCGACAAGCAGGTTTCCCAAGGTTCTCTAGGCCCTGACGAGCCGGATCAGCCGATAGGGTGGCGGACGCTCGGGCAGAGTTTTTCACTCAGCGACGTTGACGTGCTCTCACGTGTGCAGATTATGCGCCCGCCTGCATGGAGGCGTGCGATGGTGTGATTGAAAAGTGAAGCAGCCTCCGAGATGGCGACACAAATTAAGTAGAGCACGCTCTAAGCGTTATCTTTGTTCTGGACATATATTACAAGACCAGATCGAGATCGGCCTTCACCCGGAATTTCTCGAGTCGCATATCCGCGATACGAATGTCAAACCAAGGCGCCGCGTACGGCGCCCCCGACCGGGCTAATGAAAGCGCTGGCACATACGCAGAGAGCTCGCCGTCATACTCAAATTCCCCTTTATATGAACACGAGGTCGAGTGGACATACGAGCAGACGAACCCGAGCATAAGGGATCCCGTGAGGTGGGTATTCTCGGACCTGTGGCACCGCACGATCCACTACTTCGTGTCGATGGTCCCGTTTGCTACGTGGATCTATCGGTACAACCTGAAGTGGCTCTACGGAGACCTCATTGCGGGTATCACTGTTGGCATTGTTGTTGTGCCGCAGGGAATGTCCTACGCCAAAGTGGCGGGCCTGCCTGTGCAGTACGGCCTCTACTCCAGTTTCATCGGAGTGATGCTCTACTGCTTTTTTGCCACTAGCAAGGACATTAGCATTGGTCCTGTCGCCGTCATGTCCGCCGAAACGTACAAAATCACGCACAAGGTGCTGAAGGACATCCCAAGTCTCTCGGAGAAGGACCTTCCTATGATTGCCAGTGCGCTTTCGCTGCTGTGTGGCGGCATTACAATGGGTCTCGGTGTACTGCGCCTCGGGTTTCTGCTCGAGTATATCCCCATGCCCGCAGTGCTGGGATTCATGACGGGCTCGGCCTTCACGATCGCTGTCGGCCAAGTTCCGTCCCTGTTTGGCATCAATAAGCTGCTAAACACACGCGACGCCGCTTACCTTGTGATCATTCACACGCTGCAGAAGCTGCACAAGTCGAACGTGAATGCCGCGTTTGGGCTTGTGAGCCTGTTTGTGCTGTACCTGCTCAAGTTTGGCTGCGGGTATCTCGAGAAGAAGGACAAGCGCCGGAAGTGGCTGTGGTTCTACCTGAACACAATGCGCTCAGCGCTCGTGATTATTTTCACGACACTGATCAGCTGGGGATGCTACCGCATCTACGGCAAGACCGACATCTCCATGATTAAAACGGTCCCCCGCGGACTGCAGGATGTTGGCGTGCACCCTGTGCGCTCGGACGTTGTCTCGGCCTTTGCGTCTGAGCTTCCCATTGCCGTAGTCGTGCTTCTTCTTGAGCACATTGCCATTGCGAAGTCTTTTGGCCGCATCAACGAGTACCGCATCAACTCAAACCAGGAGCTCATTGCTATTGGCGTGGCAAACCTGGTTGGCCACTTCTTTAATGCGTACCCGAACACGGGATCGTTCAGCCGCACTGCCCTGAAGAGCAAGTGTGGCGTGCGCACGCCGCTGGCGGGAATTTTCACGGGCGCCTGTGTCCTCGTCGCCGTATACGCCCTGACTGACGCGTTCTACTACATCTCGAACGCGGCGCTTGCAGCGATCATCATTCACGCTGTAGGAGACCTCATTGCCAGCTACAAGGCGACGTACAAGTTCTTCTTGGTGTCTCCCGTGGAGTGCCTCATCTTCTTTGTGGATGTTGTGTTGTGCGTGTTCGTGACGCTCGAGGCAGGCATTTATTTCAGCTTCGCCGCTTCGCTCGTGTACTTGCTCCTGAAGCAGACGTTCCCCATGGGCGAGTTTTTGGGCAAGGTCGAGTTCACGCAGCATGTGCAGAACCAGCCGCTCGAGGAGCCTGACCTCGAGGTGAAGAACCTGCCGCCGCTCGTGACGGCGCCGATGGCGGCGGCTCGTGCTTACCGCTCAAAGTTCAGCAACTTCGTGCACAAACACCGCAAGACGAGCAGCGACAAGCCTGCCAGTGACGACGTGGAGCAATTCCAGAAGGACGCGAAGCCCGTGGCTGAGGTCAAGAGCGTTGACGAGAGCAACATTTCGAGCAACTCCGGTGCCGTGAGCGTGCGGCGGGGCGACATCGAGGTCCTTGAGGACGCGGTTTTGCCTGAGGGCTCGGGAGAGCCCACGCATCCGTATACGAAGCCAGTGGTGCTAAATCCTGGAGAGGTCCGCACGAAGTGGTGGCCGCTGTCGCACGACAATGTGAACCCGAACATCCGTGTGACGCCGCCGCCGCCGGGGATTCTTGTTTACCGCTTCCGCGAGTCACTTACGTACCAGAACGCGGCGTGGCAGACGGAGCGCATTGTGGATTATGTGCACAAGCACACGAGGCGCAACATGGATGCGCAGCAGATGCGCGACATCAAGCTTGGCGACCGCAAGTGGAACGACGGCGGCCCGCGGCACCTGAAACCTGCCTCCGAGGAGGACACGCGGCCGATTCTGCGGGCCATCGTGTTCGACATGTCGTGCTCGCCGAACGTGGACCTGACGGGCGCGCAGATTTTGTGGGACTGCCACCAGGAACTCACAAAGTATGCATGCGGCCCCGTGGAGTTCCACTTCGCCGGGATTCTGTCCGAGTGGTCGCGCCGTGCCCTCGTGAATTGTGGGTTTGGCGGCGACGCGCAAACCTTGCCGCCGCAGACAAATCGGCTCATCGAGATTGCCGAGACGCGCTCGCGCTACGGGCGCAGGGACGCGGAGGCGCACTACGAGGCGCAGATCGAGCAGAAGTACGACGAGGGCTCAAACAACCGCGACCCTGAGCAGGGCCCGCGCTACGCGCCGATCGTGGACACGACGAACTGCTACTTCCACTTCGACATTCCGGATATTGTCTAAAGTGTTTGCGCGCGCCGTCGTCTATTTATTTATTTACAGCTTATCTTGTACAAGTTAATGACACACATGCCTTGCTTTTTGACGCGCAGCCCGGTCTGCGCCTTCGAGCGTGTCTGGCGGCTGTGGCCAGTGCCGGGCTCAATGCCTCGCCAAATGCTTTCTTCGTTTCGGCATAGGCAGCTTCGTAATGCCTGGCGCCGGTGTGCCGGCTGACGTGCCGATCTTTGGCGTCGGTGCATGCGAACTCGCCGTCTCGAGACGCAGAGCTACAGCACCCCCGCCGCCGCCGCTCTGTTGCCGCGCGGTTAGTTTCTGCGACTCGCTCGCTTGCGGCTCATCTTCGTGGTCTTTGTCGCTAAGTGCACGGTCGCGGTCATGGCCCTCGTTAGCCTGCTTCGCTAGTCTTGCCAGCCTTGCCTCGACGGGTTCTGCTTCGGCCGCCTTGTCGTGCCACGGATCCAGATTGCGGTCGGCGCCGCTGAGCACGACGTAACCGCTCGTTTTCGGGTCCGTCCGGAACACGATCTCGCCGCCGCAGCTCGGACACCGGATGGAGAACTGCACGATCGCGATTCCTAGATACTGGTCGCCAGTGCTGGACTTGCGCGCATTAAACTTAGTACTTTTATAGATGAAGTGGCTACAGCTCGTGCAGTGCATGCTGAAGGGCACCATAAGGCGCACCGAGGTTTTCTTGGCCATCTGCAGCTCCCGGCTCCTGCTAGTGCCCTGCTTGCTCGAGATCGGATCGCGGCTGTAGCACTTGGTACCCGCCTGCAAGTTAGCAGCAGTTTTGTAGTAAGACAAAAAAGCGTGACGCAGCGAGCCCTTTGCGCGCGACCGACGTCTCAGCTGTACGTTGCCAGTATCGCAATTGCCTAAGTACCAAGATTTAATCCGCATTTAATCTGGCTAGCTAAGAGAAGAGGCCTAGCAGCGAAAAATTGTCCCTAGCTGTATCGCCCAAGTTCGCATGTGTGCCGTTCATTGAGGCGGTAGGCGCCTGCGGATTACCGAGTTGGGCTTGGGCACGCGTGCAACCTCGAAAAAACATCTAGATGTTTGCCCTTGCCCAGGTACGTGGTGCGTGGTTGAGACCAGATTTGGCTGCGACTCGGCGTGCTTCGAGAGAACCGGCAGCGCCAGAGCTGGGATGCCGATTCGCCGCTCAAGTACCATCGCCAGCCGGCTCGGCGTGCTTGATCTCTCGGGGTACGAGTTCGACTCCGGGATCAAGGGCGCCGCCGAGCGAGGGCTCATTGTGCTGCGACATGCCGCGCTGCGCTCGTGGCGCGCGGCTCGCGGGTTCGCAACCAGTTTCCTCGGCCTGCACTATTTATACGTCATATCGTGGGCGCTCGTGCTGTCCTGGATCCTGTATCCAGAACACAACATGAGCTACACGGACGCGCTGTTCCAGTCGGTCAGCGCCGTATCGCTCACGGGCCTGAACACCGTGAACGTGAACCGGATGAAGACGTACCAGCAGGTGATCATATTTATCTGTCCGCTCTTCACGCACCCGCTCACGGTGGCCCTCGCAATGGTCTTCTACCGGCTGTATCTCTACCGCAAACGGTTCTCCGACATTCAGCAGACGTCGAAGTTCCAGTCGAAGCTGCGCCGCGCTGCCACGTCGGCGCAGCATGAGGCATTCAAACGCGGAGGCTACGGCAACACGACGACGCGCGATCCCGCGAACCGCGACCAGCCGCCGGCGAACGTCGAGCTGCAGCTGCCGCATCCCAACGCGAACCAGGAGGGCCAGTCCAGCGGTCCTGGCGGTTATAGGGGTCCTGCGTCGGGGTCTGATGCCGGAGCCAGTGCTCATGCCGCTGGCCGCTCCGGCGGTTCTAGCGGTGCTGGTGATGGTTCCGGCCATCTTGACCATGAGTCTCCATATATGCGGTCGCTGCGAAGGAAAAACAACGACGCCGGCCCACCAAGTGACCGCTATGGTCATAACGAACCCGGACACGAACACGAACCCGGACATGAACACGAGCACGGGCACGAGCACGAGCAAGGGCGCACGTCCTTCGACTCGGCGTCGCGGTCGCGGTCGGGCTCGGCAACGCAGACGAACAGCCCCGACGGAATCATGGAGGAAAAAAGCCATTACCAGGGCAACAGCGACTCAAACAACCAGAACAACGACAACCGCATTCGGTTCGGCAATCTTCCGCGGCCGCCGTCGGACGACCGCACGCCGTTCAACCCCACAGACATGTATCGCTCGCTGAACATGATGCAGCACCAGGACCTGAACAACGAGATGGACGAGAACGACGGCCCGCCGCTCGTCATCAAGAGTCCGCGCGACATCGAGGCCGACGAGGCGCGCGGCATCCACAGCGCTGTGTACGAGCGCGGCGAGCACCCGCTGCCGCAGCCCATGAACCGCCGGTTCTCGACAAACACAATGGGTGGCGGCGACCAGCGCGCGCTGAGCCGCGCCGATACGCTCATGTCTACGGCGTCGGGGCGTCTGCCACGGTCCATGACGGCCAACTATTTGTCGTGGACGCCGACGGTCGGCCGCAACTCCGCGTTCATCGGCCTCACCGCCGACCAGAAGGAGGAGCTGGGCGGCATTGAGTACCGCGCGCTGCTGGCGCTGCGCTGGTTCGTGCTCGCGTACTACGTCATTGTCATTGGCTTCGGCTGGTTGTTCCTCATCCCGTGGACGTACAAGCAGAAGCAGTACGCAGACCTCATCCGCGACAATGGCGTGACGCCCGTGATGTTCAGCATGACGTCCGTGCTGTCGGCATTCAATAACTGCGGCCTGTGCACGCTGCCGAACTCGTTCTCGCCGTTTTGGGACTCGGCATATGTGCCCGTCATTATCACGTTCATTGTGCTGGCTGGCAACGTGGCCACGCCCATCATTCTGCGGTTCTTTGTGTGGATCGTGTTCAAGCTGAGTCCGCAATACGGACAAACCCGCGAGACGCTCGGGTTCTTACTTGACCATCCGCGCCGCTGCTTCATGCTCTTGTTTCCGTCCGTCACTACGTGGTGGCTCGTGATGACGCTGCTGCTATTCATGGTCTCCGAGGTCGGGCTATTCATGATTTTGAACCACGGCAGCCACTCGCCGAGGCCAGACATGTCCGCCGGGCCGCGCCTGCTCTCGGCGTACTTCCAGTCCGTCATTACGCGCACGACGGGGTTCACAATGATCAGTGTCGGCGCTCAGCACCCGGCCATGCTCATCGTGAACGTCGTGATGATGTACGTGGCCATCTACCCGGTGGCGATGTCGATCCGCAAGTCGAACGTTTACGAAGAACAGGCTTTGGGCCGGTATTATCCAGTCACGAGCTCGTCGGGACAGTCCCTAAGGTCAGGACGTTCGACATCGGGCCTGAGCACGGCTGTGTTCGACGACGACGACGAAGACGACACTCGCAGCCAGCGCTCGCGCGAGGAGAATTGGAACGGTGATGAGGACGAGGAAGAAAATGACACGCCGTCGACGCTGGCGGACCATGTACGCCGGCAGCTCGGTATGGACGTGTGGTCGCTTGTGCTCGGACTGCTGCTGATTGCCCTGACCGAGGGCGGCTCGATTTCGCGCGGCGAGTTCTCGCTGTTCGACGTTATTTATGAGGTTGTGAGCGCTCATGGCACGGTCGGGCTGTCCATTGGCTATAAGGACACGTCGTGGGCGCTTTCAGGGGGGTTTAGCAACCTCGGGAAGCTCATCATGATGGGCATTATGATCCGCAGCCGCCACCGCGCCATGCCGTACAACATCGACCGTGCCGTGATTCTGAAGGGCGACGAAGTGAGTCGTCGCGACGACGAGCAGGAGAACCGCGCGCGCGACGCTCGTGTGCTTGTGCACCGTGAGCCGTCGCAGTCGTCGACGTGGATGCCGCGCGTGGCCACGACGGCATCGAGGCTGCGCAATGTGGGCACGATGCGCCGCCGCAAGTCCAGTGAAGCCGCCGAAGAGGCGTGAGTGGACGAATGTCTTGCTAGTAGACGAACCGCTTGCCGGTTGTATCGAGCCATCTCGGACAACTAATATTTATAACTTACAATTGCCGTTTGGCCGCGGCGTTAATATTTGCATGCTGTAAAAGTAAAAGAAAAATAAGTATATCTTGAATAACGGCGTTCCGCAGAGCGAGCACTGCAACGCATATTACGCAGGGGCTTGGGTGGAATGGGCGCGTAATGTTCACAAAGCAGTGGAAGCGAGCCTCGCACACAGCACGCGCAGGTTAAATACATAAGATAAATACGAGACACGGAATGCGCTATTATTAGATTTATATGCAACTGCATTTTGTGCACACCAAGCACAACGCGCCCCAGGAGTTGGGCGGAATGCACGAATCCCAATCCGGGTGTGTATGCACCGACCCAGGCACGCCTAGCCGCCCCTTTTTCCTAGAAGAGATCGGCTGCACGCGCGCGCACGTGCGAGTCATCAAACACCGCTCCACGATGCGGCGTGTGCAAGCTGACAGCGGCTCACAGCGGCTGATTCACGCTGACCAAAGCTGACTCACGGCGCGTGTGCGCGCACGGCCCAGCGCCGAGTTACGTAACGGAATGAACGAAACGGGTGGAGAGCAGGTTTTCGCAGAGGATTTCTCCGCGTTAGGATGCTGTGTCATCGTCACCTGCCAGGGCTAGGTGCCACGGACGAGTGGGAACCAAGCGCGCCATTCCGAAGTTACGTTCAGCACTCCGCAGCGCATGTCCGCAAACAGCTCGCAGTCCCACGGCTCCAGAGGCCAAATGGCGAGGGACTCGTCTAGCCAGCCCCAGCCGCCCGGCCCGCCGTCGGCGCGCAGCGAGTCCCCGCGCCCGCGCCTAAACGAGAACATGGCGGCCATGCATTTGGATCTAGACGGTCTTGAGGTGCCGCGCAAGTCTTCTAGAGAAGGCATCTCGCCGTTCAGCGCCGAGAGTCGGCTCGGGCCGCCTGTCTCGGCCGCAACGCGGCTCGACGCGGCGGGCCGGCCCCTGCGTCTCGACACAACGCCGGACGCACTGAACGAGCCGCGCCAGGGCGACTACATGCTGTCGCGGCCGCACCAACAACGCGAGGTGCGCAGCCCGAGTTCGTCGAACTCGGCCGTGTCGCCGTTGGACTCGGCGTCGACCATAAACTCGCCCGCCGCCCGCATTATTGGCCAGGCTAGCGAGCTGCACACGAAGATCTTGGCCCTGCAGCGCACGCGGTCGAAGCACGGCTCGCAGGAACGGCGCCGCTTCAGCAGCAGCTCGAGCACGGGCAGCCAGACGCGACCCGCTTTCGCGCCGCCGCTGGGGCCCGGTATGGGCCTGCCGCTGTCGCAGCCAAGCTCGCAGCCGTCGAGCGCACGCACGTCCGTTTCCACGCCCGATACCGAGGCCGTGCCCATTGATAACGTGCTCGAGACGGACGATGAGAGCATGTCGTCGCTAGACGAGCCGTTCGAGAAGCTTGAGCACGAACGCATTGAGCGCATTGAGCGCATCGAACGCATTGAGCGCGCGGAGCGGCTTTCGCACCGCTCTACGGACCGGCTCGTCATGTCGCCACTCGGCACATCGACGGCAGCCACGCCGGCCGATACAAGCTCGTCCGCATTCGCGACGCCGACGCAGAGCTCGTTCCCGCATTCGGCCGGCCCGCATTCGGCCGGCCCGCAGTCGGCGAGCATCTACTCGAGCATGTCGGGCGCAGCGTCGTCCTCTGACCACCTGCCTAGCGCAAATAAGTCCAAGTTCGACCCGTCGAGCGTCATTTCGCCGACGGCCACAAGCATGGCCAACAGCGGCAGTGGCGTCGCTTTGACACGAGCGTCCTCGTTCCGCTCGCAGCAACGCACGTCGCTAAGCGAGCGCCGCGGCCGCGGTATGCGGCTTGACATGTCCGGACCGGCGCCGGCGCGGGGTCCGGACCAGGCAGGAAGCGGGGCGCGTGGCGTGCGCGGGTCCGCAGCGCCGCCGCAGCAGATGCATTCGTCGCGCGGCTTCAGCCAGTTCAGCGACATTGTTGACAAGGACCAGGGATGCCTGCGATTCGAGGATAAGGCGCGCGTGCACGCGCACGGAATCGAGTTCTCGAGCGGCGAAAAGTTTAATATGAGCATGGACAAGATTGAGTACATTTCCGAGCTTGGTGCGGGCAACTACGGCACTGTGAACAAGGTGCTGCACCGCCCGAACAATGTACTCATGGCCGTTAAAGAGATTCGCCTCGAGCTTGAGGACTCGAGTCTGCGCCAGATCATCATGGAGCTCGATGTGCTGCACCGCTGCGGCATGGATAACATCATTGCCTTCTACGGCGCGTTCTTTGCCGAGGGCTCTGTGTACATTTGCATGGAGTACATGGACGGCGGCTCGATCAACAAGATCTACGAGGGCGGCATTCCGGAGAAGTACCTGCGGTTCATTGTGCGCGCGACTGTGCAAGGTCTGCGGCACTTGAAGGAGGAGTTCAACATCATCCACCGCGACGTGAAGCCGACGAACATTCTTTGTTCCACGGACGGACAAGTGAAGCTGTGCGACTTCGGCGTGAGCGGCAACCTTGTCATGTCGATTGCGCGCACAAACATTGGATGCCAACCATACATGGCGCCGGAGCGGATCAAGGTCGATCACCTCACGGCGCCCGCCAAGCCAAACGAGTACACCGTCGAGAGCGATATCTGGTCCTTGGGGCTCAGCATCATCGAGATGGCCCAGGGCAAGTATCCGTACCCGCCCGAGACGTACGCAAACATATTTTCGCAGCTGAGCGCGATTGTGGAGGACGACCCGCCGGCGCTGGACCCTACGAAGTACTCGCCCGAGGCGTGCGACTTCGTTGCGCAGCTGCTCAGCAAGTCGCCCACAAAGCGCCCGCGGTACGGCACGATCCTGCAGCACCCGTGGCTGCAAAAAGACGACTGTACACCTGAAGAGCTTGGTGCGTTTTTGAAGGAGCGGCTGGCCCGCGCGGAGCCTGGTGCTCACCTCGAAACCGACCAACCCACCATCACGGCGCGCACAGAAGTGCAGAGCACGCAGTAATTAACACTTTTTGGATTTCATGTCCGGCGCGCCGGGCCCCGCATTGTACTTATTTATATTCACGTTCAGCTCCTTATGCCAATATTATTTCGCAAATTCCCATTCGCGCAGCCGCCTCATTAATGCTGCGCAGCATGGGCTAGGAGCGTTCCGCACCGCTGCATTACGCGCAAATTACGCGCATGACCCTAGCCCTCTGGTCACCTCAGGCGCGGCGCTCGCGCCAGCGGTCTTGCGCGCAGCACTTACACACGCCGCCAATTCGTGGCCAGGACAATGCCTGCAAGGACGATCTATACGCCCCGCTTTACAACAAAGGAGTAAAAGCAAAGTGCTTGTTTTTTGACCGTGCACGGCCGCCACACAGGTCAGGGTAGCCCAGGCGCCATGCGCGTAATGCCCGCAGACCGTATTTGTGTCTAGGCAAGAAATTAGTTCGCAGTAAGTGTTTACCTTGAGGTCCACGTTCGGCAAGGCCTGTGCGGGCCGGGGCGCCCGCCCCTACAACTTTAGTGTACGGCGTTGCTTGGCCGCGCTCGCCAGCGGCGTTATCTGTCAGCAAGCCGCGGGCGGCTGCGGATCTGCCCAGGCTCGCCCCAGCAGGACGTCGCGACGATGTTGCTTGTGCTGGCCAAATTCGATGTTCGCGTGGGCAATCAGATCGTGTGGACCTCGGAGCAGGTCGACTTTGCGGCGCTGCCGGGGATCGAGTTCAAAATGATCCCCAGCGGCCTGCACGACCGTGTGGGCGACACCATATACTTTGTGTCCGGGAACTGGCAGGGCGTAGCCTGCTACGAGAGCCGCGTGAACGGCGCGCCGGACCAGCGTGAGAGTATGCAGATGTACTCGCTTGGTGCGCTTGTGCCGCTTGGGAGCAGCCTGCCCTGGAACCAGGAGTCGTTCCTGCGCACGCAATTGACGCGGTTCCTGAACGCGGGAGAGAACAAGGAGCTGCTGCCAACGTCGCCAACCGTGCTTCCGGACCCGCAGAGCCACCCTGTGCACTCAACAAAGGCGTTTCTGCTCACGTACGGGCCGGTCTGCTTCGAGATCTGGAAGGCCGGCCTCGCGCGCTGCCGCGTGCTTCTTGCAGCGCTGCCGGGGAACACGATCAAGGAAATGAGCCAATTCACCTACATAGCGTCGCAGCTGGCCGTGATTCCATCGGACGTGTCCGAGCTGCTGCCGCGGCGCAAGCCGCCCGTGCCCGTGCTCTACAACGTCGCCATCAGCGACCTGCAGCGCCTGCAGTCGGCCGAGACGTACTGGGCAACGACGACAGACGGTTTGCTCGCCACGCCGTCGCGCGACGCCTGCGACGTGTGGGTGCAGGCGAGCGAGGTTCACGACTACGCGGCCGGCCAGCACGGCGCGACGACGCGCGCGACGTGGCGCGACCGCTTCCGCTTCTCGCTGCTGGCCGAGCCGTTCAGCCACTCGCAGCTCGCACGCCGCGGGTTTGCCGAGTCGCTCGTCGACACGATCGCCAACGGCATGATCTGGTGGGCGTCCGGCGGCGAGTCCGCGCTCATGAACCGCGACGACACGGCGCCGCTGCTCGGCGATGTGGACGACGACACGAGCGAGGTGCGTGCGTCGCCGTCGCCGGACGGCGTCGCGCTCATTGGCCAGTTCCAGCAGTACACGCGCCAGCTCGTGCGCGTGTTTGCGCGGCTCGCCCAGGACGACGACAGCGTCATTCGCGTGACGGCGCCAGACATCGCGGCCATGGGGCTCGACCCCGTGGCGAGCTCGGACCGCGTGTTTCTGCAGCGGTTCTCGCTGACGTGGTGGGACCGGCCGGTCGTGTTCGGGCGCATGTGCTGCTAGCCTAGCCTTGGCCGAGCCTTGGCCGAGCCTTGGCCGAGCCTTGCTTTGGCCGTTTAAGCCCGCTGTGGCCGTTTTAAACCCCGGCGGTACGACTCGTGACGACTTATCTCTGTGTATATATGTAAATAGAAATAGAGGAACCCCCTCACTCCCTTAATGGCATGACGACCCGAGTTATGCGCCCGCCCCTTTCAGGCTAGCGCTGGCCCGTCCAGAGCAATGTGGAGGTCGCCATCATTTACGCTCGTGTAGGCGGTTCTTGCCCGGCGTACGCCGGTCTGTTGGTGGTGAGGCGTACTTGCTACAATCCGTTTATGTACATTAAAGACTAGAGCTCGTCGTGGCCGTCGTCGTCGTGCGCAGCGGACTCGGTGCTCGCATCGCTATCGTCGTCGGCGGCCTCGCTGGCGCGGCCGTGCAGACGGCGCGCGTCTTCGAGCTTCGCTGTCAGCTCCTCGATCGTGCCGGCGCCCTGTTCGACCCACGCAAGCAGCGTGTTCGCCTCGGCCACAATGTCGGCGCCAATCTCGTCGGCCATGCCGCGCACGCGGTAGAGCAGGCTCTCGAGCTCGTGGTGCAGAACGCTGTGCTTCTGGCGGTCTGCGTCCTTCTTGTTCAGCTCGCGCAGGTGGCTGACGAGCTCGGCGCGCTCGTTCAGGCCAATGGGCGCATGCTCCCAGTTAGCCTTCGCCGACAAGCGGCGCGTCTTCGGCCGCACGGACGCGCTCGGCGCTGCCGACGACGGCTCGGCCTGAGCCTCGGTCGCCGTCTGCGTCTGCGTCTGCGTCTGCGTCTGCGTCGCGTCGGTGGTCGTCTCCTCCGTGGCGGCCGTCGTCTCCGTGGCGCTGTCCGTGCTGGCCGACGCCGTCTCGCTGCGCACAGAGTCGCAGACCGCGTCCACGCCCTTCAGCTTCACAACGCCGTTCGCGTCGATCGCGAACGTGGCCACAAGGCGCGACGATGACACGCAGGTGTACGGGCCGGGCTCGTACAGAGCGTCAACGGCCTGCTGGACGTGCGACAGGTCCCACGTAACGAGCTTTGCCGCCCCCTCAAGCAGTGTGATGCTCTTGATATCGGTCGGCAGATCGACCGTGGCCTCGGACTCGAGCTTCGGCAGTTCGCCAAACAGTTCGACGAGCTCATCCTCTTGATTCGCAGACGTGAGTGACACGCGGTAGTGGTGTGGCAGCCGGTCCACAACAATGAACTTCTTCTTAGACTTGAAGATGCCGGAAAGGCCCACGCCGCGCAGCGACGTGCCTTGCGTGTTCGCCTCGTCCGCGTTCACGTTGCGCGACAGTTTCTGCTCGCCCACGAGCTCCGTGAGCTTCTCGCTCACGAACGGCGTGCGCGACACGCCACCGGCGAGGACGACGGCCTCGACGTCGTCGAGGCTGAGGCTGCCGAGCGACTGCTTCAGGGGCTCCTGCACGCGCGAGACCTGCTCGGCAACAAGCTCCTCGAACTGCTCGCGCGTGACCTTTGTGTTGAGGTCCGCATCGTTGGCCAGCGACTCGATGTGGATGCTCACCTCTGAGTTCGCGCTCAGAACCTGCTTCGCGCGCTCGGCCTCTCTCCACAGGCGGTTCAGCACGCGCGCCGTGCGGTCCGTCTTTGTCTTCGCCGTGAACCGCTCAAACAGCAGCTCACGCAAAGCCAGAGTCAGGCCGCGGCCACCAAGCACGATGTCGCTGCCATAGCCCTCGACCTCAACCACAACGGTCTGGTCGTTGATCTGGCGCAGCGACATGAGCGCCGACGACGCTGCTGATGCGCCCGCGTCGTACACAACCACATACTGCTTGGCCGGGCCGAGCTTCGCTGCGACGGCCGGCGAGTTCGCATAGTTCAGCGCCACAGCCACGCTGTCGCTAACGAGACTGATCAGCTCCGTGTCGGCAAGCGTAGCCGCATCGGCCAGCGCCTGGCGCTGCGACGAGCCGAACGACGCGGGCACGCTGATAGCGATGTCGCGCACGCGCGCCGAGTTGCTTAGCGTCTTCGCCTTCACGAGCTCCGTCGCGCGGTTCTTGACGTCCACAAGCTGCATGGCCACAACTTCCTCGACAGGGTACGCAACACCACTGACGTTGAATGCGACCGTGTTGCGGGCTGTGGGCACAAGATTGATGCCCGGGTGGGTCTCCTCGAATAGCCCGACGCGCAGGTCGTCGAAGGGCAGCCCAAGCAGCGGCTTCACGGCGTACAGCGCCGCGTCCGGGAATTTCGACACGAGCCCCGTGCCACCACTACCGTATATCCGCTCGCCGTCGGGCTTAATGATGAGGCCCGACGCGTCCTTGCGCTGCGAGTCCGCCGTCAGCACGATCTCGAACGGCGCGTTCGGCGCCACGACGCTCGACTTCACGAACTCGGTGCCGTAGTCCACACCCAGCACAGAGCCTGCTGCGGAACGAAGGCACAACATCACAGGCAGAAGCAGATTCCACCGCATGTCTGTGTTTGTCGGTTACGTTGCGGGTGTGTGTCGTTGTAGTGGTTCAATGACGTGTGTTTCGTGTCAGGACCTCGCATCACGTGGTGCAGACTGCGCTGGCGGGGGGTGGTCGTCTCTCTGGCAGGTAGGTAAGTAGGTGTCTCGAAGCAGTAACGGAGAGACCACACCTGAGCTATATAAATTGTAGGTGAAGGCGGGTTGCCAGAATAGGACTCATAGGTGCCCTTATAGCTTGGATTGATCATTGTGCGTACACTAAAGGATACTGGAGCACGCGACGCCTAAGACGTCTCGAGCCTCATAGAATGTGCCTTTTTAAATATTGCTAGTAGAGCATTCTCACAACTCAAACGTGATGTTACGTACCCAGGGTTTGTATTTCAATGGAAATACCAAATCGAGCTTTATGACACCTAGATATTTCTCGTTACTAGCTATAGTGCAGCTAATGGCCATGGTGCTTGCGAGACCCACTGCGCCGGCTGTGTAGCAGCGCTCTCGCTGACTATCGGGCCGTGCAGATCGAAGAACGGCACGCGCATATCACAATGGCTGCTGCACTTGGCCTATGATCAGCTGATGTGCCGCGCGGAAAAATACTGCATCGAGTAATACCGCTGCGCAGGAAGCTGGACGCTGCGGTCCTATCTCCGCTTCATAAAGCTAAGCGTATCGCTACAGTACGGCAGCACCCTTTTTTAGTATTTCACAGCTCTGGGCGCCATCGTGCCTGTCCAGCCAGGAATGCATGCGTTACGTCACATTCGCAGCTCCATATCTCGTCAGCAGCAGGCTGCGATCGATCGATCGGACAACCTGCAGCTTGCAGTGCGCTCGCTTAAAGGCGTCTTAGGGGTCCAGACGCCGGTCAACTAAATAGCGAATGCATCAATTGCGCTCGCCTGCCGTCGAGGCCGGGGATCGGCTCGTACTCAGGATCAGAGACAGCCAATTTGGCGGGCTTTTTTGCGTCGAACCGGCCGGGCCAGGCAGTCACATGGCCGAGCGGCCATGCATGCGCAGGGCTAGGAGTGAAATTTTTTTGGCAATTCGCAGTGAATAAAACCCTGGGGCTTGTGAAAAACGTTCGTAGTTCACGCTGAAAACCCCACCGGAGGACCAGCAGGCAAGATACAGCAATGGCAGTGCGTTTGCCCGTCACTCCTCCGATGAAAGCGGACCACGAACTGGCGACCCTCGAGCTGCAGTCCGGCGAGGCCGTTCAGGGATACTCGTTCGGCGCCGCGAAGCCCGCTGCGGGCGAGCTCGTGTTCCAGACGGGGATGGTTGGCTACCCAGAGAGCATCACCGACCCCAGTTACGAGGGCCAGATCCTCGTCATCACGTTCCCCATGGTCGGCAACTACGGTGTGCCTAGCCGCACGGACGTGGACGAGTTTGGCCTGCCCCGCAATTTTGAGTCGAACCGCATCCACATTGCCGGCCTCATTGTGGCCAGCTACACGGAGGACTACTCGCACCACCTTGCCGAGTCCAGCCTCGGTGCCTGGCTAAAGGAGGAGGGCGTGCCGGCCATTTATGGCGTCGACACGCGCAGCCTCACGCAGCGCATCCGCGAGGGCGGCTCGACGCTGGCGCGCCTGTTCAGCGGCAGTTCGAAGCCCGAATGGAACGACCCGAACGTGCAGAACCTCGTCGCGAAGGTCTCGCCGAGCGGTGCTGAGCCGCGCGTCTACAAGCCGCAGGGCGCGCCGCGCGCTCGCGTGCTCGTGCTCGACGTCGGTATGAAGTACAACCAGATCCGCTGCCTCGTTACGCGGGGCGCCGAGATCACGGTCGTGCCTTGGGACGCGCCGTTCGACGAGCTCGTTAAGGACTACGACGGTCTGTTCCTCAGTAACGGTCCTGGTGACCCCGAGAAGATGCAGGAGGTGGTTGCGCGCCTGCGCGCCGTCTTAGCTCTGAAGTCTACGCCCGTTTTTGGTATCTGTCTTGGTCACCAGCTGCTGGCCCTAGCGGCCGGTGCCCACACAACGAAGCTGAAGTACGGTAACCGCGGCCACAACATCCCGGCTACGAACCTGCTCAGCGGCCGCTGCCACATCACGTCACAGAACCACGGCTATGCCGTGGACGTGGCCACGCTGCCGCAGGGCTGGCGCGAGCTGTTTGTGAACGCGAACGACGGCACGAACGAGGGTGTCTACCACGAGACGCTGCCCTACTTCTCCGTGCAGTTCCACCCGGAGAGCACGCCCGGCCCGCGCGACACGGAGTTCTTGTTCGACACGTTCTTGGACGGCGTTGTGCAGTTCCGCCAAACGAAGCAGCTGCGCCCCGTGCAGTTCGACGAGGTCCCGAAGCCGCCGCGCGCGAACGTGAAGAAGGTGCTTGTGCTTGGCTCGGGTGGCCTGTCCATCGGCCAGGCCGGCGAGTTCGACTACTCCGGCTCGCAGGCCATCAAGGCGCTGAAGGAGGAGGGCATTTTCACCATCCTCATCAACCCGAACATTGCCACCATTCAGACGTCCAAGGGTCTGGCCGACAAGGTCTACTTCCTGCCAGTTAACCCCGAGTTCGTGCGCAAGGTCATTCTCTATGAGCGCCCGGACGCTATCTACTGCACGTTCGGTGGCCAGACAGCGCTGTCGGTTGGTATTGCCCTGAAGGATGAGTTCGCCAGCCTTGGTGTGCAGGTGCTTGGCACTCCCATCGACACGATCATTACTACGGAGGACCGTGAGCTGTTTTCCGCAGCTATGTCCGAGATTGGCGAGAAGTGTGCCACGAGCTTTGCCGCCTCGAACTGGGAGGAGGCCAAGAAGGCTGCTGAGGACGTTGGATACCCGGTCATTGTGCGTGCTGCCTACGCGCTAGGCGGCCTTGGCTCGGGCTTTGCTGATAACGAGGATGAGCTGCGCAAGCTCTGCGACGTTGCCTTCGCCACGAGTCCGCAGGTCCTGGTCGAGCGCTCTATGAAGGGCTGGAAGGAGATCGAGTACGAGGTCGTTCGTGACGCCCAGGACAACTGCATCACCGTATGCAACATGGAGAACTTCGATCCGCTTGGCATCCACACTGGTGATTCGATTGTTGTTGCTCCTTCGCAGACGCTCAGCGATGCCGACTACAACATGCTGCGCACCACAGCCATCAATGTCATCCGTCACCTCGGCGTTGTCGGTGAGTGCAACATCCAGTACGCCCTGAACCCGTTCAGCAAGGAGTACTGCATCATTGAGGTCAATGCGCGTCTCTCGCGCTCGTCTGCTCTCGCATCGAAGGCTACTGGCTACCCGCTCGCGTTTGTTGCTGCAAAGCTCGGCCTGAACATCACGCTTCCCGAGATCACGAACAGCGTCACGCAGTCGACTTGCGCCTGTTTCGAGCCCTCGCTTGACTACGTCGTAGTCAAGATCCCGCGCTGGGATCTCAAGAAGTTCACGCGCGTGTCTACGGAGTTGTCGTCGTCTATGAAATCGGTTGGAGAGGTTATGAGCATTGGCCGCACCTTCGAGGAGGCGATTCAGAAGGCTATTCGCTCTACGGACTACCACAACTACGGCTTCTCTCCTCAGGAGGCTCTCATGTCGATCGACATCGACTCGGAGCTGCAGACGCCCTCGGACCAGCGCCTCTTCGCTCTGGCGAACGCCTTCGACCAGGGCTACTCTGTGGAGCAGGCCTGGAGTCTTACTCAAATCGACAAGTGGTTCCTCAACAAGCTGAAGGCTCTCGTTGATTTCGGTAAGAATGCCTCTGCCAAGTACGGCGGCGCGCAGCTACCGGCCAACGTTATGCGCGAGGCCAAGCAGCTCGGTTTCGACGATCGCCAGATCGCGAAGTTCGTGCGCTCAAACGAACTCAGCGTGCGTGACGAGCGCATCAAGATGGGCATCCGCCCGTTCGTGAAGCGCATCGACACGGTCGCTGCCGAGTTCCCCGCCGTCACGAACTACCTGTACATGACCTACAACGGTGACACGCACGACGTCACGTTTGAGGACCGCGGTACAATGGTGCTGGGCTCTGGTGTTTACCGTATTGGTTCGTCGGTTGAGTTTGACTGGTGCGCCGTCCGCACCGTGCGGACGCTGCGTGATGCCGGCCGCAAGACAATCATGGTCAACTACAACCCGGAGACCGTGTCCACTGACTACGACGAGGCGGACCGCCTGTACTTTGAGGTCATTAACCTCGAGCGTGTACTCGATATCTACGAGCTCGAGCATTCGGGTGGTGTTGTCGTGTCCATGGGTGGCCAGACGAGTAACAACATTGCTCTGTCGCTGCACCGCCAGAACGTGAACATCCTGGGCACGTCGCCGGATATGATCGACCGTGCCGAGAACCGGTTCAAGTTCAGCCGAATGCTCGACTCCATTGGCGTCGACCAGCCCGAGTGGAAGGAGCTGACCAGCATTGGCGAGGCCGAGGACTTCGCGGCGCGGGTTGGTTACCCGGTTCTCGTGCGTCCCTCGTACGTGCTCAGTGGTGCTGCCATGAACACTGTTTACTCGCAGACGGACTTGGAATCGTACCTGAACCAGGCGGTTGCTGTATCGCAGGACTACCCGGTGGTCATCACGAAGTACATTGAGAACGCCAAGGAGATCGAGATGGACGCTGTCGCGCAAGACGGTGAGATGGTCATGCACGTTGTGAGCGAGCACGTCGAGAACGCTGGTGTGCACTCTGGCGACGCGACGCTCATTGTGCCCAGTCAGGATCTTGCTGCCGAGACGGTCCAGCGCATTGTTGAAGCCACGGCCAAGATCGGCAACGCTTTGAACGTGACGGGTCCCTTCAACATCCAGTTCATTGCCAAGGATAACCAGATCAAGGTCATCGAGTGCAACGTGCGTGCCTCGCGCTCGTTCCCGTTCGTTTCGAAGGTCACTGGTGTAGATCTTATTGAGTTGGCCACGAAGGTCATCTGCGACCTGCCCAACGTCACGCCGTACCCACTGACGTCGCTGCCTCGCGACTACATGGCCGTCAAGGTTCCTCAGTTCTCGTTCAGCCGTCTTGGTGGTGCGGACCCTGTGCTTGGTGTTGAGATGGCCTCTACGGGTGAGGTTGCCTGCTTCGGTCGCTCTAAGTCTGAGGCGTACCTTAAGGCTCTGCTGGCGTCGGGCTTGAAGCTGCCGAAGCGCAGCATTCTGCTGTCCATTGGCTCCTACAAGGAGAAGGCGGAGCTTCTGCCTGGCGTTAAGCGTCTTGCTGACGCCGGCTTCCAGATTTATGCAACGGCGGGCACTTCGGACTTCCTTGTGGAGAACGGCGTACCGGCCAAGTTCCTTGAGTACCTGCCAGACACGGAGCAGGGCAGCGCTGAGTACTCTCTCACGCAGTACCTGGCTAACAACAAGATTGATCTTTATGTGAACCTTCCCTCCGCGAACCGCTTCCGTCGCCCCGCGTCGTTCATGTCGCGTGGCTACAAGACGCGTCGTATGGCTGTGGACTACGCCGTGCCGCTCGTGACGAACGTGAAGAATGCAAAGCTTCTGTTCGACGCTATTCTGCAGTGCGGCACTGGTCCCTCGGCTCTCGGTGTGTCGAGTGTCGATGTGCAGAGCTCGAACCGTATCCTGCAGATTCCTGATGGTCTTGTCGATGTTCGCCACGGCCGTTCTGCGGCTGGCCCCGACGCGGCTCTGCAGAGCGGATTCACGCAGTCGGTGGTTCTGGAGTCGTCTCTTAGCAGCGACGCCGCGTTGCAGGCTGCCCGTGCTGCTGTTGCTAAGCTGCCGGTTGTGGGCGACTATCTGCTCACGACGGCCGTGGGCCCGCACTCTGAGGGCCACGTTGCCTACCTGTCGTTCCGTGACAACACTCACAGCTTTACAAACATTGCTGCCCTTGGTGAGGCGCTGAGCTCGATTGCGCAGCGCAACTGCCTCGTGGTTACGGATGCCGAGGGCGCTGGCCTGGCGTCGGTACTGCTGCTCGCGTCGCTGCACGAGCAGCAGGCTGTGCACGTTGTGGACGTGAGCTCGAAGTCTGACCTGGAGCTGATTCTGCTTTCGCGCGCGCGCGGCTTGCGTGTGACGTTCGACGTTGCCCTGGCCACAATGCGCCAGCTTGATCTGTGGAGCTACCTGAAGGACGTGGATGTGCTGAGCGTTGGCCAGCAGAGCGACTACGAGAGCTTTGTGCAAGAGCTTGTGTTAGCGCTGCGCACAAACCGTTTGACTGCTGATGAGGTGGCCACGAAGATGGGTTCGAACGTGCGCGAGATTTTCGGGCTTCCTGAGCCGCTGCCTGGTACGCTTGTGGAGCTGAACGTTGGTCGCGGCGTTGAACGTGTTGAGCTCGGTGGCTCTCTTGTTTCTCTCGAGGGTAAACTTGTTGAGTCTGCTCGCGTCAGGGGACGTGACCTGCTGGCTGAGGACCACCACATGGAGCCTGCGGCGTTGGCTGCCGGAGCAAGGACGCCGCGCCACACAACGCCAGGTGCCCCCGGCACGCCGGCGCCAACGACGCCGGCTCAGCGGAAGCAGATGCAGCACCGCCAGTCATTTACTGGCCTTGAGGGCGAGCGCCCGCGTGCTCGCGATGCGCGCGAGCCGCTTTCGCGCGCCCATCTCAAGGAGCAGCTGCGCCAGAATGCGTTCCTGCGCAAGTCTGTCACATCTGTGCACCAGTTCTCGCGCCGCAACCTGCACGAGCTGTTCGACCTGGCCCAGGAGATGCGCTTGGCCGTGGAGCGCCGTGGCGGCATGGACCTGCTCAACGGGCGCGTGCTTGCCACGATGTTCTACGAGCCGTCGACACGCACACACTCGTCTTTTGATGCTGCTATGCAGCGTCTTGGCGGTCGTGTGATTCCGATCTCGGTGGCGAACTCGAGCGTGAAGAAGGGCGAGACGCTGCAGGACACGCTGCGCACAATGGCGTCGTACGCCGACGCGCTTGTGCTGCGGCACCCGGACCCGGAGTCGATCCGCACGGCCACGCGCTTCCTGAACGTGCCTGTGATCAACGGCGGCAACGGTGCGGAGGAGCACCCGACGCAAGCGTTCCTGGACCTGTTCACGATCCGCGAGGAGCTGGGCAGTGTGAACGGCCTCACAATCACGTTCATGGGCGACTTGAAGTACGGCCGTACTGTGCACTCGCTTGTGCAGCTGCTTGGCCACTACAACATTCGCATCCAGCTTGTGTCGCCGAAGGCGCTGGCGCTGCCTGCCGAGTTCCGCCAGATGATGAACTCGCAAGGCAAGCTGAAGGTGGAGTCTGAGGAGCTAACGGACGAGATTTTGGCCGACACGGACGTGCTCTACTGCACGCGCGTGCAGAAGGAGCGGTTTGCGACGGAGGCTGAGTACGAGCGGCTGGCGAACGTGTACCGCGTGGACAACGACGTGCTTGCGAAGTGCAAGACGCACATGTGCATCATGCACCCGCTTCCGCGCAACGCGGAGATTGCTGAGGAGGTTGACTTCGACCACCGCGCGGCCTACTTCCGGCAGATGCGCTACGGCCTTTATGTGCGGATGGCGCTGCTGCTCATGGTTATTGGTGTTGATTTTTAAGAAATAGAAAGCATTTATTTGAATTGGTTAAGCTACCACCGCATTATTTATTGTATTTATTTATTATGTATTTATTTATTCGTTTGTTTGTGTTTTGCGTTTGTGTTTCGTGTCTTGTTCAGCGTCTAGCGTTTAGCCTTAGCCTTGTATTGGGCTTTCGTGCGCTTCGCAATTGGCTTTGAACTAAACTGCATTATATTGAATGAATTGAAGTGCCGAATTTGTTCGCCACGGAAATCGCGCCGCTACAATTACTTTTTTTTTCTTTTTTTTTCCTGGTGCGCTAGCGTTTCTCACGGTGGCCGCCGAGAAGAGGAGGTTACCTTTTCTCTGAAAAGTTACATAATTTTTTTTTTGTTTAGCAGATGCCGAGCGGAATCCGTCGAAGACGCGCGGCGCGCAGCGGCGACCATGCTATTGTGAAGAAGAAGCCGCGGCGGCAGAGCAAGAACCGGGTGAGCCGCAGTCTGCAGCTGTCGAACCCCGTCATCGCTGCCAATTGGGACCCGAAGCTAACGCTCGAGCAGAACTACGAGAAGCTCGGGCTCACGGCGCACATCCAGAAGCCCTCGGGCGGTGCTGCGTCCGGGACGGCTGAGGCTGTGATCAAGAGCAATATGGTGAAGACGGCCCGCATTGTGCGCAATGAGGACGGCACGACGCGCGTTGAGTACCCCGAGGAGCCCGATCTGGACGAGCCTTTGCCGCCGAAGCCGGCGAAGACGGAGGTCGTGAAGCAGCTCGAGGAGCTGTCTGGGCACAAGAAGAAGTACGAGAGCCGCCAGAGCGCCGAGGAGAAGGAGTGGCTCGAGCAGCTCATTGCGAAGCACGGCGACGACTACAAGGCGATGCAGTGGGACAAGCGCCTAAACGGGCTGCAGCACAGCGCCGGCACACTGAAGAAGAAGATCCGCGAGCTCCGCGCGAACCAGTAAGTATTTATTGACAATGTAAATGATGAATAGGGTCCAACTATGTATGGTTGCCTTCACGTTTTAAGGGCGGGCCGTCCAGTCCAGTCCAGACTGGCCCATATTACAGAACGCTTTGCAGCTGCGTGAAGGCGATGAGGGCTCGAGTGGCCCATTCAGGCCTTCGCACCTAGGCCCTTGTAGCCAGTGAGAGGCCCTTGCCGTCAAAGCCCGCTTAAAGCTCGGCCACGGCATGGTAGGTCACGGTGTCCTTCTTGGCCTTGATGTCCATTTCCGTGCCGGCGCCGACAAAGAAGACGTAGCCGCGCTTGTAAGGAAGCTCTTTCCCCTCAGACACAATCGTGCCCTCGCCTTCCGTGACGAGGAACGTTGTGGGCCCAGACAGCTTCGTGAGGTGCGTCGACTCGCCGGCCTTGTTCGTCTGCTGCACGACGGCGAACTCGTCGATGGGCGGGTCAAACAGCTTCGTGTCGCCGCCCGTCGCCTGTGGGAACGGCTGCGCCGTCATCTTCTGCTCGGCCACGGGCGCGCACGTGTACGTGAGCATGTCGACGAGGGTCGGCACGTCCTTGAACTTCGGCGTGAACCCGGCCCGCACGACGTTGTCGCTCGCGGCCATGCACTCAATGATGTCGCCGCTGATGTACGCGTGCGGGTCCTTCGCACGCAGGAACATGGCCTCGCCCTTCTTCAGCTGCACGTAGTTCAGCATGAGCCCGCCGCAGAACAGGCCAATGTCCTTCGGGAACTGCTTGTCCACGCGCACGAGCAGGTCCGCCAGCGGCTGGCCCGCGCCAGCAGCTTCGCCGCCGGCAAACGCTGCGCCCTCGTGCGCGGCGCGCGCGGCGAGCTTCGGCGCAAGCTCGGCCACGCGCTCGTCCTTCGCCGTCATGACGGCCGCGAACAGGTGCTTCAGCGCGGCCTTTGGCTCGCTGTCCTTGCGTGCCTTGAACTCGTTCGCCACGTCCACACCCACAAGCTCCACAAACTCGGGCACCGTGTGCAGGAAGCCGGCAATCTCCGTGAGCGGCCGGAACCCGCAGAAGCCCTCGAAGTCCGTCAACGCAATGGCCATCTCGGGCTTGTGGTTCGGATCCGGATAGTTCTTCGGGTCGCGCTCGTGCAGAATCTTGCCCAGCGCCTTGTCCGGGTGCGCCTGGATGCTCAGTGCCTTGCGGATCGAGAGGACTTTGAACAGGTACGGCAACTCACCGGCGCCGAACTGCGCGCACACTTTCTTGCCCAGCGCCTCCGGGTGGCGGTCGACGATGCCGCGCAGATCGAGCGAGTCGTAGCCGCCGTCCAGCGGCTTTGACGATAGCTTCGGGTGCGAGCCCATCCACAGCTCCGCGTAGGGCGTAGTTTTGTCCGTGGAGTTCGGCTCGACAGCCTCGACGAACTGCGCGACAAGCGACTCATCGCCGAGCTTGCCCCAGTCGTAGCTTTGGTATCCACAGTGCAGTTGGAAGATCATGCTAACGCCAATCAGACGGGACGCGATGCGATCTCGCGCAGCCGCGTTATATGCGCGTTTACGGTTTCGCCGGGGTTGTGGCCCACGTGACCGCCAGCCTGGCAAGCCGGCCCTGGCATGGCTCCTCCCCTCCACCCACCTTGCCCACGCACCCTGCCCACGCACGACCGGCGTCGCTTCGCGCCGAACGTGACTGGCTGCAGGAGGTTTCCGCACCGCCGAAAATACGACGGCACGGCGGCGCGGTCCGATCGGCACAGGGCGCATGGAGTACACGTACTCGCGCAGCGGGAACGTGATCTCGAAGAGCGCGAAGGTGCAGGGCCCGCAGTTCGTCGTGAACCAGGGCACGAGCTACATCGGCCCCGGCGTCGAGGTGCACGGCGAGCGCAACAAGGGCAAGCCCGTCATCAGCTGGGGTCGCCACGTAGTGCTCGACGAGGGCGCGTGCCTGTGGCCGGCCGAGCGCAACAGCACGTTCTACCCGCTCATCATCGGCGACCACGTGTACGTGGGCAAGCGCGCGCGCATTGAGGCGGCCGCCATCGGCTCGCACGTAGCCATTGGGGACGACTGCACGATCGGCCGCTTCGCAATCGTGAAGGACTGTGCCATCGTGCCTAGCGGCACGGTTGTGCCCCCGTTTGCCGTTGTGGGCCCGCTGACGAACGCGGCCACGCGCGCAGAGCTGCCCGAGAGCGCACAGGACGTCATTGACTTTTTCTGCGAACAGAAGTACAGCGGAGTGGCTGCAGCCTTCCCTCGATTCTGAATTTATCAGTAGTTGTGAATAAGCCCGGGCGTAGCGCAAATAACTTTAGTTTCGAGCCTCCCTCCGCTCGTGAGGTCATCTGCTCGTCTGGTCGTGAGATACGTTCGGCCGGCACAGCGGCATAGTGCCGTGCTTGTCGGCTCTTTTGCGAGTGCATTGTACCTCTACATGCTAGCTCTGTAGTCATTGTGTAGTTATGTTCATGCCGGCCTCGCGTACGACGTCGGGAAGATGCCCTGCTCGCCGTTCAATACGCCCGTCGTCCAGCCCGAGCCCGTGTCCTCGGCCACGACGGTGATGACGTCGTCGGCGCGGATCGACAGCTGGCCATCGCTGCCGTCGTAATCATACAATGCGACCATTTTGCGGTCTTTCGAGCCGCGCGACGGTGGTGGTGGCGGTGGTGCGGCGCCCCCACCGCCGGCCTCGCGCCCGCCGAACAGGATTTCTACGTACGACGCTGGCACCAGCCCATCCTCGGCGCCATTGCGCAGGCGGACCCAGCCGCTACCGTCGTCGGCGGCCACGAGCTCGAGCGTGCTGCCGGCCTGCACGCTGAGCTCGCCCGGCGCGCCGGCCTCGAAGCTGTAGAGTACGTTTGCACGCGTCGTGCCGTCGTCAGTGCCGCCGTGCTTCAGGCTCGTGCGCGCGAGCAGGGACGTGAGTCCGAGCGAGCGGTGCGAGTGGCCCGCGTTCGCGCCGTCGCGCACGACCTCGACGACCTCCTTCTTCTTGCCGAAGATCGTGCGGTGCGTCTTCACGCGCGCCTGCGGCACATGCGACATATCGACGGCGGCCGTCGCGGCCTCGATGGCCTCAATCTCGACCTCCGTCTCGAGCCGCGTCGTCTCGGCCTCGACGAGCTGCTGCAGGCCGGCCGCCTCGGCCCGCAGCAGCGGCGCGGCCTGGCCTGGCGGCATGGCGCCGAAGTCCGCGTTCGCGGCGGCCTGCTTCGCCTGCTCAAAAACCTTCAGCGCCTTTTCGCTCTCGGCCGTGGCCGTGACGCTGCGTGTGTTCGCCTCGCTGAGGCGCGCCGCCAAATACCGCTGCGCCTCCTCGTCCTTAGCGAACATCTCGTCGTTGTCGTAGAAGATGGGGCTCGGCTCGAACAAAAAGTCCGGCGGGTCGCTCCAGCGCATAGCGTTGCTGTTGTGCTCGACGAACATGTGGCTGTCGAGCGCGGGCTCGTTGCGCGCAAGCGTCTGCAGGGCCGCGTCTAGCGCGGCCACGCAGTTCCCAAGGCGCCGCCGCTCGAAGTCGCCGGCCGTCTTCACAATGTGGTTCGTCTGGGCCACGCGCGCCTCATTCACGCGCTGCAGCGCGTCGAGCAGCTCGGGCAGGTCGTCGTGGTAGTACTTGTCCTTCATGCGGTTCGCAATGTTGATCTGCACGAGGTAACTGTTTTTCGCGTTGTGCATTTCGCGCTCGCGCTGCTCGACGCTCTTCTTCGACTTCGCGCGCGCCGTCTCGAGCGACTCGCACGTCGCGTCGTAGTGCTGCTTTGCCTTTTTCAGGTGGTGGTAGATCTTGTCGCGGCGCGTCTCGAGCGCCTCAAAAAACTTCTTGTAGTAGCGCATAAGGTCCTCGAAGCGCTGCTGTGCGCTAGCGAGCTCGCCGCTGATCTTGTGCCCGAGCTCGTCCGCGAGCTCGCGCCGCTCCTGCGCCATCTGCGACGTCTGGTTCAGCGTCTCCGTCCACGCCTGCAAGCTCATGTTCTCGAGCGAGCCCGGCGTCGTGAGCGGGTGGTCGCCAACGCTCACAGCCACGGTCACGCTCGCCTTCTTTGCGAAGTGCTTCGACGTGAGCGACTCGAGCCGCTGCGCCGCTTCGCGCTCAATCGCGCCGCGCTCCTTGTAGAACTCGGACAAGTCATCGAGCCACTCAATGCCACGCTCCACCCATGACGCGGTCTGCTTGTACCCGTCGAGCACGCCGTCGCCTGCGGACATAGCGGCGTCTGCGTCTGTGTTGGCTGCGCGACTGGTTTGGCGAGTCGCCGTCGCCGTGGGGAAGGGGACTAAGGGGCACAGCGGCCGCGGCGCCAACCGCCCAAACGGCGCTCGAGCTGGCCCCGCACTTCTCGGCGCGTCTCGTGGGGGTCGTGGCAAGGGAGGGGGCTCCCGTTATGGCTGCTCCTGTGCTGCGCCCTGCGTGTAAATTGCCTTGCGTGTAACTTGCCCTGCGCGGGGCGCGCATGTGCTTAACGAAACGCGCATTCCTGCGCCGTCCTACTTGCTTGGCTGTATGTATATATATACACAACTACTCACTTTTGCGCGTCAATACGGTGCTAACTGTCGGTGTGCCCTTCAGTGTGCCCCGCAGTTGGCCAGCCGCAGACACGACCGCACGCGCCTTCCTTATTCGCAGCGTGATTACGGCCGCCTGCAGTGCGTCCGCGCAGCGGGTTACCCGTGCCCACAACGGTCGCGGGTCATGTGGGGTCGGCCGGACTAAGTGTCACACAGCAAATGTCCCATTCGGCGGGTCGAGTTGCCAACGAGCATTCAAAACTCTGCTTGTTTGTCGATCATGTCGTTTGATTTCAGCGCGCTTGCGCAGCAGTTCGTGCAGGTGTACTACCAGCAGTTCGAGGCCGACCGCTCGTCGCTCATCTCGCTCTACCGCGACGCGTCGATGATGACGTTCGAGACGAACCAGGTGCAGGGCGCGCAGGCGATTGTGCAGAAGCTCGTCGAGCTGCCGTTCCAGAAGGTGCAGCACCAGATCTCGACGCTCGACGCCCAGCCGGGCACGCCCGGCCAGCGCGATGTCATTGTCATGGTCACGGGCCAGCTCATCATTGACGACGAGCCTCACCCGAAGGGCTACACGCAGGTGTTCCACCTCGTGCCCGAAGGCGAGCAGTACTTTGTGCACAACGATATCTTCCGCCTTGTGCTCGGGTAATCCGCGGGACCCCGTCTTGGCTGCGCCGCGTTGCTGATTTACGTAGCTTAAATCGCAGTTCCTATCCTGATGTGACTATTTATACTGCAGTTTAGCTCCATACTAGCCGTTTCCAGCCTCCTAAAGGGCGAGCACTGCTCGGCGCTGGCTGTTTTAGCATGGCGCTTCTCACGGCCGAAGTTCGCCAAAGGCATGGTTTCGGTATGCACTGCAATTCAGCTACGCGGGTTGGATGAACAGAAGGGCTTTTTCGTGAAACCCCACGCTCGAAACAGCCGCCTTTATATTTAGGATTGTCGCGTGTTCATTAGGATCGCTAGCGCGTTCGTCTGGCTCAATACGGACTGCGCTGTTTTGGTAGCGTCAGACAATTCGCACCTGCTGCCTGCGGTGCCCAATTAGCTGCCCTATGGGTCGGGGTTCAAGCTAGACGCACCCACCAGCAACGCAAGATCCCGCCAGATCTGTGTACGCCCCTTAGCGATTCTAGTGCGGCTCAGACTCAGTTTCCACTCGATCCGCACTGAATTGACTCCGAATTTATAGATGTTGCATCGTAATGCTCGAAATGCGCCCCGTAACTACGCACGCGTGACAGATTGAAGACCGCCGGCCAGTCTAAACAGTGCGCCGTGCATTCACAACTAGCGCACGGGGCTTGCTGCAGCCTAGCGTGCTCACACACTGCTTGCCACGCCAAACGCCGGTCGCGATCTCGTCGCGCGACGCATGAATGCGGTCAGTGCGACCCTTGACCCTTACCCCGTGGCTCTTACCCGCAGTATACGACCCAAACTGTGCCTTTCCCGAGGCGCCCCTCATACGACACAGAGCCAGTTCTTGCGAATCGATTGCGATGTCAGAGCCTCCGCCGAAGCCTGCCCATAGACCTGCGCGCGGCTCGAAGCCGCCACGTCGTGAGTCCGCGGACGACTTTGACTTCGGCGCGGAGCGCAACCCGCCGCAGCCGCAGCAAACGCAGCCGCAGCAGGACTCGGCGCAGTCGCCGCATCAGAATGCCCTGCAGGATGAGCAGCCCGAGTCAGAAGCCGAGGCCTCGTATTCACCGGCCGCGGCCTCCTCGCGCGAGGGTTCGCAGCCGCCACGCCCGGCGCACCGCCCGCAGCGGCCTGCAAGCCGGCCCTCCAAGCCAATTTCCATTCAGCCGGCCCCGGCAGACCCGCCTCAGGTGCGCCAGAAGTCTGAGCTGCGGTCCGAGCTCGAGGCGCTCGACGCACCTGGTGCAGCTGACGACGACGCCGCCGTCCAGCGGTTCAAGGACATCAGCGCAGCCCTTGACAGAGAGGGCCCTGGTGGCAAGACGGCCGCCAGCCTCGGCTTCCCAGCGCTCGGGCCGCAGAAGGTCCCGCAAGGTGGTCCACCGCCGAAGCCAGCGACGAGGCCTACGAGACACAAGACCGCGACCAGCTCCGCGAGTCCTATAGAAAAGGAATCGACTCCGGGTCATGAGCCTTCTCAGCAAAAGGAAGAATCCGAGAAGCAATCAGATAGCGATCAGTCTTCGTCTCCAGCGAAGCCTGCGCCCACAGATACTAACCATGGAGAGAGCCATTCCGGAGAATCTAAGCCTAAGTTGCTCGAGCGGGAAGAGTCTGAGGTCAATGTGCTCAGTACTAAGGAGCCTGAAGCGAGGGAGCCTGAGGAACTTGAGTCTAAGGAGCCTGAGCCTGAGGAGCCTGAGCCCAAGGAACCTGAGCCCAAGGAACCCAAGGAACCTGAGCTCAAGGAATCCGAGTCCAAAACATCAGATACTAGGGCCCCGGAACCTGACAAGCTCGAGAATGATTCGGGAAGCGCGTCGCAAGCGCTGGCTTCCGAGGATACGAACGCCGCATCGAAAAACTCCGCTACGAAACAGGTCCCCGCGCCAAAACAAGATCCTGAACTGAATAAGGAGCATACGCTGAAGGATCCGAAGGAGCCCGCAGACGACAAGGAACCTGGAGCCTTCGAGGCCGAATCCCACACTGCGTCGAAGAAACTCGACGCACGGGAGCCCATGAAGGATCTTGAATCTCCTAAGATTGTTGGTCTAAGTAGGGATCACGCAGTGGTCCCAGGCGACAGCGAAATGAAGCGGTCTGATGACTCTGCGAAGTTCGTCGAGCCCGAGCCCGTGAACCCTGATGGGTCCGATTCCGCGAAGGGCGAGACCGTTGATGCGGATATCGCTCTGTCCAAAGAGGACAATACAGATATAGACCCGTCAGGCTTGGATCAGCAGCATCGTTCAAAACACAAGCTGGATGGGCACGCATTCGTAGAGCCGATCCCAATCGCACCTGACGATGTACCTGTCCCCTCGTCTCCGAAGAAGCGTGTTGCGTTCACGGACGCTGTCTCCAAGATCTCTTCCAATGCCGACAAGGACAAGGACCAAGATGTCTCGACCGATAAGACCCCGGCAGAGGATCGGAGCTCGAGTGGCCCGCAAGGAAGGCCCAGTGATTCGCTTAAAATGACAGAGCCGGGAACCCATCAGCCTGAACCGCATACCAGCCCCGAGGAAGACCACCTTTCGGAGCTGCTGCCTTCTGAGTCGGGCTCGGAGGGGAAGCCGCATGAGCACGAGCCTGGTTCTAGTGAGAAGAAGGAAGCTTCAGATTCAGGCGCTGCAAAGCGCTCTTCTGACACGGAAGCGACTGCTGGCCCCAGCGATGAGCCCGCCGATGAGCCTCTCGAAGACAAGAAGCTCGACGCTTTGCAGAAATCCGCCGATAGCACGACCTCGAGCTCTGCCGCGGCATCGCAGAACGTAGACGTGGAACCTAGGGGCCCAAGTGCGAAAAGTATTGTTTCTCCGAAGCCGGACGATGCCCGCAAGTCTTCGGAGTCTAGTGAACCTGAGTCTGCAGTCCGTCGCGAGTCTGACCCAGTGGATCCAAAAGACAGCTCGGCGAAACCGCCGCGACCGCAACACAGGCCCGAACTAAAGCCGAAACCAGTGCCCAAACCGAAACCGAAGAATGCGCTGGCGTCGCGGTTCGAGGCCGCGCTTCGTGAGTCTGAGGCGTCGAAGCCGAAGCCTGTCCCACGGCCTAAGCCCCGGGAGGGCTCTGCCGGGAGCCGCATATCCGCAATTCAGGCTTCCATGTTTGCGAACCTGAACGAGGCGCTTTCGCGAGGACCGCCTCCTGGAGGCAGGCCGCGCATTGGATCCAACGACTCACAAGAGAGCGTTGGCGAGCGCTCGACCGAAGATGCTTCCGAAGCGAGTCACAAGGTTGACGCAAATGAGAGTGCAGAGGCACAACTGCAGGCGATGCCAAAGAACCCCCGGGCTCGCGCCACCGGTCCACGACGCGCTAAGAGGCTGCCTGAGAGCGCCAAGCCTACAGTTAGCGTCGTAACTGCGCAAGAGCCTATTTGGCAGATCCCCGGTCCCGAGGAAGCTTCGGCACAGGCTGCTTTCGACGATCACTCAAAGGAGTCTAGCAGTGACTTGGTGAAGCAGGGCGAGCATACTGAGCCCGAGATTAGCATCTCTTCTGCCGAACCAGCACGAGAGCCTCGAGGTGAGAACGCAGAGCATAAAAAAGGACACGAGCTGAAGCAGCTCGACCCTATAGATGCGAAACATGTGAACAAGCCTGCAGATGGTAAGCCTGCAGACGTGAAGCCTGCGGACGTGAAGCCTGCGGATGTGAAGCCTGCGGACGTGAAGCCTGCGGACGTGAAGCCTGCGGACGTGAAGCCTGCGGACGTGAAGCCTGCGGACGTGAAGCCTGCGGACGTGAAGCCTGCGGACGTGAAGCCTGCGGACGTGAAGCCTGCGGACGCGAAGCCTGAGGACGCGAAGCCTGCCAAAGACGCTTCCGCAAATAACGAGCTAGAAGAAGAGGTTGAAAAATGTGCTGAGGAAGGGTTGTACGCAGAGCCCACGGTGGAAACCAGGTGGATCCCAGATCAGATCTCACAGGCCGTACCGAGCAAGAAGCCCCGCAGTGTGGAGGAAATAGCTGATGACGAGGACGAGCGTGGCGCTTCGGACGACTCAGCGAACAGCGGCCTGTCTAGCGGGCCAAACCTAAGGGCCGACACCGAGAACGATCTTCGCACCGCTTTGCACAGACACTTGTCACACGAATCCCCAGAGGAGAGCTCCGACAACCAGGGTACTAGCAAGGACTCAGACCACGCCGTAACAGTAGAGGACTTGCCTCCATTGGGATCCCTTATCGACCGCGTGGCCAGTCCGCCGGCTGTGAACATTGATTCTGGTCGGGCATCTAACCTTATGACGCCGCGCCACAAGTCGCAGGAACAGAGCTCCGCTTCATCACTCGGAGTCGACTCTCTTTCTCAGTATCTTGACAAGAGCCCTCAAGCTGGAGCTGCGCCGTCAGGTTGGGACAGAATGCCCGCGTCGTCCAAGCTGGACTTGGGCGAGGCCGAAGGGCTTCTCAAAAACGTCAAAGAGATGAAGTCCGACTTTGAGGCCAGGCAGAAGCAGACACCTGACTCCGAGGCAACGGACGCAAAGCAGGAGCATGTCCCCGAGGATGTGAAGAAGGCTGCCTACGCGGAGCCGTCAGAATAGTCAAGTTTGTATGTCAAATCAAAGCAGGAATATCGAGTGCTACGTAGATTAAATTAGAAACGCGAATGCCGAGGCTATCAGTGCGGCAAGGACGATGGCAGTGCCACTCGTCTGCAGAGTTGTACCTGCATTCTTTTTCTGCTTTTTCTGTTTCTTCTTCTTCTTTGTGTTATTCATCTCAGCGCTAGACTGAGCATCCTCTGATTGAGAATGTGGAACCGCCGTGGAGTTTGTTGTCGTCCTGTTCTGGATAGTCACTTTCTCAACCAGGGCTGCCTCCGCGTACTTCAGCTGTAGCGTGAGCTGCCCATCAGCTCCCACCAGTAGGGTCTCATTGCGCAGGGCCCCGAGAAGCTCTCCAGATGATGAGTTTACATGCTGGCCTGCGACGGAAACGTCTGAACGCCCGTTCGTCCCGGGGCCTTCAAGTCGCACGACGCGAAGTTGCGTTCCCTCATTCCACGGAGTAGACACCGTGATGTCAGTTGTTCCGCGAGTCTGGTTCAAGTACTTCGATGTGTCGTTCTTGCGAGACTGCGAGGCTGAGTTCCAGAGGTTTGCAGATGCATTATAAACGTTCAAGTCGACAAAAACAAGCTTCTGTAATCCAGACTGCGACTTGCCGTCGAAGAGAGCAAAAGCGCTCAAAGTGGACGAGTTGAATTCAGGCACAATGCCTACGTTCAGCTCGGCGGGGCCCTTTACAGTGTGAGCCAGGAACAGGCTCGTGTAGAAATTTGCCCGTACGCCCTTGGTAAGGTTTTGTGCGCGGTACTGGTAGTCAGTGGGAATGATGGGAGAGTCCGGGCTGTATCCGTCAAAGTGGAGAAACGTCCTGGAGATCCCTAATGAGGCTGCAGTAAGAATGAAGTCGACGCCCCACAAAGCCGCGCCAAATGTGTCACTAACGCCATTTGCACCGCCAGCCACAGTCCCCGCGGCAGAGATCACGAACTCGGCGTCCTGGGCCGCAGCAGCCTGCGCCTGCACTTTGTACTGAGACAAATTGCGGTAGACAACGTCGTGGTTCGACAAAAGGTCGAGGGAGATCTGCGCCTTGCGGATGGGAGGAGTCTCAGCTTCTGGGAACAAGTGTACCGAGTAGGTGTCTATGAGGCCCGAGTCCTCGAGGCCGGCCTTTGTGATGTTAATGATGTCCAGGTCGTCGTTTTCCCACTGCTGGTCGCTGACGTCTGGAGGATCCGCAAACCCACCAGCCTGGAATGCAGGGTGGGAGCTAGCATTCCGGTAGAACTCCGAGTCCACAATCGTTGTGGTGACATTTCGGAATTCATCTGAGTAGGTTGTAGAGTTCCAAGTTGACGCATTGCGGTATGCAAGGTAGGCGTAGTGGTCTGGACTGTCGCCTAGCTCGAAGCGATGAAGTGACTTGCCGAGTGACTTTAAGGCCCACTGGGCTTGCAGGCTTGCGTTGCCCCACCTATTCTCCGAATTGGCGAAGTTCAGCGTATAAGTGAATGGTGTGTCTAGTGGGAAGTACTCGCTCCACAAGTCAAAGTATTGCTCGCTAATGTACAACGTATCGAGGTCGCGAGCTTCCGGGTCGAGCACAAATGGCTCTGTCAAGTCCTCCTGAGCAGTGAGTTTGTCCGAGGCGGCGCCGCCAATACGGATGGGCACGGGAGCGCCCGATAAGTCATGCAGCAGACCAAGCAGATTAGTAGTGAGGTTTGATTTCACGATCTCAGTGATGGATACTGGGCCAATGGAAAAACCCAAGACGTTGCGGGCGAGGGGAGCTCGCTCGAGGCTGTATGAGATTGACGGCGTCGCACTACTGATATTTTCGGCGGCCGCTGCCACAGCATACACTGCAGCCCATATAATAGGGAACATGGTATATAGAATCAGATGGCGCTAGTTATCTGTTGTGCGCATATACTTATATACATGCGACCGTGCGCCTCAGACCTTCCCTATTTGGGTAGCGCGGCCGGACGGTTAAGGGTAGAGGCAGGAAGCGGACAGTCTGCTGCCATGGCGGCGGCAACCTCGACGCCGTCAGCGCTCTGGAGCGCTGGAATGTGCAGGTTGCTGGTGTTTGTTTGGAGCGCAGTAGAACTCGCGCTCACCATTAGCATCTGACAGTAGTTTGCTACCGACTGCGAGCATGACGCGCATTAGCTTCACGGCTTCAGCGCGAAGTAATCCTTTATGTGCATTGAGTCGCGCACTAGATTTGTAGTGAGGATGGGAGTGGAACACGCAATTCCACAGGTGGACAGTAAATAGGTGGTGGTGGATCGTACGATTGCTTGATCGGCGTACGCATGATATGTCCGTTATCGAACGCTAAGAAGTCATCACGACCCCCAACGGAACCCTTTCTCTTATCTCAGGATTGATGGCCTGTAGTTGCTCACAGGTGTGGGATCCCCTGCGACCACCGATCTAAGCCCGGGTTGTTCCGCGACCGAAATTGCGAGCAGATGAAACCGCGTGTTTCATCTCGGCGATGCAAGTTAATTGAACCTAATCTGGTGTGCATCGGATGCAGACTAACGCATGAGCCCACTCACGGTGCATGTCTCCGCATGAATTAGATGAGCGGCGGCACGGGAGCTGGAACCCGCGCCCATGATCTAAGGTTAGGCACGCGAAATTGTAGTGCGGCGGTGCGGAGAGAGGAAGAGGCGTGGCTCGTGACTAAGATGATCCTCGATTCCAGACTACTTCTCGGCATGAGGTCTGCGCGCCGTGGGACGAAAAAGGCGCATAAAAAGCCAGCAGGTAAGAGCAAGCATCATGTCTGTGTCTAATCAAGGCTCGCATGCGCAGCCTCTGTGTAGGGAGGAGCCCCTAGCAGGACTCTTTGCCGAGATGTACCGCTTCTCTAGGGTTGGGGTCATGCACACGCACATGCCGCAGCAGGTCGTAGGTCCGCATACCGGCGCCTCTCTAAACAAGTGCTCACGTGCCCTCGCCCAGATCTAAACATATACGCCGGCGCCCGTAAATTTGGCGAGTCGTTGCCGTGCACCTTGATACCAACCCGCTCGTTATGATTGGTCTCGTTTCGACCGCCCTCTCTTTGGCGCTGGCCTCTGCGCTCTCGCCCGTCACAATTAGCGGTAACGCTTTCTACAACGGCAGTGACACGCGTTTCTACATCCGCGGCGTGGACTACCAGCCCGGCGGCAGCTCGAACGCATCGGACCCGCTCGCCGATGTCGATAGTTGCAAGCGTGATGTGAAGTACTTCTCGGAGCTCGGACTGAACACGGTTCGCGTCTACACGGTAGACAACACGGCCGACCACGACGAGTGCATGCAGGCGCTGGCCGACGCCGGCATCTACTTGCTGCTCGACGTGAACTCGCCGAAGCAGAGCCTGAACCGACTGAACAACGAGACGTTGAAGGCCTCGTACAACAGCGGGTATCTGCAGCACATCTTCGCGACGATCGACTCGTTCAAGGACTACTCGAACACGCTTGGCTTCTTTGCGGCGAACGAGGTCATCAACAGCGACAACACTACGGAGGCGGCGCCCTATATCAAGGCCGTCGTGCGCGACATGAAGGCGTACATCAAGGCGCAGGCGAACCGCACGATTCCCGTCGGCTACAGTGCCGCCGACATTTCGCAGAACCGCTGGGAGCAGATGTGCTACCTGAACTGCGGCTCGAACGACACTGAGCGCATTGACATGTTCGGCTTCAACGACTACTCGTGGTGCGGCTCGGCTTCGTCGTTCCAGATCAGTGGCTGGGCCCAGAACGTACAGGACTACAAGAACTACTCAATTCCCGTGTTCCTTTCCGAGTACGGCTGCAACAAGGTCACGCCACGCACGTTCCCGGAGGTCTCTAGCCTGTACTCTACGGACATGTCGTCTGTGTACTCCGGCGGGCTTGTGTACGAGTACTCTAACGAAGCGAACAACTACGGGCTCGTCGACATCAGCGGCGACAGCGTGTCGCCGCGGCCGGACTTCAGCAACCTGAAGTCAGCGCTGTCGAAGGCGCCGAGCCCGACCGGTGCTGCGGGGGCTACGACGTCGCGCCAGCCCGAACAGTGCCCGCCCTTCGAGGAAGGCAAGTGGGAGGTCGAGCCGGACGCGCCCGTGCCACCCATGCCGAGCTACGCGCAGCGGTACTTGAAGAACGGCGCCGGCAAGGGTCTTGGGCTGAACGGGCCAGACACGCAGGCCGGCTCGAACCTGGATAACCCGAACGCGAGCTCCTCGTCGTCGTCCGACTCGTCGTCCACGTCAACATCGTCATCCTCGTCGTCATCCTCGTCCTCGTCCTCGTCTCCAGCGTCTTCGACCTCGTCTTCGGCGTCCTCGACCTCAGCGTCCAGCGCCTCGACCTCGGCATCCACGGCCAGCTCTGCTAGTGCGGCCGGCGCTGCTGCGGCCGGCAGCGCCTCGAGCGCATCCAGCGGATCGAGCTCCACATCGAGTGGCAAGAAGAAGAACGGCGGTTTGGTTACCGGCCCGAGCATGGGCCTTGGCTCGGCGCTGCTTGCTCTGGCCGCTCTTATTTAAACACTCGATGAAAACATTAGCAATTGGATATAATAGTTACGGCATTCCTTGCAGCGAACGCACCGCTCAAAAGCTGCGGTTGCGGCCATGTTAGACTCTTCAATAGCAAGGGGGGACATGGCCGTAAAATAGCCTTGGATGAGCTATGCAGCGACGGAATTAGCCCATGACGCAATTCATAACGAACTTGCCATTGCCCTGTCATTGCCCTGTCATTAGCCTGCCATTAGCCTGCCATTAGCCTGTCATTAGTCTGCCATTAGTCTGCCATTAGCCTGCCATTGTTTCTTGGCAACATACTGCGTTCACCTCAATCAATTAAATAGCCTGGCTCAACGCTGCTAGTCGGGAAGGTCAAGGACGCTATTCCTTCTGGCTCATAAGAACCAATTGAATAGGCGAGCCGTTACTGAACTAATAAGAATCACTGAATATAAATATGGAGTATAACCATTAATCTTCATAGCTGGGACGCTCTGCTAAGGCATCCTTTAGATTGGGTGCGTTAGTGCCCGTACACAGGCCCGCAGCCGCCGCGCAGTGGTGGTCGCAGCCGGCTCCCAATGCAGACTGAGGTCAACGTTAGGGCTTTGGGCATTAGCTAATCGTGTGCGAGAGCGCTGGCCAAGACCGACTCACATATTTGGGACATTGTGAGGCTGACACACCGACCCTAGGCAGGGAAGCCAGCGAGCGAAAGCGTGCCAAAAAGTTCCGCCGAGACTTTCGCACCCCATCACGATGTCTGCTGCGAACAAGATTCTTAATTCCGACCCGAGCGATCTTGAGCTGAAGATTGCTCAGGCTCTCGTCGAGCTCGAGAACACGAGCGACCTGAAGGCCGACATCCGTGCGCTGCAGTTCAAGTCCGCGCGCGAGATCACCACGGGCCAGGGCAAGGCTGCCATTGTTATTTTCGTGCCGGTGCCGCACCTGCGCGCTCTCCACAAGGGCCAGGCGAAGCAGCAGCGTCTTGTGCGCGAGCTCGAGAAGAAGTTCGCCGACCGCCACATCATCATCCTCGGCCAGCGCACGATGCTGCCCAAGCCCGGCCGCAAGCGCACCATGCAGACCCAGAAGCGCCCCCGCAGCCGCACGCTGACGGCTGTGCACGACGCCATGCTCGAGGATCTTGTCTACCCCACGGACATCATTGGCAAGCGCTGCCGCTACCAGGTCGGCGGCAACAAGCTGCACAAGGTGTACCTCGACCCGAAGGACTTCACGTCCGTCGACTACAAGATCGACTCGTTCCAGGCTGTGTACAGCAAGCTCACGGGCAAGCAGGTCACGTTCGAGGTTGGCCAGAAGAGCGAGGTGCACTAAGCATTAATATTTAACGAGCCGGTGAGTACAGCTCTATGAACGGAGCTGTGTGCGCGGCTCAAAAGAACATAAAATAGCTGAAATACTTAACGACAACCGCCCGACCGTCGCTATTAGTTACAGAGTCTAGGTGCTGGAGGGCGAAAGCGTGCTGAGCCCTGCCGAGCCCTGCATGGCATTAACCATGAGGCGCGCGCCCTTGGCTGCTGCTGCTGCTGCTGCTGCAGGCGTGCAGGAGGTAATAGTTTTCAAAAGGCGTTATTACAGATCTCTTAGCTTCGTGTCTACTGCGTCGCGTAGTCGTCTTGTGACCCACAGAGAGAGGTAACAAGCCAACGTGGGACAGGCAATTCTGACTCCGCCCTTGTGTTCTCGCTGTGCCGTGCTCGCCGTGCCTGAGCGGCTACGCGCGGTTCGATGTCGTCGTGCTATTTTCGTAAAACATCAATAATATGTAGAGCTACCTAACTTTGCCCGCTAAACACCTTTATAGCCGCCTCGGCCGTTGGCGTCGCGCTAGCCGGGTTCGCGCCCGTCACGAGCCGCCCGTCCACAACCGTCGTCGGGCCGAACGGCGGGTTCACGGGCTCGAACACGCCGCCGAGCTCCTTCAGCAGCTTCTCGGTGAACACGAGGTTGTCCTTCTCGAGCGTCGGCACAAGCTGCATTGCAACCTCGCCCTCGTCGGGGAAACCGGTGACCTTGCGGCCGGAGACAACCAGCTTTGACCCGTCCTTCACGCCTGTGAGCAGGCAAGGCCCGTGGCACACGGCGGAAACGACGCCCGTGTTCGCCCAGATCCCGCTGGCCAGCTTGTAGAGCCCCGGCACCTTGTCGACGAAGTCGAACACGGTTCCGTGGCCGCCTGCGGCAAAAAAGATGCCGTAGTCCTTCGCATCTAGCTCGCTGGCCTTCTTCACGTTCTTGACCGCGTCAGCAAACGGGCCAGACTTCAGCTTCGCCTTCTCCTCGTCCGATGCGAAGTCCGGGGACAGCGAATGTTCGTCCCAGCCGAAAGACCCCGTCTCCGACACAATGTCCACAGCAAAGCCGTCCTTTGTAAACGCCTCGAACGGATGCAGCACCTCTACATAGAACGCTCCCGTCTTCTGCCCATCGGGATAGAGCGGGCCGTGGTACGACGTGACAGCAAGAGCAACCTTCTTTGGCAGAGCCATTGTTTGTTCGTTCAGATTTAATTTTATTGTGCTTTACCTTAGGGGCGCTTTATATATTTGTGGAGCAACTTATATACGATGCGGTGCGGCGGTAGGGTGTTGCTGCTACCCAACCGCAATTTGCTCTTGCGAAAACCGGGATTCAACACGAGCGCTGAACACGGGTTCTTCTTCATCGGCAAGCCCGCTAAGTTAGCTAGCCACAATCAGCCAGTTTCAATACGTCTGGTCGGCCGTAGCAATAGCGATACTTTAAATGAAGAGGAGTCGAAAGTCTCGAATGTGAGAAACTAAATTGTACACTGAAGCAACAAGTTGCTACTTTAGTAAATTATGGTGTAGGAATTACTTCCGAGTCGCGAGTGACTCCGTGGTCAGCGGCGCCAACTTCTTAGAGAAGAAGGGCAGCAGCACCGACGGCGGCGCCAATGCCAACGGCGGTGATGGCACCGTTGGAGGGGCCGCTAAGAGCGACAGCGCCAGACGACGAGTTGTTCTGAGCAGAGGCCGAGGCGGCAAGGGCAAGGGCAACAACAGCGGACTTCATTTCTTTAGGCGTTGGGTGAAGAGGTGTACCCAGTGGGAGCGCGCCGCTATTTATGCTTTCTGACCGAACGGATGGGAGGAGTTGTGGGCGAGGGTTTCACAGGCTTGGACTTACCTAAGTTGCCATTGTGATTCCCAAAATGGATGTTTACAAACACGAATCGGGTTCTAGAAACACGCGGCTCAGCGAGGCTACGATCACCGCCATGGTGCCGTGCGCGGCAACTGTCGTGAAGTGATGCCCGTACTGGCAAGCACCTACCCCAAAAATTCGCAAAACGAAGCCTATTGGCCTCAGCTGCGGCTACACCCCTTATAGATTCCCGAACCGAGACTGATATCGCGATCTTGCTATTATTAGCACGTTAATCTGTCGCAAGGATAGGGTTGCGCAGCCGCTCATGGGCTCTGCACGTGCCGCGAAGCCTAAAAGTGCTAGTTTCTGCACACAGTCAGCGCGGAGGCTTGCGGCAACGCCAGTGCCCTTGCCGCACACGAGGCAGGCACGAGACGAGGCACTGCTGGCGGCGCTGCCAAGGGGCGACGTGCAGGAATCGCGCGCGATCCCGACAGGAACGCGAGACGCGTGCACCGCACTCCTTAATTAGCGATCGCGATATAGCTACATATGAGAACCAGCACCTACATATCTTGGGTCCCTACCTCACGGACCACCGCTAAGCCGCCGCGCTCACGAATACACGAAAGCGTCGCCGGGCCGCCGAGATTGCGCAATTTGTGACTGCGCAGCCGCAGCAGGGTTGCTCACCCACGCGCGGTGGGCTATGGCTCTTAATCGCTTTATCTTGCCGCGAAGACTTCGCTGTCTGAGTCACGCGTAGGTCACGCTCCGTCACGCGCCGTTCGCCCTTGCGCCCCTGCGCTGCCGCGGCCCTGGCACGAAACCATGACTCCTTAGGCGCTCGTGCGGTCACCAGACCCGTGCGCTCAGCTTGCTTGCTCCGCAATGAATTAGAGTTTGGGTTGGACGTGCCATCTAGGATCTAAAACAGCTGTGCAATGGGACCAAGAATAGTACAAGTTTCGTAGCCCCACCACTAAAATAGACTCTCCCCACCGAACACACACACGCCCATGCCAGCGCCCGCCCGCGCACGGCGCTCGCGTACAAACCCCCCAAACACCAGAAAATGCCACCGCCTCCAGGCGGCATAAGATGCAAATACCAAGAAAGCGGCTTGTGTTGTGTGTGCGTCGCGGCGATGTATGCCTTCGTTCTTCTTATATTATAGAGACAGAATTTAAATAAAATAAAATGCGGATGCGGAAATTACGGTTGTTTTTCTAGCACAAAGGCAAGTAGTGCTTAGACTGCTTAGAGCAGCAGGGCGGCAGCGCCGACAAGGCCGGCCGCAACACCAACCGAGGCGACAGAGCCAGCGTTCTTGGAGCCGCTCGAGCTCGAGCCCGAGGCGGACGAGCCACCAGCAGCGCCAGTGCCGTTGCCGGCACCACCAGCAGTGCCGTTAGTGCCGCCGGCGGCAGTGCCGTTGCCGGCACCACCAGCAGTGCTGTTAGAGCCACCGACGGCAGTGCCGTTCGAGCCACCAGCAGCAGTGCCGTTAGACCTCTGGGCCTGGGCGGCAGCGAGCACGGACAGAGCAACAATAGAGAACTGCATTGAAATAGGAGTGGGTGCAAATTAACCAGGGCGAGCCGCGCCGGCTTTATATACACAGCGCCACTCAGCCCCTGCATCTTAGTGATAAAATTTTCATGCCTTATGTCATGCATGAAGGCTAGGTTTACCCGGGGCTTGGCCGGTCACCTGCCTCCGGGGCTGTCCGCGTGCGAAGCTCGTTTCGGGTCGTGTTCGGGTGCGCAAACACACGGTTTCCTCATCTGCTGGCGCCAATGGCCTCCGCACGCCTGTATATGAGACAAGACTATGTGTTTGGGGGACAGACATGTTCAAACATACCCCTCAGCCCCTTGATGGGGGCGCGAAGCACGGCACTAATTTGGCGATCAGGGTCATCTACGGCTTACCCTTTTCGGACGCGTCTGTCGCGTGTTGGAAGTGATGAAAAGCCCCGATGCATGAGTAAGAGCGCCGCGGAAACTGATCGTCTGCGGAGGAACGCCCGGCGCCGGGGGGCGCGCGTGCGTGCCTGAAGGGCGTGCCTGCGCGCGGGCCGGGCTAAGAACATGCCAGCCGAATTCCCGAGCTTTCACTGCCTATTAGGACTAATTCTAATGTTATCATTACAACGATAAGCGTCTTCGGATCGCGCGCAAGCAATCCGCCGTCTCCACAGCCTCGGGTCTCGATGCGCGCGATGCGTGACCGATATTGCATCAGCTCTGATAGGGGTGTGTGTGCTGTGGGTTACCCTTTCGCTTCGGGTGGGCTGTGGACGACAAGCAGTCATCTGATGGTCACGTGCGCTGACTCACCCGGATTTGCTTGCCCTCCTGCGCACGCGCCGACATATAGCTGCAGCATTGGGAAAAATGTCGAAGCTTCCGTGCTTCCGATGGCGTAGTGTTTGGGCTCGATCGGGCTAAGCAGGGGCTGCGCCATTCGCGACGCGTAGCAAGCGGGGTGACCCCTCGGGGCTGTGATGACTGTCGCAATCGTGCTATCGGGCACAGGAGCACTAGATGCATTGTTAGCTGCGCCTATTTTGGCGCGTGGTACAGCCACGAACGGCGCCGTTCGGCGCGCGCATATTTGGTAGGCGCAAACTATAGTTATATTTAGACTAACATTGCCGTTTCCGATCGCCGGTTCCAAAAATGGCCTCGGATCAATGCACGTGTGTGGCGTACCAGACGCAGTCACTATAAGCTTCTTTGACGCGGGGCCCGCATAGCGAGGCCGTAAGATCGTACAAGACAATTAGCTGGAAAAACTGCATTGCATAGGTATGTATTGTGCTGCTAAGCTGTTTGTACTCACAGCAGGCGCTGTCGGTCGATCGCTCGGCTGTTTAGCCGGCAATTGACCCAATTGGGCTCCGGTAATCGTTGAGCCGCAAGTGTTACTCTCTGTCTGGGGGTGGGCGGCTTAGTTCACCTGAATCGTCTCGTGCCGTTTCGATGTGCCGTTCAAACGGGATCGCCGCTATTCGCAATTCGCTGCGAAATGAGTCGATTCTGGTTTGCTCCAATTATGCTATGAATTCGTCGTGCTGGTGCGGAGGCGTTGTGCGTCAGCGCCGAACCGCAGCAGACCACACTTGCGACACTATGCGAGATAAGGCTCTTTAAGCTCTTATCATGCGCCGCTATTCAGCGGTCCTGCGCACGATGGCAAGTTGGCGCCCCATGCACCTTGTGAAACAGAGCTCGCATGCATGCCGCCGGTGACCTATATTTATCTAGGCTAAAAATACACAGCTCAATGCCAGCCGCCGCAGACAGGGCCTGATTCCAGTGCCTAACCCTCGTGCCGTGGCGGGCCTGCGAGATTAGCACTAGCCGCTAGTTCACAAGCGGCGCCGCAACTTATCCTTGTCTGCATGAGCCCAGTCCGTCTTTAATGCGCCAGTCGTAATGCGGCAGTAGTTCGCTTAAACATAGAAGAAGGAGTGTTGCGGCCCGGGAACACTCAAGCGCAGCTTACGGTGCGGGAGGCTTCACGCCGCTGTCGTTTCCGCCCCGTTTGTAGAGATGTGGGGCTGCGCAATTTCTGATGACCTCGTCGCCCCCATTGCGACGACCATTTCAGCAAATTTGATCAATTAAAACGAAATACATAGAATATCACATAACTGGGTTCTATATCTAGGCGCCCACATGCAAGTTTCATAACTTCAGCAAGTAGGAAGAATAAATAAGCGGCTCGAAGAGCGCTGCGGTCACTGTTCTCGGAACTCTGCGCCGCCCGTGATGCACATTAGGCGCCTAAAGGCACATTCTTTTTATTGGTCTGGATCTGCGAGGAGACACGTCCAAACTAATTTTCTCTTCTTCTCTCCAAACGGTGTAGGAAAAAAATGTGTCAGATGTGGAGTAGTAGATTTGCGCGGGGAAGGGGGGTGAGGGAGGCTTTGAATGCTGTTAGTAGCCAAACGTTCAGCATCCTAAGCTTACCAGCCGCCGCCGTAGCCGCCGCTGCTGCCGCCGTAGCCGCCACTAGCGTAGCCGCCGCCGCCGCCGTAGCCACCACCGTAGCCACCACCGTAGCCGGCGCCGCCGCCGGAGCTGCCAGCGAAGCCACCGCCCGGCTTACGCCAGTCGCGCGTGCTGCTGCCGCCGCGGCCGCCACGGCTGCCGCCACGAGCACCACCGCGACCACCAAACGAGGACTCGCGAGACACGGTCTCAAGGAAGTCCGGCACGTCCTGGTTCGCCTCCTTGAGGATGGAGATCAGGTCGCGCGCAACGCCGCGGTTGTTGCGGTTGAAGAACGCAGTCGCGACACCCGTGTTACCGGCACGGCCCGTACGGCCAATGCGGTGCACGTAATCATCGATGTCGTTCGGCAGGTCGTAGTTGATGACGTGCGTGACGTTCGGGATATCAAGACCACGAGCAGCCACGGCCGTGGCAACCATGATGGGAGCCTCACCCGAGCGGAAAGCCTTCAGGGCATACTCACGCTCCTGCTGGGTGCGGTCACCGTGGATAGACGTGGCGGCGATGTTCGAGTTCAGCAGGAACCAGCACAGATTGTCGGCGTTACGCTTCGTCTCGACGAAAACGAGAATCAGGCCCTCCTGCGTCGTGGTAAGCAGGTCGAGCAACGTCGTCTTCTTGTGCTCCTCCTCGACGTAGACAATCTGCTGCGTGATGTTCTCGCTCGTGGAGCCGACACGGCCAACGGACAGGAAGATGTAGTCGGCCAGGAAGTCGGAAGCGAGCTCCTGAATCTCGCGCGGGAACGTGGCCGAGAACATGAGCGTCTGGCGGTCTTCAACACCAGGCATGTCCTCGCCCTCCACAATGCGGCGAATCTGGGGTTCGAAACCCATATCAAGCATACGGTCGGCCTCGTCAAGCACAAGGTACTTGATCTTGGACAGCGAAATGTGTCCGCGCTCAAGCAGGTCGGCAAGACGGCCGGGAGTGGCCATAAGCAGGTCGCAACCGCCGCGCAGCTGCTCGAGCTGCGAGCGCACGTCAGCACCACCGTACACGACGGCCGGGCGCACCCACGAGCGGTAGGTGAACTTCTGGGCCTCGTCGTAGATCTGGCTGACAAGCTCGCGCGTCGGCGCCAGAATCAGCGCCTGCGGGTGCGCCTTGTGCGCCTGGAAGCGCATCGGGCCGCTGGCGGCCGACGCGGGCTCCGGTGCGGGACCCGTGATGAACATCTCACTAAGGATGGGGAACAGGAAACCACCCGTCTTACCCGAACCGGTCTGCGCACAGGCCATGAGGTCGCGTTGGTCGGCAACGATGGGAATCGAGTACTTCTGCACAGGCGTCGGGCGCGTGTAGCGGGCGAGCTCGATGTTCGTAAGCAGGTGCTTCTCGAGAGGCGGCGACTCGAACTTCGTCACGGGCTCGGGCACGTTCTCACCACTAGCCTCGACGGGGATCTCATCGTAGTTGTCGAAGTTGATGCCCGTCTCCTGGAAGGCGTAGTCGTCCTTCGTGCCGAACAGAGTCGCCTCGAGCTGCTCATCGCGCGGGCCAGCGACATGCTCGCCACCAGTGTGGTGACCAGCGGCGCGGCCGTGAGGCGTCTGGTGGCCTCGCCGGCGGCCGCCACCGCTGCCGCCGAAGCCGCCGCCGCCGCCGCGGCGCGGCGTCGTGTCCTGGCCCCAGTTCGAGGCGGCCGGCCTCGGGCGCGGCGCAGACTGCGTCGTAGCCGGCATGTTCACGCGGTGCGGGGGCACATAGCGTTTAGGGGGACCCTGGGGGGTCGCAGTGTTCAATTCATTGGCGCTCATAACAAGCAATAATCAGTCCTTTCTAGGTTTGGCTTTCTTCCCTTCGAGATGGGGGCGGGTTTATAAGGAAAAACGTAAGGACGTGAAAAAAATGCTGTTAAGGGGGGTGACCAACTCGGGACTTTTAATCCCGTGCTTCTGAAGCAGGCACGAGAAAAAAAAAACCTCGCCGCCCCGTCTCGCATCGCACACGTGATGCTGTGATAGCCGCCACCGCCACCGCCCGGCCCCGCCCAGCGCTGCCATAAACCTCCGCCATCGTGACCACTGTACTTATCGGGCTGCGGTACGATGCGCACAACTGCTCTGCACGACGGCAAGCGCGTCTGATATAGCAAAAGCTGTCAGTCTTGGCGTATATGTGCCCTAACCCAGAGATTCATGGTATGAGCCTCACCGCCGCACGGGCCTGTTATCGGCCTCGGTTTGCGACCGTGTCTCGGCTATTATGAGCACTGCAAATCACTAACTCTAGGATAATTTTCTTATTTTGCCTTCACTTGTAAATTTTGCCGCACTCAGCAGGCCTGCCGTCGTCATCACGCGTATTTGATACGAGCCAATGAAACGTGTAATAATACCCATAATACGGCGCGACCGGCGGACGAAGAAGCTCGTGATTGCGCCGAGCTCTGCGAGCATTTGACTGGCGTGACTTCATGTCCTAATCAGGCTAGGGATGGCAATCCTTGACCGCCCCGCGCGCATGTGTGAGCAGATATTGACAAATGCGGGAATCAAGTGAGACACTTTATGTAGCAGCGGAATAAGCGGCCGTACGTCGGCGCAATACACTGTTGGCAGGGCGCACTATTGTCGGTACGCACTATCTGCGTTCCGCGCTATTGGCGGTTACGCGCTCTTTTAGCGTTGCGGGGAATGGACATTCGCGACCGGCCCGGCCCTGTGAATACTAGTCCATTAGGTGTCGTTTTGGCATGTCTCAACAAGAAATCGGTCGAATGGTCTAGTTGGTTATGGCGCTAGTCTAACATCACAATCTGAGTTAGATCACTGGAGGTCCCCAGTTCGATCCTGGGTTCGATCAATTTTTTTTTCCTTTTTATCCACTTGCTAAGCTTCAACGTGAAATTATATCTCTGAAGCTCTAAAGAGTAGAACCTTCTTGTTTCATTTCTTTTAAATGCAAAATACAGTGGGACAAGCGACTTTTGAACGCTCGGCTTGTAGCGCGCTTCTAGGTTTGGCTAAGCTTTTTAGTTTAGCTTAGCTTTGGAGGTTAGGGCCGCCAAACCGTTGCGGACAACCACCGCACAGCGATCCGATTTGAATGCGCATTGCGCCGTGCCTACTTTTGGCGCGAGTTTCCGTGGCGGCTGCAATCGACAACCGCGAGTTTGTGCCCACTCCGGAGTGGCAGTTTGTGCCTGAGAACGTCGCTGTTCCCGGCGGGCTTGAGATCAGAATGGACATGGCTGAGGGCGGGCGCTGGGCGCGCATTCCGCCCGGCAGCGGCGCGGCTGCGGCCGGCGCCGACGCCGATGCCCCCGCCGTGAGCGTCGACGTGGCCGCTGCGGATCTGGGCGCCGTCGACTTGGATGGGCTCGAGGAAAAGGCCCCCGGGTACGACGACGGCGCGGACATTGTGCGCGCGTACGGTCCAGCCCTGCTTGGCGTGTTTGTGGACCCCGCGAGCCCACATAGCGACCAGGCCGGTCGCATTCTGGGAATCTGTCTGCGTAACAACGACGAGGCTGCGCGCGTGCTCGCCGCAAAGTGCCCGACGCTGCCCGACAACCTTGGGCTCGACAAGCGGTCGCTGCTCATTGCCAGCGCACTCGTGTCGACGCAGGACGGCCTTGTGTTTGCGAAACAGTCGCGCCTGCTGTGGCGCCTGCGGCACACGCTGGGCAGTCCCGCCGCGAGCAGTGTCGACGCGGCCGCTGCGGCCGCGCTGCGCAAGCTGCTTGTGAATATGGTCGTGTCCGGCGAGGACGGCGAGGACATGTGTGTGTGGGCCGGCGCTTTGCAGCAGGCTGCGTACATGACGAAGCACGTCGATCTGAAGCTGCTGGCGCGCGAAATCGTCGAGCACGAGGGCGAGTTCGCGGGCCTGACCGTGCAGTGTGCGCCGCAGCCGGGCCTGCTGCCTGTGCAGCACGAGGCGAAGCGGGCCGAGGCCACGGCGAGCCGGCTGCAGAACCCAAAAGCGCGGCGGAACCACTTCGAAGAGCTGTAACCTATTAGCGCCTGTCGGTCTCGTAACTCGTAAACAATACCCCGGACTCGGCCCTTGCCCTCGTTCTCCGCGGCCGCCGCTGCCGCCGTTAACCCGCATTTTTCCACCCTCTCTCCACTCGCGACGCCTTTTCTCCCCTACCATCGCTCGTTGTCCTGCCCTGTCTTAGTGCACGACCATCTCTCTTAGTTTCCACTACGCTTGAGTGTCTTTTGATTGGGAACAAATGGAAGCGACTTCCCTGAAGGATGTATATTTCGACGTCGAGAGCGCGCAGAAGCGCTACCACGAGATCGGTGCTGTGTTCGCGGCGAACTACGGCACAAAGCCGGACTTCGTAGTGCGCTCGCCCGGCCGCGTGAACATCATTGGCGACCACGTCGACTACTCGCTGTTTCCGTGCCTGCCTGCGGCAATCTCGTTCGACGTGATCATGGCCGTGCAGGTCGTGGAGGACGCGAGTGCCCAGCACCGCATGGTCGAGATTCTGAACACGGACCCGCGGTTTCCGCCGTACGAGTTCGCGGCGACGGCCGACGCCACAATCGACTCCGAGGGCTGGTACAACTACGTGAAGTGCGGCTGGATCACGGCGCTGAAGCACGCGAAGGTCGCGCAGCCGCGCGCGCTGCGCATTGTCGTGTCCGGCAACGTGCCGGCCGGCGGCGGCCTGAGCTCGAGCGCGGCGTTTGTCGTGTCGGCGTGCCTCGTCACGCTCCTGGCCCACGCGCCGCGCCACACGATGCCGATTGGCAAGCAGGAGCTCACGAAGCTCAGCGCAACCTGCGAGCAGCTCGTTGGCGTGAACAGCGGCGGCCTCGACCAGGCCGCGAGCGTGTTTGGCGAGAAGGACCACGCGCTGCTCGTGTCGTTCCGCCCGGACCTGCAGGCGAAGCCCATGCAGTTCCCCGTGAGCAAAGACCCGCTCGTGTTCTTGATTGCAAACTCGCTCGTCGTGTCCGAGAAGCTCACGTCCGCACCCGTCCACTACAACCTGCGCGTCGTCGAGGTCACGCTCGCGGCACGCATCCTCGCGCGTAAGCTCGGCCTCAGCATCCCGCACGACGGGAACCTCGACGCCGGCACGCTGCACGGCGTGCTCGAGGCGAAGTACGGCAGCGTCACGCAAGAAAGCCTTGCCGGCATGGTTGCCGAAGTGAAAAAGCATCTCGCCGCCGAGCCGTACACGGAGTCGCAAGTGTGCGCGGAGCTCGGCGTGGACTCGGCCGAGCTCAAGCGCCTCTACATGACGAAGTTCCCCGTACGGTTTGTGCGGCTGAAGCTGCAACAGCGCGCATTGCACGTCTACGAGGAGACGCTGCGCGTGCTGCAGTTTGTGGACGCCATGGCCGCGGGCAACGCGCGCGAGCTCGGGCGCCTCATGAACGCGTCGCAGGACAGCGCCGAGCACCTCTACGAAAACTCGCACCCGAGCTGCGACAAGCTGTGCCGCATTGCGCGCTCGGCCGGCGCGCTCGGATCCCGCGTCACGGGCGCGGGCTGGGGCGGCTGCACCGTGCACCTCGTGCTGCGTAGCCAGGCCGCAGCCGTGCGCGAGGCCATTGAGCACGAGTACTACCAGAAGCTGCACCCCGAGGCGCCGCAGAGCGCCCTCATCGAGTCGCGCCCCGGCTCCGGCACGGCCGTTTTCTGGGACGCGGCACAAGTGCTCCAGAATTGACGCCAAATGGGGTTAGTGGATGCACCGTGTGGCATGCAAATAAGGTACATAGTTAAACATTACGAAGCGAATTGCTAGTGTCGACGCATAAAAAAGGAGCTCAGCTTTCTGTTCTATTCAGTTTAGTATGCCAAAGCCCGTTAGGAAAGGTTGTAGCTGCTGCTATGGCCGCAGCTTGCCGTGCTCTGTACTTGTGTGCCCAGGTTCGTTGCCTGTGTGCACCATCGCGCAGCCCGCAGCGCTACCCGTATCGGGGCATCGCTGAACCTGAGGTGCAGCAGGTCCACGCGCAGCGCATTCGCGCCCGTAGAGTCCCGCAATTACGGCGAGCATGCTGCAGAAGACTATTGCGGCCCTACAGAGGGGCCAGCCGCTTTCGGGCGATGCGCTCGTGGCCGGCAACCCGTCGTTCAGCATTTCGCCCGCGCAGGCGGCCTCGCTCGCGGCCAGCGCCGTGCCGACCGCGCCGCGCGAGTGGAGGGACGCGCTCGCCGCGTTTGTGCAGTACGAGGCGAGCCGAGGCGACTCGCCGGACGCGCGGCTGGCCCTGCTTGTGAGCTACGTGAAGGCGCTGACGCGCGTCGCGGCGAACGAGCCGCTGTGGGCGGCGACGCTCCTGCGGCGCAACTGCCAAGTCCTCACGCGCGCGTGCGTGGCGCTAAACCGCCGCGAGCTCTACGACGACGTGGCCGCCGCCGCGCGGCAAGCATTCCGCATCACTGTGAGCGACTTCGAGGGCGAAGAGCCACTGCACGGGCGCACGCGCGAGTGCTACGCCGTCGCCGTGTGCCTGCTCGTGCTCTACGTCCGCATGCGGGCCTACTCGCTGGCCGAGGGCATTCTGCAGGCGATCTCGCAGTACCGGCACAGCATTCCGCCGCTCGCCGACGCGCGCTGGCACACGCAGCTCGTCTTCCGCTTCCACGAGGGCCTGCTCCTGTTCACAAAGCAGAAGTACGCAGACGCAGCAGCCTGCTTCGACGACGCGCTCGCCGTTAGCAAGGAGCTGAAGGCGTCCGAGTTCGAGCACCTCATGGCCTTCCACATCCCGGCCAAGTACCTCGCCCACAACCAGGCGCCCACGAGCCGCACTTGGGAGGCGCTGCCGACGCTAGCCACACTCTACCGCGAGGCCATTGCGAGCTGCCGACGCGGCGACGTCGCGGCGCTGAGCCGCGAGATCGCGGCGCACCGCTCTGTGCTCGTGCAGCAGCGCGTCCTGCTTGCGTTCGAGTCCATGGTGCCGCGCGCAACGCTGAACCTGCTGCGGCGTACATGGCTCGTCGCAGGCAAGCCGCGGCGGCTTGAGATCGCCGCGTTTGTGGCGGCGCTGCGCTGTGCCGACGGCCGGCGCGAGCCCGCCGCTACGGCTGAGGACGCAGAGTTCTACGTCGCGCAGCTCATTGTTGACGGCAAGGTCAAGGGGTATATCCACCACGACCTGCAGCTCATCATGCTCAGCGGCACGCGCCCGTTCCCGACGCTCGTGCGCGCGCAGCCATAGCGCTGGCGCTGCTGCCGCTGCTGTACATTAGGAAGCCATAATAATAAACCCCTTCCTGAGCGGACCATAACATATTAAAAAAAAAGTTCGTAGTTTTTACAAAGGGCTACTCGCCGTCGCTGTCCTCGTCGCTGTCCTCGTCGCCGAGCTCCTCGGCCTCGATATACTCCGTGGCCTCCTCGAAGCTCTGGCGCATGACCGCATACAGATTCTCGCCCTTCGCCTTCACAAGCCGCCCGCACTTCTTGCGCGCGTACTTCTGCTGCCACGTCGCGTGCCTGCACGACATGAGGATGAGCGAGTGGTTGTGGAAGCGGCGTACGGCCGCCTCGTCCGAGCTCGTGGGGAACTGCCGCAGCGTGTCCTCGGGGCCAAGGAAGCTCACGAACGCGCGCAGCCGGTCCCGCAGGTCGCGGTGCGCGGCCGTCTGGATCGCGTAGCTGTAGGCCTGGCCGGCGCCGAGAATGACTATGCTATGCGCACGCATGAACCTCACCGTGTTTTCGCAGAAGCGCGGCACAAACTTCGCCGGCGACATGGATTCGAGCGGCGACAGAAAGATGTCGAGCACGGCATAGCCGTGCTGGATGGCCCAGCGGATATACTCAACGGCCGGGTTCGCCACAACGGACTCGTCCGGACGGATGCGCCCCGTTATGGGGTCGCGATGCGCCCACACGAGCGACGGCCCGTAGAAGAAGAGCAGCACCTTGTCCTTCGTGAACACGTCCGGCGTGGACAGAATCTCATTTTCGTATGTCTCGTTCTTCAGCGCGCGCAGCAGCGGCAGCCGCGCCATGCCATACTTGCGGCCAAGCTGCTGCGTCTCGTATCCGCGCACGACGTTCAGCAGCGACTGCAGCACGGGCATCTCGGCCTCGTCCTTGTCTGCGGCCACGACCTCGGCCCCGGGCTCAGGCGTGGCTACGGCCACAGCTGCCGCCTTCGGCTTGCGGCCCTTTTCCTCGGGCTGCTCGCGTGACTGCTCGGCCTCCTCACTTTGCTTCAGCTGCTGCTGGTTGTAGGCCTCGATCTCGGGCTCAAACTTGATGGTTGGCGGACCCATGCTCTTCCAGTACCGCGACTGGATGGCCTGCACCTCGGCAAACACCGTCAGCGCCGCGTCCGACGCGAGCGAGCCGTTCAAGATGCCGGGCGGGTCGCCAAGCAGGACCTTCGTGATGGCGAGCGCCGACCGCGAGATTGCGTCGAGATTGTAGCCGCCCTCGAGGGCCACAACAACCTTGCCGTTCGCCAGCGACATGAGCATGTGTAGCATATGCTGGTACCCCATGGGAGAGACGTGGCAGCCGCCAATGGGGTCGTTCTCGGCCGCATCGAACCCGGCGCTCACAATGACGAGGTCCGGGTTGAACTCACCAGCTATGGGCATTATGATCTTGTGGAATGCTGTGATATAGTCGCCGTCGCCCATGCCGCCGCACGACCACGGAATGTTCACAGAGTAGCCCTCGCCTTTGCCCTCGCCAACGACGTCAGCGCCGCCGAATTTCGTGCCCGGGTAGAACTGCCCATCGTCATAACGGTGGATGCTCACGTAGAGCACGCGGTCGTCGTCCAGAAACGCGCGCTGCGTGCCGTTGCCGTGGTGCACGTCCCAGTCGAACACGAGGATCTTACGCACGCGGTCCGGGTAGTCGCGCAGCATGACCTGCGACGCGACGGCCACGTTCGAGAACAGGCAGAAGCCGCTTGGCGAGTTCGGCTCGGCGTGGTGACCCGGTGGGCGGATGACGGCCAACGCGTTCTTCACGGTGCCTTCTATAACGCCGCGGCAGGCCTCAATGGCTCCGCCAACGCTCAGCCGCGCAGCCTCGTAGCTGTCGTTGTTCAGATAAATGGAGTCGCCCTTCTCCGTCCAGAAATTGAGGCTCTCGGCGCTCATTTGCTCCGTCGACGCAATGAAGCGCAGGTGCTCCTCGCTGTGCACGAGCGCGAGCTCGTCGCCAGACGCCTCGCGTGTGGGCAGCTTCTGCATGAGCTCGCCCAGCTTCTCGCCGCCTTGCAGCGTCTCGTCCTCGATGAGCCCGGCCTCGGCAATGGAGCGGTATATCCTGAACGTGCGACGCGGGTCTTCTGGATGCGGGTCGATATAAGAGATCGGCTCCGTGACGAGCCGCGAGTGGTAGCGCATGCGCACGTCGTACGAAATCCCAGTCTTCTTGCCGTAAAACTGCAGCTGCGGCGCGCGCTTCGGCACAACGACGGCGTGCTCAAACTTCTCGCCCTCGGAGTCGCGGCCAGCCGCCGCCGCCCTAGAGCCCGTTTCGAGCTTCACTTCGGCCGGCGCTTCGGCACTACCGTTCGGCGCGAAGCTTGTGCCTGCGGCCGCGCTCGGTATGGGCTCGGCAGCCGCGGCACTGCGCGCCGCCAAATCCGCACTATGCGCATGACCGGCACCATAGCCATCTTCGGAGCCATTTCCGGGGCTCGATGCGCCCGAAAACGCGGTTAGGCGTGCGCCCTCCGGGCCGGGCTCCGTCTTTACGGCCTCGGATCGGCTCGTGGCCGCCGGTGAGGTCGCGCCCGAATGCGCGGGCACACCGCCAGGAGGCGCGCCAACGCCTTCATGGCCATTTTCGAGCAACGCGCTCGAATTAGGGACGGCAGAGGCGCGCGCGACGTCTGTGCGCAGGTGCTTTTGGGCCGCTGCGTGATCGGCCTCGGGGCTGCGCTTGACCGCAGACGCGGCGGAGCCGGCCACATCACCGTAGGGTTTGCCGTACGCAGGCGCCGCACCCATGGCGTAAGGCGCTCGCGGGTCCATGTTGCGGATGTAGCTGGTCTGACCCCTAGTTTGAGTCCTAGCGTTAAGACGCTACGAAATATAGGGCAGCGGCAACCCGTGCCCCGAGCTTGACAATTGAATGCGTGCGTGGAGGGTACTGCCGGTCGTGCGCGCGGTGATGGGCTGCGGCGCGGCTCATCGGCAGCAGGCCAAGAATCGACGGGCTACGTCCGTGTCGAGTGCTAAGGGTTGAGATCTAGTTGCGCTCGAGTCGTGCCGCACCCGCTTCGGCAAAAATTAATGTCCGCATGCGTAATTTAATGGCTAGGGTGTAGTACCCTAGCAGGGCTAGCGCGACAGGGGAGAGCTATAAAACAGGGATTACTTGTGTCTGGCACAGTGACGCATGGGCCGGCGCAACTGAGCTTGGCTCGCCCGCCGCAGCGCGTGTCGCAAGATGGGGCTTATCTGTATCAGAGCTCGTGCAGTAGGGCGCTGGGGGAAGCGCGTTTGTCAGCCATTGTTTACTTCCCACCTGTCGCCCTCCCTCCACCCCGGTACCACCTGAGCCGGTCGTGTGGCATTCTTCGTCGCGCGGTCTGCCGTACGAATAGTGCAGCACCCATTACGGCTCGGACCGGTATGCACGAAGCTCATAAGGACATATTCTGTCAAATGTATGCTTCAGCGCCGATATTTCTTCTATCAGCTGACGTGCCCGCAGCAGTTCTCCTCAGTGCATCTGCTTGTCGGCGGCGGCACAACGGCTCTTGGTTGGTGTGGTGGTTGGTGGTTGGTGGTGGTCGCGCTCTTGGCCTGGCCGCGGCGGCCTTAGCTCAGCAGTGCTGCCAGTGTGTGATTAGTCATCTTTCTACTAAACCCCACCGCGCCGAGCGTATGGCGTTGCGACAACGTCCCCGTGACCAGCCTTCCGCATTGGGCGGTCATCTAAGTGCGGGCGTGGTCGGGCGTTGCGACGCAGCCAAGCAGCAGAAAATGGTGTTCAATAGCGCCAAGTTCGAGGTGCGACTGTCCATTGACAAGGTCACGCGTGTGCCCTTCTCCACGGGGACGATCTCTGTGCGCTGGCGGGTGACGGACTCGCCGCGGCCAGACGCGCACGGGCGCACGGAGCCCGTGCCCGTGAAGCGCAACGAGGCGAAAGTCGGCTTCAAGACGGTCTTCCAGCAGCGCATCCGCATGCGCACGCCGTCGAAGCAGCTGCGGAGCTGTCCCTGCCGCTTCGACGTCATATGGGAGCCCCTCGGCGGCAAAGGCGTCGAGATCGGCACGCTGAACCTCGACATTGAGCAGTTCGCGCGCCTGCCGAACCAGCCCGACGAGGAACTCGGCGGGCATGGGAAGCGCGTCGTCGCGGGCCAGCAGATCCCGTTCCTGTTGAAGGGCGCGCGCACAAACAGCCTGCTCCTGCTGAAGCTGGACCTGCGCTGGGTGTCCGGGAACACAGAGTACGAGGTGCCGGACTTCTCGGCACCAACCATGAGCCTCGGCGTGGAGAACGAGGGCGAGGAGAACGACGTGCCGGCGGGTGTCGGCAGCGCGACGGGCGCAGCGAAGAACTCGCGCCACGACCGCGACCGTCTGCGCCGCCTGCGAGAGGACGTGCTCCTTGATCTGCGCGACGACCCAACATTGCACCAGAACATGAAGTGGCACGATCTGGACCAGCTGCTGCAGGGGAAGGACGAGCGGCTTGTCGAGGTGAAGTCGCAGATGTTTGCCGAGCAGGGTGTGCGCGACCCGCGCACGGCCTGGGACATCAGTGCACATAAGCACGGCACGCCGTATCTCGAGACAGAGATTCGCGAAAACTTCGTGACGTGGAACGTGTTTGGCTCGGTCCTGCACAACAAATAACGTGGGGTGGCCGCGTCCCGGCAGCAGCTCACCGTATCGTAAGCCCGCCGTGCGAGCAGTGCGCAGTTTACAACGCCCGTCTGCGCATTGCCGCCCTCGCGATTAATATGGCGGTATACAGATGATGTATTTATTTATGTGTTGACAGGAGCGGTCTGGCCATCCCGCAATTCCCTAATTAGGAGTCACGACTCGAAGCGTTTAAAATACGCAGTCGGCGGCTTAACGGCTCGTAGTGCCGAGTCCAGTCATGGCTCGCGGCGCGTATATACAAGAATCCGGATCGCAGTAACCTAATCTTGGGAGGCATGTGCACATGCGGGGGGGAGGCGGGCGCGGGGTATGCCGCACAGGGGCGCCAAACGCGTAGCGCGAAGCGGCTCGGATATTCAGGACGACAAAGAGGCACGTCGTATAATTATTTTTGGCAGTTCGACCGGACGCGGTTTTCCCGGCACTTACGAAAACGCTATCAGAGCCGGCTGCATGCAGGCCCCGGCGTGTCTGCTGACTGTGCGCTGACCCCCGCCGCAAGCGGCATTCGTCTATGTGCGCGCGCGGAAAAGGGTGCCGAGAGCTATCCGTATGGCGGAGAGGGTGGCCAATGTCAAGTGCTTAGTATCCCGCTTACTGAGAGGATAAGAGCATGCATGCAGCAGCTGTGGAGCGACGCGGCTATAGACGGGCGGGAAAAGCGGAGCATGCGGCCGCTGAACAATTGGGAATGATCACTTTGGGGTCGTAGCGTGGAGTGCCGGACGTGTGGTATTAGTGTCGCACTGCCCGCGGGCGAATCCCGGGCCGTAGTGAGGCCTCAAATTTCCGGTTGTTTTGCCCACCGGCTTAGGCCCCAGCGGTGCCCCAACCCGGCGATGTAGAGGCCCCGGGGTTTTCCCCCCTTTAGCCAGTGTTTTCGTAGCCGTTTCGTCATCGGGTGATATCGGAACATTTACATGCGGGGTGATCACATGTGTCCACATGCATGGGGTGTGGGGTTCATTTCGGGGCCAAGGGCGGGCCAAAAGTATATATATGTGGCACCTCCGATCGGACCCTAGCTTGGCTCGTAGGATTTGCTGGTCGGACCTATTTGTTTTTACGTTTATTTTGCCACAGGTACGAAGACAAGAATAACCCGAGCCGATTTCCCACCTATGCTTTCCGACATTCTCTTCGTCGTCGGCATTCTTGCCGCCGTAACGTTCATATACCCGCGCCTCCAAGTAGCACTGCTGAACCGGCGGGCCAAGAAGTTCGGCTGCGCGCCGCCCCTCGTCGACCCGAGCTGGCCGCTCGGCATTCCGAACCTCGTGCGCATTCTGCGCGCGTGGATGAACGATGACTTGCTCGAGTTCTTCGCCGACTTCTTCAAGAGCTACCACGCGCGCACGGGCCGCGTCATGGTGGCCGGCCAGTTCTGGCTGGGCACAATTGAGCCCGAGAACATCAAGGCCGTGCTGGCCACGTCGTTCAAGGACTACTCGCTCGGCTTCCGCCACGACGCAATGGTCGGCCTGCTCGGCGACGGCATCTTCACGCTGTCGGGCGAGGGCTGGAAGCACTCGCGCGCGCTTTTGCGGCCACAGTTCAGCCGCGAGCAAGTCTCACACATGGACGCGCTGCGCCGGCATATCAACACGCTCGTGCTCGACCACTTTGCGTCGGGCGAGGTGGTGGACGCGCAGGTCCTGTTCCACCAGCTCACAATCGACAGCGCGTCTGAGTTTTTGTTCGGCGAGAGCACGTCCACGCTCGAGCCGGCGCGCGGCTCGCAGGGCCTGCCCGGCCCGCGCGGCACCGTCACGGGCTACGAGTTCGCCGATTCGTTTACGTACGCGCTCGAGATCCTGTCGCTGCGCGTTATGGCCGGGCCCGTGTGGTGGGCTATTCGCACGCCGCGCTTCCGCAGGGCGTGCCGTGTGTGCCACAACTTCATTGACTACTTCGTGCTGAAGGCGCTGGCGGAGCCCATGGAGAAGGACGAGATGGCGGACCGCTACGTGTTTATTCGCGAGCTCACCAAGGAGACGCGCGACCCGAAGGTCATCCGCGACCAGGCGTTCAACATTCTGCTCGCCGGCCGTGACACGACGGCCGCACTGCTCAGTTACACGACGTTCTACCTCGGCGCGAACAAGGACATCTACAAGCGCTTGCGCGCGTCTATCATCGAGGAGTTCGGCACCGAGGACCGTGACGTCACGTTCGAGCAGCTGAAGCAGTCGAAGCTGCTGCAGAACGTCGTGAAGGAGGTGCTGCGTCTGCACCCGATCGTGCCTCTGAACTTCCGGCAGGCCATCCGCGACACGAAGCTGCCGCTCGGCGGCGGCCCGAACGGCGACCAGCCCGTGCTCGTGCCGAAGGGCCAGAACGTGTTCTACACGCCATACGCAATGCAGCGCGACCCTGCGTTCTGGGGCCCTGACGCGGACGTGTTCCGCCCTGACCGCTGGAACGAGCCGCGCACGGCGGCCGGGTCCGGCTGGGACTACATCCCGTTCAATGGCGGTCCGCGCATCTGCCTTGGCCAGCAGTTTGCGCTGACGGAGGCCTCGTACACGCTGCTGCGCATGTGCCAGCTGTTCGACGATATCGAGATCCTGAACCCGAACCCGAACGCAGACCAGCGCCGCATGAAGCAGTGGATGCGACTGACGTCGTCCGTCGCGAACGGCGTGAAGGCGCGCTTCCACCTCGCGAAGCAGGAGCACGCATAGGCATTAGAGGTACATATATAAATTATTCCAGAATTGAAACGATACGGCCACGCGACGCGGCGGCGGCAGCGTCCTGAGCTGTTCGACTACTACTAGGCAGGGAGGCGTCGCGCCGAGGCCGCTTGCCACAGACGCGGGCGCGCTTAGGCGGCAGGCTTCAGGGCAAATGTTCACTTAAACGTGCGCGTCGTAAATACGTAGCTAGCCGTGCCGAGTCTATACTGCGCCGCGCCGGTGCCGTTATGCGTGCCATACGCGGCGCGTAGCGGCAAAGCCTTCCGACAAGCGATCTCAGCGCTTGTCGACTAGCTTTTAGCGCTGCCAGCGACATAGAAACTTTGTTTTGCGACTAGGGTCATAATTGAGTGGTCTGCAATGCAGGGGTGCGCACAAGCGCCTGATCGCGCGAAAGACCAAGCGAACGGCGTTGGGCGGCCCCCCGCTCAGTGCGCGCAGCTGCAATGCGTGGGCGTCACCGTGCAGCATTCGTCAGCATGAGCGTAGCCATCATAACGGCATTAGCCCATCACCGGTCGGGCCGAGGCCGCGCCCTTGCCCTCAATAGACGAGGTGCGCCCGTGCCCCTGCCCTAGAGCTACCGGCAGTGCCCGCCAAAACCAGGATCGGCCCGCCCTACCAACTGCCGTCTGTCTGGGGTGCTTATGTCTACGAATGACGGGTGTGAGGCCAGACGTGACGAAATTAAGTCTCCATGATCACGCGTCCTCGTCCCCCAGCTCGTCGCCGGCCCGTGCATACGCGCCCAGCTCTCCGGCCAGCGACACGCGCCACACAGCCGCGTCTGGCGTTGCTGGCACTGCTGGCGCGCCAGCAGCGCCAGCAGCGCCGCCAGGCAAGTTCGTTGCGCCGGCCGCAAACCTTGCTCCCAACGACCCGGGCCCGCACTGGCGCGTTCGCAACTCGACGCTCGGCGAGCAGTATGCGGCAACGAAGAGCTATCGCGCGGAGTCGCCTGTGGGCGCGGCAGCGGCCGGCCAACAGCGCGCCCGCCCCGACACACAGTCACCCAGCCGCCCGCCAGAGCGCCAGCCCGAGCAACATCAACCTCACGAGCAGCACGAGCAGCACGAGCAGCAACAGCAGCCCGAGCAGCAGCAGCAGCAGCAACAGCAGCAGCATCTCAAGCCGGCTGACAGCTCTGCGTCTGTGAGCAGCATGGCCAGCCAGCGATCGGCAAAGTCCGTGCGCGGGCCCTCGTCTGTGGTTGAGCTAAAACGATTCTTCGGTAAGGGCCGCACGAAGCATGACAAGCCCGATAGCACGCGCGCGAAAGCGAAGAAAGACGGGCAGAAGAAAAGCGAGCCGAAGAAAAGCGAGCGCGGCGGCCTGCTGGGCTCACTGTTCCGCAACAAGAAGAAGGACAAGCCGAAGGCGCCGATGTTCGAGCTACCCGGTCACAAGAGCAGCCACGGCGCCGGCCTCTCGAGCCGCAGCACGCCTTCGTCGGCAGGCTCGCCGGCCGGGCCGTCCGCAGGCATGGACCCGAACTTCGTCGTGCACGCGCCGGACTACGAGACATGGGACCCATTCCACGTGTTTGGGCTCGGCGAGGATGGCGAGAACGGCGAGTTTGCTGAGCGCCTGCCGTTCCTCGAGTCCGAGATCACGAAGTACGGTGAAATGGGCAAGGACATGGGCTCTGGCGCCGGCGGCAACGTGCGCATGATGGAGCGGCCCTCCGATCACAAGCTGTTCGCCGTGAAGGAGTTTCGGGCGCGCAAGCCGAACGAGACGCTGCAGAAGTACGCGAAGCACGTCACGACCGAGTACGCGCTGGGCGCCGCGTTCCATCACGAGCACATCATCGAGACGATCGACCTCATCAAGGAGGGCGACAAGTACTACGAGGTCATGGAGTATGGCCCGAACGACTTTTTCACGCTCGTCATGTCCGGCACGATGACGACACCGCAGATCGACTCGTCGTTCCACCAGATCGTCAGCGGCGTGAACTATTTGCACAGCATGGGTGTCGCGCACCGCGACCTGAAGCTTGACAACTGCGTCGTTACGACGAACGGTGTTGTTAAACTCATCGACTTTGGCTCGGCCGTTGTGTTCAAGTACCCAATGTCGCCGCAGATCCACCTGGCTCGCGGCATCATGGGCTCGGACCCGTACCTCGCGCCCGAAGTGTTTGAGCGCCGGCCGTACCAGCCGCAGTGCGCGGACATCTGGTCGTGCGGTATCATCTACTGCTGTATATACCTGCGGCGCTTCCCGTGGAAGCTGCCGCAGCTCGACGACCCAAGCTTCCGCAAGTATTGCGAGGCACCCGCAAACACAGACGGCCAGCACCCGCACCACAGCAATCCTCGCAAGATCGTCGGGCCCTGGCGCCTGCTGCGCCTGCTGCCGGCAGGTGCGCGGCCGCTCATGAGCCGCATTTTGACGGTTAGCGTCGAGGCGCGCGCGACGATGGACGAGATCCTCGGCAACCAGTGGTTCACGAGCATCCGCGAGATCCCGGTCTTGCACGAGACGGCGACGCCCATTGCGGCGCCCGAGGTGTCGAACCAGGTCGCTGCGCACGCATAGACGCGCCCGCCGACCTCGCCGCGACCTGCTGCAGCGTGGTCGCCGTTGCCGTCGCCATTGCCGTCGCCATTGCCGTCGCCGTCGCGCACATACAGAGAGAGCATGTCTGGCGAGGCGTGCGGTGTCGCAGCGTGGGCGCGCGGTTTCGCAGCGTGAGCGCGCCGGCCCTCGCAATCTGCGGCTTATTTATATATACGTTCATAAAAACCGGTAATTTATTCTCCAAAGAGCCAGATAAATAGTTTAGTCGTCGACAGCAGCCGTGCGGTACAGCCGCGAGATGGACTCGCCGTTGTACACGCGGCGAATGGCCTCGGCAAACAGGTTCGAGATGTCGACGACCTGCAGGCGGTCGCCGAGCACGGCCTGGTGCGCGTCCTGCGGCACCGAGTTCGTCGTGACGACCATGTCAATGGCGCTACGCTTGATGCGGTGCACGGTGTCGGCCGAGAACACGCCGTGCGTGCAGATGCCGATAACATGCACGGCGCCGTGTTCCTTCACGATTTTGGCTGCGCGCATGAGCGTCTTACCCGAGTCGCCGAGATCGTCGATAATGATGGCCACGCGGTCACTCACGTCGCCAACGAGGATCGTCGCGTTGTTGCGACGGTCCTGGTGGATGAGCGCGAAGCGCATGTGCAGCTGGTCGGCGACCGTCGTCGCGCGCTTCGCACCGCCGGCGTCGGGGCTCACAATCACGGCCGAGTGGTACGTCGGCACGCGGTGCTGGATGTATTCGATGAGCAAAGGCCGGAACAAAAGGTTGTCGAAGGGCACGTCGAAGAAGCCCTGGTACTGCGGATCGTGCAGGTCCATCGTGATGATGTGGTCCGCGCCGGCGCACGTCAGCAGCGACGCAATGAGCGAGCCGCTCTGGGCCACCCAGTTGCGCATGCCGTTGTTGCCGTCGCCGTTCAGAAGCTGCTCCGTCTCTCGCGGCAGCACGGACTCGAACACGAGCGACTGGTTCGCGCGCTTCTGCGCGGGCTGCGACAGGTTCGGAATGCCACTGTCGAACGCGATCTGCGGCACGGACGGGCTCGGCGCACCGTTGCTCGGCGCGCCGCCGCCGAGCAACTCGTCCTTGTTCACGCGCGTCTCCTCGCCGAACGTCGACGCCTTGCGCGGGCTGTTCGCAGCACCAAGGCCGTTGCAGCCGCTGCTGCTGCTGGCGCTGCTCGTCGAGTCCACGGATGGGTGCCGCGACGTCTGCATGCGCGACTGCGCGCTCTTCGCGTCGAGCTGACGGCTATATGGGAAAAGCGGCAGCACAGCCGTTATGGACTTTGCTGACGCCGACTTGCAGGCAGAAATGACGATAAGCAGCTCCATGAGGAAGTCGTTCACGCCGCCGTACGACGTCTGCACGACAAACACGTCTTTGTCGCGCACGCTTTCCTTAATCACGATCGACGTCTCGCCATTGCTGAACTGCGTCGACATCAGCGGCACGGGCTCGATGTCCAGCGTGCGGCAGATCCGCCGCACAAGGTCCGGGTGCGAGTGGCCGCCCAGGATGACACAGTCCCGCATCGTCGGCGAACGAGACGAGTCACTTAAGCTCATTCTGCGGCCCGAAAAGATCTCGGCGGTGAAGAGCCCTCTTCGCTGGGCGTATGTAGTAGCGCCCCGCTCACATTCGGTCGGCTGGAGGGTGGGTCGGGGGCCTACCGGCGGCAACTGCAGACTACGCATTAGTCGCCAACACTTAGTTCGAGCTCCAGATGACCCTGTACTGGCAAACGTACTGGTCCACAGCGTATTGCTTATTTAGGCGAAATATCCTTGCACTCCCCAGGGCAGTTGGAGACATAGTCGTGTAGTCGAGGTCAGCCGCGAGCTAAACACCGCGCTAAACGCGGCGAATTCTTTTTCTCAATCATGAACATTAGAATGTTCAGGCCTGGTCCCTCCTACTGGTCCTCCTACTACAGAGCTGCCGGACGCTTGCAAAAGGCCAATCATGCCGCATAATATGGTGCGCTACGTCATCTCTGCCCGTTTACGCAGAGGGTTAGGTCCGCGCCCGCCCATGCACCATGCCACAACGGGCAAGCAGGGTTTCGTACTGGATACCACGGTTAATACGCTTCTCACGTGCAATGCCGCGCTATATAGGCACGAGCCGCGGGGCGTCAGGGCGTTCGACGTTGCCTATGAACAGCCTAGACTGTTTTTAACTGCTCATCAGGCGAATGCCTCAACCCGCGCGGCAAAGCTTCGTGCGCAATGCCACTTCCCTGCGCGACGCGGGCTCCGAATACCGCATGCATCGCTGTGTGGCGCTCCCGGGGGCTTGTCCTGCGCAGAGCAGAGTGTTCTTCGTCACGAAACCGCTCTGCGTGACCACTGGCCAGCCGGGACAAAGGTGCTCAGTCGTGGGCATGTTCGACCCGCGCCAGGGCAGTCTTATGTCCGTGATTAAGAGGGGCTCGGCCCAAATTAGCCGCATCTGCAGCGTCGCTGCATGGCGAGAGGGCATCGTCATGTGCGGGCCCGAAGGCATCACGTACATGAACGCGTCGACTTTACGAACCACGAGTTTGCTCCGGGTCGAGATCGGGGCCCTGGGCTTCCGCTGTCTCAGCGATGTCGCAGTTCTTGCCTTGGACAACTCTATCTGGTTCACCGATACTGACTTCAGTTTCCACGACGCGACTGCGAGCAAAATATACTGCTTTGACCCGCTCACGGGCCGCCTTCATGCTATGGCGTCCGACATTGAGGTGCCGGTCAATATTGCGTTCAGCCCGGACTCGGCCCGCTGCTACGTGAGTGACGCCGGCAGCAGCTCTATAATAGCCTACGACGTTGTGCCCAGCCGAGCCGGCTACACGCTGGCGAACCGATCAAGGTTCGTTTACCTAGACTCTGCAGCCACGCGGGCCTTGAAGACTGACAAGGATGGCAACGTGTATGCCGCGTGTGATAACCGCGTGGTTAGTTGGGATAAACACGGTGCGGTGAAGGAACAGATCGTATTAAACGACACAGTGGCCGACTTTCTCTTGCATAGCGACTCCGTGACGGTGTTCGAGAGCCAGGCAATTTTGGAAATAGACCTGGGCAATGCGGAGCTGGATGCAAGGCTCTGACAGAGCTCTATACTAGTTAGACAGCACAATGCCAAAGCCCCGTTTTCGTGAGCGATCACAGGGACGTTGCGCGCCATTAGAAATGCCATTATTTGAAGGCTAGCCAGAATAGAGAGGCCATTCTAAGAGGCTATTTTAAGAGGCTATTTATTTAATCCTGACCTCTATGCTCGGCGCGCAGTGCTGAGTACCCTAGCCTGTATGCGAGATTTGCGCGTGAACCGCTTATCTTACATCACTCGCCTCGATCCATAGCGACTCGATTTTGGCATCCTTTTGCAGCATTGGTCTTCCCACAGTTGGCGATTCCATTGTTTGTGGGTCCAGGAGCGCTGGGTCCAAGATTGATCATTGCGACAGCGGAACCATTGCGACAGCGAGACGAACGGGTAATCGCGTTCGTGTAATAATGATACGGCTGCTCATCTTGATTGAAAGAGGGGTCGCAATCACATATATTCAAGTGGTTAGAACGTCCACTAGCGCTCTGGTCTATTTGGTTTGCTGAACGCGTGAGAAGACGGAGCCCACGTCAGATCTGTTTCAGTTGCGCGATATGAGCGCATGCATTGTCTGTGCAGCCAGCCTACGCAGTTGCTAAATTCCCGAGAACCCTGCTCCGTCATAATTACTCCTTTTGTTGATTGCAGGCAACCCGGCCATACAGATTCTGATCGGCTACGGATCGAGTGGCTAGGGTACTGGCCGTTCAGGCCCATGTCGTGGGTATAGCATTGTGTAAGCTAAATAAGACGCGTATCAACTGTGGACGCAATTGCTGGACTGCTGGACAAAAGGCTGAAGTATAAAGGCAAACGATATGAAAACCGAAGGCAATCAATATCCTAAGCAACAGATCTGTTCATGGCGATCACTCTGGACCCAGGAATGAGCGCGGCTGAGCACAATGCCGCAAATCGCTAATGAGGGTTGAGCCTAGCGTGCGGGGTCGCCGGGTTTGGGGTATACTTGCGAAGATTGGGTAAAGTATGGGACACACAAGGCAAGGCAAGACTGGGCTGGGCTGGGCAAGTGTTGCTGCGATTGCGTTTGCCGGTCGCCTAGGATGCCGCAGCTAAGTACATATGGAGACATAGATTAGATTTTTCCGGCCGGTGCGGGGTGCCCGACTCGCCGATGTGGGGCATGCGGTGCTGCACGTAGAGCGAAAAGATTTTCGGACACGGCCGGTCTTATACACACCATTACAGCTGCAGCACATGCACGGCCCAGCCGTGCGCACGAGGCCCACGTACAGCGCGCAGACAGGAGCGCCGGGTAGCGAAGCAATTGCCCATGGCTGAGCGCAGCCTCCATGACTTCATCGTGCGGCGGGCACGTGACCGAGCCGCCACTGGCTGCTGCCCTTAACGCTGGGATACGAGCGGAGTCAGCTGGTGCCGCTTGCGTTTGCCTGCACGGGGGTCGCATGCAGTACGACTCATGGCGCGCGGGGGGTGGAAGCGTGGAAGGCCGGGCGCACGCAGATCCGGCGCTGACCCATGCCTGGGACGCGGCCCAGTTGCTCATAAGCGCCATGCACAGACCGGCCCAGCAGTTTGAGCGTGGCGGGACCATCGCTGGGCGATTCGACGGCGCTGCAGCCGCGAGCGATAAGCCCGACGAGCAACGCTGATGATCGTATACGTGCATGTAGGGTAGGGCCGCGGCTTCGAGGGCAAGGTCTCGTAACGGTTACAGCGTTCTGGCCACGACTAGCCCAAAAATCTGGCGTGGGCAGCTGCGGCGGTTTGGGCGGACGCACGCTAGCTGACGATCCACGCGAGCAGTGCAACGCTTATAAAAAGGCGGCATCCGGCAGCGACTGTAGATCCAACCCACTCACAATTCTGAAAAGAGGTTTATTCCTTCCCCTGCTCAAGCATTCAAGAATGTCTTCGACAATGAAAGCCGCTGTTATCCGCGAGTTCGGAAAGCCCCTCGACGTGTCCGAGGTGCCCATCCCGAAGCCGAACCAGCACCAGTGTCTCGTGAAGGTGTCGTACTCCGGCATCTGCGGCACGGACCACCACGCCTGGAAGGGTGACTGGGCGGCGAAGCCGAAGCTGCCGCTCATCCCCGGCCACGAGGGCGTTGGCCGCGTCGTTGAGGTTGGCGACGACGTCACTGCCGTGAAGAAGGGCGACCTTGTCGGTGTGCCCTGGCTGCACACGGCCTGCGGCCACTGCGAGTACTGCTTCACGGGCTGGGAGACGCTTTGCGAGGGCCAGAAGAACACGGGCTACCACGTAAACGGCACGCTCGCGCAGTACGTTGTGGCTGACCCGAACTACGTCGCCCACATCCCTGAGGGCTCGGACCTGGCCAAGGTGGCGCCGTTCGTCTGCGCCGGCCTCACCGTGTACAAGGGTCTGAAGGTGACGGAGGCGCGCGCCGGCAACTGGGTGCTGATTAGCGGCCTGGGTGGCCTTGGCCAGCTCGGTGTGCAGTTCGCGAAGGCCATGGGCTTCAACGTCATTGGCGTCGACATTGACGACGAGAAGATCGAGACGGCGAAGCGCCTTGGTGCGACGTACGGCTTCAATGGCAAGACGCAGGACGTTGGCGCGGAGATCAAGAAGGCCGTCGGCGGCGTCCACGGCGCCATTGTGACGGCCGTGGGCAAGTCCGCGTTCGGCCAGGCGCTGGCGTCTGTGCGCCGGCGCGGCACGATGGTGCTCATCGGCCTGCCGCCCGGAGACTTCCCGCTCGACATCGTGAACACGGTCATGGGCGGCATCACGATCCGCGGCTCCATCGTCGGCTCGCGCATGGACACGATCGAGGCTCTTGAGTTCTTCAGGCGTGGCCAGATCCAGAACGAGGTCAAGCTCGAGAGCCTTGACAACGTGGCCGAGGTCATGAACGCCATGGACCAGGGCAAGCTTTCGGGCCGTGTCGTCTTCGACTTCACGAAATAGGCGCCGTCTTTATACTTTCCACACTACGCGCTTGAATTTCTCGACAGATAAAATATTAGGATACAATACACGTATATCTTAGCTTATGATGAACCTTTTTTAGAGCGACTTTACTTCACTTTTTACTTCTTCATTCACTCACGCGCGGCGCAGAAGGGAGCGAGGGAGGGAGGGATGGGGAATAAGGGGCAAGGGCGTGGCAGCATGAAACACTCGCCTTGCCCAGAAAGGGTAATCTTCGACTCCAGGAAGCGGCAGGAAGCGCATTCTGTGCTCAAGGTTAGGCGCGGTGGCCGATTATATATCAGCAGCATCTCTGTGACGAAAGTGGCAGGTAAGGGGCCGCGAATTAGCACAAGGTTACGGCATCAGCCGCGCTGCTTGAGCCAGCATTGCTCATTTCCCGGTTCTAAATGACCAGCGGTGTATACGAGGTTTGCACGTATTTGCGGCAGTCGCGCGCCTGGGGCTGAATTAGGCATCTGCAACAAGTTTCAGAATCGCGCCGGCGTGAAACTCGCGCAGATCAGTGGCCAGCCCCTGCATTCGCCTCCTGAATGCGCGGCAAAACCCTAGCCGACAGCAGCACTCCTCCGCGCAGCAGCCGCCGGGGCCGTGAGGACGATTTCGTGCGTCCAATTATAGCTAGTGCGCCATCCTATCCTTTGTTAAAATTCGAAGACTCCGTTCGAAGAAGCCGCATTCGCAAAACGTCTTAACTACCCACACCTAAACGACCCTAATGACGGCAAGCTACTCGACGCGCTCCACGCCGGACTTAATCGAACCAAAACACAGTCGCAAATCCAGTGCCTCAGAAAAGCCGTTGCGCTGCGCCGATACCCCCAAGCCCAATCGCCGCCTGTCGCAGAAGCTATCGGGGTCATTTAAAAGCTTTCGCCTGTCTACTCTGGGCCACCCGGCACTGGGTACAGCAGCCGCCTCTAGGAGCGCGGCGCCCAAACACATCAAGATAGGCGACCCTGTGCTGTGCTCAGCATCAACGATGGACGACGAGCTTGAAGGCACTGAGCGCCAAAAGAGCTTCCATACAGTGCAACTAGCACCAAAGCCGCCGTCAGTCGGCCGCAAAGATGGCACAAGCACCGATTCGCAAACTGAAGAACCTGCCCTGCCGAGTCACAGTGCGATACGACCCGTGCCGCCGCATGCCACTGCACCTGCACTTCCACTTCTCGCTTCTGGAGGCCACATAGGCGGCGCAGAGGCTGAACCGGGGTCCGAAATAGATTGCAACGCGGCGTCCTTAGAGGCACTGCCAGAGCTATTCGACGTGTTCCGTGCCCGCGCCTACGAAACCAGTGACGAGCTCTCACCGCAAGAATCCAGCACGAGCGCGCCGGCCTGCCAAGAAGCCGTCACCATTAGTTCTCAAGAAGCGGCTGACGACACAGCCAAGGGAGAGGAGGCGTTCGTGAGTGAGGAAGAAGGTTCCTGGGGAGTTATGGACTCGGACACTGGTCCGAGCATGAGCGGTTCAGGGTCCAGCACGCGTTCCACGGCGGCTACATGTACGCCGCAGGAGTTCTACTTCGAGGACCCGAAGCCGCCAAAGCCCGCGCGCACGAACCAGCCGAGCCGCGTCATCTCGGCGTGGCGGCCTGAGCAGCTTGTGTCGCGCGACGGCTGTTCAGTCTCGTCGGACTCGCCGGCTTCGAGTCTAGAAGACGTAGGTCCACTGCAGAATCTGGACGAGTCTCTAGATAGACTGCGGCTCCGCGCACCAGCCTCAGTCGCGGCCCGCAGCCAGCAGTCTTTGGGCACGCCCCAACCGCCCACGAAAGCTAGCCGTCTGAAGGGAGGTGCCGAACAAAATAAGTCGTTCGAGGACGTAGCGGCTTTGCTGAGCTCGCTCGATCTATCGATTGGCGGCAAAGGCGCGCCGACCGTGTCGGCAGCTCTGGCCAGCGAGCCGCCCGCAGCGGGCGTCACGAGCACCTCCCGCATCTACCGCGAGGCCATCATGCGGCTGAACGAGGTGCGGCTCCTCGAGGTGCGCATGCTCGTGCAGCGGATTGAGCAGCTCGAGAGCTGCGGGCGCACGGCTGAGACCCAGCCCGAGCACTGGACAGAAACGTTTCTCGACAAGATCCAGGGCCTGCCCCGCCTCCTGCCCGTGAAGTCCAGCGAGACGAAATAAGTATGTATAACGAATATAGGTAATGAGTTTTTCGAACGCCGCGCAGCGCACTGCCAAGAACTGCATTGCATGGATGAATGGATAGCGTGTGCGTAGGTATGGAAGGCTCATACCGCGAGCAGCGCCCGCGAGCCGCCGGTAGCCTTAGCCTATACGAGGTATTAACTAGATACTTAATGGAGTGTCTGCCCCCCTACTATCAAACTACATCGGTGGGTTCCTAGATGTCGTTAGCGAAAAGGGCACGTTTTGTTCTTCCCCCATCAAGAAGCGCAAGCGGCTGATGTCCGCAGCCGTTCCGTGCTTGAAAATTGACCGAGGGTATGAAGAAAAAGAAAAGTTGTGTCAGCGGCTGCATTTATATACTGTGCGCACAACGAGCGCACTAAAAAGAAAAAGAAGGCAGTGAGTGAACCTAGGCGAATTAATTTCAAATTTTAATCTTATTTAAGGTGCCCAGTTCACACTCTAAGGGGCGGCCTACCGTAGTGCTAGGACCTCCCGGCGCGGGCCGCCCGCGCTCACGCCGTCCCGCGCAGTACACCTATCGCGTAGCTACCGCTCGAATTGGGACTGCCTCATTCGACTCGTGCGTCAGTTTGTGCCCCGCCAATGTTTCCGAAATTGAAGATCCCCACGGGCCCCAATCTGGAGATTTTCCGGTTCGCCGTGTACATCACGGCGCCCATTTGCCTGATGCTGTACGTGGGCAACAACACGCACGACAAGCTGAATGTGCACGACTTCTGGCCGGACCCGAACCGCTTGAACCAGATCCCGAAGGACCGCGTCGAGCTGAAGATGGAGGTCGAGCGTATGCGCCGCGAGCGGGCCGAGAAGCGCGCCCGTCGCGAGCAGAACGCCGTGCGCACGGCCGACGAGCCGCAGGAATAGGCGCGGACGGAAACGGCGCGGCCGGAGGCGGCGGCGTAGGCGTGGGCGTGGGCGTGAGCGCCGCTAATTGTACATAGTATTGCGAGATTAATGGAAATGAGCTTCAGCGGCCGGCCCGCGGGCCCGCACCGCTGCGCCGAAACGGCTGAGGGCGTAGCGAACGCGCAGCCGGCCAGCGCGCAGGGTGGGACTTCGTGTGTCTCTCTAAGCAGCGCGCGCCGCCAGCGTCACCGTTAGCGCCGCCCACACTAGCGACCTGCCCCGAACAGCACTTGCGCCGGCTATAAACAAAAAGAAAGATGTCATTAGAGGTCGACGTCGAAGCGCAGCAGCCTGCGGCGCCGAGCCAAGGGGTGCAGCGGCCGACCGAGGAGTGGACGCTGCTGCGGCGGCTGAAGGAGTCGTCGCACCCCGTCGCCGTGCTCTTTTTCCTGGCCCTGCGCGCGGCGCCGCTGGCCGTGTACGTGTTTGGGAGCTGGTTCAGCCGCAATGCCGTGCTCATTTTCATCATTGTGTCGCTGCTCGTGGCAGCAGACTTCTGGAACGTGAAGAACATCTCGGGCCGCCTGCTCGTTGGCCTGCGCTGGTGGAACGAGACGGGCGCGGACGGCACGTCCACGTGGGTGTTCGAAACGGCTGACCCGCAGCGCTATATCAACCCCATAGACTCGCAGTGCTTCTGGACGCTCATCTACGCCGTGCCGGCCGTGTGGGTCGTGTTCGGGCTGCTGGCCATCCTCAAGTTCAACGTGCTGTGGCTGCTCGTCGTTGTGCTTGCGCTCGTGCTCAGCCTCACGAACACATTTGCGTTCAGCCGCTGCGACAAGTTCGCAAAGGCGAACAACATCATCGGCACCGTGTCGACGGGCGTTATCTCGCGCTTGTTTGGGTCGCTTGGCGCGCGCCTGTTCTCGCGGGGCCAATAAATACTATATACAAAAAAAAGTCTAAATAAATAAGTTACGCCGTCATGTCTCCCGTACGACCGGCCGCGGCGCGGCCGCAGCACGACCGGTTTGGCTCGACTTCAGCACCTTGTACACGTCGTTTATGCCGCGCGTGTCCTCGAGCCGCTCAAGCACGCCGAGCAGGCCCAGCACATGGTGCCGGCGCCATGCACCAAGGCGCACGGCCGACCTCAGCACGAGCAGGGCTTCCTCGACCTGGCCGCACTCGGCGAGCACGGCGACGACGTCGCGCGCAAACTGGAAGTCCAGCGCGTTGCGCCGCGCCTGTGGCAGCTCGCGGAACATAGCCGTCTTGCGCCACTCGCCGCGCTCGATCCAGATCTCGCGCGCAAACTCAAGGTCTTGGAACTTCGTGCATGCGCGCAGGGCAAGGCGGTAGAGGTCCTGGTCGCGCGGAACAGTTAGGTTCGCGTGCGTAATTTCGGGATCGCTGTGCAGAATGTTCGAGTCGCGCTCGAGCGCTGTGAACCGCTTGAACAGCCGCTTGAACTCGGCGCTGCCGCCATTGTGCTCGATGACGACCTGCAGACAGTTGAACAGCGCCGGCGAGCGCTGCAGGGCCGAGCTCGACGCGCGGTTCTGCACGAGCAGGGCCTGCGGCCGCGTGTCGGCACAGAACTCGAGGACCGCATTGCTCTCGGCCAGCACGAGCTGCTCGCTGAGCTGCGACACGGGCAGCAGCGGCAGCGACGGCGCCAGCGGCACGGCGGCCGAGTCCATCAGAATGTGCGCGCGGATGGCCTGGCCCGTTGGCGTGCTTAGAATTTTTGACGGGCCGGGCCGCCAGTTCTTATAGGCCAAAAACAGGCTGTTTAGCACAAACTCGTCGACAATGCTCTCGGCGGCGCCGCTGCGCTCAAACAAGCGCCGCACGAGCGCGCGCGCAAGCAGGGCCTCGCCCGTTGAGCCACACAGGTACAGCAGCGCGCGGAAGCTGTCGCGGTTCGCCTCGTGTCCGCGGCTCAGCGCCTCCATGAACGTTTCCCAGGCCATGACGTGCGTCTTTGCGTCCCGCGCACACGCGTAGATGAGAATGCTGTAGGTCTCGGCGTTCGGCTGCAACGGGAACGGCCGCCGCATCTTCATCTCGGCATACAGATCAAGCACACGGTTCACGTTGTGCTGCTTCGATGCCGCGAGCATCATGGCGTTGTACAGCTTCGTGTCCGGTTGCGTGCTCACCGACAAATACTTCAGGTTGTCGAACACGCCCTCGGCCTCTGCGTACCGCTTGTGCTGGATGAGCGACTGCATGGCCGCCGAGTACACCATCAGATTAGGACTGTGCCCAGCAGCAGTCATGCGGCGGATGATGTCCAGCACCTGCTCCGGCGCTGCGCGCACCTTGAAGTACGCCTTCGCCAAGTGGCCGTACGAGAACACGGTTGGCTTCGGGCTCTGCGCAAACAGACGCTCCACGGCCTCGGGCTCGCTGCGCTCAGCGTACGCGGCCATGAAGCTGTCGCGAACAAACTGCGACTGGCGCGAGCCCGGAACGAGGCGCTCGAGCTGCGGCACAAGCTGCGCCCGCTGCTTCAGCGGAACCGCCACAACAAGCCTGTCAACCTCTTGCTGCGGGACGGCCGCCATGGCGGCCGGCAGGCCCGGCGCGCGCATGAGCTCGTCCACAATCTGCGCCCACGACAGCGCCTTTGGCTGGAAAAGCTGCACTTCCCGGCTGCTTTGTGAGTCAACTAAGGCACGAAGAGCCTTGGGGAGTAATTGCAGTGGCGGCTTTAGCGTTTTGCGCTCGAGGAGCGGCGTCGCCGATGGCCGGTGCACGCTCTGCTCGAGCGCAGCGAGCTCCTCCGGCGATGCGCGGCCGGCCAGGGCCGCGCCGTCGCGCTGGGCCAGCTCCTTCTGCTTCTCGGCGTCGCGCTGTTCTTTTATGGACTGCTGGATCTGCCGCTCGCGGCTGCGCAGCTCGCGCAGCTGCGCGTCAAGCTGCGCGGCTTCCGCATTTAGTCGCGTTGCCGCGCCTGCATTGTGCCGTCGGTTGCCATTTTGTGAATGGTGTGTAGGTACGTATATCGTCCGAATGCATTGCGACAGAGGCAGCCGTAGACGCGGCTGCGGAAACAGAGCTCTGCGCATCCTGGCAGCTACCAGCTTGAAGCGGTGGAAATTTTCAGAATAGTGCCACGATCACATGATGGCACGTGAGATCTATTAAGCGAACGAAAGGGAGGCCATCCGCGTTAACTCGTTCTAACGGCCGTTTTGTAGCTGGAGTTTGTTCCGCTTAAACGGTAGAAACCTCGCTTAAACCAGCGACGCGCCGCATGCTGCAGAGTATGTTAAATAAAAAAGAGCAGAACTGCAGAATGATCCAGGGATAGCTCCACGTATTAATAAAGCATAGCGCATACCATGCATGAAGTAAGTGCAAACGTAGGAACAGCGAGACGACGGCGTTCATGCCGACCGGAGAAGAGTGTTCATAATTTTGACTAAACCATATTAGTGAGACTGCAGCTCATACGACGGCTCGTGCTGCAAGTCCGGGGCTGCTGGGGCTGGTCAGCTTCTGGCTTGGTAAGTCGTTGATGGGGGTGGGGTGGGGCTTGGCAGCGAGTCGCTCCCTTGCCACCGCTAATAATAGTACAAACGGATACGAATTGGGAAGCCGCATGGAGCGGGCGCCGGCACAAACGGGTGGGCGAACATGCTGCCGTCGAGCTCAAGCCGTTAGCTCGCGCCCGGCCATTTTCCCGCGCGCCCGTGCACCGCAACGTGTGCAGAAGCGGCGCGGGCCTGATACGCCCCCTCCTGCATGAGCATGCGTCGTCATTAAGGATAAGGGTAGTCATGACATACAGGGCAGGGGCAACGCGTGTGCCGTTCTCGGTTATTCTGCAGGTAGCCTTTTGAGCAGCGGAGGGCCGGAAGATTCGCCGGCATGCATCTGCTTCACTGAGGATGCCTTCGCAAATGCGTAGTGTATTTTTCCTGCGAGCGGGCTACCGTCTGAACGGCCCTCGCATCGCATTGCTCGTCGGTGGCCGTCGCGTATTATTTGCGCGGCGGCGCAATGGAGGCGCGGCCAGCCCGATCCAGATGCCCACACGCCACAAACCATCCTGTAGATATCGGTTTGGGCAGCGTCGCCAGATCGGGGTGACAAGGCTCGCAACGCCCAGCAGGGTTGCGCAGGCGGGGCGGCCAGCCGCGCTCGACGCGCGCCGCGAGCTTGGCCCGCGCAAAAAGGCTCCGCAGCACGCGGGCCGCGCCAATTGAACGAGCCGAGTCTAAACAGCCGTAATTCCGGGCCTGCGGGGCCTCCGGAACGACGCGCGTTTCATCGTGCCCTGGTGCGGATTCGGGCTCTAAACGTGCCGGACCTGCCCGTCCTCATTACAAACCGCCTCGCAAGCCCACATTTTGGGCTAGGGCACGTAATCACCCAATTGTCGTGCGACGCGTTTCGCGCGTCGGCGCGTGGCTGCACGCAGCAGTCGGCCGGCAAAGCCGCGCAGAACTGCTTTAATTCATGCTCCGTCGCATCGTTTTGCTAGGGACGCGTGGCCAATACAGCCGTCGTATCGCGCGTCACATTGAGTTCATACCAGGGCAGGGGTTGCGAAAACAAATCAGGGCGCTCGGGTGTGCACCTGGCCCCTCTTCCTGCTGTGCTGTATAATTAGAAACATACTGCTATAGGTAGGTGTCTCACGGCGATCGCAGCGCGACCACCGGATCTACTACCGCGACCCTCCAAAAGGTTGTTTTCAAGATCAGACCTCCTTCATTGCTGCCGTTGACCGCCCGGCTTGCCAAACCCCATCTCTGCCGCGCGCTGATCTTGCGGATTCTCCAGTCCCTCGTTCCCCCGTTCGCCCGCCCCTGTCTTCTCGCATCGCTCTTTTCGTCCGCATTTCCTCGAACGGTGGCTATCGTGTTCGGACTCTCGGGAACATTTTTAGTGGCGCTGCATCGTAGCTTCCCGTGTTCATGGCATCAAACTACTCTGCTTACCACCCGCAAAACAGCCAACATCCCCAGTACGTGTACTATGCGCCGGGCCTAGCGCGCCACCCGAACTCGCCGTCTTATTACTATGCGCCCGCAGTGCCAATGCAGCCCCTGCCGGTCGGCCAATTGCACCCGCGGTCCCGCAGCTTCAATGACCTCTACTACCCACAGCATGCACAGCACCTCGCGCCGGCGGGCCCTCATAATATGGCCCATCCTGGGGTGCCACCGGCCATGCCGGCCATGCCGGTTGTGCCGGCGGTGCCGGCCGTGCCGTCGAGCGCGGCCAGTGTTGACCACCCGAATCTGACGCGCATAAACTCGGCCACGAGCCAGCAGAGCAGCAGCCCGTCTGTGGGCAGCCAGTCCATATCGAGCCAGCCGGCAACGAACCAACCAATGGCTCCGGGCACACCCGCGGCGGCGGGCTCGAAGCCGCTGCGCTACCGCGGACGCATGGCCCGCTCGAAGAGCCACTCATCACTGCTCGTGCCGAACGCTGCGCCGAACGTGCCAATGGCCGAGGTCGCGGATCACCACGCGCCGGCCGGCTTGCCGGCAGGCGCAGTGCCACATCATGGCCGCCGCATGTCATCCACTTCGTCGCTTCACCGCAAGAACTATAGTGCGAGCATGAGTAGCACGGAGGGCAGCAGCACGCCCAGCATCATGAGTACGGCCGACACAGACTCGCTCACGACGCAGACGTCGGTCAGCTCGACCTCGTCCGTGGACGACGAGGCCAAGGTCCAGAAGTTCAACTACGCGCGCCGGCGGAGCGTGGCGGACTCTAATACGCTGGCGCAGAGTGCCAATGCGCCCATGGAGGACCGCGACGAGAACGAGCAAGCACCCAGTGCTGAGACGGCTGAGGCGGCCGAGGCGGTCGAGACGACCGAGACGGCTGTGCCCGTCGTGACCATCAGCGACGACAGGCCAAGCAACAGTACCCCAAAAGCTGACGATGTCGCACGCGAAGGCAGCGCCGACGCGAAAAATTCTGCCGTGGAGACTGCCGTAGCTGAGCTGCGCGTGGACTCTGTACCGCCGAGCTCGGCTCAGGCTGAGCCTGCGGCCGACGACGGAGTCACCAGTACAACACTGGCCGCGAACACTGCCGATCCGGCCGATTCGACTCGGGCCGCATCCACGCTCTCAGAGTCGCCTGCGTCGAAGGCGCCCATCTCTAGAATACCAATTAAGCAGAACCAGCCGCAAGCATCCGAGGCGTCGCAGGCGCGTCAAGCATCGGTCAAGCCGGCACGGTCTGCGAAGGAGAATCTCAAAGAGACGATCAGGGAGGAGGAGGACATCGACCCGAAGGACCCGGGCGCGCGGCTCGACGAGCGCGCGCTCGAGATTGCGCGGCAGCGGCCGAAGCGCGCGACAATGGCTACACCTCCTAAGCTCGTGCTCCCGTCGGACTTGCAGCCGCGCTCCTATTATCAAACGACAAGCGGCTCCGAGTCGCGGCATTCTCTAACAGCGCCTCGCCATGCTCGCAGCGCCAGCTGGTACACGGGCGCACCGGTTTCCACAGGCAGCGCTGCTGGAGCGCGTGATTCCGTGCTTGGATCTGAGGCAGCTGACGAGGTCGCTGCGAGGCCGCGCACCCCATCGGCGCAGTCGGTCTCGGCGCAGTCGGTCTCGTCCGCAGACAGGCCGCGCACGGCCTCGTCCGATTCAGACTCCCTGTTCTCGAAACAAAGGAGCGCGTCAGCAGAGTCAGACTCGTCCTCGGCAAGGTCTCGCACTGTGTCTGCGCAGTCCGATGCGTCAACGCCTGGGTCGCCAGTGTTTCTGCGCCGATCTTATGCGTCGCGGCAGCGGCCGGCCGTACAGAGCCTACCGCCGCGACGGCCCGATAGCGTGCTCGGTGCGGTGCAGCCCAACACGCGCCATCCTCTGCCCAGACAGCCGTCGGCAACCTCGTCGTTGGACCAGCGACGGGCATCGATTGCGTCCACGGCGTCGGCGGCGGCCGCACCAGCGCCGGCCCCAGCAAGGCGGGCGAGCGCGGGTGCAGTTCCAGTTCCAGCGCCAGCGCCAGCGCCAGCGCCAGCCCCCATGCCAGCGGCAGGGCCAGCGGGAATGAGAACAGCAGGGCCAACAGCAAGGCCAGCAGGAGTGCCAGCGCCAGCAGCTGCAGCGTCTCCCGGATCGGCACCGCTGCCGTCCCCTGCGCCAAAGGTCAGAACGTCGCGTTCGTTCGGGTCTCGCCTTAAGGGCATGTTTTCGAAGGACAAGGCTGCGGAGCAGTCTGCAGACGACGTTTCCGATACCTCCTCGATTATGTCGACAAGGTCGACGAAGTCGTCGCTGTCAGTGCGGTCTGCGAGCAGCGGCCTCTCGTCGTTATCGAGCCGGTTCCGGCGCAAAAAGGGTAGCGGCGCTGCAGATGCGTTTGAGGCACCGGCTCCCCCGGCACCAGCCATGACGCGCCGCAGCACGCAGGAATCTGTGTCGCCAGTTCCGTCCCTCGCGCCCCTGCCGCCGCCTACGTTCAGGACGCAGTCCGCTACGCCGTCGCCCACTGAACCGGCCGCTACGCCGCGGCCGCCGTCGCCCTCTCTCGGCAGTATAGGTAGGCAGGTCGCGCCGAACCTCACTGCTGGCGATATCTATCCGGGGCTGCTACGGCCGAACGAGGTCGACACAATCATTTCCTCGCTTGAGCGCACGGGCAGTTTTGAGCGGAAGCTCAGCACGTCACGGCGCTCGAAGGAGGAGAAAGTCCCGGACGAGCAAGTGATTCGCGCCCCGGAGCCGGTCGTCCGACCCGGCCAGGCGCAGAAGCCGCTGAAGTCCGCTTTGCGTAGCGGGCCCTCAAAACCGGGGCAAGCGCGCCACATTGGCTTTGCGCAGAACACCCTCGTGTACAACACATATTCTGCGGCAGACTACAACCGCAGGCCGGAACCACTGCCGTACAATTTCCGGGACCGTCGCGTGGTCACGCAGCTGTACCGCGAGCTGAACGATGTGAAGCTCAACATGCAGGTGCACCCGGACTCGCGCCACCACACAGTCTACGTCTTCGATCCAAACGAGCGGTACCTGCGGGCCCTCCAATCGTAGCCGTACACTTGTGCGTATATATATATATATATATTCCAGCCGCGTGCCGCAAACCACAACGTATATATCTAATAAGCGAGCGTGCAATCCCTTGACACCACCCGCCTCCCAAACTGCGCTTGCGCGCTTCGTTAATTAATACCTCTGTTTCTGCTATGGTTAATTTCAAGCTCCTATGTGCGAATTAGGACGTTACTTCTGCCGTAGACAGCCACCTCACTGCTGTGCAGTCCCACCGTCGCTCGATGCATAATACACGTGACCAGACTTTTTCAGATCCCAAACTGCACATATCGAGCGAAGAACCCGCGCGCTAGACACGCACTGAGTAAATGGTGCTTCCAGGATATGTAGTTCCGGGCCAGCTTGTGTGTCCACGCACGGACAATGACTTTGCGAGATATGTTCCGGGCAGCGGCCTAAAGAGCGTGGACAGCGGAATCATCGCGACCATACTGGGCAAGCTCGGTGCAACTGACGCCGGCAAGGGCAAGTGGCAATTGGCCGTCACGAACGAGTTCCGCAACCCGTACGCACAGATCCCGGGCAAGGCGACTGGCAACTCCCGGCGCAGCACCTCGCAGCTGCCGCAGGTCGGCGGCATTGTGTACGCGCGCGTGAAGCGCTTGGGGCGCCAGCAGGTTAACCTGGATATAATAGCCGTCGAGGACGCGGGGAATGCCGTCACAGACCCGGCGGTTGGCGTGTTTGCGTCCGCGGTCGGCTCCGTGCACCCTGCGTCGGGGGCCGGCGCGAACGAGCGCGCGGCCGAGCTTGGCGAGGGCTATGGCGCAGTTGTGCGCGTCCAGGACATCCGGGCCACCGAGCGCGACAAGGTCAAGGTCCAGCACCAGTTTGCGCCGGGCGATCTCGTGCGGGCGTCCGTGCTATCTCTGGGCGACGGTACGCACTACTATCTTTCAACCGTTCATAGCGACCTCGGCGTCGTATTTGCGCGCAACCCGTTAACTGGAACGCAGCTCGTGCCGCTGGACTGGCAGACAATGGTGGACCCGAAGACGTCCGAAACGTTCATGCGCAAATGCGCGAACCCGTTCGTGTCGTGATCGGCCACTGGCTTCCTAATCGGGTAATCCGACCCTGTTCTGACTGCACATACCGGCTGCATGCCCCCCTTCATACATATACACGCGGGTCGCGCTCCGCAGTTCTAATCTGTTCATCGCAATCACGAGCGCAGCGCCCCCACTTCCCAGTAGCTAGATGCAGAGAACGTCGCAAATTGTTGTCCCCGAGGCGAAGTGCCGCAAGCCCGTACACGCGCAGTCGCGCAACCTGGGCAAATACTTTAGGTCAACAAACGTTCCTAGGGCATTCAGGTTCGCCACCGTGACGAGGTGGGACAGCTTCAGCCATGTTTTGACGCGGAACCTTGAGCGCGTGAGCGGCTTTGAGCTGCCGTCTCGCTTCATGACGACACAGGAACTGGCCCTCGTCGTCGTGACGCCGCTGCTTGCCCAAATGGGCCTGAACGCCACGTTTGTGGAGCGCAGGCCGGACACATTTCCGTTCATTGGTAGCGCCGACCTCGTGCTGTGCGAGTCCACAAACGTGGCCGGCAAGCCGCTCCTCGTTGGCCGTAACCACTCTGACCTAGCGCTCGAGTTCGACATTGCGAACTACTTGCGAGGACAGTCCTCGACGCAGGGCGAACTGAACTACTTTGGAGGATCCGTTAAGGATGCGGAACTCGAGAAGAGCGAGGCCTCGCGCGCTGTAAGGGCACTTTGCCACGTCATGCTCGTGAACGACCTCGCATTTGGATACCTATCTAGTGAGTCGTCTACGCGATTTGTGAACATTGTGCCGCGATCACAGGGTCTCGAGCTTCGCATTTCGGACCCTGTCAACAGCCACGCGGTGTGTGAGGCGCTCACAGCTATAAGCCTCGAGGCCTACTACGGCCATCCATATCTGCGATATTACCAGGGGTTTGAGGTGCTACCTGAAGCCTTGGAAGACCCGAACATCGAACCGCTTTCTAGCTTCGACGAGGGCTCTGCCGGGAAGGTCAAGTGGTGGGTTGCAAGCCGCGTGAACCGCCAAAGCTACACAGTTAGCATCGACCACAGAGCCCCGAACGATAGGGATCCCCGTAACTTGGGGGAGTATGTGCTTGAGGACAGCTCCGCCGTTTGCCGGTTTGGCGTCGTTACCGTTGACAACGCTAGAATGTTGCCCGCCGTCCTCAAAATCTGTACTGACGAGGTGCTTGTGCGCCGCGAGGCATCGATGCTGCAATATTTGCTCGAGAAGGGCTCTTCTCGAATCGCGAAGCTCATATTGTACGCTCATTTTCTCGCAAGCGATTTCCACGTGCTGTGTTTGGAGCCCTACGGCCGCCAGCTGGGCCCTGATGACTTGCTGATACGGGGCGTCGCGGAGCAGATGCTTGCCGCTTTAGACGAGATTCATACTTCTGGAGTCATGCTCGTCAAAGTCACGGTCAAGTCCTTCGCCGTTGAGTTCCAGCATGGTCTTGGCGGAGCAACGCCAATTGTGAGGATCGTGAGCTTCACAAGCGCGAAATTGTACAGACGCATTCCAGAGGTCGCCCGTCAGAAGGAAAGGGCCCAGCTGCAAGACGTTATCGCCAAGGCAAGGCTACAGGCTTCGGGCCGGCCAGCATGAAGCTCTCGCCAGTTGCCGCAATTACGCTGTCGGCAACGGTAAAGGCGGGAAATAGCATAATGAACAAGAACTAATTTAACCGCCACTGAACTTGTGCTTTCCTTAGAGACCGCAGTTCAAAGACGCATTAATCGAAGTTACAGTGATGGTAGCGGTATAATAGCCTACAAAGATACAAATGTATTCACTCAGTTCGATGGAAGTGGAGCTGAGAACAACTTTTTATTTTAAGACAGCTCCTTAGTTAAAAGTCCTTTCTAAAGGTGAGTTGCCTCCGATGCAGCGCGCGATGCTCCTCCCTGCGGCGGGTCCGGGCTCATGCGGAAAAACCATCCACCGCACACGCAGTGATGGTGGAATAACATGGACCATTGTGCTACCTGAGGCTTACCCTGCTCAACACCCACGGACTGCATGCCGCAACGCGTACACTGCTGCACTGGTTCATTTGGCAGGATGATGCGCTTGCGGATCGCGTCGATACGGCTGCCGTTACCGGACTCTTCGTCGAGCCCGAGCCACGTCGTGTCATAGAAATAAAGCTCCGGCACGTTCAGAGACGGCAGCAGTACGGTGCGTACGGTCTCGATTAGGGGATCCAGTAGCGGCATGAAAAACGACGGGCACTTCGCCAGCTTCACGAGCTCCGAGTCCATGGATTGGCGTGCTTGGTCACTGATATTCGCCTCAACAACCAGCGCCTTGACCTTCTCGTCCACGTGTTGCAGCAGCTTCTCGAAGGCGTCTAGATTGATTGGCGCTGCCTGCAGCTGGGAGACGACCTTCTTCAGCGTCTGAGCAGCGACAAAGTTCAGCGGCGAGCTCAACCGTGAGCGAATCTCGTCCACGGGCCCTTCGCCAGCTTGCACCATGCTCTTCAGTTTCGTGTTCAGTTTGTTTTCCTGCTCGGCCAGTGTCTTTGCCCCCGTCGTAAGGGAATGGAGCCCGCGCAAAAAGAACTTCAGCAGAAGTCGCGCCATGCTTGAGAATATGAGCGAGTTGTAGACGTTCGCGTTTTCGAGCAGCACGTAGGCCGCCGCGTTCTCGCGGTAAGTTGCGTTGAAGGGAGGATCGGGGGCGGAGATTGCGTCGTAAAGCTCTTGGCAGATGCGCGCAATCAGGTCTGTGGCCCACCGGATGGGACCCAGCATCGCCGCGATGTGGTACTGCGAAGCAGTGATTTCGAGCCGCAGCTGCTCCGCCGTCGTTGCTCGCGACCTGCGCGTGACTCTTTTGAGCGTCCAGGTGAGGCTGAAGCCGAGCAAGTGCAGGTTTATGAGACACAGCGCCATGCGGCAGCCTGGCGTGCGCTTCCACCCCGCGGAAGTGCCCAAAGGCAACAAAAAAGAAAGCCACCTCTGTAGTGGGGACGGAAGAATGATGTAGCGGTCCGAGAATCGGTCCTCAGGCGACAAGTTCACGTTAATGAGCCGCTGGGCCTCAGATGCGAGCGTCTCAAAATACAGGGAGGCATGGGCCTGGATCTGGGGATCGCCGAGGACTTCGCGGCATACGCTCACAAGGTCGTCTGACTGCTCTAAATTGTAAACCGTTGATGCGTAGGCGCTGGCCAGCGAGCGGGCGATGTTGCGGATTTGCTCCTGGTCGACCGTGTCCGAGAGCTTCACACGCACGACGTCCGGCTGGTCCTGTGAGTTCGAGTAATACACGGCGGCACACGTTGTTGTGGGCGAGAGACACAGGTCAACTGAACCAGCAAGCTCGGCCGGCGAGAACTTGAGTTGCAGCGTATCGAGGCGCGTGGACGAGACGCCGCGGATCAGCGACTCTGTTTCCAAGGTGCCGTCCTCGTAAATGGTGTAGAGCAGCGTGTCCGTGACGAGGAAGCACTGGATCTTCGTGTTGTAATGCTTCACGTCCGCGTCACTCAAGATCCAAACTTTGTGCGGGTCCGGCTGCACGGGCGCGGACTTACCAAACAACTCAAAGAAGGACGCATGCAGAGACTCAGAAGCCATGGACAGCGTGTAGCGGGCCACGGCCAAGTCAGACACGGCACAGATAAACACATTCGGCTCGCCCACGATGCGGTACGCCGTGAGCGTGCGCACGTCGGCCACGAGCATGCCCGGCAGCGGTGCCGTCGCAATTGGGTGCACCTCGATGTCGACAAAGTCCTGCTTGCTCGCGAGGTTGTCTGCGTGCCATCGTATGGTGGCCTCGTAGACCTGCAACACGCCAGCCTCGCCCACGAGCATGACGAGCAGCGACTCGGCGCCGTTGGCGATCATGACGGCCCGCGACACGCAGTGCGCACCGGGGATAAGGGCGTCGACCTCGACGTAGCGCTGGTCCGGCGCCTGCACGAGCAGGCGTAGCATGCCGTTCCCATTCACGCACACGAGCGCGCCTTTGCCCTTCTTTGGGTGGAACGGCCCCAGCGGCTTAATAGAGTTCCACGCCTTGGCGCCCGGTACGGTTTCGGACTGCGCCTGCGGCGTGAGGATGTTTTTCTCGAGGCCGAGCCAGTGCATGGCCACGACGCGGTCGAGCTCGACGGGCCGCGGACGCTGGTCGCGCACGCCGCTGGCGACGATCTGGTTCATAGGAGCGCTTGCGTTGTTGATGGTCACGATTTGCACGCGCCCGAGGTCGTCGGCGATGGCCAGATCGTAGTTCGACGTCGACCACTTCAGCATGACGGGCCGCGCCTCCGACGCGACGGGAACCTGGATTGGCGTCACGTACTCCCACTTCTCACCGTCCGCGCATCGCAGCCACGTCACCCGCACCGCATGGGCGCTGTCGATGTACGCCAAAAACCCACTGCGGGACCATGCGATCCGGCTGCGCATGAAGTAAGCGAGAGGAATGGCTGCGCATGTCGGGACTACTTGAAGCAGTGCAGAATGCGAAATGAGCGGCACTGCGCGCGCGCGACAGCGTCGAATGCAACGGACCATGCAGAGTAAATAGAAAGCGGTTAAAAGCGCTAAATGTGGGCGCCAGGCGCGGCCGCCCCACGCGCCTATGCGCCCGCACAGCGAAGGCCGGGCAAACGAGCGGCTAGCGAACCGCTAGCACCCTAAACAGAAGCTGAAGACTGGCTTATGAAAAACATCATACGTTGCAATGGGCAGCAGTAGCGACCGTTTACAGCCCTGGGCTAGCCGCTCCGTTAGTAACGGGCCGCCGGTGCAGTGGACAAGCAGGGTAGGGCAGTCCCCGCGCGCCACTTACTGCGTCTCGACCGCCTTGCTCCAACGGCTTGCCGTGGACTTCCGATCCCCACGTAGGCCGAGTCAGGGGATTCTGAAAAGCACAGGCTCGGCCCACACTTCTTACTGACGCTGTATGCTATTTGTTTCAAGGATCGCCGGCGGTTCCTGCTTCGGGCATGTATTTACTGGAGGGCAGATTGCGTCATGCAGTTGCTACTGCGTTGACGCGGTTCGATCAACACATGACATCTACCGTTGCGGTCCTTCGGCTATATAAAGACCTTCCCGCGGGCTGTTTTAGGCACTAGCCGCACTAGGAATGTTATCTGCACTCTGCCGTCGCACCGCCTACGCCGGCCGGCCCTCATCGGCCCGGCTCTACTCTATTTTCTCGAAGCCGCAGCAGCCGCGCGTCCGCATTGGAGCCGTGCCGCCCGATTTCGAGGCGGAAACTACGCAGGGCCACATCAACTTCCACAAGTTTTTGGAAGGTAAGTGGACGGTGCTGTTCAGCCACCCGGCTGACTTCACGCCCATTTGCACGACAGAGCTCGGTGCATTTGCTCGGCTCGCTCCAGAGTTCGAGAAGTTGAACACGCAGCTCATTGGCGTTTCGGCGAATGGCCTCGACACGCACCGCAAGTGGATCAAGGACATTGAGGAGTACACGTCCTCGAGCTCGAAGGTGAACTACCCGATCATCGACGACTCGAACCGCCGCATTGCCTTCCTGTATGATATGCTTGACGAAGAGGGTGTCTCGAATCTGGAAAGCCTTCCCTTGACTGTGCGAACGCTGTTCGTGATCGACCCGAGCAAGACAGTGCGTTTGTCGATCTCGTACCCAGCGACAACTGGCCGCAGCATCCCGGAGGTTCTACGCGTCATTCAGGCTCTGCAGCTCACAGACAAGTGCAACGTCGAAACTCCGGTTGACTGGCAGCCCGGCGAGGAGGCCATCCTATCTCCTGACGTGAGCACTGAGGACGCGCAGAAGCAGTTCGGCCAGGTCCGCGAGGTGAACTCCTACCTTCGCTACGTGAAGGCTAACTGACTGAATCAATGACTAGAGTGACTAGTAACGACTTTTACGATATGTACAATGTTCTTGAAGGCTCGTAGTTCGCAGCAGCGGTCTACCGCTCATACCTGAATGACTAGGTCAGTCCGCCCGTGCGCGACCCGTACCCTTAAACATTACCCCTAAGCTGTGTGTGTATATCTCCTTGGCTCCCCATATGTAACGCCATATTCAAACTCGAGCTTGCTAACTTTCATAGGAGTTGGGTGGAAAGTATACAAAGCGGGATTGTGCTGCTCCCCAGTAGTTCTGTAGTGTACTCGATGCGCCTGCTTCGGTCCTGGTTCCGGGGCGATGCTTGGGAAGTCTAAAGCCATAAACATAAACACTGCTTTGTTACAAGGAATGGTGCCAATTTCTGGGGCACTCGCACAGCTCCTCGCAGCGACCTATGGCATGTGCATTCTAGGTTTCGCCTAACTTTTCAGAATGATAGCACCCCTGCGTTCAGGGCGCGGGTTGAACGCAAGGAGTTGTTTTGCGTTTACCCAAAAGGGAATGGCTTTGTCAGCGCGACATATTAGGCGCGCACGGACGTAGAGCCAGCCATTCTTTTGTCCCGTTGGCGGTGGATATATACGAGTCGGAGCTGCTACGAAAGCCCGGATCTAGTGCTGACCTCCCGGCCTTTTTTTTTAGACACGATGAGTGAGGCTCGCATGCCCACGCTCTTCGAGATCCTAAATCGGTTTAGCCGACCTCCCGTGGATCTGTGGTCGTTCTATGTGTTTCTGAAAGAGCAGTACGGCGGGGTTGAGTACCTCGAGTTCTGGCTAGACTGTGCCCACCACAATGCTCTGTGCAAGGAGTTCGTGAAGGCGCACATGCGTGGCCGGCACAGCCAAAATAACTCGAACAGCAGCAACTATCAGGACGCCCCGCCAGAAGCACCGGCGCGGGCAAGCGCTCGGCATCAGCCGCAGCAAGGCGGCGGCTCGCCGAGCTCTTCAATTCTCTTTGACATGCTTCGAGAAGACGTGCTGGACACGAACTCGGGGCCGCGCGGCCTGAACGACGAGGAGCGCGATGCGTTCGATATGGGCGACCTACAGCAGGCGCGCTATGCGAACATGAGCGACGAGCGCCTGCGGACGAAGCGCGACACAGTATCGCGGCTTTCGGCCCTGCTCGACAATATGCGGGCGCCGGACTTCAGCGGCATTGAGCCGATCCCAGCTCAGCACGAGCGGTACTCGCTCGTCCCAAATCACAGCCCACCGCTTCCGCAGAGCCCGCCGCAGCCAAACGGGCCCTTCAGCGAGGCCGTGCTGCAGAGCCCGACCGAATTCCACAGCGACGAGACGCGTCCCGACAGCTATCCGAGCTCGGGCGAGGTCTCGCGCAAGACGCTTCGCGAGAGTGCGCAGCGCATAGTGTCGGTGTACTTAACGCCGAAGTCTGAGAAGGAAATTGAGCTCCCGTCGAACAGCCAGGGCTGGTCTCTGGCCGACGACGTGCGGCAGCTCGCCGCGATTCCGGGCGGGCTCGACAACCCAAAAATCTTCGATCCCGCCATGACGTATGTATTCGAGGCACTCGAGCGCGAGGCGCTTCCTGCGTTCCTTGTGAAGCGCGCGCTGTCGAACGTGCAGCCCGTGAGTTCGACGCTGCGGCTCGGCGTTGGTATGCTGGCCCTGTTTGGCGCATTCTGGCTCTCGTTCGTGTTCGTGCTGCTTGACTGGCGACCTACATCGCACCGTTGCTGGATAATACTTCCGTTCGCGGTTGGGTGGTACCTAACAATGAGTGCACTCTACCACATTGACCCCGTGCTGGCGATTCTTGGGTTCGGCGAGCGGGACGGCGGCGGCACCATGCGCGTGCAAGAGCGGTTTGTGCGCTCAATGCTTTTGAAGCGAGGCATTTTTGTGCTTGTGGCGATCATTTGCATGACAGCAGCATTCTCGGTCCTCTTCATATTTGTGCCTGGACATCGCCTGTGAGAGTGAGACAGTCGTGGTAAAAACAAATAACTAAAATAAACCAAAAAACCAAAAAAAGCGTAAAGGTAGAATGATATGACTACTATGTATGAGTACGAGTGTATGATGTGTACGGGTGTATGAATACGAGTGTATGAGTGCACAGGTGTGCGTGCGTGTGTATGTGTATGATGTGTGTGACCTATGCAGATGTGCGAATCCCACGATGCACGAGCGCGGCAGCGGTAAAACCACCTAGCAGCCGGCCAGATGGCGGGCTAGTTCACCATGCGCTTGTTCCGGGCGTTCGTCCACAGCGTGTTTTTCCACCGCTCGAGCTGGCGGTGCATAGCCATGAGCTTCTGTACTTGCGAGGCCGGGCGGGCCTTGCGTTTTGACAGACGCGAGTAGAGCTCGAGGTACTCGCCGTAAGCGCTCTTGAACTTGCGGGCGATCTCGAACATGTCCTCCTCGGGTGCATCCTTCGGTCTGGCCGAGCTCGGCCGCACGGGCAGACCGCATGGGGCGTCTGAGCGCACGCGCTTCGGAGCGTCCGCGTCCGCGTCCGCAGCAGGGGCCCGCCGCTTCATAGCCATTTTGAGCCGGTCCTTCGTCAGGCCAAGAGGCGGCACAGAGCTGGCCTTGCGTTCCTGGTCGGAGCTCTCTGAGGACGACATTGAGGCGGCCGTATCAGAAGTGCCGGAAGCAGCGGCAGCACCAGTTGTGGCCGCGCGCGCCTCGCGCAGCTCCTTCAGCGTCTTCGTGATACGCTCGGGCTTCGCCGCGGCGTCCTCACGGTTTTTCGTGCCCGCAGGCGGCTCGATGTCATCGCGCGCCTCGAGAATCTGCTGGAACTGACGCTTCAGGATGTAATGCGAGGACCCAGCCACGCGCGGCTCGGCCACGGCCGCCAGAACGGCGCTCACGAGCTCGCGCGACGCCTCTGCCTTGGCGGCCAGGTCCTGCGGCTGCGCCGGCCCGAGCATGAGCAGCTGGATGATGCGCTGCTCCGTGGGCTGCGAGAGATCGACAAGACCTGTGTCGCTGGCGACCTTGATGGGCTTGTCCTGCTTAATAGTCATGCGGTTGCGGACCTGGCCGCAGCTGCGGAAGCGGGGCACGTTGTCGCCAGCGTCTGGCGTAGTGGTAGTGTCCGGCAAATAGACCTCCAAGTATCCGGGCTCTTTATAGAGGGATCCCTGGTACTCGAAATTGCCGATGCGCAGCGCCTTCGACTTTTCAGACACTTCGAGGCTGATTTTAGGGGCGTGGCGCCCTCGGCGAGCAGCGCAAGGATGCTCGAATTAAGCTTCATGTATATTGGCGGGTGCTCTGCGTCGCCCTCCTCGGCCGGCGGCCGCGGCAAAAGCCTGCTCGCGGCAGGCAGGCCTGGTATACTTTTAGCCGCGGGCTGTGCAGGGGTTCTGCTATTGATGGTAGCGGTTGCGCTCATCGCTGCGGACGCGGGGGGATCTGACCGGAGCACAATTGCCGCTGTGGCTCGCCGAAGGTCGGGACGGAATCGTTACGGAGGGGCAATGGAAGCCGGTAGACGGGCTCTATGCACTGTGAAGCACGAGTGGGGGGGGTGTGTACGTGGGTAGGGGCACTCATCTACGATTAGCAAACATAATTAGGCGGGGCACGGGTTGACACGGCCTAGCCCTGCCAAAAACATGGCCTGGTTGGCCTCGCTTCTGGGTCTGGCGGGCCGCCGAGTGCCGCGCATTGGGCCGCCAGCGCGCAGCAGCGCAACCAGCGCTACCGGCGTGCGAATCGGGCGAATGTCCTCGCACGGCGCGGGGCTACGCTGATTAGCATAATTGGCCATCTCGCGTGGGTCGCGGAGCCTGGACCGGCAGGCCCAGATTGGGCAGGCTGCCCGAGCTTACCGCGGGAGGACTTCGCAGACGCTGCTGATCCCGACGCTGGTGATGCGGTTAGGGTTAAGACTGCGCGAAAGAGTGGACGATCACGCGCGCGCGGCCCTTTGACGTGAGGCCCAGTATTCACGGCGCGACTTGAATTGGGCCATGCGCGCTGCACGTCGCCGCGGCCCCGGGCTCTGGGCGCAGCGCCCGTGCGCGATCTCGGCCGCAATGGCATGCATGGCGCGTCATGTTTCACACCGCGGTTTGATTAGTTATGCGAGCAGCTTAGCGACGACACGAGATATGCATCTTGGCGGCTGAGTGCCCGGCTTGATGTAATACGGAGTGACACGGCGGCCGCCTGCGTAATTATGCGGCCCAAGGGTCGCGGTCAGCGTAATCCATTGGTTCGCGGCCCTGCGTTGGGTCGCGGCCTAAATTACCTTAATGAGCCCTTCGGCAGCCTCTTTACATAGTTCTGCGTAGGCAGCGTGAATCTCTGGTTGCACCGGCCTCAACGAAGACGCTGCTGCTTGCTGAATTGGCAGCTGGCCTGCGGGAAAAAAAAATAGAAGTACCTTAATGTTGGATAGAGGCTAGGCTCGGTTCCATGTGCGCCATTAGCAGCACCTGACCATCCCCGTTCCTGTGCACAGGAATGCGCTATTCTACTCAATGTGCTCGCTTGCTCAAATGCGCGCTTGCGTTGAGGCACTTCGGTCCTTGTTAACGCTGCGCCCGCCGTGAGTGCACTCTCTGTTTCGTATGCGTTGCAGATATTCGATACGAATTGCATCGTTGTCGCGCCTACTCTAGGCCAAGCCGAACTCACAGCGTAATCTTCTCAGTACATGCCTCCGAATCGACGCAATAGGAGCCTCGCCCAGAAACCGCCGCACGCGACCGCAACAGCCATAAACGACGCAAAGCACTGGTTTTCAACGAACCCCACTCCTGTATAGCCGCTGTATAGTCGCTGCGCGTCGCAGCTTACAGCTTACAGCGCACAGACGTGACTTTTGTAGTTAAATTAATTTACGTTACGGAGCAACCGGCGCTCGGCCGGCCGCGCCCACACAGCCCGCCGTGGGGCCACATGTATAAGTTAGCAAGTCTTTTAGTTCGCGATGGTGATCGTGATGTTCACCTTCGGGTCCATGGACGTGCCCGTGATGCGGGTGATGGCGCTCGTCGAGGCCTGGACGTCGATGACGCGCTTGTGGATGCGCATCTCGTAGCAGTCCCAGGTCTTGGAACCCTCACCGTTGGGCGTCTTACGCGTCGTGACCTTCAGCACCTTCGTGGGCATGCGCACGGGGCCGCGGGGCGTGAGGTCGTTCTTGCGCGAGCGCGTGAGGACGTCCTCGCTGACGCGCTCAATGTGCTTCATGCTCGGCGAAGTGAGCGTGATCCGCACCTTCAAAATCTCGGGGGCCGCAGCCTCCTGCTTCTCGACCTTGTCGCTCATATTGTGCCGTAGTGTTGGGAAGCGGGTTGTAGGGGTGTGAAATTCGGCGGCCTGCAGTCGTTGTTCGTGATCTGAGTCGGCGTGCGAGCACACGTGATGCCACATGTGACGGCCGCCGAAGCTGCCACCCGCCTGCGCGTATGTAGTCGCCGCGCGGGCGCGGGCGTGCAAACCTTCACTTCCCCTTCGCCCTGGAGCCCTAAGCCCCACGCCTCCATGGTGAGACAGCGGTCGCGTTGCCCTCGCTCCACGCGCGCGGCGGCCTCACAGAACACCTCCCCCGACCACAACCCTGTTCCCCTTTGTAGACCCCACTCGTGTAGCCCGTCCGCCACATGTCTGGGCCGTCCACACCGCCTCAATTGAGCGCTCCGGGCACGCCCGAGGCCCAGATCCAGGCCAGCCCGCCCGAGGTGTTCCCAGGAACCCCGCACGCAGACTCGCACAACGTGCTCTACGGCATGGGCCCAATATTAGACGACCCGTCGAGCCCATCGCCGGCCACAACCCATTGGGCGCCGCGCCCACCGTCGCACGAGGCGCTCGAGGGCATGCTTGTTCGCGCGCGCAAGATGCAGCAGCAGATGAACGAGCTTGTGGCTGACTTGGAGCGCTACGTAGGCCACCGCGGCCAGTAACCTGCCCGCACGGCAATGCCGCGAAGGTACGAATCGCGAGACCCTTGCTTTTGGCCTGGTTTAGACAAAACCGGTGTCAATGCGCAGACGGAGCACGCTGAGGCAGCGCCGGGCTTGGAGGGCGCCTTTTGGCGTTACAGTTCTTTTCTTTTTTGTCCTATCTTACGCATGCACATACGGCTAAACTGCTCGGTCCAAACTACCGGCGCTAAAAGCTGGCTCGGTTCGACTTCTAACTGCGTCTTTGATGCCTGCCAAAGCGGAAGGGCTTAAAACTGAGATCTCATGTCGCGGTAAGACTTTGGAGACGAGCCCAGCGGAGGCCCAGCGCTAGGCGGTGAGGCTTTTGGGAGTACAACAGCACGGTTTGGCGCATCAGCCCCTGTAAATGAGGACTATCCAGGGGTGGACCATTCAGGGGTGCGCCATTCAGGGATGGACCATTCAGGGGTGCGCCATTCCAGGACGGCGCGGGGGGTCAATTATCGGCCTGTGCCGTAAGTTTACAAAAATTACTCGCTGTCATTATTCCTCCTCGCTGCTCGAGTCGTCATCGTCGCTGCCGAACCCGTGCGGCTCGTCGCTGCTGTCGTCAGACTCTCCCACGGCCGAGCCAGCGGCGGGGACGCCGGACGCGTCCAGGGTGGGCCCGGGCGAGCCAGACGCCTGATTGAACTCGTTCAGCTTGCGCTCGATCTCGGCAATCTGCCGGTTGTGTTCCTCCTCGCTGAGCGGCTTCGATTTGCGCTTCTTCGCCGCACCGGCGCCGGGCGACGCAGCCTCGCTGAGCACGTCCGTACTTGCGGTGGCCGCCTTCGGCTCTTCGCGGCGCCCAAGCACCGCGTACTTGTAGAGTCGTAGAAGCGTGGCCTGGTCGAGGGAGTCGACCTCGAGCTCGATTTCATCTTGGCCCGACTGGCCAAGGTCTGGCAAGGACTCCTGGATGATCGCAATCACGGTGCGGATCTTCTTTTCCGGAAGCTTGTCGATGCGATCCCGCAGCTCGCGCTTCATTTCGTATGTCATCTCTGTGGGCATGGCCTGGTGCGCAGCATGCGACTGCGACGGCCGCGGTGCGTGGCTCGGCCGCCTCACAGCGCCGCCGCCGGCGCCACCACCACCGCCGCCGCGACGGTTGCCCCTCTTATAGTGCTCGGCCAGCTGCGCTCTCTTTAGGCGCGTGAGCTGCTTGCGCACAGTGCGCAGCTGCTCCTCCATAAAGTCCACGGCCGTGTTCTGGATGCCGCTTTCGGCATATTCCTCGTCGATTTCGTTAGCGTCGTCGTCGTCGCTGGGGGCCGGCCCCGGCACGGGCTTCTCGAGCCAGCGCTGGTCAAACCACTCTTCCAGCTTGTGGCCCATGGCATTCACGGGCGTGCCCTCCGGGTTGAATGTGTAGGCGTTGCGGAACATGAGCCGCACGTCGGCCTCAAACTCGTCGCCCGTGTAGTAGATGCCGTCAGTCAGCTTGCGCTGCATCGTGCTAATGTCCATGGGCTCCTTGATGACGTCGAAGTATGTGGGCACGCCCTGCTCGACGGGGTCTACGGGCAGCAGGAACGGGAACGCAATGTTCTCGAGCTTGCGACCCTGCATCTCCTTAAGCACTTGGCCGGCGAACCGCAGTTCTGCTGCGTACTTCTTGTTACGCGGACGGCCCTCACCCGAACCACTGCCGGCGAAGCCTGGCTGTCGTGGCGGCCGAATTTCGCGCTTCGGGCGGCCGTCGATCGTGGACTTGCGGCGCAGCGTCGGCACGCCGTTTGGTCCGATAACGGCCGTGGCCGTGCTGGACCGCTTGCCGACATGCTCGTCCTGAGCCGCCGCGTGGGCCGAAGTCGCTGCTGCCGATGCGGCCGCCGACGCTGAAGCGGCTGCGGCTGCGTGCTGTTGCTGTTCCTCCTCTTCGGCGGCAGCCTGCGCGCCCTTGCGTGTCGCGTCGTACGTGGGCATGTTGCTGAGCTGTTTCTTGAAGCTCTGAGCAATGCTGAGCGCCATCTTCGAAATGAGCGCCTCCTCGCCGTTGAATATGATGCAGTTCGACACAATGAGGTTGAAGTCGTGGACAAGCGACTTCACTGTGTCGTACTCGTTCGCCACAAGGCGCTTCTCCATGGTGCCCAGGTCCATTGGGTGCTTTATGTATTCGAAGTATTGGGGCACGCCCTGCTTCACTGGGTCAACCGGCGCCACAAACGGCGCTGCGTCCTTGAGCCGCTTGATGGCCCTAATGGCGCTGAGTGCGTACTTGTGCTGGTGCTTCGGCAGGCCCGTGCCCGGCGCTGGCGGCGTTGGCGGGTCGAGGTCTGGCAGCATCCCGATGCGCGCGCGCTCGGCGGCCTGTGTAGCAAGTTCGAGCGGCGTGATAGCGGAGTCCGGTCCGGGCGTTCCCTCGCGTGACTCATTCGATGCGGCCTTCGCGTCGGTTTGCGACGCGTCCGCCGAGCCACCCTGTGAGCCACCCTGCGAGCTACCCTGTGAGCCAGCTTGCGAGCCAGTATTCCCCTCGGGGCTGACACCATTTTTGGCAGCCGACCCGTTTGTGCCGGGCTCGCTGGCGTGGCCGTTAGCCGCCGCCTTATTTGCGTCGCCTTCCGCCTTGACGGGCGTGTTGTCCGCGGCCGATTCTGACGGCGCCGGCTCGTCGACGATCATGGCACCTTCGTCGTCGCCCGCGACGGCGTCCCCGTTCGCGGCCTCGAGCTTCGGCTTCTTCGCGTCGTGCGCGACGTCTTCATCGGCGGCCCGCTTTGCAGACGTGTCGTCCGTGGGCTGCGCCGCGGACGGCTCGGCGCCGCCCTCAGCAGGAGCAGCAGGGACCTCCGGCTCGCGTGACTCGCGTGGAGCCTGCGCGTCCGCTGTAGCCTCCGACATCTACCTACTCGTGTGGTTGGAAGGACGCAGAGTTCGGGCTGGCCGAGCTGGCTTTGACCCCGTAGGCAAACTCAAATTTGCTCAGCAACCCTAACCCATGTACACTTGTCGTCTTAACACGCACTCTTGCCACTGGCGCTGGCCCTGCGCGACGAGTGTGCGCGCGGCTCGGGCGCCGCGGCGTGCGCCCGCTGGCTACGGCGCAGAAGTAGCTAGGCTTCCTTTTACGTATTTATTATGACCTTATCCCCGCCGCGCTGGCCGTCGGCACGGTCGCGAATCGACGCGGCGGCTAGTCGGCCTTGCTCGTTTTGGAGGGGCTGGCGGCAGGCTCCCGCTTGCGTTGGGGTGCTTGATTGGCCACGCTCGGGGGCCACATCGGGGCTAGGGGCGCGATGGCCTCAGGGTTCACCAGGGTTCGTGGTCGGCAGCCTCCCCCACAAGTGGTTCCGTCATGGCGCCGCGCGCCCCCTTCAGTGGCCAAACGCTTTGACACAGTCGGCGAAGACCGGCTCCGATGTAGGATGCAGACGGTTCAGCTGGTCAAATGCAAAGAGTTCGGCACTGCAGCACTGACGCTGTGGCGGTGCGGGGCGGGGGTGGGGCCGCTCGCCAGCGCGCAGTGCGCCCGCGATACTGCCACGGCGCTACCCTAGCCGCGCGCGCCAGGCCTGGGGCAGGCAACGCCGCCAGCAGGCATAAAAAAAGGGTTTGGCCAGTCGGCTTGACGAAGTTTGGGCATGAAGGAGCTGGTCATCGGCGGAGTAAAGACCATTGTTGTGGGTGAGGATCGCGTGCATGCTGGGCGTGAGGCGACGCTGGCTGTGATTGTGCACGGGCGCACGCGGTCGAAGGAGACGAGCCTGAAGTTCGCGTCGCTGCTGAGCGAGGCCGTGCCGGACCTTGTGTGCGCCGTGTGGGATCTGCCGAACCACGGCGAGCGGCTCGTGGATGCGCTTGCGAACGAGTCGTGGAAGAACGGCAACGAGCGCCACCTCGTGGCCATGGCGGCCGTCATCGACCAGGCGTCGACGGAGGCGGCGTCGTTGCTGCGGTATTTGCCGACGTACCTGCCCGAGGTGCACATTGCGAAGCGTGTGATCATCGGCGTGTCGCTGGGCGGCTATGTGACATGGCGCGTCGCGACGACGCACCGCGAGCTGCTGACGGCGGCCGTGCCCATCATCACGAGCCCGAACCTGCCCATGGTCATGAGCTACCGCTGGCGGGAGTTCGAGCGCGAGCAGCCCGAGAAGGCCGCGAGCGTGCGCGCGACGGCCCTGCCCGTGGCCGTGCTCGACGAGCTGAAGATGCACGCGCAGCGCGCCGACGCCCTGCGCATGACGAACCTGCCCATTTTGGCGATCTGCGGCGGCGAGGACCCGCTCATCCCGCCGGCATCGACGCTGGCGTGGGCGCAGGACGCGGGCCCGAGCCAGACCGTCGAGGTCATTCCCGGCGTGAAGCACGAGGTCCCACGCGAGATGATCGACGTCACGAGCGAGTACCTCATCCGCATATCGAGTGAGCCGCTCCCCTGAAGCGGGCCCGCGGCCCGCGTCCTTGCATAGATTCGACCGCTGGCTGCTGAGCGCCTGACGGCAGACGCGCGCCGTGCTGGGCTCGCCTCCGCGCCGCGCGCTGCTGCTTCCGTATATTATTCGTGAGCTCCGCAGCACGCGATCATCGTTGTATCCATCTTTTTATGATAGTAATCCACACTAGTTACGCGCACTGTCTACTCTGGGCTGCGCTCCCAACGCCAGCACATTTCTGTAGCTGAGCAATTACCGAGACGCCATAAGCGCGAAGCCATCAGCGCGACACCATCAGCGCGAAGCCATCAGCGCGAAGCCATTTGCACGCACGTCCAAAGCTGAAAGCGAGGCAGCGGCTACGGCAAGCGACGTCTGCTGGGACCTAACGTAATGCGAGTGAGCCCAGCGACATTCAGCAACTCTGTAGCGCATTCCCACCATGCCAGCAAGCGGAAGTCTAGAATCTGGAATCGTGAATTGCAAATTATAATTCCAGTTCCAATCTGAGAGCTTTGTACGGCGCAAAATCGGCACGAGCAGGCCGCCGTAGGGCCGCTGCACGCGCGGAACCCGCAGTGCGTGTGTGTCCCTTAGTCTGGTCAAACCGAACCCTGAGGAGCCGATTTTGAAATTTCCAAAAGCGTCAATGCTCAGAGCAGGCAAACCCGCAGAGGCCGTTCTCGCCACGCTGCGCGCCTTCCCGTCGCTCGAGCCGCTGCGCGCGCAGCCTGTGAGCACGCAGGTGCTCGGTCTGCCGTCGCGGCGCGACGTGCTGTGGCAGGCCGTCGTGTACGAGCGCGACACGGAGCGCGTGGGCTCGAAGGTCATTGTCGGCCGCGACGACATGGGCTACTCGGGCCGCAAGCTGCTGCCGCAGAAGGGCTCGGGCCGGGCCCGCCAGGGCGACCGCGGGAACCCGATCCGCCACGACGGTGGCCGCGCGCACGCGCGGCCTGCGCCGGGCGACATGGCGACGGGCCTGCCCGCGCGCGTGTACTCGCTGGCAATGCGTACGGCGCTGAGCCTCAAGTTCCGCGAGGGCCACCTCTATGTGGTTGACGGCGCGGCGGACTTCGCCAGCGGGCACGAGCTCGTTGCGCGTGAGTTTGTGAAGCGCCACGAGCTGCAGCGCAAGACGGTCACATTTGTCGTCGACGAGCACCGCGCGAACCTGTTTGACGCGACGCAGAACTACGATAAGATCGACATAGTGCCGAAGGAGCTTCTGCAGGTGCAGGACGTGCTCAAGCCGAAGCGGCTCATCATCGAGCGCAAGGCGCTCGAGTTCCTCGTTGGAACGTACCGCCCGACGGAGGCGCTGCGGCCGATTGCGACGCGCATTTGATTTGTATATAGATATGGCATGACTTCTGGAAATACGTAGGGCTTCTGCGAATGCGTACGCTGTTTAAAGAGCAGGTTCGCGTACGAGGTGGAGCGGCTGCAGCGGCGCTAGGCCGGTCCAATGCGGCTAGCCATCCTAAATAATGGTGCCCATCTGCGCGCGCCGTGCGCCGACATTTGTGCACTAGCAAAGGACAAATAGCAGCGTGCAAGGGCGGTGCCCTAGTAGTACGAAAAGCAGTACGAAAAAGACGATCGACATTGGGCTAGTCGTGCGCCGTCGTGCAGGTATCATGCGCCGCAGCTCAATTGCCCTAAGGTAGTCCAAAATCAGTGCTTAAATATGTTCGTTTGCTGTGGCAGGGCACCACCACTATTATACAACTAGGGCCAGTGGCCGGACTTCAAAAATAAAAGGCTTGTCGCGCACTCCGTCTCCATGCCGGACAACGGCATCGACGCAAACCGCATGGCCAGGTGCGGCATGGGCGCGAGCGGGGGAAACTGGGGCTGCGTGGGCCCGTTCTGATGCAGGGATTTTAGGGGTGAGCGCTCGACGAGCTCGGCCTTGCCGTCGGCGCTCATCGCGAGGCGCAGCGACTTCGCGCGCTTTGCCGGCTGCGGCGCGCCCTGCACGGCGAACGCGGGCTTCGACGTGAACGGCGGCGGTGGCATGGGCGCCGCAAACACGGGCGCCGCGTTTTCGTCCTGGAACACAGGCGTCGCGATCATGGGCAGGCTCTGCGTGCGCGCAGCGCCCGCGCTCGACCCGGAGTGGCTCTGCTGTCGCCGACATGACTGGCGCTTGTTTTGGAACCACACCTGCACGGCCTTCTCGTCCATGCCCATTGTGGCCGCAATGCGCTCGCGCTCCTCCTTGCACGGCTTGTTGTTACGCGCAAACTCGGTTTCGAGGATGTGCAGCTCGTTCGGCGACGTGCGCCGCCGCTTGCGCGGCGCGTCTTTGAACTCTTTTACGCGCTTCTCGTTCTCTGACGGCTGCGACGAGCCGGACTCGGAGCCGGAGCTGAACGAGCGCTCGTAGCCCGGCGCGGGCTGCGATTGCGGCCGCGCCGGCATCGTGTCGGTGCGCCGCGCCAGCGCATCTGGCGGCATGGCAAAGCCAAAGCTTGTATTCGCGTCGCTACGTGCAGTCGCGCCCATAGCCGCGCTTGCAGTTGCGCTTGCAGTTGCGCTTGCAGTTGCGCTTGCAGTCGCGGTTGCAGTCGCGCTTGCAGGTGTACTTGCGCCAGCACTCGCATTCGCGCCAGTCCAGCCCAGCACAGGCATTCCGGCCCCGTTCGGCACCTGCAGCGGCGACACGGTCCGCGGCGGCGAGCGCTCGCGCGGCGGGCTCGGCTGGCCCTGGCTCTGCCGCGGCGAGCCGCGGCTGGCCGCGCGCGCGCCAATCGCCTCGCGGTACGACTCCGGCGAGTGGTTGATGAATGCGCGTGCCCTCTGCGGTGCGACTTGTGGCGGGGACATCGCTGCAGACATGGCCCCTTGTGCAAGGACTCTTTAGGAGAAGAGATCGAGGCGGGCTCTTAATTAATAACCGTAGATGTGTCGTTGCACGCGTTAGGGTGCGGGGCCCTAACCCACACAAACAACGCGTGCAACGATCGCGCGCGGCCGCACTGCGCGCCTGAGGCGGCCGCCGCCGCCGCGATGCCGCTCAGATGCATCGTGGCCTGCTACTGCGCCCGTTTGCGCCGTTTCGTTTGTCCGGAACGCGCCAAAGCCGGCTTGGACGCGTGAATGCCTGGCATGCAGCCTGCGTATGTAAGCGCGCGGTCTGGCGACAGCAGTCATGCAGGCGCAAATATGCAATATTATCGCTGTGCGGTCGAATGCCTAGCGCCGCCGCTAAACGGAAGAGCGCAGCGGCGCCCGTATAGCGTTAAATTAGCAGCGGGCGAACTAGATTCTGTATTTAGTGATTTTGGGCAAGTTTCTGATTTTAATGGTCGTGGGCCCATAACCGGCTGGTGGCTCTGGTGCGCACCTTAATCGGCGTGCACAACAGCAGGGCCCCTAATTAGTGAGCGTTAGCCGACGCAAGTAATTTACCCACCCCCAGCAGCAGGACGGACCTAACCCGCTCTCACACCCACCCGAAACTTATGTGCGTGTTGGACAGCATTCCGAGGCCGCTGCTGGCCGTGCTGGCTGTTGCCGGGTTGCTCAAGCTGCTGCATGTGGCGATTTCGTTTGCGGCCGTGGCGCGCGACACGCTGCTGCCGCGCCGCGCCGCGCTGCGCGCGTACGCACCGAAAGCGCCCGGCGCCGCCCGCGCGTGGGCCGTCGTCACGGGGGCGACGGCCGGCATTGGCGAGGAGTTTGCGCACCAGCTTGCGGCGGCCGGCTTCAACATCCTGCTCGTGTCGCGCACGCTGCCGAAGCTGGAGGCCGTGGCCGCGGCCATCAAGACGCAGCACGGACGCGACACGGCCGTGTTTGCCCTCGACGCGCTCACAGCAACGTCGGCCGAGTACGCGAAGTTCCAGCAGTTTGTGGCGCAGCTCGGGCCCGTGCTCGTGCTTGTGAACAACGTCGGCATCAGCTACGAGATGCCGACGCCGTTTGCGGAGCTCGACGCGGCCGAGATGCACAGCATTGTGCAGGTGAACTGCGTGGCCACGCTCGAGATCACGCGCGCCGTGCTGCCGGCCATGCAGAGCGCCGCCCGCGAGACGCGCGCGCGCGGCCTCGTGCTCACGATGGGCTCGTTCGCGGGCCTCACGCCAACGCCGCTCCTGTCCGTGTACGCCGGCTCAAAGCTGTTCCTGCAGGGCTGGTCGTCGGCACTGGCCGAGGAGCTGAAGCCGCAGCACATCGACGTGCAGCTCGTGCTCTCGTACCTCGTTGTGTCGCAGATGTCGAAGGTGCGCCGCGCGTCGGCGCTCATTCCGAGCCCGCACGCGTTCGTGAAGTCTACGCTGCGGAGCATTGGCCGCCGCGGCGGCGCACAGGAGCGCGCCTACACGCTCACGCCGTACTGGTCGCACGCGTTCATGCACTGGGCGATCGAGAACGTGCTTGGCGTGTACAGCCAGCTCGTGTCGAAGATCAACTACGGCATGCACGTGGACATCCGCAAGCGTGCGCTGAAGAAGAAGGCCCGCAGCCAGTGAGTGCATGCTCGTGCGGGCGCGCGCCGACCACAAGCCCTGTCTCGCGACTCTGCTCTTCGGCGGCGCGCTGCCGTGCGACTCTGCCGCACCGCTAAAGTCTGGCAAAAGTGCCCAATTCTGGGCATATGCTGGAGGTCCGTTAAGGGCCCGATGAATTCGTCTTGCAGCTTAGATTTATGTGCGCGGCCGCCATCGGAGGGCCTATAGAGCTCTAGACTCGTGCTACATACTATATTCATGGCCGTGCTACGACGTACCTGAAACGTCTCCGCCAACTACCGGAATTGCCTAACCGTGTTCTAGGCACGCTGTACGCCTGCGCAGGCACGCGGCCGAGCGCTCTGCACCGGTACGCGCGCGCACGAGCGCACGCCGGCGCAGCCGTGGCCGTCCCTTAACCTGGCGCGCCGTAATTAGGCCCGAGGAGGCTCGCGTCGCACGCACGTGACGTTAATTTAGGCATCTGTTTACATCTAAGCTCCCAACAACAACAACCGCCAGGTTTGGTTAAGTCACCCCTGGCACGAGGAGGCAGCAAAAAAACCCGGAATAGGATGCCCGAGCTCACAGACTACCGGCGGCTCGAGAAGGTGGGCGAAGGCACGTACGGAGTCGTGTACAAGGCCGAGGACACGCTGTGCGGGAACCGCATCGTGGCCCTCAAAAAGATCCGCCTCGAGGCCGAGGACGAGGGCGTGCCGTCCACGGCGATTCGCGAGATCTCGCTGCTCAAGGAAATGCGAGACCCTTACATAGTCTCGCTGTACAACATCGTGCACTCGGACTCGCAAAAGCTGTACCTCGTGTTCGAGTTTCTGGATCTCGACCTGAAGAAGTACATGGAGTCGATCCCGAAGCACGAGTCGCTTGGCGCGGACATAATCAAGAAGTTCATGCTGCAGCTCGTGAAGGGCACGATGTACTGCCACTCGCACCGCATCCTGCACCGCGACCTGAAGCCGCAGAACCTGCTCATCGACAAGGAGGGCAACCTCAAGCTCGCTGACTTCGGCCTCGCGCGCGCGTTCGGCGTGCCCTTGCGCACATACACGCACGAGGTCGTCACGCTGTGGTACCGCGCGCCGGAGATTCTGCTTGGTGCGCGGCAGTATTCGACAGGCGTCGACATGTGGAGCATTGGCGCTATCTTCGCCGAGATGGTGAACCGCAAGCCGCTGTTCCCCGGCGACAGCGAGATCGACGAGATCTTCAAGATCTTCCGCGTGCTCGGGACGCCGAACGAGCACATCTGGCCGGGCGTGACGTCGCTGCCGGACTTCAAGCCGACGTTCCCGCAGTGGAACCGCACGAGCATAGAGAGCGTTGTGCCGGCCCTGGACCGCGAGGGCATCGATTTGCTGGCACGCCTCGTTACGTACGACCCTGTCGACCGCATCAGCGCGCGCCGGGCCGTGAACCATCCATATTTCAGCTAATTGCCCGCCAACATCAACGAGCAGAGTATTTATAAATTATTAGTCCGATACCATCCCTTCAATGTAGACCGCCGTGGTGATCGACTGCGGATTGCCGCGTGTCAGGAGATAACTCATCGTTATAGCGAGTTCGCTAACTGCTCGAAGTTGGACGCACAGGCTGCTACTGATACTGCAAAAGAGCGGTCTCGAGCACATTAAACACTTTAGTATCGTCATTTTACGTACAAATCAATTCCGAGCACCGTCGGCGCCGCCTTCCAGCAACACGCAATGTGCTGGTTGTTCGACTCGCTTTTGTCTTCCGACATAATTGGATGCAATAGCTCGAGCTTGTCGTGATGATTCGAACGCTACGACTAGTCATGTAGATCACACTTTCTAATGAACCAGAGCGCCAATATGATCCGGCAGTAACTCTCGCATTATTCGACAACAGCGCTCGCTTCTTGAATTGCCTGTTGAGAGTTGTTTTTGAACTGGAGGCTGCCAGACATACACGCCTCTATCACTGGCTGTAGGATAGGCTTTAAAACATCAGCAAATCCATCCCTAGTGTCTACATTCAGCACTCTGAATAAAGATTGTTCGAAGATTTGGCTACACTTCACGCTCAGGTATCTGGCAACGTAGCCAGTGATTGTGAAAGTGCCAAGAGATTGTTGCTTTCTGCGAATTCAAGTGTCTATTTTCAATCGCTGAGGCCTTAAATGTTCGAGCATTCTCTTTATTCTTATAACTACAGCTCAAATCCTCAATATATATACACTTCGCTTTGCGCAGCCTGCCCACTTATCCTCAGGAATACACCTCCTAAGACAAGCAATCACTCAAAAACCACTGTTCTCCCTGATCGAAGCGACCAAACCACTCACTGACGGGCCCACCAGGGGTAGGTCGCCGCACACGGCCGCGGGAAATAGGGGTTGCGATGCGGTCCTGGCTTGGTCCTGGCTTCTCTTACGCTTAGCCTCAACGGTGCTAGAATCATGCGTGCTATTAGACAGCATATGAACTTGCCTGCGACGGTTACTGGTGGCCGGACTCCGCTTATGAGCGGTTATAGATGTGATACTGATTCGCGAATGTGGCAATTGCGCGGCACGACGGGAAGAGGACACCCGCTATATATAATACGCCGCTAAGAGCCATTGCCTAATCACGCACATGTCAACGGCGGAATACAGGGCCGCGTAATTCCCTTCCCATGCGTTTAGCAGCTGCTTTGTCTCCAATACAAGTAGGATCCGGACCACGCTCCTGTGTGCCATCGACATCCAGCAGAGATATGGCAACACTAGAACTACTTTTAGGCGCCTTTCCTATGTTCCTTGTACTACCGAACTTTGAAAAGATATCAAGCGCGCTCTCAGTACATGCTGGAACTACCAGATGAACTTACTTTGAATGAACTTAGCAACAAATCAAAGTCAAGTCACCAACCAGGTTCGGTTGAGAAATAATTAGCTGAGGTTTAAGAAGGTCAAAAAGGTAGCGGCTAATGCCCATCACAAAAATTCAGAGAAAGTGGATCTCCATGGTTCCCATCTCGAAATCCTCAGCGCGCTCTTCGAGCCACATAGAAATCTTCTCAAGGTCAACTGGCCCAGTCTCGTTCAGCTATCCTTGCTTTCTATAAACGGCTCAACACGTCCACTGGAATGAAAAGCGAGATGTATTGCCAGAAGCAGGTCGCAAAGATCCTGTCATCAGCTGATCCTTCATTAAAAGTGTCAGTGTATCAAATCATGCAACAGACAAATCCGCTCTTGGCTCCTGCACTATCAGATCAACCGTACGCTCCTCAGCCAACACAGTGTGCGGTGCGATTAGCTGCATTGTTCCAGACCAATACGCCTCTAAAAGACGCCCCTATGCCGCTCTGTCCCACCAATTGCCAGTGCCCTTTCATTGAGGCCATATGAGGTAAGAGCAGACACTTGAAGTGTGATAGATGAGTGAAAAAACCCAATTACAAACGCCACAGCGCCAGTGAGCGATAATTACAAGCGCTATGGCGCCATAAGAAACTACGTGGCCGCCAGTGCTTCCGCCAAGGCCACCACCAGGTGCTCATAACCAAGAGAGTAGACTAGCTATACAAGCTACTAATCTGATGCAAACAACGTGGGTGGTCATAAAATGAGACTTTCCCTTTTCGTATCTTTAGAGGCAAGGGTAAGTACGGCAAGGGTACAGGACTGACTTCACGGTGAGCGCAATTCATCATTCCTGGAGGAGTGGCCGCTTACAAGAAGAAGGATACAAAGACTCAACCGTGATGTTTTACAGAGGGGTTTCTTCTTCCTGGTTTTTACAGCATTGATCTGGGAGGTTTTGTTGAAGTTTTGGCCTTTTATCAGGCCAAGGGTTACACGTCGAAGTCAGGGGCCACACTATGATTCGTGACCTCTGCGCAGGAACCGATGGCGTTCCGCACCACGGTCGAATGCAGAGACTCACTCTAAAAAAAGCGAATTTAGCGACTGATCGTGCTGAAGAGTTTCCTTAAAAACTGTTGCAATGCTCATGGTAACACATCGCCATCTCAGCCGATAATTCCTGAATCCCCTAGCCCACAAAATGCGTGATCACCAGGTACAGAGGGTGCGCAGGCGTATACGACGCGAGGTCCATTAGGTGTCATGGCGTACTTTTTGTGTTGATTGAAGGTACGGGCGTTGAAGTACCTGGTAATGTGGCCACGAAGTATGGTCGTCCATTAATGGGGACCCGCCAAACAAGACACAGGGGGTTCAAGGACCCTGGTTCGTAGAGCATGGCGCTAAGGGGAGTCCATCAGGAACCGGCTGTTACTACTCTACGTTTGCTTTTCAGTCTATAACTATTCCACACTTGTTTAGCCTTCTATAGCGGCAAAGTGACGCTATCTTTGACAACGGGTAATATGACGTGACAGTGTGCCGGATAACGAAGTTGTTTGGCCTTAACTGACAGGGGAAAAAGTATCGGAACATGGTAAGGTGGCCACGGGCTGGATTAGGCATGTGTCCGTGTCTCGGCAACTCGACTCAGGTTGTGGCGGGTCCAAGTATCAACATGAGAGGGTAATGGACTTCTCAGTAGGCAAATAGAAGGTACAGAATAGTATTAAGGATGATCGAAGATCACGTAGGGACGTTCATACCCACAGAGGCGTCCCTCTCGGCCAGCTCTAGGGGATAATTCCAGAGGGCTCAGGCGCTCAAGGGACGACAAATTCGAGAGAGAAGCCGATTTTGTCCGACGAATGGATTGAATGTGATAATATAGCCTTCAGCAACGAAACGGTCCAGTTAGAGCCCATGCGGACGCCGCCTTCATTAGCCCATTCTTCCGTGGATGAGTCATTTCCAAACGGTCAGTCGAGCTGCGTAGACAACTGTGCGGGGGTCAGGCTGGATTGTATAGCGCTCTTACGATAGTGCAGCGCCTCGGGCGACGCGCTGCGTAGTCTATGCGGCCTGTCCTTGAAGTCTCGAATGGTCTATCGAAATAAGTCCGGCACATTGTACTTTGTTGATCACGGAGCCCACCACCCAGTTTACGCTCCAGATGTTCTTTACGGTTCAGAAGAGTGCTCGTGGCGGCCCGCTAGCGCAAGCCACGGGCAGTATGGTTATTACTAGGGGTGATTTATAGATTACTTCTGCTGCATGTATGTGGCGCTCTACTTCGCACCCCACCGCCCTCTACGGCGGGCTTTCGCATCATACGCGGTTTCAGACTTCCGATACTTCGCGTAGCCAGCGCCGATATTGCTGGCGAATCACCTCATGCCTTTCGGTGCGTCTAGCGAGTGTTTATTGCAGCAAGCGCTGCTCGTATGTCACACGCCATTGTGTACTTCCTTTATTTTCTAGCTTACTGAGATAATTTGCGGCCGGCGCACCGACGTTGTGTCTGCGCAGTGGGTATTGCTGCGCTCACCGCACTCGTACATGCGAACCCACTCCATTTGCGTGCTCGGACCGGACTTCGCATCTGTCGCCGCGCCTACGCTTGGCGTCCCCGCCAATTTTCACTCTGTTGTGTGCTGCCGCACACGGCACCTGCAGGACCTGCAGCTACCCTAGATCGGGGATGCTCTGCACGACGCGACGTGGGCAGCAGAGGCCTTACTAACCTGTGTCGTTTCTACGGAACATCCCAAATTTCACTGGCATGTTCGCTCCGGCGCACGCTGCGAACCGCCGAAACTAGGCGCGTCACGAGTGCACCGAATGGGGCAAAATCCCAGGTCGAAGTGCGTGTGCCCAATCGCAGCTCTGGAACGTGTTTTCGAGGCTGCGCGCGCGCGGGCTCGCCTTCTCGCTTGCGGTTCACAGTGCGGGGATGCGTTGGGGCCCGCTCTCACGTTGGGGCCCTTACCCTGCTTATCGCCCGCGATACGCTCGCCCGTTTCCGGATGCGGATTACGCCTGCGCGGCGGCGAATCCTGTCATCTGGCATATAAGGCGGCAGTTATTGGCGCGAGCTGGGAAAAGCGCAACATGGAGAGCACCGAGATCAAGCGCAAGCCCGTGAAGTTCAGCAACCTGCTGCTTGGCGCGGGCCTCAACATGTTCGAGGTCACGACGCTGGGCCAGCCGTTCGAGGTCGTCAAAACGACGATGGCCGCGCACCGCGGCGACTCGTTTGGCCAGGCGTTAGCCCGCATTTGGAGCCGCGGCGGCCTGTTCGGGTTCTGGCAGGGCCTCATTCCGTGGGCGTGGATCGAGGCAAGCACGAAGGGCGCGATCCTCCTGTTCATGTCGACAGAGGTCGAGTTCACGGCGAAGAAGTATCTGCATGCGTCGAACTTCGGCGCGGGCATTGCCGGCGGCATGGTCGGCGGCGTAGCTCAGGCATACCTGTCCGTCGGCTTCTGTACGTGCATGAAGACGGTCGAGATCACGCGTCACAAGCAGGCGGCGGCCGGCGTGAAGCCGCAGTCCACGTTCCAGGTGTTTGCCGACATCTACCGGCGCGAGGGTATCCGCGGTATCAACAAGGGCGTGAACGCCGTGGCGCTGCGGCAGATGACGAACTGGGGCTCGCGCTTTGGCCTCGCCCGCCTCGCCGAGGACGGCATCCGCAGCGCGCGCGGCAAGCCCAAGAACGAGAAGCTCACGGCACCAGAAAAGGTGTTTGCGTCCGTCATCGGCGGCGGCCTCAGCACGTGGAACCAGCCGCTCGACGTGGCGCGCATCGAAATGCAGTCGCGCACGCCGGACCCACAGCGCCCGGCCAAGCTGACGACCTGGTCCGCCATGAAGTATATTTATTCGCACAACGGCCTGAAGGGCCTCTACCGTGGCGTCACGCCGCGCATTGGCCTCGGCGTGTGGCAGACCGTGTGCATGGTTGGCCTCGGCGACATGGCGAAGGACGCCGTCGCGCGCGTCACTGGCGACGCGCCCGTCGGGCACTAGCGGTCATTCACTAGCCCAAGGGGCACCGACATGGGCGCTCTGGTGAAGGGTTGTTCGAAGGTCTGAAAGTCGTTTGAACGTCGTTCGTAATCTGTAATTCATAACTAGAAATCGTAAAAACTGCACGCGCGCGGCCGGCTGCGCGGGCCATTCAATTGCGCGCACCGGCGCAAATTGCAGAAACGTGCAAACAGACACTGCCTCTGCAGGGCGGGCGGACGGGCGGGCGCGGGCGCGTGCGCGAAGAAGAACCGTTAGGATGTTTGTTAATCTATGTCAAAAGCCAGGCCGTGCGCACGCAGCAAGGCGAGTCGCGCAGCAAGGCGAGGCGCGCGGCGCGGCCGGCGGAGCTGGCTCATGCTATTTTGGAAGAATGGACTCGCGCTGCCCGGGCAGCGTCGTCTTCGACCCGAACCGGTCGTAGATGTATAAACCAATGAATGTGATGACAATGCCCCACCCTTGCGTCACAGAGACGCGCTGGCCAAACCAGAAGATGGCGGCCGTGATGACGACAATGCGCTTCAAGAGACTCGCAATCGAGTATGCGACGGTCGAGATGGACCCCAGAATGATGAACGACAGCAGGTTCTGGCAGAAGTGCGAGAACCCGTTCAGCGTCACGAGCAACACGAGCTGCACGAAGCTACCGCCGTTGCGCAGCACAAAGCCCTCGCCGCTGCCGAGCACAGCCGCGCCGTCGCTGAGCAGCCAGATCGGCAGCGTGCCCACAAAGCCGCCCGCGGCACACCAAAACAGAATCGTCATCTTGTCGAGCTTGCGGTCCGGCACGTCGGCCAGGCCGAGGCTCGGCTGCTCGCGTGCGTTGCTGCCCGTCGTGAGCAGCACCTTCGACCAGATGTTCTGCGACACAAACACGACGCAGCCCATGAACGCGTACAGCAACGCAAACGGCTTCGCCTTAAACTCCGCCGCACAGGCCATGATGACGCCCAGCGTCAATGGCACCAGCGACAGGTACGTGCTCATGTTGTACCGCGCACCAAACACAAACGTGTAGACGCCGACCGTGAGCAGCGGGCTCAGCGACTTGATCGCGTGCACGAGCGACACGGGGATCTGCGACGTTGCCGAGTGGCTGAAGATGTGCCCGACAATCTGGAACCCGGCCATGGGCGCCGTGCTCTTCAGCACGAACGGCTCGGGACCAATGAGGCCCGTTGTCGACACAGCGCCCTTCGGGAACACGGACGCAAATGACCGGCTGTGTGTGGCGGCAAACGTGACAAGGCTGGCCAGCGTCGCTGCGTACACAAACTGCACCATCGTGAGGCTCACGGGGTAGTCGAATATGAGCAAAATCGCCTTCGACAAGTTGCTCGAGATCGCCGACGTGAGGTACCACAGCAGACACAGAATGACGAGCGGAACGCTCACGGGCGGCGCAATCTGCTTCACGGCGTCCTGCGTCTGCTCAGAGATCGACCGCCCGCGGCTGCGGCGCGGCATGTGGCCAAAGCTGAGCGACGGCCGCCGCGGCGTCCACCGCGACGCGGCCGTGCCGCCGCTCTGGTGTCCCGAGGAGACAGGCAGCGACGGGAATTCAATGACGCCGGGAGCCGCTCCTTGTGGCGCGTCCTGGCTCACTGCGCTACCATCGGCCATGCTTCGGCTCGTCGTCTAACGATCAGGTGTTTTTTCAGGCGTGGTAAGGGGCATACCGATCTGCTTACGTGGGTCAGGTCAAGCCCAGAATGGTAATAATAGATACGCGTGATAACGAGCGGCAAAAGAGCGGCTGCCTTCGTGCCAGGGACTCGCTCAAAAAAAAAACTCGTTCGTGGAGTTTAGCAAAGAGATTCTACCGAGTGGCCACATTTTCTTTTAGGCGTAACAATTCGAAATACGTCGCGCGTGGCGAAACTTTATTATGCAGTAAAGGTTTTGCATGGCACGTAGTGGCAAAAGCATGTTTAGTCCGCTACTAGTAGAGAGGAACTCCGCACGAGGCGAGGCGGGCGCCGCATATTCAGTTCTTCATTGACGGGCCGCGCGTGGCCGCGCACGCCGCTCGTCTCAGAGTGGCGCGCACGTGACTGAAGTAACCATCACCAGCAGCGCTAAATGTGTCAGCACCCCGAGACTCGTTCGCCATCGTGAAAAATGGCGATGGAAGTGATGAGCCCAGTCCCGCCCGCAGGGGATCCGACAATGGCAGTCGGCCCCGAGGACGACCCGTACGCCTATGACGACGACACGGAGATCACGAGCGAGGACTGCTGGACCGTCATCTCGTCGTTCTTCAACGAGAAGGGCCTCGTCTCGCAGCAGCTCGACTCCTTCGACGAGTTCATCGAGACGACGATCCAGGAGCTCGTGTGGGAGGACAAGAACCTCATCGTCGACCAGCCTGCGCAGCACACGACCCCGGACGATAACATCAACAAGCGCTACGAGATCCAGTTCGGCAAGATCTACCTCTCGAAGCCAACGATGACCGAGGCCGACGGATCGACGCACGCAATGTACCCGCAGGAGGCGCGCAACCGTAATCTCACGTACTCATCGCCCCTCTACGTCGACATGAAGAAGCGCGTGCTCTACCAGAAGGACTCGGGCAACATGGAGGACCAGGCCGAGTGGTACAGCGATCCGAACGAGCCGGAGGAGCCCATTTCAAAGGTTTATACGGGCAAGGTGCCGATCATGGTCCGCTCGAACTTCTGCATGCTGCGCGGACTGCGCGACGACGAGTTCTATGCCCTCGACGAGTGCCCGTACGATCAAGGCGGCTACTTCGTCATCAACGGCAGCGAGAAGGTGCTCATTGCGCAGGAGCGCTCGGCGGCGAACATCGTGCAGGTGTTCCAGAAGCCTGCGAACTCGCCCGTGTCGCACGTCGCCGAGATTCGCTCCGCCATCGAGAAGGGCAGCCGCCTCATCTCGACGCTGCAGTTGAAGCTGTTCGCGAAGGATAAGAAGATCCGGGCGACGCTGCCGTACGTGCGCGCCGATATCCCCATTGTGGTCGTGTTCCGCGCGCTGGGCGTCGTACCGGACGGCGACATCTTGCAGCACATCTGCTACGACCAAAGCGACTGGCAGATGCTTGAAGCCCTGAAGCCGTGCATTGAGGAGGGCTTCTTCGTACAGGACCGCCAGGTCGCGCTCGACTTCATTGGCCGTCGTGGTAACGTCACTGGTATATCGAAGGACAAGCGTATTCGGTACGCCAGGGACATTCTGCAGAAGGAGCTGCTGCCCCACATCACGCAGCAGGAGGGCTATGAGACGCGTAAGGCGTTCTTTTTCGGCTATATGGTGCACCGGCTGCTGCTGGTCTCGCTGGACCGCCGCGAGCAGGACGACCGTGACCACTTCGGCAAGAAGCGCCTTGACCTCGCGGGTCCGTTGCTCGCGAACCTGTTCCGCATGCTGTTCAAGAAGCTCACGCGTGATATCTTTAGGTACATGCAGAAGTGCATTGAGAGCAACAAGGAGTTCAACCTGACGCTGGCAGTCAAGTCGAACACCATCACAAATGGCCTGAAGTACTCGCTGGCTACGGGCAACTGGGGCGACCAGAAGCGTGCCATGAGCACGAAGGCCGGTGTGTCGCAGGTGCTGAACCGCTACACGTTCTCGTCTACACTGTCGCACTTGCGGCGCACGAACACTCCCATTGGCAAGGACGGCAAGATCGCGAAGCCTCGTCAGCTGCACAACACGCACTGGGGCCTCGTGTGCCCGGCCGAGACGCCCGAGGGCCAGGCGTGTGGACTCGTTAAGAACCTGAGTCTTATGACCTGTATTTCCGTGGGCTCGCCCTCGGATCCTATCATCTACTTCTTGGAGGAGTGGGGAATGGAGCCGCTGGAGGACTTCAGCCCGCAGGAGAGTAACAACGCGACGCGCGTGTTTGTGAACGGCGTGTGGGTCGGTGTGCACCGCGAGCCCACGCTGCTGGCGAACACGATGCGCAGTCTGCGGCGCCGCGGCGACATATCTCCGGAGATCACGATTGTGCGGGACATCCGCGAGCAGGAGTTCAAGATTCTGACGGATGCGGGCCGCGTGTACCGCCCTCTTTTTGTTGTGGAGAATGGTAGCGAGCTCAAGCTCACGAAGGACCATGTGTACCGGCTGCTGAACACGGAGGAGAACGGTCTTACGCCTGAGTCGCCTGATTACTTTGGCTGGAGCTCGCTAGTTGCGAACGGAATTGTCGAGAACATTGACGGCGAGGAGGAGGAGACGACGATGATTGCCATGACGCCCGAGGACCTCGAGATCAGCCGCACGCAGCAGGCGGAGCAGGACGATGTTGCGCGCATTGAGGCGGCCGGAGGCAACGTGAGCGAGCGGCTGAAGCCGCGCAGCTTGTATGCGCAGACGTGGACGCACTGTGAGATCCACCCGTCCATGATTCTTGGCATCTGTGCGTCAATCATTCCCTTCCCCGACCACAACCAGTCGCCGCGTAATACGTACCAGAGTGCCATGGGCAAGCAGGCCATGGGCGTCACGCTGACGAACTACGCCGTGCGCATGGACACGATGGCGAATGTACTATATTACCCGCAGAAGCCGCTGGCCACGACACGGTCTATGGAGTACCTCAAGTTCCGCGAGCTTCCGGCCGGCCAAAACGCGATTGTGGCTATTTTGTGTTACTCAGGGTACAACCAGGAGGACTCGATGATCATGAACCAGTCGAGCATTGACCGCGGTTTGTTCAGGTCTCTGTTCTACCGGTCGTATCTGGACCAAGAGCGCCGCATTGGCATGAGCGTTGTTGAGGAGTTTGAGAAGCCGACGCGCGCCGATACTTTGCGCCTAAAGCACGGCACCTATGACAAGCTTGACGAGGACGGTTTGGCCATTCCTGGTTTGCGCGTGTCCGGCGAGGACATCATCATTGGCAAGACGGCGCCAATTCCGCCCGACACGGAGGAGCTTGGCCAGCGCACGAAGTTCCACACAAAGCGGGATGCGTCGACGCCGCTGCGCTCGACGGAGTCCGGCATTGTGGACCGCGTGCTGCTGACGACGAACCAGGAGGGCCTGCGCTTTGTGAAGGTGCGCATGCGGACGACGAAGGTACCGCAGATTGGCGACAAGTTTGCGTCGCGCCACGGACAGAAAGGTACGATTGGTATCACCTATCGTCACGAGGACATGCCGTTCACGTCTGAGGGCATGGTGCCGGACCTCATCATCAACCCGCACGCCATTCCGTCGCGAATGACGGTGGCCCACTTGATTGAGTGCTTGCTGTCGAAGGTCAGCGCTCTGTCCGGCCTTGAAGGCGATGCGACGCCGTTCACGGAGGTCACTGTGGACGCCGTGAGCAAGCTGCTGCGCGAGCACGGATACCAGTCGCGCGGCTTCGAGATCATGTACAATGGCCACACGGGCAAGAAGCTGGCGGCGCAAGTGTTCTTTGGGCCGACGTACTACCAGCGTTTGCGACACATGGTCGACGACAAGATCCATGCGCGCGCGCGCGGCCCCGTACAGATTCTGACACGCCAGCCCGTGGAGGGTCGCTCGCGCGATGGTGGTCTTCGATTCGGAGAGATGGAGCGTGACTGTATGATTGCACACGGCGCGGCCGCGTTCATGAAGGAGCGTCTCATGGAGGCCAGCGACGCGTTCCGCGTGCACGTGTGCGGTGTGTGCGGTCTGATGAGCGTCATTGCGAACCTGAAGAAGAACCAGTACGAGTGCCGCTCGTGCCAGAACAAGACGAAGGTGTACCAGGTGCACATTCCGTATGCGGCGAAGCTGCTGTTCCAGGAGCTCATGTCGATGAACATCGCGCCGCGCCTGTACACGGACCGCAGCGGCGTTGCCGTGCGTTAGCGCGGCTCTCCCCCCTGCTACCCCCAAAAATCTAATAATCTTTGGTCTGCAAAGTTAACAATTATTTATGTCTAAACCTGAAACACACGATACTACGCCTAACATAGAACGAAATAAAGAAAGAAAGAACAAAGAAATTGGCGCGCGCACGAGCCCACACCGCACGAGCCCATTTTTCTATTGTTCATGTGTTGTTTACTAGAGACATACAGCAGTTACGGGCGCACACGGGGCGAGCGGCGCACTAGCTCTGCGGCTGGCGCTCCTGGCGCTGCCGCTCCTCCTCAAGGGACATACGCAGAGCCATAGCCAGCTCCGGGTCGTCCTCGAGGTCCATGTCGTTGTCCATAAACTCGGACTGCGCGCTGCCGCCCTCGCTGAGGACGCTGCTGCGGCGGACCTGGTCGACGAGCTCCTCGACGCCGGGTGGCGCGTCGAGGAAGTGCGAGTTGTCGCCCGAGTTCACTGCGTTAACGAACTCGAGCAGCTTTGTGCTGTTCTCACCTTCCTGCCCAAAGGCTATGATGTCGACGGCAATGTTGTTCTTTTTCATGCGCGCAGCGAGCTTCGCAAGGTCGCGCTCGCTGTCCTCGACGGGCGAGCCGATGAACACGACAATGCGCTGGCGCTGGTTGCGGTTCTGGCGGTGGCGCAGAGCCAGCTGCGCCACTTGGATTGCCGCGGCAAGCCGCGGCTTCGCGCCGTCGATCTCGGCCTCGCGCATGCCGACACGGAACCGGCCCTGGTCCGACACAAACGTCACTTTTACGCCGCCGCTCAGCGTCATGAGCCCCGCCGTGTTCTCGGGGTTTTGTCGCGTCTTCGCGCTGAACACGGCCACCGCGGCCTCGTGCTCCGCGCTCAGCCGCGTGGGGAAATAGTCGCCATTCCGCATGTACTCGCTCGTGTCGAGCACAATCATTGTGGCCTCGAGCACCATTGCGCGGGATCTATTTTGTGGGTTGGTGAGTTAGCTAGGTGTTCGCACCTGAGCTGCCCGCTGACAGTACGGCCAAGAGTCACACGCGGCCGGCCGGCGCTGGGCCTGCGTGCGTGCGTGTGCGTGCGTGCGCGTGCGAGCAGCCGGCCGCTGCACGAGCCGAAATAGTCGCGGCGCCAGCTGTGAAGGAGGCGAAGCAGTTTACGCGCAGTTCGTGCACGCACGGGCCGCCATTAGCCCGCTCGCTCCCATACATGGGTTAGGGATATGTGGCAAGACCACTTTAGCTATGGCGCGCCACACGTACACAAAGCCAAAGCCAAGCCAAGCCAAAGCCAAAGCCAAATGCAGATGGACCCCGCGAATGCAACACACAGCACTCATCTGGCGAAGTACGACCTCATTCGCCTCCTGCGGCGCGAGAGCCGGCGGATGTGCGACCGGCTGGACCGCGACCTCGAGGT